>CM061750.1:150932647-152422646 GCA_030979885.1 Lolium multiflorum | reverse complement strand
CACTTGTTAATAAAGAATTAGGATGTACCTTTCCAAGAGAACCCGCTATAGAAAAACCTATGAGAAGCATATAGCCACTGCTATGGTCAGCATGTGTAGCTTTGCCTTTCGGCTTGGCCACCAGACATGACCAACCCGAGAAATTGTTCTAGTAACAAACTGCAATACAGAGAAGCTAGCATATAGATAGGAAGAACTCATAGAGCTCGTTCAAATAAGTGAAGAAAGAAAAATATATATGTGAAATTAAAATTAGGCTGCTCATTTACCTGTAGGAATATCCATAGCTTTGAAGGGTCATATCTGAACATAACCTTTCATTATAATTCTTTGTATGCCCCTGAAAAGGAAAAATAGGACAAAAAGTTTCTCAGAGGGGAATTCCATAAACTGGAGAATAATGCAAAACTTGGTACAAAATAGCAATTGTGATTCTTGAATCTTAAAGATTGAATTATCGGATTGTAATTAATGATATTGACCAAACTGAAACTTTCATATAGGTTCGCTTTCATCTACTGTCTATACCTGACCATACTATAATATGAACTTCAGAAATATAAGTTCAAGTATTGTTAGAAGGCCTTCATGCAAACATCGCCAAGAATAGGGATAACGGCTCGGGTACAGACAATATATTTCTGAAACCATATATGTGCAGGTCAGAGGCCTGACGTTCGCAGTTCATCGATTGGAGTTAGAGCATACATTTGTAGGGGGTAGTCCATGAGTCTATCATTTATCTCCTGTACAGATGTGTATCTGCCATATCCAGTACAAAACATATTAGACGGTGAACAATATTAAATTATATTCAAGGCAAATTATCTCTTTGGAAGGAAAATCTCTGGGAAAATCCTTTATATTAATAAATAAATATTTAGCTTGCTTTAAATCATTTATGAATAGGTCATAAACAAAGATTTTGCAGAGAAACAGATAAAACCTATAGAATCACTAGATTAGTCATACACCTTTGATTGGTGCATCAACCTGTCAACTACCACTAAACGAATTTGGTCAGTCCATTTGAACCTACCAGCCAAATAATAAATAAACTTTTAGAGCATTCAATATTTTGTCCCTTCAAAAATTCATCAAGAAAACATATATAACTTTCTGCCCACAATAGAGATGATATGAAAAGAAAGAATTTATCAAACATGAAGGAAGAGAGCACTTAGTTATGCATGAGCAGACCAACTTCATTCCCTAAAATATTTCAATTTATAGCAACTGAAATATTACTTTTCAATGGCATATCACACAGTATACCACAACATTTGCACTGGTGGAAAGAATGAAGATTTTATACGTGATTATTGTCGAGTGAACGTATTCTACTTCTTTGTTGGAGCAGATATGTGCTTATCCATTGTCTCCTCTTCCACCTCCCTCACCCCTTATTCCTCACTAGAAGCAGCGAATCACCCAAACAATAACTGGTTGCACAAGAGAAAATGGCCTCAAAATGGCGAACACGAAGGAGGATATGAAAAGGTGGCTTGCGTAGGCGAATCAGCGGCGACTCGGCTCGGCCGTGGCTAGGCATCTCCCTCTGGTGCGGCTTAGCGGCGGCTCGAGCTCCTTCTCCGCATCAGCATAGAATAGGTGAGTCGTCTTTGTTGCCATCACTCTACATTTATAGCAGCAATCCAAATTGTGACAAAGAAACCTGCAGATCAATCCTTAAATTATTCAGCATTCAAACTCTTTAACTACACCGAGGAGAGAATTTCCATGGACAGCGTATTTAGAAACACAGTTTCCACATACTCGCAGAATGAAACAAATCAAAGTACAGAGCAGGAGGTTGTTTCAAGTTCAAAGTACAGAGAAATCAATAGTAGAACCCCTTCATTGCTGCAAGTTCATGACAATAGTAGAACCTGTTTTTGCAGAAATAGAGCAGCACCTTGTTTTCAACGCTGCGGCTAAACCAATGAACCAAATTGGGTGAATGACCACTCAAAACGATCGCAGGAACGAGTCCAACAAAACACTCCAACTAAGTTTCCTCTATATCGGCCAAATGGGTACTCAAAAATGACAATCTCTGAACTGTATGTCCAGAAACGGAAATGTAGAAACATGTTTGCTTTATTTTCCAATTGATCTTGCTAATCCCCTGCCATAAGAAGCTAGGAACCACCATTTGCAGAACCTAAGAGCATCCTGGAGGGTGGGAAAATTACCTTTGAAGCTGAATCAAGAAGAATCGGATAGGAAAGGCGGGGATCTCCTCTTCTTCCATCTTTTCCTCCTTCTCCTGTTTGCAAAAACAGAGCAGTAACTTGTTTTGAACGCTGAAGCTAAACCGCTGAACCAAATTGGGTGATTGACCACTCAAAACGATCGTAGGAACAAGACCTACAAAACACTCCAACTAAGGTTCCTCTGATTTGGCCAAATGGGTACTCGAAAATGACAATCTCTGAACCTGTATGTCCAGAAACGGAAATATAGAAACATGTTTGCTCTATTTTCCAATTGATCTTGCTAATCCCCTGCCATAAAAAGATAGGAACCACCATTTGCAGAACCTAAGAGGATCATGGAGGGTGGGGAAAATTACCTTTGGATCTGGATAAGGAAGAACCGGATAGGAAAGGTGGGGATCTTCTCTCCTTCCATCTTTTGCTCCTCCTTGCTCTCTTCTTGCCACCTCTTCTTCTTCCTCAAATACCTAGATGAGAAACCCTTCTAGTTGTGGGAAAGAAGGAGAGAGGGCAATAGGTGCTTCTCCATGTTGATCTCTGCCTCCTCAGCCATGCCACGCTGCTCCAGCCATGGAGAAAACCAGAAAATGTAGTGGCTCTTGAGGGGATTGGGGGGAGAGAAACAAGGGGATTGGAGGAGAGAAACGTGGGGATTGGAGGAGAGAAAGGAGCACGGCGGCCGGGATTGGTTGAGTGTGGAGAGGCATCTAGGGTTTCACTTGGGGTGCCCCTTTTATATGATGCAGTGAAAAAAATTGAATGACTAAGATGCACCGATGGAAAGATCTGACGGTCCAGAAGCGGTAATCGCTGTGAGTGCCCCATGGGGGTGCAACAATTATACCTTTAGATGTCAGTGGTCATTTTACTAATGAGTTAGTACAAAACATATTTATTTAAATTATTTTTGAAGAAAAGAATTAAATAGACTTTCGTGACAAGTGTGGACGAATTGAAACCGCGGTCCCTCCGCAACCTTACTTCCGAACGACCAACTAGAGATCGATTCATCTTTACACGGTCTACAAGACTACAACAGCTTACAAGAGCGCACAATGGCGATTCATCGTGCGGTCGCATCTGCCCGCCTACCGCTAGAGTGCCGCGTCGACATGTAGCCAGGTATCAGCCGCCGGTCGAATCTTCCAACAATTCGGTGAGCGCCGTTCACCGCAACGGCCTGCGATTTCCGCGTGCCCGTCGAAAGCTCGTTTCTCAGAGTTCGGAACCTCATGGTGTCGCTCGGGAAACCTAGGGCGCGTTTGGTTGCGGGCGATTTCTTGCATGACTGTGCGGGTCACAGTGCAGTTTTGGGCTGTTGTTTGATAGGCTGTGCAGAATTTTTTGGCCCAGCAAAAACGAATGGCTCATTCTGTTTGGTTTCATACGAGCCCAGCAATAGCCACACCACGTATCCACATGGTGACCTTACCTCTCACCTCCTCACCTATCACAAAGCCTCACGCCGTCGTTCACAAGCTTCGGCACGTCGGCGACCACGAAGACAGACAACACCTTGGCACCGCCGATCACGCCGGTCAAAATCGTCACCACGTTGCCGACCACGAAGACGAAGAGCACCATAACATTGTCGGTCACGCCGGTCAGAAGCATGGGCACGTCGCCGACCACGAAGATGAAGACCACCATAGCACCGTCGTTCACGCCGGCCAAAAGCATCACCACATCGCCGACCACGAGGACGAAAACAACCATGACGCAGTCGGTGACGCCGGCCACAAGCATCACCATGTCTGCGACCACGAAGACGAGACCACCATGACACCGCTGGTCACGCCGGTCATAAGCATCACCATATCGCCGACCACGAAGACAAACACCACCATGACACCACCGTTCACGCCCGTCACAAGCATAACCATGTCGCCGATGACGAAGCTGAATACCACCATGATACCGTCGGTCACGCCGGTCACAAGCATCACCACGTCGTGGACCACGAAGATGAACATCACCATGCCGCCACCACCATGGATTATCACCCCTCACTTCTCACATATCATCACCACGTCGCCGTCTATGAAGATGACAAGCGAGAAGTTGAGCAAAAGTAATGCAAACTATACTCACACATACGTACACGTTACAGTATACTAGTGAGTCATTTATTTATCCGTCTATGTCCACCAAAACGAAAACCTTTCAACATGAAAATCATGCGGAATGCTGAGGTGAACCCACCCCTCGAAGGAAATTTCAAACGGTTGAGCGTGTGCGATGAATTTGGCAAAATTCGCTCAAAACTTCATATACGAAATTGACGATTTCCCCCGTCTGACGAGGGGACCCACTGTTAGCGTGTCATAACACACCGAAGCGGGACGTGAAAAGGTAGCCGCACGATTAGAACGAGATCCGACGGTGCACGGCCGTCGTCGTCTCCGGCGAGAGGGGGCTACTGGCGCGGCGACGGGTGGGGGGTTGGCGAGCTTACCGGCGGTCAGCGAGGCTGGGCGTCGACGGTGTTCGATGTTGTCGACGACGGCGAGGCGAATGGTGGTCGTGGGAGGAGCTGAGGTGGCGCCGATCGACGGATTCGTCTGCGGCGGTTCCGCGGGCTCCGACGTGAAATTAAGTGGCTACCGGCGGCAATGTGGGGCAAAGAGGAGTCAAGGAGAGCGAGTGAGAAGAGAGGAAGTTGAGGGTGTGCTTGGATAGCTCGGGGAGGCCCTCCTTTTATAGGTTCGAGTGTTGGCCGAGGCGCATGGAGGCGGTCGATCATGGCGTCGTCGCTACAGGGGCGCAGGAGGGTTGGCGATCGCATGGTGAGCACGACGCACTTGACGGCGGTGAAAACAAGGCCGTGACGCAAGCTAGAGGTTGAGGGGAGCTCTCAGTACCGTGGCGGAGACTTTCGATGGTGACGACGGCGAGCGTCCTCTCCGGCGTAGGTGGGCTTGTCTAGCGCGTAGAGGGTGACGAGGTGGTGCTACGGACGAGAGGAGAGGTCGAAGGGAGGACAAGGGTGACGAGGCACGTCGACGCTCTGGCGCGTCCAGTGTCGTGGGCGCGTCTGGGCGCGTCGAGTCTGGCCACTGCCGTGCTTGTCTCTGGCCAGGGATGGTACCAGCGTGCGTAGTGGAGTGTGGGGAAGCTCGTTGACATGGTGGAGGTGACCAGAGAGAGAGGGAAAATGATGAGTGGCATGAAGGTGGCATGGAGGGTCGGCATGGGTTGTTTTTTATCATGTCACTCCTTGTACTGTGGTACTATTGTTTTGCTTTGATGCAGAGGTGTAAGGAGAGGTCAATGAGGCTCAGAGTGGGGCTGGTTTAGTCTAAGAACCAGTGGGTATAAGCATGTATGATCAAAGTAAATTGATGCCTGCCAAGTGTTTGATGTAATGGCCGAAAGAAATGAATTTTTGAATTTTGCAATTCTTTTTGGTGGAAGTGATTCATATAATGTTTGAAGCACAATGGTGGTGGTGGTGTGCAAAATTGAGTTGGTTTGTGAAATTTCAAAATAGACATAATCTAGAATTGGTTTGAATGTTGCTACTTTGCTTGATGGTATTTTGAAATCTAGCAAGAAATTGCAGGGGTGGTTTTGACCAAAGTTGTTCACATTGATGAGGTCTTGGATGAGGTGCAAAGACTTGAAAATGTTTAGTTTAGAAATATCTTCATACTAGAGCTCAAAGTAAGAAAGATGATATAAATGGCACAAGTGACCATTATCACATGTCACTTGAATTTGATTTTTCCTTTGCTTTGATTTGGGTTTTCTTGATGCAAAAGTGATTCTTATTAGTTTAGTAACATTTCCAAACCATTGAAACAATTCAAAATGACCTAGTTTAAAGATTCACAAAAATAGCCATAAGCACATATGAGGTGATATTCTTATTTTTCTTTTTCTTCTACTTTGTTTCACTTGGTTTACTTGGGCATGGTTTAGGGTCCATTGAGGGTTAGATTGGGTTTAGTAATGGTTCCAATCCATTTGGGGAAAGTATGAGGGCATAGGTCAAGATTTGCCATTATGGCTATCTGCCACATATGCCTCTATGTATATTTTCACTTTCTTTCTGTTTCACCTTTGATTTGGTTGGTAAGTGATAGGTTGGGTTTGTTGAGGTTTTGCAAACCATCTAAACAAGGTAGATCATTGTGTAGGTTATTATTTGCAAAAATGGCTATTTATTCACATAGGCCTTTTCTTTTTAATTTAATTTCTTTTTAATTTGTTTTATCTTGGATGGTAAAAAGGAGAGTAAGGTTTAGGGTTTTAGGAACATTCCAAAGTACTTCACATAAGCATCATGGCAAGAATCTTCACACACATGCATGAGCACTATTCTCCTAACTTAGTTTAATAAAAGTTTTTGTTGGTTCCAAAATTTGTAAATAGGTCAAATGAATGTTTCTTTGTTTTTGAAAATTTGGGGTGTTACATTCATCGAGAATGGTTTTTGCACCGGCAACTTGTTGCATTTTCAAGGTTGGAGGTTTTACCGGCATTTTTTTTAGATAGGTCAAACATTTCATCATTTATTTATATCCTCTCTTGTTGGACAATGATTGTTTCCTGCATGATCTTGTAGAGCTTGTTCCTAGCTTCAAAACGAGCCCAAGACCATCAAAATTGGAGTCCGGATGCTAAAGTTATGCCCATTTCAGTTTGATATTTCTGCCAGTTTTCAGGGGGGGATATTCCTGCCCAAGTTGGGGGCGGATTATCCGTCCCCCGGAATATCCGGCCCAAACGAAATATCCGGCCAAATATCCGGCCCCCATCCAGGGGCACATTTTTTCTGGTCCTTAGCCGTTTTTGGGGGGCCAGATTTTTGCAAATATCCGGCCCCGAATAATCCGGCCTGAGCCTACCCAAACGGTCATATTTCGATGGGAGGGGGTGTTTAAGCCCCCCTTCTTCCTCCTTCCCCATTTGCTCTCCACCAATGTTGACCTTGAGAGCTTTCCATATCCCTCTATTCCTCCTATGCTTCTTGAATCTTTTTGAGGGAAAAGGAAGAGGAGATCTAGATCTACATTTCTACCAATCAAATCCCTCTCTTTGTGAGGGGAATCCACTAGATCTAGATCTTGGAGAAATTTGGTGTTCCTCCTCTTATTTTGTTCTTCCTCTCTTATTCCCCCAATAGCTTTTGTAGCTTTGTTGGAATTTGAGAGAGAATTACTTGAGCATATTTGTGGTGTTCTTGCCATTGCATTTGGTGCATCGGTTTGAGCTTTACACGGTGATTCGTGAAAGTGAAAACAAGAAAGTTGTTACTATTGGGTTCTTGGAACCCTAGACGGATTCTAGGCCTTTGTGGCATCTTAGTGGTGTTCTTGAGGACTCCAATTAAGTTGTGGAGATTCTTCAAGGGCAAGGCCTTTGTGGCATCTTAGTGGTGTTCTTGGGGACTCCAATTAAGTTGTGGAGATTCTTCAAGGGCAAGGGCCTTGTGACATCTTAGTGGTGTTCTTGGGGACTCCAATTAAGTTGTGGAGATTCTTCAAGGGCAAGGCCTTAGTGGAAATTTATTGGGAGCCTCCAATTAAGTTGTGGAGATAGCCCCAAGCTTTGTGCGGGTTCGGTGACCTCCCTAAGGTTCCATAGTGGATCGAGGACATCCCTTTTGGTGGGAATTCTCGAGGAGAATACGGTGGCCTCGTGCATTTGAAGTGACTTGTCCTCCACACCGCTCCAACGGAGAGTAGCACTCGCAAGAGTGTGAACTTCGGGATACATCGTTGTCTCCGCGTCACTTCGGTTATTCCTATACCCGAGCTCTTTACTTATGCACTTTACTTTGTGATAGCCATCGTGCTTGAAGTTATATATCTTTCTATCACCTAGTTCCTTATATTGCTTAGTATAAGTTGTTGGTGCACATAGGTGAACCATAGTATATAGGCTTTGGGCTTGACAAAGTTAACGCTAGTTTTATTCCGCATTTGTTAAGCCCATCTCGTAAAAGTTTTAAACCGCCTATTCACCTCCCCCTCTAGGCGACATCTGTGTTCTTTCAGATGCGCCAAGTTCCAGCAGGCAAAATAGTCGACCAAGATTTCAGAGGCCATACAATATATCACCCGAAGATCTTCTGAACGGACCATGCAAGATGCATTTTTATCTCGACAATGAAGTTAAAAGACTGTCAGGCCATCTTCAGAAGGACTACCGAACTTTCCAAGCTCTGCATAGGTATGCGGGGCACACCAATGCACAAGCAGTGAACAGGGAGCACGTACAGGGGCCAAGGAGTGCAGTCCACCTTCCACCTCCACCCGCAATTACTAGCTCAAACCAACATCAGTTGCAGTTGGCGGCACCTCCGGTCAACAATGGTGGATACATTGACACAATGCGCACTCGATGCGGAGGCTGCAACTTTCCTTTGGTCGAGTATTACTCTTTGTTTTTCGAGCTCTCGTCCGGCATGGGCGAGTCTATATTGATACGCTTGCAACTCTTCTGCTGTGGCTGTCATGGTCATCGGCTCTGTGCCATTCATGGCTCTCTAAGCTCTGTCCCAAGCTGCTTGCGGAAGTTGTAATTTCTTGCGAGGTGTAGGCCCGACGTATTTATTTCCTGTTCCTCGGGTGAGATCAGCGGGATCAATGTATGGATTACCCAAATCATCGAAAGCCTCTGACACTTCGTCCTCTTGGCGACTTGGTTCACCAATTACACAGACTTGATGATATAATGTGGCTTTGTTTTCCTCTTCAAGGTCGGTGACACCATCGTATAGATCAGTGAAGACCTCCCAAATAGAAGTAGATTTGTGAAAGAAGTCAAAGTTTTCGATGCTTTCCGAGCCGCTACTCAGATCAGAGCCTGTATACGACCCGGAGGACATGCTGCCGAACATATCGGCAAGTTTTCCGCTTACGGCGGTCTGGATGAAGCTTGATGGCGAGATCTCCTCGTCGCCTGACTCGAACAATGATGATGATGCCGAGAAATCGGAATCGGCCGCTAACGGTCCCGAAAAAACCGGTGCCGCGAGACGATGCGATCCTTCTTTCCCGACGCAGAAGTGGAAGCTCCCAAACATCATCTCCATTGGCTCCCCCAAATTGGCATATGCATGCAAACGGGCAACGAGACCAGTTTTGATCTGTTTACCTCCGTCCATCGCGTTGCTCGCTACTAATGATGTTATGATGTTGTCTATGCCATCGAGATGAGCTCCTTGTCGCCTCCAATTCCCACAGACGGCGCCAATTGACAAGGCTTTAACTTGTCAATGCCTACAGATTGTAGACTAGGGTTTCGCGGAAAGTAGAGGGCAAGTAGATCTCGAAGGTTTCAGCTGAAAAGGTGCTCGACTGCTAAAAACTAGGGTTTGTGTTGACAATGATTCGATTCTTTCTTTGTCCTTCGGCTCCCCCTTATATAGTAGGCGGAGCCAAAGCTTTTCTATTGTACAAGTTACAAAGTCCGGGAGACTTCTTTGAGTCTATCCCGTATTATTACAAGACTATTCCTAATCTATCTCTATCTTTCATAACGATGTTTATTGGGCTTCCGGACTTCATAATCTTCGGGTTATGGGCCTTCAAATAACCCGGGGTACCTTATTCGGCAGGCCCATTCGGGATGCCTATGTCAACTGGTGACTGGTACCAATAGCGATAGCGGTACTACCGCTCTTGGTACCTGTACTATTGGTCAAGCTGGAACTGTTTTCTCCTCTTTTCCTCTCAAACCATGTCTCCTGGCGACACACACACACAAAACCCGAAAACATATAAGCTTTTCTTTCGATCCTGATGTGTTCAGCGAGGGCACCGTGCACCTGCAAATCTATTCAAAGCAAACTATGCACACGGTGAAATTCATTCTAGTGTTGTTATCAAACACACAAAACACGAAGGATAGATTTTTCTCTTTCACATGAGAATCCTAGATTCATCAAAGTGGGTGGAGGCCATGGAAGACGAAATGAGATCGATGAGTGCCAATAATGTTTGGGACTTACAAAATATTCTTAAAGGAGCCAAAACAATGGGCTGCTAGTGTGTCTACAAAATAAAATATGACTCCAATGGGAATGTAGAAAAAGTACAAAGCACGACTTGTGGTAAAAGGATTTACACAAAGAGAATGGATAGATTAGAATGAGACATTTTCTCCAGTCTCATGTAAGGATTACTTCAGAATCATAATGGCACTAGTTGCACATTTTGATTTAGAGTTGTATCAAATGAATGTAAAGACGACATTTCTAAACGGGGATTTAGAAGAAAATGTCTACATGAAAAAACCCAAGGGTTTATCACGGAAGGCAAGGAAGAAATGGGATGCCGCCTAAAGAAATCCATTTATGGATTAAACTAAGCCTCCAGACAGTGGTATCTAAACTTTAATGAGACAATTAAGAGATTTGAATATAAAAAAATATTGAGGACATCTGCGTTTATGCAAAATTTATAAGTGGGAAATACATTTTGCTAATCTTATATGTGGATGATATTCTGCTTGCCAGCAGTGATGTTAGTCTACTGCAAGAGATAAAGAAGTTCTTGTGCTCAAATTTTGATATGAAAGTGTTGCCTGCCAAAACCCACCGGCGAGCAGTGGTTAAGCAACACGAAGAGCCGGGAGGCTTCCAAGACTGCTGGGCCCTGGTCCCTCGACGTCGTCCCGCAATGTTCCAGCACACGACTGGCGGTTGCAAGGGCGTGCCACCTGACCTATACCTAGTCGAAGGTGTTGGATTGCTTCGATTAGTTCCTGCATGGTAGACACATAAACATTAAATACGAGCCCGATCGGCTCTCAGGTTGCCCTGTGGATCGGCTCAAAGAGCCGATCGCCCCATGGTTCACGTCGGGTTAACGATGACATGGGGCCCCTTCTTGATCAATATAAAGTTAATCTAATCTACGATAGTTTGGGGTTTTCACCGCATGATCGGAATATCCTACGCGTAGTTGAGCCTAATAAACACGAAATATAATGGAAAACCAACCCTAAAAGAGGCCTAAAAACCAACATTAAGTCAATTCCCGGAACGTCCCTCCTAGGACCAACAAACCATATCTTACGCACTACTGAATCGTTCAACCCGTTTGCAAGGCCTAACCATACAGATATTAAACCAATCCTTGAAGAATCAAGGAGCAACTATAACAGATTGGATCTACTAAACAACGAACAAGCAAGGTGATGCCCTTACACCTAGGTAGGTATAAGGGCAGCTAGATATCGAGGGATGGCATAGCTAAGCAAATATGCACAAGAAAAGCGTCCATGCAAGCCCCAAGACACCTAAGATAAATAGTGCTACTCGCCATCAACAACGCTTCAGAACGAGCAACACAAGATAACGAATAAATGTGTACTGCCTAGATCGCAAGATGCGATCTAGGCAGCATGATGCTTACCCGGAAGAAACCCTCGAAAGAAGGGGTGGTGATGCGCCTGGTTTTTGTTTGTTGTGAACGTGATTGTCCTCCTTTCTCGATAACCCTAGATACATATTTATAGTCCAAGGGACTTTCTAATTCGGGCGTGCACCTAACCGTGCACGGGTTAAACTTCTATCTTTTAATTCTAAACTAAGATGCAATCTACTATATTTACAGATACACGGGCAATCTAGAACAAACTCTTCGTGCAAGGCCGCTTCAGAGATACTCCACGTATATATCCTTCAAGCCATCTCCATTACGGCCCATCTCCTGGTTTGGCCAAAATCTGGTGATAACACATGCCCCCCTGGTTTTGGTAATGATAATTTCAAAACCACCTGTTTTTCCTTCGAGGGGTCATGTGGCAGAGCAGAACCGTCGCAGTATTCTTCATCATGACGCCTTGCCTTCTCAACTTCTCTGCACGATTTGACAGTTTTGGCACCACATCCTCGAAAACTGCTCGAGCATTAAATCTCCACTATATCCCCTTTTATTTAACCGCATCGAACAGTTCACCTCTTCATCCCCCTGCTCCGAACCAGCCGTCGGCCAAAAACCCTCTCCCTCGTAGCCATGTCTTCCTCTTCCTCCTCCGCCTCATCGGCTCCCTCCTCCCAATCCTCTTCCTCGAGTGAACTGGAGCCGGAGGTCAATCTGATGGCCATCTATGAGGCTCTCGCGCCCGAGGGGACGCGAGAGAATGGGACTTCGCCATCGAGTCGGAGGACGAGCCCCGCACCATCGGGAAAGAAGACCTCCGGTTCCTCATCGACGGGGAACTGGAATCGTCGAGCGAGGACGACCTCCTCCCATGGGAGGCGGATCTCTCCTCCGACGAGGAGGAAGAAGAGGCGGATGAGTCGGAGGAGGAAGACTCCTCCTCCGCCGGATACCCGCCGGCCAAGCGCCTCCGAGGCTGGGCCTGGTCAGACGACGACGACGATGACGAGGAGGATGAAGACGCTACTGGCGGCTTCAACAGCAGCGACGAAGAGCCCGTCGGTAGCAGCGCCGACGGCAGCTACGACGGCAGCGACGAGGGCAGTGACGGCCCTTAGATTAGGGAGTAGATGGGCAATGTATCCCCTAGTTCTTCCTTTCGAGAGCAATCAGCTCTTTTATGTAAGAAATCCCATTATCGATGAAGAACTTCCTTTAATTTGATTTTGCCGATTTCCTTTTTTGCTAATTTAGCCGATTTCTCCTCATACTGACTTTACCGATTGTCAACTTGGTCAATGCTCAATGAGCCGATAGCATCGTATCGGCTTTTTACCATCAGACGCTCATAAAGCCAATCTGATAACCAATTAGACAGGTTCAAGCAAACAATCCTCAGATTTAGACAATAACTTGATACCTGACCATGATGCTTTGTACCTCTAAAGTCGATGACTGCGCATCGGCTGTTTTTATTCTAAAGTCGATGTGTGCATCGGCTGTTTCCCAAAAATTTAAATTTTTTACTGGCCGATCTCGTGTATCGGCCTCCATACTTATCATCCCACATACTTGGGAAATATTTCTTGAGATGTTGGCCATTGACAGAACTTCACACCATCCAACTGCTCGAGCATGTATGCATTACCCTTTAAAACTTGGTCGACTTTGTACGGGCCATGCCAATTTGGAGACCATTTGCAATACATTTTATCCTTAGTCCCCAACGGCAATACAGCTCCTTTGGCTTCACTTTCTTATTATATGCGCGAGCCACCTTGGCCTTATTCTCCTTAATTTTCTCAAGTGACCAAAGTCTAAGCTCCGTTGCATCCTCAATACTGTCACTCATCAGGACTGCATACTCTCCAGTAGTTAGATCATTCTGAAATGTAACCCTTCTCGACCAAGCCTTGATTTCCCAGGGTAACACAGCTTCTTGTCCATAGACAAGATGGTATGGCGAGGTTTTATTGCTCCATGACACGACATGCGATAAGCCCACAAAGCTTCGACAATACCTCGTGCCAACGTCTAGGATGCTCGTCGATCTTCCTCTTAATCAGCTTGATCAGACTTTTGTTGGACGCTTCAGCCTGTCCATTTGCTTGAGCATAGTATGGGGACGATCGGATCAGCTTGATTTCCATATCCTCGCAGAATTTTCTAAATTCCTTAGAAATGAAGACCGAACCTCCATCGGTCGTGATAGTCTGGGGAATTCGAATCTGTGGATAACATGCTCCCTCACGAAATCGACAACATCTGACGCTGCCACTGCCTTCATAGGGACGGCCTCTACCCATTTAGTAAAATAATCTGTAATGCCAGAACCCATACGTGACCTTTGCTCGAAGGAGGATGTATCTTGCCGATCATATCCATGCCCCACCCTCGGAACGGCCACGGCTTGATGATGGGATTCATTGCTGATGCAGGCACCATCTGAATGCTCCCAAACTTCTGACATGCTTGACACCCTTTATAATACTGGAAACAATCTTCAAGCATGGTGGGCCAATAAAATCCCGATCGCCTAATCAGCCACTTCATCTTATGAGCCGATTGGTGAGTTCCACAGGCACCCTCATGTACCTCATGCAAGAGCCGATTGGACTCGGCTGGTCCCAAACACTTGAGAAGTAATCCTTACAAAGTCCTGTAGAACATATCGTCACCAATCAGGACGTACTTCATGGCCCGGTATCTTATCCGTTTAGGTGCCCCCGAGCCGGATCTTTCAAGTAATTGAAGATATCGGCTCTCCAATCATCGGGTTCCATGAGCTGCACCTGAAAATCGGCTCCATCTACCACGACTTTGTATCCTGACGTTGTTTGCGCTAGGTCGTTTGCCTCGGTATTTTGCGACCTTGGGATCCAATGGAAGTTGATATACCTGAACTGTTGATACGTCCAAAACGTATCTACTTTCCCGAACACTTTTGCTATTGTTTTGCCTCTAATTTGTGTATTTTGGATACACACGGACTAACGCTGTTTTCAGCAGAACTGCTCGTGTCTCGTTTTTGTGCAGAAATCCAACTTTCGGAAAATCCTCGGAATTTATGCAAGGCCCTATTTTACCAAAATATTGACGGAGCCAGAAGGGGAAGAGGTGGAGGGCCGAGGCCCACACCACATGGCGGCGCGGCCGGGGGGCCGCGCGGCCATGTGGTGTGGCCTCGGCCGGCCTCCGGCGCCCCTTCGGACTACTTATTGGTTTCGACCTGAAAACGCACGGAGAGAAGTCGAAGTCGCCGAAACCTCCGAGAGCCGCCACATCGCGAAACTCCGTCGCGGGAGCCGAAGTCTCCGTTCGGCACTCGCCGGACGGGGAATTGGAGGAGATCTTCACCGCCATCACCGCCAACTCCTCTCCATCGACCAGCCATGTTTCCCCCATCCATGTGTGAGTAATTCCCCCGCTGTAGGCTGAAGGGGATGGTAGGGATTGGATGAGATTGGTCATGTAATAGTCATAAGATTGTTAGGGCATAGTGCCTAGTATCCGTAGATGTCACTTCTATGATATTGTTGCAACTTGTTATGCTTAATGCTTGTCACTAGGGCCCGAGTGCCATGATCTCAGATCTGAACATGTTATTGATTCATGAAGATATTCGTTGTTTATGATCTTACTGCAAGTTGTATACACATCGTCCGGAACCAATGGCCCCGAAGTGGAAATCGGGACAACCGGAGGGGATGGTAGTGATGTGAGGATCACATGTGTTCACGGAGTGTTAATGCTTTGCTCGGTACTCTATTAAAAGGAGTACCTTAATATCCAAGTTTCCCTAGAGGCCGGCTGCCACGGCTGGTAGGGAGAAGATGTTGTGCAAGTTTCTCATTGCGAGCACGTACGACTAAATATGGAACACATGCCTATTGATTGATTAGTACTTGGATACCGTTTATTATTATCTGCAAATGCCCCTGCTTTGATTGTTACATGAGTTTCCCTCATCCATGCAACGCCCGTTAAATCCGTCCCTATGCCTACGGTATTTTAATCCTGCTGTTTACTATAATCACTACTGCTGTCTTTATTTCACCGCTGCTATTATTTCGCTATTTCCACTGCTATCAAACTGTTACTATGATAAACTCTTGCGAGCAAGTCTGTTTCAGTGCAGCTGAATTGACAACTCCGCTGTTAAGGCTTACAAGTATTCTTTGTCTCCCCTTGTGTCGAATCAATAAATTGGGTAATACTTCCCTCGAAGACTGTTGCGATCCCCTATACTTGTGGGTCATCAAGACTATTTTCTGGCGCCGTTGCCGGGAGCATAGCTTTATTTGGAAGTTCACTTGGATTGATATTGTTCGCTGCAAATTCTCCATTATGGGTAAACCTCGCGATACTAAGATCGCCATATTACCATCCACTACAAGAAAAGGTACAACTCTTAGTACCTCTGCTGCTCTTGATTCACCATCTGTGATTGATAAACTTGTTTCACCGCCACATGCTTCACGTGCTGGTACTTCTGCTGAATCTGAAAATTCTCATAATATTGATAATGTTTCTGCTGTGCTTGATGATAGTGGTTCATTGGGATCTTTTCTAGATGCTACAATTGCTAAGTCTAGACAAATTGAAAATACTGAAACTCCTAATGCTACTACACCTGTTAAATCACCTGAACTTGATTATTCTAGTGATGATCCTGAAGATTATGTAGAGCTTGATGATGATTTTATTGAAAAATGCAATGCTACTACTGATGCAAGAAAAATTAAAAAGTTGCTTGCAGAACATGCTGTTAGATATAAACCATCTCCTGATCCTAAATTTGCCACATCTCCTATAAACATTAGGGATAAAGATTATGATTTTTCTCTTGATCTATCTCATATAGCTATTGTTGAGAAAACACCCTTTTGTGGTACTGAAAAAGAAAGTGCTGTTGAACACTTGACTGAGTTATCTACTCTTAGTGGCGTGTTTTCTGATGATGTCAAGATGCGTACTTATTTTGTCGCTAAAATTTTTCCGTTCTCATTAAAGGATGATGCTAAAACTTGGTATAATAATTTGCCTCCTGGTTCTATTAAAAGTCCAACCGACTTGCGTGATGTTTTCTTTAAATACTTTCCTGCTAGTGCTCAACATGCTGCTTTGCAGAGAATTTATAATTTTGACCAGGAAGATGGAGAGAAATTGCCTGAGGCTTGGGCGAGATTTTGCTCTCTTATTAGAGCTCAGCCTGACCATGATTTGGAAAAGCATGATTTACTTGATATATTTTATAGTGGACTAACTATTGAGTCTAGGGCATACCTGGATAGTTGTGTTGGTTGTGTTTTCAGGAAAAGAACTCCAGACGACGCTGAAGAATTATTGGCTAAAATAGGCCGGAATCATGATGATTGGTCTACACCTGAACCAACCCCGACACCGATAGTGAAGAAGAGGGGTATGATTAAATTAAATGATGAAGATATGAGGGAAGCCAAGAAGTCTCTTAAAGAGAAGGGTATTAAACCTGAAGATGTGAAGAATTTACCTCCTATAGAAGATATATGTGAGACGATTCCCCCTTCATCCATGATTGAGGTACACTCCTTCAACACTTTACTAGGGAAGATATTCCGTATTCAAAATCTCCTGCTCAATGCTTAGATGAATTTGATAATTATATTGTTAAGCAAGAAAACTTTAATATGAGAGTAGAGAATCATTTAATGGAAAATTCCGAGCTATTAGTGAATTGCATGGTATTGTGAGAGAACCTCCAATGATGTTAAGATACTTGTTAAACATTTTCAAATGGTTCAAACTCAAATTGATCAACTTACTAAAGTGCAAAATGACTTGTTGGGAAATAATTCTAAAGAAAAACATGCTTGTGAAGTAACAACTAGAGGTGGTGTTTCTACCCAGGATCCTCTATATCCTGAAGGGCATCCCAAAAGAGTTGAACAAGATTCTCAACTAATTAAAACTAGTGCTCCATCTAAGAAAAGAAAAAGAAACATAAGAATGTTGTAGAATCCTGAACCTGTTAATGATCCTAATAGTATTTCTATTTCTGATGCTGAAACTGAAAGTGGTAATGAACATGAGGAAGATAATGATAAGAATGATACTCTGATAAAGAAGAGGTTGAAAAAGAACCTGAAAAGCATGATAAAAATAAAAAGTATACTAAAGAAGATTTTATTACAAAGAAACATGGTAATGAAAGAGAACCTTGGGTTCAAAAGCAAATGCCTTTTCCTGCTAAGAAACTTAAATCAAAGGAAGAGGAACATTATAATAAATTTTGTGATTGGATGAAACCTTTATTTTTGCAAATTCCTTTGACTGATGCTATTAAATTGCCTCCTTATTCAAAGTATATGAAAGATATTGTTACTAACAAAAGGAAAGTCCCCAATGAGGAAATTTCAACTATGCTTGCTAATTACTCCTTCAATGGTAAGATTCCAAAGAAGTTGGGCGACCCAGGTATACCGACTATTCCTTGTTCCATCAAGAATAATTAGAACTGCTCTATGTGATTTGGGAGCAGGTGTGAGTGTGATGCCTTTTTCTCTTTATAAGAGACTTGATTTAGATAAATTGATACCAACTGATATATCTTTGCAAATGGCTGATAAATCTGCTATTCCTGTTGGTTTATGTGAAAATGTTCCTATGCAAGTTACTCAGCATTGCTTGATATTAACTGATTTTGTTGTGTTGGAAATGCCAGAAGATGATAATATGTCCATTATTCTTGGAAGACCCTTTCTTAATACTGCAGGGGCTGTTATTGATTGCAATAAAGGCATGGTTACTTTCAATGTTGATGATAAGGAACACACCGTCTATTTTCCCAAGAGGATTGATAAAGTATGTGGAGTCAACACAATTTTTAATGTGAAAACTATCAAAGTGGGATCCATTGATTGTCCTATATATGAGCCTAAAGAAGAATATCAAACTCTTGTAATTGGATCCATATCAATTCAATATAAGGTAACATGATTGATTTGAGGTTTATTTCTTCTTATGTCATATAAAATTTATTTGGTAGCAAGACTTGATCAACCTTGTTAACAAGTATATTTTATTGCATAAAAGAGCTAAACAACACTTCTTTCTTTCTTTCTCCCTCCACCTATTTTACTTGCTGTAGCACTTTTATTTTGCAATATGCTTTAGTCATTTAAGATTTTAGAAATCATTTTCCTGCGCAGTAATCATTAATTTAATGGGATTTCTATTTTCGTGCCCCTGGTTCGTTAGTTGTACTCAGTTTTCCCCAGCCCCTTAGTTTTTCCTCAGTTTTCCCCTCCCTCTAGTTTGAAACCCGTCGCAGACGCTCAGACGGGAGGGTTGCCGTCTGGTCAGAGGCCTTCCGTTACCGGTGACGGCTAGGGAGCCGCGTTGGTGTTGAATTGACCGTTTCTTTCGAACTATGTTGACTGTTGACTCGAGGAGCTCACCCAAAGCTTTCCACTCCGCCCGATACTGGAGGAGCTCACCGCCCCTCCGCCGCCACGCCGTCCTGCCCTCCTACCTTATGGCGTCGTCCGCCGCCGAGCCCCCCCCCCCCACCACCACCCCCGGGAGGCGGAGAGGGATCCGCCTCCACCAGATCTAGATCTACCCCGTCGCGGTAGAGTTTGTATATCCGTCTGATGTACCGACTCTTCCCGTCAGCCGCGGAGAAGATTGGGAATCGGAGGGATCTAACGCATGGATTCCATCTGGGTAAGCATCGTCTGCCTATGTGAATTAACAGTAGGCAGTTTTTGAGCGCCAATCGTTGTTGCTCAACTAACTGCGTTGCTTTTCGAATAGGATTGATCCAGCGCTGGCTTTTCGGCTGGTGGTTAGGCTGGATTCTAGCTTTACGCGTGATTCTAAACGCAAATGAATGGGTTTTACTTCCCTGCGGTGGTTGCAACCACCATCTCGTTGAGGGATTTGAAAGCTAACATCTTCGATAAGTACCCCTGGAGCCCTCGCGATGCAGTTCATTTCGAATATTTCAACAGCACGGAGCGAAGATTGGTTCCACTAATTTCCGACGATGATCTGGGAATTCTTTTTGCTTTGAATGCTTCTTGCCATTTCGGTAAAATTCGTGTCCATGTGGACAGGGGCCAGGCATCATCAGGTGGTCGGGCATCATCAGGTGGTCGGGCATCATGTCTCTCTACTGCTGCTGCCTCTGCTAATAGTGTGCGCCACGGTGATCCTTGTAGGTCCACAGCAGCACCATCTGTCCCCAGTGCGAGTGGTAGCCAGATCGTTCTGTGGTCAATGTGGAGGACGATGCAGAGATTGGGGATCAGTCTCCTGAAGATGATGAGGATGAGTTAATGTTTCCTGAATTGGTAGATCGATGCAGTAAGCATGCAATGGAGGATCAATACATGGAAGATATTGCTTTTGGTGCCAGATTTGATGAGACTGATGATGAAGAGAAGAATGAGAACGATGACAGCCTCGTTTTAGCCGATTACGAAGGTGAAGACTTGCCAACAATTGAGTGGAACAGGGAGGATCCTCAGCTTGCAAAAGGCACCGTGTTTCAAACGATGATGGACTGCCGTAATGCAATTACTACATATCACATTCTCACTAAGAATAATTATGAGGTTATTAAAAGTGAGCCAGGTAGGTTCACAATTAAATGCCCATACCCAAGGTGTAGGTTTATGTGATATCCCAGGTATTGGGGTTACAAATATAGAGGAAACAGATGTGTGCATTGCATTCATGCATAGAAAATCCGGGAATTTTCGCGCTTTAAAGTAAAACAGTCACAGTAACTGAAGTTTCACTTGACCTTGGTGGAATTGAAGTAGCTCATCAAGTCAAGCGCTATAAACCTCAATGTGACTTTGCTAAAACCTTGTTTTGGGTAGAGATGATTTGATCTCAAGGGTTAGATCAAATGGTATTACAACCAACACAATAACTTATTAATCAAGGATCAATTACTTGATCTTATTAAAGATCATAGCATGGTATTCCTTGCCATAACTTATGAACATCCATTTAATTGGAAATCAAGTAACAATAATTAGAGAAACTATTCTTCACTCATCTTCTACATGTCTTAAACTAATTTATGCTCCTATCATAAAACCTATGATATCTATTCTACTTCAATCTTGGAAACAAGACAAGGAGATCCAACTAAGGAATATAATTCTTCTCTATTCCAAATTATTATGCATCAAACCTAGAGAGGTGAGAGTTCTATTATAATTATTAGAGAAGCAATGACAAACCTTAGAGATAAATATCCATATGATCACAACATCATTTTTAAGAGGAACCCTAGAGTATTTTTCAAGTCATTCCCAAATGAGAGAGAGACCACTCATACCAATCTTAGCTTTACCTATTTAGGAATAAGTGACAACCATTGAACTAAAGTATTAGATTGTATATCATTTCATCTTGGAGGGGTGAGATAACCAAATATCCAATTGGATAAGATAATATCCATGAATTGATGAAGTAAAGTAGTAACTAATCCAATTAAGTTATCTAGGTGGAGAAATAACCTTCTCATACCTAAGGAGATATTGTGAGTACACCATAAACCCTAGAATGATCCATTCCTATATAAGAGAGCCCAAACTATGGTGTTACATTTAATTTAGTTGAGGCAACACTTGAATTCAAGGGAGAGACCTATCCATATATCCAAATGATTAAAGCCATCAATCCTTTAGAAAGAATTGTAAGTGTATATCTCAGGCATTCTCCTGGAATATCAAAATTATTGAGACAACCATAGCCATGTCCACCCAAGAAACTATAGAGAGATATTATACTTTAGTTGATCAAGACAAAGCTTAATCTTGGGAGTGAGAAACCTAATTCTTGAGAGATAACTTAGGAAGCCAAACCTTGATCATTATAAATTGAGTGATGATCATAAACCCTAAGAACTTGAGGTAAAGATATCAAGAACAAGTGGATCATGTCTAACCATGATCATGCTCTTGAGTTAAGTGAGGATAAGCTAAATCCTAATAGGATTAGGAGATGTTATTCACCACATGAAATCATAGGGAAGTAACTAGTAAGCAACCTTAGGCTTGTATCCCAATCTTAACTTGTAAACCACTTGGTGATCATAAGTAGAATTCTACCACATCTACATTCCACTTATTTTTCACCTAAGAAACATAAGAAAACCTTAGAGTAAAACCCCATACTTAATATGGTGAGAAACCATCTATTCATATGACCAAAGTTAACTATAAAAAGAACTACAAATAATATAATTACTTTAATGATAAGTTGGGGATAATAATAGAAGTTAATTAGTAGAATATAAAACCAATTCTCAATATCTTAGAAACTAAAGGAGCACATAAAATGTGAATTAAGCCACCACCTCATCCTAGTTAGGGGAGATTAACCCTAGCACATGCAATATGGTGTCATCTCACAACCTAGAATTAAACCTCAACCCTAGTTTATGTATCACTATGGTGATCATAAGATAAACCTAGACCATAATTGAGAATCAAACCCATGGCCATTATGGAAATATCATTAGAACCCTGGAATGGCATATCAATGAGATCTTCTGCTTCACATATTGAACCTCAGAAACATCTAGTGCTTAAAATCACAATTGAAACCCATGTGTGGTAATCAACCACCTATTCTTATAACCAAGATCAAACCATGAAGAGAGTAATATTTTACTCTAGGCATTTCATGGTAATGTTAAAATATAACAATAGCAATAAACTTAAAAGGGGGTTGTGATAAAAAATTAGAAAAAACCCTAATAAATTAGTGCTCATATAACATCACATGTAAGTCAATCACTCATCAAATAGAAGCCAAGCCCTATCAACAACCTCTAAAATAATTTGAGTTGAAAACATCAACTATAACAATCTAAATGAATTGATTCACAAGTGAGACATGAAATAAAATAAAAATACAAAATCATGTCTATGTGCTATTTTGAATAAAACACAAGTATGTAATATAATTCAAATATAAAATACTTGTTCCAAAAGGAAAGAATGGTTTAACAATCACTGCTATACAACTTAATGAAAATAACAAAGTAAGAAACTTACAATTAAAATTGGAATTAAAACCAGAATTCAAATCAAGGAATAAAACAGAAAATGAATAAAAGAAATAAGGGAAAGAAGCTTACCTGGACCTACCAGACGCAGCAGCCCAGCAACCTAGCCACCAGTAGCCCAATAAGCACGGGCCCAGCACAGCCCAACCTGGCCGTGGTACCTCTTCGTCCAAAAAACAGCTGGAGGAGCTCGTCCTCATCCTCTCCTCTCGCATGTCGGCCAGCACGACGACGTGCTCTTCTTCCTCTCTCTCGCTGTCGACCTCCCCTTGTTCGATTGCGTGACGAGGCGAGTTCTGGAGCCCTATAAATAACCTAGACGAAGACTTAGCTCCGTTTCTTCCTCTCTCTGCTCCAAATTCCTCCATACCGAAACCCTAGCCGTACTGCCTCCGACCATCGCCGCCGATGGAGACCTTCCCCGGCCAAGCTGTGACCACCCACGTGACCGCCGTCCTTGAAATGCCTAGCCTGCAGAAGGAATCGTGCCGGGGACCTCGTTTCCCCGCCGGCCATCATCGCCGCCGTCGATTCAGACCACCATAGGTCACGCCGTCAAGCCCTGCGTACTCCTGGTGAGTCGCTGATGCTCATGGCGCTCTCGCTTTGCTCGATTCACGCCGTAGCTCCACCGCACCGGATCAACCGCGAGTGCTGCCGCTCGAACCCGCCGCCGGCCAAGCTCCGGCAACCATCTGGTGGCGGCGCCGCCACTAGTTGGTTTGCCTCGTCGAGTGCTGTCCAACGCGCCCCTGCTCAGGCCCGCGGGAACGCCCGAGCGCCGGCAACCATCGCCTTCCGCCGGCCAGAGACCTCCTCGCCACCGTGGCGATTTTTGACTCGGTCAAATCCCACGTGGCGGGTGAGGTGGACAGACCCCACCAGTCATAGACTGTGGGTGTGCTCTGTCCGGGTAGCTTTAGCTATTTTTTAGTTTAAATTCAAATCCAATAATTGCTGAAACTTTGACAAATTGTATAAAATTCTTATTAACTCAGAAAAATGTAAATAAGATATTAAAATTCTTAGAAAAGAAAACTCTATCCAATAAAAATATAAAATGAAATTTTTATTTTTAATAAAAATTCAATTATTTATTACTTGTTATTTAAGCCTTTAATTATAATTCCAAATTTAATTAAAATTCAATAATTAGGAAAAAAATTCCAAATTAAATAAAAACCAATTAATAAATAAAGAAAAGCATAAAAACTAAATTTTCTTTATTTATTATTTGTTAAATCTTTATTAAAGAGATTTAAACCCTAATTAATAATTACCTAATTATTAATTGTTTAAAAATAATAAAATATCAAATTCAATATTATTTTTATTTCCAAGTTATTAATAACTTCAACTTTAAATTGAAGTTATTAACCATAAAACTATATGGTAAATAGCAAACCCTAATTCATCATTACTTCAACATATAATTCCAAAACCTATAAAAGAATTAAGGGATATACCCTTATTTCAACTACTATTTAAAACCCTAAATAATAATTATCTTAATTATTAATTCTCTAAAAATAACAAAATACTAATACCACTATTAGTTTTATTTCAAAGTTACTAATAACTTCAACTATAATGAGGTTATCAACCTAAGAACTATATGGTAATTAAGAAACCCTAGTTCCATTATAAATAAAGTGATAACCTCATAATTCTTTGTGGAACCCCAAAAACCTAATTCAATTATGAACAAACCCTAACTCCACTATTTCATATGAACTTAACTTGTTTCTAAACCTAAAACCTAGGTTCAACATGTGATCATGATACTTTGATTTCATTCATAGCTCCATAGTAGCAACTAAACAAATGCCATGTCTTCATAAAATAATAGAGACTCATATCTAATACATTGATATTACATGTGTTCATGCCTAGATGATCAAATAGGACCAACCCTAGTTCCTATATTCTGAGACACCAACCTTAATCATTCCTATTTAGCATCACACCATGGTGATGAACCCTAATAGCAACCTTGCCAATATTGTGCATCCTATTCCATACACACTAAACCCTATTAGTGAGAGATAATTATTAATCATCCTATTTAAGAAACCACCATTCCTTACTTAATAGATCCAATAGCAAACCCTAGGCCACCTCAACCCTAATTGATATACTTCTTATTATTTAAGAAGTATGTTCTTCAAAAGTTATTCTTTTGAAATAAATAGAGAGTGCTCATCAACCCTACCTAATATGACCTATTAACCCTAGCCAGCTATCACCAACAAGGTATACCAACCTTGATAGCACCCATGTTTAATAAATTACCTAAGATATGCTTCCAACCTTGTTAGGATCCATCTAATATCTACTCAAGAACAAGTTGAAACCATAGTAAACCATAGAACCCCACAAACCTAATTATCATACTTGTTCTTTATTAAAGAACATGTTCTTCAAAAGTTATTCTTTTGAAGTATATGATAATTAATCATTAACCATGCCATATAGTGCTAAAACCAACCACTATTCATGACATGTTAAGATTATACCAAATGTTATTGTTGTGTGCTATTAGTATTATTGTATTGATATATTGCAGCACCTGTTTATGATACCAAGCAACCAATCCTTAATAAGAACCTTGTTTGTGAATCACTCTAAAAGTGCAACACACCCTAAGAAAATCATTTCAACTAACTAATCCTAAATCATCGGGGTTAGGTCACGCTTAGAGCGATTGCATCTCATACTTATGCATTATTGCATCCTTGCCAATCTTTTAAACATCGTCCTTACGGACGATGATGCTATTTCAGAATTTGGAGTTATTGCGTATCGAAGACCTTGACTGCATAATCTTGCAGTCAAGAAAGGCAAGTTCATCGCTTGCTCATGTCATTTGAGTATTTTTACCAAATTACTTGCAAAGTACTATGTTTATCATTATTGCATAAAAAGCAAAACCACTATTTTCATAACTATGAATATGACTATGTGGTGGGCAATGGAACCATGGATTGTGTTGATATGGTGGAGGTTCCATTGCAAGGGTTTATATCCATCTAGGATTAAACAACAAATGTCGTCCAGTGATTCTTGTGCCGTAATACCCGTGTTAACCATAAGATCTGGAGTGGGACGGAGTAGTCAATAGTGTTTCCACCTCTCGTTCATCAACGGATGCGCTTACCGTAGCAGTTGTGTCTGGCAGAACAACCGGAGGGTGGGGAGCCCATTCTAATTCCCCACGGTAATCACTACAAGAAAAGTTCTGATAGACAACGTCTCAAAATCGTCCGCTAAGGGGTATTTTTCGTCGCCTATGGGCCTAACCCGACGATATGGGTTCCGTTGTGGAAACTGCGTCAGGCAAAGTCCAACGACGATTTTTCGGTCCGTCGCGCTTGGCGCCCTTCCGCCACGGAAAATCGGACCGTTGCGGAAGTTTTCGGGAGCCCGTTGATCGACGTCATGCAAGCGACCGTGGCAGACGCCGTTAACTGCCGAACGGCGAACCAGGCTCCGTGGTAGATGGTAGGCCCACACGAGGCCTGCCACGTCTTAAGCGGGCCGGGCCAGATGACATAGTTTGACCGGTCAACTATATAGCTGGGCCGGTCCATTAGTTACGTGGGCCGGGCCTAACCTCTAATGTTGACTGGTCAAAAGTTAAATGGGCCGGCCCATTTAACATGTGGGGTCCACCTTACAGCAACGGGCCGCCCAAGAAGCAAGTGGGCGGGCCAAAAACACAGTGGGTCCCACTTTCCGTTAAAAGGCCGGCCCATTTATTGTGTGGGGTCCACCGTATAGCACGTGGGCGGCCCAACAAGCTAGTGGGCGGGCCAAAAACACATGGGTCCACTTTCCTGTTAAAGGCGGCCCATTTAGTGTGTGGGGTCCACCATATATCAAGTGGGCCGCCAACAAGATAGTGGGCCGGGCCAAAAACACAGTGGGACCCATCTTCCTGTTAAAGGGCCGGCCCATTTAGTATGTGGGGTCCACAATATAGCAAGTTGGCTGGCCCACCAAGATAGTGGGCGGGCCAAAAACACATGTGGGTCCCATTCCTGTTAATGGGCCGGCCCATTTGGTATGTGGGGTCCACCATGTAGAAAGTGGGCCGGCCCAACGAGATAGTGGGCGGGCCAAAACACAGTGGGTCCCACCATCCTATTAAAGGGCCGGCCCATTTGGTGTGTGGGGTCCACCATAAAAGGGCCGGCCCATTTGGTATGTGGGGTCCACCATCTAGAAAGTGGGCCGGCCCAACAAGATAGTGGGCCGGGTCAAAACACGGTGGGTCCCACCTTATTAAAGGGCCGGCCCATTTACCATGTGGGACCACCATAGAGCAAGTGGGCCGGCCCAATAAGCATGTGGAGCCCATTATCGTGTAACCGGGCCGGCCTACTAAAGAAGTGGGCCGGCCCAAAATGAAAGTGGGTCCCACACTACTGTAAGTGGGCGGCCCAATCTGTTGTAGGGCCCTACTTGTTTGACTAGTCAACTTGCATTAAATTTCATGAGCCTAAAATCTGATTTCAATGATACACACAATTACATACACAAATAAAACAAATAGGAAAATTACAAGGCAATTAATGTGCCCAAATAAAAAAATTACATAGAATCATTGAGGAGGTTGACATTTGGCAATCGCCTTGATTGAATCTTGTGTACTCTTTGTCAACATATCAGCTACAGATCTTAAAGCAGCAATACCATGTCTTTTATAAAGTACAGCCTTGAGATATTTACTGTCTGATGAAAGAAATGGTCTAGGTTGACGGCTATGAGAAGATGCATCAGAAGAAAGATCAGAACTTTTTGTGGGCCTCACTGGTAATGAAGATTGCTTCATCACAACTGCATTCTGATAATAATGCAAAAAGAGTTAAACGATGAACTATGCAAACATTTATTATGCAATGTAGATATAAGATAATAACAAGTTGCATAAATAAGACATGTATGGAACTTGTACTAAGCACAAACTTACATCATAATGTTGCACAGGGTCGCTACAGATCCTTTTTTGGCGACTATCTTCTAATGATGACTGCTTCATTAAAACTGCATTCTGGTAACATTGTAAACATAGTTACAACAATTAACTATTCAAACATGTATTACGCAATGTAGAGATCAGATAACAGCATGTAGCAGAAATAAGCACAAGATAAGATAAGATGCATGTACTAAGCACATACTGGCTCACTGCAGGTCCTTCTCTTGCGTGCACTAGTCGTGGTCAACATGCCTATCATTTTAGGTTCAGCCATCAAGTGAAATGCTAATCCTCCTGCTCCATTGTCCTTAATCTGTGTTTAGATATCACATTTAAGACCAAGTCAGCTGGTTTCAAATAACAAAAAACTTGAGCTGCCAAATGAATAAGCCAATAGTTACCAGATATCAAATTAAAACCAACTAGATGTTGCTTTGCATGAGATACGAATTTCAGACATTCAGATTTAGAGTAGGGTAATGCCAAGGTTTTACACATAAAGTAAACTGGCATTAAGAATGACCAAATGTCAGGTTCAAATCACCCTCGAAGTTTCTCCAAGACAAGCATATCAAATAGGCAGAAACATAGTAAAGCATGAATGGCATTGCTATGGCAGGGTTCCAAGTGTTAATCTCTTGCATAAGGAACAATGCATATAGGTTATAGATAATAACGGAAGTAAACTGCCAAAATTACCAACCACGAACTCAGATTCCAACCTTACCTAGCGTCCCCGCTGTTAATGTTGGATGTTCTAATAAGTGGTTCGCATGATCAATCCCAAGGAAAAATAACATTGACAAGTCAGTCTACGATAATACAAAGACCAGACATGCACGCAGCAATAACTATATAAGCTAAAGACGAGGTATAAGAGCAAGCAGATTGGAAATGCACATAGCATGATTATAAAAGCAGTGTGAGAATAGCAGACACGAGAAAACAGCTAGCGGTGAGCTAATGACGTGGTATAAGAACAAGCAGATTGGAAATGCCCATAGCACGACTATAAAAGCAGTGCGACAATAGCATGCAGTACAAAAACAGTTGGCAGCAAATGAATGGGTACAAGGCTATAAATATGTGGATGCACACAGGTGTCAGTAGAATGAACAGGATGGTAGCGACCGGATAATGCTTTTGTACTGTACAACATTTAAACAAACTTCATGCGAAGCAACACATCAAGAAAGTTAACGGCATATGAGATCTGCAAATAACTACACAAAACATGGCTAAAGAAACACCGCGATCTAACGGGCCAGCGTACTAACCAAGCTGCGGGGTGGACGGGGGCGGCAACTTGCATTCCAGCGGCGAACGCGGGAGACGATGAATCGACCATGTTTCAGTAGAAGCGGGCGTTAGTGAAGCAGATCTGGTTGGCTGGCAAGGTATTCGGTGAAGTTGATACAGCCGCTGCGGCGAGGTCGGCGGTGAAGCAGATCCGTCGGTGGCGAGGTCGGCGGTGAAGCAGATCCGTCGGTGGCGACGTCGGCGGTGAAGCAGATCCGTCGGTGACGAGGGCGGCGGGGAGCGGATCAGGTGGGTGGACAGCCAACACGATCAAGGCTACGCTGTGGAGGAGTATGCCGGCGGCGGCAGATCTAGTACTGTAGAGAGTCGAGCTTTGGCGTGTGAGAGTATTTTTGAGCTAATGGGGCGAATGGTTGGTGGGTGGGTGTGGGCCTGTGGGGAGGGTTCGGGATCTAGGCAAGATATTTCATTGTTACCGAATGAGCCCTCCATGGTCGGTGGGTTGTAGCTTCCGGACCAGGGTTAAAAGGGTAAAACTGGTCACGGGATTTTCGAATGGATGCGGCGGGATGATTTGGCGCGTGGCCGAAATTTTCAGTTTCAAGCTACGAGCAGAACGACAAAAATAATGTTCTTCCCCAGGGAGCTCTCATTTCTTCCTCTTCTCTTTCTCTCTCGAGTCTCTCCCACTCCCCCGGCTCCTCTCCCCCTTCTCTCCGGCGGCCTCGCCGGCCGGAGACGAGGCCGACTTCTCTCTGTATATTGTACACCCTCCGAACTAAATTAATTGATTCAACTTTCCTTAGACGTGTATGTATCTAGAGTAAAAACATGTGTGGATACATCCATATTTAGATAAGCAAAGTTGAGTCAGCTAATTTGGATCCGAGGGAGTTAGTGTTGTTGTAAGCTTAGATCCAGTGTTTCCCATGAGCAGAATGGCGCAATGGAGTCGGGGATCTCGTCATCGGCTTCAGATCTGGCCTATGGTGAATCTGGCGGATCTTGCCGGCCAAACCCCGATCTGGTGCCATCAATGTGATGGCGCTAACGGTGAGGCTTGCTTTGGTCAGTGCTTCAGATCTGGCCAATGGGGAAGTCAAGCTGCTAAAGTTCACAAGCTCGGGGCATACGACGGCGTCATCCGTCTTGCCCGTGCACATCTTGGACTTTCAGCGACCCTTCTCAGAGCCAATATGCCGTTGCTGAGGCCCTTCTTCTCCTTCGTCCTGGCGACTACCGGCGACACCGTCCCAAGTGGTGCGTCCGGGGGAACGGAGTTGCTGGAAAGGATGCGGAGCAGAGATCTGATGTGCGGTCGAGAAGGACTCGATTGATTTTCTTCTATATGTTTTGGGGTCCTTTTTGTAAAGTTGCAGGTTCTATTAGTTATTGTCTAGTACTTTTGGTCCTCTATGTAATTTTTTGGACTAGTTTCCATTGGCACTGATAAACTTGAATTTTGACAAGTTCACGAGGAAAAAAATCCTTTGCACATATGGCCTATCATGTATAAACATTCTTGAGATTTAAACTATATGTAATGTGCCATGCATTAACCCTAAACCATATATATGTAACTAACCCTAGCTGATCAAACCCTACTTAATTAAAACAAATAACCCTAAACTATACGCATGCACTTTATGCGCAAAGGCGCGGTGCCTCTAATAATGTGTGTGCGCACTCGATCGATGATCCCTAAACCTTATACAACCCCGAAACCCTAATCCCTAATCCCTAAACCCTAAACACCCTAAACACTAAACCCTAAACCCTAACCCTAACCCTAAACCCTAATTAAACCCTATATATAGGCCAACGACACTTAATTGTGCATCAAGCAGGCCAGGGGTGCCTCGCGGTCCTCTAATTAAATTAAATGTGCCATGCATTAACCCTAAACCATATATATGTAACTAACCATAGCTAATCAACCCTACTTAATTAAAACACATAACCCTAAACTATACTAGCTATAACCCGATCTAATAAAAACATGCTCTATATATAGCAGCTAGCTAGCAAACCGTAGATTAACACCAATTAATATATACATGGCCTATATCGATCATGTTGAATAACATATCCCTGAGATTCATTAATTAATTATATAATTATCGTGATAAATTAATTAACTTTAATTTTGACAAGTTCTCTCGAATGAAAACACATTTGATTAAGTTGCCTCATAATATATATATATAATTAGTGTGCATGCATGGCCTACCATGCATTCGTGCATATATTTTAATGTATATTTGAACATATTCTTGGGGATTTCAATCTCTCTCTCGATCATCTATATATCGTTGGTGGCCAAAAAACACACATATATATATATGCATGCAATTTATGCGTAAAGGCGCGGGTGCCTCTAATAATGTGTGTGCGCACTCGATCGATGATCCCTAAACCTTAAACAACCCTAAAACCCCTAAATCCCTAATCCCTAAACCCTAAACACCCTAAACACTAAACCCTAAACCCTAGACCCTAAACGTACCCTAACCCTAACCCTAACCCTAACCCTAACCCTAAACCCTAGCTAATCCTAAACCCCAATTAAACCCTATGTATATGCCAACGACACTTAATTGTGCATCGATCGAGCGGGTCATGGGTGCCTCGCGATCCTCTAATAAAATTAAATGTGCCATGCATTAACCATAAACCATATATATGTAACTAACCCTAGCTAATCAACCCTACTTAATTAAAACACATAACCCTAAACTATACTAGATATAACCCGATCTAATAAAAACATGCTCTATATATAGCAGCTAGCTAGCAAACCGTAGATTAACACCAATTAAAATATACATGGCCTATATCGATCATGTTGTATAACATATCCCGAGATTCATTAATTAATTATATAATTATCGTGATAAATTAATTAACTTGAACTTTGACAAGTTCTCTCGAATGAAAACACATTTGATTAAGTTGCCTCATAATATATATATATAATTAGTGTGCATGCATGGCCTACAATGCATTCGTGCATATATTTTAATGTATATTTGAACATATTCTTGGGGATTTCAATCTCTCTCTCTCTCTCTCTCGATCATCTATATATCGTTGGTGGCCCAAAAAACACACATATATATGCATGCAATTTATGCGTAAAGGCGCGGGTGCCTCTAATAATATAATGTGTGTGCGCACTCGATCGATGATCCCTAAAACCTTAAACAACCCTAAAACCTTAAAATCCCTAATCCCTAAACCCTAAACACCCTAAACACTAAACCCTAAACCCTAGACCCTAAACATACCCTAACCCTAACCCTAACCCTAACCCTAAACCCTAGCTAATCCTAAACCCCAATTAAACCCTCTGTATAGGCCAACGACACTTAATTGTGCATCGATCGAGCGGGTCATGGGTGCCTCGTGATCCTCTAATAAAATTAAATGTGCCGTGCATTAACCCTAAACCATATATATGTAACTAACCCTAGCTAATCAACCCTACTTAATTAAAACACATAACCCTAAACTATACTAGCTAGCTAGCTATAACCCGATCTAATAAAAACATGCTCTATATATAGCAGCTAGCTAGCAAACCGTAGATTAACACCAATTAAAATATACATGGCCTATATCGATCTTGTTGCATAACATATCCCTGAGATTCATTAATTAATTATATAATTATCGTGATAAATTAATTAACTTGAACTTTGACAAGTTCTCTCGAATGAAAACACATTTGATTAAGTTGCCTCATAATATATATATAATTAGTGTGCATGCATGGCCTACAATGCATTCGTGCATATATTTTAATGTATATTTGAACACATTCTTGGGGATTTCAATCGATCTCTCTCTCGATCATCTATATATCGTTGGTGGCCCAAAAACACACATATATATGCATGCAATTTATGCGTAACGGCGCAGGTGCCTCTAATAATGTGTGTGCGCACTCGATCGATGATCCCTAAACCTTAAACAACCCTAAAACCTTAAATCCCTAATCCCTAAACCCTAAACACTAAACCCTAAACCCTAGACCCTAAACGTACCCTAACCCTAACCCTAAACCCTAGCTAATCCTAAACCCCAATTAAACCCTATGTATAGGCCAACGACACTTAATTGTGCATCGATCGAGTGGGTCATGGGTGCCTCGTGATCCTCTAATAAAATTAAATGTGCCATGCATTAACCCTAAACCATATATATGTAACTAACCCTAGCTAATCAACCCTACTTAATTAACACACATAACCCTAAACTATACTAGCTAGCTATAACCCGATCTAATAAAAACATGCTCTATATATAGCAGCTAGCTAGCTAGCAAACCGTAGATTAACACCAATTAAAATATACATGGCCTATATCGATCATGTTGTATAACATATCCCTGAGAATCATTAATTAATTATATAATTATCGTGATAAATTAATTAACTTGAACTTTGACAAGTTCTCTCGAATGAAAACACATTTGATTAAGTTGCCTCATAATATATATATAATTAGTGTGCATGCATGGCCTACAATGCATTCGTGCATATATTTTAATGTATATTTGAACATATTCTTGGGGATTTCAATCGATCTCTCTCTCTCTCTCGATCATCTATATATCGTTGGTGGCCCAAAAACACACATATATACGCATGCACTTGATGCGTAAAGGCGCGGGTGCCTCTAATAATGTGTGTGCGCACTCGATCGATGATCCCTAAACCTTAAACAACCCTAAAACCCTAATCCCTAATCCCCTAAACCCTAAACACCCCAAACACACTAAACCCTAGACCCTAAACACCCTAAACACGTACTAAACCCTAAACCCTAGACCCTAAACACCGTAAACCCTAAACCATAAACCCTAAACCCTAAACCTAAACCCTAAACCCTAAACCCTAAACCCTAAACACTAAACCCTAAACCCTATAAACACCCTAAACACTAATTAAAACCTAAACCCTAGACCCTAAACACTAAACCCTAAACCCTAGACCCTAAACACCGTAAACACTAAACCCTAAACCTAAACACCCTAAACACTAATTAAACCCTAAACCATAGACCCTAAACACTAGACCCTAAACCCTAGACCCTAAACACCCTAAACACTAAACCCTAGACCCTCTAAACACAGTAAACACTAAACCCTAAACCCTAGACCCTAGCTAAACACCCAAAACACTAAACCCTAAACCCCTAGCTAACCCTAAACCCTAATTAAACCCTATATATATAGGCCAACGACACTTAATTGTGCATCAAGCAGGCCAGGGGTGCCTCGCGGTCCTCTAGTTAAATTAAATGTGACATGCATTAACCCTAAACCATATATATATAACTAACCCCTAGCTAATCAAACCCTAGTTAATTAAAACACATAACCCTAAACTATACTAGCTATAACCCGATCTAATAAAAACATGCTCTATATATAGCATGCAGCTAGCTAGCAAAAACGGTAGATTAAAACCAATTAATATATACATGGCCTATATATCGATCATATGTTGTATAACATCTCCCTGAGATTCATTAATTAATTATATAATTATCGATGATAAATTAATTAACTTGAATTTTGACAAGTTCTCTCGAATGAAAACACATTTGATTAAGTTTCCTCATAATATATATATAATTAGTGTGCATGCATGGCCTACCATGCATGCATTAATTCGTGCATATATTTTAATATATATTTGAACATATTCTTGGGGGATTTCAATCTCTCTCTCGATCATCTATATGTCGTTGGTGGCCAAAAAACACACACATATACGCATGCACTTTATGCGCAAAGGCGCGTGTGCCTCTAATAATGTGTGTGTGCGCACTCGATCGATGATCCCTAAACCTTAAACAACCCTAAAACCCTAATCCCTAATCCCCTAAACCCTAAACACCCTAAACACACTAAACCCTAGACCCTAAACACCCTAAACACGTACTAAACCCTAAACCCTAGACCCTAAACACCGTAAACCCTAAACCATAAACCCTAAACCCTAAACCCTAAACCCTAAACCCTAAACCCTAAAACCCTAAACCCTAAACCCTAAACCCTATAAACACCCTAAACACTAATTAAACCCTAAACCCTAGACCCTAAACACTAAACCCTAAACCCTAGACCCTAAACACCGTAAACACTAAACCCTAAACCCTAAACACCCTAAACACTAATTAAACCCTAAACCATAGACCCTAAACACTAGACCCTAAACCCTAGACCCTAAACACCCTAAACACTAAACCCTAGACCCTCTAAACACAGTAAACACTAAACCCTAAACCCTAGACCCTAGCTAAACACCCAAAACACTAATTAAACCCTAAACCCAGCTAGCTAACCCTAAACCCTAATTAAACCCTATATATATAGGCCAACGACACTTAATTGTGCATCAAGCAGGCCAGGGGTGCCTCGCGGTCCTCTAGTTAAATTAAATGTGACATGCATTAACCCTAAACCATATATATATAACTAACCCCTAGCTAATCAAACCCTAGTTAATTAAAACACATAACCCTAAACTATACTAGCTATAACCCGATCTAATAAAAACATGCTCTATATATAGCATGCAGCTAGCTAGCAAAAACGGTAGATTAAAACCAATTAATATATACATGGCCTATATATCGATCATATGTTGTATAACATCTCCCTGAGATTCATTAATTAATTATATAATTATCGATGATAAATTAATTAACTTGAATTTTGACAAGTTCTCTCGAATGAAAACACATTTGATTAAGTTTCCTCATAATATATATATAATTAGTGTGCATGCATGGCCTACCATGCATGCATTAATTCGTGCATATATTTTAATATATATTTGAACATATTCTTGGGGGATTTCAATCTCTCTCTCTCGATCATCTATATGTCGTTGGTGGCCAAAAAACACACACATATACGCATGCACTTTATGCGCAAAGGCGCGTGTGCCTCTAATAATGTGTGTGTGCGCACTCGATCGATGATCCCTAAACCTTAAACCCTAAATAAACCCTAATCCCTAATCCCTAAACCCTAAACACCATAAACATTAAACCCTAAACCCTAACCTCCTAACCCTAAACCCTAAACCCTAATTAAACCCTATATATATAGGCCAATGACACTTAATTATGCATCAAGCAGGCCAGGGGTGCCTCGCGGTCCTCTAATTAAATTAAATGTGCCATGCATATATATGTGTTTAATTTGGGGATTTCAATCGCTCTCTCGTATGTAGCTCTCTCTACCTCTATCTCTCTCTCTCTCTCTCTCTCTCTCTCTCTCTCTCTCTCTCTCTCTCTCTCTCTCTCTCTCGTTGGTGGCCAACAACACACACATGCACTTTGTGCGCAAAGGCATGCGCCTCTAATAATGTGTGCGCAGTCGATCGATCTAGTTTTGATTAATCATAGCACACAAATAAAGAAGTTGTATTTGAATCCACACAACCTATTAAAACACATAACCCCTAACATGGCCTAATTAATTAACCCTTCTCGATCTCTACCTAATTAGTGGAAATTGCACAAAATCAAAAGGGGTCCCTCACTAATTATGCATATCTGCTAGATTGTGATAAACTTTTGCCACATATATATTTGGTGGATGGGTGCATCTTGGCATGTAAACAATTAGTGTTTGCAAATGGCGTTGTCAAAATTTATGTACAAATGATTTCTTTCCATCCAAAGTGCATAAAATGGGAGTTTTAATGAAGAAAGTACAAATAAAACAGCTCAACATGCTTCCACACCCCGATTTTCACACGAAGTAGAGCATATTTAAAGGATAATTCCAGAGTTTTACTATTTTTCAAGCAACTTTGCTAATTTTCCCCCACTCACATGACTTTATGTCGATTTAACGAAAATATGGCGAATTTAAACTACATGGGCGGGATAGTTTGAATTGTGCGCGCGGCAAAGGGAACCGCCTATTCCTCAACCTTGTGCACGGCAAATTACACACGCAACTCCATTAAACGCCACCTACCAACCTTAATTATCACCCCGGCGGCCCGGCCGCATGACCCCCCACCCACCCGTAGACAACTTATCCCCGTCCGTGCGAAGAGCTTCCCCTCCCCGTCCCGTCCGTGCGAAGAAGAAGCTTCTCCTCCCCGTCGTTCTTCTCGAGACGCACCGGCGGTCAAGTTGATCCACGGTAGGGCTGCTATCTCTAGCTCAATCATGTATCGGGCAAGACAGCCTAACGATTTATATTTTCTTGATGCTGCTAAAAAATTCGTCAGTATGCTCGAACTAATTGGCACTTTATAGTTTTCCGCTCGATTTGTCATCGATCAATTTGTTCATTTGCGTGGGCATATAGAGTCAGTTCTGCACTCGATCCGTTAATTTGCTGAAATGCCATGGCAGAGTTTTGTACACGATCTGTTTGCTAAAATGTCGATGGGCATTTTTTGTTTTGTACTCGACATGATTGCTGAAATGCATAATCATGTAGTATAGTTTTGTACTCGATGGATATACATTTCCTACTTCGCCTTAAATTAATCACCAACCACTGTATCTCATAATTAAACAGATGGACAGAACTTGGAAACTGCATGGACACTTATGTTCCCTTTCATATATAAATGGTGTTCAACCCTTTATGGGGTTTATTAGAGCTCATGATGGTCACAACCTGGACGTGTATTGCCCGCGCTGCACATGTATGAATGGTGAGAAGAGGCCTCACCCTGTAGTGGCAGATCATTTACACATTTTTGGGATGGACCGCACATATGTTAGGCGGGTTTAGCATGGTGAACCATATAATGATCCTTTAGCAGGAGAAGCAGATCTTGCTCACACTGTATGTGTGCTGGCATATGTAGTTAATTATTTATATTGATGCTGCCGCTGTTTCAATCAATAGTTTGCATTGCTGTGCAAGGTTCTGTACTCAAATTTAACTTGTTGCAGATGGATGGACGGGAAGGAGAGAAAAAGCGCTTGCTTCAGGAAACGGGTTTCAGCTCTGGGACATGTGCTGTGCCAGATGAGAAGGTAAATATGTAAAACGGCATTTGTTCAGGTTGCATCCCTTAGATGTTTGTCTAATCGGTTGATGTACTAATTGCAGAAGCATAGAGTTAAAGAGGTCTCTCAGTTTGATGGGAGATTTGAAGATGAATCTCAGTTTGATGCACCTGTGGATGGTACTGATGACGAGCCTTTCATAGACGAAGGTCCTGCACCTGAGATTATCCAGTACAGAAGGAGGCCGTGGACCGAGTACACAGCTTTGCGTTGAAGTGGATGCAAGATCATCACGGGCGTCCGGGTAGTCTCAAGACCACCCAGCCCTGATGCACCTGTGGATGGTACGATGACGAGCCTCTCATAGACGAAGGTCCTGCACCTGAGATTATCCAGCCTACAGAAGGAGGCCGTGGACCGAGTACACAGCTTTGCGTTGAAGAGGATGCACACCCGGAGATCATCAGGGGCGTCCCGGTAGTCTCAGGACCACCCAGCCCTGATGCAAAATGTTGAGCTACTTTATGATTCGTACTCTTATGTTCTGGTGCTGTAGTATGTTATGATTTGTACGCCTTTGGCGCTAGATTAAGCATTCAGTGGATGATCGCGTTGCAAAATTCGACACCCACACAATCAGTTCATCGTACAAGTAGTAGCACAATTACTTCTACAGCGATTCCTGCCAGCGCATTAGTTGGTAGCATGAAACACTTTCAGGTACTCCCCTCTGATTCATATTAATGGACTCAATTCTGTCTAGATATGGATGTATCTAGATGCATTTGTTAACTAGACTAACAAACTTGAGTCAGTTAATATGAATCCGTGTAAACCGCCCAAGTCCTCGAGCAGCTAGTTTATTGACTCTGGACTCCAAGCCTCTCGCGGCAAGCCATCGACGAAGCTTTGACCAGATCTTGGCCCGCAATTTTTTTGTGTGTGGCGAATAGCAAAGCTTTGACCAGTTCCTCTCGGGATACAGCACGCCGGTGAGCTTGCACGGTTGCCATGAGCACTTTCCGGCGGAACTTCCTCTTCAGCGCCCTCAAGCCGCTGCTGCGAGACAGCACGCAGTGCCTCGAGGTGGACGGAATTCTGGATCTCAGGGCGGGTGGTCCGCATCGTCCGGGAACGATCTCCAGCGGGTTAACGAGGACATGCATGGCGGCCGGGGATTTGTTTTTTGTTTTTTTTTGGTTTGAGCTTGGGATTTGGGGTTTTTTCGGATAGGGGAGGAGGAACCGAGGAAGAGGAAGGAACAGCCGCGTGCTTGGCGCGTGGCGGTGTGCTTGAATTTCGAATTTTTGTGAAATGTTTCATTTCCCCGCTACAATTCGGGGGTTTCTTGACGCGCCAATGCGTCCCGCCGGGCAGCTTCAAGTAAATTTGGGGTGCCACACTATGGGCCCTAGTTTCAGTGAGACATGTAATGACTAGTCACATCAGTAAGTTCACTGTGTAATAAAATATGTTACCCCTCCCCTTTATGTAGCACCCCTTCTCTCCCGATCGAGTGCCGATTGCCGACGGATGCAAGCCGCTAGCTCGATCCCCTCCTTTCGCCTCCACCGTCCAGGCATCCAGCTTGGAGGGGCAAGCTGCATCTAGCCCAAGCGGATTAGGTAGGACTAGTAATGTTCTCTCCTTTCTCGAGATCGGTTCTTTTTTCCTCTCCTCGATATCTTGCGCATCTCTTTCCTATTCTGGGCGAAGGGGTGTCTTTCTGGTCACCCTCGAGCTGGGAGTGATTGATGGGGGTGGGGGCGGGGGCTACCTTTGCTTGGATTGGGGTGTTCTTCCTTTATTTGTCGACATTTGCAACCTTTGTAGTTTCTGCTGATCCTCACTGTATCTTTTGTCAGCTTGTACAGGAAAGGGACCTCGGCGGTGGGGCAATGGAGCGTAAGGCCACCACGCATGTGGGCAGTTGGCTGAGCCTGAGCTGCGTCCCCAGCCCCGCGAAGCAGGTACTCCGTTTGCTTATCCACTCTTTACCTTTTAAGTGTCTCTGGTCTCTGCATCCTCAATCTGTTCCTGTTCTGGAATATGCTTAAAGTAGCACATGTCTTCAGCTGTTTGTGCGTAAAGCCTCTGTGACACCATGCTCTATATTCTCTGTATCAGGTTGGTACCTCCAGGTTCCGTGCTGAGGCTATGGGGAACGAGAATAGCGCCCCACCTGCTGCAGGAGCATGGCCCGATCTGCAGCACAAGAAGCGAAATGCCACTGCCGAGCTGGGCGGGGACCGCCCGGGGTAATTTTTTTAACCAACTTACCATGATGTAGTCTGAATCTGATACTCCCTCAGATCCAAATTAATTGACTCAACTATCTGTAGATACGGATGTATCTAGATGTGTTTTAGCTCTAGATACTACTGCCTCCATCCCAAAGCTTTGGGCTTATATTATTTTTAGAAAGTCAAACTATACCATGTTTGACTAAGCTTTTACCAAAAATCAGTAACATGCAAAATACAAAATTAATATCATTAAATAGATAATAAAATATATTTTCCTACGGTATCTACACAGTATTATATTTGTTGATAGAATGTTCTAAAATTTTGGTCAAACTTTGCTTGTTTTGATTTCTCAAAAATAAATAAGGCTTAAGCTTTTGGATGGTGGTAGTACATTCATATCTAGACAAAGCTGAGTTAACTAGGAGTAGTTTTTTTGTCTGTCCATAGCTAGTGTTCACGCTGCAAAAGGCTAAGAGCATCCACTATATGCATCAGTCTATCTCATACAGTAATTCAATATCACTGCTGAGGTCTGCCTTTTGTTTTGCTATTCATATGCAGACTGAAACTTTAGGGCCTTTACTCAAAAGGAAGATCAAAACTGCGGCTGATCAGGCTGCCAGTATGTTGATGCCGCCCCATCTTCTAAATGCCTCTACAAGCACAAGGCCACGCACCAGCTGGGTGGTGATCTTTTAATGAATATGGTATATTTTCTTAATCCACAAAACATGCCTTGATTTTTCTCTGTTTATTGTCGGTTTTTTCTATGCTTGCCAAAAGTTTACAACAACAACAACAACAACCAAGCCTTTCAGTCCCAAACAAGTTGGGGTAGGCTAGAGTTGAAACCCATAAGATCTCGAAGCCAAAAGTTTAGAAACACCAAATTCGTTTGCTTACAATCATCATACAGTAATGTTCATCTACTCTAGTTCCCCTAACCCAACATAAAATGATGTTAATTTCGATTTTTAGATTAAAAGAGCACCATTAGGCGCTGTTAATTACGACTTTGAGATTAAAATGTCATTTGCAATTGTTAATTACAATTTTGAGACAATTGGTTAGTTTAACCTCGATCTCTTCTGCTCTCCATTTTTCCCAACCGAACAAAAATGTAACCATTCCATTCCTCTGAAATGGAACCATTCCATTCCATTCCACGCTGTTTCAGAACCGAACACACCCTTGCATTGTTGTGAACTGTTGTCCATACACGGCCATACCCTTCCACTTACATCTAGCACTATATGCATCAGTCTGTCTCAGAGTCATTCAATATCACTGCTGAGATCTGTTCCCATTCTTATGCAGGCTGAAACTGCTGCGCCTTTACTCAAGTGGATGCAAAATGGGGCTAATGAGGCTGCTGTGAGGACGATGGTGCCGGCACCATCTTCCGAAAACCTCTACAAGCACGAGGCCATGGGCCAGCTGGGTGGTGACCTTTTAATGAATCTGGTATATTTTCTTAATCCACATACATGATTTCATTATTATCTGTTTAATTACTGTTGGCTTTGTCTAATGCTTACCAAAAGTTCAGAAACACTGCGTTTGCTTACAATCATCATACACTAATTTTTCACTTTTCAGTCTGTCTCATCCAGTATAAACTGTTGATTTCCATTGGCTTCTTTTGTAATCATTTGCATTGTTGTCAACTGTTCTCTATGCACAACCCTATTCTTCCACTTACACCCCGCACTATTTGCATCAGTCTATCTCATAGATTTATTAAATATCAATGATGAGTTCTGTTGCTATTCATATGCAGGATGAAACTTCTGTTCCTCTACTCAAATGGATAAAAATGATCCTGATGAGGCTGCTGTGAAGACGATGGTGCTGCCACCATCTTCTGAAAACCTCCTCAAGCACAAGGCCACGGGCCAGCTGGGTGGTACCCTTTTCAGTAAGCAGGTATATTTTCTTAATCCTCATACATGATTTGATTTTTGTCTGTTTATTGCCGGCTTTGTCTAATGCTTACCAATAGTTCAGAAACACACACACCTATTCTTCCACTTACATCCAGCACTATATGCATCAGTGTCTCATAGATTCATTTTATATATCACTGCTGATGTCTGTTGCTCTTCAATTTTTATATGCAGACTGAAACTGCTAAGCCTTCATTGGTCAAAAGGATTGCAACTGCTGCTGATGAGGCATCTGCAGAGGCTGCCACCAAGTTACTGTCAGCCCCACCTTCTGGATGCTTATATAAGCTCAAGTCCAAGGATCAGCCGGGCCGTAACCATCCAAGGGTTCGGGTATATTTTCTTAAGCCACATATACATGCCATGATTTATGTCTGATATTATCACGGCTCTGTCTAATGCTTTTTGGAATTCGGAAACACCAAATTAGCATGCTTATATTCATCATACACTAATTTTTCACTCTTCAGTTTGTAACATAGTGTTATGCACTTGCTTGTCAACATTTGCATTGCTCTGAACTATGCACTTTACACAACCTAATTCTTCCACTTACGTTCAGCGCTACGCACCAGTAGTACCTCCCATGTTTCCTTCACCATCCCGATGCCGAGCTTGCGGGAATATGGCGGGCCCATGTACATACCCCGCATATAACACCTCCTATGGCTCTATCTACCTTTCTAGTAGCTCCTTCACAGAGTTACAGGTATGTATTCTCAGTGGTTTAGCATGAATTGGCATATAGTAAAGTCTTGTTTTTAGTCTTCCTGCTTCTTACATTTGTATCAATTTTCACATGCAGACTGTACCTTGTGAACTTCGTCCAATGATTAACCAGATGTGTCCGCATGAAGGATCTTTCACTATGCATGGCAATGGCAAATTGATGAACACCTACACGGTCTATGAGGTGTATGTCTACAAGACGCAGGCCATCACATATTTGTATGGACATGATTGGAGAAAGTTTGCTTTTGACTACGGTCTGAAGAAGGGCGACGAGCTGAGGATCAGAAACTCAAACGGGCAGATATACGTAACTGCTTACAGAGTTGGAGACACTTCCAAATATATAATATGTAACTTTTTCTACTCATATCTTTTGATAACTGCATTCTGAGCAGTTGTTCTAAACCATTCCCTCTGTTCTAGCTTGTGGGTTTAACATGATCAAAGCTGCAGATCCCTGATGGAACAGAGCGGATGTCACAAAGGGCAACCACACCGGCCCCGGCTTCCCACTTCTCTCTGCATCAGCACCGGTTCCTGTACCAGCTCCGTTTGCATCTACCCAGCAGTCCCCTACATCAGCATTGGTTCCTGTAGAGGCCCCATATACTACACATGCCCAGCAGGCTCTGCATCAGCTGGTTCCTCTAGCTGCACCGTTCTGCACCTTCTCTCCTGCATCAGCACCGGTTCCTCTAGAGGCACCGTTTACTGCACCCCAGTCTCCTGCATCGGCACCAGCTCGTGTACCCAGCCAGGCTCATGCACCTCGGCCAGATCACCGAGGTCTCAGCTCATTGTTGTGGCCACCCGTGGTGACCGGACGCATCTGAAGGCTATGTTCGTGAGTATATGACAGCATAACTGCTCTTATCTTGATGTCTTCTCTGCTCAAAGTCTCACATGGTTCAGTGCATTGGTGCCATTGACTAATTTTTGGTGGTATCTCTTGCTTTGAATCAGAAATTGCCTAAAAGTATCTCCAAGGATCTCAATGCTGGCCGAAGGGGCAAGATATCCCTCGTCATGGAGAGTGAAGGTCTCACCGTGGAGGGACGGTACTCTGTCAGTCCCACAGATGGCCGCTTGGCTGTTACTTCCAGGTGGAAAAAGTTCATTGACGGTGCCAAACTTCGCATTGGATCAAAGTTGAAGGTCAAGATCTTTCGATGCCGCTGTGACATGCTGGTCATAAAGTTCGCGGTTGTCTAGTTCTGTTGTCCCATGAGCCCTTAGCAAATGCATTTGTAGTTATACTTATATAAGGTTATCTTATCTGAACTGCTAATTAATTGTATGGGTGGTAAAACTCTGGCAAGCTTTTGCTCTTAGCAAGTATGTATGTATGATCAGCTATTATGATAACTAATGTTTGTGTTCATCTTAATTTGCATTTCCCTTTTAGAAAAAAACTTAATTTCTATTTTGGCTGACCTGTTAGAGAACTATCAGATTGAACCCACAACATGATTCATATAGATTCATTACACCTGAGCCACATGTCTTGACCTTGCGATACACTACTTCCATTAATTAGTGCAAGAAGGCTTACCTGAGCTGCCTGAACCATGGCAGATTCGAATCCACCTTATCTATCTAGAAATACAACCTTTGCAGAAAGAGGATTTGCAGTATGGGGAGGCTGACATTGGGGACCCATGAGCCAGCAGCGTCGTCAACGTTTTAAAGGTGGCAGGAGATCGAAAGAAAAAATAAGCCAAAAATCAGTTGGTAAACAAATTCAAGAAAAGAAACATTTACCTTTAGAGAGTGACATGCGGGACCCATGAGGCAGCAGCATCCTCAACTATTTCAAGGCGGCAGGGGATCAAAATAAAAAAGGAAATAGGAAATTAATTAGGGTAAAAAATAAATCCATCAAAGGAAACTTTTATTGTTCATAGAGGATGACATGTGGGACCGACTTGCCAGCTGCGTCGTCATCGTTTCAAAGGGGCAGGGGATCAAAAGAAAAAGACAAATAGCCAGAAATTAGGGGAAAAAATAAATCCAACAAAGAAAACTTTTATTGTTCATAGAGGATGACATGCGGGACCCATGAGCCAGCAACTTCCTCAACGTTTCAAAGTCGGCATGAGATTGAAAGAAAAAGTCAAGTGACATAATATCAGGAGCCAAAAATAATCCAAGAAAAGAAACTTTATTGTACATAGAGGATGACATGCGGGTCCCATTTTGTAGCAGCGGTCTCAACGCTTCCAAGGCGGCACAGGACCGAAAGAAAAATGAAGTAAAAAAAAATCAGGGTGTGAAAAAAATCCAAGAAAAGAAAGATTTTAATTGGGCTGTATCTGGACATCTGGGCCTTCGAACTATCTGCTGGGCCTTTTGACTCGTACAATTTCAGCCCACTCCAAAACAGGAAAGGTCGGATTTTTCTCAAAAAAAAAAAACAGGAAAGTCCTATGCTTCGCAAAAACAAAAAACAAGGAGATTCAACATATAAGTTTGTTTATGTAGATATAAAGATTTAATTTATCCGTTTGCAATAGCTCAGAGCGAAATACAACGTTTATTGTCTGCAAAATAAAATATCACATGTTTCTTGTACGGGGAGGCTGACATCGGGGACCCATGAGCCAGCGGAGTCAACGTTTCAAAGGCGGCAGGGGATCGAAAATAAAAAAAGCCAAAAATCAGTTGGTAAAAAAATACAAGAAAAGAAAACATTTATCGTTCCGAGAGGATGACATGCGGGACCCATGAGGCAGCAGCATCCTCAACGTTTCAAAGTCGGCATGAGATCGAAAGAAAAAGGCAAGTGACATAATATCGGGCCAAAAATAATCCAAGAAAAGAAACTTTATTGTACATAGAGGATGACATGGTCCCATTTTGTAGCAGCGGTCTCAACGTTTCCAAAGTGCACAGGACCAAAAGAAAAATGAGGCAGCAGCATTCTCAACAATTCCAAGGCGCAGGATCAAAAGAAAAATAAAGGAAATAGCCAGAAATTAATTAGGGGTCAAAAATAAATCCACCAAAGGAAACTTTTATTGTTCATAGAGGATGACATGTGGGACCGACCTGCCAACAGCGTCCTCATCGTTTCAACGGGGGCAGGGGATCAAAAGAAAAAGGCAAATAGCCAGAAATTAGGGGTAAAAAATAACTCCAAGAAAGGAAACTTTTATTGTTCGTAGAGGATGACATGCGGGACCCATGAGCCAGCAGCAGCTTACTCAACGTTTCAAAGGCGGCATGAGATCGAAAGAAAAAGGCAAGTGACCAAATATCAGGAGCCAAAAATAATCCAAGATTTATTGTACATAGAGGATGACATGTGGGTCCCATCTTGCAGCAGCGGTCTCAATGTTTGTAATGCGGCTTGAGATCAAAAGAAAAAGAAAGTAGCTAGTAATTAGGGGGTGAAAAAATCCAAGAAAAGAAAGTTGATGGACATAGAGGATGACATGCGGGTCCCTTGAGCCAACAGCTTACTCAACGTTTCAAAGGGGCAGGGGATCAAAAGAAAAAGGCAAGCCAAAAATCAGAGGGTGAAAAAAAATCAACAAAGGAAACTTTTATAGCACATAGAGGATGACATGCGGGTCCCATGAGCCAGCAGGTTCCTCAACGTTTCAAACGTGGCATGAGATCGAAAGAAAAAGGCAAGTGCCCAAATATGAGGAGCCAAAATAATTCAAGAAAAGAAAGTTTTATAGTACATAGAGGATGACATGCGGGTCCCATTTAGCAACAGCGGTATCAACGTTTGAGAGGCGGCAGGGGATCGAAAGAAAAGTCAAGTGACCAAATATGAGGTGCCAAAAAAATCCAAGAAAAGAAAGTTTTATAGTACATAGAGGATGACATGCGGGTCCCATTTAGCAGCAGCGGTATCACCGTTTGAGAGGCGGCAGGGGATCGAAAGAAAAAGTCAAGTGACCAAATATGAGGTGCCAAAAAAATCCAAGAAAAGAAAGTTTTATAGTACATAGAGGATGACATGCGGGTCCCATTTAGCAGCAGCGGTATCACTGTTTGAGAGGCAGCAGGTGATCGAAAGAAAAAGTCAAGTGACCAAATATGAGGTGCCAAAAAAATCCAAGAAAAGAAAGTTTTATAGTACATAGAGGATGACATGCGGGTCCCATTTAGCAGCAGCGGTATCACCGTTTGAGAGGCGGCAGGGGATCGAAAGAAAAAGGTAAGTGACCAAATATGAGGTGCCAAAAATAATTCAAGAAGAAAGTTTTATAGTACATAGAGGATGACATGCGGGTCCAAAGTGCAATGGTATCACCGTTTGAGAGGCGGGGGGATCGAAAGAAAAAGGCAAGTGACCAAATTTGAGGTGCAAAAATAATCCAGAAAAGAAAGTTTTATAGTACATTGAGGATGACATGCGGGTCCCAGTTAGCAGCATCAGAGGCGGCAGGGGATCGAAAGAAAAAGGCAAGTGACCAAATTTGAGGTGCCAAAAAAACTCAAGAAAAGAAAGTTGATTGCACATAGAGGATGACATGCGGGTCCCATTTAGCAAGCGGTCTCAACGTTTCCAAGGCGGCAAGGGATCAAAAGAAAAAGGAAGTAGCCAGAAATCGGGGTCAAAAAAATCCAAGAATAGAAAGAATTTTGGTTCATAGAGGATGACATGCGGGACCCATGATCCTGCATCGTAAACGGCTCGATCGGAGAACGTTGAACGAGATGGCGCGATGTAGAAAAAAACAATGCCAGAGAGGCTGCCATCTGGGCCCTACATCCCTCGGCGGTGCGGATTTGCGTTGACTCGGCCGGCGAACCCGAGATTTCGAGATGCACCACGTCCCGGGCCACCATACGCCACGTTTTGGCCGCTTTCGTCGGGCTAGGTGGCCTCAAAAACGAGAAAAAAAAAAGTTTTGACATGCACCACGGAGGGACCAAAATCGTCGGCCATGGTACACCAGCAACCACGGCGCGACTTCAACTTCGTCGGCCATGGCAACTTTTCTTGTAGTGAATGCAATGCTTACCGTAGCAGTTGTGTCTTGCGGAACAACCGGAGGGTGGGGATCCCATTCTAATTCCCCACGGTAATGCGGTCTATGATGGGTTGCAGCTACCGGCGAAGGAGTTTGGTTCGATCCCAGACTGTCGTCGTGGTCGGGGTCCACCCTGAAATTACGGGAATAATGGGACCGGCGAGGACCCAGGGTCGGGGCATGCAACAAAGGGTGGGTGTTCGAGGTAGCGGAGGAACATGATTGACTAGGACCTTATACCGGGCCTCACACCAAAGGAAGTGTGGACGAGAACTTAAGCTCGGTTGGCACCAAGGTTAAGATCTCTTATGGGTAAAGCAACACACCTCTGCAGAGTGTAACGAATCGTGACCAGTCACTCCTGTTCCGGGACATGGGCTGAACGCTGGAAAGGAACTCCATGAAGTTCTAGTCAACCGGTGAAGGCTGACGGACATAGTTCTTCTGAATAAAAGCAACCTTTTGAAGAAATGGTTATGAAAACCTGCATTGGTATTAGACTTTCTGGTCTAATGCCGTAGCTAGTGCATTAAACACCTCTTTCCTATAATGAACTTGTTGAGTACGCTCGTACTCATCCCACTCTTAAATCCCCTGCTTAGGAATGGAGGCATCAAAGGAGGATCTACAGTGCAACTCGAAGGCCGAGAAGTCAACAACTACTTCAAGAGACAGGACCATGTCAGAGGAGTCAGTTACCACATCCAACAAGGAGAAACCTAGATTAGCAATAGAAAGGAACTAGCTTCCTAAACTTAGCACCTATATAGCTAGAATCTATTCATAGCCTCTATAGCTAGTTAAATACTCTACAAGTAGAGTTCGTGATAGGATTAGACTACGAGTCGTTCTCTGGAGCTTATTTGCAGATTTACCTCATTGTAAAGTAGGAGGCTGTGCTGATCTTCTGTAATGAGTCGGAGTTGTAATTCTATAGACATGCCTTGGACCCGCATATGTTTCTGTTGTACCACTCTGAGCGATGTAATGCTAGTGGAACGGTGTTTCATTGGTGTTATATCAGACTTGCATACTACACCATGCAGTGGTATGCTGGGTCACCACAGTTGGTATCAGAGCAAATGCTTTGACCTTAGGATTAAAACCCTTTAAAGGAGACCTATAGGATTGGTAGTGTCTATAGGAAGTTGTCTTAGCTAAACCAAATACTTCTTATGACTTGAGATGGATATTCACTTGAGAATAATCCTGACACACTTGAGTCAACCTTTCTTACCCATCTTTCTCAAGTGAAGTTAGCTAATCCCAAGTATATAGAACACCATTAAGTTCTTTAAACAATAGATGAGTAGACCACAATTGGTATACAATACATGGTAGTCCAAAGAGAGGATACAACCATAAGGAAGATATCCTATTGGAAGATGTGTACCAACACATGTTATAGTTAAGTAAGAATTATCCAGACCTGTAATAGGAGTAATATCAAGTGATAAAGATAGGGTAGATGTCCTACTAGAAGATGTCTACCAATACAAGTAATGGGTAAGTAAAATCGATTCAAACTTGTGAAACAGTTGATAGTAAGTGATGCGAGGTAGTATATAGACCATGATGAGTCAATCATGGAAGGTAAGGAAGAGTGATAGGAATAAAATATGTCTATCTACATGGTAGAGATAGTAATCATATAAGATTCACCTGAGAATCATTTTGTGATGGACTAGAACATCATAAATAATTAAGATGAGTATAATAAGAAGCCAGTTGTTCAACAATAGTGCAAAAATTGTGTTACAAAACCATGGGAAGTGTGCCAAGCACATCATGACCATAGTCTTATGATTGAAACACTTGGAAGTATAGGAGCTATAATTCCATAGTTATGTGTTTAGGGTAGCAATGTTAGAATCCTGAAATACCATGTGAGGTAGTCCTCAACCAAAATGGAAGCTAAGATAGCACTTCCAAAGGAAATTAGGTTAACCTTAACTATCCTAGACCAATTTGTTTCAAGTTTATCTTATTGCAATTGTGCAATTAGGGTAAATATTGATACAAATAGTAATATTCCATATACTCGTGCTAAGTATCACGATATAAACCTATCTTATGTGGTGTTATATACTACACATCTCAGCCTGATGTTTAGAGATGTCTTACTCAACTATTATATTCAGGCTTATGATGATGTGTATTATAAGCACAAAGCTGAATCTTCTTGGATTTTATTGGTTTTTCATTGTTTGACTAGATCCATACATGAAGTTTGACTTTGATATGCAAATGCATGTTGCAATATCAAGTTCTTACTTGATGCTATAGATCTAGAGGGTAATGGTAAACGTGTGAGGAAGTGACGAATTCTGAAGATCTTGAAGACAAGATGAAGGTACATCACACAAAGGAAGAAAAGTTGTGGGAAGTAACCACAATACTCTGAAGGAAGTACCAATCCAAAAATCATGCTTTACCTCAACAGAGGAGTACTTTAGTACATAAGAAGCATGAAGGTGAGAAATATGGTGATTATGGAGAAGTAGAAGTAGAACCATAATCATTATAGAAGAGGGAATGCATGGGAAATCACTTAGGATACTATATTCATAGTGTCAGCTAGTGGTTCTCTTGCAAAATAAACCCTGAAGAAAGGAAGATGATATATGAAATCATAGCAGATATAAGAAGACCATAATTGATATCAGAAGACCACAATTGGTATAATATCAATACTGCGAGATAAAGTAGAAGATGTCTCGTCCAGTTGATCAGAACCTATAATAGAATCCATTTTTAGATATCAAATAGCCACAGTTGGTATAATAACCACAGCTGGTATCAGTTGGTATTACAAATAGTCCACGATTTAATTAATTGTAACAAAAGTTTGTGAACAAATAAAAATTTTGTCAGCCAAATAGCTAGATTTATAATCATTTAGTTGAAGGATTCACATTGGATGTCCACAATTGAGTGGATACACCACAAACATTCTTCGCGAGACCTTAGAAGAAGTAAAACCCATAAGTTAGAACCAGACCAATATTCCAACCATAAGTCCAATAGTTGGAAGAAAAGGAGTTGAAGACCATAAGAAAACTCTAAGGGGTAGAGTAAAATATTGAGTTGGATGTACAATGACTCAATACTTTGAGTAAGATAGAGAAGAAGGTCTGAACTGAGAGGAAGTTCGATCTTATTTTCATAAGATTGTTGAACACTACTTTCAGAAGGATGTCAGACCAGAAGCCGAGGTTCATACCTCGAGGACGTAAGAAGTGGATTATAACTTGAGCAAGTAAGTAATATCTACTCAGAAGTACTTAAGCTCAAGTAAGTCAAAGATAAAGAAGTTGGACGAAGGAAATATCAGAGACCAAATATAGCTCAAAAAGGCCAAAGATGAAGAAGATTGAACATACCAATACCAAAGACTAATAGAATGATTCCTTTCATGGAACCTAAATAACCAAAATAGTTTTAGGTATCACCTATAAACCATGATTGGATGGACTAAATTAGTCTAATCCATTCTTAGGAAAATAAACCATCACGATCAATTCCATAGTTAGGACCCATTAAGTAACATTACTGCAATTTTGGTAGTAAGGGAAAACAAAGACCTATTTACCAATTAGGAGTTTATTATCAAATTAGCCTTCAAATAAGACCAGCAGCACCAGAAGAAGTCTCAATCATTGAATCTTCAATGAGAAAGGAAACAAGCTTATAGAGTTGGAAGAAATCAAAGAATCAAAGTAAGAACCATGGTTCAGAGACAGACACTAATGGATTCCAGGAAGAATCTGGACAAGGGATATATTCAAATATATCCAACAAGATCAATACGGAGTTCGAGAAAAGATATAGTCTGCACAAGTCAGATCCACACTCCGGAAACGTGAGAGAGATCAAACTTCGAGGACGAAGTTTAGTTTAAGGGGTAGAGACTGTAATATCCCAGGTATTGGGGTTACAAATATAGAGGAAACAGATGTGTGCATTGCATTCATGCATAGAAAATCCGGGGAATTTTCGCGCTTTAAAGTAAAACAGTCACAGTAACTGAAGTTTCACTTGACCTTGGTGGAATTGAAGTAGCTCATCAAGTCAAGCGCTATAAACCTCAATGTGACTTTGCTAAAACCTTGTTTTGGGTAGAGATGATTTGATCTCAAGGGTTAGATCAAATGGTATTACAACCAACACAATAACTTATTAATCAAGGATCAATTACTTGATCTTATTAAAGATCATAGCATGGTATTCCTTGCCATAACTTATGAACATCCATTTAATTGGAAATCAAGTAACAATAATTAGAGAAACTATTCTTCACTCATCTTCTACATGTCTTAAACTAATTTATGCTCCTATCATAAAACCTATGATATCTATTCTACTTCAATCTTGGAAACAAGACAAGGAGATCCAACTAAGGAATATAATTCTTCTCTATTCCAAATTATTATGCATCAAACCTAGAGAGGTGAGAGTTCTATTATAATTATTAGAGAAGCAATGACAAACCTTAGAGATAAATATCCATATGATCACAACATCATTTTCAAGAGGAACCCTAGAGTATTTTTCAAGTCATTCCCAAATGAGAGAGAGACCACTCATACCAATCTTAGCTTTACCTATTTAAGAATAAGTGACAACCATTGAACTAAAGTATTAGATTGTATATCATTTCATCTTGGAGGGGTGAGATAACCAAATATCCAATTGGATAAGATAATATCCATGAATTGATGAAGTAAAGTAGTAACTAATCCAATTAAGTTATCTAGGTGGAGAAATAACCTTCTCATACCTAAGGAGATATTGTGAGTACACCATAAACCCTAGAATGATCCATTCCTATATAAGAGAGCCCAAACTATGGTGTTACATTTAATTTAGTTGAGGCAACACTTGAATTCAAGGGAGAGACCTATCCATATATCCAAATGATTAAAGCCATCAATCCTTTAGAAAGAATTGTAAGTGTATATCTCAGGCATTCTCCTGGAATATCAAAATTATTGAGACAACCATAGCCATGTCCACCCAAGAAACTATAGAGAGATATTATACTTTAGTTGATCAAGACAAAGCTTAATCTTGGGAGTGAGAAACCTAATTCTTGAGAGATAACTTAGGAAGCCAAACCTTGATCATTATAAATTGAGTGATGATCATAAACCCTAAGAACTTGAGGTAAAGATATCAAGAACAAGTGGATCATGTCTAACCATGATCATGCTCTTGAGTTAAGTGAGGATAAGCTAAATCCTAATAGGATTAGGAGATGTTATTCACCACATGAAATCATAGGGAAGTAACTAGTAAGCAACCTTAGGCTTGTATCCCAATCTTAACTTGTAAACCACTTGGTGATCATAAGTAGAATTCTACCACATCTACATTCCACTTATTTTTCACCTAAGAAACATAAGAAAACCTTAGAGTAAAACCCCATACTTAATATGGTGAGAAACCATCTATTCATATGACCAAAGTTAACTATAAAAAGAACTACAAATAATATAATTACTTTAATGATAAGTTGGGGATAATAATAGAAGTTAATTAGTAGAATATAAAACCAATTCTCAATATCTTAGAAACTAAAGGAGCACATAAAATGTGAATTAAGCCACCACCTCATCCTAGTTAGGGGAGATTAACCCTAGCACATGCAATATGGTGTCATCTCACAACCTAGAATTAAACCTCAACCCTAGTTTATGTATCACTATGGTGATCATAAGATAAACCTAGACCATAATTGAGAATCAAACCCATGGCCATTATGGAAATATCATTAGAACCCTGGAATGGCATATCAATGAGATCTTCTGCTTCACATATTGAACCTCAGAAACATCTAGTGCTTAAAATCACAATTGAAACCCATGTGTGGTAATCAACCACCTATTCTTATAACCAAGATCAAACCATGAAGAGAGTAATATTTTACTCTAGGCATTTCATGGTAATGTTAAAATATAACAATAGCAATAAACTTAAAAGGGGGTTGTGATAAAAAATTAGAAAAAACCCTAATAAATTAGTGCTCATATAACATCACATGTAAGTCAATCACTCATCAAATAGAAGCCAAGTCCTATCAACAACCTCTAAAATAATTTGAGTTGAAAACATCAACTATAACAATCTAAATGAATTGATTCACAAGTGAGACATGAAATAAAATAAAAATACAAAATCATGTCTATGTGCTATTTTGAATAAAACACAAGTATGTAATATAATTCAAATATAAAATACTTGTTCCAAAAGGAAAGAATGGTTTAACAATCACTGCTATACAACTTAATGAAAATAACAAAGTAAGAAACTTACAATTAAAATTGGAATTAAAACCAGAATTCAAATCAAGGAATAAAACAGAAAATGAATAAAAGAAATAAGGGAAAGAAGCTTACCTGGACCTACCAGACACAGCAGCCCAGCAACCTAGCCACCAGTAGCCCAATAAGCACGGGCCCAGCACAGCCCAACCTGGCCGTGGTACCCCTTCGTCCAAAAAACAGCTGGAGGAGCTCGTCCTCATCCTCTCCTCTCGCATGTCGGCCAGCACGACGACGTGCTCTTCTTCCTCTCTCTCGCTGTCGACCTCCCCTTGTTCGATTGCGTGACGAGGCGAGTTCTGGAGCCCTATAAATAACCTAGACGAAGACTTAGCTCCGTTTCTTCCTCTCTCTGCTCCAAATTCCTCCATACCGAAACCCTAGCCGTACTGCCTCCGACCATCGCCGCCGATGGAGACCTTCCCCGGCCAAGCTGTGACCACCCACGTGACCGCCGTCCTTGACATGCCTAGCCTGCAGAAGGAATCGTGCCGCCGTGCCCGGAATCGCCCGCCGACCTCGTCTTCTCCGACGCCGGCCCATCCGCCGTCGATTCAGACCACTATAGGTCACGCCGTCAAGCCCTGCGTACTCCTGGTGAGTCGCTGACTCCTGGCGCTCTCGCCTTGATTCACTCTCCACCGCACCGGATCGCCGCGAGTGCTGCCGCTCGAACCCGCCGCCGCCGCTCCGGCAACCATCGGTGGCGGCGCGCCACTAGTTGGTTTGCCTCGTGAGTGTTGTCCAACGCGCCCCTGCTCAGGCCCGCGGGAACGCCCTAGCGCCGGCGACCATCGCCCGTTCCGCCGGCCAGAGACCTCCTCGCCACCGTGGCGATTTTGACTCGGTCAAATCCCACGTGGCGGGTGAGGTGGACAGACCCCACCAGTCATAGACTGTGGGTGTGCTCTGTCCGGGTAGCTAGCTATTTTTTTTTAGTTTAAATTCAAATCCAATAATTGCTGAAACTTTGACAAATTGTATAAAATTCTTATTAACTCAGAAAAATGTAAATAAGATATTAAAATTCTTAGAAAAGAAAACTCTATCCAATAAAAATATAAAATGAAATTTTTATTTTTAATAAAAATTCAATTATTTATTACTTGTTATTTAAGCCTTTAATTATAATTCCAAATTTAATTAAAATTCAATAATTAGGAAAAAAATTCCAAATTAAATAAAAACCAATTAATAAATAAAGAAAAGCATAAAAACTAAATTTTCTTTATTTATTATTTGTTAAATCTTTATTAAAGAGATTTAAACCCTAATTAATAATTACCTAATTATTAATTGTTTAAAAATAATAAAATATCAAATTCAATATTATTTTTATTTCCAAGTTATTAATAACTTCAACTTTAAATTGAAGTTATTAACCATAAAACTATATGGTAAATAGCAAACCCTAATTCATCATTACTTCAACATATAATTCCAAAACCTATAAAAGAATTAAGGGATATACCCTTATTTCAACTACTATTTAAAACCCTAAATAATAATTATCTTAATTATTAATTCTCTAAAAATAACAAAATACTAATACCACTATTAGTTTTATTTCAAAGTTACTAATAACTTCAACTATAATGAGGTTATCAACCTAAGAACTATATGGTAATTAAGAAACCCTAGTTCCATTATAAATAAAGTGATAACCTCATAATTCTTTGTGGAACCCCAAAAACCTAATTCAATTATGAACAAACCCTAACTCCACTATTTCATATGAACTTAACTTGTTTCTAAACCTAAAACCTAGGTTCAACATGTGATCATGATACTTTGATTTCATTCATAGCTCCATAGTAGCAACTAAACAAATGCCATGTCTTCATAAAATAATAGAGACTCATATCTAATACATTGATATTACATGTGTTCATGCCTAGATGATCAAATAGGACCAACCCTAGTTCCTATATTCTGAGACACCAACCTTAATCATTCCTATTTAGCATCACACCATGGTGATGAACCCTAATAGCAACCTTGCCAATATTGTGCATCCTATTCCATACACACTAAACCCTATTAGTGAGAGATAATTATTAATCATCCTATTTAAGAAACCACCATTCCTTACTTAATAGATCCAATAGCAAACCCTAGGCCACCTCAACCCTAATTGATATACTTCTTATTATTTAAGAAGTATGTTCTTCAAAAGTTATTCTTTTGAAATAAATAGAGAGTGCTCATCAACCCTACCTAATATGACCTATTAACCCTAGCCAGCTATCACCAACAAGGTATACCAACCTTGATAGCACCCATGTTTAATAAATTACCTAAGATATGCTTCCAACCTTGTTAGGATCCATCTAATATCTACTCAAGAACAAGTTGAAACCATAGTAAACCATAGAACCCCACAAACCTAATTATCATACTTGTTCTTTATTAAAGAACATGTTCTTCAAAAGTTATTCTTTTGAAGTATATGATAATTAATCATTAACCATGCCATATAGTGCTAAAACCAACCACTATTCATGACATGTTAAGATTATACCAAATGTTATTGTTGTGTGCTATTAGTATTATTGTATTGATATATTGCAGCACCTGTTTATGATACCAAGCAACCAATCCTTAATAAGAACCTTGTTTGTGAATCACTCTAAAAGTGCAACACACCCTAACGAATCATTTCAACTCACTAATCCTAAATCATCGGGGTTAGGTCACGCTTAGAGCGATTGCATCTCATACTTATGCATTATTGCATCCTTGCCAATCTTTTAAACATCGTCCTTACCGGACGATGATGCTATTTCAGAATTTGGAGTTATTGCGTATCGAAGACCTTGACTGCATAATCTTGCAGTCAAGAAAGGCAAGTTCATCGCTTGCTCATGTCATTTGAGTATTTTTACCAAATTACTTGCAAAGTACTATGTTTATCATTATTGCATAAAAAGCAAAACCACTATTTTCATAACTATGAATATGACTATGTGGTGGGCAATGGAACCATGGATTGTGTTGATATGGTGGAGGTTCCATTGCAAGGGTTTATATCCATCTAGGATTAAACAACAAATGTCGTCCAGTGATTCTTGTGCCGTAATACCCGTGTTAACCATAAGATCTGGAGTGGGACGGAGTAGTCAATAGTGTTTCCACCTCTCGTTCATCAACGGATGCGCTTACCGTAGCAGTTGTATCTGGCGGAACAACCGGAGGGTGGGGAGCCCATTCTAATTCCCCACGGTAATGCAATGCTTACCGTAGCTTTGTCTTGCGGAACAACCGGAGGGTGGGGATCCCATTCTAATTCCCCACGGTAATGCGGTCTATGATGGGTTGCAGCTACCGGCGAAGGAGTTTGGTTCGATCCCAGACTGTCGTCGTGGTCGGGGTCCACCCTGAAATTACGGGAATAATGGGACCGGCGAGGACCCAGGGTCGGGGCATGCAACAAAGGGTGGGTGTTCGAGGTAGCGGAGGAACATGATTGACTAGGACCTTATACCGGGCCTCACACCAAAGGAAGTGTGGACGAGAACTGCTCGGTTGGCACCAAGGTTAAGATCTCTTATGGGTAAAGCAACACACCTCTGCAGTGTGTGAATCATGACCGTCACTCCCTGTTCCGGGACATGGAACTGCGAACGCTGCCGGAAAGGAACTCCATGAAGTTCTAGTCAACCGGTGAAGGCTGACGGACATAGTTCTTCTGAATAAAAGCAACCTTTTGAAGAAATGGTTATGAAAACCTGCATTGGTATTAGACTTTCTGGTCTAATGCCGTAGCTAGTGCATTAAACACCTCTTTCCTATAATGAACTTGTTGAGTACGCTCGTACTCATCCCACTCTTAAATCCCCTGCTTAGAATGGAGGCATCAAAGGAGGATCTACAGTGCAACTCGAAGGCCGAGAAGTCAACAACTACTTCAGGAGACAGAACCATGTCAGAGGAGTCAGTTACCACATCCAACAAGGAGAAACCTAGATTAGCAATAGAAAGGAACTAGCTTCCTAAACTTAGCACCTATATAGCTAGAATCTATTCATAGCCTCTATAGCTAGTTAAATACTCTACAAGTAGAGTTCGTGATAGGATTAGACTACGAGTCGTTCTTCTGGAGCTTATTTGCAGATTTACCTCATTGTAAAGTAGGAGGCTGTGCTGATTTTCTGTAACAGAGTCGGAGTTGTAATTCTATAGACATGCCTTGGACCCGCATATGTTTCTGTTGTACCACTCTGAGCGATGTAATGCTAGTGGAACGGTGTTTCATTGGTGTTATATCAGACTTGCATACTACACCATGCAGTGGTATGCTGGGTCACCACAGTTTAGGCTGCATGCATCCACAATGCGCAGAAGCAGCTTGGTTCAGGTACTACGCCAACCAGTTGTGTATTTAGATCACGGTGTAAAATTTGTTATCTATTACTGACATCCCTTATCATTATGTTTCAGATAAAGGTTAATAAGGAGATCCATAGGTGTCCACCTCTAGGGGGAGAGCCAGACCTGAAAACAAAGCTAGCGAAGACTAGGTGGTTGGCAGATATAATCCTAGATTGGCTGAGAGAAACTCCTTCACTTGGTCCAACGGCACTCCAGAAAAAGGTGGCTGAGAAGTATAAAGGGATGAAAGTACCTTACATGAGGATGTTCTATGCAAAGGAAATGGCTCTTGACAAGATCAATGGTCCATGGAATGAAAGCTTTCAGTTGCTTTACACTTTCAAAGCTGAAGTGGAGATGGCTAGTCCAGGCAGTGTTGTAGCAATAGACAAGCATACAGTTCCCTACAAATTGAAAAGCGGGAAGGTAATTGATACGTCTCCAACGTATCGATAATTTCTTATGTTCCATGCTACTTTATTGATGATACCTACATGTTTTATGCACATTATATGTCATATTTATGCATTTTCTGGAACTAACCTATTAACAAGATGCCGAAGAGCCAGTTGCTGTTTTCTGCTGTTTTTGGTTTCAGAAATCCTAGTAAAGAAATATTCTCGGAATTGGACGAAACTTTCGCCCAGGGTCCTATTTTTGCACGAAGCTTCCAGAAGACCGAAGAGATAACGAAGTGGGGCCACGAGGCAGCCAGAGGCTAGGGCGGCGCGCCGGCCCTGGCCCGCGCCGACCTGCCCCCTGGGCCCTCGTGTGGCCCCCGCGTTGACTCTCCACCTACTTAAAGCCTCCGTCAAAACCCCAGTCCGAGAGCCACGATACGGAAAACCTTCGAGACGCCGCCGCCGCCGTCCCATCTCGGGGATTCGGGAGATCGCCTCCGGCACCCTGCCGGAGGGGATTCATCTCCCGGAGGACTCTACACCGCCATGGTCGCCTCCGGAGTGATGAGTGAGTAGTTCACCCCTGGACCATGGGTCCATAGCGTAGCTAGATGGTCGTCTTCTCCTTGTTGTGCTTCATTGTTGGATCTTGTGAGCTGCCTAACATGATCAAGATCATCTATCTGTAATTCTATATGTTGTGTTTGTCGGGATCCGATGGATAGAGAGTACTATGATTATGGTGATTATCAATCTATTGTTTATGTGTTGTTTATGATCTTGCATGCTCTCCGTTACTAGTAGAGGCTCTGGCCAAGTTTTTACTCTTAACTCCAAGAGGGAGTATTTATGCTCGATAGTGGGTTCATGCCTCCATTGAATCTGGGACAGTGACAGAAAGTTCTAAGGTTGTGGATGTCGTTGCCACTAGGGATAAAACATTGATTCTATGTCTAAGGATGTAGTTGTTGATTACATTACGCACCATACTTAATGCAATTGTCTGTTGCTTAGCAACTTAATACTGAATGGGGTTCGGATGATAACCTGAAGGTGGACTTTTTAGGCATAGATGCAGTTGGATGGCGGTCTATGTACTTTGTCGTAATGCCCAATTAAATCTCACTATATTTATCATATCATGTATATGCATTGTTATGCCTTTCTCTATTTGTCAATTGCCCGTAATTTGTTTACCCAACATGCTTTTATCTTATGGGAGAGACACCTCTGGACCCCGGTCCTATTCTTTACATAGCATACAATCTCTGCAATTGTGTTTACTGTTTTCTTTGCAAACATCTTCCACTCGATACGTTTAATCCTTTGTTACAGCAAGCCGGTGAGATTGACAACCTCTTTGTTTCGTTGGGGCAAAGTACTTTGTTTTGTTGTGCAGATTCCACGTTGGCGCGGAATCCCTGTTGTTGCGCCGCATCACATTTCGCGACCATCAACCTTCAACGTGCTTCTTGGCTCCTCCTGGTTCGATCAACCTTGGTTTCTTTCTGAGGGAAAACTTGCCTGCGCATCATACCTTCCTCTTGGGGTTCCCAACGGACGTGTACATTTACGCGCATCAAGCAAGTTTTGGCGCCGTTGCGGGGAGATCAAGACACGCTGCAAGGAGTCTCCACTTCTCAATCTCTTTACTTTGTTTTTGTCTTGCTTTATTTTATTTACTACTTTGTTTGCTGCACTCAAAATACAAAAAAATTAGTTGCTAGTTTTACTTTATTTATTGTCTTGCTCTCTATATCAAAAACACAAAAAAATTAGTTACTTGCATTTACTTTATCTAGTTTGTTTTATTTACCGTTGCTAAAATGAATACTCCTGAAAATACTAAGTTGTGTGACTTCACAAATGCAAATAATAATGATTTCCTATGCACACCTATTGCTCCACCTGCTACTACAGCAGAATTCTTTGAAATTAAACCTGCTTTACTAAATCTTGTTATGAGAGATCAATTTTCTGGTGCTAGTTCTGATGATGCTGCTGCCCATCTCAATAATTTTGTTGAACTTTGTGAAAAGCAAAAGTATAAGGATGTAGATGGTGATATTATTAAATTGAAAGTGTTTCCTTTCTCATTAAGAGGAAGAGCTAAAGATTGGTTGCTATCTTTGCCTAAGAATAGTATTGATTCATGGACTAAATGCAAGGATGCTTTTATTGGTAGATATTATCCTCCCGCTAAAATTATATCTTTGAGAAGTAGCATAATGAATTTTAAGCAATTAGATACTGAACATGTTGCTCAAGCATGGGAGAGAATGAAAACTTTGGTAAAGAATTGCCCAACCCATGGACTGACTACTTGGATGATCATCCAAACCTTCTATGCAGGACTAAATTTTTCTTCGCGGAATTTATTGGATTCAGCTGCTGGAGGTACCTTTATGTCCATCACATTGGGGCGGCTACAAAACTTCTTGATGATATGATGATAAATTACTCTGAATGGCACACGGAAAGAGCTCCACAAGGTAAGAAGGTAAATTCTGTTGAAGAAACCTCTTCCTTGAATGATAAGATTGATGTGATTATGTCTATGCTTGTGAATGGTAGATCTAATGTTGATCCAAATAATGTTCCTTTAGCTTCATTGGTTGCTCAAGAAGAAAATGTTGATGTGAATTTCATTAAAAACAATAATTTCAACAACAATGCTTATAGGAACAACTCTGGTAATAACTATAGGCCATATCCTTCTGCTAATGGTAATGGTTATGGTAATTCTTATGGGAATTCTTACAACAATAATAGGAATGTACCCTCTGGTCTTGAATCTATGCTTAAAGAATTTATTAGTACACAAACTGCTTTTAACAAATCTGTTGAGGAAAAGCTTGATAAAATTGATACTATTGCTTCTAGAGTTGATAGACTTGCCTCTGATGTTAATCTATTAAAATTGAAAGTTATGCCTAATAATGATATTGATAATAATATTACTACTACAGCAAATGCCATCCAAGTTAGAATTAATGAGAATATAAGATTAATGGCTGAATTGCGTGCTAGGTGGGATAGAGAAGAAAATGAAAAACTAGCTAAAGAGAATAATGTAGCTAAAGTTTGGACTATTACCACCACTAGTAATGCTAATTATCCACATGTTGCTGCACCTCCTACTATCAATGGTAAAATAATTGGTGTTGGCAATGTTTCTACTTCTAGTGCAAAGCGAACAAAACTGCCTGAAATTGCTAAACTGCTTGTGATAAAACTGCTGAAATTTTTTCCAACCTTGGGAACAATGATCCCATTGCTGTAGCTCATAATGATTTAGATTTTGATGATTGCCACATCTCTGAAGTTATAAAGTTCTTACAAAAACTTGCTAAAAGTCCTAATGCTAGTGCTATAAATTTAGCCTTTACAAAACATATTACAAATGCTCTCATAAAAGCTAGAGAAGAGAAACTAAAACTTGAAACTTCTATTCCTAGAAAGTTAGAAGATGGTTGGGAGCCCATCATTAAAATGAAATTCAATGACTTTGAATGTAATGCTTTATGTGATCTTGGTGCAAGTATTTCTGTTATGCCTAAAAAGATTTATGATATGCTTGACTTGCCACCATTGAAGAATTGTTATTTGGATGTTAATCTTGCCGATAATGTTAAAAAGAAACCTTTGGGGAGGATTGATAATGTGCATATTACGGTTAACAATAACCTTGTCCCGTTGATTTTGTTGTCTTGGATATGAATGCAATGCATCTTGTCCTATTGTGTTGGGAAGACCTTTTCTTCGAACCGTTGGTGCTGTTATTGATATGAGGAAGGTAATATTAAATATCAATTTCCTCTCAAGAAGGTATGGAACACTTCCCTAGAAAGAGAATGAAGTTGCCTTTTGATTCTATTATTAGAACAAGTTATGATGTTGATGCTTCTACTCTCGATGTTACTTGATTTGCACTTTCTGCGCTAGCTGAAAGCGTTAAAAAGCGCTTATGGGAGACAACCCATGTTTTTACCTACAGCAATTTTTGTTTTGTTGAGTCTTGGAAGTTGTTTACTACTGTAGCAACCTCTCTTATCATGTTTTTGTGCCAAGTAAAGTTTCTATGTCAAAGTTGATGTTATATTTAGGATCGCTGTGAAACAGCATTGCTGTCTGTCGAATCTGGGCACAGTTCTCTGTTGAAAATTCGAAAAAATCTGCCAATTCACGAGATATGTACGCAACTTTCATTAGTTTTGAGTTTTTCCATTTGAGCAAGTCTGGTGCCAGCTTTAAATTCGTCTTTACGGACTGTTGTTTTTGACAGATTCTGCCTTTTATTTCGCATTGCCTCTTTTGCTATGTTGGATTTATTTCTTTGATCCATTAATGTCCAGTAGCATTATGCAATGTCCAGAAGTGAAAATAATGATTGTGTCACCTCTGAATGTGTGAATTATTAATTGTGCACTAACCCTCTAATGAGTTTGCTTGAAGTTCGGTGTGAAGGAAGTTTTCAAGGGTCAAGAGAGGAGAATGATATACTATGATCAAGAGGAGTGAAAGCTCTAAGCTTGGGGATGCCCCGTGGTTCACCCCTGCATATTCTAGAAGACTCAAGCGTCTAAGCTTGGGGATGCCCAAGGCATCCCCTTCTTCATCGACAACATCATCGGGTTCCTCCCCTGAAACTATATTTTTATTCAGTCACATCTTGTGTTCTTTACTTGGAGCGTCGGTTTTGTTTTTGTTTTTTTTTTTGAATAAAATGGATCCTAGCATTCACTTTGTGGGAGAGAGACACGCTCCGCTGTTGCATATGGACACATGTGTCCTTAGGTTTTACTCATAATGTTCATGGCGAAGTTTCTTCTTCGTTAAATTGTTATATGGTTGGAATTGGAAAATGCTACATGTAGTAATTCTAAAATGTCTTGGATAATGTGATACTTGGCAATTGTTGTGCTCATGTTTAAGCTCTTGCATCATATACTTTGCACCCATTAATGAAGAAATACATAGAGCTTGCTAAAATTTGATTTGCATATTTGGTCTCTCTAAGGTCTAGATAATATCTAGTATTGAGTTTTGAACAACAAGGAAGACGGTGTAGAGTCTTATAATGTTTACAATATATCTTTTATGTGAGTTTTGCTGCACTTGTTCATCCTTGAGTTTGCTTCAAATAACCTTGCTAGCCTAAACCTTGTATCGAGAGGGAATACTTCTCATGCATCCAAAATCCTTGAGCCAACTACTATGCCATTTGTGTCCACCATACCTACCTACTACATGGTATTTCTCCGCCATTCCAAAGTAAATTGCTTGAGTGCTACCTTTAAAATTCCATCATTCGCCTTTGCAATATATAGCTCATGGGACAAAATATCCTTAAAAACTATCGTAGTATTGAATATGTACTTATGCACTTTATCTTTTATTAAGTTGCTTGTTGTGCGATAACCATGCTTCTGGGGAACGCCATCAACTATTGTTGAATATCATGTGAGTTGCTATGCATGTCCGTCTTGTCTGAAGGATCTATCATTTTAGTGGTTGGAGCATGCAAAATTGTTAGAGAAGAACATTGGGCCGCTAACTAAAGCCATGAATCATGGTTGAAGTTTCAGTTTTGGACATATATCCTCAATCTCATATGAGAATAATAATCATTGCTACATGCTTATGCATTTAAGAGGAGTCCATTATGTTTGTCCATGTTGTCCCGGTATGGATGTCTAAGTTGAGAATAATCAGAAATCCAAAATGCGAGCTTTCTCCTTAGACCTTTGTACAGGCGGCATGGAGGTACCCCTTTGTGACACTTGGTTGAAACATGGCATGCAAAGATCCGTAGTCCAAGCTAAGTAGGACGAGGTGCGGGCACTATTAGTATACTATGCATGAGGCTTGCAACTTGTAAGATATAATTTACATAACTCATATGCTTTATTACTACCGTTGACAAAATTGTTTCATGTTTTCAAAATAAAAGCTCTAGCACAAATACAGCAATCGATGCTTTCCTCTTGAAGGACCTTTCTTTTACTTTTATTGTTGAGTCGGTTTACCTATCTCCTTCCACCTTAAGGAGCAAACACTTGTGTGACTGTGCATTGATTCCTACATACTTGCATATTGCACTTGTTATATTACTTTATGTTGACAATATCCATGAGATATCCATGTTATAAGTTGAAAGCAACCGCTGAAACTTAATCTTCCTATGTGTTGCTTCAACACCTTTACTTTGATTTATTGCTTTATGAGTTAACTCTTATGCAAGACTTATTGATGCTTGTCTTGAAGTACTATTCATGAAAAGTCTTTGCTTTATGATTCACTTGTTTACTCATATCATTACCTTTGTTTTGATCGCTGCATTCATTACATATGTTTACAAATAGTATGATCAAGATTATGATGGCATGTCACTTGAAATTATCTTTGTTATCGTTTTCCTGCTCGGGACGAGCAGAACTAAGGGATGCTGATACGTCTCAACGTATCGATAATTTCTTATGTTCCATGCTACTTTATTGATGATACCTACATGTTTTATGCATTATATGTCATATTTATGCATTTTCTGGAACTAACCTATTAACAAGATGCCGAAGAGCCGATTTATTTTCTAACATTTTGGTTTCAGAAATCCTAGTAAAAAATATTCTCGGAATTGGACGAAACTTTCGCCCGGGGTCCTATTTTTGCACCCAGAAGACCGAAGAGATAACGAAGTGGGGCCACGAGGCAGCCAGGAGCTAGGGCGCGGCGTGCCGGGCCTGGCCGTGCCGACCTGCCCTGGGCCCCTCGTGTGCCCCCCAACGTTGACTCTCCGCCTACTTAAAGCCTCAGTCACAAACCCCGGCACGAGAGCCACGATACGGAAAACCTTGCAGAGACGCCGCCGCCGCAATCCCATCTCGGGGGATTAGGGAGATCGCCTCGGCACCCTGCCGGAGAGGGGATTCTCTCCCGGAGGACTCTACACATGCCATGGTCGCCTCCGGAGTGATGAGTGAGTAGTTCACCCTGGACCATGGGTCCATAGCGTAGCTAGATGGTCGTCTTCTCCTTGTTGTGCTTCATTGTTGGATCTTGTGAGCTGCCTAACATGATCAAGATCATCTATCTGTAATTCTATATGTTGTGTTTGTCGGGATCCGATGGATAGAGAGTACTATGATTATGGTGATTATCAATCTATTGTTTATGTGTTGTTTATGATCTTGCATGCTCTCCGTTACTAGTAGAGGCTCGGCCAAGTTTTACTCTTAACTCCAAGAGAGTATTTGTGCTCGATAGTGGGTTCATGCCTCCATTGAATGTGGGACAGTGTGAGAAAGTTCTAAGGTTGTGGATGTCTTGTTGCCACTAGGGATAAAACATTGATTCTATGTCTAAGGATGTAGTTATTGTTGATTACATTACGCACCATGCTTAATGCAATATGTTGCTTAGCAACTTAATACTGAATGGGGTTCGGATGATAACTTTGAAGGTGGACTTTTTAGGCATAGATGCGGTTGGATGGCGGTCTATGTACTTTGTCGTAATGCCCAATTAAATCTCACTATATTTATCATATCATGTATATGCATTGTTATGCCTTTCTATTTGTCAATTGCCCGACTGTAATTTGTTTACCCAACATGCTTTTATCTTATGGGAGAGACACCTCTAGTGAAGCTGTGGACCCCGGTCCTATTCTTTACATAGCATACAATCTGCTGGTGTGTTTTGTTTTCTTTGCAAACATCTTCCACTCGATTCGTTTAATCCTTTGTTACAGCAAGCCGGTGAGATTGACAACCTCACTGTTTCGTTGGAGCAAAGTACTTTGGTTGTTGTGCAGATTCCATGTTGGCGCTGGAATCCCTGGTGTTGCGCCGCATCACATTCGCGACCATCAACCTTCAACGTGCTTCTTGGCTCCTCCTGGTTCGATCAACCTTGGTTTCTTTCTGAGGGAAAACTTGCTTTGTACGCATCATACCTTCCTCTTGGGGTTCCCAACGGGCGTGTACATTTACGCGCATGTAATGCACAAGGAATGTTTTAGAAGGGCTTTGTTTGTTTCAAAGCTTCTTTGGAAAGGCTTTGGACGGTTGCAGGCCTTATTTGGCCGTGGATGCATCAGCTCTTCATGGTAGGTTTAAAGGACAACTAGTTGTTGCTACTGCAGTTGATGGACATAATTGGATGTTCCTGTTGCTTATGGAGTTTTGGAGGTTGAGTCAGAGGAAAGTTGGACTTGGTTTCTGCAGAACTTGCGCGACCTTATAGGTCATCCACCAGGACTTGTTATCCACACAGACGCTTGCAAAGGTTTGGAGAGTGCGGTAGAAGCAGTATTCCCTGGAGTGGAGCATAGGGAATGTATGCGACACTTGGTACAGAATTTTACAAAGAAATTCAAGGGTAAAGTTTTTACTGACAACCTATGGCCAGCTTCATACACATGCAGCTCTAGGAAGCATAAGTTTCATTTGGATGTGTTGTATAAACAAAAACCTGGGGTGAAGGAGTACTTGGATGAACATCATGGTAGGGTGTGGTCAAGAAGCCAATTCAATGAAATTTGCAAGGTAGACTATGTAACAAGTAACCTTGCGGAGAGTTTCAACTCAAAGGTCAAGTCATTGAAAGGGCTTATGCTGTGGCAAATATTTGATAAGATTAGGCAGATGATCATGATAAAGATCGATCTGCGTCAAAGAATTGCATCCACAAATTATGTTGGCCATCTCATGCTCCCATCTTTGATTAAGTCTTTGCATGAGAGGGCAAAACAATTGAGGATGCAATGCGTCAGAAAAGGAATGGAGGCTGAGGTAACCTACACTGACAGTAAAAACATGCAGTGGAGGTATCCAGTGAGTTTGGTTGATAGGACATGCCATTGTAGGGGATGGCAGATCCGTGGGATACCCTGCATACACGCATTGTTTTTCATGAGTGTTATAGGGGTGAAGATGGTGAAGTTGATCAGTATGTGTCAGAGTATTTCTCTGTTGCAAAATTTAGGGCTGCATATGCTATGAATGTTCCTACCTTGTTGGGAAAAGACCAATGGATGAAAGTCGATCCAGGCTTCAAACTGTACTCTCCAGTATTGACTAGACCGGCAGGTAGGCCGAGGAAGAATAGGATCAGAGCTAGTGCAAAGGGTGGTGCACCGATTCGAAAACGTAAGTGCAAACGTTGTGGAATCCCTGGACACATTGCTAGGCTTTGTAAAAATGGAGTTGATCCGGCTTTTGGAATGGAAGATCAGGCGGGAGCAGAAAATGCAGAGGAGAATGAAGCAGCAATTCAACTTGAGATTGAAGCAACAGTTCAACATGAGGAGATTGAAGCAGCAAATGCAGAGGAGATTGAAGCAGCAGTTCAACATGAGGAGATTGAAGCAGCAAATGCAGAGGAGATTGAAGCAGCAGTTCAACATGAGGAGATTGAACCGATGGATCGAGAGCAGAGGGAACAGATGGATGTAGAAAGGCTTCAACCGATGAGTCCAGAGGAGAGTGAACAGTATTATCGAGATTGCCTCGATAGTTGTAAGGCCATGTGTGATGCACACTTCGAAGAGCTCATGGCAGAAGAAAAGGCACAAGCTTCGCAGAAGAAGAAGAACAAGAAAGAGGGCAAAGATCCCTGGTAGGGTTACCCGGAGTAAGGTGGTGGCCCCGGCGAGTCACACCAGGAGCAAGAAAAAGATTTTATTCTGAACAACTAATTTGAATTTGTATGAACAATTTGTATTGGGGTTCCCTTTGTATTGGGGATCCTTTGTGTTGAACAATTTGTATTGGGGATGCCTTTGTGTTGAACAATTTGAATTTGCATGAACAATTTGTATGCCCTTTGTAAGGGATCCCTTTGTGTTGAACAATTTGTATTGGGGATGCCTTTGTGTTGAACAATTTGAATTTGTATGAACAATTTGTATGCCACATTTAAGCCACATTTATCATTTTAGGGTTTTAGGGTTTTAGGGTTTTAGGGTTTTAACATTTTAGGGTTCAATTCAAAATAATTCAAAACATGGTGGAACCTTCCCATGGAGCCTTGTTATGTTACCTACAACCTAGAGAAATAATAATGGAAAAGGAAATATAGAGATATGAAGTTTTTATGCCAAAAGCTTCAAAACCACTTCCTAGTCCATGAGCTACTAGATATGAAGATGCAGGGCTTTCTGCTCAATACACCTCCCAAATACCCACTATGCTTACAAACTTTGTCCAAATGAGTCCAAATTCGTCACACTTGTGTATCTTTGAGTTGCAAACAATATCTAGTCGGCCAAAATGTAATATATTGTTCAAATAACACAATTTTACAATTTTTATGCCAAAAGCTTCAATTTCCCTTAGTCCGTTTATTATTTGGGTGCCCCTGTTTTACTTAGTGTTACTCAGTTTTTCCCCTCCCACTTGTCTTACTCAGTCATACTAGTTTTGCCCTTCCGATAAACATTTCCTCACTTTTCCCCCTCTCAGTTCTACTCAGTTTCCTAACTTGTACTCACCAGCTGATCTCTGATTGGTGAGATGTATGTCACTGGATCTTGGTTGGATGAAAGCTCAACGAACGCTTGCACCGTTCGATCATTTATGATCGGACGGCCTGTATCTATGGACCACGATGGACATACGGGACAAGAGCAGAGCACATACCTACCAGCCTGGCGTCGCATATTCCAGTCGCATCCTCCTCTCTCTAACTGTGCGTGCGGCGGCGCAGATCTAACCGTGCGTCTGACGGCGTACGTGGCCTTGGATCTAACAGTGTAACGGTGGCGTCTTGTGTGGATCTAACGTGCTTAACAGTGGCGTGCGCCGGCGCGGATCTAACCGGTGCTGCGGTGGCGTCGCGGCTTACGGATAACCGTGCGTCTGTGTGTGAATCCCGCAATCGTCTGTGGCGTCGTGCGCAGATCTAACCGTGCGTGGTGCGGCGTGCATCTAACCGTGCGTGCGCCGTGGATGGAGAGTGCCGGTGAGGATCTAACCGTCAGAAATAGTTGAAATGTCTCTCTGTCTCACTTTCGATTCTATTCTCAGATCTGTTGAATGATGAAGAACACCAAGACGGCGGCCGTGCCGACAGTGGTCATCGATGCCACGAACATTGAAGCCATCGCCTACAACATCGCTTGACGGCAGACCCTGTTGATGTCTCACTTCTGGTGCCGAGAGTGCGAATCGATGCCAAGACGATTGAAGCCATCGTCTACAACCGCGCTGCAAACGCCGATCCAGCCCTCCGGATCCGTCGCTGATGAAGTACACCAAGACAGCGGCGGTTCCGACACTGGTCATCGATGCCACGAACATTGAAGCCATCGCCGATAACATCGCTTCAACGTTTGATGGCGCGAGATGACCACCCTCAGCCGCCCGTCGTCCCGGCCTTTCTTGCCCATCGCTGCGGCCAGTGACGCCGCAAATTGGGATAAATTATTATAAATTTGTATTTTTCAATTTCCAAATGGGATAAAATTGTTCGAACTACTACCTCCGTCTCAAAAAAGCTTCTTCACGTTCTTGATGTGTCCATGTACATCCGTATGTATGATTTGAATTCTATCCCAACTTGATTGGGAAGATATTGATATGTATTTGATCCGGAGGCTGGTACATTCACTTCAGGATCCCTTCACTTTTTATAAAATGTTCATGCATGCTAAAATTATAGGTGCGCATTACTTAGCACAAGTAGGAAATTGTACACGAAATACAGTGCTTAGAGCCACAACAAAATACGGTGGTTAGAGCCATCTACTGAATAACAATTCTATACTAAATCGTCTACCAGAACCACATAACTACTAGGACAGGGATGACACCTAATAAAACTGCACAGATGAATCTACTTTTCTCCTCTCCCATCACTTTAAGTTCATGTTCTAGATTTTCTACCACTTGATCAAATACGGCAAGATCTGTCTCAACTCTCAGCCTCCCTTCTGCCGTCAGCTCTGAATTCTTCTTTTCTTCCGTACGCTTCAGCTCGAATATCATCAGGTTTTTACGGGCCAATTCATCACCTAAATTGGCCACCTTCTACTCCACCTCTGGCTACACCACTAGGTTGATTCATCTTGGTATGCAATGTACCATGGATCATCGGCTTGCATGGCTAACTGTAACAATATGGAAAAAGAACAACTGAAATCACCCCAACAAGCCATGGGAACTTCAAATTCAACGGTGTCTGACTGAAAGCTATACCTGCACTTCCGACGGGTAGAATGAAACCGTGGCCACGACGTAGTCCAGATCCCCCACCCTCGCGGTGTACCACTACGACGAGACATTGAGGACTATTTCGTAGTACCTGCAAACTCCAATAAATTACGGAGACCGAATCGATTAGAGGCGGGGCGAAACGGTCTTACCAAGCTATACTACCAATTGGTGCGTGGAACAAATCCCGGTCGTCGTGGCAGCGGATCTGCTTGCGGCGGACTTTCCTGCGGTGGGTACAATGCGTGCGGGCAGAACAAGTCTTTGGAGCCGTGGTGTGGTGGCGCCCATGGGTCGTCCCAGCTGCCCGGGGACGGAGGCAGGCGGCGCGACGGCGCCGGCCGATGGCTGCTCAGGTCTGACGGTGGGGAACGGCTGCAGCCTTCTCCGGTCTAGCTTAGAATAATTAGTGCTTGAACTTGTTGCTTCTCTCTATGATATTCTCTAAAGACATATATCAGAGCGGCAATATATGATTTTTCTCTCTAAATAAATGAGCGACCCCTTTGGTCGTGGCACAAGCAGCCGCAGGCCAATATATGTCTTTCTGAAAAATAGGCGACCCCCTTGGTCATTGGCTGCGGAGACCCCACGGGCGGCAATATATGAGTTTCTCTAAATAAATAGCCCCATTGGTCATTGGCTGCGGCAGCCCCACAGGGCGGCAATATATGTCTTTTCGTGAAAAATATACGACCCCGCTGGTCATTGGCTGCGGAGGCCTGGCGGCAATATATGAGTTTCTCTTAATAAATAGACGCCCCACTGGTCAATTGCTGCGGCAGCCCCAGAGCGGCAATATATGTCTTTTTCTTGAAAAATATCGGCCGAGCTGGTATTAGCGGAGGGCCCCCGCAGGCTGACAATATATGAGTTTCCTAAATAAATGAGCGACCCCCTTTGGTCATTATGCGGCAGCCCACGGAAATGACGTATATGTGCTTTTCTTGAAAAAATATCGACCCCTTTGGTCATTGGCTGCGGCAGCCTATAGAGAAAGCTGACCCCATTTGTCATTAAGCATTACCGCATATAAAATCATGAAAAATAAAACGGCCCACACGTCAGCGATAAATGGATGGCTGCTCCGACGTGTCTCCTGACCCTACCAGTCAGCACGACAGTCAGGGAGGAGCTGCCCCTGTGCGGCCCCACCCAGTCAGACTAACGGTCAAGGCCTCCGACTTTGACGGCTACCGGCCGTTCCAGCAACTTGTGCGTGTTTCAAACTAGAGGAGGAAAACTGAGGAAAAACTAAGGGCAGGGAAAACTGAGTACAACTAACGAACCAGGGGGCACGAAAATAGAAATCCCTAATTTAATACCCCGGAAATGTGCATTTTTCAAAGTTCTCTAAAAATTACAAAAATTACACCGTTGGTCCTATTTTTCGGCAAGGCACAGGAGCACCGAGAGGATGACTTTGTGGGGCACCGGGGAGTGCCACACCATAGGCAGCGCGGCCGGCACGAGGGCCGCCACCTTGTGGTGTGGGCCACCCCTTGCCCCACTGCGCCTGTCTTCCTCCCGGCACCTTCTCCCCTGAAAAAGCTCGTACCAAGTTCCTCTCACTCGTGTTTCTGCTCAGGAGCTCGCGATTTTCGATCTCCTTGTAACCCAGATTTACGCAAAATTTGGCACATTTGCCTCATGGTATGTGACTCCTTTGATTGTCCAATTAGAATTTCATTTGGTTGAGTATCTTGAATATTTTGCTGCTGTAGATAACATGTTTAGTGAGCTTGCATGCTTGTTCTAAGTGGAAGAAACTAGTTTTGATGCATGTTTAGTACTCTAGCAAGTTCCTATAGTAGTTCCTCTCAATTACACACCTTGAAATCAAATTTTATAATGATTGTTGAAAAATTTCAGAAAATGGGGAAGGGAGCACCAACAACAAGAAGAGTTGGAAGTACAGCAAGTTATGAGAGTCCATCGTGAAGAGGTATACCCCTCTTAATATTACCCATACACTGGACTTTATACGGAGTGCAGGAATCACCTTGCAAGATGTGCAAACACTAATTTCCAATGCGGGATTGAGGAAATTTTGCTGTTGGTGAACCTCACCAATATGCTAAACTAGCGGTGTCGGTTGTGCAGGATTTCGAATTTCACCGGTCTCGAACTGACTGACCCCATGGTCCGGTATAAGATTTATAACAAAACTATTGACTTGCCTTTCAATGATTTTTGCACAGCGATTAGAGTGCCGCAGTGGGGATCCTGCGAGAAGATCAGACACCGCGGGAGCTCTCAGATCTTTATACAAGGATTTGTAATGGGAGGAACTTCTCCAATGATGGTGGTAAGATTAGTAGCATTCAACATCCAGCCATCCGCTACTTTGCCTATTTCATTACAAAGTGCGTTCTTGCGAGAAAGACTGGAGGTAAATTATTTGTCCAAGATTTGGCTTTCTTAGCTGCTGCTTTGCAACGGATAGGACTTCTGTTTGGGTGCTTTAATGACTTACCCAGACTTGCTACTGCTTAGTAGAGAAGGAGGAATTGTAGGAGGTCTTATCGCCTCATAAACATTAGCTATGCGTGGTGTAGGTCCTCACCACTTAGATATTCCGCTTTCTATAGAGAAACTTGATGTTTTCTCCATGATCAGGCATGAGTTTATTTCAGATGCATCTAATTTGAACAACCTGCAGTATAGGATAACTTTGTATAAGAAAAGTTGGAGTATAACTAAGAAAATTGAAAAACTAGTACGATTGCCTGCACCTGCTTTGTTTAACCTGCCAGGGACGGGTGATCGATCACGAGAAAATGAGCTAAACGCATACATAGGAAGGGAAAGCCGTCGTGCAAGGGAAGATGTGGAGGAGGCCGAGGAGCATCCCGACTCTTCATCCGATGCAACAAGCTCCTCATATCAACATCATGGGCATGAAGAACCTCCACGATATTCTTCTGCGCAGGGGCCCTATTACCACTGCATGTATGATCCGTGGAACTCCACGACCCTCATTGGGAATGAACTCCACTTAGGCCAAAAAGCCTAAGCTTGGGGAGGTATACCGGCATCACTCATTCTTTGCATATTATGGTTGCTGGATACTTGTACATACTTGTTTAGTCTCTAGAGTGGTTTTCTAATGAGAGGGAGATGATATTTGGGGGAAGTGCTGTCCAAAAACAGATTCTGGGCTGTTACCAAAAAAATTCGTTACGCACAGCCAGAACGTTATTTTGAGTTGCGAATTTTTGAGCATGTTCCCCAGGTTGTTATCTAACTTTCATTAGTTGAACACTTTTTGGTCTGAGCAATGGAAGATTTTTGTTAATTTCGATTTCTGTACTGCTGCCAGGATTTGGCAGATTTCTGTCATCCTGCTTTTCTGTGTTTCTGTTAGTTTGCATTCTTTTGTTTCGCTTTGTTTCTTTCCTAAAACACAAAAAGACCAAAATATTTCTGTTGTTTCTCTTCACCATTTGGTTATTTGGTTCCTTGCTCTTAGTTTGCTTTATTTGCTATCGTTAGTTTGCTATAAGAAAACTCAAAAAGATTTTACTTTGTTTGCTTGTTTTCTTTCGCTCTTGTTTCTAATTTGAAAATACCAAAAATATTTGCTGTTCTTCTTTGGTTTGTAAAGTTCATCATGAGTTCAATGGTCTTCGGTGGCTGGAGGGTGTGGTTTTCATTTCATATTATCCAAGCTACACACGTGAAAGGCAATAATAGCGATCTACGACAATCGGTTGTGGTGAGAGGCTGGTATGAACTCTATTTGCTTTCATTTTGTATACATATGCTCATCCATATGAGCATGCTTAGTTAGTTCATGTGAGGTATATGTTATTTGAAAAGTCTAGTAGTTCATGATCTCTCATGTTTAGTTCCAATTTATTAATATAAGTAGTCGTGGATGTTTGCTTGCATTGTTTTATTCATAAGTAAGTATGGCATTGTGATGTCCTCCTCTGAATAATTCATTTTATATCGACTTGGCACATGCTCACGCATGCATATGACTGAACAAAAAGTCAATTAAGCCTCGATGATTAATATTGCAGAGTTCTTGTATCACTTTTATGCCTCCGTTAATTTATTTTGCAGCAAGCATGATTATGACAGTTACTGCTCTCTTGATTTGTCGCTCCCTAGCTAGTCTTTTGCTAGCCTTCACTTGTACTGAGCGGGATCGCCGCTCGTGCTTCCAAACACCTAAAAACCAAGTTGTTCCAAAAGTGTCCACCATAAATACCTATGCATGGCATTTCAAACCATTCAAGTAAATTCTCATGAGCTACCTTTAAAACCTTCAAAATGCTTCTCAATTTGTGTTAATGTTTCATAGCTCATGAGGAAGTATGTGGTGTTTAGCTTTCAACATGTCATTTACTTTTGACGGACTCTCATATGGACTAGTGGCACGTCCGCATCAGCTTATCCAATAATTTTGCAAAAAAAGAGGCGGCAATGGGATTCCAAGCAACTTAATTTTCCAATAGACACTCCTCCATGGTTTGTGATTGTTGGAGGGCACACCCGAAGTTCGGTTAGCCATGGCTTGTGTGAGCAAGGTTAGGAGGAGTGTCATCATCATAATAAAACTTAAATAAAAAGGCACTCCTTCATGGTATGTGATTGTTGGCAGGCACCCGAGGATTCGGTTATATGGTTTGTGAAAGAAAGGTTGAAGGAGTGCCACCCAAAAAATAAAATGGGAGACGCTCTTGTGAGTCCGGTTGTTGAGGTAGTTAGTGTACCCATTACCGTTCGTTGACAACAACAACCACCTCTCAAAATAATTTTACTCACCGCTTTACAAATGAAAAGCTCTGGCGCATGTTAGCTTCCCTCTGCGAAGGTCAATCTTTTACTTTTATGTTGTGTCTCCATTCTTTCTTTGAGCCCTATCTTGAGAGCACAGCTGTCATTCTTAGTATAATATGCTTGTCTCAAAATATAATTGATTGTGGTATAACTTTGATGCTTTTATCTTTGGCAATCACTACTTCTAGTCTTTCTATGAACTCAAGAGGTGCCTCGGCATTTATGTTTTGCGGATCAAATACAGGCAAGCGAGATACCACTTTATCATATTCTCTTATGAACATTGCAATCCTGCTTATATACATGATTCATGGTGCTTATTATTAATTGTTGGTACCTCTCCATGATTAACATAGCTGTTGGATGATCTTATTTGCATGTATTTCATTATGAACTGCTTAAGTATTAGCCATAGCATGAGAATATATACATCATATAAGCAAATGTGTTCGTGAAAGTTCTTTTATGGCTCAGTTGTTAACTGAATTGGCAGAGACAAGCAATGGCTAAGCTTAGGGGAGTTGATACGTCCAAAACGTATCTACTTTCCCCGAACACTTTACTATTGTTTTGCCTCTAATTTATGTATTTTGGTTACAACTAACACGGACTAACGCTGTTTTGAGCTTCTGGTGTCTCGTTTTGTGCAGAAATCCAACTTTCAGGAAACAATTTATGCGGAAGGGCCTATTTTACCAAAATATTGTGTGAGCAGAAGGGGAAGAGAGGTGGAGGCCCGAGGGCCCCACACACCAGGGCGGGCCCAGGGGGGCCGCGCGGCCATGTGGTGCCAGCTCGGCAGCCTCCCAGCAACCCCCTTCGGACTACTTGTGGTTTCGACCTGACGCACGGAGAGAAGTCGAAGTCGCCGGAACCCTCCGGAGAGCCGCCACATCGAAACTCCGTGGCAGGGCAGAGAAGTCTCGGGTCTGGCACTCCGCCAGAGACGAGGAAGTGGAGGAGATCTTCGCCGCCAGACGCCTCTCCTTCGACCAGCCATGTTTCCCCCATCCATGTGTGAGTAATTCCCCCATTGTAGGCTGAAGGGGATGGTAGGGATTGGATGAGATTGGTCATGTAATAGTCATAAGATTGTTAGGGCATAGTGCCTAGTATCCGTAGATGTCACTTCTATGATATTGTTGCAACTTGTTATGCTTAATGCTTGTCACTAGGGCCAGTGCCATGATCTCAGATCTGAACATGTTATTGATTCTTGAAGATATTCGTTGTTTATGATCTTACGCAAGTTGTATACACATGTAGCTGTCCGGAACCAATGGCCCAGAAGTGACAGGAGAGGATGGTAGTGATGTGAGGATCACATGTGTTCACGGAGTGTATGTATTCATTATGAACTGCTTAGAAATTATTAGCATAGCATGAGAATATATATTTCATATATAAGCAAATGTGTTCGTGAAAGTTCTTTTATCGCTCAGTTGATAACTGAATTGCTTGAGGACGAGCAATAATTTAGCTTAGGGGTTGATATGGCCAAACGTATCTACTTTCCGAACACTTTTGCTATTTGTTTTGCCTCTAATTTGTGTATTTGGGATACAACTAACAGGACACTTAGCAGCTGTTTTTCCATGTTTGCTCTGGTGTCTCGTTTTTGTGGAGAAATCCAACTTTCGGGAAAATCCTCGGAATTTATCCAGAAGGCCCTATTTCACCAAAATATTGACGGAGAGCCAGAAGGGGAAGAGAGGTGGAGGCCCGAGGGCCCCACCACATGGCGGCGCGGCCCGGGGGGGGGCCAGCCTTTGACCATGTGGTGTGGCCCCAAACCGGCCTTGCCTTTATCGGACTGCTATTGGTTTGACTGGCGCTCGGAGGGTGAGTGCTTTGAAACCCTCCCGAGCCGCCACATCGACGAAACTCCGTCCCGCGAGAGCTGGAGAGTCTCCGTTTGGCACTCTCGCCGGGACGAAATTGGAGGAGATCTTCCGCCGCCATCACATCAGCGCCTCTCTGACCAGCCATGTTTCCCCATCCATGTGTGAGTATGTTGTAGGCTGAAGGGGATGGTAGGGATTGGATGAAGTTGGTCATGTAATAGTCATAAAGATTGTTAGGGCATAGTGCCTGGTATCCGTGATGTCACTTTTAAGATATTGTTGCAACTTGTTATGCTTAATGGTTGTAGGGCCCCAGTGCCATGATCTCAGATCTGAACATGTTATTGATTCATGAAGATATTCGTTGTTTATGATCTGACCTGCAAGTTGTATACACATGTCGCTGTCCGGAACCAATGGCCCCGAAGTGACAGAAATCGGGACAACCGGAGGGAATGGTAGTGATGTGAGGATCACATGTGTTCACGAGTGTTAATGCTTTGCTCCGGTACTCTATTAAAGGGAGTACCTTAATATCCAGTGGTTTCCCTAGAGGCCCGGGCTGGTAGGACAACAGATGTTGTGCAAGTTTCTCATTGCGAGCACGTCTGACTAAATATGGAACACATGCCTATTGATTGATTAGTACTTGAGTACCGTTTTATTATTATCTGCAAATACCTTATGCTTTGATTGTTACATGAGTTTCTCTCATCCATGCAACGCTGATTAAATCCGTCCTATGCCCTACGGTATTTTAATCCTGGTATTTTCTAATCCTTGCTGCTTTTGTCTTTATTTCACCGCTGCTATTATTTAGCTATTTCCAACTATCCAGCTGTTGCCTCCGGTAATGCCCCAGAGAGCAAGTCTGTTTCCAAGTGCAGCTGAATTGACAACTCTGCTGTTAAGGCTTGCAAGTATTCTTTGTCTCCCCTTGTGTCGAATCAATAAAGTGGGTAATACTTCCCTCAAAGAGTGGTCCCCTATACTTGTGGGTCATCAAGCTGTGCCATCAGCTCACGGCATTGCATCCATAATGGGAAGAGCAACTACGCTCTCACACTTACTCCTCCGTGAGGTTGAGAAATCACAACAGGTCCCCAAATATCATGCCCTCTAACCCCAGTCAATAGCAACTCAAATCCCTTGCACATCGCTTCATACTCGGCAACATTGTTGGTCAAGGGGTAGATATCCTGATAGAGAAGGAATACGTTGCCCCCCGGGGCGACACGAGTAGCACGCCGATGCCGCACCCATCCTCACAGACCGATCCATCGAAGAACATGGTCCATGCGCGCACAGATAGTGCTGCGACGTCCGTGTTGATTCGTTCAGCAATAAGATCGGCCAACGCTTGTCCTTTGACTGCTTTCGCAGGCTGATACCGGATATCAAATTCCGATAAAGAAAACATCCATTTGCCGAGTCGGCCTTTCAACACGGGAGCCGACAACATATGCTTGATGACATCAGGTTTGCATATGACGATGATTTGTATGACAGAATTGTCTTTGAATCTTGATGCAATTGAAGAATAAGGCAAAGGCACAACTACCGATCTCAGGTACCTCGTTCTGCATCCAACATCCATGCAGCACGGGTAGAAAACCACTTTTCCAGGCCATCATGAGCCTGCACCACCAGCTAGCGATGGAGGTGTCCGATACTGACGAGGTAAATGTAGAATGGCATGTCTTGTGGGAATTGGAACCAACTACGGGTGGCTTCGACAAGTACTCCTTAATATAAGTCAAATACTTCTTCATTACTCTGCCCCAGGCGAAACTCCTCATCAGACTTGATTTTGGCCAGTCCATGAGCGGCTCAATTAAGTCACGACAAGTTGGGAGATAGACCTTCGGCGGAAATTAATTTTCTTGGGTGAGACAACGGAGCTCCTTCTTGGTAGTTGGGTGGCTTCATCGTTATTGCTTGCCTCTTGACCCTGAGCCGATCTCAATTCACAGCGTTCCTGAACCAAGAATCAAGGCGGCCAAGCCGTCACACCAAAGGCACACTTCTTTGGATTCATTCTTAATTCCGAACTTCCTAGTTTGGTCCAGGACGTGTCGCAAATCTTCCAAGTGTCCAGATCCATAGAGGCAGACTTGACCACCACGTCATCGATGTAAATCTCCACCAGTTTGCCGATAAATACGTGAAGATGTAATTCATGGCTCTTTGAACTGTCATTGCTTCGGCATTCTTCAATCAAAAGTCATGACCACTCTTGGCTCCTTCTTTGAGCCCTGGCCTCTGAATGCAGTCTTACATATCATGCAGTCCTTAAAGATTTGGTTGTAGCCGGCATTGCCATCCATGAAGCTTAGAACTTTATGACCAGCAGCTGCATTGATCAACGTCTCTGCCACCGGCATCGGATATTCATCCTTTGGAGTGGCACTATTGAGATTAGAAAATCTATGGTGGCATATCGGCCATCCTTTTCTCCACAGGTACGACATTGAAATCCATTCAGCGTACCTGCATGGTCTGAAACCGGCGTCCAACATCTTCTGGATCTCTTTCTTATTTCCACCATAAATTCCAGACCTTCATCTATCATTTCCATTGCTGGGCAGCCGAAATCCCCGCTCTTGAAGGGAGCCGATGCTCAGTGACCATCCTGTCTAACCCAGGCATCTCTTGTATAATCCCACGAACAATCACAGGTACTCTTTCACGGGGCTATCAGCTTTGCTCCTCGGCTGTGGATCCAACTTTTTCTTGATAAATGTTGGTCGTGGCTTATCCCAGGACCAATGTCAATCTCTTCTAGTTCATCAGCTAATGTAAACCCATACCCCAGCTTTCCATCGCCTGCTAAATCAATGTTGAACACAGGCAGGAGGCATGTTGAGGCTACTTTTGGCCGATTGCTAGAATCGGCCTCCTTTTTCATTGCAATGTTCAATGAGGGTTTACAACTTCTTGGTTCTCTATCATATCGACGACACTTCCTGTCATCTGCATCAGACCGACGATATCTCTCATCATCTACGTCGTAGCGCCGACGTCGGTCATACTGCTGCTCATATTTGTTAAGGAGATGTGCGGAGAGTGGTCGTTGATACCGCACGCTTCTCACTTCTTCCTCGTAAAGCAGAGTCTGCGGGGGCTCCTCGGCAATGCCTGATGGGGCAGGGTTGATGGAATCACTAAGCTGACAGAGACATTGGTATACAGACAAGTGGGGAAGCGATTTACCCAGGTTGGGGCCCTCGATGAGTAAAACCCTTACGTCCTGCTCTGTTCTTGATTATGATGAAAACGGGTTACAATGGGGTGCCGAATAGTTCGGCTGTGATCTCGTCGAGATAACTAATCGCTAGGGTAACCTAGGTCTAAGCTTCTGTGGCTAAGATCGCTAAGATTGGTCGTGTCCTCGATAGCCTCTCCTGGCCTTTATATAGGTGGCCAGGTCCCGAGAGGTTTAATCGAGTACGAGTAGGTTTACAATAGATCTATCTCTAATCTTTCCTTCTTCGGCTCTTTCCGTGTCTTGTACTTCAAGTAATCTTTCACCGCACCGTCCTAGTGGCCCATCTTGTCTTCGAGTACCTTCATGGGCCTCCACCTGGGCCGTATAGGGTAGAGCAATAGTGGTTACCCGAAGGGTAATGCCACGTCAGTAGCCCCGAGTGTCTGGGACATAGTTGGGTAGAAGAAGCATGTCTTCTTCCGAACTCCTTTTCCTTGGATCGTTCTTGCATTTCTTCTATCTTCTATCGGGTGTGCGTCAGCGCTCCGATGGGAGTAACTAGAGTCTAGGTACGGATGCTCGCGATCCGTGCGTAGACTCAAGTTGTACCACTCGAACATCTTCTTCTGCCGAAGCTTTTTCTGCAAGCCTCTTGTAATGCATCCGATACATTTTCTTTATGCAAGGGATACCGAATAACGTGCCCAACTTTTGTTGGTTAACTACGATGGCAAAACAACGTTACCCTACACCGAATCAAGTCCCCGGGCATGATTAAAGGTGCGAAAAAAGTTCCGTCGGGTGCGCATCCAAGCGCTCCGATGGGAGTAGCCCCCGAGTCTGGGCGCGGGCGTATTACGCCTGGGCGCAGACTAGAGTCAATTATTTCCTTCGAGTCCTCATTTTATCGGGTGCGCGACAGCGCTCCCGATGGGAGTAGCCCCCGAGCCTAGGTGCGGGTGGTTGCAATCCGTGCATAGGCTCAAGTTGACCACTCGACCTTTTTGTCTTTTCGTATGCAATCAACGATGCCCATGACGTCACTGATGACACGCTGCTGTTGTGACCTGATTGACAAGACTTGACCCTCCGGGCCCACCCTAGTTCTGCGCAAGCAGTTTTTAGGTTTTGACCAGTGCACGCGCAGCGACCGAGGCGTTTCCTCGATTTTCGCACGACGTGGGAATAATGGGCCGCCGGTTCCATCCTGTTTTCTAGCGCCACGTGTACAGCTGGATTCGCTCCACCTCCCACGACGCCCACGGAGTTATGGCCACGATCTGATGACAATCTTTGCGGTATAAATATAGGGCTTCCTCATTTTTACTTTTTTACACCTCCTACTGCTCATCTTCCCCGCGCATCCTCTCCTTCTTCCCGCATCGTTCTCTCAAGAGCTTCAAGCGCCATGGGTAAAAAGAAGGGTGCCAGTGCTTCGGAGGCGGCCAAGGTTAGCCGTGATTGGAGTGCCTCTGCCATTTCCAACCGCGACATCAACAAGCTGCGGTCCCTCGGATTTATCTCCGCATCTGAGGACGATATCCGTCTTCCAGGTGCGGTTTCTCGCCCAAGGCCCCCGAAGGGCTTTACTGTTATGTTTTCTGCCTTTTTGTTCCGTGGCCTTTCTCTTCCGGCGCACGAGTTCCTTCGCTCTCTTCTTTACTTCTATGGGATCCAGCTCTGGCAGCTGACCCGAATTCCATCCTCCATCTATCCATTTTTGTCCGTCTGCGAAGCCTTTCTCGGCATTGACCTCACTTGGGTCTTTGGAGAAGATCTTCTCGTAAACGCTTTGCGACAGCAACGGTCCCCGTCGTTGGTGGCGTTGGCTTTGTTGTTAGGAAGGAGGTCGACTACCTCGATTACCGATGAAGGAGTCTGTCCAGGGTGGCGCAACAAATGGTTTTATCTACGAGATCCTTCAGTATCTGGGCGGTGCTTAAACCTTCCTCCCTTTGAGGACAAACTGATTGCTAAGCCGAAGAAATCCTGGCAAAACACCCTTTCTCCCGACGAAAAATTGACAGCCGACAGGTTGTTCGATCAAATAGTTGATGCGCGTAGATGTACACGTCCGTTGGGAACCCCAAGAGGAAGGTATGATGCGCACAGTGGCAAGTTTTCCCTCAGTATGAAACCAAGGTTTAATCGAACCAGTAGGAGCCAAGAAGCACGTTGGAGGTTGGTGGTGTGAAATGTGATGCGGCGCAACACCAGGGATTGCAACGCGGAACCTGCACAACACAACCCAGAGTAGCCCTTTGGCTTGTTGAGGTTGTCAATCTCACCGGCTTGCTGTAACAAAGGATTAAACGTATCAGTGGAAGATGTTTGCTAAGAAAACAATAAAACAAGTAGATTGTATGCTATGTAAAGAATAGGACCGGGGTAGTTTCACTAAGAGGTGTCTCTCCCATAAGATAAAAGCATGTTGGGTGAACAAATTACAGTCGGGCAATTGACAAATAGAGAAAGGCATAACAATGCATATACATGATATGATAAATATAGTGAGATTTAATTGGGCATTACGACAAAGTACATAGACCGCCATCCAATGCATCTATGCCTAAAAAGTCCACCTTAGGTTATCATCCGAACCCCATTCAGTATTAAGTTGCAAAGCAACGAGACAATTGCATTAAGTATGGTGTAATGTAATCAACAACTACATCCTTAGACATAGCATCAATGTTTTATCCCTAGTGGCAACGACACATCCACAACCTTAGAACTTTCTGTCACTGTCCCAGATTCAATGAGGCATGAACCCACTATCGAGCATAAATACTCCCTCTTGGAGTTAAGGTAAAAACTTGGCCAGAGCCTCTACTAATAACGGAGAGCATGCAAGATCATAAACAACATGAACAATAGATTGATAATCACCATAATCATAGTACTCTCTATCCATCGGATCCCGAACAAACACAACATATAGAATTACATATAGATGATCTTGATCATGTTGGGCAGCTCACAAGATCCAACAATGAAGCACAACAAGGAGAAGACGACCATCTAGCTACTGCTATGGACCCATGGTCCGGGGGTGGACTACTCACTCATCATCCGGAGGCGACCATGGCGGTGTAGAGTCCTCGGGGAGATGAATCCCCTCTCCGGTAGTCTGGAGGCGATCTCTGAATCCCAGAGATGGGATTACAGGGCGCGTCTCTGCTGGGTTTTCCGTATCGTGGCTCTCGTCGGGGTTCGCGACGGAAGCTTTAAGTAGGCGGAGGGTCAGCGCGGGGGCCACACGAGGGGCCGGGGGATGGGTCGGCGCGGGCCAGGCCGCGCCGGCCGGCCTGGCTGCCTCGTGGCCCCACTCGTTAGGTCTTCGGTCTTTGGAAGCTTCGTGCAAGAAATAGGACAGGGCGAAAGTTTCGTCCAATTCCGAGAATATTTCTTTACTAGGATTTCTGAAACCAAAGCAGAAAACAGCAACCGGCTCTTCGGCATCTTGTTAATAGGTTAGTTCAAGAAAATGCATAAATATGACATATAATGTGCATAAAACATGTAGGTATCATCAATAAAGTAGCATGGAACATAGGAAATTATCGATACGTTGGAGACGTATCAGCATCCGCTTAGTTCTACCCGAGCAGGTAAAACGATAACAAAGATAATTTCTGAAGTGACATGCCATCATAATCTTGATCATACTATTTGTAAACATGTAATGAATGCAGCGATCAAAGTAAAGGTAATGACATGAGTAAACAACTGAATCATAAAGCAAAGACTTTTCATGAATAGTACTTCAAGACAAGCATCAATAAGTCTTGCATAAGAGTTAACTCATAAAGCAATAAATCAAAGTAAAGGTGTTGAAGCAACACATAGGAAGATTAAGTTTCAGCGGTTGCTTTCAACTTATAACATGTATATCTCATGGATATTGTCAACATAAAGTATATAAAAGTGCAATATGCAAGTATGTAGGAATCAATGCACAGTTCACACAAGTGTTTGCTTCTTAAGGTGGAAGGAGATAGGTAAATGACTCAACAATAAAAGTAAAAGAATGGTCCTTCAAGAGGAAAGCATCGATTGCTGTAATATTTGTGCTAGAGCTTTTATTTTGAAAACATGAAACAATTTTGTCAACGGTAGTAATAAAGCATATGAGTTATGTAAATTATATCTTACAAGTTGCAAGCCTCATGCATAGTATACTAATAGTGCCAGCACCTCGTCCTACTTAGCTTGGACTACCGGATCTTCACATGCCATGTTTCAACCAAGTGTCACAAAGGGGTACCTCCATGCCGCTGTACAAAGGTCTAAGGAGAAAGCTCGCATTTTGGATTTCTCGCTTTTGATTATTCTCAACTTAGACATCCATACCGGGACAACATGGACAACAGATAATGGACTCCTCTTAAATGCATAAGCATGTAGCAAAGTTATTCTCATATGAGATTGAGGATATATGTCCAAAGCTGAAACTTCAACCATGGTTCATGGCTTTAGTTAGCGGCCCAATGTTCTTCTCTAACAATTTTGCATGCTCCAACCACTAAAATGATAGACCTTCAGACAAGACGGACATGCATAGCAACTCACATGATATTCAACAATAGTTGATGGCGTTCCCCAGAGCATGGTTATCGCACAACAAGCAACTTAATAAAATATAAAGTGCATAAGTACATATTCAATATACGATAGTTTTAAGGCTATTTTGTCCCATGAGCTATATATTGCAAAGGTGAATAATGGAATTTTAAAGGTAGCACTCAAGCAATTTACTTTGGAATGGCGGAGAAATACCATGTAGTAGGTAGGTATGGTGGACACAAATGGCATAGTAGTTGGCTCAAGGATTTTGGATGCATGAGAAGTATTCCCTCTCGATACAAGGTTTAGGCTAGCAAGGTTATTTGAAGCAAACTCAAGGATGAACAGGTGCAGCAGACTCACATAAAAGACATATTGTAAACATTATAAGACTCTACACTTTCTTCCTTGTTGTTCAAAACTCAATACTAGATATTATCTAGACCTTAGAGAAACCAAATATGCAAATCAAATTTTAGCAAACTCTATGTATTTCTTCATTAATGGGTGCAAGCATATGATGCAAGAGCTTAATCATAAGCACAACAATTACCAAGTATCACATTATCCAAGACATTTTAGAATTACTACATGTAGCATTTTCCAATTCCAACCATATAACAAATTAACGAAGAAGAAACTTCGCCTTGAACATTATGAGTAAAGCCTAAGGACACATGTGTCCATATGCAACAGCGGAGCGTGTCTCTCCCACAAAGTGAATGCTAGGATCCATCTTATTCAAACAAAAACAAAAACGAAAACAAACCGACGCTCCAAGCAAAGAACACAAGATGTGATTGAATAAAAATATAGTTTCAGGGGAGGAACCTGATGATGTTGTCGATGAAGAAGGGGATGCCTTGGGCATCCCCAAGCTTAGACGCTCGAGTCTTCTTAGAATATGCAGGGGTGAACCACGGGGGCATCCCCAAGCTTAGAGTTTTCACTCCTCTTGATCATAGTATATCATTCTCCTCTCTTGACCCTTGAAAACTTCCTTCACACCAAACTTCAAGCAAACTCATTAGAGGGTTAGTGCACAATTAATAATTCACTCATTCAGAGGTGACACAATCATTATTTTCACTTCTGGACATTGCATAATGCTACTGGACATTAGTGGATCAAGAAATAAATCCAACATAGCAAAAGAGGCAATGCGAAATAAAAGGCAGAATCTGTCAAAAACAGAACAGTCCGTAAAGACGAATTTAGAGATGGCACCAGACTTGCTCAAATGGAAAAACTCAAAACTAATGAAAGTTGCGTACATATCTGAGGATCACGCTCGTAAATTGGCAGATTTTTCTGAATTTTCTACAGGGAACTGTGCCCAGATTCGTGACAGACAGCAATGCTGTTTCTGCGCAGCGATCCAAATATAACATCAACTTTGACATAGAAACTTTACTTGGCACAAAAACATGATAAGGAGAGGTTGCTACAGTAGTAAACAACTTCCAAGACTCAACAAAACAAAAAATTGCTGTAGGTAAACACATGGGTTGTCTCCCATAAGCGCTTTTCTTTAACGCCTTTCAGCTAGGCGCAGAAAGTGCAAATCAAGTAACATCGAGAGTAGAAGCATCAACATTATTATTTTTCATGCAAACACAACTTGTTGCAGAGGGTGCTTTAGGTGCTCCATTATCTAAATTTTCTATGGTGGTGCTAGGGGTTTTAGCAATTTTAGGCCTATAGTAATTCTTTTGTTTAGGCACTTTAGAGGCGTACATGAATTTTTGCTCTTTACCCACATAAGCTTTCTCATTATACTTGAGAGAAGAAAAGGTTGAACCCAAGGTTCCCATAGCTTTTTCAAGTTCATCAATCCTATTGGTTTGATTATCATGGACAACACAAGTTCCTAGGACACTAATTCTTTCATCAATTCCTCCTAAGGATTTATCAAGTTCATAAGTTTTGTCAAATAACATTCCCAATTTAGTTTCAACACTTGGAAAATTTTTCTCTATGGTTTCCAATTTTTTCATAACATCTTCAAGAGAGATTTCAATTTTAGCTTCATTAACAGGTGGTATTCCAACTAGACTCTCAATGATGCAACTAGCTTCTAAAGCGGGAGTACCTAGGAAATTACCTCCCGAAAGAGTATCAAGAACATATCTATTCCAACTAGATAAACCAACATAAAAGTTCCTAAGAAGGATAGTGGTGGAGTGTTTCTTAATGCACCTTTGATGAGCATTACTAATTCTATACCAAGCATCTTTAAAACTTTCTCCACCTTGTTGCTTAAAAGAACGAACAACTTCAGGATTACTCATGATAGTAAATAGGCAATAAAGTAAAGACAAGTAACTAATTTTTTTGTGTTTTTGATATAGAGAGCAAGACAGTAAATAAAGTAAAACTAGCAACTAATTTTTGTGTTTTGATTTAGTGCAGCAAACAAAGTAGTAAATAAAATAAAGCAAGACAAAAACAAAGTAAAGAGATTGAGAAGTGGAGACTCCCTTGCAGCGTGTCTTGATCTCCCGACAACGGCGCCGAAAAAGTGCTTGATGCGCGTAGATGTACAAATCCGTTGGGAACCCCAAGAGGAAGGTATGATGCGCACGGTGGCAAGTTTCCCTCGGTATGAAACCAAGGTTTAATCGAACCAGTAGGAGCCAAGAAGCACGTTGAAGGTTGATGGTCGCGAAATGTGATGCGGCGCAACACCGGGACAAACGCCCTGAACCAACTCAAAGTACTTTGCCCCAACGAAACAGTGAGGTTGTCAATCTCACCGGCTTGCTGTAACAAAGGATTAAACGTATCGAGTGGAAGATGTTTGCTAAGAAAACAGTAAAACAAGTAGATTGTATGCTATGTAAAGAATAGGACCGGGGTCCACAGGTTCACTAGGTGTCTCTCCCATAAGATAAAAGCATGTTGGGTGAACAAATTACAGTCGGGCAATTGACAAATAGAGAAAGGCATAACAATGCATATACATGATATGATAAATATAGTGAGATTTAATTGGGCATTACGACAAAGTACATAGACCGCCATCCAACTGCATCTATGCCTAAAAGTCCACCTTCAGGTTATCATCCGAACCCCATTCAGTATTAAGTTGCAAACAGAGACAATTGCATTAAGTATGGTGCGTAATGTAATCAACAACTACATCCTTAGACATAGCATCAATGTTTTATCCCTAGTGGCAACACACATCCACAACCTTAGAACTTTCTGTCACTGTCCCAGATTCAATGGAGGCATGAACCCACTATCGAGCATAAATACTCCCTCTTGGGTTAAGAGTAAAAACTTGGCGAGCCTCTACTAGTAACGGAGAGCATGCAAGATCATAAACAACACATGAACAATAGATTGATAATCACCATAATCATAGTACTCTCTATCCATCGGATCCCGACAAACACAACATATAGAATTACATATAGATGATCTTGATCATGTTAGGCAGCTCACAAGATCCAGCAATGAAGCACAACAAGGAGAAGACGACCATCTAGCTACTGCTATGGACCCATGGTCCGGGGGTGGACTACTCACTCATCACTCGGAGGCGACCATGGCGGTGTAGAGTCCTCCGGAGATGAATCCCCTCTCGAGGGTCACGGGAGTCTCTGAATCCCCGAGATGGGATTCGCGGCGGCGTCTCTGTAAGGTTTTCGTGTCGTGGCTCTCGGTGGGGGTTTCGCGACGGAAGCTTAAGTAGGCGGAGGGTCAACGCGGGGGCCACACGGGGGCCCGGGGAATGGGTCGGCGCGGCCGGGGCTGGGCCGCGTCGGCCACCTGGCTGCCTCGTGGCCCCACTTCGTTAGGTCTTCGGTCTTGGAAGCTTCGTGCAAAAATAGGACCCTGAAAGTTTCGTCAATTCCGAGAATATTTCTTTACTAGGATTTCTGAAACCAAAAACAAACAGCAACTGGCTCTTCGACATCTTGTTAATAGGTTAGTTCCGAGGAAAATGCATAAATATGACATATAATGTGCATAAAACATGTAGGTATCATCAATAAAGTAGCATGGAACATAAGAAATTATCGATACGTTGGAGACGTATCAATAGTCGCTCTGAAAAACACGGGAGGCTTGACAATGTGCGGCACTGAGGTTGTCTCAGTGTTCCTGCAGCGTCGAGTGCAACCGTTAATGTCTCGCCCCCATCAACTGTGGCTTTACTCGGGTAAGGACGATGAGTCCAAGGTTATCTCTGCCGATCTTTCGGCTGATGATCTTCGAGACGAAGTCCGCCGCCTGACGTGCCTCAGTAAGAATGACAATATCGTCCTGATATCGGCTCGTCCTCCCTACGATGCTGACCATCTTCCAACCAAGGTAACCCTTCGTTTTATTTTTACTGTCGTCATCCCTTTTTCTGTTGTAACTCATCAATCTCTTTTTCTTTGAAAGGCGCTTGCAGCTGCCCGATGCTATCCTCCCACTCCCGAAAGTGGTGTAGTTTTAGAGGATGATGACGAAGATTCCGATGGAACCGAGGACGCCCCTCATGTCCTCGAGGACAGCGATGTCCAAGAGGAAGAGGCTACTGAAGATGACGCCTTCATCAGGAGTAGGCGTCGGAAGCAGGTACACGATGACCTTATCGCTTCGGCTGAATCAAGTCCTCACGGAGGCGATAATGATGCCGATGATGCTGCCGCGCCTCCTCCTGCCAAGAAGAGCTCAACAAGCGTCTTCGCAGGCGAAGATGACCTTGACCTGTGAGTGTTTCTTGCTCCCTCCTTGATTTATTCCTTGTCATCTCGTATGCTAACTGCGTACTGTTTTTAAGTAGCTCTGATGACGACGATGATGAAGTCCCTCTTGCAAAGAGGGCAAAACTGGTCTCCGAGAGAGCCGCATCGGCAAAAGAGTCTAATCCTTCTCCTGCAAAATCGACACCTCCTTCACGAACGGCCGTAGAGAAGGTTCCAGTGTCGACAGTTATCCCTCCTGGCGACGTTCCTGCTTCATCGGCTGGTCGTGATCATGTAAGTATTGAACTTGCTTCACTTCGCTGGATTCCTTTTTATCGGTTGGATCCTTACGATCTTATCTTGCCGCAGCCGATCTATGCCACAGTCGACGCCGTAGTGGAGTTTGCCGAAGAGTTCACCCGACTAGAGTTGGAGAACTCCCAACTTCGGCGGACTGTCAGATCTTCGGCTGATCAGGTGCTAGAAGCCAACAGGCTTGCCACCGATGCCAAGAACGAGAACATCTTGCTGAAGGAGGAGGTAAAGAAGTTGAAGCAGCGGTTAAAGGATGAACAAGACGCCAAGCATGCAGCAGCAGCTTTAATCGACAAAAAGGAAGGCGCCCTTCGCGAGTCCATCAAGGAATTATTAGGTAAAACCCGCAGCTTGCTGAAAGGGTGTTTTGGTTATCGATTACTGATCTGTCTTTTTCTCAGATGCTGCCGATTTAACCGTCACACGTCGTCATCAACTTCGAGAGGATTCCATAGCCGACGCCTTGTCTCTTGCTGCCGAGTCTAACATCCAAGTACTTGGTCTTTTGAAAAAGGCCAAAGGGGCGTTGTCAAGGTTATACTCGATGATCTTCCCGAAGATGAAGGAGGACAAGACTCTTGACGATATGGCGGCTTCTTTCCTCGTTGATCCTTCCGAGCCTGTGGAGGTATTGAAACGCCGCAGCCGTTTATTTGGGGCGGTTCTCACTTTTCAATTACTCATGGGACATGGGATGGAATCAAATTTGGAGGAGTTGTCCAAAGCGTTGCCTGTCGACAGCGATCATAACTTGATCGATCTTGAACCTTACAAACGATCGGCAGTTACTTGTGCAAACCGACTTCTGAAGTTGGTGGACGAAGCTCAAGCCAAGCCTGCTCCCGAAGCCGCCCCTGGCTCGTCATCAGCGAATCCTTGAACTTTTTATTTGACTTGTTGTAAATAAGACCAGTCGCGACTTCGTTGTAGTTTGATTTTACTTTGGCTCTGTTGCCAACTTAGACATGCTTTGAACATGCTTTTGAATGTATCGCACATGCCCGGTGCTCCCGATGGGAGTTTTTACTTTGATACTTAATCTGAATTAAGGGTTGCACTGCAGATTCCTCCGTCTTCTTCTCGTGCTGGGCTTTTTTCGAATCCTTCGAGTAATGATGAATCAGGCCTCGTTCGCCGCTTGCGTGACCAAGTGTCTAGTTTAGACAAAGATATCACTTCTCTTCGTGCAATGGCGGCCTTGGTGAAGAAAAAAGGGGAGACGGCGATAGCTATTGAACAATATGCTCTTGATGGTTTGCATATTGCTACCGAAAGTTTGGGCTGTAAGTATTAGCCCATGTTTCTATTTTTCTGCAACAGTTTCAAATATTCTCTTAACTGGTTCTTATTCCTTTCCAGTTGTAGCTTCAGATGCGGCTGAAGAGAACAAAAAGATCCATGAAGAGGTTGAAGCAATGACTGACGTTGCGCATCCGAATCACGGTTTGTGGCTGCATCGTCCGAAGGCTGTCGTCATGGCGAAGTTCAAGTATCGGGTGGGGAAGGCGCATTATTACTTTGATAAGTTCCATGCTCATCTCACGATGGTTTGGAACACCTTGTTTCCCCTAGACCAAGCACCTGAAACCTTATCTGCCTTGTTCACCCGATTCAAGTCTCCTGAAAGGATTCGGCAGTTGGTGCGGAAGGAACTCTTGGCGGGTGCGGAGCTTGCTCTTGCTTCGACATTGGCATGTCACCCGTCTCTAGACTTGGAAGCCATAGCAAATACTGAGAAGAACTTGAGCCAATATTATGATGCCGCCCGAGGTCCTGCATACACCATCGTTTCCCGGATGGAGTCGTGTCTTGAAAAGGATCTGAAGGCCCATTGGGGCCGGGAGGCTTGACTATGAATGTAATAGCCTTAGTTCCTGCATAAGATTACTTTGTATAAATTTATTGCGTACGTTGTACGCTATGATAGTTGTTATTTTATTTGTCGAGGGCGGCTGAGTGATCAATTCAACCTGCTCTCCCGACGACTTCGTTGAATTATGCAATGTTATTGCGAAGCCTTTGTATAAGTTTTGTAAGGGCGAGACCCGTCGACTTAGTCGAGGGAATTAGACGCTTGGCATCGTCACTCGGTGCACCGGTTTGAGCCTTATTTTGTGATAATGTAACCATCGACGACAGCACTCGCGTATTTTCTCGAGGCTTGGATTGGTTGTTTTCTTTTTGTGTGCCACTAATCTTAGCTCTCGTTGAGAGTATTTAATTAATGACACTGCGTGTTTTATGGGCCAATGCTCCCGATGGGAGTAAGAGCCGAAGGTAAGGGCCGCAGTCGACCTGTTCAGGTGGTGGGGCCTGAATTGAAAAAAGGATGCAGAGAACCTGATTAAAACTTTATTCATAAAGAAAAAACCAACCTTAAAGGCTATTAAAATAATAAAAACAATCGCGCCCTATGTATAGAACCATCGCAGGTGTGCGATATTCCATGGGTTTTCGACATCTTTTCCCGAAGTTGGATTTTTGAGCCTGTACGCTCCTCCTGGAATCACTTCGGTGACGATGTAAGGTCCTTCCCATGGAGACTCGAGTTTCGAGGGTCTTTTTTGTTTCAGCCGCAGTACCATATCTCCAACGCTGAAGCATCGATTGCGTATTCGTCGACTGTGGTAATTCCTCAGCGCCTGCTGATATACCGTGGTCCTGGCTAAAGCAATGTCTCGAGCTTCATCTAGCAGGTCAACGGCGTCTTGCAGTGCGATGTTGGAAGAGGGTTCTGTGTATGCCGTCACTCGAGGTGCTTCGAATCGAACATCAGCTGGTAGGACTGCTTCGGCTCCATGTACAGAGAAAAATGGGGTGTACTGCGTCGACCTGTTAGGCGTGGTGCGCAAACTCCATAGTACTGATGGTAATTCTTCGACCCAAGCTCCCTCTGCGCCTGTAAGGCGTTTCTTGAGGCCATCCCCTATTAGACCGTTGATCCTTTCCACCTGTCCGTTTGTTTGCGGGTGAGCCACTGATGCAAACTTCAGTTTTATGCCCCTGTCATCGCAGAATTCTCGGAACTCTTTGGAGTCGAAGTTGGTTCCGTTATCTGTGACGATACTATGAGGTACGCCAAACCGACATGTTATCTCCTTGAAGAACTGGACTGCTGTTTTTGCCTTCTGGTTTCGTACTGGTACTGCCTCGATCCACTTTGTGAATTTATCGACTGCGACTAATAGGTACGTGTGTCCTCCTGGCGATGACCTCGGCAGTGGCCCGACTTGATCGAGTCCCCATTGAGCAAACGGCCATGCCAATGGTATCGTCATTAGGTCTGTTGCAGGGGCGTGCGGTTTTGGAGAGAACCGTTGACAAGGGTCGCACTTCATGACCAAATCTCGAGCATCCGACGCTGCCGTTGGCCAGTAGAATCCTGCCCTGAAGGCTTTTGCTACGAGAGCCCTACTTCCCGCATGATGCCCGCAAGTTCCCTCGTGTATTTCGCGCAGCAGTGCTTTTCCGTCGTCGATGGCAATGCACCTTTGGAAAATACCGGAAATGCTACGTTTGTAAAGTTCACCGTTTACTACGGTGAAAGCTTTTGATCGCCTGACGATTCGTTTTGCTTCTACTGGATCCACTGGTAGTTCCTGCCTTGCCAGGTACGCCAGGAGCGGCTTAGTCCATAACGGTTCGAGGAGGAGAACTTGTTTGGCTGGGATAGTTGTAGCATCTTCAATAACTTGCTGTGGGTTTGCTTCTGCTTCTTCAGTCGATGGTTTTAAAGGTGTCGGCGCCTTCTCTTTTATTGATCGCTGAGTGATTACTTCGTAAAAGACTCCGTCTGGAATGGGAGAACACATGGAGCCGATGTTAGCTAAGGTGTCGGCTTCCTCGTTGCTGGCTCTGCCGATATGTTTGAGCTCACACCCCTCGAACTTGGCTTCCATATTTTGATACAGCTGTCGATAGGCGATCATGTTGTCGCTAACTGCGTCGCACAGGTCATCTGTTGTACTACCAAGTTTGAGTCCCCGTAGATTTCCAGGCGAGTCGCCCCACACGCCTTTGCCATCTTCATTCCATGCAGCAGTGCTTCATATTCTGCTTCATTGTTTGTCGGCAAAGGGAAGTTCATACGTAGTATGTACTTCATCTTATCTCCTTGTGGCGATATCAACACTACTCCTGCTGCAGCTCCTATGCTTCATTTTGACCCGTCGAAATACATTATCCACGATCCTGACATATCGGGTGCCACGGTGTCGGATTGAATCGTCTGCCACGAAGTCCGGGAGGATTTGGGATTTTATGGCCGTCCGATTGACATAAGTTATGTCGTGAGGTGCTATCTCGATAGCCCATTGGGATACTCGACCAGTGGCCTCTGGATTGGTCATTATGTTTTTCAACGGCGCCTCGCTCACGACGACAATCGGATGCTCGGTGAAGTAGTGCCGTAGCTTGCGGGCGATCTCCACACTGCATACGCCAGCTTCTGATGATGAGGGTACCTTTGTCTTGCAGGTGTGAGTACTTCACTGAGGTAGTAAACGGGCCTCTGTACGCCGTGGACTCTCCCTGTTTCTTCTCGTTCAACAACCAAGACGCTGCTGAAGACTTGGGCTGTCGCGGCTATGTACATGAGCAGCGTTTCCTTCTCACGGGGGGTTACAAGGACAGGGGATGTCGATAAGATCTTCTTTAAATTGTCGAAGGATTCCTGTGCTTCCTTTGTCCACTCGAATTTTTCCGATTTTTTCATCAGATTATAGAAAGGCAAAGCTTTTTCTCCCAGCTTGGCAATGAACCTGCTGAGTGCTGCTAAGCGTCCTGCCAACTGCACTTGGTGCAGATTCTTTGGCGGCTCCATGTCGAGAATAGCTTTGATTTTCAAAGGATTGGCTTCGATCCCCCTGGCCGAGATGAAGTATCCTAGTACTTGCCCTCCTGGAACTCCGAAGAAGCATTTCTTGGGGTTTAACTTGATCTTATACCTGTCCAGGTTGTCGAAGGTTTCCCGCAGATCGTCAACGAGGGTGGCGGTGTGTTTTGTTTTTACCACGATGTCATCTATGTAGACCTCGATGTTTCGCCCGATCTGCTCTCCAAGGCAAGCTTGCATGCAACGTTGGTAAGTTGCTCCCGCATTTTTCAACCCGAAGGTCATGACGTTGTAGCAGACCGTGTGGGGTAATGAACGCGGTCAGCTCCTGATCTTCCTTCTTCAATTTGATCTGGTTATACCCAGAGCATCGAGGAAGGAGAGGCGGTCGCATCCGGCTGTGGAATCAACTATCTGGTCGATTCTAGGCAGCAGGAAGTGGTCTTTCGGACAATGTTTGTTGAGGCCGGTGAAATCGATACACATACGCAGAGCGGTGGTGTCTTTCTTGGGTACCATGACAGGGTTAGCCACCCACTCTGATTCTTTGAGCTCTCGGATGAATCCTGCTTTGCGAAGTCGATTGATTTCCTCACCAATTGCTTTCCTCTTGGGTTCTGAGAATCGACGCATCGACTGCTGCACTGGTTTGGCTGTCGGGTCGACATTAAGGGCGTGCTCAGCGAGTTCCCTGGGGATACCTGGCATGTCGGATGGTTCCCATGCAAATATCTCCCAGCGCTTGATACGTCTCCAACGTATCGATAATTTCTTATGTTCCATGCTACTTTATTGATGATACCTACATGTTTTATGCACATTATATGTCATATTTATGCATTTTGGAACTAACCTATTAACAAGATGCCGAAGAGCGAGTTGTTGTTTTTCTGCTGTTTTTGGTTTCAGAAATCCTAGTAAGAAATATTCTCGGAATTGGACGAAACTTTCGCCCGGGGTCCTATTTTTGCACGAAAGACCGAAGAGATAACGAAGTGGGGCCACGAGGCAACCCGGGGGGACAGGGCGGCGCGGCCCGGGCCTGACGCCGCGCGGCCCTACCCACAGGCACCTCGTGTGGCCCCAACGTTGACTTTCGCCTACTCAAAGTCTCCGTCGCGAAACCCCCGGTGCCGAGAGCCACGATACGGAAAACCTTCGAGAGACGCCGCCGCAGTCCCATCTCGGGGGATTCGGAGATCGCCTCCGGCACCCTGCCGGAGAGGATTTCATCTCCAGGAGGACTCTTCATCGCCATGATCGCCTCAGGAGTGATGAGTGAGTAGTTCACCCTGGACCATGGGTCCATAGCGTAGCTAGATGGTCGTCTTCTCCTTGTTGTGCTTCATTGTTGGATCTTGTGAGCTGCCTAACATGATCAAGATCATCTATACTGTAATTCTATATGTTGTGTTTGTCGGGATCCGATGGATAGAGTACTATGATTATGGTGATTATCAATCTATTGTTTATGTGTTGTTTATGATCTTGCATGCTCTCCGTTATTAGTAGAGGCTCAGCCAAGTTTGTACTCTTAACTCCAAGAGGGAGTATTTATGCTCGATAGTGGGTTCATGCCTCCATTAAATGTGGGACAGTGACAGAAAGTTCTAAGGTTGTGGATGTGCTTTGTTGCCACTAGGGATAAAACATTGATTCTATGTCTAAGGATGTAGTTGTTGATTACATTACGCACCATACTTAATGCAATTTGTCTGTTGCTTAGCAACTTAATACTGAATGGGGTTCGGATGATAACCTGAAGGTGGACTTTTTAGGCATAGATGCGGTTGGATGGCGGTCTATGTACTTTGTCGTAATGCCCAATTAAATCTCACTATATTTATCATATCATGTATATGCATTGTTATGCCTTTCTCTATTTGTCAATTGCCCGACTGTAATTTGTTCACCCAACATGCTTTTATCTTATGGGAGAGACACCTCTAGTGAGCTGTGGACCCCGGTCCTATTCTTTACATAGCATACAATCTCTGCAATTGTGTTTTACTATTTTCTTTACAAACATCTTCCACTCGATACGTTTAATCCTTTATTACGACAGCCGTTGAGATTGACAACCTCTTTGTTTCGTTGGGCAAAGTACTTTAGTTTTGTTGTGCGAGATTCACGTTGGCGCGGGAATCTGGTGTTGCGCCGCATCACATTTTGCGACCATCAACCTTCAACGTGCTTCTTGGCTCCTCCTGGTTCGATAAACCTTGGTTTCTTTATGAGGGAAAACTTGCTTGTGCGCATCATACCTTCCTCTTGGGGTTCCCCAACGTGTAAATCCAGCTTTGTTTTCTGGCGCCGTTGCCGGAGATCAACACGCTGCAAAGGGAGTCTCCACTTCTCAATCTCTTTACTTTGTTTTTGTCTTGCTTTATTTTATTTACTACTTTGTTTTGCTGCACCTAAACAAAACACAAAAAAATTAGTTGCTAATTTTACTTTATATTATCTTGCTCTCTATATCAAAAACACAAAAAAATTAGTTACTTGCATTTACTTTATCTAGTTTGTTTACCGTTGCTAAAATGAATACTCCTGAAAATACTAAGTGTGTGACTTCACAAATGCAAATAATAATGATTTCTTATTCTGTTGTTCCACCTCAGCAGAATTCTTTGAAATTAAACCTGCTTTACTAAATCTTGTCATGAGAGATCAATTTTTGGTGTTAGTTCTGATGCTGCTGCCCATCTCAATAATTTTGTTGAACTTTGTGAAATGCAAAAGTATAAAGATGTAGATGGTGATATTATTAAATTGAAAGTGTTTCCTTTCTCATTAAGAGGAAGAGCTAAAGATTGGTTGCTATCTTTGCCTAAGAATAGTATTGATTCATGGACTAAATGCAAGGATGCTTTTATTGGTAGATATTATCCTCCCCTAAAATTATATCTTTGAGAAGTAGCATAATGAATTTTAAGCAATTAGATACGAACATGTTGCTCAAGCATGGGAGAGAATGAAAACTTTGGTAAAGAATTGCCCAACCCATGGAATGACTACTTGGATGATCATCCAAACCTTCTATAAGGACTAAATTTTTCTTCGCGGAATTTATTGGATTCAGCTGCTGGAAGTACCTTTATGTCCATCACTTTGGGGGCGCTACAAAACTTCTTGATGATATGATGATAAATTACTCTGAATGGCACACGGAAAGAGCTCCACAAGGTAAGAAGGTAAATTCTGTTGAAGAAACCTCTTCCTTGAGTGATAAGATTGATGTGATTATGTCTATGCTTGTGAATGGTAGATCTAATGTAGATCCAAATAATGTTCCTTTAGCTTCATTGGTTGCTCCAAGAAGAATATTGATGTGAATTTCATTAAAAACAATAATTTCAACAACAATGCTTATAGGAACAACTGCGGTAATAACTATAGGCCATATCCTCTGCTAATGGTAATGGTTATGGTAATTCTTATGGGAATTCTTACAACAATAATAGGAATGTACCCTCTGGTCTTGAAGCCATGCTTAAAGAATTTATTAGTACACAAACTGCTTTTAACAAATCTGTTGGGGAAAAGCTTGATAAAATTGATATTATTGCTTCTAGAGTTGATAGATTTGCCTCTGATGTTAATCTTTTAAATTTGAAAGTTATGCCCAATAATGATATTGATAATAAGATTACTACTTGCAAATGCCATCCAAGTTAGAATTAATGAGAATATAAGATTAATGGCTGAATTGTGTGCTAGGTGGGATAGAGAAGAAAATGAAAAACTAGCTAAAGAGAATAATATAGCTAAAGTTTGGACTATTACCACCACTAGTAATGCTAATTCTTCACATGTTGCTGCACTTCCTACTATCAATGGTAAAATAATTGGTGTTGGCAATGTTTCTACTCCTAGTACAAAGCGTACAAAACTGCTTGCTAAAAGCTACTGAAAGCGCTTGTGATAAAACTGCTGAATTTTTTTCCAACCTTGGAACAATGATCCCATTGCTGTAGCTCATAATGATTTGGATTTTGATTGCCACATCTCTGAAGTTATAAAGTTCTTACAAAACTTGCTAAAAGTCCTAATGCTAGTGCTATAAATTTAGCCTTTACAAAACATATTACAAATGCTCTCATAAAAGCTAGAGAAGAGAAACTAAAACTTGAAACTTCTATTCCTAGAAAGTTAGAAGATGGTTGGGAGCCCATCATTAAATGAAATTCAATGACTTTGAATGTAATGCTTTATGTGATCTTGGTGCAAGTATTTTGTTATGCCTAAAAAGATTTATGATATGACTTGCCACCATTGAAAAATTGTTATTTGGATGTTAATCTTAGATAATGTTAAAAAGAAACCTTTGGGAGGATTGATCATATTACGGTTAACAATAACCTTGTCCCCGTTGATTTTGTTGTTTTGGATATCGAATGCAATGCATCTTGTCCTATTGTGTTGGGAAGACCTTTTCTTCGAACCGTTGGTGCTGTTATTGATATGAGGGAAGGTAATATTTAATATCAATTTCCTCTCAAGAAAGGTATGGAACACTTCCTAGAAAGAGAATGAAGTTGCCTTTTGATTCTATTATTAGAACAAGTTATGATGTTGATGCTTCTACTCTCGATGTTACTTGATTTGCACTTTCCGCCTAGCTGAAAGGCGTTAAAAAAAGCGCTTATGGGAGACAACCCATGTTTTATACAAAATTTTTGTTTTGTTGAGTCTTGGAAGTTGTTTACTACTGTAGCAACCTCTCCTTATCATGTTTTTGTGCCAAGTAAAGTTTCTATGTCAAAGTTGATGTTATATTTGGGATCGCTGCGCAGAAACAGCATTGCTGTCTGTCACGAATCTGGGCACAGTTCTCTGTACTTAGAAAATTGAAAAAATCTGCCAATTACGAGCGTGATCCTCAGATATGTACGCAACTTTCATTAGTTTTGAGTTTTCCATTTGAGCAAGTCTTGCCAGCTTTAAATTCGTCTTTACGGACTGTTCTGTTTTTGACAGATTCTGCCTTTTATTTAGCATTGCCTCTTTTGCTATGTTGGATTCATTTCTTTGATCCATTAATGTCCAGTAGCATGCAATGTCCAGAAATGAAAATAATGATTGTGTCACCTCTGAATGAGTGAATTATTAATTGTGCACTAACCCTCTAATGAGTTTGCTTGAAGTTTGGTGTGAAGGAAGTTTCAAGGGTCAAGAGAGGAGAATGATATACTATGATCAAGAGGAGTGAAAGCTCTAAGCTTGGGGATGCCCCGTGGTTCACCCCTGCATATTTTAAGAAGACTCAGCGTCTAAGCTTGGGGATGCCCAAGGCATCCCCTTCTTCATCGACAACATCATCGGGTTCCCCTGAAACTATATTTTATTCAATCACATCTTGTGTTCTTTACTTGGAGCGTCGGTTTGTTTTTGTTTTTGTTTGAATAAAATGGGTCTAGCACATTTGTGGGAGAGAGACACGCTCCGCTTTTGCATATGGACACATGTGTCCTTAGGCTTTACTCATAATGTTGGCGAAGTTTCTTCTTCGTTAAATTGTTATATGGTTGGAATTGGAAAATGCTACATGTAGTAATTCTAAAATGTCTTGGATAATGTGATACTTTGCAATTGTTGTGCTCATGTTTAAGCTCTTGCATTATATGCTTTGCACCCATTAATGAAGAAATACATAGAGCTTGCTAAATTTGATTTGCATATTTGGTCTCTCTAAAGGTCTAGATAATATCTAGTATTGAGTTTTGAACAACAAGGAAGACGGTGTAGAGTCTTATAATGTTTACAATATGTCTTTTATGTGAGTTTTGCTGCACTTGTTCATCCTTGAGTTTGCTTCAAATAACCTTGCTAGCCTAAACCTTGTATCGAGAGGAATACTTCTCATGCATCCAAAATCCTTGAGCCAACTACTATGCCATTTTGTGTCCATACCTACCTACTACATGGTATTTCTCCGCCATTCCAAAGTAAATTGCTTGAGTGCTACCTTTAAAATTCCATCATTCACCTTTGCAAATATTGCTCATGGGACAAAATAGCCTTAAAAACTATCGTAGTATTGAATATGTACTTATGCACTTTATCTTTTATTAAGTTGCTTGTTGTGCGATAACCAACATAAGGAACGCCATCAACTATTGTTGAATATCATGTGAGTTGCTATGCATGTCCGTCTTGTGAAGGATCTATCATTTTAGTGGTTGGAGCATGCAAAATTGTTAGAGAAGAACATTGGGCCGCTAACTAAAGCCATGAATCATGGTTGAAGTTTCAGTTTGGACATATATCCTCAATCTCATATGAGAATAATAATCATTGCTACATGCTTATGCATTTAAGAGGAGTCCATTATCTGTTGTCCATGTTGTCCCGGTATGGATGTCTAAGTTGAGAATAATCAAAAGCGATAAATCCAAAAGCGAGCATTCTCCTTAGACCTACAGGCGGCATGGAGGTACCCTTTGTGACACTTGGTTGAAACATGGCAGGCAAAGATCCGGTAGTCCAAGCTAAGTACGACGAGGTGCGGACACTATTAGTACACTATGCATGAGGCTTGCAACTTGTAAGATATAATTTACATAACTCATATGCTTTATTACTACCGTTGACAAAATTGTTTCATGTTTTCAAAATAAAAGCTCTAGCACAAATACGGCAATGCTTTCCTCTTTGAAGGACCATTCTTTTTTATTGTTGAGTCGGTTTACCTATCCCCTTCCACCTAAGAAGCAAACACTTGTGTGAATTGTGCATTGATTCCTACATACTTGCATATTGCACTTGTTATACTACTTTATGTTGACAATATCCATGAGATATACATGTTATAAGTTGAAAGCAACCGCTGAAACTTAATCTTCCTTGTGTTGCTTCCTTTACTTTGATTTATTGCTTTATGAGTTTGCTCTTATGCAAGACTTATTGATGCTTGTCTTGAAGTACTATTCATGAAAAGTCTTTGCTATATGATTCACTTGTTTACTCATGTCATTACCTTTGTTTTGATCGCTGCATTCATTACATATGTTTACAAATAGTATGATCAAGATTATGATGGCATGTCACTTGAGAAATTATCTTTGTTATCGTTTTACCTGCTCGGGACGAGCAGAACTAAGCTTGGGGATGCTGATGCGTCTCCAACGTATCGATAATTTCTTATGTTCCATGCTACTTTATTGATGATACCTACATGTTTTATGCACATTATATGTCATATTTATGCATTTTCTGGAACTAACCTATTAACAAGATCTTGGAAGACTTGATTGCTGTTTCTGCTGTTTTGGTTTAATCCTAGTAAGGAAATATTCTCGGAATTGGATGAAACTTTCGCCCGGGGTCCTATTTTTCCTGAAGCTTCCGGAAGACCGAAGAGATAACGAAGTGGGGCCACGAGGCAGCCAGGGGACGGGCGGCGCGGCCCAGGCCCTGGCCGCGCGGCCCTACCCACTGGGCACCTCGTGTGGCCCCCACGCGTTGACTTTCAGCCTGCTTAAAGTCTCAGTCGGCAGGGCCCGGTGCCGAGCCCGATGCGGAAAACCTTCCCGGACGCCGCCGCCGCCGTCCCATCTCGGGGGATTCGGGAGATCGCCTCACGGCACCCTGCCGAGAGGGGATTCATCTCTGGGAGGACTCTTCATCGCCAGATCGCCTCCCGGAGTGATGGGTGAGTAGTTCACCCCTGGACCATGGGTCCATAGCGGTAGCTAGATGGTCGTCTTCTCCTTGTTGTGCTTCATTGTTGGATCTTGTGAGCTGCCTAACATGATCAAGATCATCTATCTGTAATTCTATATGTTGTGTTTGTCGGGATCCGATGGATAGAGAGTACTATGATTATGGTGATTATCAATCTATTGTTTATGTGTTGTTTATGATCTTGCATGCTCTCCGTTATTAGTAGAGGCTCTGGCCAAGTTTATACTCTTAACTCCAAGAGGGGTATTTATGCTCGATAGTGGGTTCATGCCTCCATTAAATCTAGGACAGGTAGAAAGTTCTAAGGTTGTGGATGTGTTGTTGCCACTAGGGATAAAACATTGATTCTATGTCTAAGGATGTAGTTGTTGATTACATTACGCACCATACTTAATGCAATTGTATGTTGCTTAGCAACTTAATGCGAATGGGGTTCGGATGATAACCTGAAGGTGGACTTTCGGCATAGATGCGGTTGGATGGCGGTCTATGTACTTTGTACGTAATGCCCAATTAAATCTCACTATATTTATCATATCATGTATATGCATTGTTATGCCTTTCTCTATTTGTCAATTGCCCGACTGTAATTTGTTCACCCAACATGCTTTTATCTTATGGGAGAGACACCTCTAGTGAACTGTGGACCCCGGTCCTATTCTTTACATAGCATACAATCTCTGCAATTGTGTTTTACTATTTTCTTTGCAAACATCTTCCTCTCGATAAGTTTAATCCTTTGTTACAGCAAGCCGGTGGGATTGACAACCTCACTATTTCGTTGGGGCAAGTACTTTGGTTTTGTTGTGCAGATTCCACGTTGACGCGAGGAATCCCTGGTGTTGCGCCGCATCACATTTCGCGACCATCAACCTTCAACGTGCTTCTTGGCTCCTCTGGTTCGATAAACCTTGGTTTCTTTTCTGAGGGAAAACTTGCCACTGTGCGCATCATACCTTCCTCTTGGGGTTCCCAACGGACGTGTACATTTACGCGCATCAGCGCTCACGGAGGAACTCGATGAGCGCGCCTTCCTATGCGGCCGTGAGGTCAGCTGATATATTGACCGTCTTCTTCGGGTCAGTGGGGTGCACCTGCAGCTTCTTGGCTTCCTTTGCGGCGTCAAACTCGTCGGATCTCACGTTTCGGTTGTCGGCTGCGTATGATCCACGGCTGCGTCGATCGCATTGAGCTCCTCCTTAGCGCCGAATTTTGAAGCGATCTTCTGGAACTCTCTGTCACAGGTGTCTGACCGAGCAAAACTCCCATGAATGGTTATTGGGGTTCCGTTGTTGCCTGGCATCTTCAGTTTTAGGTAAGCATAATGGGGTATGGCCATAAACTTGGCGAACGCCGGCCTGCCGAGGATGGCATGATACTGAGACTCCCAGTCGACAACTTCGAACTCGATCTTTTCTCTTCTGAAATTGGTGGGCGTGCCGAAGACCACATCTAATGACGTTTTTCCGAGAGAGTAAGCGGGTCGAGTCGGTATAATGCCGTGGAATCCTGTGTCGGATTCTCTTAGCATATCGACTGTCAAACCCATGGCTTTCATCGTGTTGGCAAATAGTAAGTTTAAGCCGCTTCCTCCGTCCATGAATACTTTACTCATGTTGTATCCTCCGATCTGCGCCTCGAGGACTAGAGCTGCGTGGCCTGGTCTAGGGACAGCTTTCGGGTGATCTGACCTGTCGAAGGAGATACTTTGCTCTGACCAGTCGATAAATTCGGGTGTGTCGACCATAGCGACTTCTGCGTACTTCACTTCTCGTGAGAATTTCTTGATTTCCCTCTTTGAGAAGCTGGTTTTGTGGATCATGCTGACCTGCCCGCGCGGTTCCGGGAATACCTCGGCTGGCACGTACTCATCCTTCTCCATTGGCTCGTACGGTTCCGGGATATATGGCTCCGCCCGATAGCTGTAAGATCTTGCCTTTTTCTCCATTATGTGAACTCTCGATAAAGCTTCACTCCTGAGGTCATCACAGAACTGTCGAATTTCCAGGAAGTGTCGGCAGTTCCTTAATAGGTGACTGGATTTTTCCCGTCCGTCCTTCGGGTCGATATAGGAGTGGAGGTAGCATGGCGCATCGAGTTGCTCCGTGGGCGATAGGTGCGGTGAACGGGCGCGGCCATGGATCGATTGCATGCCCTCCTGTTCTCGTTCTCCATAGTATGATTCCCTTCGCCTTTTCTTTCTCCCTGTTGCGTGATCGAGGTTTCCTCGGTTACCTCCACGCATGCTTCCGGGCGGGATTTCCAAGGTCGCTGCCCGGGTATCTTCTGCTGAGACCGAGGGGCCCAAACCGGACGTACCTGTCCTCGGGAGGCGAAGAAACCCTCCGGAGTCGATGATGAAGCGAACGCCTCCAAAGGTGGTGGTCATGTCGTCACTCGATTCTGAAGGGGCCGGGTGCGACGGCTTGAGGTGAGATGCGAACTCGACGGGCTCGTAGTAGATCGGATCTTTCGGTCCTGGAGGTGTTGGTGACTCGAGCACAAACGCTGCGGACGTGACTGGTACTGCCGATGCCTTGCAACCTCTTTCCCCCAGACGGCGCCAATTGTCGAGGGGGCTCCTCGGCAATGCCCTCAGATAGGGGCTTAGGGTTGATGGAATCCTGCAAAAACACGAGACATCGGTATACGAGACAAGTGGGAGCGATTTACCCAGGTTCGGGGCCCTCGATGAGGTAAAACCCGTCCTGCTTGTCTGTTCTTGATTATGATGAAAACGGTGTTACAATGGGGTGCCGAATAGTTCGGCTGTGATCTCGTCGAGATAGCTAATCGCTAGGGTAACCTAGGTCTAAACTTCTGCTGGCTAAGATCGCTAAGATTGGTCGTGTCCTCGATAACCCCTCTCCTGGCCTTTATATAGATGGCCAGGTCCCGAGAGGTTTAATCGAGTACGAGTAGGTTTTACAATAGATCTATCTCTAATCTTTCCTTCTTCGGCTCTTTCCGTGTCTTGTACTTCAAGTAATCTTTTCACCGCACCGTCCTAGTGGCCCATCTTGTCTTCGAGTACCTTCATGGGCCTCCACCTGGGCCGTATAGGGTAGAGCAATAGTGGTTACCCGAAGGGTAATGCCCACGTCACCATCTGTCATCACGCTGGGGCCGGTCGCGTGGATCGGCCTCCGCTTTATCTTTGCCACGGGAGTGACTGCTCTCTGGCTTATCCTTACCATGGCGGTCTACAAGTCCTGCCATGTTGATATCAAACGGGAAGCCTGGCTTCTCCTTAAGCAGTGACTAAGATCGACCATGTTGACGTCAGGAAACGGATGCGTGTCAACTCTCATGACAAACTGACCGAAGAGTAATCGGACTTGTTCTATCGCCATTTGAATCTGTCCGCGCAAGACCTTGCAGTCGTTGGTGGCATGGGTGAACGTGTGATGTGATACCTCTCCGACGTATCGATAATTTCTTATGTTCCATGCTACATTATTGATGATATCTACATGTTTTATACACATTATATGTCGTATTTACGTATTTTCTGGAACTAACCTATTAACAAGATGAAGAAGAGTTCTTTTGTTTTGCTGTTTTGGTTCAGAAATCCTAGTAAGGAAATATTGATCGGTTGGACGAAATCAACGCCTAGGGTCCTATTTTTGCACGAAGCTTCCAGAAGACCGAAGGGAAAGGAAGTGGGGCCACGAGGCGCCGCCACACGGCCGCGGCGAGCATGGGCCGCGCGGCCCTAGCGTGTGGGGCCCTCGTGGCTGGCCGCGTTGCCCTACGCCTGCCAAAGCCTCCGTCGCGAACCCCTAGTACCGAGAGCCACGATCGGAAAACCTTCCAGAGACGCCGCCACTAATCCCATCTCGGGGGATTCGGGAGATCGCCTCCGGCACCCTGCCGGAGAGAATCATCTCCGGAGGACTCTTCATCGCCATGATTGCCTCCGGAGTGATGAGTGAGTAGTTCACCCTGGACTATGGGTCCATAGCAGTAGCTAGATGGTCGTCTTCTCCTAATTGTGCTTCATTGTTGGATCTTGTGAGCTGCCTAACATGATCAAGATCATCTATCTGTAATACTATATGTTGTGTTTGTCGGGATCCGATGGATAGAGAATACTATTTTATGGTGATTATCAATCTATTACTTATGTGTTGTTTATGATCTTGCATGCTCTCCGTTATTAGTAGAGGCTCTGGCCAAGTTTTGCTCTTAACTCCAAGAGGGGTATTTATGCTCGATAGTGGGTTCATGCCTCCATTGATACAGTGAAGAAAGTTCTAAGGTTGTGGATGTCTTGTTGCCACTAGGGATAAAACATTGATGCTATGTATAAGGATGTAGTTGTTGATTACATTACGCACCATACTTAATGCAATTGTCACTGCTTGCAACTTAATACTGGAAGGGGTTCGGATGATAACCACGAAGGTGGACTTTTTAGGCATAGATGCATGCTGGATGGCGGTCTATGTACTTTGTCGTAATGCCACTGATTAAATCTCACTATATGTATCATATCATGTATATGCATTGTTATGCCCTTTTCTATTTGTCAATTGCCCATTTGTAATTTGTTCACCCAACATGCTTTTATCTTATGGGAGAGACACCTCTAGTGCTGTGGACCCCGGTCCTATTCTTTACATCGCATACAATCTACTGCAATTGTTCTTTACTGTTTTCTTCGCAAACAATCATCTTCCACACAATACGGTTAATCCTTTGTTACAGCAAGCCGGTGAGATTGACAACCTCACTGTTTCGTTGGGGCTAAGTACTTTGGTTGTGTTGTGCAGGTTCCACGTTGGCGCTAGAATCCCTGGTGTTGCGCCGCATCACATTTCGCCACCATCAACCTTCAACGTGCTTCTTGGCTTCTCTGGTTCGATTAAACCTTGGTTTCTTTCTGAGGAAACTGTGCTGTGCGCATCATACCTTCCTCTTGGGGTTCCCAACGAACGTGTGAGTTACACGCCATCATGATGCCACTTGCAGTATGGCCTGCCGTTCATCTCTTGTACTGTGGGGATTTTGTGGCCTTCGGGTAACTTTAGCTGTTTTTCCTTCAGCAGCAAATCAAAAATTTGCTCCGTTTTGCTTAAATCAAAGTCAAACCCTTTTGCGGGCCCTGGTTGTTTCACCCACTGCGAGGACACGGGTTTTGCCCCCGAGTCCATTCAGCTACGGCGACTCCGATCTTCTTGGAATCTTCATCTTCTTCCATCTCGATCAGGGCGACGCGCTTGAACTTGTCCTGGTACATTCTGGGTGGCGTTGTTCATACGATGTCAATTTCTGAACCATATGCGCCGATGAATTGTAGTCCGCTTGGAAGGTCACGTCTTTGAGCGGCGACACTGCTATTGCCGGCTCCAAGCTTCCTTCTGGATAACCGAATAACATCGGTTCTTGACAGTCTGAAACGGTGAATGTATTCGAACCGTCTCTCCTCGCCTTTCCGAACCTGGGTCAGATCGGCAATGCCAGCTTCGGTGGCTTCTGAATGATATTGTATGTGAAACTGTTCTTCAGTTTGCTTCCCGTCCGAACTGAATCTGGTGGCAGGTGTACCACCCAAAGGCTGGGCCCGTGAGAGATTGCGAAAAGAACCTCACACGTAGCTGGTCTGAAGCCGAGACCATGCCCAGCGTGCAAATATCGGCTCACGTGCTCAATTGAGCTAGATCCTTCGATCCACTGAATTTTGTGAAGTCGGGAGCCGATACTTGGCGGTAGTGGGATTGGGTCATACTCGTTGGGATACGGCTTGGAGTAGCCGATCATTCTCTTCGACAGGATACCGACTGGTCTCTCAAGATTGCACTGATCTGCACCGTAGGAGCTGCAGAGGTTGAGCTTTCATGACTTGTTCGGTGGCATATTTAGTTAGCCACGTCTGTCCGCATCTGCTCCAGAACTTCCTCCTGCTGTGGCAACCCCTCCTGCTGTGGCAATCCCTCCTTTGTAACCTGGCTCATCCGGTTGTTGCATCCGGCACGTATGTACACACGTATCCATGCGGGATCTCCTTGGGCGCTCATACAGGAATCGCCGGGATCACCTCCAACCTTGTAGACGGTACGCTGGTGAACCTTGTTGCGTGGAGCTGCCAACGTGTCGACGTGGTGGCCTGTGTAGAAACGGTATTTCTCCTGATGAGTTCCTAAAGCGAGGTCCTGACGGAGAATACTAATGCTTCATGATTTCTTCTACCACGCGAAGCGCAACACTCTCCAAAGTGTTCACCAGGCTCTTAGAGTGCCGATGTAGGGAATGAGCCACCGCATAGTTGATTTCCTGGCGCGGGGGCTGCAGTACGGTCCTCCGAAGGAGAGACAGATCTATCCCTTCAAGCGCGCCTTCGGGTTGGAACCCTTTGAACCTAATCCCGTGCGAACGGGTCTTCTCGAAAGAGCCGATGAGATCGGCTTCGAAGGTGGCCTTGAGATCATCATATTTCTTCTTGTGCTCAGCAGGCAGATCTTCATACTTGATCGGTTCGTCCGCCATCTTGGATGCAGATGTTGACGTGGTTGTCGTAGAAGATGGTCCCACAGGGCGTGCAGAATGTGTTGCTGCCAAAACCCATGGCGGTGGTTAAGCAACAGAAGAAACTTCAAGCCTGTGGGGGCCACAGTCCCTCGACGTCGTCCCACAATGTTCCGGCACACGACACGGCGGTTGCAAGGCGTGCCACTGACCTATACCTGGTCGGAAGGTGTTGAATTGCTTCGATTAGTTTTCCATGGTAGACACGTAAACATTAAATACGAGCGATCGGCTCTCAGGTTGCCCTGTGGATCGCTCAGACCGATCGCCCCATGGTTCACGTCGGGTTAACGATAACATGGGGCTCCTGCTTGATCAATATAAAGTTAATCTAATCTACGACAGTTTGGGTTTTCACCGCATGATCGGAACATCTACGCGTAGTTGAGCCTAATAAACACGAAAGAAAATGGAAAACCAATCCTAAAAGAGGCCTAAAAACCAACATTAAGTCAATTCCCGGAACATCCCTCTTAGGACCAACAAACCATATCTTACGCACTACCGGATCGTTCAACCCGTTTGCAAGGCCTAACCATACAGATATTAAACCAATCCTTGAAGAATCAAGGAGCAACTATAACAGATTGGATCTACTAAACAACGAACAAGCAAGGTGCTGCCCTTACACCTAGGTAGGTATAAGGGCAGCTAGATATCGAGGGACGGCATAGCTAAGCAAATATGCACAAGAAAAGCATCCATGCAAGCCCCAAGACACCTAAGATAAATAGTGCTACTCGCCATCAACAACGCTTCAGCACGAGCAACACAAGATAACGAATAAACGTGTCTGCTGGATCGCAAGATGCGATCTAGGCAGCATGATTACCGGAAGAAACCCTCGAAAGAAGGGGTGGCGATGCGCCTGAGTGTGTTTGTTGTGAACGTGATTGTCCTCCTTTCTCGATAACCCTAGATACATATTTATAGTCCAAGGGACTTTCTAATTCGGGCGTGAACCTAACCGTGCACGGGTTAAACTCTATCTTTTAATTCTAAACTAAGATGCAATCTACTATATTTACAGATACACGAGCAATCTAGCCCAAACTCTTCGTGCAAGGCCGCTTGACACTCCACGTATACCATGTTAGTTTACTGCCCAGACAAAGAAGTTCTTGTCCTCAAATTTTGATATGAAAGATCTTGGTGAAGCATCATATGTTTTCGGCATAGAAATTCACCGAGATAGGAAAAATGGAGTATTAGGACTATCACAAAAGGCTTATTTAGAAAATATTATAACTAGGTGTAATATGCATAAGAGCAACGCCACACCTTGCTCTATAGTCAAGGGTGATAGTTTTGAGAAATTTCAAAGTCCCAGAATCAATACGAGCTCGATCAAATAAAAGCGGTTCCATATGCTTCGGCCATTGGAAGCCTACAGTATGCACACGTGTGCACTCGCCCTGACTTGGCTTTTATCACCGGAGTACTCGGTAGATATCAAGAAATCCAGACACTGGAAAATGGTAAAGAATGCATTGCGTTATGTGAAAGACACAAAAAACTACATGCTAACATACTGAAGATCTGATTCCCTAGAAATAAGAGAGTATTCAGATGCAGATTTTGCGGGAGATAAAGATGATACAAAATTCACATCTGGATATGTATTCACTCTCACATGAGGAGCTATTTCGTGGAGAAGCTCCAAACAGACAATAGTTGCATCATCCATGATGGATGCAGAATTTATAACATGTTATGAAGCCACGGGGCAGACATTATGGTTAAAGAAATTTATACCCGACTTGAAAGTGTTAGATTGTATTGACAAACCACTAAGAGCATCTCTACTGCGTAAATGAGCCTACAAAATTTTATGTTCAGTTTTCCGAAAACGTGTTTACGGGTCGCAAAATGGCTGGCACAGCACATACCATATAAACTAAAACTGAAAAACAAAATATTCAAAAAGTAGTCATCTTCTTCACAAAAACTATCTGCGCGTTGCCAAGATCTCCCTGCGCCGCTGCCGCCCAAGCAGCAAAGCACCTAATAAGGAGGCACGCGCAAGCATCTAGTACATGCGGCTAAGCAGAAAAACACCTAGCGCTAGACAGGCCGACGTAAAAGGGGCAAACCCGTATAATAACCGCCGATATGAGGGTTTCGCGTCTACCCGGCCGTCTAGCACGTCCGTAAAAACGGTCCCCGCATCGTTTTTGCTGTTTTGGACTACGGGGCGGGTCGTCGCCCTCTACTTGTGCGGGGTGGGAGCGGGGATAGTGGGCGAAACCACTATCCCAATTCCGAAAGCGCGCGCGGACATTTCATTGTCCCCAACCATTTTCCCCCGCGCGCCGCAGCCAGCCGCCGCCGCCGCCGGAATCCGTCAGATCCGCGCCCCTCCGCCGTCCGCCGAGCCGCGCCGAGCTGCGTCGACGCCCGCCGCACCCCCGGCCGAAGTTCCGCGTCCCTCCGCGCGCGCCGCCGCCGTCCAGCCGTGGTCTTCTCCGCCGTTTGTCGCCGGTGAGTATTCCGCCGCGTTCTTCTTCGTTGCCGCCGGTAAATTGGTCGGATTTCGGGCTGATGTATGGTACCCCGTGGTAGATGGCTTCGGAGGATGTGCACATGGCGGATTTGGAGGCGACGTCGACCGATTGGTCGTCGTCGGATTCCGATGATTCCGACATCGACGAGTTGCTCAACGACGACGAGACGGAGATGATGGTGCTCCTGTTCGGCTTGAAGCAAACGGAGGACCGCATGAAGCTGCTGGATCAGCGGAAAGGATCCGTGATGGGGCGTATGTGCATTCCGCGGAACCGCGCGCTCGGCCACGAACAGCTGATGCAAGATTATTTCGCCGAGGTACCGACCTATCCTCCCCGCCTCTTCCGTAGACGGTACCGAATGCGTAGGTCTTTGTTCGAGAGAATCGTCAAAGATTGCGAGGCAAATTGCGATTATTTCAAGCAAAGAAGAAATGCTGCCCAAGTCATGGGATTTAGCCCATATCAAAAAAATTCTGCCGCCATGAGGGTTATTGCATACGGTATACCAGCAGATTATACCGACGAGTACCTTCGCATTGGTGTGCAAACAACCACGGATTGCGTGCGTATGTTTGCCAAGATGGTGATCAAGTTGTATGGAGAGAAGTATCTCCGAGCTCCAAATGAGGATGATACAAAAAGGCTCATGGAGATCAATGAAAAGAGGGGGTGGCCGGGGATGCTTGGTAGTTTGGATTGCATGCATTGGACATGGAAAAATTGTCCAAAAGCATGGCATGGAATGTATTGTGGCAAAAGCCGTGATGCTACCATTGTTCTTGAAGCTGTGGCCTCTCAAGACTTATGGATTTGGCATGCTTTTTTTGGATTGCCGGGGACACTCAACGACATCAACATCTTGAATAGATCCCCTTTGTTTGCAAGACTAGTTAAGGGTGAAGCTCCAACTTGTAACTACAAAGTTATGAACAATGAGTACACCATGGGGTACTATCTCACAGATGGTATTTACCCTAACTATGCAACCCTTGTCAAGTCCATAAAAGAGAAAAAGGACAGGGCTTTGACAAGAAAGGAAGCTTGCTTCACCAAAAATCAAGAGGCATGCCGCAAAGATATTGAGAGAGCTTTTGGTGTCTTGCAAGCAAGGTTTGCAATTGTCCGGGGTCCTGCTAGGTTTTGGGACAAGGAAACTCTTGTTGATGTCATGACATGTTGTGTCATTCTTCACAACATGATCATTGAAGATGAAAGAGGTTTGAACTTGCCATGTTTCTATGACAATGTTGGCACCCGAGTGCAGCCCGAGAGGAACCCTGATCGGATTGAAGCTTTTCTTGCAGCTCATCGAGGCATTGAAAATGCCGAGACTCATCACCAGCTCACCCAAGATCTGATTGATCACCATTGGCAGTTGCATGGCCAATGAGTTTTTACATTCATTTCCCATTGTTGTATGTGTGAAACATTCATTTCCTATTCTTGTATGTGTGAAACATTTGTTATTTGTTTAATTCTTCCATTAGAACATTTATTGTAATAATTATGACGATTATTGTGTGATGTAAAACATTTATTTTATGTGAATGTTGTGTTGGTTTTAATATCCAAATTGTCAAAACACCCTGTTTTGAGGGGCCTCGGACGAGCTAGCAGAGCCCGTATCCCCACCCCGTAAAACAGAATATTCTGTTTTACGGGGTGGGGATACGAGCTCTGCTAAATCGGCCCGAGTGAATACAGGACCCTTTACTCGTGTTTTAAGGGACAAAAAAATACGGAGCCTGTTAGACATGCTCTAAGCAGCAAAGCACCTAGCAGGCATGCGCAAGCAGCAAAGCCAGATTCGTCCAGGTAGCTCGGCCTCGTCTAGGCAGCTCGGCCTCGCACACGCGCAAGCTGCAAAGCATAGCTAGTATGCGGCTGCCATGCACCGTTCCAGCGAACTGCTCGGCAGCTCGGCCTCGCGCGACCTGCGTGCCCGCACATTTCGACGCTCCGTCGATCTCGTCGACAAGGACACCACCTAGCTAGCAAGATTCAACGGGAATTGACATAAACATGGTTGGAATTAGAGCGGGCTGACAGGATGTTTGATCGGCGATGCATAATTTTAGCAAAGCAGCTAGAAATCAGCGGCTGGAGGCGGTTGTACGGACGGCGGCGCTGGAGGAGTGGTGAGAAATCCGTTCAGTTTTGGACATGTAAACCGCCCTTCAGTCTGTATTAATAGAGGTCGAGTGTGCAATTTTTCGGGCCTCTGAAAAAGTTTTTTGTGTCGGGCAGCGAGTTCAGTCTCTGTTCTGCGCCACTTTCGACCTGAACCCGTAAATCAGCCAGAAAAATACGGTTCCGACGTGGTTTATGGGCTATGTTAGAGTTGCTCTAAAGATGTACTGCGACAATCAGCTCGCAGTATTTTACGCTCACAACAAGTCGAATAATGCTACGAAACCGATTGAGGTTAAGTATTATGTTGTGAAACACATGGTCCAGGATTAAACTCTAAGTCTCGAGCATATAAGGATAAAAGATATGCTTGCGGATCCACTAACGAAAGACTTACCACCTAGCGTGTTCAAGGAACACGTAGCCAGCATAGATTTAAGAGAAAGTCTTACATATCTTGGATCATAAGAGACCCAAAAGTAAAAGAACTTGTTTCAAAACAGAGAAGTGTATTGTGGTTATCTGATTATATCGGCAATAGAGTTGTGACGATGAAACATTCCCTATGTACTAATCCAAAATGAAACGACTAAAGTGAAAGTATAAAGTTAAAAGAAATGTTAAGATCAAGGGGGAGAATATTAGAATGATCTCCACGTGGTCGAACTCAACGGATCGAGCACGAACCCTTGACCTCGTGTGCCCCTGATCGGGGGCGCCCGACCTTATCTCTGGTTGGTGGGCCCCTATCTCTGCGCTATAAATAGAAGTGGGGGTCGGATGCATGCGGTACGAGGTTAACCGTGCGTGCCTACACCCCCACCGACAAACCCCCCCGGCTCCACCGTCGTCACATCTCGCTCGAGCCACCGCCGCCACCATGTCGGCACCGTCGGGCTCGTCCTCCTCGAAGGGAGAAGGTAATGCACCGGTATCCTATTCCTCATGCCCCAAAACTTAAAGCTTATTTGTTTTTAAAGTCAAACCAAGTAAAGTTTAACCAAAACTTTTAGAAGAATCTATCAATAAATATGATATTTTGTAGCTACCATATGAAAATATACTTTATTATCTATCTAATGATATTGATTATGTATTTTGGATGTTAATGATTTTTGGTAAAAACTTGTTTAAACTTGACATAGTTTGACTTTCTAAAAATAATACGAGTTTTAAGCTTTGGGATGGAGGTAGTATTGTTTAGACTAGCTACAACTCACATCCTTCTTAGTTTGTTTTTTCGAAGGCACATAGTTTCGGAGGACAAGTGGACCTATCTCGCTCAAAACCACAAAGGGCTTCTTTGTTTCAAAGAAATTTCTTTGGGCCTTTTTAGATCAGGATCCTCCATTACTTTACTGAGAAAATCATTTGATTCACATGTTTAGGATCTTAGCAATATTTTGAGAAATCAGTTTCCTTTGCACAATATGTTGCAGAAAAATTATTACTACTAAAATATCTTGTTACAATTGTTTCGTTTTCCTTCGTGTCCAACACCCTTTGATGCAACTTCTAGGTTTGAACAGGGCATGATACTATAGTCTTTCGTTCATTATTTTTGTGTGTTTTGAGGAACCATAATCAAAAGACTGTAAAGAAAAAAAGAGTCATATGTATTCCGGCCCGATCACATTTTTCCACACAAAACTCAAAAGACATTGGGTAGTCCTTTGGAAAGAAAAACGAGAAAAATGGGTAGTCGTTTTGGGAAATCCACTTTGGCTTGTAGGAGCATATGAATCTATTGTGTGAATATACATTTTGAAGTGTCAAAAAATTCTAAAATAAATTTTTGCATGTACATCTAGACATTTTATGTTCGTATACAAGTTTTCAGAAAAAAATAATATTTTATATGACTCCTGTAAAAAAGACAAATTTTTATGCTCCAACACGACTACGTACAGTACATTTTTTTGTCTTTTTTGTACATGCCACATAAAATGTTGTTTTTCTACGAAAACTTGTGTATGCACATAGAATGTCACGATGTACACCAAAAAATTTATGTCAGAATTTTTTATCATTTTTAAAATTATTTTTTAATTATTTTATATAATGGGAGCAAATGCTCCTATGAGCCAAAATGCCTCCTCCAGTCGTTTTACATTACACATCAAGTTTGCATGTCTAGTCTCGTAGCATACTCCCTCCGTCCATAAATAAGTGTACACGCGGGGTTTTCAAGATAAATTATGAAGTGAAGTGAAAAGTGCATTGGGAAGATGCATCTCTCCACTTCAATTATTTCACCTCCAATAAGCTAAGTGCTTGTAGAAAACAAGGAGAACATGTGCTTAATATTATTAGGTTTGATTTCCGTGCGATGAGAGAGAAGCAATTAAAGTGCATTGAAAAGATAGGAGTACACTCTTTTGTGGACAAAGTTTAGAGCTTAGATGTCCACTTATTTGTGGACGGAGGGAGTATACACTAAATAAATCTAGATAATCGGATCGCCCGCAGCAGCTTCCGATGGATCATTCGCATCTTTAGCATCCACAACCCTTTGGTTATTCCTGTAGACATACCTCCTTGCGAAGAACATGTAGATGAAGAGCGAGACGAGTTCAATAACAGCAAGCAGCCAGTAGAACCTGTCAAGCTTGCCCATGTTCAGGTTGGTCCCATCCAGCCACCCTCTAGTGCCATCTGCACTCCTGGTGACCCGGTTCGCCACCTGGATCAGCAGGCTCCCAAGCCAAGCCGACACCCCGAGGATGCAGTAGAAGATGGAGCTCCCAACAGACTTCATCCCGTTGGACGCCTCGCTGTAGAAGAACTCGAGGAGCCCCACGAAGGAGGTGACGTCCACCACCCCGAGGAGGAAGAACTGCACCGTTAGCCAGAAGACCGATATGGGAATCCCGGTGGTCGCGTCCATGAGGCTGTTTTCCTCCGCGACCCTCTTCCTCTTCATCTCCACTATGGCGGCGACTCCGGTGGCCAGGGCTGCGGAGAGGAACCCGATTCCGATACGCTGGAGGTGCGTGACGCCGCCGACGTACCCCGTGATCCTGCGCAGGAACGGGACGATGAAGCGGTCGTAGAGGACCAGGATGACCATCTGGAAGACGGTGGGGATGACGAAGAGCGTCGCTGGGGAGATGTGGATGCTGCCGAGCTTGGTGTCCACGGTGTTCCCCTGCTGCACGGTGAAGTTGAGGATCAGCGGCACCGGGATGTATCCCAGGATGGAGCTGAGGAAGATGGGCACCATCGGAGGACGATCTTGGTCTCCTCCACCTGGGTTCTGGTGCAGAGCGACCACGGCCCTGTCTCTCCTGTGTCCACAGTAGATTTCTCGAGGCACCTGAAGAAATACCAGAGAAAAACTTTTTACCTGTATGTTCTTTGCAACGCTTCGGGGATAATATTGTGATCATCTTGGCTCATTTTCTTCAGTTCACTGGTGTTCTCTGGTAACTGAACTTTTCTTTTCTTGAATGACACCACAAGAACCTGATGCCAGGAATCCAATCAAATTATCATCCCAATAATTTCAAGACAAGTATCAAAAAGATTTGCATAAGAGCTAACTCATAAAGCAATAGATTCAAAGTAGAAGACATTGAAGCAACACAAAAGATGATTAAGTTTCAGCAATTGCTTTCAACTTGTAACATGTATATCTCATGGATAATTGTCAATATAAAGTAATATAACAAGTGCAATAAGTAATCATGTAAGAATCAATGCTACAGTTAACACAAGTGTTTGCTTCTAAGATAGAAGAAGTAGGTAAACTGACTTAACATAAAGTAAAAGAATGACCCTTCGCAGAGGGAAGCATGGATTACTATTTTTGTGCTAGAGCTTTTATTTTAAAAACATAGAAACAATTTTTGTCAACGGTAATAATAATTCATATGTGTTATGCATAATACTTCCTACAAGTTGCAAGCCTCATGCATAGAATACCAATAGTGCCCGCACCTTGTCTAATTAGCTTGGATTTACATGGATTATCATTGCATAACATATGTTTCAACCAAGTGTCACAAAGGGGTACCTCTATGCCGCCTGTACAAAGTTCCAAGGAGATAAATCGCATTTGATTTCTCGTTTTTGAATAATCTCAACTTAGGACATCCATACTGGGACAACATAGAAAACAGATAATGGACTCCTCTTTAATGCATAAGCATTCAACAACATATAATATTCTCATAAGAGATTGAGGATGAATGTCCAAACTGAAAACTTCCACCATGATACATGGCTTTGGTTAGTGACCCAATGTTCTTCTCTAACATATGCATACTCAAACCATTTGATCATGATAAATCATCCTTACTTCAGACAAGACAACATGCATAGCATCTCACATGATATCCAACAAAGGTAAAAGTTGATCCCCAGAAACATGGTTACCGCTCTACAAGCAACTTATAAGAACTAAGACACATAGCTACATATTCATCACCACAAAAGTTTTTAAGCTATTTTCACATGAGCTATATATTGCAAAGATAAATGAATGAAATTTTAAAGGTAGCACTCAAGTAATTTACTTTGAAATGGCAGAAAAATACCACATAGTAGGTAGATATGGTGGACACAAATGGCATGGGTTTTGGCTCAAGGTGTTTGGATGCGAGAAGCATTTCCTCTGGTACAAGGCTTTGGCTGCAAGGTTGTTTGAAGCAAACACAAGTATGAACAGGTACAGCAAAACTTACACAAGAACATATTGCAAGCATTATAAGACTCTACACTGTCTTCCTTGTTGCTCAAACACTTCACCATAAAATATCTAGACCTTAGAGAGACCAATCATGCAAACCAAATTTCAACAAACTCTATGGTAGTTCTCCACTAATAGATTTAACTACATGATGCAAGAGCTTAAACATGATCTAATGAGAGCTCAAAACAATTGCCAAGTATCAAGTTATTCCAAACCATATGAAGCATTTTCTGATTCCAACCAAATAGCAATCAACGAAGCAATTTTCAGCCTTCGCCATGAACATTAAAGCATAATAAGAACACAAGTGTTCCATATGAAAAAGCGGGGCGTAATATCTCCAATACAAGGATGGTGGGATCCAAATTTATTCAAACCAAAACAAAAATAAAAGCAAACATACGCTCCAAGTAAAGAACATAATATGTGATGGAATAAAAATATAGTTTCACTAGAAGTGACCTGATAAGTTTGATGAAAAAGGGATGCCTTAGGCATCCCAAGCTTAGATGCTTGAGTCTTCTTAAAATATGCAGGGATGAACCACCGGGGCATCCCAAGCTTAGACTTTCACTCTTCTTGATCATATTGTCATCCTCTCTCTCTTGACCCTTGAAAACTTCCTCCACACCAAACTTAAAGCAAACTCATTAGAGGGTTAGTGCATAATCAAAAATTCATATATTCAGAGGTGACATAATCATTCTTAACACTTCAACATAGCAAAAGAGGCAATGCGAAATAAAAGGCAGAATCTGTCAAAACAGAACAGAGAAGCGAATTTCCAGGAGGCCTTAACTTGCTCAAACGGAAAAACTCAAAACTAATTAAAGTTGCGTACATATATGAGGATCACGCACGTAATTTGCAGATTTTTTTGATTTTTCTACGAGAGATCTACGCAAATTCATGACAGACAACAACTCCGTTTCTGCGCAGAATCCAAATCTAGCATCAACTTTACCATAGAGACTTTACTTGGCACAAAAACATGATAAGGAGAGGTTGCTACAGTAACAACTTCCAAGACACACAAAACGTAGTAAAATAAACACATGGGTTATCTTCCAAGAAGTGCTTTCTTTATAGCCATTAAGATGGGCTCAGTAATTTTAATGATGCTCTCGCAAGAAATAAGAGTTGAAGAAAAAGAGAACATCAAGAAGCAAATTCAAAACACATTTAAGCCTAACCCACTTCCTATGAAAAGGAATTTTGTACACAAATAAATTTATAAAGAACAAAGTGGCAAGCATAGAAAAGCAACACAAGCGCAATTTCAAGATTCTCAACATAAAGAGGGGAAACTTAATATTATTAAGATGCATATAATCATGTTTCTCTCTCTCATAATAATTTTCAGTAGCATCATGAACAAACTCAACAATATAACTATCACATAAAGCATTCTTGTCATGAGCTACATGCATAAAATTATTACTCTCCACATAAGCATAATCAATTTTATTAGTTGTAGTGGGAGAAAATTCAATAAAATAGCTATCATTATTATTCTCATCACCATAATCATCATATATAGGAGGCATATTGTAATCATAATTAATTTTCTCCTCAATAGTAGGTGGACTGAAAATATCATATTCATCATTGTAATCATCATAAATGGGAGGCAAAGTATCATCAAAGTAAATTTTCTCCTCCATGCTTGGGGGACTAAAAATATCATGCTCATCAAAACCAGCTTCCCCAAGCTTAAATTCTTCCATAGCATTAGCAATAATGGTGTTCAAAGAGTTCATGCTAATAACATTGCTACAACTATTTTGCAAACAAAGTTCCATGGGTTTTTTAATTTTCTCTTCAAACACCTCATGTCCTAACTCAAGATAAATACTATAAAGATCTCTAATTTTTGTTGTTTTCCATTAAGCCTAACTAGTGAAAATAAAAACAAGAAACAAAAAGATATAATTGCAGAATCTAAAGGAGATACCTTCGAGCACTCACACACCGGCAACAGTGCTAGGAAATAGCTTAGTAGTCGGAGGATGTGAATACCTTTTACCTTACCTCCCCGGCAACGGCGCAAAATAGCTTGATGTCTACGTGTGCGTCTATTCTTGTAGACAGTGTTGGACCTCCAAGAGTAGAGGTTTGTAGAACAGCAGCAAGTTTCCCTTAAGTGAATCACCCAAGGTTTATCGACCTTAGGGAGGTAGAGGTCAAAGATAGTCCTCTCAAGCAACCCCTGCAATTAAGATACAAGAAGTCTCTTGTGTCCCCAACACACCTAATACACTTGTCAGATGTATAGGTGCACTATTTCGGCGAAGAGATAGTAAAACACAGATGGTATAGATGGTGGTAATATTGCAGGAAGTAAAGATGCAGTAAAATAGTAAACAAGCAATGTTTGCAGTATTTGGAAACAAGGCCTAGGGATCATACTTTCACTGGTGGACACTCTCAACATTGATCACATAATAAATAAATAACTTCTCTCACTTGTGCTAGATACACTCTCTTGTTGGATAACAAACACCATTCATTGTGTAGGGCTAAGAGCTCCCTCGCCGGAGTTAACAAGCCACAACATTCGGCATTCATATTTAATTAACCTTTAGAGCATAATAGATCTTTGCAATTTAGACCGAGTACTAACATAGCATACACATTGTCACCATTACACTATGAAAGGGGGAATAGATCACATCAATACTATCATAGTAATAGTTAACTCCATAATCTACAAGAGATTACAATCATAACCTACGCCAAGTACTACATGATGCACACACTGTCACCATTACATCATGAAGGAGGAATAGACAACTTCAATAACATCACTAGAGGAGCACATAGATTACTAGTGATACAAAGCTCATCATATGGATCTCAATCATGTAAGGCAGCTCATGAGATCATTGTATTGGAGTACATGAGAGAGAGATTAACCACATAGCTACGGTAGAGCCCTTAGCCTCGAGGAGAACTACTCCCTCCTCATCATGGGGAGACATCGTCGTTGATGGAGATGGCGGTGGTGTCGATGGAGATGTCTTCAGGGGCAATTCCCCGTCCGGCGTGCCGAACGGAGACTGTCCCCGAATCTTGGCCCGCGATGGCGGCGGCTCTGGAACTTTTCTCGTATCGTAGCTTATCTTTTTAGGGTTTTCGAGGCGGAGGCTTTATATAGGCGGAAGGGCAGCCTCGGGAGTCTGGTGGGGCCACACCATGGGGGCGCCCCCTCCTTGGCCGCGCGCCTTGTGGGGTGGGGCCACAGCTCCCCTCTGGCCCCTCTTCGATTGCTCTGGAAGCTCCGGGAAAAATAAAGATCTTGCGTTGATTTCGTCCAATTCGAGAATATTTCCTTTGTAGGATTTCTGGAACCAAAAACAGAAAACAGGAACAATCACTTCGGCATCTTGTTAATAGGTTAGTTCCGGAAAATGCATCAAAACATCATAAAGTGTGAACAAAACATGTAGGTATTGTCATAAAACTAGCATGGAACATAAGAAATTATAGATACGTTGGATACGTATCAAAGCGCCTGTTGTGATTCCACCCATGACAACGATGAGTGAAAATTTGGAACCTGTCCGTCAGGAGCCGAATGAACCATTTGTTGAGCATGAAAGAGAGCAACAACAACCACCTCCAGAAGCTGAGTCACAAGTTGAGGAACAGAATGCTCCAGAGAATGAGGCCCCTAGAAGGTCTACAAGAGTTAGAAAATCAGCCATTCTGACTGATTACAAAGTTTACAACATAGAAACAGTTCGTATGGAAGGTGATCCCATTTCATATGAAGAAGCCATGAGAAACCCAGATTCATCAAAGTGGGTGGAGGCCATGGAAGACGAAATGAGATCGATGAGTGACAACAATGTTTGGGACTTAGAGAATATTCCTAAAGGAGCCAAAACAGTGGGCTTTAAATGGGTCTACAAAATAAAATATGACCCCAATGAAAATGTCAAAAAGTATAAAGCACGACTTATGGTGAAAGGATTTACACAAAGAGAAGGGATAGATTACAATGAGACATTTTCTCCGGTCTCATGTAAGGATTCCTTCAGAATCATAATGACACTAGTTGCACATTTTGATTTAGAGTTGCATCAAATGGTTGTAAAGACGGCATTTTTAAACGGGGATTTAGAAGAAAGTGCCTACATGAAACAACCCAAGGGTTTTATCATGGAAGGCAAGGAAGAAATGGGATGCCGCCTAAAGAAATCCATTTATGAATTAAAGCAAGACTCCAGACAGTGGTATCTAAAGTTCAATGAGACAATTAAGAGTTTTGGATTTAATGAAAATATTGACGACAATTGCGTTTATGCAAAGTTTAAAAGTGGGAAATATATTTTCCTAATCTTGTATGTGGATGATATTCTGCTTGCCAGCAGTGATGTTAGTCTACTGCAAAGACAAAGAAGTTCTTGCCCTCAAATTTTGACATGAAAGATTTTGGTGAAGCATCACATGTTTTGGGCATAGAAATTCACCGAGATAGGAAAAATGGAGTATTAGGACTATCGCAAATGGCTTATTTAGAAAAGATTCTAACTAAGTATAATATACATAAGAGCAATGCCCCACCTGCCCCCATAGTCAAGGGCGACAGTTTTGGGAAATTTCAAAGTCCCCAAAATCAATACGAGCTCGATCAAATGAAAGCGGTTCCATATGCTTCGGCTATTGAAAGCCTACAGTATGCACAAGTGTGCACTCGTCCTGACTTAGCTTTTATCACCGGAGTACTCGGTAGATATCAAGAAAATATAGGTTTTAAACACTGGAAAATGGTAAAGAAGGCGTTACGTTATGTGAAAGGCACAAAAAACTACATGTTAACATACAAATATCTGATTCCCTAGAAATAAGAGGGTATTCAGATGCAGATTTTGCGGGAGAAAAAGATGATAGAAAATCCACATCTGGATATGTATTCACAGTCGCAGGGGGAGCTATTTCGTGGAGAAGCTCCAAACAGACAATAGTTGCATCATCCACGATGTATGCATAATTTATAGCATGTTATGAAGCCACTGGGCAGGCATTATGGTTAAAGAAATTTATACCCGACTTGAAAGTGGTAGATTGTATTGACAAACCACTAAAGATGTACTACGACAATGAGCCTGCAGTATTTTATGCTCACAACAACAAGTCGTGTAATGCTACGAAACCGATTGAGATTAAGTATTATGTTGTGAAACACAAGGTCCAAGATCAAACTATAAGTCGCGAGCATATAAGGACAAAAGATATGCTTGCGGATCCGCTAACGAAAGGCTTACCACCCAGCGTGTTCAAGGAGCACGTAGCCAGCATGGGTTTAAGGGAAAGTCTTACTTATCCTGGATCATAAGAGTCCCAAAAGTAAAGAATTTGTTTCAAAACAGAGAAGTGTATTGTGGCTGTCTGATTCTATCGGCAATAGAGCTGTGACGATGAAACATGCCCTATGGACTAATCCAAAATGAAACAAATAAAAATGAAAGTATAAAGTTAAAAATAAAGTTGAGATCAAATGGGAGAATGTTAGGTTGATCTCCACCACGTACAAGCCCAACGGCTCGACGTGCCCTTTAACCGCGCCCTGATCGGGAGCACCCAGCCGTTCGCTGGTTGGTGGGCCCCTGTCGCCTGCACTATATAAAGTGGTGGGGGCCGGTGGCACTAGGTACGAGGTTGCCCTGAGTTGCCACTCGCCCCACCAGATGACCCACCGATTAGGATTAGTGCAGTGCCGACGGGAAGATCCGCCGCTAGCACTCCCTCACCCATCCGCCGCCGTCACCATGTCGACGTCGACGGGTTCGTCGTCCTCGAGGGAGAAGGTAAATGCTCACAGACTGTCTCTCCCCCGACACATCCTACACCTAGTCGATCTAGCGAATTTTACATCCAACACCCTTTGATGCAACTTCTATGTGTGAAGAGGGCATGATACTATAGTCTTGCGTTTATTATTTTCTTGTGTTCTGAAAAACCATAATCAAAAGACTGTAAAGAAAAGGGGAGTCATATGCATTCCGGCCCGATCAGATTTTTCCACACAAAACTCAAAAGACATTGGGTAGTCCTCTGGAAAGAAAAACAAGAAAAATGGGTGGTCGTTTTACATTAAACATGAAGTTCGCATTTCTAGTCTGGTACGTAGCATATACTACATACATCTAGATAATCAGATCACCCGCAGCACCTTCCGATGCATCTTTCGTATCTTGAGCGTCCACAACCTTTTGGTTATTCCTGTAGACATACCTCCTTGCGAAGAACATGTAGATGAAGAGCGATACGAGCTCCATAACAGCAAGCAGCCAGTAGAACCTGTCAAGCTTGCCCATGTTCAGGTTGGTCCCATCCAGCCACCCTCCAGTGCCATCTGCACTCCTGGTGACCCGGTTCGCCACCTGGATCAGCAGGCTCCCAAGCCAAGCCGACACCCCGAGGATGCAGTAGAAGATGGAGCTCCCGACGGACTTCATTCCGTTCGATGCCTCGCTGTAGAAGAACTCGAGGAGCCCCACGAAGGAGGTGACGTCCACCACCCCGAGGAGGAAGAACTGCACCGTTAGCCAGAAGACCGATATGGGAATCCCGGTGGTCGCGTCCATGAGGCTGTTTTCCTCCGCGACCCTCTTCCTCTTCATCTCCACTATGGCGGCGACTCCGGTGGCCAGGGCTGCGGAGAGGAACCCGATTCCGATACGCTGGAGGTGCGTGACGCCGCCGACGTACCCCGTGATCCTGCGCAGGAACGGGACGATGAAGCGGTCGTAGAGGACCAGGATGACCATCTGGAAGACGGTGGGGATGACGAAGAGCGTGGCTGGGGAGATGTGGATGCTGCCGAGCTTGGTGTCCATGGTGTTCCCCTGCTGCACGGTGAAGTTGAGGATCAGCGGCACCGGGATGTATCCCAGGATGGAGCTGAGGAAGATGGGCACCATCCGGAGGACGATCTTGGTCTCCTCCACCTGTGTTACGGTGCAGAGCGACCACGGCCCTGTCTCTCCGGTGTCCACGGTAGATTTCTCGAGGCACCTGAAGAAATGCCAGGGAAAGTTTTCTTTTACCTGTAGCAAGGTGTACTGGAATTTCAAAGAGTTGTACAATGTTCAGATTTTTACTTACCGAAAGCCCTCTGTCCTTTCCAACTCTTCGGGGATAATATTGTGATCATCTTGGCTCATTTTCTTCAGTTCACTGGTGCTCTCTGGTAACTGAACTTTTCTTTTCTTGAATGATACCACAAGAACCTGATGCAAGGAATCCGGTCAAATTATCATCCCAGACGATTCGCAAAATTGCAGTTGGGACTAACATATATATACCTGCAGGATCCTCGTAATGGCGCTTCCACCGGGCATCTGGTTCCGGTAGAAGGGGAACCCAGCGATCCATATCAGCATGCCCAGCAGCACGCACAGAGCGCACACGGTGAAGCCGACATCCCATCCTCTTCTGTTCTCCACCCACACGATGAGCACGAGCCCGACGAACCCGCCCGAGGACACGGCGAAGGTGTACCAGTTGAAGAAGCTCGCCTCCTGCCGCTTCTCAGCAGGGTCGGCGGTGTCGAACTGGTCCCCTCCCAGCGCCGGCAGGCACGCGCGCGCCGCGCCGTCGCCGATGGGGATCAGGTAGAGGCCCAGGAGGAGGAGGCTCAGGTTTGAGCCACGGACCGGCTCGCACGTCTGCTGGCCTGTTGGGCTGCACGGCGGCGGATGCAGGGATGGGACGTGCGCTTGGACTGCTAGAAGGATGTAGCCCTGCAAATACAATCCAGGAAATGGATCAGAACTGTAGCCTGTAGGAAATGCAATGTCATGTAGTGGACCATAAGTGTTCTGAATGTGAGACGGACTTGATCAACGATTTCTTATTGCACCGATTGCTAATTTGTTAGTTGTGAAACGAAAAAATGCAATGATCTGGTGGCAAGTTTATGTGTGGCGCGTTCAGAAAACAGAGCAACATAACATTAAATTTGAAGTTTTATTTGTGTGCCAAGATCATACCATCCCATCGCAGCAATTACTGTTTTGTGAAATTCACTAGTTTCATTCATCTTTCAATGTGCCGATGTTGTCATCCATCATCTACCCAAACTGGTGTCTTTTTTTTTTTTTTTGGAGAAACCCAAACTGGTGTCTACTCAAATAAACCATCCACTATCGGGTAACTCTCGAATCAACTAGGAATTCAACTTTGGGTCCTGTCATTTGATTCTATCTAGGCACCCTCCGCCCCCCAACCCTAACCCTCCCGCACCCCACCCTCCGCCGCCGCCGCCGGTAGCGCCACCGGGGCAAAGTCCCTCGGGGCGTGGCGGCGGCGGGGGCCTTCCTCGTCGCCGCGTGGAGATCGGCGGCCGGATCCCCACCTCCCCGATGCTTGGCGGAGGACGCACGTGGGATGGGCGACGGCGGCGGCGGCCTCCTCCCATCGGCTGTCCCCTTGCGGACGGGTCGGCGCGGGTGGGATGGGCGGCGCTGCGGTCTCCCTCTTCTCGTCGGCTTCCCGCAGCACTCCGGCAGTGGTTGGTGGTGGGCGGCGGCCAGACCCTCAGTCTGCGCCATGCCATCCACCCCCGCCTCCCGTTGGTGCGTGGAGGCGATCTCGGGCATCTTCCGCGACACGAGGGCGTCCGGGGCAGCAGCCTTGGTTTGACGGAGGAGGTGGCCTCTTCTTCGCAGAGGGTCGGCCTGCGGTTGGTGGTGGTGGATTTTGATCTATCATCGCCATTCGGCGGTGAGATGGAGGTGGAAGCCGGCGATGGTGTCGCCGGTGGAGGTTGGGTTGGCCAGCCGGGATGGTCGCCGACATGGGGGTCCGGCCTGAATAAGGCGGCGGTCCTAGGGCCTCTCTTGCGTGAAGAGGAGGACTTTCCGGAGGCCTGGACTCGCGGCTGGCCGGAGGGTTCAGTTCGGCTCCGCGGCGAATGAAACGGTGCTTTGCACAGGTTTCTGGATCGGAGGTATTCGGTCGTCGCACCCATGCGTTTATTCCGACCGTTTGGTCTGGAGGGAGCGGCGCGAAGCTCTTTTTCTGTGTTGACATCAAGTGACTATGGATGATGAAAGTCGGAAGAAGAGAATTTCATGAAGGCTGGAGGGGAGGACTAGCTAAGGGAGGTTCAAGTCTCCGCGTTGTTGAGGGGATTGCTTGGTGTCCGGGCTTCACAGCAGCGGTATGAAAGTGGGGGCGACAACACATGTGAAGCGCAGTCCTACCTTCGGGGTGAAACCCAAGTCTGTAGCGGTGCCTAGCGGTGACCTTGGTGGAGGCATTGTTTGAGAGTGGGGACTATCTTCAGGGTAAAAACCTAAGATCTTTGATCGGGCGACGGTGTTGGAGCACAGTTCCCTTCTTGGAGGCGTCGTTTTTGAAGAGAATTCGTGTTGTCATGGTGGTGGATGTATTGTTGTTGTTAGGTTCGTGATACTGTAGCGGGACTTTTGTTTCTTAGTTTTCTTTTCCTTTTTTTGGCTGTGTGCATCCGTAGTGCCATTAGGGTGGTGCGTTGTTGCAGAGGCTGGGTGTAATTGGTATCTCTCGATATTAATATATTCCTTTTATCGAAAAAACTAGGAATTCAACATGACTCTATATTGTCACCACAATTCCGGGGGAAGGTTGTGTCGGAACCTAAAGAGACTAGTACAGATCGATACATATGACACTCTCATGGGCAACAACATTCGTAAAGTTCACGATTGGAAAAAAAAAATGTGCTAGTGATGAGGCACGAGCGCATGACTCGACCACATCAGGAACGGTCAAAAATAGATTAACGTTGTTGATGTGGAAGTGGGCTTCGAAGCAAATGTTGGACGCGGATAACAATTGTGAAGTGGACAACCCCGTGAAAAAACACGCTAACATTCTCACTATCTCCCTAATTTAGACCCAATGTGGTCATAGTGGCACGCGCGGTGCCTTGAACACTTACATCTCCAATGAAGAGAGTGGGTTCCGTATGTGACGGAATGCCGACTCTTCCTTCTCATACTAATCGTTGAACATCTACTCGATGCTTCGACGGTTAGTATCAACCATATCATGTGGTGCCGACGAGGAGTGGGCAGGCGAGGCACGGGCGCGAGATGGGAAGGATTCATCGCCGGCGTCAGTAGGGTGGAGAGGCAGAGGGAAAAGACGAAGATGAGGCCAACTCAGGTGCAGATAGATCCTTTGTCCCGTCGAGAATAGATCCGCGAGTGGTGCGTCCATCTTGATTAAGCACACATTTTCCTATTTTTTCTTTCAAGTTTTTCATGTTCTTTATCACTTTCCTTTTATCTCTTTTTACTTATTTCTTTTTTATGATATTTATTTTTGTTTCATTTTATTTTTATTTTCTTAAGTATAAGAGGAAGGGTCATTTTTTACATATACATGACGAATAATCTACACCATTTTAGTGTGAAGTAGATGCAACAATCCATCATGCTACATTTGAGAGATATGCTTGAACAACTTTGAGTTAGTGGAACATGGCAACAGTAAAATATAGACTTCATTAGTGGAAAAAAATTCAATTTTTTGTTTATATATGAGATTTTTTTTATGATATACTCACACAGTATCTATTTACAAGGTTGTCATTTTTCCAAGGCTAGAAACTTTGACCATAAGTTCATAATAGACCAACAAAACTTTTCAATGGATTCATATTTAATAAAATTTGAGATATCCATTATATCATTGAATTAATATTCAGTAATATTTTCAATGATATGACTCTTATGACCCCTAACTCATATATTATATGTTAAACCGATGGTCGAAGTTTAATGCTGAAATACAAGGACCTGATACAAATAGGGATATGGAGAGTAATAAAAGAAATCACGAGTTGCATGCATAATATACTCAATATTTCACTAATATCTCCATGGATTGTGCAACATATTTTAGAAAATTATTTTCATATAAAGAATTTTCCTGATATACCCAAACAAGTCACAAAGGCATATGAGCATTTCTATTGTGTAAGAAGTTTATCATAGTGTTTATTGGAACTTCTCCAGCATTCCAAAATAAACTAACAAAATAACTGAATTTTTCAGGGAGCACGGGGATTTTTCTTAGACCATTGGACACAATAGATGATTTCAATATCTATTGCAAACAAGGAAAGGAGAGATGACTTAGCGGGCTGACTGGCATCTCACACAGAGAGGCCCAAATTGGTTAGACCATTTGTCGGGCTGTCTTTTTCACGCCTCCTGTTCCCCCATCTATTGTTGTTGTTTCTAAAAAAAAACCTATAGTTGTTTCTTTTGATACTATTCATTTATGATAAATACATGCATAATTCTGTAATATATATGAAAAAAATGGAATTCATGAACATTTGTTTTTAGATACAAGAACATTTTGTTCTGAAGTACATAAACATTTCTTTTGAAATGCAGAGACATTTTTTAAAATGGAATCTTTAATAGCAACCACATCAAATTGATATATAATAGCCCTAAAATAATTTCAAGATTGTGGTCATTATAAACGTTAGCCTAATCAAAAAGTGTGAGAGATCATACATACACCAACAATAGCCTAATAAAAAGAAGTTTGATAAAAAAAAATTGAAACTAGGCAAAAGCTTTGCCTTTTATGTTGATATAGAAGGAGCAAATAAAGAGGCCTAGGCCAACCGAAAAAGGAGAAACACGGGATGATAAAAGAGAAATAGAACATACGATAAATCTCACATTAATTAAGAAGAAGTCATACGCCACACACTATCCAAACTGGGACAAAGACTCTCTGATAAGGCATTACAGCATGTTGGCGCCAATTCCGTCATCTCCTCATGCTGCGAGATTAATTGTTTTTATCCTTTAAATATCCTATTACATCTCTTCTTCATATTTTGGGAATATTCAAATCACTCGATTATGATTTACTTTCATGTTTTATGCAGAATCTGGCATGGTATGTGTTAGTCTATTTGTCAAAGTGTTTTGGTTAATTACCATCAAATCGAAGAACACGTGCAGTTGAAATTAAGGTATGTAAATAGCACCAAGGCTTCTAGAAAACTTCTTGGTGTTTTGTTTCATATGAGGAAGTGGCCATCCATTTCCCAGAGTCCCACCCACTCCCCATCCCATTTTGTCAACCCAACTTATGTCACTTTTCATCGTCGCTCCTGCTGACGTGTTGTGATAGCGCCTGTGTCACCTTTGGCATTATTGCGAGAAGAGACTAGTTTTTTGGTACTACAAGTAGTGCTCAAGAAATAACTCCAATACCTAGCTAGCCGTACGTAGAATTAAACTCAAGGTGTAATCTTAGGTTTTGTTGTTGGCGACACCAACCAGCTGATATATGTTGCTGTGGGAAGCCAATTAATAAAGTGCAAAAGACAAGCAAGCTGGAATATATTCTATTATTGTCAAGAAGAAAGCTCACTAGATAGATAACTAACAGGAAAATCATCTCCTAAGAACATGGAGTTGGAGTATGTACCAGAATCTCAATGGGGACGAAGATGAGGACGGTGTAGAAGCGCTTGATGTAGGAGTCGGCGAGGAACGCTGCTGGGATGGAGAACATCTGGAGCGAGGCGAAGAAGTTGCTGGCCGTTGTGGAGGCCTCCGCTACCCCCATGTGCATCGTGCCGCGGAGGTAGCTCACCAGGTTCATGATGCTGGCTATGTTGGCAGCATTGCTGAGCAGCACCAGAGCTGCAGTATAGATCGTCGAACAAATAATTAGATCCAAGGGGAAGCATGAATTAAGATTCTTGGTGAGTTTAATTAATGTAAACGCAGCTATCAAAAGGGGAGTGAGGTGCTGCTGGCTAGCTAGCTACTTAGCTAGTTAGCAGGAGAAAAGGGGAAAAGTCCGGTTTGAACCTGGGTGCACGTGAACCCTAGTTGGAAATGCATTTTCAAAATGTGAAAAAAATCTGAAATAAAAATATCCGGATACGTACGCATGTTTCATGTGTGCGTAGAAAGTTTTCGCGGAGAAACCATTTTTTATTTTAGAATCTAAAAAAGACAAAATACGTCACATATATACTGCTATATAGTCCTGTAAAATTTCACTTTTTTGCTGAGATAAAATAAAATGTTTTTTCGTCATGAAACTCATGCCCAGGGCACATATTTGAGATCATCTGGAAAATCATTTTGTGTTTCGATTTTTGAAACATGTTTTGACATCACAAACGAAACTTTTTAAAAAGTGGGTTCACATGCCCCCATGTTCACAAAAGCCGGTCTCGAGAAAAGGGTGCAAGAAAAATCCAAATCGATTGTTTTCTCAAGGGTGACTGAAGTATGCGTTTAGTTAGCAAAAACCTCACGAAAAAATATCTTCCATAACCACTTAACGCAGCAAGTTTTAAAGGGAAGGCTTTGCAGCCCAGCTTAAAATTAATTAAGCCACTCACGGCAGAAGTACAAGGGTGCTGCTCACAGCTTACAAAAACAGAAACAGGTAAAAAGAAACAGGACAGGCCTAAAGCTAAGCAACGAAGAACAGGGGCGCTAGCCAGAGCTCTGCAGCCATCGATCTTCAAGACGTCGCTTAGGAACTGCCCCAGCCGGAGAAAGCCACCTGTTTCCAAGACGGGACGAACTGGAGTTGCAGAGGAGTAGCACCGATCCGGGATCCGAGACGAAGGAGCAGCCCGCACGCAGGAAGGGGAGGAAGAGCCGGGCCTTGACGTCTCTCATGTCAGGATAGCTTCCGGAGGGGAACCCTATCCCCTCGCCCAGGCTCGTGGGCGCCGGACCGCCGGCAAGCATCACCGCCATGAGCACCACGCCAAGGAACCACCAAAAAGGATGCCTGCAGAAACGAGCCCAAGAACTTCCTCGGTGGCCACGAACCAGCACCGCACCAAGCGCCGCCGAGCAACACACGACCAACTCGCCAAACACACGGAGCACCTTGTCCCAAGGCAGCGGCTTCAAGAAGCTCACGGCACCGAGGCGCCGCCGCTGCCCGGCCCGGGGGACCTAGGGTTTTCACCCGGGACGCTACCTGTGATGGAGACCCCCACGACGCCTCCAGGGAGGACCACGGCGCCCGTTGGCGTCGCCGTCGTCGGGCTGGACAAGCCAGCCAGGGCTTTCGCCCGGTTCCACAGGTGGGCGGAACCCATGCGCGCTGAGACCCCAGCCACAGATCGGGCGGCCGGGGACCGACCCCACCCAGATCTGGCGGAGAGATAGCGGCGGAGAGGAGACCGAGCCGCCGGCCTCCAGATCTGACGCCAGGGCGCCGAAGCCACCCGGACGACCCCACCCATCCGCTCGCCGCCCCTGCGGCCAAGCAGAGGGTACAGCACCCGCGAGCGCCGCCCGCCGTCGAGCCAGCCTCGCCGCCACCTCCCAGGGCCGCCGCCCTGGAGCCCAGGGCCCCCGCCGGGGAAAGCACTGGAAGGCGCCACCCCTGGACCACGGCTACTCCAGAGAAGCAGCGTGGAGCAGAAGGAGCCCGCCCAACGTCGTCGCCGGCAGCGGCGAGCCCGGCGCGGAGGTCCTCCACCTATCACCGCGCGGGGAGCCGAGGACCCAGATCCCCGCCGCCCCCTTCACCGGCGCCGCGGGCTTAGCCCGGTAGCGCCTCTAGGGGCGACGAGGCGGGGGGAGGAGGGAGGGGGAAGGGGCGGCGGCGATCTAGGGTTACTCTCCCCCGGTCGCCTGGAGGGGGCGACGGGAGGAGAGCGTTCGCGTTCCAAGATAAACCTGGCTGCTAGGTGTTAACGCAGCAAGTCAAGACTAGAATAATAAAGAATGTTATAAGTGTTGACTAATCAGTTGGGCAAAGGCCATAGGAGTGAGCAAATTAAGCATGCGAAGAACGGAGAAGAAGGCATCGATCATTCAGTATGCTTGTGATCCTTACCGTGAATGAAGATTGAAGCTCTTACTCCGCCATGCCTTTTGGTGTTAACCGGCCTCCCCCTCCAGTCGACGAGCCCTGATGAGCTGCCCATGCTCTCTGTGCTCTCCTCCCTGCTCCCTCTCTCTCTCTCTCTCTCTCTCTCTCTCTCTCTCTCTCTCTCTCTCTCTCTGTGTCTCTCTCTCCTTTGTAGTTGGCTGCCGATGCAATGGCTCCGTCTGTCAAGCTGTGTGTCAGGCAATTTTTCTTAATAAAGTCAGTGGTGGCGTATGTGGAAGGCAGACGAAAAAAGAAGACACTGTCCAATTGAGCAGAAACGGGGCCATAGCCACCGTTTCCGGCCATGGAAAGTCCAGGAAGTCAGTGAAACGGCACCAACCAGTATGAGAACAGAGCGATCGGCTATAGTTACTCATTTCTAATAACAGGTAGGAGTACAAAAGGAGCTTTTCATTAAAGAAATGGAAATCAGATTTCAATGTTTCAGAAAATTCAGAAAAATCCTTTGTAGACAATGACGTACACATAAAGCGTGCAAAATCTTAATGTGAAATACTTCATATTTTAGGCTAAACAAAAATAATAAAAGTGTGGATCTAACTATGATGAATAGTGCATATTTCAAAACTATTAAAAAATCAGATTATGCCATGTTTGTGTAGCCTAGAATATAAAGAATTCCACATTGATATTTTCCGTATTTTGATAATATACATTATTGGCTACATTTAAAAAATAGGGATTTTTAAACACTGCAAATATGATTTTTGAATGTTTGAACATAAAGGGCTCCTTGGAGATCGTCTCCATTTGTCTCCTCTACGTGTGTATATTTGCCATGTAGCTATTTATTTTTTAAATTGAAATCACATTTAAATTTTTGAGTTATTTTACGGTGATTGGCATGGAACCTGATTTCCGTCTGGTCCCTTTCAGTTCAAATTTTTTTGACCGTTGATTAAAATATTAATCAATTTGATTTAATTTAGGGAAATGATACAGGGAAGCGCCGCACGAGCGCGTCTCCCGTGCGACGGTGCGTTGCGATTCGCGCATCGCTATCTAAGGGGGCCGCGGGTGTTGGTGGGCCTCGTGGTGGACGGGTGGGTGGGCCAAGTTTTGACACCGCATATCTGGATACCTGGTCGCATGGTGGGCTCCACCTATAAGTGAGTGGCGTTTGAATTTCGGGAACCGTGCCATTTTTCTCCTTTGTTTTCGTCCGAACCGCTCAGTGTTCTTCCCTCTTTCTCTCTCCTCTATCTCCGGCGACGAGGAGGCGATTCGTGGCGGAGCTCGATTCCTCGCCGTTGTTTCTCCGATTCTTCGACGACGACCGGCAGATCCGTCGCCCCGCTCAAGGTGGTGAGTCTCCGCGCTTCTTCCCGTGTACGTTTTGTTACCCATTGTTCCCCCGCTCCTCTGGGGCGTGTTGTCCGGCCACGCCTCTCTCACACTCTCCGGCGACGAGTCCGGTAGACGGGAAGAGCGACGATGGAGATTCCGGGCGAGAGGTACACGACATACCCAGCTTCGGGTCCCCTCGGTGGAGGATCCCTACGTGCTGCTAGCAATCCAATATATGATCATATGTCTGTTTACAGGGTGCCGCCATAGGCGGAGCTATGTTGTCTATCTGTTCTCCCCCTTCTATCGGGTGCCCTGGCTGGCTTTATATATGCAACTAGCCTAGGGTTTTACAAGAGACCTAGTCGACTACTTCTTCGGGTTGCCTTGTTGGGCCTTCTCCATATTGGGCCGAGCCGAGCCAGGTATACTAATAATGGGTACCCGAAGGGTATACCCATGTCAGCCGGATTGGATAGGAAAGGCGCGGCGGAGGGGAGGCGCGTCCCCGACGCGTACCTGTTGTTGACGTCGAGGTCTCGGCCCGTCATCCCCCGTTGCTTCTTCACACGCGGGTCAGCGGAATCGTTTGCAGCGGAGTATACCAAACCTGGTTCCCTCCTTCAGCGTGCGCGCGGCAAGGTGGTCAAGTTGTATGTGCTGCTGGTAGTTCAGTTGTAGGTTCCTTTTTTGTGAAGTTTTGATGCCTCCTGCGCGGTCGATTTTTTGGATTTTGGAAGCTGTTTTTGGCCTGTGGTAGTTTCTTCGGGGAGAGTGGTAGGGATTTTCTTTTTCAGATGCAACCTACATGCCTAGAATAGTCAGATCTGTTGCATACCTACATGTTGTTGTTCGTTTCCATCATTTTTTATAGCTGGTGGTGGACTAGCTGTAATTTTTGTACTGGGTTGCTATAGTTCATGCCCCTGATGTGGCATTTTTTTATCAGGTTTTCTAGATGGCATGCCCCTGCTCTGGCCGGATTTTGTTTCTTGGGAACTTGTTCATGTTCTATAGAGTAGAAGTATATGTATGGATCTTGTTTTTTCTTGCGATACCCTATCACATACCCCTGCATTTCTAATATATTTATCTGGTAGTTGTGTTCACCATATAAGTGTGATGTGTTTTGTAGAATTAGTTGGCGATGTAGACCGTTTCTGATGTCCATGTCTACTTTTTATATCTGGCCACTAGTGAATAAGTTTATGTGAGAGCAAGCCTTTAGATGAACATGTGTGGTTTTTTTTTGTGCAGGCAACAGTTTGATGGCTAGGAGGAAGGGAGTACGAAACAAGGCTGCTGTCAAAGGGAAAGCAGTACGGAAGCGTCACCATGTAAATTCTCATGTGGCATAACCATCTGTTTCTTTTGCATTATAATATCGCACATTTGTTGATTGTTTTCCAATTTCGATATTTTCGTTGGTTTCCCGAATCATGTATGATGAACTTTAAATTTGATACAACATTTAATATCGTAGTACTGCCGAAGTTCTTGTTTAATGTTGCCATATATATGCTGATTTTTTTGTGTTTCCAAGGTTTTATATTCCATGTAGATGTCATTGTCCTTTTTGTTTCTAACTACCTAATTATGCCGTATTTACTGCCAGGTTTCCTGTTTACTGTCACCATATATATATATCCATTATACTTTGTGTTTCCAAGGATTTTATTCCATGTAGATGCCATTGTTCTTTTTTGTTTTCAAACTACCTAATTATGTTGTACTACTGCCGGTTTTTCCTGTACAGTGTCACCAAATATATATGCATTTTATTTTTGGTTTCCTAGGTTTACTTCCATGTAGATGGTACTGTCCTTTTTTGTTTTGTAACTACCTACTACTGCCGGGTTTCTTGTGTTTTTCTCTTGCCAATTTTTTTATATGTATTTATATATCTCATGCTTTTCCTATTCTTATTTTCCACAGGGTTCTAGTGTAGACAGGAATAGGGCCTCTCCAGCTTCGGTAATTAAGCTTTATGAAAGCTTGACTCCTGAAAAGCGTAATGCGATACTAGAAATGGGACAAGGCAATTTACTGGACATTAAGTGCGAGCAGCTGCACAACCCAGTGCTCAATTGGTTTGTTCAGTGTTATCAGCTCGCAAGAAGAGCTTTTGTTGTCCCTTGTCGCGGTGTGATCCCATTGGCAGACGAGTCCGTCCGTGTAATGATGGGTCGTCCTCAAGGGCAGTTGGATGTCAAATATTACGCTGATTACACGTTAGAGGCTGAAATTTCCGCAAGGCTTTTCCCTGGACTAAGCAGTAGGCCAAGGGTTTCAGAACTTGCAAGGCTGGTTGAGCAATACGATGGTGCCGACGACACATTTAAGGAACTGTGGATGCTTTTCATCATGTCAACAGTTGTTGCCCCTACAACAGATACTAAAATGAGCAACAAATGTTATCCCATGCTGGTAGTTACTAATCTGCTTCATTTCAGACATTTTTTTCCATATCATCCTGTGTGCCCATCTGAATTTATTGTCTCTTTTTCCTTTTTTTTCTGTGGCATGTATCTATTGCTTCCAAATTACAAAGGCCGACATTGCTCGTGCAAATGAGATGAACATCTGCAAGTTTGTTGCTGTTGAACTACATGAGAGTTTGTCCAATGGGAAGTATACAAAGGGTTGCTTGTTGTACTGCATGGTGAGTAAATTTTCCTCATTTTCCATGCTTTTACATGTAACCTTTCTTCTTTTTTCCCTGTTATATATGTAGTTGTTTTCAAAAAAAATTGTTGTCTGTGTGGTAATACCAGTTGCGATATTTTGATGCTCTTGAGACAAATCATTTGGAGCTTGAGATTGAGGACGCTCCATTTGCTATCAACGCATGGTCGAAATTAGCCATCGATGCGGTCGGGGCACTTGATGCGCAGGAGTATGATACAACCACTTTTGGGGCAATGCAGGTATGCATTTTTTTGTGTGTTTGCATATGTGTTACACACTCTGTGTTTTCTTATTCAACATCATGTATCTACCATACTTTTTAATATGTGTGTTTTTTTGTGAATTTATGAAACAATACAGCTGAAGGATGAGTACAAAGAGGAATTTGCTACAGGGATGGCCCTTTTTGGTGGCCCTGATGGTTTTGATGCTTGGATGAAAATTAATACACACCCCACTTGCACAAAGAAGGTATACTAGCTTTTATGCCCCCATCTTTTTCTACTGCATATGATCTCTCGTACAGAGGATTTTTTCTTGTAGCAATCCCACAGTTTTTTATGGATAATTAAGGTGGCGCAGTGGTGTATATGGATTTTTTTTAGCTTTAACCATGTATGGGTTCATTTTAGCTGTTTTTTGTAAATAATCTGGTAGCCACTTCTAATCAATTTGGTAGGCATTTCTAATCAACATGATAGCCACTTCTAAATAATCTGGTAGTTGCTTTTTATTTTTTGTAAATAATTTGGCCATTTTGTCTGTAAATAAGCTGGCATTTTAGGAGTGATTTACTGGTAGCTAGGACTAAGTTAAATGGCAGCTAGGACTGATTTACTGGCAGCTAGGACTAAATTAAATGGCAGTTAGTACAAGAGAATTTGGTAGCCACTTCTAAATAATTGTACTCTTGTTTCTGTTGTGTCTAATTGGTTATATCTGTTTCTTTTGTTGCAGCAAAGGATTAAAGCATCCACCTTAATGCAATCTTTTGCATCTGGACTCAATGGTTTGTTGAGTACTCTTGTTCAAGGTTTGACAACTATGAGTGAGTCAGATTTGGATACTGAAGTTAGTGATGATGAAGGAACTGATGATGAAGTCGAAGAACATGAAGACATAGAATTATCTTCACATGAAGCAGATCAGGAGGAAGGAAGAGGTTCACCAGCTGCTACTAAAAAAGTTGGTCGTAGAAGCCGCCATTATGTGAAGGAGGTAGCACCTACAGATAAGGAAGTTCAGGGGAATGAATTTGTTCTTGTATATCCAGATGCAAGCAATAGTCCAGATGCAAGCAATAGTCCAGATGCAAACACTAGTGCTGTCGCATCCCCTTGCGACACAAAAGCTGATGAAACAAACAGTATTACTGCTTTGGCTAATACTAAAGATGCAAGTTATAGCGAATCTCCTCCTGCCATGCATTCACAGATAATGATTCCATCACTCAGTGACTTGGATACATCTGATTGCACGAATGAAGCTGGGTGCGGGCCTGATTCACCATTAGAGTGTACACAGAGAGATGATGAAATGATAAAGGGGAGTGCAGCTGGTCTTGCAGCGGTGTTGAGCAAAAGGAAGAAGCATACCATAGGAACCTCGTCTAAAGCAAGTGCTCACACAAAGGACAATAATGCAATTGCAATAGAGCTTACTACACCAATTGGTCTAGTTGAGAACAAATCTACAAAGCACCATGTGCTGGACACAATTCATGAGAGGTAACTAGTTTGCTAAATTCATGTTTTGATAGCTTCCAGCTTCATAATGCCTATCTGAATTTTAACGCATACTTATCTGTTAACAAATACTGCAGAATCTGGCAGCTGAAAATCTTTTTTGTGTTGTGTTTTCCTGCAGTGATAAAGTTGATTCTGAATGTAATGCCACTGGCCATGAAGTAGAGATAGCAGTGCACGATTCTAGGTGTGAAGTTGCATCCAGCAAATCCTTAAAGAAGAGGTTTGGTGTTTTTAATCATCTTTTTTTTGCACACTGGCCATGAAGCTGTAATTTTACTTTTTTTGGTGTTTCCCTCCAGTGTTTTTACTTTATCTGTATGCAGGAAACGGCTCAGAATCCCAAGCATTACACCGTCAAGGAAATCTCCAAGGCTCGCAAGTATTTCTGCTGTAAGCAACTCAGAGATACCAACTGAAGGTACAAAATCTGTTGATGTTGCTGTTGATGGAGTAGGAAGCAGAGATTCCATTGGTGTTTTTATGCAAGCTTCATCACAAGTGGATGGGAAGTCATTAAGAACAGCCATTGTACTTTCACCCACAGTCAGTACAACAAACTCTCAAAATATGTCTGGCAGTGGTGTTGCTGATGGGAAAACTTTGAGTACTGCTATTGCTATTTCCCCATCTGTTGCATCTATGACACCAGCAACCATTGCTTTAACCAGTAGCAACGAGAGCAAACAGATTTCATCAAGCGATGGGAAATGCAAGGACACCGCTATTGCAATCTCTCCGACTATTACTGAACAGCAGCAATTGATCCAAAGTGCTGAAGGGAATCTGTGCAAGCCCATTACGACATTTGCTGATGCTAATAGATCGAGGAAACCATGGGCACTGTCTCCTCAAGTCAAGGCACGCCTAGGCATACTTGGCCTGCAGAGGGGCAGCCCTGCTAGTGTATCTCCAGAAGTTGCAGAAGCTGTTCGGAAATTCTCCGAATCTGTGGTGAAGTCCGGTTTCTTGTCAAGGTTTGCTGCCAACCAGTCAAGCTCAGCAGGAGATGGTTCACGGAAAAGGAAGCATATGAGCGAAGGAACATCATCATCTGGTGCTACTAGAGATAACCGTGTTGGTATGTTCACTCCACCGGGTTTTGATCTTGGGTTCAGCTCACCAGACACTATAGTTAGTGATTCTCAAGCAGGAAGATGCAGTTCCTAAGTACATAGCACCTATTGCTCCATTAGATTGGGCAAGACCATCATGTATTTCTTTTTTCTCTCCATTTCTTTTATCACATGTATTGCACTGTTTGTTTTTTGCATCTCAGCATAGTTTTTGTGCTACTGTCAGTGTCTTTTTTACATGCCCCATGATAATAGTGTACACATGAGATTAAACATGTATATGCACATAATTAATAATACCCTTTTTTCATAATGTATATGCAGCTAGCAGGGATGATTTTGAAGAGTTTCAATTTTCAGAAGAAGTTCAAGCAGTTATCGCAGGAGATGCTGTTCAACTGAGCGAGAAAGGTATGGCAGAACTTGCAAGATATGAGGAATTGTCAAAGGCGTTCATTGCGAGGCAAAAAGCATTGCAAATTGCTTCAGCACCTTCAGTGTCATTAGGGGCTTCTAATCTGCATAGTGTCACTCCAAAGGTTCATCCATGCAAAGTTAGGGTGAAGAAGTCATCACACTTTATGCAGTCACCATTTGACAGTTCAATAAAAGTTAGTCCTGAGCAGGAAGAAATTTACCAGAAGCTCATGCTCAGTAACAAGCATCAGAGGCCAGTGAAATCACAGATTAGGACGTAAGCATTTTTTTATGTTCTTTTTTTCCAATATAGTGTGTTCTCATTTTCTACCTATATGTATATCCATGCCTACAAACCAAAATGCAGCACATTTTGTATACTAACTTAAGTTATTTTTTTATTTTTCCTCATAAACATCAGGTACCAAATCATCAAGTACCATGATAGTTTCACGACCACAAATGTGTAGGGATTCGTAGCATAGAAAATAAAAAATTTCCTACCGCAAAAACGAATAACAAGCCAAGAACTAATCTAGTAGATCGTAGCAACGAGGTGAAGATCATCATACCCTTGAATATCGTTAAGCGTTAACGAGATTAGATCTCGTGGTTGATGTAGTCGATCACTTCTGCCGCTTAAAAGGGTAGAGATCTTGACGGTGCCACGATGGCGGCACCTCCGAACTCGGTCACACGTTCGGTGTTGATGACGACGTCCTTCTCCCGTTAGCGGGCAGCGGATGTAGTAGATCCTCCTCGGAATCCCCACAGCACGGCGGCGTGGTGGCGGTGGTGGTGGAGATCTTTCGCCTAAGCACCGCGGGAGTAACGGGAGGAGGGGGTGGCTAGGGTTTGGGGAGAGGGGGCACTTGGGCGCCGGCCTTGGGTGCCCTTGGGTGGTGCGGCTCAAGTGGTGGCCGGCCCCTCTCTCTCCCTCATTATATAGGTGGAACCCCAAGGGTTAGCCCAAAGATTCGAATAAGAGTCCAAATCAAAAACTTACCATATGAGTGAAACCTAGGGGAAGTGGGACTCCTCCCTTTCCTTCCCCTATGGCCGGCCATGGTGGTGGAGTCCACCATGGACTCACCTTCCCCTTAGTTCGGCCGGCTAGGGTTGGTGGAGTCCATCGGGGACTCCACCTTCCATGGTGATTTCTTCCGGAAGGTTCTACAACATTCTAGCGCCTTCCATAAATGCACCGGATCATTTTCAAACTTGGATATTGACTTTCTATATATGAATCTTATTCTCCTGACCATTCCAGAACTCCTCGTGATGTCCTGGATGCCATCCGAGACTCCGAACAACATTCGAACTCCATTCCATATTCCAAATCTACTTAAAACGACAACAAACCTTAAGTGTGTCACCCTACGGTTCTAGAACTATGCGGACAGGATCGAGACTCCTCTCCGATCAATAACTAATAGCGGGACCTGGAGATCCATAATAGCTCCCACATATTCAACGATTACTTTGTTATCGAAAGAACCATTCACATAAAATAACAATTCCCTTTGTCTCGCGATATTTTACTTATCAGAAGTTTGATCGTCGGTATCTCCATACCTAGTTCAACCTCGTTGCGATAAGTACTCTTTACTCGTACGTGATATGATATCCTTGTGAACCAGTCACATGCTTGCAAGCTAATCAGATATCATTCCACCGAGACCGAGTATATCTATCCGTCATTAGGATGGACAAATCCCATTATTGATACAAGTGCCTCAACCCTATACTTTCTGACCACTTAATGCCACCTTTATAACAACCCATTTACGCAGTAGTGTTTGGTGTGATCATATGCTACGCTTACTACGGGTGTATGTCCATCACATCATTCACCTAATAATATAACCTTGTTATTAATAACATCCAATGTTCATGATCATGAAACTACGATCATCTATTAATCAACAAGCTAGTTTAACAAGAGGCTTACTAGAGACTCTTTTATTTTTACATAACGCACATGTACAAGTGTTTTCGGTCAATACAATTATAGCATGAGATGCAAACTATTATCATAAACACAAAGATATAATAATAACCACTTTATTATTGCCTCTTGGGCATATCTCCAACAGTCTCCCACTTGCACTAGAGTCAATAATCTAGATTACATAGTAATGTACCTAACACCCATGGCGTTCTGGTGTAGGTCATATTTTGCTCTAGGGAGAGCTTTAGTCAACGGATCTGCCATATTTAGATCAGTGTGTACTTTGCAAATCTTTAAGTCACCATCTTCGATGTACTCGCGAATAGAATGAAAATGTAGCTTTATATGCTTCAGCTTCTTGTGTGACATTGGCTCCTGTGCATTGGCTATGGCACCCATGTTGTCACAATAGATGGTCATCGGGTCCAACGCACTAGGAACCACACCAAGCTCAATGAAAACTTCATCCATATCGCCTCTGATGAAGCCTTCGAAGCAGCTATGTTTTCCGATTTAGTTGAAGATTTCATCACAACGCTTTGCTTAGCACTCCTCTAGCTTACGGCTGCACCATTCAAAATAAATATGTATCCGGATTGAGACTTAGAGTCATCTGGATCAATGTTCCAACTAGCATCGGTGTAACTGGTTACAGCAAGCTCTTGGTCACCTCCATAACAAAGAAACATATCCTTAGTTCTTTTCAAGTACTTCAGTATATTCTTGACCACTGTCCAGTGTTCCATTCCTGAATCACTTTGATATATGCTGGTCAAACTCAGCATGTGCGATATTCGGTCTTGTACACAGCATGGCATACATGATAGAGCCTATGGCGAGGCATAGGGGATTTTGTTCATCCTTTCTCTCTCTTCTGCCGTAGCTAGACTTTGAGTTTTACTCGGTCTTACCTTGTAACATGGGCAAGAACCCTTTCTTGCTTTCATCCATTCTAAACTTCTTTAGAATCTTATCCAGGTATGTACTCTGTTAAAGCCCTATTAGGCGTCTTGATCTATCTCTATAAATCTTGATGCCTAAAATGTATGCTGCTGATGTCTACGGGTGCTTCTATTCTTGTAGACAGTGTTGGGCCTCCAAGAGCAGAGGTTTGTAGAACAGCAGAAGTTTCCCTTAAGTGGATCACCCAAGGTTTATCGAACTCGGGGAGGAAGAGGTCAAAGATATCCCTCTCAAGCAACCCCGCAATCACGATACAAGAAGTCTCTTGTGTCCCCAACACACCTAATACACTTGTCGGATGTATAGGTGCTAGTTCGGTGAAGAGATAGTGAAATGCAAGTGGTATGAATGAATATGAGCAGTAATGGCACGAAAAGTGCTTGCTGGCGTACGCTTGATGGTGGTAATATTGAAGTAAAGATGCAGTAAAGCATTAAACAAGCGATGATTGCGATTTGGAAACAAGGCTAGGGATCATACTTTCACTAGTGGACACTCTCAACATTGATCACATAATAAATAAGTTCTCTTCTTTGTGCTACATATACTCTTGTTTGGTAATGAACACCATTCGTTGTGTAGGGCTACAAGAGCACCTCAATCCGGAGTTAACAAGCTCCACAACATTCGGCATTCATATTTAAGTAACCTTTAGAGCATAATAGATCTTTGCAATTTAAACCGAGTACTAACATAGCATACACACTGTCACCTTTACACTATGAAGGGGAATAAATCACATCAATATATCATAGTAATAATTAACTCCATAACCTACAAGAGATTATGATCATAACTACGCCAAGAACTACACGATGCACACACTGTCACCATTACACCGTGAAGGAGGAATAGACTACTTTAATAACATCACAAGAGTAGCAAATAGACTAATAGTGATACAGCTGCTCATCATATGGATCTCAATTATGCAAGGCAATTCATGAGATCATTGTATTGGGGTACATGAGAGAGATTAACCACATATCCGATACAACCCTTAGCCTCGATGGAGAACTACTCCTCCTCATGGGAGACAGCAGCGTTGATGAAGATGGCGGTGGTGTCGATGGAGGAGCCTTCCGGGGCACTTCCCCGGCGGCGTGCCGAACAGAGACTCCTGTCCCCAGATCTTGGCTTCGCGATGGCGGCGGCTCTGGAAGGTTTCTCGTACCGTGGCTTTTTCGTATCGAGGTTTTAGGTCGAGGAGGCTTAAATAGGCGAAGAGGCGGAGTCGGAAGAGCGCGGGGCCACCACACGATGAGGGCGGGCGCTGGCTGGCTTGGCGCGCCGCCACCATGTGGCCCCCTGTGGCTCTCTGCAGTGGCTCTCGGGTGTTGGAAGCAGGAATTCTAAGATCTTCGGTGTTGATTTCGTCCGATTCCGAGAATATTTCCTTACTAGGATTTCTGAAACCAAAAACAGCAGAAAACAGGAACTGGCCCTTCGGCATCTCGTCAATAGGTTAGTTCCGGAAAATGCATAATAATGACATAAAGTGTGAACAAAACATGTGTGTATCATCATAAAAGTAGCATGGAACACAAGAAATTATAGATACGTTTGAGACGTATCAAGCATCCCCAAGCTTAGTTCCTAGTCGCCCTCGAGTAGGTAAACGATAATAATGATAATTTCTTAAGTGACATGCTACCAACATGATCTTGATCAATACTATTGTAAAACATATGAGATGAATGAAGTGATTCAAAGCAATGGTAAAGACAATGACTAAACAACTGAATCATATAGCAAAGACTTTTCATGAATAGTACTTTCAAGACAAGCATCAATAAGTCTTGCATAAGAGTTACTCATAAAGCAATAAATTCTTAGTAGAAAGCTTTGAAACAACACAAAGGAAGATATAAGTTTCAGCGGTTGCTTTCAACTTCAACATGTATATCTCATGGATAATTGTCAACACAAAGTAATATAACAAGTGCAATAGGTAAAACATGTAAGAATCAATGCACACAGTTGACACAAGTGTTTGCTTCTAAGATAGAAAGAAGTGGGTAAACTGAATCGACATAAAGTAAAAGATAGGCCCTTCACGGAGGGAAGCATGGATTACTATATTTGTGCTAGAGCTTTTATTTTGAAAACATAGAAGCAATTTTGTCAACGGTAGTAATAAAGCATATGCGTTATGTATAAGATATCCAATAAGTTGCAAGCCTCATGCATAGATTACCAATAGTGCTCGCACCTTGTCCTAATTAGCTTGGATTAACATGGATTATCATTGCATACATATGTTTCAACCAAGTGTCACAAAGGGGTACCTCTATGCCGCCTGTACAGAGGTCTAAGGAGAAAGTTCGCATTGGATTTCTCGCTTTTGATTATTCTCAACTTAGACATCCATACCGGGACAACATAGACAGATAATGGACTCCTTTTTAATGCATAAGCATTCAACAATAGATAATATTCTCATAAGAGATTGAGGTTTTGTGACTGAAACTTCCACCATGATTCATGGCTTTAGTTAGCGGCCCAATGTTCTTCTCTAACAATATGCATACTCAAACCATTTGATCATGAAAATCACCCTTACTTCAGACAAGACGAACATGCATAGCAACTCACATGATATTCAACAAAGGTAAAAGTTGATGGCGTCCCCAGAAACATGGTTACCGCTCAACAAGCAACTTATTAAGAAATAAGACACATAAGTACATATTCTTCACCACAATAGTTTTTAAGGCTATTTGTCCCATGAGCTATGTATTGTAAAGGCAAAGAATAGAAGTTTAAAGGTAGCACTCAAGTAATGTACCTTGGAGTGGCAGAGAAATACCATGTTTTGGTAGGTGTTCCGAGGGAGCTGGCTGAGCACTCTCTAAACGTCCGGAAAGATGCCAAGCCGGTGCGGCAACCACTGCGTCGGTTCGCTGAAGACAGAAGAAAGATCATAGAGAGAAGTAACCAAGCTGCTTGTTGCCGGATTCATTGTGGAGGTCACACACACAGAGTGGCTGGCCAATCCGGTAATGGTTGAAAAGAAGAAGGATGAGAACCTGGAGGCAAAAGCTCCGAAGGTGTGGCGCATGTGCATCGACTACACCAACCTGAACAAGGCTTGCCCAAGAGATCCTTTTCCTTTGCCACGAATCGATCAAGTGATTGATTCAACTACTGGGTGTGAGTTGTTGTCCTTCCTGGATGCCTATTCCGGTTTCCACCAGATTCCCTTGAAAAAGGAAGATCAAATAAAAACTGCGTTCATTTACCCGCACGGGGCTTATTGCTATGTCACTATGCCTTTTGGTTTGCGCAACGCTGGTGCAACGTACTGTATGTATGCAACAATGCTTGTTTGATCAAATTGGAAAAAATGTGCAAGTCTATGTGGATGACATCGTGATAAAAACTAAGGTAAAAAACACTTTAATCGATGACATCCGGCAAACATTCGATAACCTAAGGCGGTTCCGGATGAAACTCAATCCGGCAAAATGTACCTTTGGTGTCCCCGCCGGCAAGCTGCTCGGTTTCCTGGTTTCAAGCCGGGGCATAGAGGTTAATCCGGTAAAGATCCGGGCGATAGAAAGAATGGCTATCCCTCGAGAGTTAAAAGATGTGCAAAAGTTTACCGGAAGCTTGGCATCGCTAAGCCGGTTCGTAAGCAGGTTGGGAGAAAAAGCTCTACCACTCTATGCTCTTATGAAGAAATCGACACGTTCGTCTGGACCCCTCAGGCAGACGCAGCGTTTAAAGAGCTAAAAACGATGCTAGCCACAGCACCCATACTGGCTTCACCTCTAGAAAGGGAGCCTATGCTGTTATACATAGCAGCAACAAACCGGGTTGTGAGTGTAGTGGTTGTGGTTGAAAGAGAAGAGGAAGGAAAAACCGTCCAGAGGCCGGTATACTACCTGAGCGAGGTGCTCTCCCTCTCAAAACAAAACTACCCTCACTTCCAAAATGACTTATGGCGTGTACATGGCCGCCACAAAACTCAAGCACTACTTTGAGGAGCACCCATGAGGTGGTGAGTGAAGCACCAATTTCCGACATCATGTGCAACAAAGATGCCAGCGGCCGGATTGCAAAATGGGCGATCCAGATATCACCGTACGTGCCGGTGTATGAAAGAAGAGATGCCATAAAATCACAGGCTTTGGCTGATTTCCTTGTTGATTGGGCGGAGATACAATACAAACCGCCAGATCAGAGGATAGAATACTGGAAGATGCACTTTGATGGATCTAAGCTCAAGGAAGGTCTAGGTGCCGGTGTGGTGCTTACTTCACCAAAGGAGACCACCTCCGGTATGTTTGCAAAGTACATTTCTGCATCGAACAATGTCGCTGAATATGAAGCTTTGATCCATGGGCTTAAGGTCGCAAAAGAGATCGGTGCGCACCGGATCATTTGCTATGGCGATTCAGACCTTGGTACAGCAGTGTTCAGGAGATTGGGATGCAAAAGATGCCAACATGGCCTCGTACCGGTTTCACGTGCAAAAGATTGCCGGATTCTTCGAGGGATGTGAGTTTCACCATGTGCCGCGAGCAGAAAATGAGGCCGCGGATGCTTTGTCCAAGCTGGGCTCATCTAGGCAAAGAATTCCTCCCGGAATAGCTTTGGCCATCTAAGAGTGCCATCGATCACGAGAGCTGAATGAATATTTTGTACCGGAGTCACACGTAGTACCCATGGATATCGATGAAGGGAACCAGGGGCCCTGCTCCGAGCAGCTCGGGGACTGCTCGCAGTAGGCTCGGGGAGGCTGTACCCATACCGGAAGAACGATGCTGGTAGATAGCATGGAGATAGATGCACCGGTGTTTTTGGTTCGAGAAATACCATCATGGGTTAAACCTATTAAGGAATTCCTGATCAACGGCACCTTGCCGGCCGAAAATGAATCAAGGAGGATACAAAAGAGGTCCAAAGCTTACACGTTCATCAATGGTGAGGTGTATAAAAGAAGCGTTACCGGTGTCCTTCAAAGATGTGTGGAACCGGAGGAAGGAAAAGAAATGCTTGAGGAAATTCACCAAGGAGAATGTGGGCATCATGCTTCATCAAGGGCTTTGGTAGCAAAAGTATTCCGGCATGGGTTCTATTGGCCCCTTTGGCAAAGAGGACCGAGGATTTGGTAAGAAAATGCAACGGCTGCCAGTCGTAGCAAAGCCATACTGACATCCGGTTTAAAGACAATACCGCTAACATGGCCATTCGCCGTTTGGTGCCTTGACATGGTTGGACCATTCAAAACTGCAAGAAGCAGCATGACTCACATCTTGGTCATGGTGGATAAGTTCCCCTGATGGCTGGAGTAAAACCTATCGCAAAGTGTGATGGGCATACAGCTGTGAAATTCTTGAAAGATGTCATTTTGCGATATGGATACCACATCATCATCACTGATAACGGAACCAACTTTGCTCAAGGTGAGTTCAAAAGGTTCGTGAAGAAAAGAACACATCGGTTGGTTGTGCTCAGTGGCACATCCACAGGGGCAATGGCCAAGTAGAAAGAATGAATGCCTTGGTGCTTTCCGGTATCAAACGAGACTCATTGATGCGGTGGAAAAGTCACCGGGATGTTGGCTCGATGAGCTACCGTCAGTGTGGAGTATAAGAACAACTCCAAACCGGTCTACCGGATACACTCCCTTCTTCATGGTTTATGGAGCGGAAGCTGATACCAACCGATATCATCCATGATTCACCAAGGGTACAGCTCTATACTGAGCAAGAGGTCAAAGAGGCCAGAGAAAACAATGTGGACTTGCTAGAAGAAGCAAGAGAGCTGGCTTTGGCAAGAACAGCCATTTACCAGCAAAACCTAAGACGCTATCATAACCGGAAGGTTAACCCAAGAGTTTTCCGGGAAGGAGATCTTGTACTTCGCCTGGTGCAGCGCACTGAAGGCCGGCATAAGCTTTTGCCACCGTGGGAAGGTCCCTTCATTGTAAGCAAGGTGCTTCACAATGATGCATACTACTTGATGCACTGAATGGAAGAAAGGAAGGCGGACAGGTCCGGCGAGGAGAGCAGCGTCCATGGAACGTGGCTCTGTTGCGTCCTTTCTACTCTTGAAGTGGTGGTGTAAGAAGTTCCTTTTTGTACCTTATATGCTATGAATAAAAGATGCCGGAACCTTGAGTGAATCTCGGGGACTACCCCAACTTAAGTTGCATGTAACTTCTATTTTTTCAGTTTACCGGTTGCTTATTGAATGTTTTTTCTTTCCGGTTTAGTAGTGTGCTAAATCCTACCGGAGTCTTCGACTCTGCTGCTGTCCGCAAACCGGCTTCATGGCAAGCAAGATAAACCGGTAGGGGATAAGCACATGAACTGCGAAAAGGGAGAGCAGGAAAGAACAATCTGAAAAATTTAATTAACCCCGGTTAAACCGGTTTTTTGCAAAATTTCTAAGTTATTTCTAAGTTCAAGAAGATGCTTGTTTGGTGAAAGAACCTTGTGCTCATACGCCAAAGAACGCCCAGAGAAGGCAGGCAGAGCCAAGGCAAAAGAACCAAGTATGCATCAAATTGGATGCGGAAGCAATTGAGAAATCTTTGCAGTGCAGGATAAAAGCGGAACCAAAAGCAAAATATGCTAAGGCAAACTCATAAGTACTTAGCTACCGGTATAACTTACCGGCAGAAATGTTGTAGCACAACCACAGGCAAACTTAAGTTTTACATCCAAAGCCCCGGCATTCCGGGGCAGAATTTAACAGATATTGTCTTAAAGCAACAGGACCAACAGATATAATGAGCAAACACTTCAAAGGAAATCATCATGCCGCAGGGGCTTCCGGAGGAGCATCGCCGGCACCAGCATCGCCCAGGACCTCTTCTTCGGCTTCACCCTCCTCCTCGTCGAGATGTCCGTGACGCCAGGAGGGGGAGGAATGAAGGTGCGCATGTCGGCATACTCCGCGATGCGGTACGCGCGATCCTGCCGCTTGGCGGAGAGAATCGGGTCCAGATCCGTTTCTGCGCCTTCGCGCACGCTTAAGGGCGTCAGATTGACCGGGTACCGAGGGGACGCGGAGGGCGGAGTCCGCTCAGCGCGGGCAGCAGAGCACTGCCACTCGCGGATCCTCCTGCCGGCACCTTCAGACGGTCGCTGATGAGGGAGAAGGTGTCCGGCACCTGCCTCGCCAGGCCACTAAAGTCCTGTACTCGTAGCTACATCAGGGATGTCCGAAAGATTGCGGTCTATGCAGCGCATATGGGACACCCGCGCGTTAAGCGCGACCAGATGGTCCTTGGGCGTCCATGGCACGGTAAGATCCGCTTGGCCTTTGTCCTTGCGTTGCGCGTCGACCTTCTTGACGGCATACCTCTGCGAGTCCGGAAAGAGGCCTGTGCAAAGAAAAGAAAAAGCTTAAGGAAAGTGGGAAGAAAAAGAGACCGGAAGAAAAAGAGACCGGAGAGAAAAGAATCCGGAAGAAGAGAGACCGGACGGAAAGATAGCGGAAACAAAAATGGGGTCGAAGGAAAAAAGGCTCGTATGCAGTAGTCAAAGTGTAAAAGAAAACAACTTACGGAGGGCAAGTGTGTCGGTCTGCAGGATCAGCTGATCGCACTCCTTGTGCTCCTCCTCCAGCCGCGCGGCCTTCTCATCGGCACCCTTCCGGGCCTTGGTCATCTCCTCCAGCTCTGCCCGCAACACCACAGTGGCATTGCAGGCATTCTCAAGAGCCTCGTCCAACTTGGCCGCTGCGGTCACTTCAGCGGCCTTGAGGGCCTTGGCGTGGTCAAGCCCCAGCTGAATCAACTGAGACTTGAGCTCCTGGTAGCTGGTCTTGAGGGCGTTTAGCTCCTCCTGGTGCTGCCGGCTGAGCTCATCCTTCTCCCCTGTAACCGGAAAAATGAGTGTTAGCAAGGTTACACTAGTAAAACTGAAAAGAAACCAAGTTCAAAGGAGAAAGGAAAAAATAGTACGTTGGGCCGTGGCGAGCTGCTCCTTGAGAGCATCGATGGAAGCTTCCGGGATCACTGTTGAACAGAAATTGTAAGTGTCACAAGGAAAAAAGGTTTCCGGTAGCAAAGATGCCGGTAGAATAAAAAACTTACCTTGGCACTTGTCGTGTGCCTCAGCGAGCTCCCGGTGCTCCCATAAAAGCTCCTCGAAGAGGGCCTTCCGAGTGTCAGCGGTGACCTGTTCAAGAAAAAGAAGAAATGAGTTAAGTTTTGCGCTAAGAACAAAGTTCTTAACCCGAAACTCGGGCATCGGTTTTCCGCGTTTTTAAGATAAAGTTTTGCGCTAAGAACAAAGTTCTTAACCCGAAACTCGGGGACTCGCAGTGCCGGTTTTGCGCTAAAAACTTAAGATAAGTTTTGCGCTAAGAGCTGCGCTCTCACCACAAAACTCGGGGACTGGGAAGATAGACAAGAGAGAAACCGGCATGAAACTAAGGAAAAGATAAAACAGAGCCGGAAACGAAGAAACCGGCAAAGATTGAAAGTTAGTAGAACATACCGTCAGATTGTTCGTGGAATCGTACCACGCGCTGTCAAGCTCTTTTACGGCAGCCCGGAGCCGCATGAAGTGCTCCTCAGAACACCGATCCCCGACAGGATCAGGTGCCGGCAGCCGATCCTTGCCCATGCCGCGGGTCGCCGGAGTGATGTCCGCGGCGTTCCACTTTTGGGCATACGGCAGGAGGTGCCCCAGGTCCCGGCCTTGGCGCTGGAACTCCGTAATACGGCCGAGGAGGCCGGTGGCCTTCATGCTGGCGCGGCAGCCTTGGAGACGTGCAGCACCAAGGGCTGCTGGCCGCCCGAAGGGGCGCTGGAGGCCGTCGCCTTCCCCTTGATGAGCTTGGAGGGCTTGGGCGGCGGCGCGGTAGAAGAGGCCCCGGAAGTCTTGGCCGGCGGCGCGCCAGGAGCGGCCTTGGAGGGCTGGGCGCGAGGAGCCTCGGGCGGAGGCATGAGGATGGTGCGTGGAGAAGGGGGAGCGCTAGGAGCGTCACCCGTCTTGGAGCCCTTCCGGCGCGGAAGATTGGCGCGTTGTCTTTTCAAGGACGGAAGGAGCAAAAGGCTCCGCGCCGGCAGCTTCTTCTTCTCCGGCGCCGATGTTGCTGGCGCCGGTGTCTTGGTGTTCCGGGAGGAAGGAAGATCCTCCTCCGTGCGGTGATCTGACGAAGGGGGCCGCACGCCCCGGGCTGTTGTGCCCCCGAAGGGAGGGGAGATGTTCACGGCACCGGATGGTGCGGGCTTGCACGGAGGAGGGGTTGAGATCCTTGCGGATCCCTCGAGCCCGATGGCCTCGGGCCAAGCTTGAGAGCGGGGCTGAGAAAAAGAAAAAAGACAAGTGGTTGAGAAGAAGCAACCGGAAAAAGAACTTAGCAAAAAAGGAGGCAAGCCGGAAAATGAAATTACCCGGAAGCGGTTGGCATCGCTTTGCGCCCGTAGCGGCGCACGCCCACTTCTTTCTCCCCCACGGGCTCCGTCCGGAAGCGCTTGGAGGGAGGAGCCGAGCGGTAGATGCCGGCTGCTTGTTCTTCTGGCCCTGGGCCATGAGTTTGTCCACAAACTCAGTGCCGGCCTCGGCGCGCAGGGGCGGCACGCGCTCGTGGATCTGTGAGTTGGATATGGCTAAGAAGCAATTCGCAAGAAAGCGATAATGGCAAAGTATAAGAAGCCGGAAAAGAAAATACCTCGAGCACAACCAGCTCCTGTTTCCGGTGGGCTCCGGCGGGTCCCGGCCAAGGCGCGCAGCCGGAGTCTTCCCCATCTTCAGATCCTTCCAAAAGATGTAGGGATCCGGGTCGAAGGAGTCAAAGGCACGCTTCCGGAGAGGTCCTCGCGGCTCTGCCTGGATAGAGGGGAAGCGGTCCCTGGCCTGAAACAAGGTAAAAAAGATGGTTAGCAAAAGCAGAAACTTACCGGCAAAGACAACCCCAAGTGTAATCTCTTACTTCTTGGGTCGGACGGTTAGAGAAACTGAGGGGAAGGAGGCCCCATTCCCACGCAAAAGGCATAGCGGTTTGACAAATCTGCCTTGCCAGAACAACATCTTTCTTGCTGAGAGCGCGGCCTGTGATCTTGGTAGGATCGCCTGGGCCATACATCTCGCTCATCCTATGTGCGCGGCGCTTCAGAGGAAGCACCCGGCGCGATATGAAAGTCCGGATGATATCGTCAGAACAGATGTTGGTCTCCTTCTTCAGAGAGGCCAAGAAACGCACTACCCGGTTGGTTTCGGCGTGTTCCGTCCTTGGGTTATAGCTCCAGTTGGTTCTACTGGGGGGCCCCGCTTGATATGGAGGAAGATTGATGCGATCAGCGCGGCCGGTGTTCTTCACGTAAAAGAAAGTTCCTTGCCAGGTGCGGCAAGACTCGAGGCCGGTAAGCTTGAGAAAAGTGCTCCCTTGGCGGGAGCCGACGATGCAGGAGCCGCACTGCACGGGCGGCTTGGGCTTGGGATCTCCTTGCCCTGGACGGAGTTGATCCGCAAGTTGAAGAAACGGGCAAACGTCTCACGAGTGGGACGAATGCCATGTAAGCCTCCATGAAGGTGGCATAACAAGAAAGATAGAAAAGGGCGTTGCCAGGAAGGTGGTGAGGTTGGAGATCGTAGAAATCCAGGAAATCCCGGAAAAAAGTAGAGGCAGGAAGGCCGAAGCCGCGCTCAAAGTGAGCGAGAAAAACAACATACTCGTCGTCTTCCGGATCCGGTTCGATCTCGTTATCCGGAATCCGGCAGGCAACTCCTTCCGGAATCCTCCGAGACCGGTACAGCCAATCGATCTCAAACTCAGTAACGTAGGAGCCCATCCAGGCTCCGCGGGTGGTCGGGAAAGGCTCCTCGCCGGAAGATTGGCTGGGTGCTAGAGGCGACCAGAGCTGGCCTCTTGGCTACCGGAAGCTTGGCTAAAGCTACCGGATTCTAGGGTGACGCCGGACTCTTAGGTCACGGATTCCTACTGGTTGCCGGAATCGGTTTCCATTGGATCTGAGGCCGTAGATTCACCGGGAGAAGGTCTACGGCGCTTGAGAGAAAGAGAAGAAGAAGATGCAGAGGAAGATCCCTCGTCAGACATCGCAAGGATGGGCGGAGAAACAGGAAAGCCTCCCGTGAAGATCTACGAGTAAGAAGAAAACCAAAGAAAAAGGAGCAAATAAGAACACCAAAGGCTCAAGATCTGGAAAGCAAGCGAACGGCGAGTAAAGAGAAATTAGTACCAACCTTGAGCGGCGCGGTCGCTGGGGAAAGAGTTTGCTGGCGGAGAAGCGGGTCTGCAGCCGCCGGCGAGCACCGTCGACGGCGAGCGGAGAAGCTCGCGAAGAAGCACAAATGCGGCGGACGCGAAGAAGTTGCTGCCGAAGATCTCCGCACAGCGAAGTCCGGCGGCGGCACGGCGTGAGTTCGCCGGGCACCGGAGCTTGAACGGGCTACGGCGGGACGGAGGCGGCGGAGGCCGAGGGTGGAGCTCTGTGCGCGATGGAGGAAAATGCGAAGAAGATGAAGAACGGGCAGTTGTGCTATATAAGAGAAAGTGGGCAGCGAACTTGGGCCGCGGCGGTTCGCCTGTGCCCGCGACGGTTCGCACTGTGGGCCGCCACGTGGCGGAAACCGGATACAGCCCAGCAGGAGGCCACACGGAGGCGCACGCGGGATCCCGAAGAGGTAGTGGGATCCGCTGCGGTGCATTAAATGCGTGCGCGGGAGTCGAAGCGATGTGACAGTGGACACGGCGCGTCAGTTACCATGTCACTGACAGGCGCGGGGCCCGATATATTCTCGACTTCGCCGAGGAAGGAGCAAAGACACGTGGTGCCGGAAAAAAGAGATGCCGGAACGAGCCTTGCAAAGAGAAGAAAAGGAACAAGGATAAAGGTGCCGGAACTAGCTCAAGGGTTGAGTGGCTAAACCGGTATCTTAGAAAGATGAAAACCTGGCATGGTCAGGAGGTGAATCCTCAGGCTATACCAGCTTCAGGGACTAATGTTGGGGGATGCCCCGGTATGCCAAGGCATGCCAAACCAGGATGGTTTGAGCCATCGAATACCGGTTTTAATGTTCTTGGGAAGCCTAGTAGGAATCCGGAAGAGCAAGGCTAAGCCGGTATCCCCAAAGGGGTATCTGAGACCCGGTATAAAGAGAAAGGAGAGCATGTCCGGCGGACTGGTCAAAGATTCTCTTGAGCAAGAAGACAAAGGATGAGCCAAGCCAAGTAACTTTATTCGAGCCCTGGCGCCAAAGAGAGAGGTGACGGAGAAAGAAGCCGGGGGACATCAGCTTCTATGATAAAAGAAGGCCCCGGTGTCATCTATGATTAAAGTAGCTTTGTACAGTAGCCAGTTAAAGTAGCTTTGTACAGTAACTCTGTAAAGTAGTTAGTCCAGTCAAAGATGCCATTAGGGTTTCTTGCAGTGTAAGCCACCCTCTTCCCTATATAAGGAGAGGGGGCAGCCCATCTTCACGGGCAAGGATGTACGCGTGTATGTAGGAAGGCAGAGCCTGTAACTTGCGTGAATATATGAACATGGTGATCTAGAGGGAGTTCTTCCTTGTGTCTTTCTTCTTCAACCTCTGGCCTTGGCCAAGTTCTTGAGGCCATCCGGAATCTCTTCCCACCTGATCGCAAACCCTCCCCGAATCCTCTTGCGTCCATTCGGCCCAATCTAAACATCCTATGGCATCGCTTTCCACGGCGGTAGGTAGGTATGGTGGACACAAATGGCATAGTTTTTGGCTCAAGGATTTGGATGCACGAGAAGAATTCCTTTCAATACAAGGCTAGGCTAGCAAGGTTGTTTGAAGCAAACTCAAGTATGAAACGGTGCAGCAAGACTCACATATGAACATATTGTAAGCATTATAAGACTTTACTTCTCTTCCTTGTTGTTCAAACATACCAGAAAATATCTAGACTCAGAGAAACCAATCATGCAAACCAAATTTTAACAAGCTCTATGTAGTTCTTCATTAATGGGAACAAAGTACATGATGCAAGAGCTTAAACATGATCCATATGAGCACAACAACTGCCAAGTATCAAATTGTTCAAGACATTATACCAATTACCACATGAAGCATTTTCTGTTTCCAACCATATAACAATGAACGAAGCAGTTTCAACCTTCGCCATGAACATTAAGAGTAAAGCTAAGAACACATGTGTTCATACGCAACAGCGGAGCGTGACTCTCTCCCACACAAGCATTTATTCAGAGAATGAAAATAACAAAACGAAATAAAAGCACACAGACGCTCCAAGTAAAGTACATAAGATGTGACCGAATAAAAATATAGTTCACAGAAGAAACCGATAAGTTGTCGATGAAGAGGGGATGCCTTGGGCATCCCAAGCTTAGACGCTTGAGTCTTCTTGAAATATGCGGGGATGAACCACGGGGCATCCCCAAGCTTAGACTTTTCACTCTTCTTGATCATAGTATATCATCCTCCTCTCTTGACCCTTGAAAACTTCCTCCACACCAAACTCGAAACAAACTCATTAGAGGGTTAGTGCATAATCAAAAATTTCACATGTTCAGGGGTGACACAATCATTCTTAACACTTCTGGATTAAGCTACTGGAAGTTAATGGAACAAAGAAATCCATCAACACAACAAAAGAGGCAATGCGAAATAAAAGGCAGAATTTGTCAAAACAGAACAGTCCGTAAAGACGAATTTTTTAGAGGCACTGGACTTGTCAGATGAAAATGCTAAATTGAATGAAAGTTGTACATATCTGAGGATCACGCACGTAAATTGGCAGATTTTATGAGTTACCTACAGAGAACCATACCCAAATTCGTGACAGCAAGAAATCTGTTTCTGCGCAGTAATCCAAATCTAGTATTGACTTTACTATCAAAGACTTTACTTGGCACAACAATGCAATAAAATAAAGATAAGGAGAGGGCTACAGTAGTAACAACTTCCAAGACTCAAATATAAAACAAAAGTACTGTAGCAAAATAAAAACATGGGTTATCTCCCAAGAAGTTCTTTCTTTATAGCCATTAAGATGGGCTCAGCAAATTTAATGATGCTCGCGCAAGAAATAAGAGTTGAAGCAAACGAGACCATCAAGAAGCAAATTCAAAACACATTTAATTCTAACATGCTTCCTATGCATAGGAATCTTGTAAATAAACAAGTTATGTAGGCATAATGCAACAAGCATAGGAAAACTAGACAAGCGCAACTTCAAGATTTTCAGCATATAGAGAGGTGTTTTAGTAACATGAAAACTTCTACAACCATATTTTCCTCTCTCATAATAACTTTCGTAGCATCATGAACAAATTCAACAATATAACTATCACATAAAGCATTCTTATCATGAGCCTCATGCATAAAATTATTACTACTCCCAACATAAGCATAATCAATTTTATTAGTTGTAGTGGGAGCAAATTCAACAAAGTAGCTATCATTATTATTCTCATCATCAAATATAGGAGGTATAGTATCATCATAATAAACTTTATCCTCCATAGTAGGTACCAAAAGACCACTATCATTATAATCATCATATATGGGAGGCATATCATAATCAACATAAACTTCCTCCTCAATACCCGGAGGGCTAAAGAGATCATTTTCATCAAAACCGACCTCCCCAAGCTTAAATTCTTCCATAGCATTAGCAACAATGGTGTTCAAAGCATTCATACTAATAACATTCCCATTAGCATGCATAAGTTCCATGGGTTTTTTAATTTTCTCTTCAAACACATCATGTCCTAATTCAAGATAAAGTTCATAAAGATCTCTCATTTTGTTGTTGTCTTCCATTAAGCCTTACTAGTGTAAAACAAAACAAAAAGATGCAATTGCAGGATCTAAAGGAAATAGCTTCGACACACACAACGGCAACAGAAAAGTACTTAGTTACCTGGGACCGGAGTATGGGTGCCTTTTACCTTTCCTCCCCGGCAAGCGCGGAAAAGTGCTTGATGTCTCGGGTGCTTCTATTCTTGTAGACAGTGTTGGGCCTCCAAGAGCAGAGGTTTGTAGAACAATAGTTTCCCTTAAGTGGATCACCCAAGGTTTATCGAACTCAGAGGGAGGAAGAGGTCAAAGATATCCCTCTCAAGCAACCTGCAATCACGATACAAGAAGTCTCTTGTGTCCCCAACACACCTAATACACTTGTCAGATGTATAGGTGCACTAGTTCGCGAAGAGATAGTGAAATACAAGTGGTATGAATGAATATGAACAGTAGTATGGCAGAAAAGTGCTTGCTGGTGTGCATTGATGGGTAATATTGGAGGAAGTAGATCAAAGTGGTTAAACAAGCGTGATTGCGGTATTTGGAAACAATGCCTAGGGATCATACTTTCACTAGTGGACACTCTCAACATTGATCACATAATAAATAAGTTCTCTTCCTTTGTGCTACATATACTCTTGTTTGATAATGAACACCATTCGTTGTGTAGGGCTACAAGAGCACCTCAATGCCGGAGTTAACAAGCTCCACAACATTCGGCATTCATATTTAAGTAACCTTTAGAGCATAATAGATCTTTGCAATTTAAACCGAGTACTAACATAGCATACACACTGTCACCTTTACACTATGAAGGAGGAATAAATCACATCAATACTATCATAGTAATAATTAACTCCATAACCTACAAGAGATTATGATCATAACCTACGCCAAGTACTACACGATGCACACACTGTCACCATTACACCGTGAAGGAGGAATAGACTACTTTAATAACATCGCAAGAGTAGCACATAGACTAATAGTGATACAATTCTCATCATATGGATCTCAATTATGCAAGGCAATTCATGAGATCATTGTATTGGGGTACATGAGAGAGAGATTAACCACATAGCTACAGGTACAGCCCTTAGCCTCGATGGAGAACTACTCCCTCCTCATGGGAGACAGTAGCGTTGATGAAGATGGCGGTGGTGTCGATGGAGGAGCCTTCCGAGGCACTTCCCGTCCCACGGCGGCGTGAACAGAGACTCTGTCCCCCAGATCTTGGCCTGGCGTGGCTCTGGAAGGTTTCTCGTACCGTGGCTTTTCTTATCGAGGTTTTAGGTCGAGGAGGCTTAAATGGCGAAGAGGCGGAGTCGGAAGGCTGACGGGGCACCACACGTAGGCGGCGCGCGGCCCCCCCTGGGCGGCGCCGCCACCATGTGTGGGCCCCAGAGAGCTCTCCTCGGTGGCTCTCGTTCTGGAAGCTTCGTAGAATATAATCTGGCGTTGATTTCGTCCGATTGAGAATATTTCCTTACTAGGATTTATGAAACCAAAAACAGCAGAAAACAGCAACTGGCCCTTCGGCATCTCGTCAATAGGTTAGTTCCGGAAAATGCATAATAATGACATAAAGTGTGAACAAAATATGTGTGTATCATCATAAAAGTAGCATGGAACACAAGAAATTATAGATACGTTTGAGACGTATCAGCTGCTTCTCCAAGGTCCTTCATTGAAAAACACTTATTCAAATAACCTTTTACACTACTCAGAAGTTCTACATCATTTCCAATCAATAATATGTCATCTACATATAATATCAATAACTTTCTTGTAAATACAAGCCTCTCCATGGGTTTGTATAAATCCAAAGTCTTTGATCACCTTATCAAAGCGTCGGTTCCAACTCTGAGATGCTTGCTTCAGTACATAGATTGAATGCTGAAGTTTGCATACCTTGTCAGCATTCTTATGATCGACAAAACCTTTAGGTTGTACCATATACAACTCTTCCTCAATGTCACCATTAAGGAACGCCGTTTTGACATCCATCTACCAAATTTCATAATCGAAAAATGCAGCTATTGCTAACAATATCCTCACAGACTTTAGCTTTGCTACTTGTGAGAAAGTCTCATCGTAGTCAACTCCTTGAATTTTTCGAAACCCTTTCGCGACAAGTCGAGCTTTATAGACAGTAATATTACCATCAACATCTGTTTTTCTTTTGAAGATCCATTTATTCTCGCAGCCTTGCGGCTATCTGGTAAGTCTACCAAAGTCCATACTTGATTATCATACATGGATCCCATTTCGGATTTCATGGCCTCTTGCCATTTGTTGGAATCTGGGCTCATCATTGCTTCCTCATACGTCGCAGGGTCTTCATCATTGTTGTCCACAATCATGACATTTAGACAAGAATCATACCAATCAGGAGTGGTGTGAACCCTAGTCGACCTGCGAGGTTCAGTAGTAAGTTCGTTCGAAGTTTCATGATCATTATCATTAGCTTCCTCACTAATCGGTGTAGGTGGCACAAGAACATCTTCTGGTGTTGCGCTACTCTGATTTTCAAGAGAAGGTTCAGTAACCTCGTCGATTTCTACTTTTCTTCCAGTCACTTCTCTCGAGAGAAACTCCTTCTCAAGAAAGGATCCGTTCTTGGCAACAAAGATTTTACCTTCGGATTTGTGATAGAAAGTATACCCAATTGTTTCTTTTGGGTATCCTATGAAGACAAATTTTTCCGCTTTGGGTTCTAGCTTGTCAGGTTGTAACTTTTTTACATAAGCTTCGTAGCCCCAAACTTTAAGGAACGACAACTTAGGTTTGTTTCCAAACCACAATTCATACGGTGTCATTTCAACAGATTTAGATGGTGCCCTATTTAAAGTGAATGCAGCTGTCTCTAATGCATAACTCCAACAAGATAACAGTAAATCTGTAAGAGACATCATAGATCGAACCATATCCAATAAAGTTCGATTACGACGTTCGGACACACCATTGCGCTGTGATGTTCCATGCGGTGTCAACTGTGAAGGTATTCCGCATTTCTTTAAATACATGCCAAACTCATAACTCAGATATTCACCTCCACGATCAGAACGTAGAAATTTAATCTTCTTGTTACGTTGATTTTCTTCTTCACTTTGGAATTCCTTAAACTTCTCGAAAGTTTCGGATTTATGTTTCATCAAGTAGATATACCCATATCTACTCAAATCATCTGTGAAAGTAAGAACATAACGATAACCACCGCGCGATGCTACACTCATTGGTCCACATACATCAGTATGTATGATTTCCAACAAGTCTGTAGCTCGCTCCATAATACTAGAGAATGGAGTCTTAGTCATTTTTCCCATTAGACATGCTTCGCATCTATCAAGTGATTCAAAATCAAATGATTCAAGTAGTCCTTCAGAATAGAGTTTCTTCATGCGTTTCACTCCAATATGACCAAGATGACAGTGCCACATATATGTAGAATTATCATTTAATTTCTTTCTTTAGCATCAATGTTATGTATATGTGTATCACTACTATCGAGATTTAACAGAAATAAACCATTAATCTTAGGTGCACGACCATAAAAGATATTATTCATATAAATCGAACAACCATTATTCTCAGACTTTAATGAATAACCGCTTTGCAATAAACAAGATCCAGATATAATGTTCATGCTCAACGCAGGCACCAAATAATAATTATTTAGATTTAAAACTAATCCCGATGTTAGATGTAGAGGGAGCGCGCCGACGGCGATCACATCGACCTTGGATCCATTTCCAACGCGCATCGTCACCTCGTCCCTCGCTAGTCTTCGTTTATTCCGTAGCTCCTGTTTCGAGTTACAAATATGAGCAACCGAACCAGTATCAAATACCCAGGCACTACTACGATTACTAGTAAGATAGACATCAATAACATGTATATCAGATATACGTTTCTTTTTTATGTTGCCGCTCTTCAGATCTGCCAGGTACTTTGAGCAATTCCGCTTCCAGTGTCCCTCTTGTTTGCAGTAATAGCACACAGTATCAGGTTTAGGGCCAGTCTTGGGTTTCTTAGGAGGCGCGTCAGCTTTCTTGCCGCCCTTCCAGAATTTACCCTTTTCCTTAGACTTGCCCTGCTTCTTGAACTTGGTGGTCTTATTGACCATCAATACTTGGTGTTCTTTCTTTATCTCCACTTCAGCAGTTTTCAGCATTGAGAAGAGTTCAGGTAACGTCTTGTTCATGCACTGCATGTTGTAGTTCATCACGAAGTTCTTGTAACTAGGTGGCAGTGATTGAAGAGCACGATGAATCCCCAAGGCGTTAGGAATCGTTATTCCCAAGTCTTGGAGTTTCTTCGCGTGCCCAGACATCATGAGCACGTGCTCGCTAACGGAGCCGCCTTCTTCCATCTTACAGTTAAAGAATTTTTCAGAAGCATCATAGCTTTCCACGGCCGCATGAGTTTCAAATATCATTTTGAGCTCACTGATTATATCATGAGGGTCGTGGTTCTCAAAGCGTTTCTGAAGCTCCGATTCTAAACCGTAGAGGATGGGACACTGAACTGTGGAGTATTGTGTCTTCCGAGTGAGGTAAACAGCTTTAGCCTCATCGGTAGTTGTTTCTATAGGTGGGTCACCCAGCGGTGCTTCGAGCACATAGAGCAATTGTCCAGCTGTGAGGACAATCCTCAAGTTACGGAACCAATCCGCAAAGTTGCTTCCATTGTTATTCAGCTTTTCTTTCTCTATGAACGAATTAAAATTGATGGTAGGGGTCGCCATAATCTACAACATATCTGCAAAAGTTTAGACTAAGTTTATGACAAATTGAGTTTACTATTAATTTAAAATTAACTAAGTGAACTCCCACTCAAAACAATATCCCTCGAATTGTCTTAGTGATTACATAAACCAAATCAACTACACCAAGTCTGATCATCACGTGAGATGATGTAGTTTCAATGACGAACATCAACATGTTCATCATATCATCAATATGATTCATGCTTAACCTTTCGGTCTTCCGTGTTCCGAGGCCATGTCTGTACATGCTAGGCTCGTCAAGTCAAACCCTAGTTTCCGCATGTGCAAAATTGGCTTGCACCCGTTGTATGCACACGTTGAGTTTATCACACCCGATCATCACGAGATGCTTCAAAATAACGAGTCTTAGCAATGGTGCTAACTAAGGACGAACACTTCATTATCTTGATTTTTGGTGAGAGGGATCATCTTATAATGCTACCGTCGTGATCTAAACAATATAAGATGCATAAAAGGATTAACATCACATGCAATTCATATGTGATATGATATGGCCCTTTAGTCTTTGTGCCTTTGATCTTCATCTCCAAAGCACGGACATGATCTCCATCATCAACGGGCATGATCTCCATCATCGTCGGTGTAGCGTCAATGTCAATGGCGCCGTCTTCATGGTTGTTCTCCCATGTAGCAACTATTACAACTACTTTGAAATAATACCTCAACATGAAATATAAAGACAACCATAAGGCTCCTGCCGGTTGCCACAATACAATAATGATCATCTCATGCATATTCATCATCACATCATGGCCATATCATATCACCAAACCCTGCAAAAACAAGTTAGACGCCTCTAATTTGGTTTGCATATTTACGTGGTTTAGGGTTTTCGGTAAGATCCAATCTACCTACGAACATGAACCACAACGCTGATACTAGTGTTGTCAATTGAAATAGTAGTGTAATCTTAACTATGGTGAGAGAGGCAGACACCCGCAAAGCCACTTATGCAATACAAGTTGCATGTCGAGTGTGGAGCAAGTCTCATGAACGCGGTCATGTAAAGTTAGCCGGGCCGCTTCATCACACCATACCGCAAGATGCAAAGTAAACATAACAAGAGACAACAAAATCATCAATGCCCACAAAACCATTGTGTTCTACTCGTGCAACCAATCTATGCATAGACACAGCTCTCATACCATTGTAGGGATTCGTAGCATAGAAAACAAAAAAATTCCTACCGCGAGAATGAATAACAAGCCAAGATCTAATCTAGTAGATGGTAGGAACGAGGTGAAGATCATCATACCCTTGAAGATCGTTAAGCGTTAACAAGATTATATCACGTGGTTGATGTAGTCGATCACTTGCCGCTTGCAAGCGCGTAGAAGATCTTGACGGTGCCACAGTCGGGCAGCACCTCCGTACTCGGTCACACGTTCGATGCTGATGACGACGTCCTTCTCCCCGTTTCAGCGGGCAGCGGATGTAGTAGATCCTCCTCGGAATCCCGACAGCACGACGGCGTGGTGGCGGTGGTGGTGGAGACCTCCGGCAGGGCTTCGCCTAAGCACCGCGGGAGTAACGGGAGGAGGAGTGGCTAGTGTTTGGGGAGAGGGGGCACTTGGGGCGCCGGCCTTGGGTGCCCTTGGGTGGTGCGGATCAAGGTGTGGCCGGCTCCCTCCCTCTCTCCCTCATTATATAGGTGGAACCCCAAGGGTTAGCCCAAAGATTCGAATAAGAGTCCAACTCAAAAACTTACCATATGGGTGAAACCTAGGGGAAGTGGGACTCCTCCCTTTCCTTCCCATATGGGCGGCCATGGTGGTGGAGTCCACCATGGACTCCACCTTCCCCTTAGGTCGGCCGGCTAGGGTTGGTGGAGTCCATCCGGGACTCCACCTTCCATGGTGATTTCTTCCGGAAGGTTCTAGAAACACGCCTTCCATAAATGCACCGGATCATTTTCCAAACTTGGAAAGTGACTTCCTATATATGAATATTATTCTCAGGACCATTCGGAACTCCTCGTGATGTCCTGGATCCCATCCGAGACTCCGAACAACATTCGAACTCCATTCCATATTCCAAATCTACTTAAACGACAACAAACCTTAAGTGTGTCACCCTACGGTTCGAGAACTATGCGGACATGATCAAGACTCCTCCCCGATCAATAACTAATAGCAGAATCTGGAGATCCATAATAGCTCCCACATATTCAATGATGACTTTGTGATCGAAAGAACCATTCATAGATAACAATTCCCTTTGTCTCGCGATATTTTACTTATCCGAAGTTTGATCATCGGTATCTCCATACCTAGTTGAACCTCGTTACTGATAAGTACTCTTTACTCGTACCGTGATATGATATCCCTTGTGAACCAGTCACATGCTTGCAAGCTAATCAGATATCATTCCACCGAGAGGGCCAGAGTATATCTATCCGTCATTAGGATGGACAAATCCCATTATTGATACAAGTGCCTCAACCCTATACTTTCCGAATACTTAATTCCACCTTTATAACAACCCATTTACGCAGTAGTGTTTGGTGTCATCAAAGCATCCATCCGGTGTAGGTGATTAACAAGATCTCATGGTCGAAGGATTAAGTTACTATGCATATTATAGCTTGAAGCATAAAGAACTAAATGACTTGATCATATGCTACGCTTACTATGGGTGTATGTCCATCACATCATTCACCTAATGATATGACCTTGTTATTAATAACATCCAATGTTCATGATCATGAAACTATGAACATCTATTAATCAACAAGCTAGTTTAACAAGAGGCTTACTAGGGACTCTTTTATGTTTACATAACACACATGTATAAATGTTTTCGGTCAATACAATTATAGCATGAGATGCAAACTATTATCATAAACACAAAGATATAATAATAACCACTTTATTATTGCCTCTTGGGCATATCTCCAACAAAATGATTTAGCTAATTCAGTTCATGGAAGAGGTGAACTGTCAAACCACTGTATGGAAGTTGGCATTGAGTATCTTCGGCGCACCAACACTTCGGTCGGAAAGATGATTGTTCCGTACCAAGTATCTGTTTACTTGCTCAATGGGGAGTTCCAGAAGAAAGCACTTGTTTCCATGTTCAAGAGGACTGAGAATTATTCTCTTAGTGTGATGAAGCAAGTGAGTTTGTGTTTTTTTGTATTTACATGTCTACTATCTTTTTTAGCTAGGGGTGGCTAATCCATTTTTTTGTGTGTGTTTCTTTTTTTATGCAGATCTCATTCCCTGTTTTGGAAGAGGTTCAAAAGGCAAATAAAGAAGGGAATCACTGGTACTGTTTGTCTATGAACTTTCAAGCTGAAAGGTTTGAAGCACTCGATTCCATGCGTTCTCAAGGGGACGAGTCGCTTGTTAGTCATGCAACTCGTCTTATCAATAATATCAAGGCTTTATGGGAGATACACTACAGCACATCGAAGGTTCAGATCAAGGACTGGGAACTGAAGATCATAGATGTGCCAATACAGGCAAATATGTATGTCCTTTTTTCTCTTACATTTTCTTTTGTTTTTTCAGGACTCCCTCATTGTGTGTTTTTTTTTGCGCATTGCTTATTTAATAATCTAGTTTTCCCTCTTTTTTTTCATGTGAAAGTTTTGATTGTGGATTCCACACTATCTATAATATCGACAAGTGGGATGGGCAGAAGGTCCCTGCACTTGCAAAAGATGATGTGCTGAAGTTAAGGAGGATTTATCCATATAGATGGTTAACTGCAGATTTCAATGAAGAGAAAGATAGGTGGAGGTACAACCTATTCAACAATGTAATCAGGTAGGATATCTTCTTTTTCTACTTCTGTTAAATGCATTCTATAGGGGCATGAAGGTTCAGAAAATCAGGTAGGTGCATCAAATCTATCTGGTAGTTTTCTACAAAAAACCTGTCAGGTGTGTTAAAATAATCTGATAGCTATGAAGAGCTAGTTTTTGTTTGTAATTGCTCTGGAAAAACCTGGCAGGTGACAAGGTATCAACTTGTCAATGCCTATGGATTGTAGACTAGGGTTTAGTTAGATGTAGAGGGCAAGTAGATCTCGAAGGTTTCAGCCGAAAAGTACTCGACGAATATAAAACTAGGGTTGTGTTGACAGTAGATTCGATGCTTTCTTTGTCCCTCGACTCCCCCTTATATAGGAGGTGGAGCCGATGGATTCGTATTGTACAAGTTACAGAGCCCGGGAAGGTTTCTAACTCATCCCGCAAGATTACAAACATCATTTCCTAATACAACCCTAGCTTTCCTTAATAACAACTTGGGCTTCCGATTCTTCTTATTCTTCGAGTCGTGGGCCTTCAGTAAACCCTAGGTACTATCTTCAGCTGGCCCATTGGGAATGCCTATATAGTGCTTGAGATTTTGCTTGAATCGCAGAATCAGTGAAAATCTCCACTGTTTATATTTACTCTATAACTTTAAACTTCTCTATATTTCTTCATATGAATTTCTATATTGTACAGGGATAATGGTGATTGGGGCTAGTTCATCTGACGGATCAGGTACTAGTTAACTGCTCTAGTGGCAATCCGCAAAAACCTACTTCAAGATCACGTCCCCGGACATGATCTCGGGATACTGGTGTAAACTTCGACAAGTGCCGCTTAAGGTCTTACCATTCTGTCGAGTCCAGTCATATTTTATCGGGTACCTAACGCGTCCGTTAGATTTTCCTTATCGTTGATACGGATAAAAGTAGCTAACCGACGTCAGAGACGGCGCCACGCCACTCAGAACGGATCCGGGGTCTTACCTTCGCAAGTTTTGCATTCAAAAATTGTTCGCAACTTTGGCGTTCTGAGAATATATTCTCGAGTGCTTATTCGGCTGTTGGAATGGCACATTTTATTGAGTCAACGGATGACTTATATTGCTTTCCCGATGGGAGTATATGTAGAGTTACTTTAACTCGAAATATACTCTCTTGTTCTTCTATCTTTCTTCTCTCTTTTTTATAATTTCATCGGGCACGCGAACAGCGTTCCGATGGGAATAGGCTACAGACCAAGGACTTGTGCCTGGGTGTAGGCTCCACATTTATGCCGCTATATTTTCTTTCTCTTCCGAAATTTTTCGGGTGCGAACAGCGCTCCCGATGGGAGTAGCCCCCGAGGCTATGAGCAAATAATTTGTATTTGATCATAGGCTCACACCATATCTATTTTGTCTTTCTCTAACTTTTCATTTATTTCAAAGTAGCCCCCGAGCATTTGGGCAAAAACTTGTATTTGATCAAAGACTCCCGAAATAATCAATAATCTTTTGCTGTCGAAATTTTTTGTCATGCGTCTTTGTCGAAAATTTCTCTTGTCAAGGTGACATCATTGCTTACGATAGCCACGATTACTGTATCGGGAATATGCGAGAACCGCTTCTCTCTCTGCCTTGTGGGTCCAATTTTCCTATCCAATTGACACGTCGTGCAAGTGGGGGATACACGTCGTCCGTTTTTTCCGGCACACGCACTGTGCCGCCTGTCTCTTCATTTCTCAGTAAAAGTCCGCTTTTACCCTTTGTCCACGTGTAGTCCATCTACCCCGCAATTTCCTTCATCCAACGGTTGCGCCGATTCGCTGCACCTCTACTTAGGTCCATCTTCTTCTTCCTCTGGCACTTTCGCTCGCGCCGCACCTCTGTTCTTTCTTTACGAAAATTCTCCGCTGCGCCCAGAGCTCTTTGTGCTCCTTCGCCCTTGCGCTCTTCTACTCCACGCTTGTTGATGCCGCCGCGCAAACTCACCAGGCACAGTACTCCAGAATCACAGATGGCTACGGATCTGGGGAACTTGGAGTGGGAGAGATCCAAAATCTCTCAACAGGATATCAATATGCTGAAGAAGCTTGGCATCAGCGGGAAACAAGACGCGCTGCGCTTCCCCAAGGAAGAAAGCTACCCAGCTCCGCCAATGCAATATCGGGTTAGTTTTGTCGACCACCTTATCCGTGGTCTTTCCACCCCCATCCATGATTTCCTTCGTGGGTTGCTTTTCATGTATGGACTGCAACTTCACCATCTTACTCCCAACTCCATTCTCCACATTTCTATCTTTATCACATTGTGTGAAGCTTTCCTTGGGATCCAGCCTAACTGGTCCCTATGGAAACGTATCTTTCTTTGTCGCCGTAATGGCTCTCCCAGCATCGCCTATAACATAGGCGGCGTTGTAATCTGCGTCCGTCCTGACGTTGAATACTTCGACGTCAAATTCCCTGATTCAGTTCAAGGGTGGCGCAAAAAATGGCTGTACATCCACGAGGAGAATCATGGCTCTATTGAAACATCCCTCCTTTTGATGGTGTCGAAAAAATCTGTCGTCGCTGATCTGGGATGCGAGGCTAAGAAAAAGACGGCGACAGAGGCATTGATGACCCGTATCCACGATCTACAAAACACCCGTGGCAAAGAACTATCGGGTATCCAGATCACATCGTATTTCCTTAGAATCAGAGTGCAGCCTCTTCAGGCTCGCAAAAATCCCCTCTGGAAGTATACTGGCGACGATGATGTGGATCGTTTGTCGGTGGATTTATCGGTTAAAGATTAGAAAAACTTGTCAAAAATCTCTTCCCTCAGCAAGAAAGATCCCGTCCCTTCTTCTTGTCGCGTAAAACCTTACGCCACCAATGCGCTTCCCAAGGTAACCTTTGCCGATTTTCTCATATTTGTTTGACATCCTTTTCATAACTCTTTTATTGACATCTCCTTTTTTTTATAGAATCATCCAAGCCTTGTCTCTCTTCCTCCCCTTCCTGAGGGTGGAGAAGTCGAAGAACGAGCCGTTGTCACTGATGACAACCAAGGTGCTCCTTCCTTTGAGAATGAACCCGCAGGTTCTCGAAAATCTGCGGGATCCTCTGAAAAAGGGGCTGCCTCTGAAGCTACCGCATCGGCACAATCTCCTCCTCCTGCCGTTTCTCCAAAGAACAAAAGGAAAAGGGCAGACGTCGAAGAAAAAGCAGACGTCGAAAATTTCGGCACTTCCAAAGCCGAAGAACCTGCTCCTTCACGTCAGAAGGCAGCTTTCGATCCATACCTTGACGCCCTCGTCAGTTCGTAAGTTACTCCGTGGCTCTCGCTGTTTTAATTCTTGAAAGTTTTCGTCTATATACCTTCTTATACTTCCGCAATGTAATTGTAGTGGTGATGAAGAAGAAGTGCCAGCTATTGATGCGCCTGCTCGAACGAGTACGTCGCATACTCTAGTTATTTCGTAAGTCGTGCTCTATTTCTATCGGCAGTACTGCTTCTGCTCCATGGACCAGGAAAAGAGTGCGTCTGAAAACTCGCGGGTGTTTCAGTACATTTGTAAGGAGGACTATATTTCGACACTAAGCGTAAAAACGCCTTAGCTGTGCCACGTTCCAGGGGTTCTTCTCGAGATTCCTTGTCATCTTGTCCTTGATCACGCTCCTCCTTCGATGACACGTGACGACGTAAGGGCCAAGCCATGGCGACTCAAGTTTTTCAGTATGCTCTTGATTGAGTCGCAAAACTAGGTCTCCAACCTGAAAGGATCTTGGTCGCAATCGTCGACTGTGGTAGTTTTTCAGGTCCTGCTGATATTTAGTTACCCTTGACAATACTTCGTCTCGAGCTTCGTCGAGTGGATCGACGTCGTCTTCCAATGCTTTCCTGGAGACTTCTTCATTGTACTCCGTGACTCTGGGAGAGTCGTGCTCATTTCTATCGCGGCAGATGCTCCATAACACACTTGGTAGCTCCTCCTGCCAAGTATGTCGAGCTTTTTCCAAAGGTCCTGCGCTTTCTGCTTTCTGACTTGACCATTGGTTTGATTTGACTTGAACGTGCAATCGACGCCTAAGCAAATTTGATACCTACCTCATTCCTTGAATTCCTTGATGTGAAGTTACGTTGTCCGTGACGATGCTATGAGGTACTCCAAACCGAAAAACGATGCCCTTTAACGAATTTTATTGCTGCATCCGGTGAATTTATCGGCTTTGCTTCTATCCACTTGGTAAATTTGTCGACCGCGACGAGCATATACTCGTATCCTCCTGGCGAGGCTTTGTGTAACTTTCCCACCATGTCAGAGACCTTGAGCAAAGGGCCAAGATAAAGGTATGGGCATCAATTCCGCCGCCGGAGAGTGGGGTTTTGCGGCAAATCTCTGGCACGCGTCACAAGTTCGCACTATCTCTTTTGCGTCCTCGATTGCTGTCAACCAGTAAAATCCAGCTCGAAAAACCTTGGCCGCGATAGCTCGACTGCTTGCGTGATGGCCGCATACTCCTTCGTGTACTTCCTTTAAGATTATCCTTCCTTCTTCGGGTGTGACGCACCTTTGTAACACACCCGAAATACTTCGTTTGTACAACTCCCCTTTAACCACTTTGAAAGCTTTGGAGCGCCTGATAACTCGCCTTGCTTCAACTGGATCATCGGGTATTGTTTTCGTTAGGATATATGATATGTACACCTGCATCCATGGGATTTGCACCATCAGTACTAGATCCTGTTCCTCTTCTTCTTCCTCTTCCAATGTTTCTTTCGCAGCCCCCGAGGGTTTCTCGTTCTTCTCCTTCTTTGTTGATTTCTTAGGCTTTGTGGATCTCTCTATTATCTCCTCCCAGAATACGCCTGGCGGGATTGCGAGGCACTGCGACCCGATGTTTGCAAGAACGTCGGCTTCATCATTACTCAGCCTGCTGATGTGGTTTACCTCGCATCCATCAAACAGCTTCTCCAGCTCATTATACATTTCTTTGTACGCCACCATGCTATCATTGACCGCATCACATTGGTTCATGACTTGCTGAGCCACCAATTGTGAATCGCCAAATATTTTTAGTCGAGTTGCGCCGCAGGCTTTCGCCATCTTCATCCCATGTATAAGGGCTTCGTATTCTGCCTCATTATTAGATGCGTTTGGGAACGTCATCCGCAGAACATATTTCAATTTGTCGCCTTCAGGTGATATGAGTATCACCCTGCTCCAGCTCCTTCTAACCTTTTGGACCCGTCGAAGTTCATAGTCCAGGTTCTCGATAAATCCGGAGGTCCTGTGTTTTGCAACTCCATCCACTCTGCGATGAAGTCTGGTAAAATTTGCGACTTTATTGCCTTTCTTTTTTCATACATGATGTCCCGAGGAGAAAGTTCTATTCCCCAAAGAGACACGACCTGTAGCTTCTGGATTGTTGAGTATATTGGATAAAGGTGCCTCATTGACCACTATTATCGGATGCGCCGAAAAATAGTGCCACAATTTTCTTGCGGTTGTGAATACTCCATATGCTAGCTTTTGGTACTGCGGGTACCTCTGTTTTGAAGGAGATAATACTTCACTAACGAAATATACTGGCCTCTGCACTCCATGGAGTTTTCCCTCTTCTTCTCTTTCGACAACTAACGCCGTGCTGACCACCTGAGGTGTAGCCGCAATATATAACGAGTGGTTCCTTCTCTTTGGCGCTACTAAAATTGGTGGTGTCGAAATTTTACGTTTGAGGTCCTCGAAGGCCCTACTCGCCTCTTCGTTCCTTTGGAACTTCTCCTTGTATGATTAAGGCGTAGAACAGTAGCGCCTTTTCTCCCAGCCGCGACGAATCTGCTTAAAGCTGCGACTCGCCCGTTAGCTGTTGTATTTCCTTCAACTTTGTTGGCTTCCTCATTGTTACGATAGCTTGGATTTTTTTGGGATTTGCTTCAATCCCTCTCGCGAAACTAGGAACCGAAGTCTCTCCTGAGGCAGAAAGAACATTTCGTCGGGTTCAACTTGAGACAAAATTTGTCGAGGTTGTCGAAAGTTTCCTTCAAGTCCTCGATTAATGTTGCCCCTTTTTTGATGTGATGACGACGTCGTCGATGTACACTTGTACATTTTTCCCAATCTGTGTTGCTAAGCACTTCTGCATCATCCGTTGATATGTTTCTCCCGCGTTTTTCAACCCGAAAGGCATTGTTCTGTAACAAAATACGCCATACGGTGTAATGAACGCTGTTTTGGCTTCGTCATCTTCTTTTAATCTGATCTGGTTGTAACCAGAATATGTGTCCAAGAAGGAAAGACGTTCACATCCTGCCATGGAGTCGATGATTTGGTCGATCCTTGGGAGGGGAAAGTGATCCTCTGGACAATGTTTATTGAGGCACGTAAAGTCGACACACACGCGAAGGACTTTCGTGTGTTTCTTCGGCACCATCAGGTTAGCTACCCAAGTGGCCTCTGTAGATATTTCTTTGATGAAACTAGCTTCTCGAGTCGATCAATTTCTGACAGCATGGCTTTGCGGTTTGGTTCCGAAAAACGCCGCAAAGGTTGTTTGATTGGTCGCGCTATTGGATCCAAGTTTAGGTGGTGCTCGGCAAGTTCCCTGGGTACTCCTGGCATGTCAGCTGGACACCATGCGAAGATTTTCCAGTGCTCACGGAGGAACTCGATGAGCGCGCTTTCCTATGTGAGGTCCATGTTTGTTGCGATGGACGTCGTTTTCTTTGGATCTGTCGGGTGAATCTGCACTTCCTTAGAATCTTTTGCGGTATTGAAAGTTGACTCCTTGTTGGGTCTCCCTACATCTGGCAGCACATCATAATCAGTCATGAGCCTTGACGCTGCATACTCCGCTTGCATCCCGAAAGTTTCTGATATTCGATGAAAATCCTTGTCACATTTATCGGCTAACGCGAAGCTTCCTTTGACTGTGATTGGCCCTTTGGGTCCAGGCAATCTCCAAAGCAGGTATGTGTAGTGTGGCACCGCCATAAATACGCTGGGCGTCCCAACAAAGCGTGATACTGCGACGGGAAATCGACAACTTCGAATTCCAACCTTTCTATCCTGTAATTTTCTCGGGTCCCAAACTGAACGTCGAGATTGATCTTCCCCAATGGGTAACTTGGCTTCTCTGGTGTGATGTCGTGGAAACGTGTGTCGGTTGGTTTCAAATTTGCTAAGGAGATGTTCATCTTCCTTAGTGTATCTGCGTACATGAGGTTTAGGCTGCTGCCTCCATCTATAAATACTCGAGATACGTCGAATCCTGCAATTACTGCTGGTAAGATAAGTGCTGATTGCCCTGGTCGAGGAACTTGCTGCGGGTGATCCGCTATTGTGAAGCCGATGTCTTGCCCTGACCAATTTAGGTACTCAACCGTTGGTGGAGGCATCTTTTCTGCCATAAACACTTGCCGCGAGATTACCTTCTGAGCCCTATTAGATGGCCTAGCTTTTTGAATCATCGAGACCGCACCATTATTGTTCGGATCGACATATGGAGGTGGTTGTGGTGCTGCCGCTATTCTGAGCTGATGTCGATTTTCGTCCGTGATCGCGGGAGGGGGTGGCAAGTGGATCTCGCTCCTGGGCCCTTGGGGGTTTCTATTTGCTGCGTGAGCATTAGCCATCCCTGCGACCCGTAGCATTGCTTGGAAATTGCGGCAGTCTTTCTGTAGATGTCCTGATTGCCTTTTCCCATTGCTGTCGAGATAAAAATGCATCTGGCATGGCCCGTTCATCATATCTTCGGGAGTTATGAAAGATCTCTGGAACCTTGATCCGCTATTTTGCCTGTTATCTCTATTGTCGCCTTGCTGAACATTACTTCTTTGGTAATCATCTCTATTGTTTCCTCCATTGTTTCCTCGAAAACCAGCCGATATTTGGCCGGGTGCGTCGTAATTTGAGAATTGTCGAGGAAATCGGCGTCTATTTTGAAAATTTCGACTGCGGTCCTCCTCTGGGGACCTATGTCGTTTGTTATGTACTGCATCTTCACCATCTGCCCATCTGTTTGCTATTTCCATTAATGCTGATACTGTCCTTGGGTTTGTCCTTCCCAAGTCCTCCACGAAATCTCCTCGTCGAACTCCTGCTACAAACGCATCTATCGCTCTCTCGTCGGATATATTTTCTGCCGAGTTTTTGATGATGTTCCACCTTTGGATGTATTTCCTCATTGATTCATCATGCTTTTGTCGACATGACCTCAGTTCCTCTAGTGTCGCAGGTTTCTTGCAGGTTGACCGGAAATTCTTGATGAACACATCCTCGAAACTTTCCCAGCTGTCGATGGAGCCTGGGGGAAGCTTCTTTATCCACGATCTGGCGGCTCCGCTCAGATGTATTTGAATGCTCTGCATGGCTGTTGCTCTTGTTCCGCCTATTAATTTCACTGTCTCAAGGTAATCGACTAGCCAATCCTCGGGTTGTCGAGGGTGCTCCTCGGCAATGCCCTCCGATAGGGGCTTAGGGTTGATGGAATCCTGCAAGCTGACACGAGACATCGGTTCGCAGACAAGCGGGAAGAGCGATTTACCCAGGTTCGGGGCCCTCGATGAGGTAAAACCTTACGTCCTGCCTGTCTGTTCTTTGATTATGATGAAAACAGGTTACAATGGGGTGCCGAATAGTTCGGTTGTGATCTCGTCGAGATGCTAGTTGCTAGGGTAACCTAGTTCTAAGCTTCTGCTGGCTAGTTTTTCTAAGATTGATTGTGTCCCTCGATAGCCCCTCTCCTGGCCTTTATATAGGTGGCCAGGTCTCGAGAGGTCTATCTGAGTACGAGTTGGTTTACAGTAAATCTATCTCTAATCTTTCCTTGTTTGGCTTCCTCCATGTCTTGTACTCCAAGTAATCTTCCGTCGCACCGTCCTAGCGGCCCATCTTGCCATCGGGTACCTTCATGGGCCTCCAGTTGGACCGTGCAGGGTAGAGCAACAGTAGTTACCCGAAGGGTAATGCCCACGTCAGTAGCCCCCGAGTGTCTAGCCGAACATAGTTCGGGTAGAGACTAGAGCATGTCTTCCTCCGAAGTTCTTCTCCTTGATCATTCTTGCGTTTCTTCTATCTTCCATTTTCTATCGGGTGCCCGTCCCCGATGGGAGTAGCCCCCGAGTCTAGGTACGGATGCTTGCAATCCGTGCGTAGACTCAAGTTGTACCACTCGAACATTTTCTTCTGCTGAAGCTTTTTCCGGCAAATCTTTGTAGTCCATCCAATACATTTTCTTTAAGCAAGGGATAACGAATAACGTGCCCAACTTTTGTTGGTTAACTGCCGATGGCAAAACAACGTTATCCTACATAGAATCAAGTCCCCGAGCATGATCCTGGGTGCGAAAAAAGTTTTATCGGGTGCGCATTCAGCGCTCCCGATGGGAGTAGCCCCCGAGTCTGGGTACGGGCGTTTACGTTCGGATGCAGACTTGAGTCAAGTTTTTCCTTCGAACCTTTATTCTATCGGGTGCGCGTCAGCGCTCCCGATGGGAGTAGCCCCCGAGCCTAGGTGCGGATGCTCGCAATCCGTGCGTAGGCTTAAGTTGATCACTCGATATTTTCTTATCTCTTCGTATGTAATCATTCCTCATGACGTCATCGATGACGTTTTTCTGTCCCCTTGATTTTTGACTGATAAGACGCGACCTGCCAGCCCTGTTTTCGAGCAATTCCTGCTCCTCTTTACACGGTTAGCGAGGCACCTCCTCGATTTCTGCAACCATTAACTAGAGAAAAGGCCCATTAACAATACAAAGCCTTCCTTAAATTCCCCAAGAGATAGAAATCCCTAGCATTCTCCTTCATTCATCCCTTCGCTGTTCTTCTTCTTCTCCTGTTCACAACCGCTCGCGCCGCCACCACTGTCTTCCGATTTCTCCCAAATCTCACAATGGTGAAGAAGAAGAACCCTAGCGCCGCCGCCAGTTCCACGAGCGGCGGTGCCGCCGCAAATCTTCCTCGATTCTTTCGAAAGAAGGCGCCCCAAGCGCTCCTCCCCGGCTCCGGCGCCGATGGCGCCACCAAGTTCAGCAGCCAGGCCTGGAGATTGGACAGCCTCTACCGTCACCAAGCGTGACGAAAAAAGATCCCGAAGCCTGGGATTGATCTCCTCCGATGAGGGGAACGTGATCTTTCCAGGTGCGATTTCTCGACCTAATCCCCTGCCGGTTTTACCGTGATGTTCTTATCGTTCTTATATCGAGGTCTTTCGCTTCCCGTCCACGAATTCCTCCTCCATCTCTTGCGAACTTACGAAATCCAATTATGGCAACTCACTCCCAACTCAATCCTCCACGTTGCTGTGTTTATCACCCTCTGCGAAGCATATCTGGGCGTTGAGCCTCATTTTGGGTTGTGGAAAAAGATCTTCTATGTGAAGAGATACAGCAGTAGTAACGGATCCTTTGTCACCGGAGGAGTGGGATTTGTAGCTCGTTCGGATGTCAATTACTTCAATTTCCCAATGAGAGAGTCCGTGCAAGGGTGGAGGTTGAAGTGGTTCTATATCAAGGATTCCTTGTCACCCGAATCTCAACTTCACTGCTTTGTCGACGCCCTTGAAGCCAAGCCTAAGAATTCCTGGAAGAATGTTCTTTCTCCCGACGAAAAAGTAGCAGCCGACGAACTATTTGCTAGATTTCTTCGGATTAAAGAAGCTGATGGCCAAACCATGGTTGGTACTGAGGTAGCGGCAGTGTTTCTGAAACGTCGAGTCCAACCAGTTATGGCTAGAATTCGTCCAATGTGGTTGTATTCGGGTCCAAAAGACGAGACCAGAGTTAACGCTGCCGAACTGTCAGAAAAAGAACTGCTTGATGAAGTCCGTCGCCTCACTTTCTTTAGCCAAGAAGACTCGATCCCATTGTTGTCTCCGTATACTCCTTTTGACGCCGATCATCCACCACCAGAGGTAATTTCCCTCCTCAAATTCTTGTTATGCTGCTATTTACTTAATCGACATGATTACTGTTATTCTCATTCGTCTTTTCTTCTACAGACCCTCGTAGCTTCCGGGGACTTTCATAACTTGCCAAATGATACTTCCGAAGGAAGAGGCTCTTCAGAACCCGTTGACTCTCGTACTGTTGAGCATACAAACCCAACAATCGATCACGATGACCCGATAGATTCTGAAACTGCTTACACCAATCTCCCCCCGTCAGCCGATGACACTTGCGCCACAGAGGGATCAGTGCGTGATGATGACGCTGATCACGATGCCTTTGTTAATGCAGCTGCGGAGGAGACCAGGGCTTCTCCTATGAAGAGGTCAATCGGCGGCTTTGCCGACGAAGATGATCTCCTCGATATGTAAGTGTTTTTCTTCCTTTTACTATTTTCAGCTCCCTGGTCTTTTCGCATTTTTCTCATAACTTAGTCGATCGAATCTTTCTTGCAGTGATGATGATTTCATTGAGCCTCCGCCTAAGAGGGTCAGGTCTGATGCTGTCTCGCCAGCCGCCGCAGCTTCCGAAGCTTCGGCTCCTAAGGCGGCTCCCGCGGCGCAAGCATCGACTGCCTCTTCCCTTTCCAAAGGGAAAGATGCTCCTACTGCTGCCACAGCCCCTCCTTCTGTAAGTCTTTGTAGAATTTAACAAGAATCTTTTGGAATGTGTCTTTGCCTAATGATTTTTGTAAAACATTCCCTCTCTTCAAGGATCTACGAGGTGTGATATCCTCTTTAGAGGCCTTCGCCTCTCAATTCACCTCTCTGGAGGCGGACAAAATTTGGCTGCAAGAGGAGGCTAAGTCTTCCTCTTCAAAGCTGGATGGCGCCATCAAAAAGGCCGCCATAGCTCGCCAGGAGGTCGACTCCCTGAAAGAAGAGCTGAACAAGCTGAAGGAGAGGCTGGAGGAGGAGGAAACTCGGGCGGCAGAAAAGGATGAACTTCTCCGTCAGTCTGCCTTGGCCCTGCTTGGTAAGTTTTTACATCTCTTGCAGATTACCACTTTCTATGGTCTGTTCCTTCGTCAATGATTTCCTTTAATCTCTTTGCAGAAGCCGCCAGTATCCCTATTACTGCTTTGGACAATTTTCCAAACAATTCCCCGGCAAATGGTGTGTCAATGGTTCTCGCCACCCACCAGCTTACTCGGGAGCTGCTTGACAAGGGAAAGGGTGCTCTGGCGCGGATGCATTCAATGATATTCCCCAAGGCCAAGCAAGAGAAGAATCTGGGGCAGCTGATTGATGCCTTCGCAGTCGACACCAAGGAGGTCATCGAGGTATTCAAGCGCACCTCACGTACCTATGGTGCCCTTCTTGCCTTCCAACTTATGATGGGTTATGGCTTTAAGGCTGACATCGAAGAAATGACTAAGGAGCTGCCGAAAGAAAAAGATGGGCGACTTGTTAACTTAAGCGCCTTTACAGTATCTGCCCGTACTTGTGCTCGCCAGCTCCTTGATTTAGTTTCGTCGGGAAAGGCATCGGCTGGCCCCAGCCTGTCGACTCAGACTCAGGCTCCTTGATTATTGTAACAATTTTATCCTTGGGCTAGTATGAAACATTATTCTGTTGCGAGAACTCAAGTTTGTAATGAACACTGTGCTGGCAATGTTGCCAACATACTTTTGTCATAATATCTTCATTTGTACTTCTCCTGATAGGAATTTCTTGTACCTCTCCCGATGGGAGTTACGTTGGATGCTTGATTTATCCATAACCATCATCCTTTTGACGTTGTTGCCTGCAGGTTTTCCCGGTGCCCTCGTTTGTTGATGACTCTTCGGGCGTTCTTCCCGAAGGTGATCGGGTCCAACGAATGAAGGATCGGATCACGCAGATGGAGAAGGACCTGCGCAGCACTTACGCCTTGGCTGCAATTGTCAACAAGAAGAGCGAGATTGCAGCCGACGTAGAGCGGTATGCTCTTACTGAGCTACATAAGGCTACCGAGAGCTTGAACTATGAGTCCTTTGATCTCTGCGTCCTTTGATTGATAGAATCTTATCTGATCCTTTGCTTACTCCTGTACCAGTCATAGCTCTGAACCGCACAGAGGAGAATAAACGGATTCACGAACGTGTGAATGCATTGACCCAGCTATCCTCATCCGAAGAAATTTTCTGGCGGGAGCACTCGAAGGCTTCGGCTGTCGCGCGATTTCAAGATCGGGTTCAGCAGGTCCATACCTTTTTTGACAAGTGCTATAAGGCTATGAGGGTGGTTTGGAAGACAATGTTCCCATTGAACGCAGTTCCTCCAACTCTCCTTGCCTTGATGTCTGAATTTGGTAACGCCAAGAAGGTCCGAGAGTTGGTACGTGCGCAAGTTTTTGCAGGGGCCAGGTTTACACTTGCCCTTGTGCTTGCCCGTTATCCTTCGGCAGGTTTGCTGTCGATTGCCAACGCTACTGGAGACTTGGAGGCGCTGTACCCGAAGGTATTGTTGCCTGCCAACATAGTTGTCGACAGACTCGAGGAAGACTCAAGGGTACCTGAAGAAAGAGGAACTCCACAAGGGTGATTTCAGGGATTTAATGTCCGTTTTGTAAATAGAAAATTTGGCTACTTTATCCAAGTTTCTGGATTATGGAATGATGCCCTCTCATTTGGTAGATACATGCGTATGTACTTTTACCATTTTATTGCCGTTGGCAAGTTTTGAGCGAATCTTAGTTGCTCGTTTTAGATGTATGTATATTGGTTGGTTAGCAAATCATGTGAGTGATCAGCTCGTGTTGCAGGTCTTGCTAAACCTGTTGTATGCACAACTTTGCTTTCAACCGTTTTACATTTCAACAGGCACTCCCGAATACTTCGGGTGTAGTAATTCTGCCGATGAGCCCGTTGTTCTTTGATATTTCCATAAGTAAAATATCGAACGTGGGTTATTGTTTTACGTGTATTTCCAAACTCTTGCTATTTACGGCACTCGTAGAGGCATCTATAGCAGAGGGAAAGGTCAACGTTGTTTTAGCGCTCGTAGAGGCTTGTTGGAGCACGATCTTCTGCCTCGTACTATTTTTACATAGTGATGGGGCTTTAGAAGTTTGTAGTTACTGCAATGCTTAGCAAAGAATCAGAGCTTAAGTTCTTATTAATAAGGTGAGCACGATGCTAGAGGGCGAAAAGGGGAAGGCCCTGTTTATAATAAAGGAAAAAGAAAGTAAAAGCTAGTAAACTGCTTAGTCAAGGAAGGGGTTCTTCTCTTCTTCTGGCTTCTTCACCGCGTTAGTGATTGCTGCAGCGTTGCTGGTTTCATCAGAGGTTTGAGCGGTGGTAGCCATCGTCTTGCTTTCTCCTAAGCCTTCTGTGCCATCAACTGCCGAAACCTTTGCTGCCGAGGCTTCTGCTGCCGAAGCTTCTGCTGCCGAAGCTTTAAGGGCGAGAGCAGCTGGTTTCTTCTTGGTTTCCCTGCCACCTTTTTCTTCCTTGATCTCTCGTAAAGACAGCTTGGGCGGAGGGTTGATGATTTCTCGCTGTGGCCCGAACTTTGCAGCAATCCTCTGAAAGTCGCGATCACAATTGTCCGAGCGCGAAAAACTTCCATAGACTGTGATGTTTGTCCCATTGTTCCCAGGCATTTTCAGCTTGAGGTATGCATAATGTGGCACAGCCATGAACTTGGCATACGCTGGTCTCCCGAGTATAGCGTGATACTGTGACTCCCAGTTCACCACTTCAAACTCGATTTTTTCCTTCCTGAAATTGTCGGCTCTACCGAAGATAACATTCAGGTAGACTTTGCCAAGAGAGTGGCCTGGTGCGGTTGGAAGGATCCCGTGGAAGCAGGTGTCTGTTTCCTCCAGCATGCTCATGGTGATCCCCATGCTTCTGATGGTGTCGACGAATATCAGGTTTAGTCCGCTTCCGCCATCCATGAAGACTTTGCTCATCTTGAACCCGCCAATTTGTGCTTCGACTACCAAGGCGGCGTGTCCTGGTTTTGGTATGGTCATCGGGTGATCTGCTCGACTGAACGTAATGTTCTGAGAAGACCAGTCGACGTACTCAGGGATATTTGCCATGATGCTTTCTGCCAAGTTGATCTCTCGGGTGAGCTTCTTCATCTCCCTTTTCGAAACACCTGTCCTGTGGATCATGCTCATCTGCCCACGTGGTGGTGGAAATGCTTCGTTGGGTTGATGGGGTTGAGCCTGCTGGACTTGATGCTGCGGTGGAGGTGGGGGTGGTGGTGGTAGCTGTTGCTGGCCTGACTGCTGGATGAGTTTGTGCATGTCAAGGAACTGCCGGCAGTCCCTGAGCAGGTGACTTGACTTCGTTTTGCCGTCCTTGGAATCGACATACGAATGTAGGTAACAGGGGGCGTTGACCTGTTCAGCGTAGGGTAGTTCGGGAGTCCTCTGCTGTCGTGGTTTATAATTACCACGGTTCGCGAGTTGTTCCTGTTACCATCGTGCCTGTCGTCTCGATCGTCCTGTCGATCGGAATACCCTGCGGCTACCAGGTTGTTGTCATCGTAGTTGCGGTTTTTCCTTCTCTTGTGACAATCCCTTCGGCCACCTGAGTCGTGCTTCGGCTAGTCATCGTCTTCGTCATCACTACGCTGCCGTGGCCTTCGTACGTTATCCTCACCATCAGCCCAGCTGTTGGCGATTACCATTAGCTTGGTTCTGGTTTTTGTCTTTTTGCGCCCGAGCTCTTCTATGTAACTTTCCCGCTGAACGCCATCGCTGAAAGCGTCGATTGCTCTGTCGGAGATACGTCTTCGGCAGCGTTCAGGAGCTTTGTGAATCTCCCGATGTATGAACGCATCGACTCCTTCTGCTTCTGCCGGCAATTCCGTAGCTCTTCGATCCCGACGGGCCTTTTGTATGTTGCTTGGAAGTTGGCAACGAAGGCGTCTACTAGGTCGTCCCATGATTTGACAGAACCTTTCGGCAGCCCTCTTAGCCAGGCCCGTGCTGAATCTTTCAAGTAAAGCTGTAAGCACTGCATTGCCGCTATCTGGTTTCCTTTGTGTAGGATCACAGTCTGCAAGTAGTCGTCTATCCAGGATCTTGGTTCTTGCTGCCCATCGTACTTGGCAGCGTCGGTAGGGGTAGGTTTAAACTTTTTGGGCGGCATTGCCTCACGGATTTTGTAACTTAGACAGTCGGCTCCCCTGAGTTCGCCGTCGTACTCCTGGTCTTCATCCGAAGAATCGCTGTCGTCGTCCTTCCTAGCGGCGCGTCGTCGCCTTGCTTTGTCGATCTTGCTCTGGGTGATTTCGTCCCGAGCATCTCTCGCATGATGCTTCGACCCACTGCCTTGGAAGGTGGTCTTTTCCTTTGACGGGACCAGGTTGTTCCCCAATATTGCGAGGCTTTCCAGGGCACCTCGATGGGCTTGAGCCATGGATCCTTCGGGGCGCTGGTTGATGAGGTAAGCGGCGAGTTTGGCTGTTGCTCCTGCGACGGTTTTCGGCCGTGGCATGCCCGCGGTATCCGTAGTCATAAAGGATTTAGTCAGATTCGATGTTATTTCTCTAGCGTCATCTTCCGAAAGCCTGGACATCCTCGACCGGTGCTTGCCTGCTCCCTGAGTGTTTCGGGAGGCACTCCCTTGTGAGCCCCTTCGTCGTTCGCTGGATCGATCCGCTGCAGATAAGCGTCTCTCGAGGGAGGCTTGCTCTTTCGACAGGTGCTCCCGGTTCTTCTCTAGTATGGAGCGATAAGCATTGAGGGTTCCAACCGAAGTCCCCGCGGGGAGCGGCGTGTTGTTGAGTACTGCTGCCCTTGCTGCTGCCCACTCCTCATCCGCGATGGTGTAATCGCTGTCACGGTTGCTGGCGCTGTCCTCAAAACTCGCCCTTCTACTGGACCGGGGGGTATGATCCTCGTCACCTCTGCGCCTTGTGTTTCCCGTGTTATTGGCGACATAAACCTGATGGTGTGCTGGTCTTCGGGTGATTCCCTGGACGGTGCTGTCGATGCTGTCCTCTCCCGATGAATACTGGGCGTTGCAGATGAACGGCGTGTCGCTCGATCCCAGCCCGTGCCTGGTGTCGCAGTTCGAGCGTAGTACGAGGTTAATTCCGAAGACGTGGGATCGTCAGACCCTACCGACATGGAGGACACCGAGCGGGGAGTCGAGGGCGCGGGTGAGCACGTCGATCCTGTCAGACCAGCCGACAGGTCGAGTGACGATGGTGCGCTTGAACTCGTCGATCCGGAGGCGGGGGATTCCAGCAATCGAAGGATTCCTTCTGCGTTGACGTTGTAGTGGACGTTGCCGAAGGTCATCTCCATGTTCCCTTGTAGACCTGAAAAGTTCGAGCGGGAGGAATCGCTGTGTGGAGTAAACTCGTAGGAGCCGAATCGAATCGGGCTTCCAGGATTGGCGACGATGGTATCGACAAGCGATGAGTTGGATGGTGCGATGAAGTTCTGATGGAGTTGCCGGCGAATTTGCCGGCCGCCGATGTCATGATCGGATCTGCCGATGTCCTGCCTTGTGCCGACAGTTTTCCCACAGACGGCGCCAATTGTCGAGGGTGCTCCTCGGAAATGCCCTCCGATAGGGGCTTAGGGTTGATGGAATCCTGCAAGCTGACACGAGACATCGGTACGCAGACAAGCGGGAAGAAGCGATTACCTGGTTCGGGCCTCGATGAGGTAAAACCTTACGTCTGCCTGTCTGTTTTGATTATGATGAAAACAGGTTACAATGGGGTGCCGAATAGTTCGGCTGTGATCTCGTCGAGATGCTAGTTGCTAGGGTAACCTAGTTCTAAGCTTCTGCTGGCTAGTTTTTCTAAGATTGATCGTCCCTCGATAGCCCCTCTCCTGGCCTTTATATAGGTGGTCAGGTCTCGAGAGGTCTATCTGAGTACGAGTTGGTTTACAGTAAATCTATCTCTAATCTTTCCTTGTTTGGCTTCCTCCATGTCTTGTACTCCAAGTAATCTTCCGTCGCACCGTCCTAGCGGCCCATCTTGCCATCGGGTACCTTCATGGGCCTCCAGTTGGACCGTGCAGGGTAGAGCAACAGTAGTTACCCGAAGGGTAATGCCCACGTCACCGTCGAATTTCTTGAAACTATCGGGTAGCTTGAATCCTGATGGAACTCTAGTTTTTCGGACCCGTCGTGTAAAACACGGGAGTCCACACATATCTTCTTCAGCAAGTTCTGGTGAATGCCGACGTTCCCTTCTTTCTTGTCGCGCTCTATCCACTCTGGCCTGAGTCGTCGTGTCTCTGGCTCCACTCGCTCTCGGTGGGTCTTGTACTGCTACGGTGGGTCTCGGACTATTTTGCCTTGCAGTTCCTTCGGGAGGTGTAGCTGCAAACGCTGCTCCCATGGCGCCACATCCTGCCATGGCCATGTTATACAACGCTTCTCTTGGATCTCCGGGAGGTGGTCTGGACACCAGGATGTAAGCTTGTGTCGCCATGTACCCTGCTTCTGGTGTTTTTGGGATAATATTCCCCCTCGTGTCGATTGACATAAAGGACATATCGAGGTTTTGGATTAAAGTTTCTCTTTCAGCCTCCGGTATATTTTGCAGCCGAGATCTTGCTCTCCTCCGAGCTTCTCTGTGACTATCTCCCGAAGTTCCTGACTGTCGACTTAACTCCGCTCTTCGCCTGCTTGACGCGGAAGCTGCTTCCTTTCTTCTATTAAGAGCAGCTGTCTGTTTTTCCAATTCCCTTCTTTCTCTGGCGAGCCTATATTGATATGCTTGCAGTTCTTCTACCGTGGCAGTTGTCTCCATTGGTTCAGAGCCATCCAAAGCTTTCGCAGCTCTATCCCATGCTGCTTGTGGAAGTTGAACTCTGACACGTGGTGTGGGCCCAACATATTTAGTGCCCAAACCTCTCCTTAGATCTGAGGGATCGACATAGGGGTTTCCCAAATCGTCGAAAGCCTCTGATGTTTCCTCTTGATCGCGACTTGCTTCTCCAATGGCATAAACTTGGTGATATTTTGGAGTTTTCACTTTGCTTGGTTTGGTGACACCATCATAGAGATTGGTGAAGACCTTCCCAATAGAGATGGATTTGTCGATGAAGTCGAAGCTATCGGTGTCGCTCGAATCATCGCTTATATAGGAGTCCGCAGATGACTCGAAGGACATGTCGCTGAAGATCTTGGCGAGTTTTTCGCTTGCCCTGCTGCCGATGAAGCGTGGCGACGAAATCTCCTCGTCGCTTGACTCGATGGATGATATTGAGTTTGAGGAGTCAGGACCAACCGCCGATAATCCCGACGAGATCGGAACTTCGAGACGATACGCTCCTTCTTTCTCGACGCGGAAGTGGAACTTTCCAAACTTCATCTTCATGGGCTCCTCCAGATACGCATATGCATCCAAACGGGAGGGCGGGTGAGGTATAAAATCAACTAGACCAGTTTCGATCTGTTTACCTCTGTCCATGATGTTGCTTGCCACCGATGAAGTCGACGATTTTGAACGTGCCATCGAGATCAGCTCCTTGTCGCCTCTAAATCCCACAGACGGCGCCAATTGACAAGGTATCAACTTGTCAATGCCTACAATTGTAGACTAGGGTTTAGTTAGATGTAGAGGGCAAGTAGATCTCGAAGGTTTCAGCGAAAAGTACTCGACGAATATAAAACTAGGGTTATGTTGACAGTAGATTCGATGCTTTCTTTGTCCCTCGACTCCCCCTTATATAGGAGGTGGAGCCAAGGGATTCGTATTGTACAAGTTACAGAGTCCGGGAAGGTTTCTAACTCATCCCGCAAGATTACAAACATCATCTCCTAATACAACCCTAGCTTTCCTAATAACAACTTGGGCTTCCGATTCTTCTTATTTTTTGAGTCGTGGGCCTTCAGTAAACCCTGGGTACTATCTTCGGCAGGCCCATTGGGAATGCCTATGTCAGCAGGTGTGTTAAAATAATCCGATAGCTATGTCAGAGAAACATGGTAGCTACTATCAAATATGGTATGTTAAATAATCTGATAGTTATGTGTTGATTCTGGTAACTAGTCACAATTAATCTTTGGTAGGTATATCCATCTTTATCTGGTAGGTAGCGATCTTTTATTGTAAGACACAAAGGAGGACTATCTGTGCGGTGCCACCGAGTAGTTTTTTTAGCACGGTAGTTTTGGTTGCCTTCGGCTGGCTGACCATCCTTGGCATGATGTTGCTTCGCTTGTAGCTTTTTTTAGAAATTGTTTGCGGGGTTAGCTACTGCTGCATGCAAACTCGCGGGGGTGTGGCGCTGCTAGGTACAATCTGGTAGCCAAGCCTAATTAAATTGGACATTCATGACTTCCAAAGTAGGATGCATAACCACAGTTTGAAGCAACTGGAATTTTCAAAGTCCATGAACACGGCACTGCCTAACACTACCATTTTGGTACCAGCAGATATCTTATGTAATAAATAGACATAAATAGATATTAGTTCTCATTTTTTGCCTAAAACAACTTGATAGGAATGGAGTCAAATAACATTACAGTAACTGGAATATGTCCCATAATTGAAGATCATTTTACATTCAAGAACAAATCATCAGTACTTCTTAATTCTCATCTGCGAGCTCTCCTCTCTGTGTACATGTCCTGAAATCATGTTGTGTGGAACCACACTGTTTGCAAACACGTATTTCTTTTCTCCCTATATCCAGTGGTTTTTGGAAAGCTTTCTTGCGTTTCCTACCCTTAGTGTTTGACACACGAGGATCTCGTATGTTGTTTGCTTGTGATGTGTCTGAAGGTTCTGCATCTGTGAATCCCCCATTGGGAGCTGTGGCAGTTGTGTTATTCGCCGCAGATGTTGAGGAACCTGTTGATTTTCTTTTCTGGCATGGGGGCTTGCGTGCTCGGGGTCCAGTGCTTGGTACCTGTGGAGGGACTTGTTGTGTAGGACAATTTGCCTGGGCTGTTTGGGTAGATGGATTTTCTGCAGGATCTGTAGCACTTGATGTAGCTACTTTTTTAGCTCTCTTTTCTGTTTCTCTTTTTAGTGCTGCCAAGTCTTTTTTCATAGCTTTCATGTGCATGCGAACTATCTTCCGGCCATCTTCTGTTTCATTCCCACACATTGCAAGACCTTTGAACTCGTTGCAATTTACCGAAAGCCACATTTTCTTCCTTGATTCTTCTGGCATAACAGCTGGTTGTCCATGAAGCTCTTTGATACGTCTCCGACGTATCGATAATTTCTTATGTTCCATGCCACATTATTGATGTTATCTACATGTTTTATGCACACTTTATGTCATATTCGTGCATTTTCTGGAACTAACCTATTAACAAGATGCCGAAGTGCCGATTGTTGTTCTGCTGTTTTTGGTTTCGAAATCCTAACGAAATATTCTCAATTGGACGAAATCAACGCCGAGGTCCTATTTTGCCACGAAGCTTCCAGAAGTCCAAGAGGAGACGAAGTGGGGCCACGAGGAGCCCAAACCATAGGCGGCGCGGCCCCCCCTTGGCCGCGTGCCCTGTGGTGTGGGGCCCCCGTGCCGCCTCTTGACCTGCCCTTCCGCCTACAAATAGCCTCCGTTGCGAACCCCAGTATCGAGCCACGATACGGAAAACCTTCGAGAGCCGCCGCCGCCGATCCCATCTCGGGGGATCCAGGAGATCGCCTCCGGCACCCTGCCGGAGGGGATTCATCTCCGGAGGACTCTACGCCGCCATGGTCGCCTCCGGAGTGATGTGAGTAGTCTACCCTGGACTATGGGTCCATAGCGGTAGCTAGATGGTTGTCTTCTCCCCATTGTGCTATCATTGTCGGATCTTGTGAGCTGCCTAACATGATCAAGATCATCTATCTGTAATTCTATATGTTGCGTTTGTTGGGATCCGATGAATAGAGAATACTTGTTATGTTGATTATCAAAGTTATATCTATGTGTTGTTTATGATCTTGCATGCTCTCCGTTACTAGTAGATGCTCTGGCCAAGTAGATGCTTGTAACTCCAAGAGGGAGTATTTATGCTCGATAGTGGGTTCATGCTCATTGACACGGGACAGTGACAGAAAGTTCTAAGGTTGTGTTGTCTGTTGCCACTAGGGATAAAACATTGATGCTATGTCCAAGGATGTAGTTGTTGATTACATTACGCACCATACTTAATGCAATTGTCTGTTGCTTTGCAACTTAATATTAGGAGGTTCGGATGATAACCTGAAGGTGGACTTTTTAGGCATAGATGCAGTTGGATGGCGGTCTATGTACTTTGTCGTAATGCCCAATTAAATCTCACTATACTCATCATGATATGTATGTGCATGGTCATGCCCTCTTTATTTGTCAATTGCCCAACCTGTAATTTGTTCACCCAACATGCTGTTTATCTTATGGGAGAGACACCTCTAGTGAACTGTGGACCCGGTCCAATTCTCTTTACTGAAATACAATCTACTGCAATATTGTTTTACTGTTTTCTGCAAACATTCATCTTCCACACAATACGGTTAATCCTTTGTTACAGCAAGCCAGTGAGATTGACAACCTCACTGTTTCGTTGGGGCAAAGTACTTTGGTTGTGTTGTGCAGGTTCCACGTTGCCGGAATCCCGGTGTTGCGCCGCACTACATCCCGCCGCCATCAACCTTCAACGTGCTTCTTGGCTCCTAAGTTCGATAACCTTGGTTTCATCTGAGGGAAACATTGTACGCATCACACCTTCCTCTTGGGGTTCCCAACGGACGCGTGTTGAACGCGTATCAAGCACACGGCGCCGTTGCCGGGAAGATCAAGACACGCTGCAAGGGAGTCTCCACTTCTCAATCTCTTTACTTTGTTTTTGTCTTGCTTAGTTTTATTTACTACTTTGTTTGCTGCACTAAATCAAAATACAAAAAAATTAGTTGCTAGTTTTACTTTATTTGCTATCTTGTTTGCTATATCAAAAACACAAAAAAATTAGTTACTTGCATTTACTTTATCTAGTTTGCTTTATTTACTGTTGCTAAAATGGCCAACCCTGAAAATACTAAGTTGTGTGACTTCACAACCACAAATAATAATGATTTCTTATGCACACCTATTGCTCCACCTGCTACTACAGCAGAATTCTTTGAAATTAAACCTGCTTTACTGAATCTTGTTATGCGAGAGCAATTTTCTCGTGTTAGTTCTGATGATGCTGCCCATCTCAATAATTTTGTTGAATTATGTGAAATGCAAAAGTATAAAGATGTAGACGGTGACATTATAAAATTAAAATTGTTCCCTTTCTCATTAAGAGGAAGAGCTAAAGATTGGTTGCTATCTCTGCCTAAGAATAGTATTGATTCATGGACTAAATGCAAGGATGCTTTTATTGGTAGATATTATCCCCTGCTAAAATTATATCTTTGAGGAGTAGCATAATGAATTTTAAACAATTAGATACTGAACATGTTGCTCAAGCTTGGGAAAGAATGAAATCTCTGGTTAAAAATTGCCCAACCCATGGACTGACTACTTGGATGATCATCCAAACCTTCTATGCAGGACTAAATTTTTCTTCACGGAATTTATTGGATTCAGCTGCTGGAGGTACCTTTATGTCCATCACTCTTGGTGAAGCAACAAAGCTTCTTGATAATATGATGATCAACTACTCTGAATGGCACACGGAAAGAGCTCCACAAGGTAAGAAGGTAAATTCTGTCGAAGAAACCTCTTCCTTGAGTGATAAGATTGATGCTATTATGTCTATGCTTGTGAATGATAGGACTAATATTGATCCTAATAATGTTCCGTTAGCTTCATTGGTTGCACAAGAAGAACATGTTGATGTAAACTTCATTAAAAATAATAATTTCAACAACAATGCTTACCGGAACAATTCTAGTAACAACTATAGGCCATATCCTTATAATAATGGCAACGGCTATGGTAATTCTTATGGGAATTCTTACAATAATAATAGGAACACACCCCCTGGACTTGAAGCCATGCTTAAAGAATTTATTAGTACGCAAACTGCTTTTAACAAATCTGTTGAAGAAAAGCTTGGGAAAATTGATATACTTGCTTCTAAAGTCGATAGTCTTGCTGCTGATGTTGATCTTTTGAAATCGAAAGTTATGCCTAATGAAAATCATCATAATAAAATTGTTACTACAGCAAATGCCATCCAAGTTAGAATTAATGAGAATATAAGATTAATGGCTGAACTGCGTGCTAGGTGGGATAGAGAAGAAAATGAAAAACTAGCTAAAGAGAAGAATGTAGCTAAAGTTTGGACTATTACCACCACTAATAATGCTAATGCTACACATGTTGCTGCACCTCCTACTATTAATAATAAAAGAATTGGTGTTAGCAATGTTTCCACTTCTAATGCAAAGCGCGAGAAACTGTGCTAAAACTGCTGAAACTGCCTGTGATAAAGCTGCTGAAATTTTTTCCAACATTGGGGATGATGATCCCATTGCTTTAGATTATAATGGTTTGAATTTTGATGATTGCCACATCTCTGAAGTTATAAAGTTCTTACAAAAACTTGCTAAAAGTCCTAATGCTAGTGCTATAAATTTGGCTTTCACACATCATATTACAAATGCTCTCATAAAAGCTAGAGAAGAGAAACTAGAGCGCGAAGCCTCTATTCCTAAGAAAGCTAGAGGATGGTTGGGAGCCCATCATTAAGATGAAGGTTAAAGATTTTGATTGTAATGCTTTATGTGATCTTGGTGCAAGTATTTTTGTTATGCCTAAGAAAATTTATAATATGCTTGACTTGCCACCGTGAAAAATTGTTATTTGGACGTTAATCTTGCTGATCATTCTACAAAGAAACCTTTGGGGAAAGTTGATAATGTTCGCATTACCGTTAACAATAACCTTGTCCCCGTTGATTTTGTTATCTTGGATATTGAATGCAATGCATCTTGTCCCATTATATTGGGAAGACCTTTTCTTCGAACTGTTGGTGCTATCATTGATATGAAGGAAGGTAATATAAAATATCAATTTCCTCTCAAGAAAGGTATGGAACACTTCCCTAGAAAGAGAATGAAGTTACCTTTTGATTCTATTATGAGAACAAATTATGATGTTGACACTTCGTCTCTTGATAATACTTGATACACACTTTCTGCGCTAGCTGAAAGGCGTTAAAAAAAGCGCTTATGGGAGACAACCCATGTTTTTACCTACAGTACTTTGTTTTTATTTTGTGTCTTGGAAGTTGTTTACTACTGTAGCAACCTCTCTTTATCTTAGTTTAGTGTTTTATTGTGCCAAGTTAAGCCGTTGATAGAAAAGTAAGTACTAGATTTGGATTACTGCGCAGTTCCAGATTTCTTTGCTGTCACGAATCTGGGTCTACCTCCCTGTAGGTAGCTCAGAAAATTAAGCCAATTTACGTGCATGATCCTCAGATATGTACGCAACTTTCATTCAATTTGGGAATTTTCATTTGAGCAAGTCTGGTGCCATTTTAAAATTCGTCAATACGAACTGTTCTGTTTTGACAGATTCTGCCTTTTATTTCGCATTGCCTCTTTTGCTATGTTGGATGAATTTCTTTGATCCATTAATGTCCAGTAGCTTTATGCAATGTCCAGAAGTGTTAAGAATGATTGTGTCACCTCTGAATATGTTAATTTTTATTGTGCACTAACCCTCTAATGAGTTGTTTCGAGTTTGGTGTGGAGGAAGTTTTCAAGGATCAAGAGAGGAGTATGATGCAACATGATCAAGGAGAGTGAAAGCTCTAAGCTTGGGGATGCCCGGTGGTTCACCCCTGCATATATCAAAAAGACTCAAGCGTCTAAGCTTGGGGATGCCCAAGGCATCCCCTTCTTCATCGACAACATTATCAGGTTCCTCCCCTGAAACTATATTTTTATTCCATCACATCTTATGTGCTTTGCTTGGAGCGTCGGTTTGTTTTTGTTTTGTTTTGTTTGAATAAAATGGATCCTAGCATTCACTTTATGGGAGAGAGACACGCTCCGCTGCAGCATATGGACAAGTATGTCCTTGGTTTCTACTCATAGTATTCATGGCGAAGTTTCTTCTTCGTTAAATTGTTATATGGTTGGAATTGGAAAATGATACATGTAGTAATTGCTATTAATGTCTTGGGTAATGTGATACTTGGCAATTGTTGTGCTCATGATTAAGCTCTTGCATCATATGCTTTGCACCCATTAATGAAGAAATACATAGAGCATGTTAAAATTTGGTTTGCATATTTGGTTTCTCTAAGGTCTAGATAATTTCTAGTATTGAGTTTGAACAACAAGGAAGACGGTGTAGAGTCTTATAATGTTTTCAATATGTCTTTTATGTGAGTTTTGCTGCACCGGTTCATCCTTGAGTTTGTTTCAAATAAGCCTTGCTAGCCTAAACCTTGTATCGAGAGGGAATACTTCTCATGCATCCAAAATACTTGAGCCAACCACTATGCCATTTGTGTCCACCATACCTACCTACTACATGGTATTTTCCGCCATTCCAAAGTAAATTGCTTGAGTGCTACCTTTAAAATTCCATCATTCACCTTTGCAATATATAGCTCATGGGACAAATAGCTTAAAAACTATTGTGGTATTGAATATGTAATTATGCACTTTATCTCTTATTAAGTTGCTTGTTGTGCGATAACCATGTTCACTGGGGACGCCATCAACTACTCTTTGTTGAATTTCATGTGAGTTGCTATGCATGTCCGTCTTGTCTGAAGTAAGAGAGATCTACCACCTTATGGTTAAGCATGCATATTGTTAGAGAAGAACATTGGGCCGCTAACTAAAGCCATGATCCATGGTGGAAGTTTGTTTTGGACATATATCCTCAATCTCAAATAAGAAAATTATTAATTGTTGTTACATGCTTATGCATAAAAGAGGAGTCCATTATCTGTTGTCTATGTTGTCCCGGTATGGATGTCTAAGTTGAGAATAATCAATAGCGAGAAATCCAATGCGAGCTTTCTCCTTAGACCTTTATACAGGGCGGCATAGAGGTACCCCTTTGTGACACTTGGTTAAAACATGTGCATTGTGATGATCCGGTAGTCCAAGCTAATTAGGACAAGGTGCGGGCACTATTAGTACACTATGCATGAGGCTTGCAACTTATAAGATATAATTTACATGATACATATGCTTTATTACTACCGTTGACAAAATTGTTTCATGTTTTCAAAATCAAAGCTCTAGCACAAATATAGCAATCGATGCTTTTCCTCTATGGAGGACCAATCTTTTACTTTTATGTTGAGTCAGTTCACCTATTTCTCTCCACCTCAAGAAGCAAACACTTGTGTGAACTGTGCATTGATTCCTACATACTTGCATATTGCACTTATTATATTACTCTATGTTGACAATATCCATGAGATATACATGTTATAAGTTGAAAGCAACCGCTGAAACTTAATCTTCCTTTGTGTTGCTTCAATGCCTTTACTTTGAATTATTGCTTTATGAGTTAACTTTTATGCAAGACTTATTGATGCTTGTCTTGAAGTGCTATTCATGAAAAGTCTTTGCTATATGATTCACTTGTTTACTCATGTCATATACATTGTTTTGATCGCTGCATTCACTACATATGCTTTACAAATAGTATGATCAAGATTATGATGGCATGTCACTCCAGAAATTATCTGTGTTATCGTTTTACCTGCTCGGGACGAGCAGAACTAAGCTTGGGGATGCTGATACGTCTCCGACGTATCGATAATTTCTTATGTTCCATGCCACATTATTGATGTTATCTACATGTTTTATGCACACTTTATGTCATATTCATGCATTTTCTGGAACTAACCTATTAACAAGATGCCGAAGTGCCAGTTCCTGTTTCTGCTGTTTTTGGTTTCAGAAATCCTAGTAACGAAATATTCTCGGAATTGGACGAAATCAACGCCCAGGGTCCTATTTTGCCACGAAGCTTCCAAAAGTCCGAAGAGGAGACGAAGTGGGGCCACGAGGAGCCCAAACCATAGGGCGGCGCGGCCCCCCCCTTGGCCGCGCGGCCCTGTGGTGTGGGGCCCCCGTGCCGCCTCTTGACCTGCCCTTCCGCCTACAAATAGCCTCCGTTGCGAAACCCGGTACCGAGAGCCACGATACGGAAAACCTTCCGGAGACGCCGCCGCCGCCGATCCCATCTCGGGGATCCAGGAGATCGCCTCCGGCACCCTGCCGGAGAGGGGATTCATCTCCGGGAGGACTCTACGCCGCCATGGTCGCCTCCGGAGTGATGTGTGAGTAGTCTACCCCTGGACTATGGGTCCATAGCAGTAGCTAGATGGTTGTCTTCTCCCCATTGTGCTATCATTGTCGGATCTTGTGAGCTGCCTAACATGATCAAGATCATCTATACGTAATTCTATATGTTGCGTTTGTTGGGATCCGATGAATAGAGAATACTTGTTATGTTGATTATCAAAGTTATATCTATGTGTTGTTTATGATCTTGCATGCTCTCCGTTACTAGTAGATGCTCTGGCCAAGTAGATGCTTGTAACTCCAAGAGGGAGTATTTATGCTCGATAGTGGGTTCATGCATTGACACTGGGGGAGTGACAGAAAGTTCTAAGGTTGTGTTGTCTGTTGCCACTAGGGATAAAACATTGATGCTATGTCCAAGGATGTAGTTGTTGATTACATTCGCACCATACTTAATGCAATTGTCTGTTGCTTTGCAACTTAATGCGGAGGGGTTCGGATGATAACTGAAGGTGGACTTTAGGCATAGATGCGTTGGATGGCGGTCTATGTACTTTGTCGTAATGCCCAATTAAATCTCACTATACTCATCATGATATGTATGTGCATGATCATGCCCTCTTTATTTGTAAATTGCCCAACTGTAATTTGTTCACCCAACATGCTGTTTATCTTATGGGAGAGACACCTCTAGTGAACTGTGGACCCGGTCCAATTCTCTTTACTAAAATACAATACTGCAATATTGTTTTACTGTTTTCTACAAACAATCATCTTCCACACAATACGGTTAATCCTTTGTTACAGCAAGCCGGTGAGATTAACAACCTCACTGTTTCGTTGGGGCAAAGTACTTTGGTTGTGTTGTGCAGTTCCACGTTGGCGCCGGAATCCACGGTGTTGCGCGCACTACATCCCGCCGCCATCAACCTTCAACGTGCTTCTTGGCTCCTCTGGTTCGATAACCTTGGTTTCATACTGAGGGAAACTTGCCGTTGTACGCATCACCTTCCTCTTGGGGTTCCCAACGGACGCGTGTTGAACGCGTATCACTCTTCAACTAGATTTTCTTCTGCACTCCATGTCCATCTGCGGAGGACATATTTCAGTGGGAACTCACAGACTCCTAGCTGCACCATTGCCTGCAATTTTATGTCAAATTAGACATTTTTTCATCTTTTTTTCACCATTGAATTGAACACAAAGTATATCATGTTAAACGTTATCAAAGTACAGACTAAATGTATCAACGATTATGTTTTTTACCTTGAGAATGTGACAACAGACTATGCCATCCCTTTCAAACTTGCAGCATGTGCATCTGTAATTCTCATTGGGAGGATCAGCATAGACTTCATAGGCTCTGTTGTGGTACTGTGGAACAAATTTTGTTATGCAGTAAACCTCATATCTGTTTTCACCTATCGGTTTTATGTTATACGACATGCTGGACTGCATTTCAAACTGAAATCTATGATAGATGTTTTTGGTGTACAGTTTTTCCACCTGCTGCTCTATTGGGTGCCAACACCACTTTTTAGCCGTTAGGAGGGATGAATCTGATTCTTCCTTGTTCTCTGCTTTCATAATTTTTGCTTGGATATCTTCGTACTGGTGAACGAACTCAATCACCGAGTTTGTGGAAGTTATGTACTTTTTCAGAACTGCATTGAAGCCTTCACTACGCTGAGTTGTCTGTAGGAAAGGATAGAACTTGTGCATAAAGTATGCAGGGACCCAGTTGCTTCTTTTTTTATACAGAGCTGCAATTTTCTCATGCCCTTGGATATTAAATTTGTTTATCATTAAGGTCCATCTTGTCTCAAACTCTTCCGGTGTTAAGCTACAGTTGATGCAATCATTCATCTCTTCCCGGAGCCCTGGTATCTTTGCAACAAACGGGCCAACCTCTTCTGTTGCTTTGTCTACAATATGCCATCTACAGTTTCGATGCGTTGTGTTTGGGAAGACCTTTTCCATTGCAGCACGCATAGAACCATCCTGGTCTGTTATCATGTTTGTTGGGGCAACTCCATCCATTGCAATCAGGAACGACTCGAAAAGCCATATGTAGCTCTCGCTAAGCTCATTCTTTAGGAAACCGCAACCTAGTTGAATTGACTGGCCATGATTGTTTATTCCAATGAATGGTGCGAAAGGCATTTTGTATTTGTTTGTCATGTATGTTGCGTCGAAAGATATACAGTCATTGAAGGACTTGTATGCTTTTCTTGCAGCACTATCTACCCAAAACAAGTATTGGACACGGTCCTCATCATCCAGTTTGTATCGGTAGTAGAAATCCTTGTCTCGCAACTTCGTGGCCTCAAAGTATGCCATGGTATCCTGCATATCAGTGTACTTGTTTTCTGCTCGTAGTGTTGATCTGAAATTTGCCAATTCTTTCGGGGTATATGGCACACCTTCAACTGACTCGTACAGCGTAGCCATCACTTGCATCATTCTGCTTGTTTCCATGTTAACCGAGTGTAGGATTCTAATGAAGTCTTGGTCTTCTTGTGGTATATCCTTGTGTGAGCGTAAGAAACCAGTCAAGGACCACTTCAACAGAAGGGGGTGATTGTGTTCATCACAGAATTCTGTCACTAACCAGCTTCCATTCCTGACCTTTAAAGACATTCTAGCTGGACAGTCAGTCCTAATGTTGTTGTTCTTCATTCTTTCTGGCACAACTGGTTTAGGGTTTTGGGTATCTTCTTTTGTTTTTGCTTGGTGACCAGATTTGTGACAAACCATAGCTGCTCTTATTAGCTCACCAGTAACCTCAGATTTTTTTCTGTAATTGTACCTTATTCCAAAACCCCTCCTGCGTGCAAATGCCAAGTAGTGCCGCTGGGCATCTTCAAGTGTATCGAATCTCATGCTTGCAGTTGGCGCATGCGGGGTCGACACTACTTCTGGATTTGCTTCATTGCCAATGTTCTGTCCACGTGGAGGAGTGTGCTGACCACTGGATTCCGGAAGTGTAATCTCAGTGTATGCTGCCTCAGATGACAGAGCTATGGAGCTGGCCCCTTCATTTTGTGTTCCTGCAGAAAACAAATGCATTTTTTTAGTAAATGAGTTACTGCCAGTATGTGGATGTAGATAAAACAAGTGATTAGTCCAGGGAGCAATAATGTGGTAGTTCTTATCTTTTTTTTGCAATTATAGGTGGAAGTTGTTTCTGTGGAAATCTATATGGTTGTTTTTCCTTTTTTGTCTACCAAATTATGGTGGAATCAAGGAGTCTGGTATTTTGCTCATAATTAACATGGATACTGTTTGGTAGTTTATCTGGCAACTAACCTGGTAGTTTATTTTGGCAACTAACCTGGTAGTTTATCTGGCAACTAACCTGTTTTTGTAAGTAATTTCTGGTAGTTGCTTTGAGCAATTTATATGTCTTTTCTGCCTGTTCATACTGACATGTCTTACTTGAAGCTGCATGATCTGATAAAGTAGTTGCTGGCACATCCATTTGTATACTCATGTTCATCTCCTTTTTGCAACTTGCATCAAAGTTTGTTCAAAGTATTCAGTTTTCTAATTCTTCCATGTTTACCTTGTCATGGTAATGCAGGAAGAAGATATGATCCTTTTTCCAATGTTGATCAAAGTAAGGTGCAGAAAGAAGATCTGATCCCTTTTTCAAAGTTGATCAAAAGTAAGGTGCAGAAAAGCATGCAAGATTAATGTGGAGAACCAATATCTTGGCTTTTCAAGTTTCATTTAGATTTTTTATGTGATGAGCTCTTATGTTGGTTTTACCAGATTCTTTTTGGTTGGGATTTGCTACGTTTTCCCATGTACTTTGCTTGTTCATAGATACAGAATCCCAGAATTATCTATGAACTTGATGATATTTTTTTAGTAACAAGTTTATTTTATGGATCGACCTACTTTGTTCTTCTCTACAAGATGAGTTTTTCTAGCCGATTTCGAAAGTTGAGGTGTGGGACAAGGGAGGTGAAACATGACTACTTTCCCTGTGAAAGGTGCTCATACCTGTATTGGAATCTTCAAATTTTAGTACTTGTAGATGTAGGAGGTCTTCAGTTTGTCTGCCATGGATTCTCCCTTCTTCAGATCCCTGTTCGTCCTTCTCTCCTCTGTCTATAAGATCTAGATTTCTGGTTTTACGACAGGCTGGTTAGTCTTGAGGAAGAAGAAGATCGGAGGGATGAAGCAGAAGGGGGGAGATCCACGTGATCGTCTGTAGCAATAAATGCGGTAGAGACCACCTGGCTTGCTTTTTAGTAATTAATGGGTGGGGCCGGTAGGAGAGCTGTCGGGAGGGAGAAACTTTTTCCCGCTCGCTACACGCGCGCGCTCGATCCGTCACGTGGGTGGGCCCAGCAATCCGTCGCACGGGCAGGGGAGATGTGCAGCGCTGCCGCGTAGTCAAGTCCTTTAATTTATTTAGGAAGGGCCAGATGAGGTCCGTTCCGGGGACATCCCATACGTACAGCTCCCTAGCTACGAATTCGGGGGAAAATTTTCCGCGCATCGCAAATCTCCCATGCTAGGGTCCGCCGCCGGCGGCTCGCCTATCCACTGCGCTGCCACTCGCCTCCACCTGGCCGACCGCTTGCTGCTTTGCCCCACCGTCGGCTCATCGCTCAACCCCACCGCCGACTCGCCTCTCCACCCCGTCGTAGAGGATATGTGTTGCATTTCATATATCTTCGCGAAATTCAGACACAGGTAGCACGCTTATGTCCAGTTCAGTCGCCTTGGCACTGGGAAGACGCAGCAGTATGAGCCTGAGAAGAGCGCAGAATAAGTCCGTGAGGTGAGCGACATCACGGGCGATAGAAAGCGGAGGTGGAGCGATCGATCTAGGTTTAGAGCGCTGCCGGGTCTGATACCATGAAAATGTGGAAGGGCATTAGTAGGGTATCGTACACCTCCTCAATGGAGTTGCACTTGTATTTATTAGGTAGATTTACAATGTATTATATCAGGAGTACACAGGAGTACAGGGTACAAGTACAGGTCGTAAATATGATTTCAGAAATGAGCCAGACCTATTAGTTGTTACCAAGTTGAGTGTATCTATTTGTTACATGCTATGCATACGAGAAATCAATAGTTTCAGTGTTGGCACAGCAGCACAAACATTCTTGCAGGTCTAGCTTTTCTAATTGGCAGCAGATGCTCAGAATTGAATCTAAGATCAAATACTATCGTAATGTAAATTTTTATTTCTTAACAAATGAGCTATATCTAAGTACTGGCACCATCAGGTGTTGAGAATTGAATCCAAGCATACCGTGTGGTATTTGGTAACCATTTTAAGGGAATGCTTTACACATTGCACTCATATCCATCTCAATTTTAAACCACAATCCTTAAAAAGAAATTCTAGAAATGGATAGTTGTTTATTCTTCATTTGTTGCTTGCATATGATCTATTTCGATAGTTGTTCAATATAGCCTTTTAAAAGGTGTTTATCATACTTACACCAGTAGCAGGGGATATTACTATGCACCTAATGCAAGAAGCATGTCATTGCTGTTCTACCTGAGGATCATGAATCGGCAGGTCTTTTATCATCAGAACACGCCTCCTCCTCCCCACCCAGGTGACCCACCCAGGATCCCTTGACACCACCCTGTACCCTGCCTTGGAGTAGAGTCCCCGAGCGCTGCTGTCGTCCTCGTATGCCCTCAGAGCCATGAAGCTCTGCTTCCACTCTAGCGCCAGCACCTCGCACGCTTTGAGCAGCGCGGTGCCTACCTTCCTCCTCCTGGACGTGTAAAAACCGAATCCAGCAGCAATTTTAGAGCGTTCATGCGTTGCATCGAGATCTTAACCATACTTGCTATACTGATTACCTGAATGATGGCAGCACTGCTATTCCTGATACGTAGAAGTACTCCTGGACGCCTTGGAGGTTATTCAGGATGTCGCCTTCATCCTGCACCGTGCAGTCCACGACCCCGATGATGTTCTCAAATGGTGCCTGGAGCAGCTGGGTGGCCGCATCAGCTTCTTCTGCCACCAAACAGGCATACCTAAAATAGGGCATGGTTCATTTATCAGCTAAAATGTGACAGGTAAAATGAGCGTCCAGAATCGATCGTATTCACTAGTCCTAAGACATGGGTTTCCATGTCATCAGTAGGATACTGGAATACCTCAAATTAACATGCTTCGGTGCTCTGGCTAACATCGTCTCTGTTTTGGGTGCTATACTACTTTGAGAACGTCTCCGCCCCTCGTACGAAATGATGAATACTGAATTGTACAGCTTCGTAGCAAATAATACAGTCTACTTTACAGTTTCTGTAAATTTACTTCCTCAAACACATTTGGGCAATGTACTAATCATCCTCTGAATTCTGCCTAGAGACTTAGGTTCATGATTTAGGATCCAAAAATGAACATACAAGAAGATGCAGAAACATAACTGTATTCAAGCATAGGATACATTATATACTGTAAGATAAACATGTGAAGACTGAAGAGCACCTGAACAAGTGTTGAGATCCGCAGCAGGAAAAAAACAAGAAACTGAACAGCGGTCTACTGCATAGTTGAAAAAGTAACCACCTTGTTCAAGATTTAGTGCGGTTAATTGTACGTGAAACTCTGTAAGATTTACTAAATTAAGCTTTACAACCATAGCCTTACCACAACATATTCGTATATAAACTATCTGACCATCAATTTGGAATCAGGGATATCAAGAACATCACCTGTCAGGAGGCGAATTCCTCAGTTTGTAGATAAGCGCTGACAACACCTCTGCCTAATCTTGACCAATTCAAGCAACAATCCTTATCAAAATGCGCGAACATGTATGATGCCTAGTGAAGATGAAATCGTTTGATGTGATTGCATACTTTGAAGAAATCGAAGAAGAAGTCGTTGAAGAGCGCGACGGGGACATGGAAGGCCTCCGCCTGCACGAGCGCCACCCGCCGCATCTCTTCGCCGACCCGCCCCATCCGCCGCACTCCCCAACCAGCCGTCCTCGTCAGGTAACGCTCCTCTTCGTCCTCCGTACCGCCTACAGCGCCCACCTCCTCCTTTGTGGGCATACACGGGAGTCGCCCTCTTCTAGCAAGAAGGGTCTTCTTGGTGCCGCCATGGCAGCCGGTCTTGAGAGAAAGAGGATTGCGGGATGTTCTTGATAGGGCCGTGGCGGTGATTCTGCCTCTAGAGCGTCGCGGGGACTGGGAGGTGGAGGAGGAGGAGGGAAGGGATTGGGATAGAAACGGGGATGCTCGGAGCGCGGCCATGGTTGCTGCTGCTGGTAGCCGCAAAACTCCTGATGGCACTGATGGGATTTTGGGCCGGCTGTGGCGTGTGTCGGTGTGTACCGTCCAGTCCACTAATAAAAATAAAATTCAGCTTTAAGGCAATGCCAAACTAACCAAAAACTGTTTATAAAATTGTTGGCAACTAAATGATGCACGTCATTTAGCATAAAAGGGTGATGATATGAAAGTTTTTCATGGTTTTTGCCGTAACCCCACATGGTAGACAGTATGTACATTATAACATGTTGCCAAATCTTATGAATGATTCTTCTCAAAACTATTAGGACACATGTTCGGTATTTTTCATAGATAGTACAATACAAATGATGACTCCATGACGATCCCTACCCCTACCCGCGTCGCCCTGGGGATCCGATCGTTGGGCGCTCCAGCCTCCCTCCCCACCGTCCTCTCCTCCCTCCTCCGTCGTCGAAGGCATCACCGACCAAAGGTTACGTCGTGTGGCGGGGCGCCTGCTGGGAGCGGCAAAGGGTGCGAGGTGGCACCTCCTCACCCATGCATCTGGTATGATGCGTGGTGACGACGGCTGGAGGCAACGACATCCAGCGGAGTTGCCGCATCATCTGGCCGGGCTCCGAGGTGGCGGCCCTGGACATGATTACGGCAAATTATTCCTCCAGAGGTAGGCGGCCACGTTGGGATCTGGTGTGGGGGGTCTTGGGATCCCACACCGATCTCTGGAGGTGAAGATCTAGTCGACTATGAGCTTGGGGTGACGAGGTAGCCGATGAAAACCACGCTTCGACCTCGGTCTTGACGGACGACGGTGGCATCGTTTCGCGCCATTAACTTATCGAAGGCTTTGTCTTTGCTTCTCTCATGATTACACTTGGGAGCGGAGGTTCTTGCAGGTTGTTGCCCGGTAGCGTGGGCGCTACTAGCTTGGTTTCAATAGATAAGGTAGTCCCATGGTCCCTGCTTGACGAATGACTTCATTCATCTGGCCGAAGCGTCGTGTTCATACAAGGGGTAACCTTATCAATGCCCATAATGATGGACTTGGGTTTCAAGGAAGGACAATGCTGGTGAATTCAAAGACCGGTCAGCCAAATTAGGCAGCCGACGAAAGTATGAACAAGGGCGAAAATCACCGAGATTGTATTATCGAGAATTAAGGTTACAGGGGTGTTACGAGTTTTGGAATCTCTCCCTCTCGGTGGCTCCTCCTAGTCCTTACATGGTGTTCTAGGTCTCAGAGTCGACCTCGAGGTTGATTACATCGTGTGTGTTGGTTAACCCGATATGGGCCTAGCTTTCCTATTTACATAATAACTGGGTTTCAGCTTCGTGTAGCTTTCTTCATGGGACTTCACCTATTCCTTCCTGGACTTCGTACCAGAGATGGTAATGCTGCCCGACATGGCATACCCATGTTGTAACATCCCAAAAATTTCAAAACAAAACAAATGAATTTCCCTAGTTCCAAATTTTGGAACCAACAAAAACTTTTATTAAATTAAGTTTGATGCATAGTGATCTTGCTTAATTCTTGTTCTATTGCCATGTTTGCTTGTTAAAGTAGTTTGAAATAATCTTAAACCCTAAACCTCACCCCTCTTTTCACCATCCTAGTTAAAATAAAATAAAAGGAAATTAATAAAGAAAAAGGCATATGTGCCCACGGCTATTTTTATAAATCTTTACCCTAAGCTTTTCTACTTTGCTTAGAGGTTTGGAAAACCTTCATACACCTCACCTAGTACTTATCAAACCAAATCCAAAGTGAAACAAAAGAAATTAAAAAGAAACTAAAAATGCCATAGAGGCATATGAGAGTAAAATAGCAAATTTGTAAATTTAAGAATCTTGACCCTAAGACATGTTGTGAATGGTTGGATCACTCCTATATACCATTTCAACACTCAACCACACCAATTGGGTCAAGCCAAGTCAAATTAAAACTCAAATGCACCATATGCATAGAGGCATATGTGACACATAGCCATAATACCCAATTCTTGTTCTATGCCTTTAAAACTTGACCAAATGATGTGAAACCACCTCTAAACCTAATCTAATACTAAATTGACCCTAACCCATGCCCAAGTAAAGCAAGAGGAACAATTTACAAGAATAATGAAATATGACACACCACCTCTTATGTGTTATGGCCATTTTTGCAAATCTTTGAGATAGACCTTTTGGAATGGTTTCAATGGTTTGGAAATGTTTCTAAACTAATAAGAATCACATTAGAGTCAAGAAAAGTCAAATCAAATGGAGAGAAATCAAATAGTGAGAAAATCCCAATTTCACTCACATACACATAAGGCCAATTTTGCAAATCATCACCAAAGGCCACCATTGCTTGATCTATTGCTTGGAGAATACTTATATATGATAAACAAACACAAATGCATCAAAGAAACCAGAATCAAATCCAAGAAAATATCAAAACCAACATACATGTGATAATGGTCAAAATTGAGTTTTATAAAATGTTCCTCACTTTACCCCCTGGTTTTGACTTTTCTTCAACCAACCTTGACCAACTATTGTCATGTCATCCAAGACCTTGTCAAGGTGAACAACTTTCATGTTGACCACACATGCTAACTTTGACCAGGTTGACCAGAACGGATTTGACAAGAGGTGAATTTGAAATAAAGAGAAGATAACCCCAAATTTGAATTCTCACAAACCTTCACCAAAATGAACCCCACCACCACCATTCCATCACATTAATTATATAAATGAACTCCACCAAAAAGAATTGCAAAATTCCACAAAAATCTTCATGCGGCCATATCATCGAACACTTGGCAGGCATAAATTGCAAAGTGACACACACCCTAATATCCACTGGTTTTTAGCCTACACTTCTTTTGCTTTGTGATCATCAACTTCCTGCACCCCCTCTGCATCAAGCCAAGCCCTTTTGCTCTGTTTAAAGTGAAGGAATGATCACCATTGTTGCCACCCCGTACCCATGCCGGCCACACTCACTCCATTTCTCCCTGGTCCTCTCCTATCCATCTCACCTTGCCAGCAAGCTTGCCTACACTCCCCTGAGCATGCTCGTACCAGCCCTAAGCAAAAGACACAGGCCCTTGGCCAAACGTTGCACGCCCAGTACCATGCCACGCATGCCGTGCACGCGGTGAGCGCGCCCAGACCATCCTGGACGCGACAGAGCGACGCTCGTCCAGTCGCCCTCGTCCTTCCCTTCCCCTCCTCTCGCGCGTGCTCACTCATCAACCTACCAGGACATCGCCAGACCGCTCGCGCGCGCCCCATCACCGTCGCCATGATCGAACGCCGCCAGTACTGTCCTCGTCGCAGAAGCAATCCGAGCGATCCCATCGTCCCCTGGACGCGCCAGCTACTCCTTGAGCATCGCCTAGACGTCGCCTACACGACGCACCCCCTATCTTGCCCTTTCGCGCCTCAGACCGCCATCGCCATCGTCGACCCTTCACAGCACCCACGGCCCCCTCACCATCCTATAAATAGAGGAGCTCCGAGCCCCAATTCTTCACACAATCTACTCCCCTCTCATCCTTGCCTCTTCTCCACCAGCCAATTTGACACCACCTCGCCGGAGCAGCTCCAATCGCAAGCTCATCGCCGCCGGAGCCCGCAGATCATCTACATCGACTGGAGCCTCGCCAAGCTCCGCCGCTGTACCAGGAGCTTCTACACCCTCACCAACGTCGCCTCGTACCTCTCCCTCGATCGCCGGTGGCCTGGAACACTCTCCGACCCCCTACCTCCGCCGCCTGTACGTCCTCCTCTCGCCGGGGAAGAAGATCACCCTCAGCCGTGCGATCGTCGTCTGATCCGACGGTCGACGTTGCGTACCGTTTCGGTAAGGAAATCAGTCACTGACGAGTGGGACCGTATGTCAGCAGGCCCGCGTCGTTACTGGGCCAGCTTCTCTTTTCAAACCATTTCGGCCCATCCAGTTCCCGCCTAGCCCACTTGGGTTTATTTCAATTAATTAGTTTCATCTAAATTCAAATACCGGTGCCTCCTTCAAATTTGAATAACTTTCAAAATACTGCACCAAATTTAGCAAACTACATATCTCTGGAAAGCCCATGAAATTATCTACTTTTTTGCCACTGGTCTCAACCTCATATCTTGTGTAGATTTTGAATAGAAAAAATAACAAAACAGAGACTTTTCAGTATTCAAATAAATCTTAAAAATCAACCAATTTGAATATTGAAGTGAATCCAATTGCAATAATTCACATTTAACAAACTCTAATTTACTATGTAAAAATATGATATGGGTTCTGTACATGATCATGGGCTAGAAGCAAAATATTGGCTATGTAGTCAATACTAGTCCATTTAAACTATTTCAAATTGTAGGAAATTAAATCTATGAGGTGTAGCACCTCATTTAAATCATCTTCTCAAGTGATATGAAGTAATGTGATGATCTCTACTGCATAGGCTCATACTTGCTCACTTGTAAGATTTAAATCAATATAATTTTAAAATTGCAATAGTTATTTAAATCACATGAGATGATGAATCTCATTTAAATCATTTTTCTCAAATGATAAGTGTGAAGTGTTGACCTTGGTCAACATGGGATCATCCCTGGTTATTTGAGAAGATTAAATCTTAAGAAGATTCAATGAGAGGAAATTATTTCTCCAAACCAAAGGGAAACCCTAATTCCAATTTTCAATGAGAGGAAATTATTTTCCTAATATTAAATAAGGAAACCCTAGCATAATTTGGGAATAAATGTTAAATAGTGATGCTAGATCATTTGTGTGAGCCAATAAGGCTAAGTAAGACTACTTAAGTGTTGATTGGTGATTGTATCCTCGTATTCGTTTATAGACGCTAGTACCGGAGACTATCAAGAGGAAGAGGTCTTCTACCAAGAGGAAGAGCAAGAGAACTTTGATCACATCACCAATCAAGGCAAGCTATTACCAATGCAAGTTAGACTAATGAAAGCTATTTTGGTTGCAAGCTTATATTCTTGCAAAGTGCAAAGCTCTACAAGAGCAAGGCACCATTACATTTTACTTTATGATCCTATCCCAAGTTTTTACTTTACAAGCTTTACTTGATTTTATTTATCAAAGTTACTTTTTGATTTATGATTCACTTGGTTTAGTTATGGAGTAGTACAAAAGCATCACACTTAGCCTAGATGCAAGGCAAACTACTTAGCACCCCTCATGACTAGTTGCTAGTGCTAAATATTAAAAGTGACTACTCTAGATGGGAACTTGTGAATTGAAAGGACTTTGAAAACCTTGGAATGATGAGTCATTTTATTGAGAGATTTTGAAGGTGAACATGACTGGTGAATGACTTGGTGAATTTTACAAAACTGATGGTTGGGTTCGGATGCGATACCATTCCAATTTTACAAGTACCCCCACAATACCTGAATCTGGGTAAGGCTTAGCTGGAAACTTATGTATTTTAGTATGGGTTCCCTCTGAACAAGCGTCATAGGGGTTATGCCGAGGCTGCCTCCATTGAATGTGAAATGACGTGAAATGAGGTGAATGTACTACCCAAGCCCTGTGCAGTTCCCGGGTTGACGGTTTGTTTTCACCGGGAGGCCAAGCTCATGGGGAGAGGTGCCTATACTAGAGTATGTAAATGAAAGGTTAGGATTGATAGTTCGCGTACTGCGTACGATAAATCAGGGCCAGTTACCCCTGACGAACTATTGCAATTGTTGTGGCACAAGTGTACAACCTCTGCAGAGTTAAACCTATTCGAATAGCCGCGTCCGCGGTCATGGACAGTTGGAAAGGCCATACTGTTCCGTCATCAGAAATTTTCTAAAAATATGAATGGTGACTTGTGACTTGAATTGAAAGGTGACTTTGACTCTGAATCACCACTGAGTTGTGGGAATGACACTGATGTTCCCACTTGAGTTAGTTAATTGAAGAGGCTTTGATTATTAAAAGTGCTTATGAAATAAAACTGGCTTTATGCAAATGAAACTAGAGCTTAGAAACCCCTTACTATAGTTGATAGTATCTTACCTTAGTATTAGTTTGCGTGTACTTTAAAGTACTCATGGCTGTGTCCCTGACTATTCAAATGGCCAGACTATGAAGAGGAGTACCAGAACCCGGAAGAAGGACATCAGGACATCTACGACAACTAGGATCACTCCTGACGTCAACAGTTGCCTGTGGAATAGATGGACTACTACTACTACGCTATTTTTGCTTCCGCTATGTGTTATGTAATGGATCAATAGAACTTCTATTATTGTAATGAGACTGGATCATGTGATCCTTTATTTGTAAGATGATTATGTGTTGTAATGAATGATGTGTTGTGATATCAATCTATTATGTCTCGCAAAAACAATATTCCTGGGATTGGGAATGGCATAATAGGCATCTGGACTTAAAAATCCGGGTGTTGACAAGTTGGTATCAGAGCCATTGTTGACCTTAGGAGACTGATGTCTACGCCCCTCCTTTTCTGTAGACGGTGTTGGGCCTCCAAGAGCGAGGTTTGTAGAACAGCAACAAGTTTTCCCTTAAGTGGATCACCCAAGGTTTATCGAACTCGGGGAGGAAGAGGTCAAAGATATCCCTCTCATGCAACCCTGCAACCACAAAGCAAGAAGTCTCTTGTGTCCCCAACACACCTAATAGGTGCACTAGTTCGGCGAAGAGATAGTGAAATACGGTGGTATGAATATATTAGCAGTAGCAACGGCACCAGAAAAGTGCTTTGGGACAGTAAACAAGCAAGTAACGCAGCAGTAGTAACGCAGTAAAACAGTAAACAAGCAGCGATAGCAGTATTTAGGAACAAGGCCTAGGGATCATACTTTCACTAGTGGACACTCTCAACATTGATCACATAAATAAATAGATAGATGCTAGACTCTACACTCTTGTTGGATGATGAACACCATTGCGTAGGATTACACGAACCCTCAATGCCGGAGTTAACAAGCTCCACAATATCAATGTTCATATTTAAATAACCTTAGAGTGCAAGATAGATCAACACAACCAAACCAAGTACTAACATAGCATGCACACCGTAACCTTCACACTATGAAAGGAGGAATAGATCGCATCAATACCATCATAGTAATAGTTAACTTCACAATCCGTAAGAGATCACGATCATAAACTACGCCAAGTACTACATGATGCACACACTGTCCACATTACACCATGCAGGAGGAATAGAATACTTTAATAACATCACTAGAGTAGCACATAGATGAACTGTGATACAAAACTCATATGAATCTCAATCATGTAAAGCAGCTCATGAGATCATTGTATTGAAGTACATAGGAGAGAGATTAACCACATAGCTACCGGTACAGCCCCGAGCCTCGATGGAGAACTACTCCCTCCTCATGGGAGACAGCAGCGTTGATGAAGATGGCGGTGGAGATGGCAGCGGTGTCGATGGAGAAGCCTTAGGGGCACTTCCCGTCCGGCGGCGTGCCGGAACAAAGACTCCTTCCCCCAGATCTTGGCTTCGCGATGGCGGCGGCTCTGGATGGTTTCTCGTACCGTGGCTTTTCCGTCTCGAGGTTTTAGGTCCAGGGGCTTTATATAGGCGAAGAGGCGGCGTCAGGAGGTCGAAGGGCGACCACACTATAGAGGCGCGGCCCCCTTGGCCGCGCCGGCCTAGGGTTTGGTGGGCCTGTGCCCCCTCTCGCGGCTCTCGTGTGTTCTGGATGCTTCCGGGCAAAATAGGAACCAGGCGTTGATTTCGTCCGATTCCGAGAATATTTCGTTACTAGGATTTCTGAAACCAAAAACAGCAACAACTGGCCCTTCGGCATCTTGTTAATAGGTTAGTTCCAGAAAATGCACGAATATGACATAAAGTGTGCATAAAACATGTAGATATCATCAATAATGTGGCATGGAGCATAAGAAATTATCGATACGTCGGAGACGTATCAGCATCCCCAAGCTTAGTTTCTGCTCGTCCCGAGCAAACGATAACAAAGATAATTTCTGAAGTGACATGCCATCATAAACTTGATCATACTATTGTAAGCATATGTAATGAATGCAGCGATCAAAACAATGTATATGACATGAGTAAACAAGTGAATCATATAGCAAAGACTTTTCATGAATAGTACTTCAAGACAAGCATCAATAAGTCTTGCATAAGAGTTAACTCATAAAGCAATAATTCAAAGTAAAGGTATTGAAACAACACAAAGGAAGATTAAGTTTCAGCGGTTGCTTTCAACTTGTAACATGTATATCTCATAGATAGTTGTCAATGCAAAGTAATATAACAAGTGCAATAAGCAAGTATGTAGGAATCAATGCACAGTTCACACAAGTGTTTGCTTCTTGAGATGGAGAGAAATAGGTGAACTGACTCAACAATAAAAGTAAAAGAAAGGTCCTTCAAAGAGGAAAGCGTCGATTGCTATATTTGTGCTAGAGCTTTGATTTTGAAAACATATAGAGAGCATAAAAGTAAAAATTTGAGAGGTGTTTGTTGTTGTCAATGAATGGTAGTGGGCACTCTAACCCCCTTGCCAAACAAACCTTCAAAGAGCGGCTCCCATTTTATTTTATTTTTGGGTGGCACTCCTTCCAACCTTTCTTTCACAAACCATGGCTAACCGAATCCTCGGGTGCCTGCCAACAATCTCATACCATGAAGGAGTGCCTTTTTATTTTAGTTTTATTATGATGACACTCCTCCCCACCTTTGCTTTCTCAAGCCATGGCTAACCGAATCCTTCGGGTGCCGTCCAACAATCACATACCATGGAGGAGTGTCTATTTTTATTAATTAATTTGGGACTGGGAATCCCATTGCCAGCTCTTTTTGCAAAATTATTGGATAAGCGGATGAAGCCACTAGTCCATTGGTGAAAGTTGCCCAACAAGATTGAAAGATAAACACCACATACTTCCTCATGAGCTATAAAACATTGACACAAATCAGAGGTAATAAATTTTGAATTGTTAAAAGGTAGCACTCAAGCAATTTACTTTGGAATGGCGGAGAAATACCATGTAGTAGGTAGGTATGGTGGACACAAATGGCATAGTGGTTGTCTCAAGTATTTGGATGCATGAGAAGTATTCCCTCTCGATACAAGGTTTAGGCTAGCAAGGTTATTTGAAACAAACACAAGGATGAAGCGGTGCAGCAAAACTCACATAAAAGACATATTGAAAACATTATAAGACTCTACACCGTCTTCCTTGTTGTTCAAACTCAATACTAGAAATTATCTAGTATTTAGAGAGACCAAATATGCAAACCAAATTTTAGCATGCTCTATGTATTTCTTCATTAATAGGTGCAAAGTATATGATGCAAGAGCTTAAACATGAGCACAACAATTGCCAAGTATCACATTATCCAAGACATTTTAGCAATTACTACATGTATCATTTTCCAATTCCAACCATATAACAATTAACGAAGCAGTAACTTCGCCATGAATACTATGAGTAAAGCCTAAGAACACATGTGTTCATATGAACCAGCGGAGCGTGTCTCTCTCCCACACAAGCATTTATTCAAACAAAAACAAAAACAAAAGCAAACAGACGCTCCAAGTAAAGTACATAAGATGTGACCGAATAAAAATATAGTTTCAAGAGAAGGAACCTGATAATTTGTCGATGAAGAAGGGGATGCCTTGGGCATCCCAAGCTTAGATGCTTGAGTCTTCTTGAAATATGCAGGGATGAACCACCGGGGCATCCCCAAGCTTAGACTTTTCACTCTTCTTGATCGTATTATATCATCCTCCTCTCTTGACCCTTGAAAACTTCCTCCACACCAAACTCGAAACAACTCATTAGAGGGTTAGTGCATAATAAAAATTCACATGTTCGGAGGTGACACAATCATTCTTAACACTTCTGGACATTGCACAAAGCTACTGGAAGTTAATGGAACAAAGAAATCCATCCCACATAGCAAAAGTGGCAATGCGAAATAAAAGGCAGAATCTGTCAAAACAGAACAGTTCGTAAAGACGAATTTTATTGAGGCACCAGACTTTCTCAAATGAAAATGATCAAATTGAATGAAAGTTGCGTACATATCTGGGGATCACTCACGTAAATTGGCATAATTTTCTGAGTTACCTACAGAGAATTTTCCCAGATTCGTGACAGCAAAGAAATCTGTTTCTGCGCAGTAATCCAAATCTAGTATGAACCTTACTATCAACGACTTTACTTGGCACAACAAAACACAAAAATAAGATAAGGAGAGGTTGCTACAGTAGTAAACAACTTCCAAGACACAAATATAAAACAAAGTACTGTAGCAAAATAAACACATGGGTTATCTCCCAAGAAGTTCTTTCTTTATAGCCATTAAGATGGGCTCAGCAGTTTTAATGATGCACTCGCAAGAAATAGTATTTGAAGCAAAAGAGAGCATCAAGAGGCAAATTCAAAACACATTTAAGTCTAACATGCTTCCTATGAAAAGGAATCTTGTACACAAATAAATTCATGAAGAGCAAAGTGACAAGATCAGGAAGATAAAACAAGTGTAGCTTCAAAAATTTCAGCACATAGAGAGGTGTTTTAGTAACATGAAAATTTCTACAACCATATTTTCCTCTCTCATAATAACTTTCAGTAGCAATATGAGCAAACTCAACAATATAACTATCACATAAAGCATTCTTATTATGAGTCTCATCCATAAAATTATTACTCTCCACATAAGCATAATCAATTTTATTAGTTGTAGTGGGAGCAAATTCAACAAAGTAGCTATCATTATTATTCTCATCATCAAATGTAGGAGGCATATTGTATTCATAATCAAATTCACTCTCCATAGTAGGTGGAACCAAAAGACTACTATCATTATAATCATCATAAATAGGAGGCAAAGTATCATCAAAGAAAATTTCCTCCTCAATGCCCGGGGGACTAAAAAGATCATGCTCATCAAAACCAGCTTCCCCAAGCTTAGAATTTTCCATAGCATTAGCAACAATAGTGTTCAAAGCATTCATATTAATAACATTCCCATTAGCATGCATATAAAGTTCCATGGGTTTTTTAATTCTCTCTTCAAACACATCATGTCCTAATTCAAGATAAAGTTCATAAAGATCTTTCATATTTTTGTTGTTTTCCATTATGCCTTACTAGTGTAAACAAGAAACAAAAAGATGCAATTGCAGGATCTAAAGGAAATAGCTTTGAGCACAAACACAATGGCGCCAGAAAAGTACTGTTACCTGGAACCGAAGTATGAGTGCCTTTTACCTTTCCTCCCCGCAGAAAATAGCTTGATGTCTACGCCTCCCTTTTCCTGTACGGTGTTGGGCCTCCAAGAGCAGAGGTTTGTAGAACAGCAGCAAGTTTTCCCTTAAGTGGATCACCCAAGGTTTATCGAACTCGGGGAGGAAGAGGTCAAAGATATCCCTCTCATGCAACCCTGCAACCACAAAGCAAGAAGTCTCTTGTGTCCCCAACACACCTAATAGGTGCACTAGTTCGGCGAAGAGATAGTGAAATACAGGTGGTATGAATATATAGTAACAGTAGCAACGGCACCGGAAAAGTGCTTTGCCCGGGAGAAACAAGCAAGAGCAGCAGTAGTAACGCAGTAAAACAGTAAACAAGCAGCGATAGCAGTATTTAGGAACAAGGCCTAGGGATCATACTTTCACTAGTGGACACTCTCAACATTGATCACATAAATAAATTGATAGATGCTAGACTCTACACTCTTGTTGGATGATGAACACCATTGCGTAGGATTACACGAACCCTCAATGCCGGAGTTAACAAGCTCCACAATATCAATGTTCATATTTAAATAACCTTAGAGTGCAAGATAGATCAACACAACCAAACCAAGTACTAACATAGCATGCACACCGTAACCTTCACACTATGAAAGGAGGAATAGATCGCATCAATACCATCATAGTAATAGTTAACTTCACAATCTAAGAGATCACGATCATAAACTACGCCAAGTACTACATGATGCACACCCTGTCCACATTACACCATGCAGGAGGAATAGAATACTTTAATAACATCACTAGAGTAGCACATAGATGAATTGTGATACAAAACTCATATGAATCTCAATCATGTAAAGCAGCTCATGAGATCATTGTATTGAAGTACATAGGAGAGAGATTAACCACATAGCTACCGGTACAGCCCCGAGCCTCGATGGAGAACTACTCCCTCCTCATGGGAGACAAGAGCGTTGATGAAGATGGCGGTGGAGATGGCAGCGGTGTCGATGGAGAAGCCTTCGGGGCACTTCCCCGTCCGGCGGCGTGCGGAACAGTGTCCCCGGATCTTGGCTTCGCGATGGCGGCGGCTCGGATGGTTTCTCGTACCGTGGCTTTTCCGTCTCGAGGTTTTAGGTCCAGGGCTTTATATAGGCGAAGAGGCGGCGTCGGGGGTCGAAGGGGCGACCACACTATAGGGGGCGCGGGCCCCTTGGCCGCGCCGGCCTAGGGTTTGGTGGGCTGTGCCCCCTCTGGCGGCTCTCGTGTGTTCTGGATGCTTCCGGGCAAAATAGGAACCTGGGCATTGATTTCGTCCGATTCGAGAATATTTCGTTACTAGGATTTCTGAAACCAAAAACAGCAGAAAACATCAACTGGCCCTTCGGCATCTTGTTAATAGGTTAGTTCCGGAAAATGCACGAATATGACATAAAGTGTGCATAAAACATGTAGATATCATCAATAATGTGGCATGGAACATAAGAAATTATCGATACGTCGGAGACGTATCAGAGACCCTAGTTAGAATGGACGTCTGAAAAACTTAGTTTGGAAACAAATGAAGTGATTATTTATGAAAATTTATTCTCCCTCTTATCCTTGAGATCTTCTTCAAAATAAGAAAGTTATGCTTTATTCTTCTTATACTACTACATAAAATTTTGACACACTACTCACCTCTCTAACTTACTCATCATAATTCTTCACAGATGGAGTACACCTGCAAGTCTTATCAGCTTGGCCACGGAGGAAACCTCATGTTCGAGAAGGATTTGAAACAACTGGTTGAGTATTTAGGACGCCCGTATCCCGAGTTCTTCGGAATACCCCTCAACAATCCATCGGGAGGACAACCTCGGTGGGAAGTTACTACAGATCTGAGAGGAAAGCTTGGAGCCCCACTATGGGAAACCATCTGGTTTTCTGTAACGGGAAGCACTTGGAAGGAAGGACTAGTCAGAGCAATGCAAGAAGCAATTGCCCGTCTGTGTGGACAGAATATCAACAAGCTTGAGAATACCCGCTTCATTTACTACCCAGGACATGACACCATGGGAAGACCAATAATCATGCCCCCGCACCCGGAGATGAATCACTATGTTGCCTACCTCGACTACATGCTGTACAAGACCCGCAAGGAGTTGGACAACGCCCTCGCCTTTCGCCAAGCACATTACCCGTGAAGACGAAGCATTCCCCCTGGAAGAGTAGTTTCATTAAAAGCACTTTCGTATGTGTGAGTTGTATCAGGATCCCCTTGTATCGTAGAGAGATGAATGGTTCTTCAAACCAACGGTGTGTTAGATTTGTAATATATGATGCTTGGTATGAATGAAAAAGTGTTGTTGGTTTTTACCCCCGCAACACTACTCAAAATTTCAAGTTATGAACTTTTTAAACTTTAACCAAACAAACCCTAGAAATTTCCCTCTTATCTTATCATCTACCTCAATGTTCAGATGGCCCCACCAACCCGCAACGCCACCCAGGAGGCCATGATGCAACTGCTGCAGACGATGATGGCAGACCGAGAAGCCGAAAGAGCTGAACGCCAAGCCAACATTGTCGCGCTGCAACAGATAGCTCAGAATAATCAAGGCCATGGAAACCACGATCACCCTGGATCGAAGCTGAAGAACTTTCAGCACACCTACCCTCCGATATTCAACAAGACTGAAGAGCCCCTTGATGTTGATGACTGGCTCCAGACCATGGAGAACAACCTCGAAGTTGCGGGAGTAGAAGCCGCAGAAAAAGTACTGTTCGCCACCCACTACCTATCAGGACCTGCCAGAGCCTGGTGGACAAGTGCCCGTGCAATGAATGCGAGATGATGATGATGGGAAGACTTCAAGCTGAAGTTCAGCAAATACCACGTGCCCCAAGGACTGATCAAGAAGATGAGAGACGAGTTCCGTGAACTCAAGCAAGGAAGGATGTCCGTGGTGGAATACCGCGACAGGTTTCTCACTCTGTCAAGGTATGCCCCGGATGAGACCGACACAAACGACAAAAGGAAGGAGAGATTTTTGAACGGACTGCACGACGAGATGCAAACTGTGTTAGTGAACATTCCGTTCGCTGACTTAGAAGCCCTCGTGGACTCAGCCATACAAATGGAAGGAAAGCTGCATCAGGCCAATGAGAACCGCAAGCGCAGAATGATGAACCAGAATGGACCCCACCATACCCAGAAGTACCGCAACAACTCTGGAGGATTCACCCCAAGATACAACAAGCCCCCTACCCAGAATTATCGCCCCAACTACACCAACAACAACGGAGGACCCCCGAAGCCCGGAGGCAACAACAACAACAACCACCACAACAGCAACAACAACAATGGAAACAACAACACCAATACTGCCCCAAGGACTGGAAGCAATGCTACCCCCATCATCCCCAAAGACAAGGCAACAATCAACTGCTATGAATGTGGACTTGTGGGTCACTACTCCAACGAGTGCCCCAAGAAGCTTGCCAAGATTGCCGCCAATACGCACCTGCCACCAGCGCCGCTTCGCAGGAAGAAGGAACCAGAACAACAACAACGGCCGCCTCTACCACATGACTGAAGCTCAGGAAGCACCCCAGACCATGCCAAGTATGTCTTCTGTTAATCAAAATACTCAATCTCTCTTAGGAACCTAAGTTTTCTTAAAATCTCGGGACGAGATTTGTTTAAGGGGAAGGGTTTGTAACATCCCAAAAATTTCAAAACAAAACAAATGAATTTCCCTAGTTCCAAATTTTGGAACCAACAAAAACTTTTATTAAATTAAGTTTGATGCATAGTGATCTTGCTTAATTCTTGTGCTATTGCCATGTTTGCTTGTTAAAGTAGTTTGAAATAATCTTAAACCCTAAACCTCACCCCTCTTTTCACCATCCTAGTTAAAATAAAATAAAAGGAAATTAATAAAGAAAAAGGCATATGTGCCTATGGCTATTTTTATAAATCTTTACCCTAAGATTTTCTACTTTGCTTAGAGGTTTGGAAAACCTTCATACACCTCACCTAGTACTTATCAAACCAAATCCAAAGTGAAACAAAAGAAATTAAAAAGAAACTAAAAATGCCATAGAGGCATATGAGAGTAAAATAGCAAATTTGTAAATTTAAGAATCTTGACCCTAAGACATGTTGTGAATGGTTGGATCACTCCTATATACCATTTCAACACTCAACCACACCAATTGGGTCAAGCCAAGTCAAATTAAAACTCAAATGCACCATATGCATAGAGGCATATGTGACACATAGCCATAATACCCAATTCTTGTTCTATGCCTTTAAAACTTGACCAAATGATGTGAAACCACCTCTAAACCTAATCTAATACTAAATTGACCCTAACCCATGCCCAAGTAAAGCAAGAGGAACAATTTACAAGAATAATGAAATATGACACACCACCTCTTATGTGTTATGGCCATTTTTGCAAATCTTTGAGATAGACCTTTTGGAATGGTTTCAATGGTTTGGAAATGTTTCTAAACTAATAAGAATCACATTAGAGTCAAGAAAAGTCAAATCAAATGGAGAGAAATCAAATAGTGAGAAAATCCCAATTTCACTCACATACACATAAGGCCAATTTTGCAAATCATCACCAAAGGCCACCATTGCTTGATCTATTGCTTGGAGAATACTTATATATGATAAACAAACACAAATGCATCAAAGAAACCAGAATCAAATCCAAGAAAATCTCAAAACCAACATACATGTGATAATGGTCAAAATTGAGTTTTATAAAATGTTCCTCACTTTACCCCCCTGGTTTTGACTTTTCTTCAACCAACCTTGACCAACTATTGCCATGTCATCCAAGACCTTGTCAAGGTGAACAACTTTCATGTTGACCACACATGCTAACTTTGACCAGGTTGACCAGAATGGATTTGACAAGAGGTGACTTTGAAATAAAGAGAAGATAACCCCAAATTTGAATTCTCACAAACCTTCACCAAAATGAACCCCACCACCACCATTCCATCACATTAATTATATAAATGAACTCCACCAAAAAGAATTGAAAAATTCCACAAAAATCTTCATGCGGCCATATCATCGAACACTTGGCAGGCATAAATTGCAAAGTGACACACACCCTAATATCCACTGGTTTTTAGCCTACACTTCTTTTGCTTTGTGATCATCAACTTCCTGCACCCCCTCTGCATCAAGCCAAGCCCTTTTGCTCTGTTTAAAGTGAAGGAATGATCACCATTGTTGCCACCCCGTACCCATGCCGGCCACACTCACTCCATTTCTCCCTGGTCCTCTCCTATCCATCTCACCTTGCCAGCAAGCTTGCCTACACTCCCCTGAGCATGCTCGTACCAGCCCAAAGCAAAAAGACACACGCCCTTGGCCAAACGTTGCACGCCCAGTACCATGCCACGGCATGCCAGTGCACGCGGTGAGCGCGCCCAGACAACGTCCTGGACACGATAGAGCGACGCTCATCCAGTCGCCCTAGTCCTTCCCTTCCCCTCCTCTCGCGCGTGCTCACTCATTAACCTACCAGGACATCGCCAGACACGCTCGCTTGGCCGCGCACGCCCCATCACCGTCGCCATGATCAGAAGCTTGGCCGCCAGTACTGTCCTCGTCACAGAAGCAATCCGAGCGATCCCATCGTCCCCTGGACGCGCCAGCTACTCCTTGAGCATCGCCTAGACTTTGCCTACACGACGCGCCCCCTATCTTGCCCTTTCGCGCCTCAGACCGCCATCGCCATCGTCGACCCTTCACAGCACCCACGGCCCCCTCACCATCCTATAAATAGAGGAGCTCCGAGCCCCAATTCTTCACATAATCTACTCCCCTCTCATCCTTGCCTCTTCTCCACCAGCCAATTTGACACCACCTCGCCGGAGCAGCTCCAATCGCAAGCTCGTCGCCGCCGGAGCCCGCAGATCATCTACATCGACTGGAGCCTCGCCAAGCTCCGCCGCTGTACCAGGAGCTTCTACACCCTCACCAACGTCGCCTCGTACCTCTCCCTCGATCGCCGGCGGCCTGGAACACTCTCCGACCCCCTACCTCCGCCGCCCGTACGTCCTCCTCTCGCCGGGGAAGAAGATCACCCTCAGCCGTGCGATCGTCGTCTGATCCGACGGTCGACGTTGCGTACCGTTTCGGTAAGGAAATTAGTCACTGATGAGTGGGACCGTATGTCAGCAGGCCCGCGTCGTTACTGGGCCAGCTTCTCTTTTCAAACCATTTCGGCCCATCCAGTTCCCGCCTAGCCCACTTGGGTTTATTTAAATTAATTAGTTTCATCTAAATTCAAATACTGGTGCCTCCTTCAAATTTGTATAACTTTCAAAATACTGCACCAAATTTAGCAAACTACATATCTCTGGAAAGCCCATGAAATTATCTACTTTTTTGCCACTGGTCTCAACCTCATATCTTGTGTAGATTTTGAATAGAAAAAATAACAAAACAGAGATTTTTCAGTATTTAAATAAATCTTAAAAATCAACCAATTTGAATATTGAAGTGAATCCAATTGCAATAATTCACATTTAACAAACTCTAATTTACTACGTAAAAATATGATATGGGTTCTGTACATGATCATGGGCTAGAAGCAAAATATTGGCTATGTAGTCAATACTAGTCCATTTAAACTATTTCAAATTGTAGGAAATTAAATCTATGAGGTGTAGCACCTCATTTAAATCATCTTCTCAAGTGATATGAAGTAATGTGATGATCTCTACTGCATAGGCTCATACTTGCTCACTTGTAGAATTTAAATGAATATAGTTTTTAAATTGCAATAGTTATTTAAATCACATGAGATGATGAATCTCATTTAAATCATTTTTCTCAAATGATAAGTGTGAAGTGTTGACCTTGGTCAACATGGGATCATCCCTGGTTATTTGAGAAGATTAAATCTTAAGAAGATTCAATGAGAGGAAATTATTTCTCCAAACCAAAGGGAAACCCTAATTCCAATTTTCAATGAGAGGAAATTATTTTCCTAATATTAAATAAGGAAACCCTAGCATAATTTGGGAATAAATGTTAAATAGTGATGCTAGATCATTTGTGTGAGCCAATAAGGCTAAGTAAGACTACTTAAGTGTTGATTGGTGATTGTATCCTCGTATTCGTTTATAGACGCTAGTACTGGAGACTATCAAGAGGAAGAGGTCTTCTACCAAGAGGAAGAGCAAGAGAACTTTGATCACATCAATCAAGGCAAGCTATTACCAATACAAGCTAGACTAATGCAAGCTATTTTGGTTGCAAGCTTATATTCTTGCAAAGTGCAAAGCTCTACAAGAGCAAGGCACCATTACATTTTACTTTATGATCCTATCCCAAGTTTTTACTAGACAAGCTTTACTTGATTTTATTTATCAAAGTTACTTTTTGATTTATGATTCACTTGGTTTAGTTATGGAGTAGTACAAAAGCATCACACTTAGCCTAGAAGCAAGGCAAACTACTTAGCACCCCTCATGACTAGTTGCTAGTGCTAAATATTAAAAGTGACTACTCTAGATGGAAACTTGTGAATTGAAAGGACTTTGAAAACCTTGGAATGATGAGTCATTCTATTGAGAGATTTTGAAGGTGAACATGACTGGTGAATGACTTGGTGAATTTTACAAAACTGATGGTTGGGTTCGGATGCGATACCATTCCAATTTTACAAGTACCCCCACAAATACGGGTAAGGCTTAGCTGGAAACTTATGTATTTTAGTATGGGTTCCCTCCGAACAAGCGTCATAGGGGTTATGCCGAGGCTGCCTCCATTGAATGTGAAATGACGTGAAATGAGGTGAATGTACTACCCAAGCCCTGTGCAGTTCCCGGGTTGACGGTTTGTTTTCACCGGGAGGCCAAGCTCATGGGGAGAGGTGCCTATACTAGAGTATGTAAATGAAAGGTTAGGATTGATAGTTCGCGTACTGCGTACGATAAATCAGGGCCAGTTACCCCTGACGAACTATTGCAATTGTTGTGGCACAAGTGTACAACCTCTGCAGAGTTAAACCTATTCGAATAGCCGCGTCCGCGGTCATAGACAGTTGGAAAGGCCATACTGTTCCGTCATCAGAAATTTTCTAAAAATATGAATGGTGACTTGTGACTTGAATTGAAAGGTGACTTTGACTCTGAATCACCACTGAGTTGTGGGAATGACACTGATGTTCCCACTTGAGTTAGTTCATTGAAGAGGCTTTGATTATTAAAAGTGCTTATGAAATAAAACTGGCTTTATGCAAATGAAACTAGAGCTTAGAAACCCCTTACTATAGTTGATAGTATCTTACCTTAGTATTAGTTTGCGAGTACTTTAAAGTACTCATGGTTGTGTCCCTGGCTATTCAAATGGCCAGACTATGAAGAGGAGTACCAGAACCCGGAAGAAGGACAGCAGGATATCTACGACAACTAGGATCACTCCTGACGTCAACAGTTGCCTATGGAATAGATGGACTACTACTACGCTATTTTCGCTTCCGCTATGTGTTATGTAATGGATCAATAGAACTTCTATTATTGTAATGAGACTGGATCATGTGATCCTTTATTTGTAAGACGATTATGTGTTGTAATGAATGATGTGTTGTGATATCAATCTATTATGTCTCGCAAAAACAATATTCCTGGGATTGCGAGGAATGGCATAATAGGCATCTGGACTTAAAAATCCGGGTGTTGACACATGTCCTGTTACATAAGGCTCTGTCAGCGAACTCCATTGGGTGACTCATTCCTAGATATTGCCCGATCGGATGGGTCTGTCGCGCGCAACTGTGTTTTTTCTGACCGTTTGGTTTCAGGGGGAGCAATACAAAAGATCCGCAGTTTGTTGCCGTCATGGGACATGTCTTGTTTACCATGGTAATGTCAATGGTGGAGAATGGCATGGAAGCCGAGATGTGAAGACTAGTAATGGTGGTTCGATTCCGGGTGGAGATGAAGAGTTGGCTTGGTGATTTGTGACTTGGAGCAGCGACATCAGAAAGTGGGAGCAACAACACAACAGAAGATTAGAGTCTAATCTTCACGATGAAAACCCAAGGTCTGATATTAATTGGTTGTGTTTGGCAATGGCTCTGTTGAAGGCATTGTTTTTTAGAGTGTAGAGCTTCTCCAAGGTGAAAACCTATGATCTATGATCAAGGCGACGAAGGCGCTTGTGCATAGATCCCTTCTTGGAGGCATTGATTTTGGAGAAGATGGACTTCCAGTGCTTTTTTGTTGGTGTTTGGTCTGCTGCTACAAGGAATTGATCGTTGTGGCGGATCTTTTCTTTTTAAATTATTATTTCTTTTTTTGGGTGTGTGCATCCACATTGCCATTAGGACATTGCGTTGTTGCAGAGGTAGGTGTAATTGGTGTTTCGAGATATTGATATATGCCCTTTATCAGAAAAAATGATGGATCCATGCTTTGGTTTGCCTTTTTTTTCTAACTACCATTAGTTTGATTCTAGTAAGCCCCTGCACATATACCTCCCTTTCATCAAGAATTGCTCTCCAAATTCGAGACAGATGAGGCCCCAATTCAGCATCTAGAATAGAGTCATTAGGGAAGTGTACATACTTGAGAATTATTGCACTTTATTTATTGGGGTCTTGAAGGATTCTCCAGGATTAAAGTGCTAGTAGGCATGGATTCAAAATTTTGAAATCTCTAAAGCCAAAGCAAAGACCTCACATGTATTTGGGCCTAGTCATTACCTCCCAACAGACCCATCAAAGTTTTCTCTTCCCCTCCTTTACCACCCCACCAAAACAAAGCGAATACAGGAATTAATAAGCTCACATAAATCTCTCGGTAACCCGAAACAAGCCATTGAGTACATCAGGATAGCTTGTTATATCGATTTAATCAACACTTCTTTTTTCCCAGCTGATAAAATCTTCTCAAGCTAGCCCTTCACCTTACCCCAAATTCGGTCCTTCAAAAAAAATGAAAGTACCATATCTGGAACTACCTACATCAGTAGGCATACCAAGATAACAATCATTTTGTGCCTCCATACTCACGTCGAGAATAGATTTCACCTCATCACGAATGACTTGTGCGCACCCCGTTGTGAAGAATATTGATGACTTCTCCTCATTTATTTTCTGACCTCACGTTTCACAATAAAGCCCTAGGCGAGTAGACAACTCATCCGCTCCCTCTCTACTTCCTTTGAAGAACTGTAGGCTGTCATCCAACAAGTGGTTCACCAGCGGAGCCTTTGGGGCCACCTTGATACCTCCAAGGTGCAATGACCGAAACTTTTTAACATGCACGAAAGACCCTCTGCTACTAACAAAAAGAGATATGGTGAGACTAGGGCATCTTCTCTAAGACCTTTAGATGGTTTAAATTCCTCCAACTTACTACCATTAAACGGACAAAAAAACGGGACTGATCACACCATCCCCATAACCACTGAAATACATTGTTGGGCAAAACCTAACGTATGCATGATTGCTTCCAAATAATCCCACTCGACTCAATCATATGTCTTCATTCATGTCTAGCTTCATAGCACAATTGTTTCATCATTAGTTGAACAAGAACCTTGGGCTAGCCTAAGGCATCAGCATTTTATGGGCTTGACCTGTCTAATACTTTTAGCATTTCGTCTCTTAGAACAAGGGGGCTGGCTTGGAATGTTGGATCTCTGGATGATTTGAACAAAAGCCTTGACGAAGTCCAAGCCAGACCAACAAATAAACTGAAGCTACGCCACACAGCTGCACATGCCATGCCATCCCATGTGATTGAATCGCCGAAGGGAGTGCCTCTAGTCGGCTAGCTCTAGTTTGATTAGTGATTACGGTGGTACATGCATGTAATGGTTCTGTGCAAGATCATGGCAATCACTTAGATATATTCTATAAAGTTTGGAGGCGCATGCCTAATGATTGTGGACACATGCCCTGCTGAAGTTAGGAACATATAAATTTATACGATTTTGATCTCTGAAGCAAAATAACTGATTTGTTCTAGGTCGACCGTGCCTTTAGCTTTTTCAGCTAGTGTGTGGAGAAGCAAGCAGGGCCATAAACTTGCACTGGCTACTGCTAGGCTGTTTGACATGCTAGCAGGTCGTATAGACTAAGCTTAGTATCACTCGTGACTTTCGATAACCATAGTTTGTTCAATCCGAGCCAACCTACTGAGTTATATACTTTGTTTTATCCGTTGGGAGTTGGGACTGTTATAAAAGCGACAAGCAAATAACGAATAACGAAACAAGAACACACGCAGGGGACACAAGATTTAACGTGGAAAACCCCTTCCAACACGAAGGGGAAAAAACCACGGCGCCAAATTTCACTATATCGGGAGGCGTTTACAAACGCCGTGGGTTATCTTATAATCTGATAAACGCTAGCCGTCGGCTTACAAGATGTATATATGGCGGTGCCAACGATCCGTACCGCGGGGGCTGCCACCCCCACACCCCCCGCAGGCGTCCCTGTAGGGCACGACGTATGGGCTAACTTCTGACTACGCTACGCTTCGGCCCAAGCCTCCGGCGACGGGCCTCGCTCCGCTCGTCAGAAGTTAGCCTCTTTTTAGTATATGAATTTGGATCACAATACAACAGGGACACACATGTATTTACTTTTTACCAAGTCTTTATGTTAACTGATGCTCCCTTTGTTCTAAAACAAGTGATTCAACTTTTTCTTGTTACGGCGGTAATACATTTTATTTATAGATAACTCTGTCTTTAGAAAAGGTTGAGTCACTTATTTATAAACAGAAGGAAAGAGTAGTATTTTGTAATATCTATTTAGGTAATTAAAAATAGTAGCATTAATATTAACTATGGAGAATGCTACAAGACACGGTAGATCGTGAAGTCATTTATCCCTTGTACAACGGGAGAGTCATCTTTAGACCTTTTAATTTCTTTCTGATGAAACCAACGGCTATATTACTTCCCATAAAGAGTTGCCAATACTTAATAATATGCTGAATTACAAGCATTTGTTGGGCCGCTATTCTTTGTGAAGAAAATGGCATATCCAGAAGTATGGGGATGTTGCGGTAGCTTATTTCTCAATTTGGCTCTGTAATGCCATTTTGTCAACTGGTGAATGTTGCATTGCTTAAATCCAACTAACCTGAACTAATGTGAAGACTAATATGGAGGGTTTGATACTTTCTTGCAGGGACGTCCATCTGAACTCTGAAGCTGTCTAACAGCGAGCCGTGCTGTCCGACGGGTTCCATGACTCCAACTAAGCACATTGAATAGGTTTTCCAGGCCTGTGATTCTCGCAAGAAAAAACAATCTGATAATTCCAGGCTAATCAAAGAAAAAAATCTATGTTTTCATCTTTTCTACTATTAAACAACTAAGTCAAGATCTGAAGAAACTGAACAAGAGATTCTGGCATAAGTGGTTCCACACCTGTTCATATTCAACGTTGGGCGGCTCAGAAGTCACAGCCTAATTATGCTGATGTGCACATTGTATTAGGGTCTCTTTTCTTTGTGAAATCATGTTCACCATTTAGTTGGTGGCAAACTCCTGAACGAAACTCAGTTCATCTGGATCTAGGATATTTCTTATGGTGCTATGGCTAGCCGATACTTCTGGAATATGCTGCAACCGGCAACCCCATAGGAGGTGTTCAAATCGTACTTGTCTAACCAGGAATAGGTCTGAACAAACTGACAAATTACCCTGCCAAGATCTAAACTTGCACGAATCTAGCTGCGGAATTCAGAGATGCACATGCAAGTTACAGTTAGAAAGAAGGTCCGACACACAGGTGTCTGAATGGATGTGGGACAGACCATCCATGTGGGTAAATCTTCCCAAAGAAGAACAGCAGGCCAAGTTGCATTTCTGCAGATCTCAGGTCGGGTCACAAGTGATGTCTGCTGCTTTCACACTTGAAATAAAACAATCGCGTGATCATTAGAAACAGCGTGATAAGCGCGTTATTTTGTTTGCACCTCGCGGTTGATCTGGTCAGATGATTTCGTCCGCTGCCCTCCTAACCAAGCAAGGTTAGCTGGCACACTGCATGGCACACTGCAGGATGTCCGAAGAAGAAACACGAAAGAAAACAAGGCACAGCTCAGGATGATGATACAATCGATTATTATTATTTCCAATGAATTAAGAATACAGTATATAAGTCGGAGTAGTTTACATGAATGATGAATAGCTACAACCGATGAATTAAGGATTCGTATGTGAATGCAGCATCGTCAGAAATGGCTGGTGACTTCTTCGTTTGTTCTTCCCTGCCATGGAGTTCCAATTCCGAATCATCAGCGTTAACAATATGAAGCGTGCACACCTTGTGCTTGTGTCGTGAAGACGCAATGTAATTTCCAGGCAATTCGGCGGCTGGCGTGCTCGATCTCGTGTACATTGGTCATCAGAATTCAATTTGGGTTTCCACTCTGGAGCATGGTAGTCGCAATATCAGATGGCCGTGGACCAAGAATGATCAAGAATGAGTTGGCTTCGTCTTCCTGCGTTTGCAAGATTGGCGATGGTATTGATTAGCTGCAGAGCTTGACGGTGCACGCCACCGCCTGCGCCCAGTACTTGAGCCTCGCCTTCACCTCATCTGGGCTGTCCCCTGCACCAACATATCAAAAGAATGTATACATGAGTTCGATTGTTCAATAGCATTCAACAAGATTAATAATCAACAAGCAATCAAGAAATGATCATTCTACAAGATTCAGATGAACAAGTAGCTGGTAGCGGAAAGATGTTTTAACAGATTTAGTTGTTCACATCAGAAGGCAAGATCGAAGCAAAGTTAATTATCAGGCACAAGAAGCATAGGCCGGGCAGTTTGAGCTTACCAGGGCAGGAGATCTTCCAGTTGGGGATGGACTGCACGGGCGAAGCCGGCACGACCGACGCCGGCGGCTCGGGGGCCACCTGCTCGGCCTTGGACGGCGAGTGGTGCTCGTCCAGGAACCGCTGGCTCATGGAGTAGCAGAGCTCGAGCGCGGGCAGCGTGCCGCAGAGCTCGGGGATCTCGTTGTAGCTGAAGCCGAACCCCAGATCCACGCACCCCTTGAGCTCCTCCAGGTCGTCGTCGGTCAGGCTCCTGGCCCGCCCCACGCCGAGATCTCCGGCGCCTGCCGCGGCGCCGTCCGGGGACGCGTCCTCCCCGGCGAGCACCACCGGCCGCGCCGCCCTCCGCGGCCACGCCGCCTCCCACTGCGCCCCGCACCACGCCCCCTCCGCGTCCGCCGGGGCCTCGGCCTCCGAATCCTCCCCCTCCGGGCCGTTCTTGGTCCGGCGGCTGCGCCGGCGGAGGTTGCGGGTGCGTCGGCCGCGTGGGGGCGGCGGCGGCGTCTGCGGCTGCAGCAGGGAGGAGGAAGGGGATACCGAGGAGGCCGCCGTCGTGGTGGTCGATGCGGACTCGTCGCGGTCGGAGTCGGAGCTCCACATCGTCGCCGGTCGCCGGGCTCCTTGCTCTCTCGCGCGCGCGATAGCTGCTGCCTGCGCGTCTCGCTTTGTTTGTTTCTGTCTGTTGCTTTGCTGGATGATTGTGGGTGGGAGCTGAGCGGTGGGCCTATAAATACAGCTGCGTTAGTACGAGAGGTATGGGGTGGTTGCCATGTGGGACCCACCTGTATGGCTGTATCGTGGTATGAATCGTGGCTGCTTCTGCCATGGGGGATGCACATGTGGCCCTGAAGTGTCCGGTCTAGTCACTAGACATATACATGATGTAAACATCTTTTCTATTTGCAGCTAAATGTAAGTTTTCGTGTAGGTTTTCACAAAAATGCCGCTGGTGAAGCATATCCACCAGCGGCTCGTTTAAATTTTGAGGAAATACGGTAGAGAAAAAGGTAGAATGGGGGGTAAAATGACCCGCGTTGCTCCCTTCCCGAGGCTTTACGAAATCCGATACACCATCTCGCCCGCCACCGCTTTCCCGCCTCCTACCCTCGCCATCTCCACTAGCCTCCACAAGGAAACGTCTGCGTGGAGCTTCTGACAGGTGGTAGGGCATTTGGTAGCTACGGAACACACGATAGGCGACGCAACAACATGAGACGTCGTCTTAGTAGGGCCGTTGTGCGAGTAAACCCCACAGAGCTATTCGAACAAGAGAGGTGGGCTCGCTTGCTAAATGTTGGGCTGGTCATTTTGCCAATGTAGTAGCAAAAGTGGCTACTTCAAATTTTGTATGGCTTGTGGCTTCCATCATGCATGAAGAATTTGACTCCATGGTTTCGAATTTCAAGTTTGAGAATTCTATGGCCATTGTTCAAATTTCCGTGGTTTCGGTTTTCATTTTGGCCAAAATGCCGAATTTTTTATCTTTAAGTTCATTTAAGTATTTCAAAATTAAAATATTTCAAATTACTCTTGAGTTTATGTACTGAAATGTCTGAAACATTTTGACCGAAAGGTAATTATTCAGGATTCGACCAAAATGAGTGAACTTCGATGAAATATCAGTGAAATTGATTTCCATGCTTTATTCCCATCGTGCCCATCCGAGTACATTAATTATGTGTCTTGTCTTGGTCTCCAAGTTCTAGTCCGTTTAAACTTTGAATTCCACGTCATCTCCTTTCTTACTCGAGTATTTCCCATCCAATCCTACAAATGAAACAATCACCATACAAAAATCGCTAAGGATTTAAATTTTCTAAAATTTCTATGCAAATCTTTGAAAGAAAAAGGTCCTTAATTTTCGATCGGCGCTCTTGGTATATGCCGCATACGATTCGAACTCGTGCAAACGCATTACACATGTACAGATGAATTAAATACAGCATAACATAGCCATTATACGAATTGATTCTTTGCTCTAATCACCAGACCACCAGCAAGGTATCCGTCTCAACCGCATTGCAATGCGTTTGGTTCAAGCATCAAACGTGAAAAAAAAAGTTCTAGAAGATGAATTATAAACAACGTACTCGACAGGTTAGCTAGGTCTGAAAAAAAAAGCTAGGTCTGAAAGCAAGAACAGTTCCAAGTTTATTGTTTAGAGGAAGACGACGTGCAAGATTAGCATCGCTGGCCAGATCAGTGGCTTCAAGTAATCAATTACCATATGCTCCAAATCAGTGGCTTCAAGGAATGCAATTCATATGAATTTTGGAGGATTCATTCATTTGTACCAAATGGCCCGGAAATGCCTTATGGCTCCCGAGAGCATCTGTTCCTGCATCATGGACCAATGTTTGAGTGACAGATGGTAGTTTAGATGGGTATTCTTCCATGTATTGGACTCGGTATCAGGACATTTGAACAGTGAATCGGGGCCTGTAGCCAGCACGTTTACTGGTTATCCTCGCACCGGGAGGTTGGGCCGACGTCCTGGACCAGCGGACTATATCTTCAGGTTAGCCCGACCGCAAGATGAAGTGATGTTTTTGTCCTGCAAAAAATCATGCGGTTAGGGTATCTCCAACCCTGCGACTAGGGATGTAAACGGATTGGATCGGATCGGATATTGCTCTTACCATATCCTTTACCATATTTTTGTAACGGATTCGGATCGGAGCGGATAATGGTCGGATGCGGATTATATCGGATTACGGATATGGAGCGGATTCGGACTGGACTCGGATCGGAAGCGGATTATTAAGAAAATATACACATAAAAAATAAAAGTACGGAGTATGTTTTTTATGTAAAATATATTTGTAATTATAGACTATAGTTAAATGTACACACGTATTCGTACAACAAAGCAAATTGCGTTATAATAGCATACATATTTTAGGTGATGAACTAACTATATTATCTAAATATTTAGGGTTGGGCTAATTTTCTCGGATTATCCTCTTTGTGGACCTCGGATAATCCGCAAAAAATGACGGATAATCCATATCCATCGGATAGTATCAATACCATATCCTCTACCGTATCCGCCGGATATCCTCTTGATCACTATCCGCATCAGTATCCATATCCGGCGGATTTCTAAAAATGCATACCATATCCTCAAAAACGGATACGGACGCGGATTAAGAGCGGAAATTATCCGTACCATTTACATCCCTACCTGCGACCCAAACGGATGCGCTGGACCGTCCATTTTAGGCTGTTTGGGTGGCCGCGTGGATACCTGGACAGCGGCCCGCGTCCACGTGTCCGTTTGGTCGCACGCTGCGCCCAACGCACGAACGCATCGCATATTTGAAGAAAAATAAAAAAATGCAAATGTAAATTTAAACTAAATTTCATTAAACATATACCCTATTTTGGGTAAATTTGTACATAGCCATATTTTGGGCAAATAACTAACAAAAGAAACCCTCTATATGGGCTTTAAATATAAAAAACCCTAAGCTAGGGTTTGATCGAGGACGCGGTGGCCGCCGGTGCGCCGCTTAGTCCCTGTGGCCGTCGTCGTTGTTGGTGTCGACGACATCCCCGGGCGGCGAGGCCCTGTTGTGGCTCGACCGCGCCGGGGACTCCGGCCACGGAGACCACGGGCCTCCCCGGGCGGAATGGGGGTGCGGAGCCTCCGCTGCTCCGCGCGGCAGCACGGGCTGCGCCTCCTCGCAGGCGAGGCGCCGCTGCGCGCCTCCTCGCCCGCGCGGCGCCTGGCCTCCTGGCGCTGCTGCCCTCGCGGCGGAGCCTGGCCTCCTCGCGCCACTGCGTCGCTTCCTCCTCCTGGCGGGCCTGGTCGTACCAGGCCCAGGCCTCGGCGTCCTCGACCGCCTGCCGGGCCTCCTCCTCCATCGCGGAGGTGCGAATGACCGCTTGGAGTTGCGGCCACTCCGCTTCCTCCTCCGCCGCCGATATGATCAGAGCGGCGCGGAGGTCGGGGTCCTCTTCCGAGGACTCCAGCTTGGGCTACAGCAGCAGCGGCGTCGGCTGCGCCAATGCCGCGCCGCCGTGGGCGGCCTCTCCGATGTGGAGGCCGCCGCGGTTTCCTCCGGCGGCCCGCAGCGCCGGCGGAGGGGCGGCTGCTGCTGGCCTCCCCGTCGTTGGCTCCGGGAGCGAACCGTCGCTTCGGGGCCATGGCGGCGGTTGCGTTCGGGGAGTGGACAGTGGAGTGGGGAGTGGACTGGAGGGACAGATCCCTCCAGTCCACATTTAATAAGCCTCCCCGGTCACCGACAGGTGGGCCCAAGGGAGACGAGCAGGCCAGCAGCCGGACGCGAACGGACGCCGCGTGCCATCCGCGGCCACGCAAACCTAGCCCAGATTTGGTCCGGGTTTGCGTCGTTCCGGACGCCGCTGCCATCCGCATTTGCGGTGCTCCGCCGAGTTGAGCCGCGTATTTGTCCGGCTGGACCCATCCGGACGCGCGGGCGCGGGATGGGTCGCCGAGTTGGAGATGCCCTTACTCCGGAATTTAAGGGCATCTCAAGCGGACGATGCCGCATGTATTCGTTTGGATCGGGTCGCGGACACGCAAAATGGTCGAAAAGAGCTAGATAACCGTTTGATCTAGGGTGTCTCGACGCAATATTTTTAACTCTGAAGGTAGTTTAATGACGATTAACGTCCCATCGAGTCTCACCGCCCGCGATTACCGGTTCCTGTGCGTGGGTCGTAGATTCCCACCCGAAGCCAAGCGTTTGGCACGCTGGGTCGCCGTTTTCATCGTGCGCGCGGGAAGCCAAACGCTATTTCAGGCCTGGTCGTGCCTACATAATCGCCGCCGCTGCAACAGCTATGGCAATATCCCTATATTTACAAGCCATGACCGGCAACGAAAGACCTGAAGGCGCATCACCGCTATGGCTTGCGCTCGCTATCCGTAAGATTCAGAAAGAGCGCATTTGCACACTTGGTTGTGTACGAGGTAGAGCAGAACAGGCGTGGAGGCCCACGAGGACGACCTCCACAGCCCTTACCGGGGGAGCGTGAGGGAGGTGGCGGCGACACGCATAGTCCTCGCCTTGGAAGGCGAGAGGGCCGCCCTCGAGTCACTCCACCGCCAGCCTCCGTCGGCGACCACCAACGAACGAGAGGCGGCCAATGCCATGCTCGCTGAGGAAATGGCGCAACTCTGGGAGTCGCAGGAAGCCATGCACGCCCTGGGGCCCCAGACACTGGGTGTCGTCTACATCGCCAGCGATGACGCCACTGCCGACGACCTCGTAGACCTTAAGAATGAGGAGGTTGTCGGCATGAGAGACGAGCAGTGGGTGTTGCTCGCATCGTTGGAGACCATCCCGCAGGATGCCGATCATTGTCAGTACTTGGCGGCGATGGAGAAAGCACGCTCCCAAGCGCTTGCCATGATGTGGGCGTACGAGATGTCGGCCGTGGCGACGGTCCACCCGCGCGGTGCGCGAGGAGGTGGTGGCAGCAGGAGCAGCCGCAGGTGGACCTGGAGCTGGAGGTGGCTGCCTCGGCCGTGTTCGAGGCGGAGGCCATGGTGGCGAGGGACATGACCTGCTACTAGGCCGACCTGGAGGCGGCTAGAGCAGCGGAGGCAGACGGGGAGGCGGCAACGGCTAGAGCTCACTGGGATGCCGCTTTGACCGAGGGGCAGGCACACGCCGGCAGCTACTCGCCGAAGTCAAGACTTAGGGCATCTCCAACGGGGGGACCAGACCCAGCGGCCCGACGCATAGTGATTGGGCTGTCCGCAGCGATGCAAACGCGGACCAAATATGTGGCACGTTTGCGTCGCCATGGACGCTGCATGGTCGCGCCGCGCGGTCGTGTTGGTCTATTGATTGGCCAAAAGGACCATGTTTACAGAGATGTTAAGAGTTAACCTAAACTACGACGGCCGTACATACTTGCCGTGTCGTGGCCTACTAAGGCCAGGTTTACTCGCAGTCGCGCGTCCTACTACTAGCCATCGGCATGACCTAAGGGACCGGTGCCCTCGACGAAGCACAAGCGGGCGTGGGAAGCGCGCCGCTCCTTCGGAGGCGGTTCTGCTCCGGGGAGGACGCACCGTCTTCGCGCCGCCGGCGTTCAACGGCCTCCACCAAAGAGGAGTCCCAGCGGGCTTGCTGCGCAGCCACCTCACCGTGATGCGCGCGAGGTCCTCGCGGTAGCGGGCCCTGTTCCTCGCTGATGCCGCTACCGCTTCGTCCCTCGCCGTGAGGGCATCCTGCAGCTCGCGATTTTCCCGGTCGATCCACACGTGGTCCGTTCCCGCCCACTCCACTGCCACCAGGTCGGAGCGCACGAAAGCCTGCCTCATGGCCATCGCATGGACACGGTCTTGCACCTCCGCCGCAAGAACCCGATGGCGATCGGCGTCCTTAGGGACGCTCTCGAATGACGGGAGCAGCGCCTCCTGCTCGGCACGCACAAACACGCCCTCTTCGTCGTCGTAGGGAGGAATTCAACGTCGTGCTCATCATCGTCATCCATGTCCTCGATGACGGCGTTCGCCATGGGTGCCGCCTGCCGCACCCGTGCTCCCTCGATCTCCGCCACCAGGCACGCCCTGACATACGCGCTCGCCGCGGCAAGCTCAGCCTTGGCCTCCGCGAGCTATACCTGGAGGTCGGCCATGGTCGCCACTTGCACCGCCGCCTCCTTCACCTTTGCCTTCGCCACTTCCATCGCTGCCTCTGTTGCTTCCGGCGCTGCCTCCGCCACCTCCGCCGCTTCCATCGCCGCCTCCTCCGTAAAGTTCTCCGCCTCTTCCGCCTCCGCCGTCGCCATCTCTGCCTCTAGCTGTTGGGCCGCGTACGCGGCCGTTTGCTCCGCGTCGAACGCCTCCTTCGCGTGGACATATGCGAGGTCAGGATCATCGGGGTAGACGCACGGGCCATGTGAACAATGCGAGCCCAGGTACGGTCGTGCTCGGCTATGGATGATTTCTGCGGTTGGGTCGGGGTGTGCCCTCCTCGGCCTCCGGCGTGCACCATATATAGCCATGGCAGAGCGGGAAATGGTGGCCGTGCGCAAACCATGTGTGCGCGAAGCAGCGGCGAAACGCGTCAATGTATTGGCGGAGCGCGGGAAGCACTACCTTTGCGCGCGAACCGATAATCGTCGGTGGCAGACCTTGATGGGACGTTAACCGCCATTATCAACCTTGACGTTGTTAGGTAAAAAAAAAGCGTCGACCCGCTAGGGATGTTCCCGACGGAAACGGCCACTGTGGCCTGTAGAGCTATTTTGTTATCCGTGAACCGACGCAAACGGTGGTAAGTGATATATTTGAACGTCCATTTTACGTTAGCCCTATGGAGTCCAAACCAACAGTGAAATTAATATTTCGTGAGTCAGATCTCCATCTCACGCAACCATGGTACACGACGATTGTGACTGAATTGTTCCACTGGCCCAGGTCTTAACGCCCACACGTCCGTTAGACGTGGGCTACATCGGCGTTGCTGTGCCGTGGGCCATGGATACTGTTGTACGCTGTCTGCCATTGTATTCACGATTTACTGCAGCACAACTGTCAAAGTATTGTCCCAGACTTAGCAATCTCTACGCACTATTGAGCGGTCCAGATAACTGGAGCAGATGCTCCCGGGAGCCAAAACTGCGCTCCCCAAATGGCCTCTATATTAAAAGAAAAATCTATGGATTGAAACTCTACAAAATTTCTGTAAGAATCGTTTGTACCAAAGAGGCCCTAACTGAATTTTGGTATGAATTGTGGCTTTCATGATGCTTGTGGAACTTGATTCGCATGGGACGCAGTGTGTTTTGTTCAACTGCATTTGCAAATGCAATGCGTTTTGTTCAAGCATCCAGCGGCCGCGGAGAGTTTAGAAGATTGATTTTAGAAACAACCTACTTGACAGGTTAGCCATGTCTGAAAGCAAGAACACTTCCAAAGCTCTATATTTTTAGAGGAAGATGACCTGCAGGGTTAGCATCGCTGGCCAAATCAATGACTTCAAGTAATCAATTGGAATAATATGCTCCAATCAGCCATGACCTCGTGCCTCGCATGGGAGGCTGTTCAGTTGGCCGCAACGCTGGCTAGATTTTCCTCCTTTTGTGCTGGGTTCCGGCCACTGACAGGCACATCTTGCATTAAACAAGTCGAGCATCATTCATACAGGGCCAGTAACCCAGTAGTATGTTCTCACACAAACAAGAAAATAAAACTAATCATCATCATCTGGTCTTGTGACTTGCCTCGAGCCTCTCCAATAGCTTGTGCTCCCCGTCATGTCGGCAAGTTTGGCTTAATGTGCACTGTAAAGTTAATGGAGCAGAGAGAGGCTGCGAGTTGCTCGAAACAGGACAGCATGAATCCAACTCAGGTGCTTGGACAAACCTCCTTTTTGAAAAGCTTCTTGCTCATTAGTTCACTGGTACGACTTTCTTGGGCACTGCGTCTGGTTTAGCTAGTGGTGAGGCTGGTGTTTAATTAACTCAATCATGTTTGTCTTAGTGAGGCGGCACCGCCGCTGGTTCCCCCTTCTATCCCGGAGCTCGGCAGGGGCCGGGCTTCGGAGACCGCGGCGGGCAAGCAGCCTGTGGTGCAGGACCGCCCTGCGACGGGCTCGGGTCCGAGCCGTGCCGCTGCTGTGGAGGAGGTGCCAACCCCGGCCTCCAACATGGAATGCTTCAAGTGCGGGAGGATGGGGCACTTCCAAGCGAGCTGCACCTTCCCGCCGGTGTGCCTCCTCTGTGGGGTGGAGGGGCACAACTCGAACGCCTGTCTGTCCAAGGGCAAGCAGCCGGAGCTGCGCATCCTCGGTCAGGCGGTGCCCGGGGAGAGCTTCTTCTACCTGGACTTCGACGAAGATGAGGATGAAGAGGAGGAGGTGACCAATGGGGCGGTCATCTCCTTTCGCCAGGTGGTGTTCTCGGCGGACGACCTCAGCCGGGAACTTCAGCACCTGGTGGAGGCTGACTGGGACTGGCAGGTCCAGGAGGTGGGCCGCAACGAGTTTGCGGTGCTGTTCCCTTCACGCGAGTCGCTGCAGTTTAGCACCCGCAGTGGACGCCTCTTCCTACCTCTCAGTGGGACGGTGGCGGACATCAGGCTCGCGGACGCGTACCCGGCCCCGGTCGAGCTCCTTCAGGAGGTATGGGTCAAGCTCACCGGTGTCCCCAAGCGGATGCGTCGGGCCAGCCGCCTGTTGGCTGGGATGAGGATGTTGGGCTGGCCGATGGAGGTGGACGAGGTCTCGCTTCGATGCCGCCAGCCTGTTCGGATGCGCATTGCTTGTCGCAACCCGGACAAACTCAAGGGTGTGGTGCAGGTTTTCCACAAGAAGCAGGGTTTCAGCATCGGCGTCCATGTTGAGCCCTTGGCCGGCCAGTCCGGGTCGGCTCCACCACGCTCTCCACCGCGGCCTCCTCACCCTCGGGATGAGGAAGAGGAGGACGACGACGACGTGGACGATCTTTCCCCCTCGCGAAAGGGTTCAGACGAGCGGGATGACCGTGCTGTTGAGCACGAGGGTGGCAGCCCCACCGGCAGGGGGGTCCCGAGCGGCTCCCATGGCCAGGCCACCTCTCCGGGCGCCCGCGCCCAGCCGGGTTCGCCGAGGCCGACGTGGCTCATGTGCCGCCTGCCGTGGAGGAGCCGCTGGGGGTGGGTTTGGACCAGTACGGCAGCAACCTGCGCGCCCCCTGGCCGGCCCCCCTTGCGGCTCTTGAGCAGGCGCGCGCACGGCGGTCGGTGCCGGAGGAGCCGGTCGGGTCGGGCCCCACGATGGCCCGGCCAGCCTCCCCACCTTTCGACTCCTCCACCCTCATCACCGCGGACTCGGTGGATACCACTCCATCGGGCTCGCCGTCCAAGGACCTGGGTGGGGCGGAGTCGCTCGTGTCGATTGGGGTCCTCGACAGCGACGAGATGATGCGGGAGGCGTCGGAGCTGGATGAGGCGACGGTGGCCCAGTCTGACGGCCCAGGGGCTGGCGTTCCGAGGCGGAGGCGCACGAGGACGGTCCCGGCGGAGCCGGCGCGCAAGAGCGCGCGCCTCACTGGGCCGGGTGCGGCGACCCCGGTCTTGCAGAGGGCGCAGGAGAGGACGGCTTCCAGGAACCTCGACCCGGCAGGTAAGCTCGACGACTTTGCCATTCTTCCTAGGTTTTTCGATTCTCACCTTCTTCGGGTTACACACGATTCGGGACTTGCGTTTTCTTGCGAGACACACTCGCCCCAGGAAGCCCTCGCCCTGATTAGGGCTAAGGAGGAGGCGCAAGCTGCGCTGGCCCTTGCAGTTTTCCGCAAGGAGGTGGAGGCGGCGCGTTCTGCGCCTCCTGCCCCGGCGTCGTCTGCCGTAGCTGGGGCTGCGACAGCGATGGATCAGGAGTTGGAGTCCACGTTGGTGGATGTCCCCGTGTTGGCTGCGCCCCAGCCCAACTTGAGGCGCGATAGGGCCGTGTTGGCTTCCCGCCGGGGGCGGAGGAAAGGTGCCTGTGCGTGATGCGCGCGAGCTTCTACAACATCCGTGGGTTCGGTCGGCCGGGACGACGAACGCAGATTAAGGATTTCATTTCCCGAGAGAGGCTGGACTTTGTTGGTCTGCAGGAAACCATCAAGGCCTCCTTCACCCCCGCGGAGCTGCTTAGTTTGGACCCGCAGGGCCGTTTTGCCTGGAAGTCCACCCCCGCGCAGGGGCGCTCGGGAGGCATGCTCCTTGGGGTTAACGAGGACGCCTTTGAGGTCTTGGAGTGGCATGGGGGTGCTTTCTTCATCCGGGCAGATGTCCTGCAGCTGGACAACTCTTCCCGGTGGTCGATCTTCGTGGTGTATGGTCCTGCGGACCACCGAAGATCCGCAGACTTCTTGGCGGAGCTCTCGGCCGCGGTTAACGCCTGCCCCTTTCCGCTGGTGGTGGGAGGGGACTTCAACCTGATCAGGGGATCGGAGGATAAGAACAATGACAACATTGACTGGCCGCGGGTTCAGAGGTTCAATGATTGCATTGCTTCGCTGGCACTCCGGGAGATTCGTCGGACGGGGGCGAGATACACGTGGACTAACAGACAGATCTCCCCCGTGCGTTGCGTCCTTGATAGGGTGTTGGTGACCCCGGAGTGGGAGGGGCTCTTCCCCTTAAGCTCCCTGGTGGCGGGTACCATCATTGGCTCGGACCACTCCCCTCTTGTCCTCAGCTCTGGGGAGGAGTTAGGCAAGAGGAGCTCTCGGTTTTTCTTCCAAAAGGGTTGGCTAGAAAAACCAGATTTCCACGCGCTGGTGGCCCATCGTTGGCAACTGTTGGCGCGAGAGGTGGCGTGGTGTCAGGACCCGATTGAAACCTGGCATCGTATTGCCGCAGGCCTTAGGCAGTTTCTCAGTGGCTGGGGGGCCAACCTTGGGAGGGAGGAACGGGACCTCAAGGCTGATATCTTGGCGCAAATCCGGGATCTTGATGGGATCGCGGACCATGCGGGCCTGGATGACGATGGCTGGGCGCTGCGTTATCATCTTGAGGGCCAACTCCTTCACCTCTCCAGGGTGGAGGAAGAGTATTGGAGGCAGCGTAGTAGGGCCAATTGGCTCATCCAGGGGGATGCGAACACGGCCTTCTTCCACGCTTTCGCCAATGGCCGGCGTAGAAAGTGTGCGATTTCAAGCCTCGTCAGTGACTCCGGGATCATTACTGACGAGAGGGAGCTACAGGCTCACATCTATGACTTCTACAGAGGTCTGATGGGGGCGCAGGCGGCGCCGAGCTTCCTGACTCTTTCCCCCTCCATCTGGCACTCCATTCGGCGGGTTGCTGGCGTGTAGTTGACGTGGGAGATAGAAATCTTTGTGGTGTAACTTTTCTTCAGTTCCCCGGCAACGGCGCCAGAAATTTTCTTGATGCGTGTGGTTGGCACGTCCGTTGGGAACCCCAAGAGGAAGGTGTGATGCGCACAGCGGCAAGTTTCCCTCAGTAAGAAACCAAGGTTTAATCGGACCAGTAGGAGTCAAGAAGCACGTTGAAGGTTGATGGCGGCGGGATGTAGTGCGGCGCAACACCAGGGATTCGGCGCCAACGTGGAACTGCACAACACAACCAAAGTACTTTGCCCCAACGAAAGTGAGGTTGTCAATCTCACGGCTTGTAACAAAGGATTAACCGTATTGTGTGGAAGATGATTGTTTGAAAACAGTAGAACAAGTATTGCGATAGATTGTATTTCGTAAAGAGAATTGGACCGGGGTCCACGGTTCACTAGAGGTGTCTCTCCCATAAGACAAACGACATGTTGGGTGAACAAATTAGGTTGGGCAATTGACAAATAAAGAGAGCATGACAATGCACATACATATCATGATGAGTATAGTGAGATTTAATTGGGCATTATGACAAAGTACATAGACCGCCATCCAACGCATCTATGCCTAAAAAGTCCACCTTCGAGTTATCATCCGAACCCCCTCCGGTATTAAGTTGCAAAGCAACAGACAATTGCATTAAGTATGGTGCGTAATGTAATCAACAACTACATCCTTAGACATAGCATCAATGTTTTATCCCTAGTGGCAACAACACAACACAACCTTAGAACTTTCTGTCACTGTCCCAATGGAGGCATGAACCCACTATCGAGCATAAGTACTCCCTCTTGGAGTTACAAGCATCTACTTGGCCAGAGCATCTACTAGTAACGGAGAGCATGCAAGATCATAAACAACACGTAGATATAACTTTGATAATCAACATAACAAGTATTCTCTATTCATCGGATCCCAACAAACGCAACATATAGAATTACGGATAGATGATCTTGATCATGTTAGGCAGCTCACAAGATCCGACAATGATAGCACAATGGGAGAAGACAACCATCTAGCTACTGCTATGGACCCATAGTCCAGGGGTAGACTACTCACACATCACACCGGAGGCGACCATGGCGGCGTAGAGTCCTCCGGAGATGATTCCCCTCTCCGGCAGGGTGAGGCGATCTCCTGGATCCCCGAGATGGGATCGGCGTTGGCGGCGTCTGGAAGGTTTTCCGTATCGTGGCTCTCGTTGGGGGTTTCGTCACGGAGGCTTTAAGTAGGCGGAAGGGCAAGTCGGGAGGGGGCACGGGGGCCCCACACCATAGGCGGCGCGGCCAAGGGGCGCGCCGCCTAGGGTTTGGGCACCCTGTGGCCCCACTTCGTTCGTCTTCGGACTTGGAAGCTTCGTGGAAAAATAGGCCCCTGGGCTTTGATTTCGTCCAATTCGAGAATATTTCCTTACTAGGATTTCTGAAACCAAAAACAAAGAAACACAACTGGCACTTCGGCATCTTGTTAATAGGTTAGTTCAGAAAATGCACGAATATGACATAAAGTGTGCATAAAACATGTAGATAACATCAATAATGTGGCATGGAACATAAGAAATTATCGATACGTCGGAGACGTATCAGCATCCCCAAGCTTAGTTGCTCGTCCCGGAGTAAAACGATAACACGGATAATTTCGAGTGACATGCCATCATAATCTTGATCATACTATTTGTAAAGCATATCTAGTGAATGCAGCGATCAAAACAATGTATATGACATGAGTAAACAAGTGAATCATAAAGCAAAGACTTTTCATGAATAGCACTTCAAGACAAGCATCAATAAGTCTTGCATAAGAGTTAACTCATAAAGCAATAATTCAAAGTAAAGGCATTGAAGCAACACAAAAGAAGATTAAGTTTCAGCGGTTGCTTTCAACTTGTAACATGTATATCTCATGGATATTGTCAACATAGAGTAATATAATAAGTGCAATAAGCAAGTATGTAGGAATCAATGCACAGTTCACACAAGTGTTTGCTTCTTGAGGTGGAGAGAAATAGGTGAACTGACTCAACATTGAAAGTAAAAGAATGGTCCTCCATAGAGGAAAAGCATCGATTGCTATATTTGTGCTAGAGCTTTGATTTTGAAAACATGAAACAATTTTGTCAACGGTAGTAATAAAGCATATGTATCATGTAAATTATATCTTATAAGTTGCAAGCCTCATGCATAGTGTACTAATAGTGCCGCACCTTGTCCTAATTAGCTTGGACTACCTGGATTATCACCGCAATACATATGCTTTAACCAAGTATCACAAAGGGGTACCTCTATGCCGCCTGTACAAAGGTCTAAGGAGAAAGCTCGCATTTGGATTTCTCGCTTTTGATTATTCTCAACTTAGACATCCATACGGGACAACATAGACAACAGATAATGGACTCCTCTTTTAATGCTTTAAGCATTCAACAACAATTAATTCTTTTCTCATTAGAGATTTGAGGATGTTTGTCCAAAACTGAAACTTCCACCATGGATCATGGCTTTAGTTAGCGGCCCAATGTTCTTCTCTAACAATATGCATGCTCAAACCATTCAACTCAGTGTAGATCGCCCTTACTTCAGACAAGACGAACATGCATAGCAACTCACATGAAATTCAACAATGAAAAGTTGATGGCGTCCCCAGTAAACATGGTTATCGCACAACAAGCAACTTAATAAGAGATAAAGTGCATAATTACATATTCAATACCACAATAGTTTTTAAGCTATTTGTCCCATGAGCTATATATTGCAAAGGTGAATGATGGAATTTTAAAGGTAGCACTCAAGCAATTTACTTTGGAATGGCGGGAAATACCATGTAGTAGGTAGGTATGGTGGACACAAATGGCATAGTGGTTGGCTCAAGTATTTTGGATGCATGAGAAGTATTCCCTCTCGATACAAGGTTTAGGCTAGCAAGGCTTATTTGAAACAAACACAAGGATGAACCGGTGCAGCAAAACTCACATAAAAGACATATTGAAAATATTATAAGACTCTACACCGTCTTCCTTGTTGTTCAAACTCAATACTAGAAATTATCTAGACCTTAGAGAAACAAAATATGCAAACCAAATTTTAGCATGCTCTATGTATTTCTTCATTAATTGGTGCAAAGCATATGATGCAAGAGCTTAATCATGAGCACAACAATTGCCAAGTATCACATTACCCAAGACATTAATAGCAATTACTACATGTATCATTTTCCAATTCCAACCATATAACAATTTAACGAAGGAGAAACTTCGCCATGAATACTATGAGTAGAAACCAAGGACATACTTGTCCATATGCTATAGCGGAGCGTGTCTCTCTCCCATAAAGTGAATGCTAGGATCCATTTTATTCAAACAAAACAAAAACAAAAACAAACCGACGCTCCAAGAAAAAGCACATAAGATGTGATGGAATAAAAATGTAGTTTCAGGGGAGGAACCTGATAATGTTGTCGATGAAGAAGGGGATGCCTTGGGCATCCCCAAGCTTAAACGCTTGAGTCTTCTTAATATATGCAGGGGTGAACCACCGGGGCATCCCCAAGCTTAAACACTCTCCTTGATCATGTTGCATCATACTCCTCTCTTGATCCTTGAAAACTTCCTCCACACCAAACTCGAAACAACTCATTAGAGGGTTAGTGCACAATATAAATTATCATATTCAGAGGTGACACAATCATTCTTAACACTTCTGGACATTGCATAATGCTACTGGACATTAGTGGATCAAAGAAATTCATCCAACATAGCAAAAGAGGCAATGCGAAATAAAAGGCAGAATCTGTCAAAACAGAACAGTTCATATTGACAAATTTTAAAATGGCACCAGACTTGCTCAAATGAAAATGCTCAAATTGAATGAAAGTTGCGTACATATCTGAGGATCATGCATGTAAATTGGCTTAATTTTCTGAGCTACCTACAGGGAGGTGGACCCAGATTCGTGACAGCAAAGAAATCTGGAACTGTGCAGTAATCCAAATCTAGTACTTACTTTTCTATCAACGGCTTAACTTGGCACAACAAAACACAAAACTAAGATAAGGAGAGGTTGCTACAGTAGTAAACAACTTCCAAGACACAAAATAAAAACAAAGTACTGTAGGTAAAAACATGGGTTGTCTCCCATAAGCGCTTTTCTTTAACGCCTTTCAGCTAGGCGCAGAAAGTGTGTATCAAGTATTATCAAGAGACGAAGTGTCAACATCATAATTTGTTCTCATAATAGAATCAAAAGGTAACTTCATTCTCTTTCTAGGGAAGTGTTCCATACCTTTCTTGAGAGGAAATTGATATTTTATATTACCTTCCTTCATATCAATAGTAGCACCAACAGTTCGAAGAAAAGGTCTTCCCAATATAATGGGACAAGATGCATTGCATTCAATATCCAAGACAACAAAATCAACGGGGACAAGGTTATTGTTAACGGTAATGCGAACATTATCAACTTTACCCAAAGGTTTCTTTGTAGAATGATCAGCAAGATTAACATCCAAATAGCAATTTTTCAGCGGTGGCAAGTCAAGCATATTATAAATTTTCTTAGGCATAACAAATACTTGCACCAAGATCACATAAAGCATTACAATCAAAATCTTTAACCTTCATCTTAATGATGGGCTCCCAACCATCCTCTAGCTTTTTAGGAATAGAGGTTTCACGCTCTAGTTTCTCTTCTCTAGCTTTAATGAGAGCATTTATAATATGATGTGTAAAGGCCAAATTTATAGCACTAGCATTAGGACTTTTAGCAAGTTTTTGCAAGAACTTTATAACTTCAGAGATGTGGCAATCATCAAAATTCAAACCATTATAATCTAAAGCAATGGGATCATCATCCCCAATGTTGGAAAAAATTTCAGCAGCTTTATCACAGCAGTTTCAGCAGTTTTAGCAGTTTCAGGCAGTTTTTCGCGCTTTGCATTAGAAGTGGAAACATTGCTAACACCAATTCTTTTATTATTAATAGTAGGAGGTGCAGCAACATGTGTAGCATTAGCATTACTAGTGGTGGTAATAGTCCAAACTTTAGCTACATTCTTCTCTTTAGCTAGTTTTTCATTTTCTTCTCTATCCCACCTAGCACGCAATTCAGCCATTAATCTTATATTCTCATTAATTCTAACTTGAATGGCATTTGCTGTAGTAGTAATTTTATCATCTAAATCCTCAGATTTAGCAGCCATTTTATTAATTAAAGAAGATTGTGATGCAGACATGTATGAGATTCGGGTTTCAGCATTAGCAAGTTTAGTTTGCAACCCCGAGATCTCCCTATTCAGATTTTCAAGTTGATTCCCTATATTCTTCAACAAGGTAGATTGCTCATTCATAGTCTTAGTAAACAATTTATTTTGCTCATATTGTGATTGCATAAAGCTCTTGGTGGATCTTTCAATTTCTAGCATCTTTTCTTCATTAGGTGAAGCATATCTACCATAAGAATTACCATTAGCAGGGTATGGCCTAGAATCATTGTGATTGTTATTTCTAATGAAATTCACATCAACATATTCTTTTTGAGCAACTAATGACGCTAACGGAACATTATTAGAATTAAAATTAGGCCTACCATTCACAAGCATAGACATAATAGCATCAATCTTATCACTCAAGGAAGAGGTTTCTTCGACAGAATTTACCTTCTTACCTTGTCGAGCCCTTTCCGTGTGCCATTCAGAGTAGTTGATCATCATATTATCAAGAAGCTTTGTTGCTTCACCAAGAGTGATGGACATAAAGGTACCTCCAGCAGCTGAATCCAATAAATTCCGTGAAGAAAAATTTAGTCCTGCATAGAAGGTTTGGATGATCATCCAAGTAGTCAGTCCATGGGTTGGGCAATTTTTAACCAGAGATTTCATTCTTTCCCAAGCTTGAGCAACATGTTCGGTATCTAATTGTTTAAAATTCATTATGCTACTCCTCAAAGATATAATTTTAGCGGGGGAATAATATCTACCAATAAAAGCATCCTTGCATTTAGTCCATGAATCAATACTATTCTTAGGCGAGAGATAGCAACCAATCTTTAGCTCTTCCTCTTAATGAGAAAGGGAACAATTTTAGTTTAATAATATCACCATCTACATCTTTATATTTTTGCATTTCACATAGTTCAACAAAATTATTAAGATGGGCAGCAGCATCATCAGAACTAACACCAGAAAATTGCTCTCGCATAACAAGATTAGTAAAGCAGGTTTAATTTCAAAGAATTCTGCTGTAGTAGCAGGTGGAGCAATAGGTGTGCATAAGAAATCATTATTATTTGTGGTTGTGAAGTCACACAACTTAGTATTTTCAGCGTTGGCCATTTTAGCAACAGTAAATAAAGCAAACTAGATAAAGTAAATGCAAGTAAACTAATTTTTTTGTGTTTTTGATATAGCAAACAAGATAGCAAATAAAGTAAAACTAGCAACTAATTTTTGTATTTTGATTTAGTGCAGCAAACAAAGTAGTAAATAAAACTAAGCAAGACAAAAACAAAGTAAAGAGATTGAGAAGTGGAGACTCCCCTTGCAGCGTGTCTTGATCTCCCCGGCAACGGCGCCAATTTGCTCTTTGGCGTGTAGTTGACGTGGGAGATAGAAATCTTTGTGGTGTAACTTTTCTTCATCCCCGGCGCCAGAAATTTGCTTGATGCGTGTGGTTGGCACGTCCGTTGGGAACCCCAAGAGGAAGGTGTGATGCGCACAGCGGCAAGTTTCCTCGGTAAGAAACCAAGGTTTAATCGGACCGTGGGAGTCAAGAAGCACGTTGAAGGTTGATGGCGGGATGTAGTGCGGCGCAACACCGGGATTCCGGCGCCAACGTGGAACTGCACAACACAACCAAAGTACTTTGCCCCAACGAAACAGTGAGGTTGTCAATCTCAGCTTGCTGTAACAAAGGATTAACCGTATTGTGTGGAAGATGATTATTTGCGAAACAGAGAACAAGTATTAGATTGTATTTCTGTAAAGAGAATTGGACCGGGGTCCACAGTTCACTAGAGGTGTCTCTCCCATAAGACAAACAGCATGTTGGGTGAACAAATTACAGTTGGGCAATTGACAAATAAAGAGAGCATGACAATGCACATACATATCATGATGAGTATAGTGAGATTTAATTGGGCATTACGACAAAGTACATAGACCGCCATCCAACTGCATCTATGCCTAAAAAGTCCACCTTCAGGTTATCATCCGAACCCCCTCCAGTATTAAGTTGCAAAGCAACAGACAATTGCATTAAGTATGGTGCGTAATGTAATCAACAACTACATCCTTAGACATAGCATCAATGTTTTATCCCTAGTGGCAACGACACACAACCTTAGAACTTTCTGTCACTGTCCCAGGTGTCAATGAGGCATGAACCCACTATCGAGCATAAGTACTCCCTCTTGGAGTTACAAGCATCTACTTGGCCAGAGCATCTACTAGTAACGGAGAGCATGCAAGATCATAAACAACACGTAGATATAACTTTGATAATCAACATAACAAGTATTCTCTATTCATCGGATCCCAACAAACGCAACATATAGAATTACAGATAGATGATCTTGATCATGTTAGGCAGCTCACAAGATCCGACAATGATAGCACAATGGGAGAAGACAACCATCTAGCTACGCTATGGACCCATAGTCCGGGTAGACTACTCACACATCACACCGGAGGCGACCATGGCGGCGTAGAGTCCTCGGGAGATGATTCCCCTCTCCGGTGGGTGGCGATCTCTTGGATCCCCGAGATGGGATCGGCGTTGGCGGCGTCTCTGGAAGGTTTTCCGTATCGTGGCTCTCGGTACGGGGGTTTCGTCACGGAGGCTTTAAGTAGGCGGAAGGGCAAGTCGGGAGGGGGCACCCCCACCCCACAGGCGGCGCGGCCAAGGGGGGGGGCGCGCCGCCCTAGGGTTTGGGCACCTCGTGGCCCCCCCGTTTCGTCTTCGGACTTCTGGAAGCTTCGTAGAAAAATAGGCCCCTGGGCTTTGATTTCGTCCAATTCCAAGAATATTTCCTTACTAGGATTTCTGAAACCAAAAAGCAACTGGCACTTCGGCATCTTGTTAATAGGTTAGTTCAGAAAATGCACGAATATGACATAAAGTGTGCATAAAACATGTAGATAACATCAATAATGTGGCATGGAACATAAGAAATTATCGATACGTCGGAGACGTATCACGGGTGTCGGAGGGCGATAATGACTGCTTGATGCTCACCTTCTCCGGGGAGGAGATGGACACGGTCTTGGCTAGCATGAAGACGGATACCGCTCCGGGGCCGGACGGCTTCCCTGTGTTCTTCTTCAAAGAGTTCTGGCAACTGGCTAAACCGCTTATCTTGGCAATCGCCAACGGTTTTGCCCTGGGGAGGGTGGACATTGCCAGACTCAATATGGGGGTCTTATCTCTCATTCCCAAGGTTCCTGGGGCGAACGATATTAGACAGTTCAGGCCGATAGCGCTTATCAACGTTTTTTCAAGTTTGTGGCCAAAGCTTACGCGGTTAGGTTATCTCCAATTGCGCATAGGACGATTAGCCCGACCCAATCGGCCATTATTCGGGGTCGCCATATCCATGAAGGGATCCTGGCTCTGCAGGAGATCATTCATGAGACCAAGTCCAAGAAACTCCGGGGAGTCTTCTTAAAACTGGACTTTGAAAAGGCTTACGATAGGGTGAGTTGGGCCTTTTTGCGGGAGGTGCTTCTCCGCAAAGGCTTTGAGCCCGGGTGGGTTCACAGAGCGCTTGGGCTGGTCTCGGGGGGCCAGACAGCGATCTCTGTCAATGGGGAAGTAGGGAACTTCTTCCGTAATGGGCGCGGGGTGCGTCAAGGGGACCCTCTGTCCCCCCTCCTCTTTGACTTTGTGGTGGAAGCCCTGGCTTCCATTCTGGACAGGGCCAGAGAGGCGGGCCACATTGCTGGGCTGATCCCACATTTGATACCTGGGGGGGTGTCTCACTTGCAGTATGCGGATGACACCATCATCATGCTTCAGCCAGATGACCTGGCCATCGCCAACCTCAAATACATTCTTCTCTGCTTCGAGAATATGTCGGGCCTCAGGATTAACTTCCACAAGAGTGAGGTCATGGTTGTTGGCGGGGATGAGACCGAGGGCACAAGGATTGCCAATATGCTTAACTGCAAAAGAGGCACCTTCCCTTTTACTTACCTAGGTCTACCGGTGAGTGACCGGGCCCTGCTAGCCTCGGATTGGGGTCCGCTGACTAACAAAGTGGCCAAGCGTGCAGATCCCTGGATGGGAAAGCTGATGTCCTCAGCGGCGAGGCTGACGCTTATTAACGCCTGCTTATCTAGCTTGCCTCTGCACGCTATGGCGGTTTGCCTCTTGGGGGAGGGAGTCCACGGCCTGTTTGACAAGGCCAGGTCCCGTTTCTACTGGGAAGCGAATGGGGCTAAACGCAAATACCATTGGGTCAGATGGTCGGCGTTGTGCAAGCCTAAATGCCTGGGGGGGCTAGGTATTGTGGATACGAGAATTATGAACATTTGCCTCTTGGCCAAATGGATTTGGAGGCTGTACGCTGGGGAGCAAGGCCTCTGGGCGGAGATCCTTAGGGCTAAGTATCTAGGGGAGAGGGACCTCCTTGTAGATAATCATCGGCCTGGATCTCAATTTTGGAATGCTATCCAAAAGATCAAGCACGTCTTCGGCATGGGGGCCCGGCATGCTATCCGCAATGGACGCGCCACTAGATTCTGGGTGGACTGGTGGCATGAGAAGGGCCCCCTCAAGGACCAGTTCCCGGGTCTCTTTGCCATTGCGTCGGAACCCCTTGCCTCGGTGGCCACGCTCTTCCTGGGAAACCAGTGCAGGCTCACGTTCCGCCGTGAGCTGGGCTTGGGGGAGCGAGTGGAGATGGCCAACGTCGCCCGGCTGGTGGAAACCATTCACCTGTCGGAACCCCAGGATCGGATTTCGTGGTCCTTGGAGCCAAATGGGAAGTTCTCCGTGCGTTCGTTGTATAAGAGCTTATGCCAAGGCATTCCCCACAAACACTATGGGATAGTGTGGGAGATCAAGGTGCCGCTCAAAGTCCGCATCTTTCTTTGGCAATTATCGAAACATCGACTCCCCTCCAACGACAATATCCGGAAACGTAGGGGTCCATCCAATGGTACCTGCGCCCTTTGCTTGGAGGTGGAGGATAACAACCACATCTTCTTTAGATGTCCTCTGGCGCGCTTCATGTGGAGTGCGGTTAGGGACCTTCTTGGTTGCTCTTGGAACCCCTCGTGCTTTGCCGACATTTTTCGGTACATGCGCGTCCATGTCGGCCAGACTCGGAGAGTTCTTTGGTTGGCGTGTGCTGCCCTTCTTTGGTCTCTTTGGAACGTTAGAAACAAATTCACCATTGAGGGTAGTTTCCCTACTGACCCGGCTAACGGCTTGTACAAAATGACTGTTTACCTGCAGGCGTGGAAGCTTCTGGCTAGGAGAGGAGACCGGCATGCGGTGGAGCTGGTGATTGGCAGGATCCGAGCTCTTCATGCTTCTATCAGAGATAGTGTCTAGTTCCTTGTGCTCCCCTCTGGGGCCAAGTGGTGTCTGGTGGCGTCTGGTGTATCTAGGTGGCAGGCTTTGGCGTTGGGGCGTCGCCTCTCCATCTGGTGATCTTGGTCGCTTACCTTGTATCTTGTGTGGTCCAGGTCCTGTAACCTGTGCTGGTGGTTGTGTGGAGCATCCCTCCATCTTGTCGTGTCGTGTCTGGTTCGTGTATGGATGATGTATGAATGCTGCCGTTGGGGCTTTATTAATTTAAAGCCGGGCTCTGCTCGAGCCTTATGTTTAAAAAGCAGCAGCTAGCGTACTACATCAGATCCGAACTTCAGAATTTTTGAAGCTGGTCATCAGTTTGCAGGAAAACCAAATTCTGCTCATTTCCTTTCAGGCATCTTAATTTGCTACAGATCAATTGGTGTGATCTGTCGTATACTCGTATTGCACTCATATGTTCATGTGGTGGCAAATGAGAACAGCTTTATAGCGTGTTTTTGCTGAGTAGCAACAAATTAAGTGTGTTGTCTTGCCTCATTTTGTAGATATCTTTATGATGTATGGCAGATTGGCAGCTAATTCATAGGGTTTGATCAGAATTCAGGCATTAACATGGGCATCACATGGATTTGATTTGATCCAGAAGGAACATTCGGGTGAACCTTTCGCTTCAAGTAACTCGAGAACATCTTTCTGTTTGCAAGTTGCAACTAGCTAGCTAACCTAATGTCAATATATTAATGAAACCATGGGCATATCAGACAAGCTGTAAGGTGCGTATAATAAGTTGGCGGCCGTTGGGCCTACCGTGAACTTAATAATTGAGGCCATACAAGTGTCCCATAACGGTAGGTCTACTTACTAATTAGACTACAGAAATACCGGATTTTCGTGAGTTAGGTCACTAGTTATTTTCTTGAGAGCGCTGCGAATATCTATCTACATTTTGACCGGAAGAACATGCCTGCATTTGAGGGGATGCAACGTATGTACATATCTTGCATGATATCTTGCCCGTCCTGCTCTCTTGTGCACATGCATTGTATCTTCTAGTTGAACCGTTCTTTTGTGTTGTCATTTTGAACTTACATATATGCAAGATTTTATATATTTTGCATCTTTTCATCGGATCTTTGTATACTCCGTTTGTTTTGCTCTGTAGCAAAACTACACTATAAAACCATGCCTGACAGCCGGTTCTATAAACATTACCATCAATTGGCTTTGCCTTCCATCTCCAACAAACTAGAGCTAATATTCCATCTTATTGGAGGCGGTTTTGAAACCGGCTAGGAAAGAATCAGTTGTAGCATTATAAATACCGGAGTCTCTTTGAGTGCGGCATTTTGGAGCTCGATTGAGCTCTAGTGATCTTCATCTTTTAATAAATAAAATCAAGATTGTATATAATGTTCTATTGTTTTGTGTAGGCTACAAAAAATCTCATTTAAAAAAATCACAAATAAGTATCAAGGTAATATGTATGTGTGTGATTTATTTTGATTTTTTCTATAACTTTTAAATGCCATTTTAGATATTCTTATAAAAATGAACCCGTACTTGCTTACTCTTGACGTTTCACGTCGAGCTAATATCTTCTTTCTTTGTCAGTGGATGCACCTCTGTTTACGGATGGGGAGCGTAGAAACACAAACTGTGTTTTCGTTCTAGTCTCTATCCTGTCAGTAATATGAAGATATTTTCAATAGTTTTTATTACATGGATGGTTACTTGGCTAGCTCCGATGAATGTTCGCAAATAAGGATACCATTGACTCTAGCCGCCATCGACTATGACCCTTCTAAATACGAAATCGTCAGACAAGGCAGTTACTATCACATATACTCTGGACTGAATATTCCAGATCTGATGCTAGCAACTGTGGGCCAGCTGGTGAGTTAGCTGCGCCAATGAATTCATGTTGCAGCAAGCGCAGTAAAATATCCTGAGTTTCCCTGACAGGACATATCAAGAATATCCAAAATCTTATCATGATACGGCAAGAGTCTCTCGCATTAGGATTGGAAGATTTTAAAAAATGCAAGGGGAAATGAATTTCGATGAAAGGACGGGGTGGAAATATCTAGGAAGTTAACTGATGAAGCCGTCTCCTTCACTGCAGGTATCTGGAACTAATGGGATGGATAGATACGGGCTGGTAATAAAAATAGGGCTGTCAGAAGCTTCCTATGTTCTTCCTCTAGAGGACCGGCCAAGCCAGCTTCCAATGCCATTTTTTTCTGATTTGATATGTATTCCACGTACGAACTTCACTAAATGGTATGATCGACACTGAATGGTACTAAATTGAAGCTTTCACAAGTTCAGATCGTCTTCCTCGATTGGACCGGCGAACCCAATTTCTAATGCCATATTTTCTTCATTTGATATGGTGAATTAAGTGTGTGGAGAGGAGCGAGCACTTGCGTGCGTGGGACCGGAGGTAGCCGTCTTTGCTTCACCATGGGAGAGAGCAATTGCATGGTATTTTGGCTCACGGGAGCGTATGCTCCATTTATTTTAAAATGTATTTTAAATATATTTTAAAACGTTAAAAATTGAAATAAAAAATTTGCACGTACATCTTCACGTGCTACACACCTATAAAGTGGTTTCATGAAAAAACGACTTGTGATGTCATGTGTGTAAAAAGGAAAAATTTATTGCTAGAATTAGAGCTTTTCAGAAGATAAATTTTCTTTTTTTATATAGATCACAAAAACTTACGGTTTTTCGCGAAACTTGGCTAACGCACATATATTATGGATATGTACATGTAGGAAAAAACCAAAAAAATTCAACACTTCAAAATATATTTCTTTGGTAGTGGAAGTATATGCACCCAGGAGCCGAATTAATTTTCCACAGAAGAAAACCATATGAAGACGATCATTTGAGGACTGTGATACTCCCAAAGTTTAAAATAGCCAGCTATAGCCCGGCTATAGCTGACCGGAGGGACCTGCCGCTACATCTATGCCCTTCAAACGCTAAGGCGGGATAATCCACTGTTAGCCTCAAAACCCCGCTATTAGCCCCAAAAATAGGTAAAAAAAAATAGCCGCTAAGGTTATAATGCTGTAAATATAGTGGGAAAGAAAAGGAAAAAAGGAAAACTGAAAATTGTTGCTACATATAATGTTGTAACCGTGTTAATATGTTATGCCTAATGCCAATAAATTATCAAATTTGTGAATTATTGATAGAGATATATATGAATTTTAATTTTTTTCCCATGAATTAGCAAAACCGCTAAATGGATGATTTAGCCGCTATAGCTCAGCTATAGCCTTTCATAGCTGCCAGAAATGCTGCCGCTATTTCCAATAGCCGGCTATTTTTAACTATTTATACTCCCCCTCTGGCTCTATATACTTGTCGTAGATTCATTGAATCTAGACATATTTTTAGTCTCTATGCCATCTAAATTTGCGACAAGTATTTAGAACTGAAGAAACTACATATGATACGCTGCAAGATATACTCCACCCGTTCTCTTTTCTAAAACGTTTTAGCTTTTTTGTAGGTTCATTCATTGTAGTTTGTATCTAGTCAACTTTCAAATATCTAACCCGTCTTGTACTAGTGACAGAGTGAGTACATATCAAATTTCCACGGAAGGGTATATGCTAGTTGAAGTGAGCAAGGTATTGATGCTTCCAATCCGAGTAGAAGACTGGGGGCAAACAAACCAGCGACGACCAGAAGCAAGCAACTCCTGGTTGCAATCGCACACGCGGTGTCGAGAGGGCATCAGCATCGGCTTCTCTACTCCGGATGCGAATCTTGCAGAGAAAGTTCTTGGTTCTGCTGAGTGCTGACTAGGCTGATCAGCCGGTTCAACCGAATCTGATTCCCTCCCAGTAGTTGTAGTGGCCCGCGACGTCACTTCGTTAGGTACAGACAAGATCGTATCACGATTGCCTATGCCTAGCTGACTAATTCGGCTGCCACCTCTGCGTCTTATCTCAAGAGTGGCGTGGTTAATTACCCAAAGCATGTTAATTAAGATCAAATCATGCTCGGCGGCGCGGTGGCTTTCACACGTCGGATCGAGAGGGTGGCTGCGTGGCTGAGCTGCGTCGGCTCAACCCACTGGCTCCAGCACGGTGGCGACTGGGGAGGGGAAGGTGGCCACTGGCCAGGTAGGTTGATAAGCTCATAAGCGTGCACTTGGGATTTCATTAGTGCTGTAGTATCTGGCTGCACTTGACACTTGACAGTGTGATGGGGCAATTAAGCATGTACTGCTCCTCAAAGACCAGACCCCAGACTTGTGTCGAAAAGACACAAGTGGCGAACAAATACAGGACAGTTTCAGGATTAGTGTTGCACAAAGGGCAGACCGGATTGCACGGAATGTCACGCTTCCAAAGGTTATCAATAGTTAAACATCACGGAGGCGCACCAAGCCTGACAAAGAATTGGCATTTCAGCGGGGCGTCGGAGTCCCAATCAGTATCTGGGAAGATAGATCTGATTCTACTTGTACTCCGGCTCTAATTCTTGTACTGTACTAGCTATTTACCATTCCAAGCTGGGCTACCCAGCCCCTTTCTTTAGAATGGCTACAAAGCCCCATGTTGCTGTGGAATTGTGTGATGTGGGCAGTATTTTACCACCGACCTTTTTTGTCACCTCAAAATCCTAGAAGATGAAGCATTTCGGAGAACAAGCGCAGCACAAGTGGAACACCTTATTGGTTGCATATACTGGTGATTGCTGAAAGTTAGCTATCTGTTACCTGAAACAAGTTGCAGGAAGAAAACAATATGCTCATTTGACTAGCGATATTTGCGTCCTATTCTTCCCTTTTCTTTAAAAGGACCCCCCCCCCCCCCCCCCCCCAAAAAAAAACATGTTCGTGCAGCTTGGGCTACTATATGCTCTCTGGCGCAACAAGATATCTTTGTTAGCTCAAGAAGAATGCCAGGTGAACGACACGAAAAAAACTAGGCCCGCAAGTCAGCACGCTGGACAACCCACTGGGCCTACTGCCAACTTGATTGTTGGTAGGACACACATAGTAGCACAAGAAGAGCTAGTAAGAAAATTTTCGCAAAAAAAAGAAGAGCTAAGAAAACATATAGTAGCCCAAGCTGCACCGGCATGTTTTTTTGATGGTTCGGCTTCGAATAACTCTATTTCACAACACTAAAAAAATTCAGCCGACGAAAGTCCCTTTCATTTCACCCTCCAAATCCTCCAAAAACTTCACATTTGAAACAAAGATTCCTTTCACTTTTTTTTACCGATGTTAAGCATCATAGAATACATCTACCATGTCACGAAATAATCGCTATCGAAACCACCAATTGTGAAGCGAAGACACCAAAATCTACTTCCTATAGCTAACTAGCATGATATACAACCCATGGCAGTTGAGATTAGTTGTTATTGGTAGCATATTTTGTATGTTTTATCTTTTGAAACTATAGGCCATGTACAGAATTAATTTTATGACATGATATATAGATGTTATATCCAAAAAAATTCAATTTTTTTAGAAACATTTAATGAGTTCTTTTATATTTATCGATCAGATGCTCTTTCAGCGCTTGTGAATCAAATACACTGTGGTTCATATGTTTCTCCAACCAGTTGACTCCCCAACAATCTATGACTTTGCACTAAAAGCATGAGTCATCAATAATAGTACACCGACTCTCATTTCATGTTCATTTTTCTCTCTCCTAGCTATCCTTGAGAGTCATGTGCGCTTCTCTGGATCCTCTCCCTCACCTCCGGCTTCCTAGCTAGGCGGAGGTGGTGTGGGGAAGGAGGTCAAGCTTGTCGTCTATATACTGGGTGTATGCCTCGTAGTTCTATGCCCCCAGTGGGTTTTGGCGTCATGCCAATTGGGATTTTTTTTTGGAGCAAACAAGCTACATCGGGTGGGTAGCGGCGGTGATTATGATGTCCACTACACTCCAGAGGGTGGAGCTGGATTTGGGCGGTGGTGTGTCCTCTACCTTCCCTTCAAATAAGCTCTATGGTGGCTCAGATCTCCTAATTTGGCCGGCTCTTCCCGATGCACAACCATCATGGTGATGGTGGACTCGGGAGTTCCTGCTTGAAGCCATGTCTTCGTTATGCGTCATGGGGATTTCATGATGCAGGTGTTCTTAGAGGTCTTTTAGGTGGGAAGGGTAACCCTCCTCAGCCCTGCAATGGGGGCTGCTTTTCCTCCTTGCGGGGAGCCGATATGGAGGATCTTCGACTTCATATAACACCACATAGGAGTGGCACCTCAAGTGTCCGTCCTCGGTGACAACAAAGCTTGTCTGGGTGTGGGGTTCCGTCGGTGTGCTAGAGAAGGACCTGATTACGTTTTGCAATTTTTGTAGGGTTCATGGTGTGAAAATGTAATTTTCCTTTCTTTCCAGACCATTGTATAATTTGTAATCGGACAATGGAATATACTAGTAAGAAGTACAGCTTACCCATCCCTGTTCAAAAATAAAATTCAACAAGATTGCTACTCAAAAAATTATACTATAATGCCAAACAGGGCTCGGCAACGATGAGCCTGTCAATGGGCGCGTGCCCCCACGCGTGGCGGCACCATCTGCACCACCGCGGCCGCATGTGGGCCGCTTCGCCGGTCTTCCGAAGGCAGCTGTTCCTCCTCCGCTCTCTTGCGCCCACCTGCGCACACGGCGGCCGCGCCTCCTCCAGCTCTCTCCAGGTCCACGCCATGTCCGCGGCGGCCGGGCCGGTGTACGACGCGGACGCGGAGGCGGTGGTCCGGCGAATCACGCCGCCGCTCGACCGCGCCCGGCATAAGGGTCAGGCAGGTCAGTAAGCCCCCGCCCATCTTAGGTTCCTGTCCGCGCAATCGGTGATGAATCGGGCGGGCCGTGCTCACACTTGCGCAATCGGTGTTCGTTAAAATGCTCAAGAGCGGCGTGCTCTTGGATTGTAGGTTCAGTAACTTGTACTCCCTCCGTCCATAAATAGATGTTTTATATTTGTTTAAATTTGGATGTATCTATACACTAAATAGTGTCTATGTACATCCAACATTTGATAAATCTTAGACATCTATTTATGGACAGAGGTAGTACTAGATTGTCGGGATTGTAGTAGATTGTTTCCTCAGTTTATGAGTTTGAGCGAAGTTGCACAGTCGGGCTGGTTTCCTTATGGTCGACCTTTACCAAACCCATGCCCAAACACACGAATGTGCTCCAGGGTGTGCAAAAAATGGAACCGTTCCAAACCGTAGTTCAGTACTAGTTTTGCCGCCCCAATTTGCAACTCTGAAGGAATTTGAACTAGGGAGCTGCTAGCCGGTTTCCACGACTGGACAGGTTCAGTTTTGGCAAGACTCTTAACTGTGCTTGCTGCCGGCCCACAACAATACCCATGGTTGCTGCCTTGCTGGGATGGATGCCGCGGACCTTGTGGTGGACATATGGACGCAGACCCGACTGGACGGTCAGTTCTGGCACACTTTGCGACATGTTGAGGGTCCAAAAACGTAACTATCAATTAGGATTTGCATATGCTTATTAACTCTTTATGTGTTTCTCCACTGAAGAATTATTGGTCCTTATGTTATGGCAGAAAATGTAAATATTTAGTATTACCACTCACAGGTGAGACAAAGAGACACATGCCTCTACCAGTCAGGTTGGGTACCCATGGTTCAAATGGCTGTCTTTGAGTGAAATGTGGTGTGGATGTTAAATATTGTGAAATATTAATTCAAATTGGAGCATGAGCTTTTGGCTTGTATGAACTGGGAAACATGATGCATCATGGGAGAGCATTGGTGTTTGGGGGGTATGATAAGTTGGTGCAGGCCTCAGGTTTTTTCATTAGGAACCTAGCGTCAAGTTTAGAAGCCCATTTTGGGAGGTGTGCTTTGCATTGTTATTCTGAACGGTAGAGCTTGGAGAACTAAAAACCTAAGCAGAGACGAACCTGGCACCCTGGAATTGACGGCGGGACGACACCATAGCTTCAATGGGTTCTTACACCGCTTAGAAAAAGTGTATCATTGTAAGAATTTTCAATTATATAGTTTTCCCAGACTTCAGTAAGTTTCTGGGTCTGCCGTTGAGCCTAAGTAAGGTGCAAGCCTAACTATAGGCATGGCTCACAAACACCATCATATTAGGGCCTTTGGTACTCCATCCGTTCCAAATTAATTGACTCAATTTTGTCTGGATACGCATGTATCTAGACACGTTTTAGTTAGTTTGTAGATACATGCATATCTAGACAAAACTGAGTCAATTAATTTTGAACGGAGGTAGTAGGAAGTATTTTTGTATCAATACATCTGAAAAGCAATGGATTTAAAACCATGAAAGAATATACATTCCTCATTTAAAACATAGCTTTTGAGAGGGAAAAAAATAGGAATCCAACTAATTGCATATTGAGCTAATAAAATGGACAATGATAAATACATGGGACTCACCTACATGTAGTGTATTTTTTTATCCCACATACAGGAATACCTATTATTTTGTGGATTTTGAATTTCTTATAGTTTCCTTTGAATGACATGCAATTGTTGTAAGCATTTCATCAAGTTACACATATGCAGCGTTTCGAGATTTGTGCAGAAAAGTTATCACATCTTCTTATTTTCCAGTGTTTCAGCTCTAAAAGAAGTGGAACATTCCTAATTCTTGGAATCTTTCTAATGGGTGTTGCACCTTATGTAAACTTGTGGCTTGTGCATTCATGTTTGTTCACTGGTGTTCCAAAATTACAGCAAAAATATTCTTACAAGTTGAATTGGTAATTTGTCATTATGTTTGCAGGGAAGATAGCAGTAATTGGTGGATGTCGCGAGTATACTGGCGCTCCTTATTTTGCTGCCATCTCTGCCTTGAAAGTTGTCAGTATCTTTAATTTTTTTTAATCTCATTAACTGTGCGTCAATGCAAATTTTTGACATGTTATTGTTCAGGGTGCAGATCTCTCACATGTTTTCTGCACAAAAGATGCTGCAACAGTAATCAAAAGCTATAGCCCTGAGCTGATTGTGCATCCAATCTTAGAGGAGTCCTATAGTGTAAGGTAATTTCAAATTGATTTTTTTTGCAACACTTTGTTGTAATATCAATATGATGTTTTCGATAACCTCAAATCTATTTTTGTAGGGAGGATGAAAGAGAATCTGTTTCTTCTAGCATTCTCACTGAAGTTACAAAGTGGATGGAGCGCTTTGATTGCATTGTTGTTGGTCCCGGCCTCGGAAGGGACTCCTTTCTTATGGTTTGCTTACATACCTGACATCTTCTGTAAATATAACTAATACCTCTGTCCTAATTTTTTTTCTTTTGATTGGTTGCTAGTTATACGACTGTTGCTGCAGTTAATATCGACTCCGAAAAAATCTTTTAATTCAGATTTTTCTTTGTCTCTTTTGCATTTATTGTTTTGTGGTCAGCTTGAACCTTGAATGAGGTGGCAGTTATATTCATATTTTTGCTAAGTCAAAACCTATTATCGAGTCTAATTTGTTAATCTTTCCAGCATTTGCAATGATGTTTGTAATCATAAAGTTGATAGATGTAAGGGGTATGTTTTTTGTTGCGTGTAGGAATATGCACATGTACAAGGTAAACTTAGTCCTGAATCGTTAGGCATGGAAGTTTCACTGTTGAAAGTCTTGAGAGTTGAGACTAAAAGAGATATAACAATGCAATAATTTTTCAATATAATTAAAAAGTCCCTTTTGTATTAGCATCTCATATCAATGATTTGTCCTTGGGATTCTGTTATCTAGGTCTAACTACAAATATTTAGTCAAATTATCTTATGTCTTAACTTTACTTCACCTTACCTATTTGTAGGATTGTGTCAGTAATATCATGAGGCATGCACGTCAGGCTAATATTCCAACTGTTGTCGATGGGGTATGACTTTAACTTAATGTACTTTATGTTCTTCATCTAAGGGGTCGATCTTGAATTTTTTTTGTATGGTCTGCAGGATGGCCTTTTCCTTATAACCAATAACATTGGTCTTGTTGAAGACAACCCTCTTGCCATCTTAACACCAAATGTATATGAGTACAAGCGTCTTGTCCAGAAGGTTCTCAACTGTGAAGTAAATGAGGAAAATGCTTCCGAGCAACTGACTGCACTTTGTCAAAAGTATGAACACAATATTTACTACATTTTTTTTCTGTAACGTTTGTTTGTAATATTCTTTCCTTTTAGAATTGGCGGTGTAACCATCATGAGGAAAGGAAAAGCAGATCTGATTAGTGATGGTAAAAAAGGTATGCTAGAAAGCAGCTTGCCTACTATTTGTGTTCAGTGCTGCAATTCTCTTTGGGATCACTGCTAACTACGTTTTCTTTGAACTACTGGATATTTCTTTTCTGAAGTTACACAAGTGAGTACCTTTGGTTCCCCAAGGCGATGTGGTGGTCAAGGCGACATTCTCTCTGGAAGGTACGTTGCCTTCTATTTGCTGAGTATTCCCCACACCCTGCTAACTGTCTTATCTCTCATTGTGATTTGTACAGCTTTACATTAGCGCTCACCATTAATATACTTGATCTTAATGTCTTTGTTCTTTTTCACCAATATCAATATTTTATTTGTAAACATTCATTTATTCGTTGTAGCTTTCTTGGGAATTTGTTTCTGCAAATCTTCATTAGTTAACCTAATGAACTAACGTTATGAAAAACAAATAGTTATGTCTATTATAAGTTCTAACCTGCCATTTTTTCTCTCTAAAATCTCTCGAAAATCTTTTTAAGTTTGTCGACTAGCTTGTTCGACTCGACTAGTTCGAAGAGTCGAGCAGTCAAGCGACTAGTTCTGGACTAGTCTAGACTAGTCGTGGTATTCGAGTCGATCGACTCAATTTGGGATAGATTACTGTTCAAAGGCGTCGGTGGAAATTAAGAATGAAATTCACAACTTCTTAAATACAAGGAAGGTTAGAGCTATGGAGCAATATTTAGACGCGGAGGAGTAAGCGGAAGTTCAAAGACATTGTTTCATCATCTAGACAAGATAATTTGAGGCCTATGCCATGAACTTCTAGGTTCTAGCATTATTATGTTATGTAACTTGTGCTGAACTAATGTCGTTTTAGTTACTAAATCTCCTATCTGGTTACTATATACGATAGTATTTTGTACTAGCTACTGCTGCAGTACATATCGACTAGTCGAGCAGTAGTCTAGACTAGTCACGACCAGTCTATGACTCGGTACCCCAGCGAATCGGCTCGACTCCTCGACTCGTAATCCTTGATATAGTGCTTTGAAAATATGACTTGGACCCACAATTGCTCAGGAATACTATCTTGTAGTTAATTACCAGAGGTTATCTTGGTGTGTTGCTTATACTTCAAATTTCTTTAACAATTCCACTTTGCCCATAGTTGATTTATAAATTTACTTCTGACAAGTCCCTACATCAGTTGTAATGTGCACAGTCAGTGTTATTTAAGCAAACTAATCACAATTCAACATTAGTTCACAAGTTAATGAAGTACTAGTGTTTTTGACATGTTCTATTTGGTTTTGCTTTTGGTGTTCAATATTGTATTCAGTTTGTAACCATGAATGTGGACTTTTGATGTTCCCTTTATCTCAAATACACTTCAAATGAATTTAATTATAGTTAGTTGTTTAACCTCGTTTACCGCTGATAGCGTGGCAGTATTTGCATCATGGGGACGGCAATTTCTCTTGTCAAATGAGCAACCTACAGAGAAGAGGTAATACTTATTCTTGTCTCTAAATAATTCAACTCTCTCATCTAAACAAGGCGTGCTTTTGTCTGTCTGCAATGCAGTGTGAATCCTATGACCCTTGGGTGCATAGCTGGTTCTCTTTTGCTCAGGAAAGCTGCATTGCTTGCATTTGAGAAGAACAAGAGATCAACCGTCACTACTGACATTATTGAGTTCTTGGGCCAAAGGTATAATGTGACCTGCATGGCTGTATCTGAACTAGATTTCAGCTTCTATGACGGTTCTTTATTTTGAAAATTTCCTACTCTTTCTTATTGCAGCTTGGAAGATATCTGTCCTGCTGGGCGGTAGATTTTTTGCGTGTTTGTACCATTACTCTGGAGTTGTGCATCTGATTCCTACAATAATGTTGATCCTGGTATTTTGATAGTATTATCATACTGTCTATGTATATTATCTTGCCTAAGAAAAGGATGCTGCAATGCTTGGATGCTCTGATCTAGTCGATGTCACTGTTGTTCAGAATTTTGAACTGTCTCGAAACGATACCCTTAATTAACTGGACTTCTAGAACTGTCTCAATAGTTCCCCTGCTACGCTCTAAAATGACAGAGCAGACATGTGCATTCTTAATTCAGCTTCCTATAAATATGGGATATTGCCTCCCTTTGCTTGCAACGCACCGTCCAGCTATTTGAAACTGAAAATCTTGAAGCATGCATGCAGACCAAAATGGCGTTCTGAATCATGTTGGGATTGCCACCAAATTATGTCTACGTTCATCCTCATGCGACATGTAGTGAAAAACTAGTAGTATCTGACAACAAATGTATAGTCTGGCATGAAGTACCCCCCCCTCGCTGCCCTCCTCTGGGGATACGGGGAACCATAGCTGCCGCCACTAGGAGCCACCCTCTTCCTTCCCCGTCTTGCTGTTGCCCGAAGGGCCGCCAACAAAGCCTGGGCACGCCGCAAGGAAGGTGAGGGTGGCGGCGGGGCGCTTTCTCCTCATGAAGGCGGTGTGGTGCGGGAATGTGGCTGGCCGGAGTGTGGAGCGTTGAGATTGGAGTCGGAGATGGTTGGTGGTGGGCACTCTGGCAGAGCACGCAGCGGCACGATGGAGCTTGGTACCGGTGGCGAGGAGTGAGCGCAACGGGCGGGCTGCTCGTGGGCCCTTGCGGCCTAGATGCGGTGGTCGGCATGCCTGTCAGGGCGGCTAGGCTGGTGTAAAGAGGTGCTCCTTCCCATTGCTCTATATATGTCCTCTCCTTTGTTTGGTGGCTCTTCGGCGTGGTGATGTGGTGCATGGGAATGGGTGGATGTGCCAAATCTTGTTGGTTTTGGGCTATGGGCACATGTGAAGGGCCTGGTGGTGGCCAGGTCGGTGGTGATCCTGTGACTGACATGCTGACATGCAGGACCCGTGGTGCGGCTGCTGGTTCCTCTGTTGTTGGTGCAGGCGGATCTCGTCAGCGGTTGTCACGGTCCTTTTCCCGGAGGATCGACTAGGCGGAGAGATACAACATTGGGCGAAAGCCTTGGGTCGACATGGGTCGATACCGGTGACGGCGATGCCTTTGTGCGTCCTTTTCCTATCTGGAGGCATCGTCGAAGAGTGTGATTTATCTCGTCCACTAGTCTATGGTCATCTGATGAAGAGTGATGCTAGGACTGGACCCCTTTCATGTGGCTCGGAAAGGTCAGTCCAATGCTCTAAGCGAAAGCTTGACTCAATGGGGGTCGATGCCAATGATGAGGGATTGGAAAGGTGAGTCTGATGCTCTAAGCAAAAGCTTGAGTCAATGGGGGTCGATGCCGGTGATGATGGCGTCACTGGGTGTTGTTTTCCTCCTTGGAGGCATTGCCGAACAGCTAGTTTCATTCCTACCCTTGCGATAGTGGTTCTGCATGGTGGTGTACTTTAATTTCGCTGGCTTGGTTGCCGCTTTGGCGAAGGCCTAGTTCGAGATTCCTGGTGTCAGTTTTCTTTGATAATTGTGCATTGCACGATTTTTTTGCCTGGTTTTCCTAATTAACAGGTTAAATCTCTCTTCTTAAATGAATTGCAGGTACCACCTGGCCCTCTTTGAGGCCCTTATATAAAGAAAAAAAAGAACTAATATCCTACACGTGCGTTGCTACGGAATAGTAGGGGATATAATTTTTGGTTGTTATATATTGAAAACAAACGTATCAAGCGTCATGATGTTGTTTCTTAGTTTGATCGGTACACTTGCTTACAAAACTTGCGTGATATGCAAAATCACATATTAAGACAAAAAATATTTTGTGATTTTTACAGAAATGAACACTGCCTTCTCTTAGAAATCTGAAAGTAAAATTTCCCTTTTTCTCTTCGGATAATACGTAATTTTTTTTTCTAAAACACAAATATTACTTTTGCCAAGTTCAAAATGCGAGTTCATAACCACACGGGTTCTTGTATATATACCCTCCAATGTCCAGCCACCCTCCACCACACATTTGAAATATGCACGACAATTTCTCTTTCTACTCACTTCAGTTAGGAGATGCCTTATTTACACTACCATCCTCCATGTCACCACTTTGTGTCACTATTCATCCTCTCCACCAAAATCATAGCTTTGTAGCCAAAATTTTGACAATTATTATGGATCGGAGGGAGTACCTCTTTTCTCCAACGTGCATCTATAAATGTAAGCCCATCATTGCCATGGTCATGTGTGCAGGGACGGAGCCAGGAACATTGTTTGGAGGGGGGCAATTGAACAACATATTGCTTGGAGGGGCTAGATAGATAATATTTTGAAATTTAGGGGTTAATCTACATAAATTTTATGAGGGCTTTCAGAATGAATCACTAAACATGTACCGTTACTTCCCCTTTCCGAGGTTTCGCGGTAGCATGTCGTTCTCCACTCATCCTACCCCTTCCCTTGATCGATCCGAATGACATGGGTACCTACAGATCATCGAATCGAGGCAAAGATATAAGGATACAAGATTGCAAAACTCCTATTCAATCCTTACAAATATTATAAGCTTAGATGCACATAAACGCTGCAAGGATTCACCCCAACCCGCAGCCCGTACGTGAGGACTACTCACACATAATATCAAGATCAATAACAAAGATAGAAATCATTATGGCAAATACTTGGATTAAAATCATAATATTATTACAATGGTCGCCAATTCTCAAGGAGATCTCTATTATAATGGTGAAGGTATGGCTATGGAGGAGATTGAAGATGAAATGGCTGAACTATGGTGGTGGATCTCCTTCGGTGTGATTATTTCGACGTCAAATTTCCTGATTCTGTCCAAGGCTGGCGCAAGAGGTGGCTGTATGTGCACGAGGAAAGCTCTGATTCAATGGAGTACAACATCGCCCCTTTTGACGGAAAAGCCAAAATTCTTCGCCGCCGCTCCTGGGATGCTGAAGCTTCCGAAGAAGAGAAATTGGCGACAGAGGCACTGATGACTCGCATCCGTGAACTTCAGAGTACCCGTGGCAAGGAGCTATCGGGTATCCAAATCACAGCCTACTTCCTTAGGATTAGAATGCAGCCTCTGCAAGCTCGAAAAAATCCCCTTTGGATGTATGCTGGTGATGAAGATGTCGAGAGGCTCTCCACAGATCTTTCTGCAAAAGATTTGGAGAAGCTAATTCGAAGAATCTCCAAGCTTAGCAAGAAGGACACCATTCCATCTTCTTGCAAGGTTGCGCCATTTTGCCGCGCCAATCCTCTTCCCAAGGTATTTATTCTTCGCCGGTATTATACCTTCTTCCCGAAGTATTTTTGTGCCAACTATTTTTACTTGTAGTGAACTATAATTGTTTTGTCGATACTCTTTATTCTCCACAGAGTCACCTTGTTCTATCTTCTCTTCCTCCCCTTCCCGAAGGTGGGGAAGTCGAAGAACGGGCTGTTGTCACCGACGACAACCAGGGTGCTTCTCGCCCTGAAAGTGGAGTCGGGGATTCCCATAAATCTGCGGCTTCTCTTGAAAAAGAGACTGAAGCAGAAGTTTCTTCGTCGACACGCTCATCTCTCCCTGCTGCTTCTCCAAAAGGCAAAAGGAAAAAGGATGAAGCCATCGACTCTGGCGCCTCCAAAGCTACACTCACTGTTGAGGAAGAAACTTTGGATCTTTATGGTGCTGCTCTCGTCAGCTCGTAAGTTATTTGCAATTGCTGTGCTGTTTTTCCCTTTGTCGATGTTTTTGAAATTGCTATTTTATCTTGTCGCTATATTTATGGCAGTGACGATGAAAAAGAAGATGCTCCTATCGACGAGACTGCTCGAACGAGCACGTCTCGTACTTTAGTTGTTTCGGAAACTCGTCCTGATGGCGACGAAGCTTCTCCTCCTCCGCAAAACCTTGAACATCCAAAATCAGCTGAAAGCCCCCGAGCTCCTTCCCCAAAGAGAGCTAGGGTAGAAACAACCAAGGAACCAACCATATTAACTGGTTGTTCCTCGACTTCTTTGATGGAAGAGGTAAATTGTTCTGTATTGACTTTTCTTTTGATGTTTTCCTCTTTTTCTCCTTGATGTCTACTTTGTCTTCTTCCTATATTGATTCTTTTTTCATTGTAATCTCTCCAGCCTTTTATGAAAGAGCTCGTCCGCTTCGGTACCCAATTTATCGGGTACCGCGATTATGCCGGCGAACTTGAAGGTACTTGCTTGTTCTCTCCCGCTTTTCTTGTCGAGTTTTTCTTGTCACTATCAATGATTATCTGTCTTTACGTTGGCAGGGAAACTGGCAGAAGCCAACAAACGTGCTGACGCTCTCGCTATTGAGTTAGAACAAAGCGAGAGTGCGCACGCGAAAGTCGTCGAGGATCTTCAAAAAAGACTCGATGATGCAAAAAGGGCCTTAGAAGAAAATGTAGCTCAGCATTCTGCTCGAGAAGAAGAGATCCTCAGTCGACTGGAAACTCAGAGTCGACGTTTTGTTAGTAAGTCCTTGCACCTTTTACTGTTTTCTCACGTCGTGTTTTGGTCTCCCCCCTTTTTTCTTTTCGATAACCTTTTTTGTGTGCTTTAAGCAGGGAGAACACATCAAGAATACGAGCTGGACAATCCTGAGGATGACGAGCTTCTCGATGCGCTTTCTCTTCTCGAAATTCATGGGACGGAAGCTCGTAACGGATTAGATGAAGCTGAAGCTGGCCTGTCGCGACTCTTTCCTTATTTCTTCCATAAAAAGGAGCGACCTGCAGTTTTCATTGACCTCGCCAAGTGCTTCAACGGCAATGAAGACCTTGGACTCCAACTTCGTCAAGAGGGACTAAAAGTTGGTGTCGAAGGTACTATGGCCTTGGTTGCAGAGAGTCAACAACAAGTCGACTGGTCGAAAGTTGGCGACGCGGGGAAGATTGAAACTAAGAAGTGGCAGTCGCTAATCAAAGCGGCAAAGCCCAATTCGAAGAAGATCCTCGCCACTCTTGGATATAAGCCACCAACCGCTCCGAGTTCTTCAAAACCGGAGGTCAAGTAGACCACTTTGCTTTTTCCTTTTTAGTTTTATCTCCCCTTTTGGTGCTGTCGCCGTAGTGTTCTTGGCGATGACTGCTTCTGTAATTCTCTAGAGGACCTCCTTTTGTAATAGACATGTATATATTATGAAAATGAATGGAAATCTGTCTTTGCTCGATGATTGATGTCGAAATTTGTTTTCAGTTAATTTTTGACAACTATATGGCAACTCCTGGTCCTTCCGAGGTTTTTCCTTCGTCTCATTCGAAGAAAACCCCTGTCTCTGTTGAGTTTGTTGAAAATTCTTCGAGTAAGAATTCGGCAGAAGATTTGGAAGAATTTCGACAACAGCTCCAATCCACGAAGAAGCAATCACTTATGCTCATGGAACAATCTCGAAAATCTTCTGAGAGGGAAAAAGTTGCGCTTCAACAAGCTCAAGATGCCATAACTGAAAAGGACGCCGCCGTTGCTGAAGCTGTTGCAGCTACATCCCGCGAAAATTTTATGCTTCAACTGCTGACAGATGCTAGCTTGGATATGGCAGGTGTGCCTCATTATCATTGTCGTGCTTTTTCTTTTCTTTTTGCTTGTCTCCTCGTTGCTCACTGATTCTTGTTTTGGCAAAATAGGTTCTTTTTTGGATGCTACTACTGAAGATGAGCGTGTCGAAGCTCGATCCAATGTACTTCTTCGGCTTGCCCATGATCATGGTTCAAATTTTTGGGGTACACCTGAACGAACTCGCCAAATTGTCAGATTTCAGGATCGCGCACTCCAGGTTCGCGATTATCTCGACTTCTGTACAAGGACTTTGTCTCTGGTTTATGGCACTATGTTTCCTCGCAACAAGATGCCAAAGACTCTTCCTACTTTAATGGATAAATTTCGTGATGCTCCTCGAATCCACGGCTTTGTGCGGGCCCAATTGGCTGCTGGCGCAAGATTTGCTATGATCATGATAAAAATCTGCTACCCGAAGTTAGACGTGGGGCAGATTGTTCCAAAGTGCTTGGCCAAGATGGCGAAGAGGAAAAAGAACTTCAGTAAATATGACGACGTTGTGACTCCTGTTGCCGAAGATATGATGGATGAACTTCTTCGGATGGATTTTGAATTCTTCGTGAAGGGCAGCTATGCTGAGCATAGCACTCGTGCTATAAATAATGAGCGCTTGACAATAGACAACATACTGGGAAATCCCTGAAGATAAGCTGTTCCAAGAATTGTATTTTGTGTATGTATTTTCGTGCTGTAAAGTCACTATGTTTTTTATTTTCATCGCCAAGCCCCCGGGCGTTTTGTTGGCTGTATTTTTGTTTTATAATGCGAGGTTATCCCAAGGCAAAATAAATACTGTATTATTTTTGTGGGTATGAGCCCCCGAGCTTTATGTTGACCGCTGTTTGTCGATATATTTTTATTTTGGCGAGGTATTTTATACCAAGGCGAGATATTGTCGCGAGTTGTATTTTGTCGGCACCGTATATATATATATATATATATATATATATATATATATATATATATATATATATATATATATATATATATATATATATAGAGCCCAACTATTCTCGAACCCCCTTAAGAGTGGTTCTAGAATAGCTATTCTCGAACCCCCTAATCCCACTCGGTTTCTTCCCCCCGTCCCGACCGAACTCCCCACGTCCCTGACCGATACCGGTTCGTCAACGAAGCGAACTCCCCACCTCCCCCTCGTAAAAACACACGCGCCCCGCCTCGAGCGGAGATCAACCAGCTCCACGATCGAAGCCTCCTACCTCGTCGGCGCGGGCGAGCGAGCGGCGGCGGTAGCCGACGCGAGGGAGCTCGCGACGGACACGAAGACGATCGAAGCCTCCTACCTCGTCGGCGCGGGCGAGCGAGCGGCGGCGGTAGCCGACGCGAGGGAGCTCGCGACGGACACGAAGACGATCGAAGCCTCCTACCTCGTCGGCGCGGGCGAGCGAGCGGCGGCGGTAGCCGACGCGAGGGAGCCCGCGACGGACACGAACGGCGGCGGTAGCTGACGCAAAGGACCCAGCGGCGGAGAACGGCGAGATCCAGCCTCCTTACAAGCAGTAATGGCTCCAATTCGACGCAGATCGGCAGAGAATCCTCCAAATTCAAACCAGCCAAGCTCCAGAAAGAGGCCAGCAGAGCATGAGGTAACCCAGGAAGTTCACATAATTCACTTACTGTTTTTTCATATGAATTTAGTGTTGGAAGTTCACATGACTATTTTAATGCTTTTCCGTCCAACAATGTAAAAACAAAAAAGAGACACTGGCAGGTTCTAAATGAAAAAAATATTGGAAGTTCACCTCCACTGGATTTTGTTTAGAGTAGAACATAAGAGCAGGCTCGTGTGAATTGAGACTGGAAGTTCACATGCATAGTCTATTGTAGGAAAAAAGAAAACTTATGTCTTTTACTGGGAAGTTCTTAAAAACAGTTTCCTGCAGTTCACTGCAGTTATAAAAAAATAAAAAACAGTAAAATGAAAAAAATAAGTATGCAGGTGCATGTATGCTGGAAGTTCATATTACATTGTTTAGCGGTTAACTTTACTTGTTTTAGTTTTTTGAAGACATCAGACAAAGTTTTTTGTATAAAGCTTATAGTCCCAATGTTCATGAAGTTCACATGTTAAAAAACTTGCCAGGTTCTGCTACTGCAGGGCACAGAATCTGGAGCAGGCAGTGACGACGAGATAATCAGCTGGTCAGGCCCTAAAAAGCCTCCAATGACTCCCATATGCTGTGATGAGCCAGTATCATTTATCCAGCCAGTGTTCCGCATTCCCAGGCGAAAAACAAATGCTGCCGCCATTGAAAGGAATGTGAATCAGAAGACCCAAGAACAAGACGACATGCATAACAGCAAGAGGAAGCGGGATACCACAACATCAACAGATGATGATGAGGATATTATGTGTTGGTCAGGTCCACCAAAAAAACCCCGTTCTCCAATAAAGTGCACTGAGGAGATATTTGCTACTAATGCAACGTTCCGTCAGCCAAGAAAACGGCAATCTACAAGTACATCTAAAACAGCCACAGCTGGAAGCAATGATATGAACAGGGACAGTGGGCAAAGGTCATCTTCTAACAGTGAGGCTTCTGAACAGCAACGCAGTTATGGGGATGGTCAAAGTGACAACATTCACCAAGATCGTCAAGGCGCTGAATCAAGTCATATGCCGCCTAGAGATCCGCTCTGCCATGTACCAAAAGTCACACCGCCATGCCCCATAGTACCAGATGATAGAGCCACCCCTGCAGAGCTGCGAACATACACACATGTAAGTTCAATTTATATTGTTGCTGATCTGAATTTCACTCTTACACACATTTATTTAGTCCTTCTGCATGGAAGTTCACATGGTCTATTTTTAGAAAAAACAATTGATATGTTTTGGGAAGTTCGTGTACCCTGTATTCCTGATAAAAGTTCAACTGATTTTAGGAAGTTCACATGCTCTGTTTATATATGAAATATATAGTTGATATGTTCTGGAAGTTAATGTACAACAGATTTCTCTCTGAAAAAAAGTTCAGATGACTTTAGGAAGTTCATGTGCTCTTTTTTTATTAAATTTTAGGAAGTTCACTTGACCTTTCTCCTGAAGTTAACATACAAATAACATGTGTAAAACAAAAAATTAATGCAAAAACAAAAAACCATGGCAATTTGCAGGCTGCAGATCTTGATAAGGACCTGATACCATCCATTGGTCAAGAATTTAGTACATTCAAAGACGCATATGTATTTTACAATACATATGCAAAGCACACAGGGTTTGGGATAAGGAAAGGGCAGCACAACAAGAGCAGGCGTTACTTGAGATGTGTACGAGAAGGTGCACACCGAAAAAGTGTCAATGAGGAAGACCGACAGCGTGACAAGATGACCAAAAGAACTGGGTGCAAGGCCTTTATGAGATTGAAAGAGAGGAGTGATGGTACCTGTATTGTCAAGGACATTACACTTCAGCACAACCATACCCTGCTGTTGAGCCCATCAATGCTAGTTTTCATGCATTCTCACAAAAGGGTGGATCCAACATTGAAGGGGTTAGTAAAAGACCTTCAGTTCAGCAATATAAAACATGTGAACATAATGGGCCTGCTTACAAGGTTGCATGGTGGGCGTGATAAGATTGGCTGCCACAACAGAGACATACTAAACATGTAAGTACTCCCTGTTCTTTTTGCATATATAATGAAAGCTTACATGAAAAACAGGGGGAAGAAAAAAAAAGCAAAAAAAAATAAATAACAACAAATTTCTTTTTGCAGGAAAGCCGAAAACACGAGGAAGGAGTCCATAAATGAGGTGCAGAATATGTTCAAATTCTTTGAAGACATGAAGAAGGAGAATGAGAATTTCTTCTATGACTACAAGGTTGACGACGAAAACAGACTGGAGAATGTTTTCTGGTCTAATGCCAGCTCGAGGGCGGCATATGCAGATTTCGGAGATTGCATAACTTTCGATACTACTTACAAGTCAAACAAGCACCACTTGCCACTTGCAGTATTTGTCGGCGTAAACAACCACTTGCAGTCAACAATCTTTGGTGTTGCATTGATGGGAAACGAGTCAGAGGAGTCCTTCAAATGGGTATTCAGCAGATTCCTTGAATGCATGGGCGGTAAACAACCAATCTGCATACTTACAGGTTAGGAAAAAATCAGAATCTATCCTCATGTTTGTACATTCAATGCTGACAATTAAGTGCATGTTATATTAAAAAAGAAAAGTAGGTTTTTTTCAGTTGTAGTTCATAACATAAACACCCAGAAGTTCAGATGTTTCCACCCCTGCTACGCAAAAAAAAAATTTAATTTGCTGAAGTTCACCTTTGTTTGTTTTGTGAAGTTTGCTTGCATTATACCTGATGTGTTTTTTCCTAATAATTGTTCAGATCAATGCCCAGCGATGACAAAAGCAATACCAAAAATTTTCCCACGGACTCTGCATAAGTTCTGTAGATGGCACATAATGAACAAGCATAAGGACCCGCTGAAAAAGCTTTATAAACTATTCCCTGATTTGAAGGATCTGCTGACTGCAATTCTGAACCATCCCCTAATGCCATCTGAGTTTGAAGATGCGTGGAAGGCTTTGATTGAAAAGTACAATCTGCATGATATAAATGTCATGATTAACTTATGGGCTGAAAGGAAATTGTGGATATCAGCTTACTGGAAAGAGGTATTCTGTGCACGCATGACTTCAACACAAAGAAGCGAGAGCATGAACTTTGTGCTGAAAAGGGGTTTTGTCACTGAACGAGACAACCTCCACATTTTTGTTAAACAAGTTAACAACTGCATACAGGCAAGGCATGAAGCAGAGAATGCAGAGACAAATGCATCAACGGTGAGTGCTCGATTTCACGATTTATATTAATAAAAAAAATATGCTTCATAATTTGAAAAACATAGGATGATAACAAAAAAAGGGAAAAAAAGTATGAAGAGATGTATGGAAGTTCACAAGTGTTTTGGTTAGGGGTCATTATGTACATAAAAAAGTATAATCTGTTTTCGAAAAAAAGTATGCAATTGCATGGAAGTTCACTACTGTTTGGTTAGGAGTTCATATATATATATAAAAAGTTATATTATGTTTGATGTTCACAGCAATGACTTTTGCATGGACAAAAATCTCAAAATTGCAGGGCACAAGGAAAACAGTCACCAGGTATGGTTTCGAGGCACAGGTGATGGATAAGTACACACGGGCAGTGTACTCAGTTTTCCGGGAGCGGCAATATCACAGCACAGCTTTCCGCATTAAGACTTCCCAGGACAATCCCAACAATTACCTTGTGCATCACTACAATCAGAGTAAAGAGTTCGCTTGGTCAAGACATGAATTCCGAGTGCTAGCGGATGAAGTTGAAGGCCGTTATGAATGTGAATGTAAACTGTGGGAACATACAGGTAAAAAAGAAAAAGCCTCTTCCAGCAATTGCTTTGGTTGTATTACACTACAGATGCATAAAAAAGTAATTGTTGACACAAAAATAAAAAATTAACCAAGCTAATGTTATGTTTATGCACGCGCAGGGTTGTTCTGCCATCATGTCATAGCTGTCTTTGAGCACCTACGCCTGGATGAGATACCAAACAAGTATATACTCCAGAGATACACCAAAGATGCAGTGACAAACCCTGATTTCAACCGCAGAGACTACAGGAGAACAACAGATGATGGGACTTCAATTGAATACAGACGAACAATCCTTTACAGTGAAGCAGTTAAAATTATAAACAAAGGATGCTCTTCGGAAGCAAAATTCCAAATAGCATTATCTGCCTTCAGAGATGCCAATACCCGCCTGGACAATGAGGAAGCGGAGCTGGAGAATAATGAGGATGCAGAGATGGAGAACAATGAGCAGTCCTCGAATCAAGAAAACACAACACGAGAAACTGGCGAGCAGAACGACATTCCTCCGGCTGAGAACAATGATCCATATGCAGATATACAGCCACCACTACTTGCAATAACAAAAGGGAGCAAGACTACAGATGCTGCAAGGAAGAATGGAAAATGCAAACAACCTGTACCTGCCCGTCCGGAACCAGAACTGGATGAATACGGGAGACCGAAAGGTACAAGAATATGCGGAACATGCAATAAAATTGATGGCCACAATTCCAGAACCTGCAAGGCAAGGCAGCTAGCTAAAAAGCTCTTGGAAACACATGAGAAGGTGTATGGGCCTACAGCGTCTTCAGGAAATATCAAGGTGCGCATAAGAAACTTGCTTGCTCGCCAGCACATCCCAGAGAATGATGATGAGGAAAAACTGGACACAGATGAGGGTGAATGCTTCGAAGATGAGACGGATGATGAAGAATATGAGCAAGAAGATGAGGATGAAGATATCACTGAGCAAGAAGAAACACAAAATACACCGGATGTGGATGACAAACTGGAAAACTTAAATAAAAAGGGAGGAAAAAGGAAATGCAGCGCATGCAACCTGAGGCTAGGACACTACGCATCAACATGCCCCAACAAGGAAAAGATACTACAGCAACAGATTCTAGAACGACAAACAAGTGATAATGCGATAGTGAAACCACAAGGGGTGAAAGTTTGCAGTTCATGCAATAAGATAAGGGGACACAACTCCAGAACTTGCGCAAGAAGGCAGCTTGAGGAACAACTATTACACCTACAGTCAACAGAAAATGATAGCAACACCATGGAAGATAGAAGCAAGGAGAAGAACAGGAAGAAAACACAGACTACACCAGCAGTTCTAAGGAGAAGTACAAGAAAGAGATAGAACAAAAAAGGAAAAATAGAATAGGAATTGCTCAAAAAACTATAGAGACCTCACTTGTTTATTGAAAGAAAAATATGTAGTTAGTTACTGACGAAAAATTACATTAATATACTGCTGAAGTTCACTATTTGTTCGTGCTACTTCCAGCGATCACGTGCATGTTGATTAAAAAAATATTTAACAGTAGGAAGTTCACAGCCAATTGTCAACGAAGTTCACTATTTATGAAAGGGTGAAAAAAAGGTAGTACGAAAATTAAACAAAAACACACATGCAAAAAAAGAAGTTCAGATATCAACATCTGCGAAGTTCTCACATACTACTTACAAAAGATGTTGTGAGAGTAAATATATCATAATTGAACTGCTGGACAGTTGATCACGTGCATGTTGATTAAAAAAATATTTAACAGTAGGAAGTTCACAGCCGATTATCAACGAAGTTCACTATTTATGAAGGGTGAAAAAAAGGTAGTACTAAAATTAAACAAAAACACACATGCAAAAAAAGAAGTTCAGATATCAACAGCTGCGAAGTTCTCACATACTATTTGCGTTGTAAAATAAATTAAAACAAAAAACTAGTAAAAATTCAGACTCCAATATGAGTGTGAAAGTACTGAATTATTAAAAAAAATGAACGGAAACAGATAGGATTGCAAAAAACAAGTAAAAAAAGGGACATCTTCATTGTATTATAAAATGAATAAATGGGAATGGAAACATAATGTAAAAAAAATGAGTGCGAAGTTCAGATCTAACCAAACAAGGAGTTCTCTTAAACATAAAACCTAAAAACAATGTAGGGAAAAATAAACGATTACAATATGATCATAGGAAAAAAAAGAAAAATGTCCCTACAAAACTAAAATCTTCACCAATCCCTGCCACGCTTCTTCTCAGGGTGTTTGAATAAGGCGAAGAAGCCCCTCTCAAACACATCGAGCCTTCGAAAAACCTCGTACGTTGCATATGCATCCCGTGCAGCATATTCCAAATGCTTTGGCGGTAGAGGCGGCGGATCAACCCACATCCTGTGCTCTCTCCTTCCAAAACCATCCTTCATCTCAAGATAGATTGGATCTATAATAGCTCCAGCAACATCCTTCAGGCCTTGAAGTTTCTTCTTATTGTCCGGATCTCTCCATATTGCCTGGATATCCTTCAGATTATGACAATATAACTTTGAACGTGAGAGAACGTTGAGGTCTTCTGCGATGCAAAACCCAGCAAAAATGTACCTATAGCCATGAAGAAACTCAAACAAACTTTCACTCCTCTCATCAGCATGGCATATGTGGTACACAAGAACATCAGTGCCAACACATAGCTGGATCACAGCAGCTTTCTTCGGATTGAAATAGGTACCACTGAGTCTGTCATACTCAACATCAAGACCAACGATCTTCCTAGCAGAATTACCGAGGGAAGCTTCAGCATTGGTGATCCACTCCTCAACACTAGCTGCTGCATTCGTGTACAAAACCTTCATAGTGGTTGTGCCATGGCAGGGGAAGGTGTACTCGTGGGAAAAAGGAGCTTTTGCCATGCAATCGGTGGACAGAAGAAAAAGAAAAGAAGAAAGGATTGGTGATTCACGTGCACCGCAGAGGAAAAAGAACATGTATTTATAGTTCCAGAAAAATGTAACAACAGACGTCGTGATCCACAAAATCAGGGAACAAACCAATACATATCCAATCAAAACAGAAACAGCCGAGAGATAACCACAAAAAAACAAAAAAATCGTGCGGGATAACAAACAAAAAAGGATCTTATCCGGGGCCAGTTGTGAGTTCACGTGTAAGCACAAAACAAAAGAATAAAAAAGACTATAAAAGAAGTTCACGTGATAACAGTGCAGACGTTCGCAAAGAGTAAAAACACTGAAAAAATAAAAAGCTGTTCCACACCAACAAACCACCCCGCACCCACCAAACCACCCCGCACCCACCAAACCACGCCCAAACCCACCAAACTCAAACACTGCCTGGTGTTCCGCTGGAAGAAACATCCCACGGGAGGAGTCGAAGGAAAAAGCAAAGGGAGAACAAAGAACAGAGAAAAGAAAGAAGAAGAGAAGTCTAGCAAGATCTACAAAAAAGTAATCCAGCATAAGAAAAGCGAAGGGATTGCCTAACAAAAGAAGGTGCGTCTAACCCATCCCCATCCCATCTACTCATTGAAACGCCGTGGATCTTCCTCTCTTTCATCCTTCATGGCCGTGATTTTGAATCTAGACTAGTATAAAAAACAAGATCTAACAACTTAACAAAATAAATACCTTACAGATTACTTAAAAAATGGTTTGCATACGATAGATCTATCAAAAAACATGTTAGGCAGAGGGTGGTGGTGGAGGGGGGGGGGAATATACACTAATGAACAAGACGAGGAGTTCAGATAAGAAACTCTCGAGAAGCTCACTTGTGCAAAGAAATGGAAAAACAATATACAAAAAATAAATAAGTTGGAGGGTTTTAAAATATACAAACATGTATCCAGCCGGCATTAGTATACTGTTATTGGGAAACTTAAAAAATATATAATAAAAGAAATTGGAGTTTAAAATGTAGACAACAGAATAACATAAAAACATGAAAACTAAAAGTGGAAGTTCAGTTCAAAAAAGTGCAGAGGTCCTGTTAGTACAAAAAATGTTTTATGCTGGAATCTTGTGACAGGAATGGCTGCTGGTCCATCGTACGTCATCCTCAGCGACAGCGAAAGCGATGAAGAGACCTGTAAAAGAGGTAAAAAAAGATAGAAATGCTTTCAAAAATACTTTATGGAACTAAAAATGTGCTTATTTTTTATGCAGGTCCAACTATTCGTGGATTTGAAATCTTTGACAAGCACTGTCACTTCGGAAATGAAGTTGAAATGACCAAGGAAAATCTGGATCATCTCAAAAAGCAAGTACTTGACTACAAGCCAACAATCCCATATTATGTATGCAAGATGGGGAAGACAACGAGCAACATCACGAGAGGCAAAATGGTAAATACCAAAACGCCAACTTACAAAACTTATTTTCGTACACTACCTGTATTACATATAAAGTTTTGGCTGAACCAAAATGTATTACTAAACTTTATTACAGTCTTCCCATATTTAAATGTTTACTGAAGTCCAGATAAATGAAACTGTGAAGTTCACTTAAAGAATACACTGAACATGGCTATGATATTCACTTTCATATGTTTTCATGCAGACTTTCGATAAAGAATACACTGAAGAACACCTAAAGAATTATCTAACGGAGCCAACAACAATTCCAATAACCTCCAACACAAATGCCTGGGTTGGTACACGGGTAAGGATAAACAAAGTTGCAACTGGAAATGCAGTGATGACAACAAATTGGCCAGATGTAGTAATGGGTGCAGAAATAAAAGATGGAGATATCTGCATGTTCTGCTTCTACGACGGAACAAGAGAACTCGGCTGCTTCGTGACACGTCTTAGCAACTGAGTCTGGAAAACTTACCATGAAAATAAAATTATGTACCAGTTTACTTTATTGAACCTTATGTTTTGTATCAGCACCCCCGAGAACAATTATGGTTGTGTTTCAGTATTGTTGATGTAATAAGAATGCTTATGAAGAAGTTCACATAGAGTGAGTACGAAGTTCGCTTATAAATGAAAAAAGATTAGCAAGTTTATGTTCACAGAAGTTCCTACATGAAAAATCATTTCTGAATATACAGGAACAAAAAAAAGTACAGTTTGCATTGAGAAAAAAGAATAGATATGGGAATACTTTTACAGACATAACTAGCAAACAAAATAGAAGTTCACACTCTGATGACAAAGAAGTTCACTAATAACAAAAAATACAGCACAGATTTTGTACAGCTTGCTGTTTTGAAAAAGGAAGAACATATCATCACTAATTACATCTGTATCCTGAATTTCAATCACATAATGAGAAGTTCAGTTCAACAAAACAACAAAATAAAAAATGTTGAATATCCTATCAACTACTAATTGCGAAAAAATTGAATCAGATCATCATCATGCAGATCCCAATGATTGCTGGGTTATCTGCGAACCTAGACCAATAAGCAGCATGAGATCTTTCAACATACTAGGCCACTCCTCCGCCAGAATTTCATTCTTGGGATGAAATAGGAGCTGATACATGTACTCAGCTTTCCAATCCTCAACACGCCGCTGGTAGACAATCAGGAATGCAAAAAAAAACATAAGAAAAAACAGTAAAAAAAAGACAAAAAGAGCTATACAGCGAAAAACCCACAGCACTACACTTACATCCTGGTTTTTTATATTATCAGCAATCTTATCACCACCGTATGTAGCGCAAATTCTTAGAGCATAGAAGCCACACTCATTAGCCCCTTGTGCCGGAGTCTTTGGATATGAACACCTGTCAGCAACAACATCCCACTGTATATTACCATTATATTTGTTAAATTCTGCAACACCATACACCTGTTTTAACAAGGCCACCATCCTATTAATCTGCGAAAACAAAAAAAAACAAAAAAGTTAATGGTTTCAGCAGTTTAAAAACAAAAAAGGAAGAAAAAGCTAGGAAGTTCACATAGTACTGACATATCAGTTCACACACACTACATATAGTTTCAGCAGTTTAAAAAACATATAAAAAGCTGGGAAGTTACAAGTGTAATAAACATATCAAATTAACACACACAGTAAGATGGTTTCAGCAGTTTAAATAAATATAAAAAATAGCTAGGAAGTTCATATTGTAAAAACATATCAGTACAGAAAAAAAGTTTGAATGGTTGCAGTAGTACACATAAAAAAGAAAAAAGGATGGGAAGTTCACATTATATTAACAGATGGGTTCACATAAAAAAGTAAAAATGATTGCAGTGAAAAAGCAAACGAAGAAATGATGAAAAGAAAACCACGTACAATCTCAACACGATCCTCGTGGTGCCGACTCCTTGAAGTATGTGCCAGACCAGTATACCTCCTAGTGTCAAGGATATCCAACGTACCAGTGTACTTGTTCATAACATACACAGAGTGATGCTCATGCATGAAATGAGGAATGATGATCTGTTCAGCAACAACCAAAATTAACAAAAAAGGAAGTACGCACGTGAAAACAAAAAAAACTAAAAGGAAGTTCACTACACCAAAATGAAGAGGTTCAGATTAAAAAGCATACCAACTTTGCTTTCAGCAAATTTTCATTAGGCCGAACATAATGCTTGAACATGTTAGCAGCAGACTTCACATCAAAAGGTCGTCTCGGTAATGGATTACCCTTGCTGTCCCTTAGCTTGAATGGAGCAAAATCAAGCAAGTACTGCACAAAAACAAAGGAAAAAACACAACCCAAAAAAAAAGAAGGTATACAAAATAAGTGTATGCATAAAAAGGTATATGTGAAAAATAAATTTTTATCTGTTGAAAGAACCTACAGGGATAGTATGAGGTGACATCAAAACACGGGAGCCAGATTCAAAAATATATTTCATCCCTGGATCATCCTTCCAGTAATTGATGATGCGATCCATCATGTCGGATTCCAACATTTCACAGCGGCCAAACAGTTTATACATGTACTTGGCATCAATAAAAACAGGATCATCAAAAGGATTGCTGAACTTCACCAGAGGGACACTGCACACACATAAAAAAAGCAAAAAAAATGTATATAAAACTAGGGAAGTTCACTTAGCATATAAAAAAAATGAAACTCTCATAAACGAAAACAAATAAGGAACTAGGGGAGTTCACTTAGGACAGTGTTTGAAGTTCATATGCCACAAAAAATAAATAAACTAAGTAATAAATAAGTATGAAAAACATACCTTCCATGAGCTTTGATGTACTCCTTGCTTAGAATTAACTCCATCATTTGCTTGGCCTTGGATAAATGGGGAAACACATATGGTACAAAGTTTGGAACTTCTTCCCTGAACTTATTGGACAATTTAGTAGGCCTTTTATTCGAAAGAACCAGATTTTTAGCACTAGACTGCTTGGGCTTCTGAGTTTCAAAATCATCACTGCTGGTCGGAGAGCATCGCCGAACATCCTTTGTAATGGGCTTCGCAGTAAGCTTCTTACCAAGCTGAGTGACAAAGTCATCAGAATCGTCATCTTCGTCGAGCAAAACTACATCAGCCTTCCCCTTCAGTGCAGTGTCAGGAACCTTTTTGCTAGAAGATTTTCTGGTGTTGGAATGCAGCCTCTGGATAATCTTATTTGTTTTGCTTACAAGACTATCAAAATTCTCTTCAGGAATAATCTGAACTTCTGGTGTGAATGACTGAGTCTCGAAAAGTGAGAAATTGTCTTCCTCGATACCAAGAGATGGACCTGCATGAAAAGTATACAAAACCAGGAAGTTCACTTCTGAATCAGTCCAAAAAAAAGCATGTGTTATAGAGCATAGCCAACGACATATTTTGCGAAAAGGTAAAAATCATACCAGGATCAACACCTAAAACATCTTTCAAATCGATATTGAAGTCTCCACCTGTCAGCCAGCTATATAACATGGTCATCCTGATGTTTAGAATGTCTTTTTGACTGAACAAGCACATGCTTTCGCCATCGTAAGAATCAAGGATCTGTAGCATGAAGAACCCGCAATCATGGCTGCAAAAAAAAAACAAACAAAAGAATAAGAATAAAAAAAACAATTGTATTAGTTAAAAAAAAACCTGTAGTCAATGTATACACAATAAAGAGCAAAACAAGAGAAAGGGGAAAAAAACGCTTACGCAGTTGCCTGTCTTGGAGAATTAACATAGTGAAGCTTGAAGTGGTCGATGGATTTTGGATGAAAATGATCACCCTTTGAATTCCCTGCTAACGACCATAACTTCTTGATACCAGATGCCATTGTATGTAACAGCTTCTTACCATCTGGATCATTTATATCGCGTAACGAATCAAGCAATTCAAAACGCTCTTTCTCAAGGTTCAAAGCAACAACACAGAAGTGACCAGGAACGTGTGGTGCACATGGATCAGGAGGATCAAAGGTACCAAAAAGAATCTGCCATTAAAAATGATAAAAATAAAAATGGACAGGTTAGAACTATGAAAGGTAGACTATTTCCTCAAATAAGAAATCACATTTAACTTTACTACTGAGTTATTTTAGTAAGATGTACAACAGGGGAAGGAAAAAAAGGTAGGAAGTCCACATGCCATAATTAGTGAAGTTCAGATGTACAGAAAAGAAGAAAAAAGACAACAGTCAGTACCACTTTCTTGTGGTCCAAACGTTCCGGAGCATCGACGCTGAAAATATTACGAACAAGCCGAGAATTCAGATTTCTTTCAAAAATCTGCCTCTGCAAACATGACAATGAAACAAAAAGAAGGTTAAAACATAAAAAAGGGAAAAAAAAGCACATGCATTAACAAAAAAAACTAAAAAATTGATAAAAAGAATGGAGAAATAACTTACAGAACAATTGTATGGCACCACCATTTTATCAGAATTCTTGTACTTCTGACCAAGCAAGTATGTTCCAACAGAAACAGTTAGAGAACAAAGAAAACCGTTGGGTTTAAAAGCTTCAGCAATTTGTCCGATCGTGCAATCACAATGGTCATTCCTGAAAAGGGTCTGCTTACTGCAGAAAAAAACACAAAAAAAAGAGGACAAAACAAAAATTTAATAAAAATAAAAAACAAAACAAAAAAAGAAAAAAGCATAAAAAACAGATAGAACCTTCTTATGGGATCTTTCCTCAACTTGCAAACGCTTTCATAAACTTCTTTGATTTTAATCATCATAGGTTGACGAGACAGTGGAGGCGTCGAACATAAACTCGAGTCTGCAGAAAATAAGGAAATACAGACAAAAATGTAAGAACAAAAAAGAAGTTCAGATGATGATATTCCAGAAGTTCACATATTCAAGAACGTGGTGCATAAACTGCAATGTACAGAAGACCCACAGTTCATCAAATGAAGGCTACCATCAAAAAAATACACACACACGATATCGCTCCCCCCCCCACCCCGGTCAGTCATATACATGCAGAAAATGAAAACTACGGCATGAACTCATGCCACATTACATAGCATTCGAAAAGTGTCTTACATGGAACATGATGCCCAACAGCGAAAAAACAAAATACATATACAAAAGCACCCCACCACACCCCTCCCCCCATAAAAAAACCAAAAAAAAAGGGAAAAGGGTTTTAGATAGAGATATATGAGGAGTAAACATAAAGAATAAAAAGGCGGGCTAGCATTAGGGGAGGGTGTGTGGGGGTAGGAGAACTGTATGTTCCCCATTCAGATATCCTTGCCTAAGTCTTGCGGGGATTCTTCAATAGAAGCGGTCAAGTCATCTGTTGATTCTTCAAAGAATGAGCTCGACTGCTCAATCGAATCAGAGGCATCGCGTCCATGGTTATCTCCAGCCTGAAACTCATTATTGTCATCATCATCAGCACCAGTGCTGCGCTCTATATTGGCTTCAGTACCCGGCAGTTCTCCACGTGCAGCAGCAACACCTACTTCCTCACGACCATGCGCAACAACAGACTTACAATCCATAGCAGCTGGTAATACACCAACATCATCAGCAGCCTCAGCACATGTTTCGGGAACAACTGCACCAATGCCAGGTAGTTGGGCAGCATCCTTCACATCATTTCCATCCTGACATGTTACAAGATCTTCAGGAATTGAGAAACCTTTTCCAGTAACTGCACAATCTTCAGCATGGTGTTCAGCATCTTTGTCTCCATCAGAATGTGCAACTATCTCAGGAAATAAATTCCCCTTTCCAACAGGGTCTAACTCAGAATAATGATCAGCAACTTTGTCACCAGCACAACCAGAATTACCATCACTGTCATCTAAAGGAGGAGTTTCAGGGGTTGCCGGATGGACAAAATTATGCTTGACATAATAACGATCAACAGATGAATTGTCATCACTGTCATCTGGAAGACCATCCTTCTCAACACACTTTTCATTTACCTACCAACAAAAAAAAACAGAAGTTCAGATGGAGAAGATGGAGTAGTTCATATACACAAACAAAAAACAAAACAAAAGCGCAACTATAAAAAAAATAAAAAAATAAATTGCAAAACACAAAAAAAAAATACCTCAGCTAAAGGAGGTGATTTATCAAAAACTGCATCTTCAACATGATCACCAGCAAAAGCTGGAGGACATTGAGGGGTTGCCGGACGAACAAACCCATCATTCACAGGTGCATGATCACCATCTCCTGAATTCTGAGGTGCATTTTCCTCAGCAATCCTAGCATCTTCCTGCAAAAAAATAAAAGGATAACAAAAAAGAAAAGATAAGGAAGTTCACATGAAAAAACACAGAAGTTCACATATGTGTAATAGCACAAAACAAGAGATAAAAAAGGAAGTTCACATAAAAAGGGATGGACATAAGTAAAAGAATGACTAATTATACCTCAGCTTCAGCAGCTGACTGACCAAGTCCTGCATCAACATCTTCAACAGAAGAAGGAATATTCTTCAGAACATTACTTTCAACATTATTATTGCCTGATACATTTACACGGCTCTCATACTGCTTGCACAAAGAGTCCTGATTCATACCAAAATCAAGAAAACCTGTGCGCATTAAAGACAAAGCACCCCTCAAGCTATCAAGGAGCGATGTTTCACGCTTTGCCTGTTCATCCAATGCTTCAAAACTGGGGAAAGTACCATCAGCAAGCCGACCTTGAAATTGTTTCACACGATCAGCTGTAGTCGGAATCGTACGAGAGAGATACTCAACTTTATGCAACAGTGATCCAATCTCATCAATAACACCAGCAGAAGGCTTCCCATCACTAGTTGAAGCGGACTGGTGCTTGTCTTTCGTGTTGACATCAGCAAGTTGCGAAAATGGCATCTCGCAATGACCTCCAGCAGGATGTTCATTGGCAATGCCAACATCAGGCTCGCTGCGATGGGTGCCCTCATTGAGATCAACAATTAGATCTTCCACACGATACCGATATGAATAAGCAATTTGGTTGCGGCCTTTCCACTGCATTGTAATAAAGGAGTTCACTTAGCAGAAAAACTGAAGTTCAGATGATGCATAATGTAGTATGAAGATCAGATAACAATTAAAAAAATATATACAAAACTAGGTAAGTTCACTTGGGATACAAAAAAAAATATTGAGATGCAACATAAAAAATTAAAAAAAAAGACTTAGGAAGTTCACTTGCGATGTAGTATGAAGATCAGATGCCACATAAAAAAAGGGTTACAGTTTGAAAAAACTAACCACAATTCTGCCAAACTTGTACTTCATCAACTCTGGTCCACCATTCCTTTCAATGTCCATTTTGTAAATAGCCTTGAGCGGCTTCTCATGCAGAAAGTTTGCGCGAGGAGTTCGAGTATGCATGACAGAATGTGGTGGTAACAAAATGCTGTCAAGATACATAACAGTGGGGATAACAGCACACCCTTCTAACCCAGCCTGAGGGATATCAGGGTCTTGATATTTAGTAGCAGCTCGTTTCAACTCATCAACAACAAGCTGGCAATAATCCATCTTTGCCATCTTATCATAATCCATGTTCACAAGCATTGCAGCTTCCCTACCGACACGGGTAGCTGAACCAGGACATATGAGCTTGCTAAAAAGAATGGCAAAGAAGACCTTAACAGCCAAATCTTCCTTCTCGGGGTCTTCAACAAGATCAGACAACAATTGACGCAGATCTTTAGGCTCAATACTAGCATTGCTTTCGAACCCAAACTCTTGTTTCAAAAGAGCCAATGACTCGTCATGTCCAGATTCTGCAGGCAGTATAGGAGTATCACCTCCTATAGGAAAACCAAACACCTGATGAACACTGTCTCTATTAACCTCTAGAACTCTGCCAGATCCACAAGCCACCTTCATAGTAGAAGTGTCAATAGTCTTCATCAAATAACACATGAGAACACGTGATATGTTACCCTCCAGGACCCACTGAAAAACACAGCCAAAACCAGCTTGCTCGACCTTCAATCGGTGATGCTCTTTTAACATTCCTGCAGCCGAACGCACTTCACCGAGAGAACAGCGAATAGTTTGCTGAAAACGCGTCTTCTCACCATCAAGATCTTCAACTGCCTTCCTCTTCCTAGCCATAGTTTTCTTTGTCGGCCTTTTCAAAACTTTCTTCGAATCACCTTCCGAAACAACAGGTTTAGAAGGGCCTGGCTTCCTACCAACTTTCTTGACCTGGTATAGAAACCACAAAAAAAAATCAATGAGAAAAGGAAGTTCACACCAACATGAACACAGAAGTTCACACTACACTAACCTTGGCAGGAGCTTCAAAGTCTGATTCATCGCTAACCACTTCTGTACGACTCTTCTTAGCATTGCACTACATAAAATGAGATGCATAGAAAGGGAAGAGTTCAGATTCAATAAACAAAGAAGTTCACAGTGGTACAATTATGTAAAAATGAACAAACAAAATAACCTTGCCAGCAGCAACACCATCTTCAGTGGAATCTGGGACATATGTCTCATCAACATCAATCTTACGTTTACGGTGACCAAGACGTGATTTCCCAGGAGATGAAACTCGTTTCGAAGCAACCGTGGACTGAACAGTAGCAGCAACACGAGGGCTGCGCCGCACAGGATTTGTACCCTGCACAGTAGCAGCAGATTTTAAAAAATAACAAAAAGAGAAGTTCACAATGGTACAACTATGTAAAAGTGGCCAAAAAAGGTATTTAACAGAATAAACAAAAAAGAACATAAAAAAATAACCTTGTCAGCAGCAACATCATCTTGAGTGGTAGCTGGGGAGTATGTCTGCTGCACAGGATTTCTGGCCTGGGCAGCAGCAGCAGCTTTCGCCAAAGGTGAATTCTCTTTATACTTCCTGCAAACACCCCTTTCTTTCCTCACTTTAGGAGGAATAGTTTCAGCAGCACATTCATCACGTGTGCTTTCAGCACCCTCGCCGTCACGTGGAACATCATGGACAACGGCATTACCCTTAGCAGACTTTGCTTTCGCAGGGTATTTCCGGTAATATGTAGTCAATTTCTCCTGGTGCTGAGCTAATTTAGCAGCTTGTCTCTCCTTTTCCTTCGCAAGCTGTTCTTCAACCATATAATCCTGAGTAACTACTTGAGTACCAACCACAGATTGAGATTGGGTTTCTTCCATCACAGGTGTAGCTTCAACTGTTTCAGATTCAAGAACTTGCCGAAGAGGAGTATAATCAAAGACAGGGCTGCCCATGTTACCCTTCTCCACAGCAGGAGTCCTATCAAAAACAGGGATATCTAAGAACCGCGGTACACTGTCAGAAGAATATGCAGCAAAATCCTGGTTCAGCAACTCCAGAGATTCTCTTATAGTCTGGTCAGCTGCATAAACACAAAAAAGGACATGTAAACAACAAAAGATTGTATGCATTGCAGAAAAAGGAAGTTCACTTGAAAATGTTTGTGAGGTTCACATATGTATGTTGCTAACCTGAATCATCAGCATCATCTGTAACATTAGAAGGTAGATTCCCCAACCCAGAAAACACAGCATCACCACAATCATCAACATGATCAAAAACCTTGCCTAAAAAAACACAAAAAACAAAAAATTTCACTATCAAACACATAAAAAAAAGAACAAATGTACAGACTTATACTTCCTATGTACAGCAAAATGTTAATTTCATGATTCACTTAAAAAAACAGCCTATACATGAAAAGAAAGATTATAAATACAGAGAATGAACATAATTAATATAGTGAGTTCATTTAAATGACAAGTAATTCATAACATGTCCTATATAGAAAACACATAAATAGACACAACAATAAATGGTGACCACAGGGAATTATAACACAGATCAAAAGCCTACAGAAAGAAAACCCTAGCACACAAAAAAAAGTGGTCAAATCATATGACAGAACAAACAAACATTACAAAATAATATGTTTATTTCATTGTTGACAACGCAAAAAAAGCATGAATTTACAAAACCGAAAACAAACCTCCACCACCGGTCGGAGAATCCTTATCCATCACCAGAAAAATAGAAAAGAGGGACGGACTCCCAACCCAAAATTTGAAGACGAGCAGCCGGTCTGGGACGAAGTAGAACCACCGCGAGACGAATCAGAGGAGCGGCCGGAGTTCCAACCGCCGGCCGAACGGGGAAATATCGCCGGCAAACACCGAAGACGGCGAGGACGAGGAAACTGCAGCGGACATAGGGTTTAGAACAAAGGGGAAATGGTGGATTTCGAGTAGAAAAAGGAATAAGAACAAGGGACGGGGGAGAGGAAAACCATGCGGGGGGCAGCAGTTACCTAGAGCGCCGCCGCCATTGCGGAGAGGATGGAGCAGTTTAGGATGGTCCGTCTGCGAGTGGGAAGTGGGGAGAGAGAAGACGAAGGCACAGACAAGCGGAGTAAAAAGGGGGTTGGGAAATAACTGCAAGAAAATTATAATAAAAAAAAGAGGCAACAATAATAAAAAAACACTAAACGTTACCTCTGTCAGTCAGATAGAAACGACAGGAAGTTCACATGAAACTGCGACTGCGATTCACTTTATGTGAAAAAAGGAAAAATTATATGGTGGGGGGGTCAAAACCGCACCGACCACACAACCATTACGAAGTGCACTTGATAAAACAGTCAGGAGTTCACTCACTTGAAAAAAAGTATTTCACTATGTTTTAAAAGCAATTATTGATTTCCTATAAATGGCAGATGGGAGTTCCCCACAACAATACGAAGTGCACTTCTGAAACCGCAAGGAGTTCACTCATTTTAAAAAAGGTATTTTACTCTGTTTTTCTCACTTGTTAAATTCCTTTTATTCATTTCCTAGTATGGGGGGGGGTCCCCCCCCCTTCCCTAACTAATTAATTTTATTCCATGCTAGACCCCGACTCGGTTTTGTACATTAATGAGAAGTACACAGCTTACTAACAGAGAAATACATACATGCTCAATGTAGATTTACATGAAAAACAGTCAGGAGTTCACTCAACTTAAAAAAAAGTATTTGACTATGTTTTAAAACCATTTATTGATTTCCTAAAATATGGAGGATGGGAGTTCCCCACCACAATACGAAGTGCACTTATGAAAACGCAAGGAGTTCACTCAATTTTAAAAAAGGGTATTTTACTCTGTTTTAAAACATTTGTTAAATTCCTTTTATTCATTTCCTAGTATGGGGGGGGGTCCCCCCCCCCCCCCCCACCTTCCCTAACTAATTCATTTTATTCCATGCTACCTCCCGAATCTGTTTTGTACATAAATGAGAAGTTCACAGTTTACTAACAGAGAAATACATATATGCTCAAAAGTAGATTTACATGAAAAACAGAGGCCCCAACTTATCTGTATCATGAAAATGAAACAGGAAATTGAGAAAAGTTCATGCATATCGGTAGTTCACATCATAAAATTAAAGAAGTTCATTAGTTATAACAACAAAAACATTCACTAGTGCGTATGAAAAAACAAAACAGATGCCAAGAAAAATCTGGATTATGTTGATACATCAATTGTAAGCATGAAGACCACCGCGTCATCACTGCATCAAGTGAGAAAAAAATAACTACAGCAGCATGCGCAAAAAACGAACTAAGCAGTAACATAGATCTGTGAAGAAATCGTGTATTAGGATCAAGCAGAACCTATCAATCAACAAACCATGGAGGATACATACCGAAAAACCATTACCGTAAAGAACAACACGCGGAGGAGTAAGGGCGGAGCCATGAACGTAGAAGATTTAACGAAGAAGGACGCCGGACCTGTGTGACAGCCATCAGAAAACCAATCTGCAGCTGAGGATAAAAAGAAGATAAGAGCAGCGTAGAGCTAGCATGGAATAACTGTGCCGCAGAATATTGACGATCTGCGGTGCAGCCGTGGAGAACAAATTCGTCGGTGAAGCGTCGGAGGAGAGCACGGAGATGAGGAGCCGCCGTCGACGAATTTCTCCGATAGGAATCGAGCGAGGGAGGAGATCGGCAGCGAGCAGCGAAGAGCTCGGGAGCGAGCAGGGAGGAAATCGCCATGGAAGAGATCGGGAGCGAGCAGGGGTGGGGAACGAGCACGGAGGAGGTGGGTGCGAGCGGGAGGTGGGACACGTAACGGTTCGCTGTCTCGTAGGAAGTTCACACGCGCGCGGGAGTGGGACGCGAGCGGGACGTGGGACGCGAAAATATGAAGACTCACGGGAAGTTCGCATGCCATAAGTTAGGAAGTTCAGAAAGGGTTCGAGAATAGTTATTCTCGAACCGGTTCGAGAATAGCAGACCTATATATATATATATATATATATATATATATATATATATATATATATATATATATATATATATATATATATTGTATCTTGTAGGGGGAAGCCCCCGAGCCTGTCGAAAAGATATATAATTCCACTATCTTTATTATATTGCAGCACCGCGAGCCCGCCTCATTAAAAACCTTTTCCGGCCCCACTCGGTGCCCCGAAAAAGGAAAAGAGCGCGTCTGAAAACTCGCGGGCGTTTCAGTACATTGTATGTTTACAGAGGAGACTATATTTCGGCAACTAGGCGTAAAAACGCCTGAGCTGCGCTACGTTCCAAGGATTTGGCTCGGCAATCCCCGTCTTCTTGTCCTTGATTTTGTATGCTCCTCCTTCGATTACTTCTGTGACTATGTAGGGTCCAAGCCATGGTGACTCGAGTTTTTCATGACTTTTTTGATTAAGTCGCAAAACCAAGTCACCAACTTGGAAGGATCTTGGCCGCAATCGTCGACTGTGGTAGTTTTTCAGGTCCTGTTGATATTTGGCGACTCGTGACAGGACTTCGTCTCGAGCTTCATCAAGTGCGTCGACATCATCCTCCAAGGCTTTTCTCGAAGTTTCTTCATCATATTCTGTAACTCTTGGAGAATCATGCTCTATTTCTATCGGCAGGACTGCCTCGGCTCCATGGACCAGAAAGAATGGCGTCTCTGTGTCACCGTATTTGGTGTTGTTCGAATGCTCACAACACGCTTGGCAGCTCCTCGGCCAAGTATGCCGAGCTTTTTCCAATGGTCCTAACGGCGCTTCTTGATACCATTGCAGATGATGCCATTGGCCTTCTCGACTTGACCGTTGGTGTGGATGTGCGACAGACGCAAAACTCAATTTGATGCCCACTTCTGCGCAATATGCCTTGAACTCCTTGGACGTAAAATTGCTGCCGTTGTCTGTGACAATGCTGTGAGGGACTCCAAATCGAAAGACGATGCTTTTCACGAACTTGATCGCCGACGCGCCGTCCGGAGAATTTATCGGCTTTGCTTCTATCCACTTAGTAAATTTGTCGACAGCAACAAGCATATACTCATATCCTCCTGGCGAAGCTTTGTGTAGCTTTCCCACCATGTCGAGACCCCATTGAGCAAAGGGCCAAGACAATGGGATTGGCATAAGTTCTGCTGCTGGCTGCTGGCGTGTAGTTGACGTGGGAGTTAGAAGTCTCTAGGGTGTAACTTTTCTTCAGTTCCCCGGCAACGGCGCCAGAAATTTATGCTTGATGCGCGTAGATTATACACGTCCGTTGGGAACCCCAAGAGGAAGGTATGATGCGTATAGAAGCAAGTTTCCCTCAGTAAGAAACCAAGGTTTATCGAACCGTAGGAGCCAAGAAGCACGTTGAAGGTTGATGGTCGCGGAATGTGATGCGGCGCCGCCAGGGATTCCGCCAACTAGGAACCGCACAACACAACCAAAGCACTTTGTCCCAACGAAGCAGTGAGGTTGTCAATCTCACCGGCTTGCTGTAACAAAGGATTAAACGTATCGAGTGGAAGATGTTTGCAAAGAAAACAGTAAAACACAAGTATTGCAGTAGATTGTATTTAAAGAGAATTGGACCGGGGTCACAGTTCACTAGAGGTGTCTCTCCCATAAGATAAAGCATGTTGGGTGAACAAATTACAGTCGGGCAATTGACAAATAGAGAGGGCATAACAATGCATATACATGACATGGTAAATATAGTGAGATTTAATTGGGCATTACGACAAAGTACATAGACCGCCATCCAACTGCATCTATGCCTAAAAAGTCCACCTTCAGGTTATCATCCGAACCCCTCCGGTATTAAGTTGCAAACAACAGACAATTGCATTAAGTATGGTGCGTAATGTAATCAACAACTACATCCTTAGACATAGCATCAATGTTTTATCCCTAGTGGCAACAGCACAACACAACCTTAGAACTTTCTGTCACTGTCCCAGGTATCAAAGGAGGCATGAACCCACTATCGAGCATAAGTACTCCCTCTTGGAGTTAAGAGTAAAAACTTGGCCAGAGCCTCTACTAGTAACGGAGAGCATGCAAGATCTTAAACAACACATATGTAATAACTTGATAATTACCATAGCATAGTATTCTCTATCAATCGGATCCCGACAAACACAACATATAGTATTACAGATAGATGATCTTGATCATGTTAGGCAGCTCACAAGATCCAACAATGAAGCACAACAAGGAGAAGACAACCATCTAGCTACTGCTATGGACCCATAGTCCAGGGGTGAACTACTCACTCATCACTCCGGAGGCGACCATGGCGGTGTAGAGTCCTCCGGGAGATGAATCCCTCCCGGCGGGTGCGGAGGCGATCTCTGAGTCCCGAGATGGGGCGGCGGCTGCGTCTCGGAAGGTTTTCCGTATCGTGGCTCTCGGTGGGGGTTTCGTCACGGAGGCTTTAAGTAGGCGGAAGGGTAGGTCAAGAGGCGGCGCGAGCCGGATGACAGGCCGCGCGGCCAGGGCCCGGGCCGCGCCGCCTGTAGTCTGGCCACCTCGTGGCCCCACTTCGTTGACTCTTCGGTCTTGGAAGCTTCGTGGCAAAATAGGACCACAGGCGTTGATTTCGTCCAATTCGAGAATATTTCCTTACTAGGATTTCTGAAACCAAAAACAGGAAAACAACTGGCTCTTCGGCATCTTGTTAATAGGTTAGTTCAGAAAATGCATAAATATGACATATAATGTGCATAAAACATGTAGATAACATCAATAATGTGGCATGGAACATAAGAAATTATCGATACGTTGGAGACGTATCAGCATCCCCAAGCTTAGTTCTGCTCGTCCCGAGCAGGTAAAACGATAACAAAGATAATTTCTGAAGTGACATGCCATCATAATCTTGATCATACTATTTGTAAAGCATATGTAATGAATGCAGCGATCAAAACAATGGTAATGACATGAGTAAACAAGTGAATCATAAAGCAAAGACTTTTCATGAATAGTACTTAAAGACAAGCATCAATAAGTCTTGCATAAGAGTTAACTCATAAAGCAATAAATCAAAGTAAAGGTATTGAAGCAACACAAAGGAAGATTAAGTTTCAGCGGTTGCTTTCAACTTGTAACATGTATATCTCATGGATATTGTCAACATAGAGTAATATAACAAGTGCAATATGCAAGTATGTAGGAATCAATGCACAGTTCACACAAGTGTTTGCTTCTTGAGGTGGAGAGATAGGTAAACTGACTCAACATAAAAGTAAAAGAATGGTCCTTCAAAGAGGAAAGCATCGATTGCTATATTTGTGCTAGAGCTTTGGTTTTAAAGAGAGCATAAAAATGAAGTTTTGAGAGGTGTTTGTTGTTGTCAACGAATGGTAATGGGTACTCTAACTACCTTATCAACCAGACTTTCAAGAGCGGCTCCCATGAAGGACGTTATTTCTACCACCGTGGTAGATCATCCCTCTTCTCTTTTGTTTACACATGTATTTTAGTGGGGTGGCACTCCTTCCAACCTTTTTTCATACCATGAAGGAGTACCCTTTTTTTTTTTTTTATGATGACACTCCTCCCCACCTTTGCTTTCTCAAGCCATGGCTAACCGATTCCATCGGGTGCCGACCAACTTTTCACATACCATGGAGGAGTGTCTATTTGCAAAATTAAGTTGCTTACTGATGAATCAGAGCAACACATGTGAAGAGAATTATTAATGAAGTTAATTAATTGGGGCTGGGAACCCCTTTGCCAGCTCTTTATGCAAAGTTATTGGATAAGCGGATGAAGCCACTAGTCCATTGTGAAAGTCTGTCCGAAGTAAATGACAAGATCGAAAGATAAAACACCACATACTTCCTCATGAGCTATAAAACATTGACACAAATAAGAGATAAATTTTGAATTGTTTAAAGGTAGCACTCAAGCAATATACTTTGGAATGGCGGAAAATACCATGTAGTAGGTAGATATGGTGGACACAAATGGCATAGTGGTTGGCTCAAGTATTTTGGATGCATGAGAAGTATTCCCTCTCGATACAAGGTTTAGGCTAGCAAGGTTATTTGAAACAAACACAAGGATGAACGGTACAGCAAAACTCACATAAAAGACATATTGTAAACATTATAAGACTCCATACCGTCTTCCTTGTTGTTCAAAACTCAATACTAGATATTATCTAGACTCTAGAGAAACCAAATATGCAAACCAAATTAGCAAGCTCTAAGTATTTCTTCATTAATGGGTGCAAAGTATATGATGCAAGAGCTTAAACATGAGCACAACAATTGCCAAGTATCACATTATCCAAGACATTTTTAGCATTACTACATGTAGCATTTTCCAATTCCAACCATATAACAATTTAACGAAGAAGAAACTTTGCCATGAACATTATGAGTAACACCTAAGGACATATTTGTCCATATGCAACAGCGGAGCGTGTCTCTCTCCCACAAAGTGAATGCTAGGATCCAACTTTATTCAAAAACAAAACAAACCGACGCTCCAAGCAAAGTGCATAAGATGTGACGGAATAAAAATGTAGTTTCAGGGGAGGAACCTGATGATGTTGTCGATGAAGAAGGGGATGCCTTGGGCATCCCCAAGCTTAGACGCTTGAGTCTTCTTAGAATATGCAGGGGTGAACCACCGGGCATCCCCAAGCTTAGAACTTTCACTCCTCTTGATCATAGTATATCATACTCCTCTCTTGATCCTTGAAAACTTCCTTCACACCAAACTTCAAGCAAACTCATTAGAGAGTTAGTGCACAATAAAAATTGACATGTTCAGAGGTAACACAATCATTCTTTACACTTCTGGACATTGCATAAAGCTACTGGACATTAATGGATCAAAGAAATTCATCCAACATAGCAAAAGAGGCAATGCGAAATAAAAGGCAGAATCTGTCAAAACAGAACAGTTCGTATTGACGAATTTTTAGATGGCACCAGACTTGCTCAAATGGAAAAACTCAAAACTAACGAAAGTTGCGTACATATCTGAGGATCATGCACGTAAATTGGCATAATTTTCTGAGCTACCTACAGAGAGGTAGACCCAGATTCGTGACAGCAAAGAAATCTGTAACTGCGCAGTAATCCAAATCTAGTACTTACTTTACCATAGAGACTTTTACTTGGCACAAAAACATGATAAGGAGAGGTTGCTACAGTAGTAAACAACTTCCAAGACTCAAATATAAAACAAAGTACTGTAGTAAAAACAATGGGTTGTCTCCCATAAGCGCTTTTCTTTAACGCCTTTCAGCTAGGCGCAGAAAGTGTAAATCAAGTATTATCGAGAGTTGGTGCATCAACATCATAATTTGGGGTATTGGGAGTTTTATCAATTTTAGGCCTATAGTAATTCTTTGGTTTAGGCACCTTAGAGACATACATGAATTTTTGCTCCTTACCCACATAAGCTTTCTCATTAAATTTAAGAGAAGAAAAAGTTGAACCCAATTTTCCCATAGCTTCCTCAAGTTTACCAATTCTATGGGTTTGATTATCATGGATAGCACAAGTTTCTAGAGTAGCAATTCTTTTATTAATTCCTTCTAAGGTTTTATCAAGTTTATCAGTATTATCAAGTAATACTTCCAATTTAGTTTCAACACTACAATTTTTCTCTATGGTTTCCAATTTTTTCATAACATCCTCAAGGGAGATTTCAATTTTAGTTTCATTAACAGGTGGTGTTCCAAATAAACTCTCAATAATGCAACTAGCTTCTAAAGCGGGAGCGCCTAGGAAATTACCTCCTGCGAGACAATCAAGAACATATCTATTCCAGCTAGAGATACCAACATAAAAATTCCTGAGTAGGATAGTGGTGGAGTGTTTCTTAGTGCACCTATTATGGGCATCACTAATTCTATACCAAGCATCTTTTAAACATTCTCCCCCTTGTTGCTTAAATGAACGAACTTCAACTTCAGGATTACTCATTTTAGCAGTAGTAAATAAAACAAACTAGATAAAGTAAATGCAAGTAACTAATTTTTTTTTTTTTTTTTTATAGAGAGCAAGACAGTAAATAAAGTAAAACTAGCAACTAATTTTTTTGTGTTTTGTTTAGGTGCAGCAAACAAAGTAGTAAATAAAATAAAGCAAGACAAAAACAAAGTAAAGAGATTGAGAAGTGGAGACTCCCCTTGCAGCGTGTCTTGATCTCCCCGGCAACGGCGCCAGAAATTTATTTGCTGGCGTGTAGTTGACGTGGGAGTTAGAAGTCTCTAGGGTGTAACTTTTCTTCAGTTCCCCGGCAACGGCGCCAGAAATTTATGCTTGATGCGCGTAGATTATACACGTCCGTTGGGAACCCCAAGAGGAAGGTATGATGCGTATAGAAGCAAGTTTCCCTCAGTAAGAAACCAAGGTTTATCGAACCAGTAGGAGCCAAGAAGCACGTTGAAGGTTGATGGTCGCGGAATGTGATGCGGCGCGCCAGGGATTCCGGCGCCAACTAGGAACCTGCACAACACAACCTTTGTCCCAACGAAACAGTGAGGTTGTCAATCTCACCGGCTTGCTGTAACAAAGGATTAAACGTATCGAGTGGAAGATGTTTGCAAAGAAAACAGTAAAACACAAGTATTGCAGTAGATTGTATTTCAGTAAAGAGAATTGGACCGGGGTCCACAGTTCACTAGAGGTGTCTCTCCCATAAGATAAAGCATGTTGGGTGAACAAATTACAGTCGGGCAATTGACAAATAGAGAGGGGCATAACAATGCATATACATGACATGGTAAATATAGTGAGATTTAATTGGGCATTACGACAAAGTACATAGACCGCCATCCAACTGCATCTATGCCTAAAAAGTCCACCTTCAGGTTATCATCCGAACCCCCTCCGGTATTAAGTTGCAAACAACAGACAATTGCATTAAGTATGGTGCGTAATGTAATCAACAACTACATCCTTAGACATAGCATCAATGTTTTATCCCTAGTGGCAACAGCACAACACAACCTTAGAACTTTCTGTCACTGTCCCAGGTATCAATGGAGGCATGAACCCACTATCGAGCATAAGTACTCCCTCTTGGAGTTAAGAGTAAAAACTTGGCAGAGCCTCTACTAGTAACGGAGAGCATGCAAGATCTTAAACAACACATATGTAATAACTTGATAATTACCATAGCATAGTATTCTCTATCAATCGGATCCCGACAAACACAACATATAGTATTACAGATAGATGATCTTGATCATGTTAGGCAGCTCACAAGATCCAACAATGAAGCACAACAAGGAGAAGACAACCATCTAGCTATGGACCCATAGTCCAGGGGTGAACTACTCACTCATCACTCCGGAGGCGACCATGGCGGTGTAGAGTCCTCCGGGAGATGAATCCCCTCTCCGGCAGGTGCCGGAGGCGATCTCCTGAGTCCCCGAGATGGGGGGCGGCGGCTGCGTCTCTGGAAGGTTTTCCGTATCGTGGCTCTCGATGGGGTTTCGTCACGGAGGCTTTAAGTAGGCGGAAGGGTAGGTCAAGAGGCGGCGCGAGGGGCCCAGATGATGGCCGGCGCGGCCAGGGCCGCGCCGCCTAGTCTGGCCACCTCGTGGCCCCACTTCGTTGACTCTTCGGTCTTCTGGAAGCTTCGTGGCAAAATAGGACCCTGGGCGTTGATTTCGTCCAATTCCGAGAATATTTCCTTACTAGGATTTCTGAAACCAAAAACAGCAGAAAAGCAACGGCTCTTCGGCATCTTGTTAATAGGTTAGTTCAGAAAATGCATAAATATGACATATAATGTGCATAAAACATGTAGATAACATCAATAATGTGGCATGGAACATAAGAAATTATCGATACGTTGGAGACGTATCACTGGCGAGTGAGGTTTGGCAGCGAATCTTTGGCACGCATCGCAAATTCGTACTCAATTGCTGTTAGCCAATAAAATCCTGCTCTGAAGACTTTGGCTGTGATGGCTCGGCTGTGATACGTCTCCAACGTATCGATAATTTCTTATGTTCCATGCTACATTATTGATGATATCTACATGTGTTATACACATTATATGTCGTATTTACGCATTTTCTGGAACTAACCTATTAACAAGATGCCCGAGGTCCTAATGGCGAAATCAACGCCTAGGGTCCTATTTTTGCACGAAGCTTCCAGAAGACCGAGGGAAGGAGGAAGTGGGGCCACGAGCGCCGCCACACTAGGGCGGCGCGGCCCCCTGGCCGCGCCGACTGGCGTGTGGGGCCCTCGTGTGGCCCCCGCGTTGCCCTTTCGCCTACTTAAAGCCTCCGTCGCGAAACCCCCAGCGGAGAGCCACGGTACGGAAAACCTTCCGAGACGCGCCGCCGCGAATCCCATCTCGGGGATTCAGGAGATCGCCTCCGGCACCCTGCGGGAATCATCTCCCGGAGGACTCTACACCGCCATGGTCGCCTCGGTGATGAGTGAGTAGTTCATGGGTCCATAGATAGTTAGATGGTCGTCTTCTCCTAATTGTGCTTCATTGTTGGATCTTGTGCTGCCTAACATGATCAAGATCATCTATCTGTAATACTATATGTTGTGTTTGTCGAGATAGAGAATACTATGTTATGGTGATTATCAATCTATTACTTATGTGTTGTTTATGATCTTGCATGCTCTCCGTTAGTAGAGGCTCTGCCAGTTTTTACTCTTAACTCCAAGAGGGAGTATTTATGCTCGATAGTGGTTCATGCCTTCATTGAGACAGATTCTAAGGTTGTGTTGTGCTGTTGCACTGGATAATATTCTATGTCTAAGGATGTAGTTGTCGATTACATTACGCACCATACTTAATGCAATTGTCTGTTGTAACTTAATCTGAAAGGGGTTCGGATGATACCTGAAGGTGGACTTTTTAGGCATAGATGCGGTTGGATGGCGGTCTATTTGTCGTAATGCCCAATTAAATCTCACTATATTTATCATGTCATGTATATGCATTGTTATGCCCTTTTCTTTTCTTGTAATTTTTCACCCAACATGCTTTTATCTTATGGGAGAGACACCTCTGTGGCTGGTCCTATTCTTTACATCATACAATCTCTTGTACTTGTTTTCTTGTTTTCTTGCAAACAATCATCTTTCACACAATACGGTTAATCCTTTGTTACAACGGAGGTGACAACCTCACTTCGTTGGGACAAAGTACTTTGTGTTGTGCAGGTTCCACGTTGGCGCCGGAATCCCTGTTGCCGCATCACATTTCGCCACCATCAACCTTCAACGTGCTTCTTGGCTCCTCTGTTCGATAAACCTTGGTTTCTGAGGAAAACTTGCCCTGTGCGCATTATACCTTCCTCTTGGGGTTCCCAACGGACGTGTACATCTACGCGCATCAAGCTTTTCTGGCGCCGTTGCGGGAGATCAAGACACGCTGCAAGGGGAGTCTCCACTTCCCAATCTCTTTACTTTGTTTTTGTCTTGCTTTATTTTATTTTCTACTTTGTTTGCTGCACTTAAACAAAACACAAAAAAATTAGTTGCTAGCTTTACTTTATTTCTGTCTTGTTCTCTATATCAAAAACACAAAAAAAATAGTTACTTGCATTTAATTTATTTTGTTATCATGTCTAGTCCTGTACTTGCTTTTATTTTCACTAGTTAGGCATAATGGAAAACAACAAAAAATTAGAGATCTTTATGAACTTTATCTTGAATTAGGACATGATGTGTTTGAAGAGAAAATTAAAAAACCCATGGAACTTTGTTTGCAAAATAGTTGTAGCAATGTTATTAGCATGAACTCTTTGAACACCATTATTGCTAAAGCTATGGAAGAATTTAAGCTTGGGGAAGCTGGTTTTGAGGAGCATGATTTTTAGTCCCCCAAGCATGGAGGAGAAAATTTACTTGGATGATACTTTACCTCCTATATATAATGTTTGCAATGATGAATATGATATTTTCAGTCCACCTACTATTGAGGAGAAAATTAATTATGATGACAATATGCCTCCTATATATGATGATTATGGTGATGAGAATAATAATGATAGCTACTTTATTGAATTTGCTCCCACTACAATTAATAGTAATGATTATGCTTATGTGGAGAGTAATGATTTTATGCATGTGGCTCATGACAAGAATGCTTTATGTGATAGTTATATTGTTGAGTTTGTTCATGGTGCTACTGAAAGTTATTATGAGAGAGGGAAACATGGTTATATGCATCTTAATAATATTAAGTTTCCCCTCTTTATGTTGAGAATCTTGAAATTGCGCTTGTGTTGCTTTTCTATGCTTGCCATTTTGTTCTTCATGAATCTATTTGTTTACAAGATTCCTTTTCATAGGAAGTGGGTTAGGCTTAAATGTGTTTTAAATTTGCTTCTTGCTTCAACGCTTATTTCTTGCGAGTATCATTAAAATTACTGAGCCCATCTTATTGGCTATAAAGAAAGAACTTCTTGGGAGATAACCCATATGTTTATTTTACTACAGCAATTTTTGTTTTGTTGAGTCTTAGAAGTTGTTTACTACTGTAGCAACCTCTCCTTATCATGTTTTTGTGCCAAGTAAAGTTTCTATGTTAAAGTTGATGTTATATTTGGGATCGCTGCGCAGAAACAGCATTGCTGTCTGTCACGAATTCTGGCATAAGTCTCTGTAAAAAATTCGAAAAAATCTGCAAAATTACGAACGTGATCCTCAGATATGTATGCAACTTTCATTAGTTTTGAGTTTTTCCATTTGAGCAAGTCTGGTGCCATTTTAAAATTCGTCTTTACGAACTGTTCTGTTTTGACAGATTCTGCTTTTTATTTCGCATTGCCGTATTTGCTATGTTGGATGAATTTCTTTGATCCATTAATGTCCAGTAGCTTTGTGCAATGTCCAGAGGTGTTAAGAATGATTGTGTCACCTCTGAATATGTGAATTATTAATTGTGCACTAACCCTCTAATGAGTTTGCTTGAAGTTTGGTGTGAAGGAAGTTTTCAAGGATCAAGAGAGGAGTATGATATACTATGATCAAGAGGAGTGAAAGCTCTAAGCTTGGGGATGCCCCGTGGTTCATCCCTGCGTATTTTAAGAAGACTCAAGCGTCTAAGATTGGGGATGCCCAAGGCATCCCCTTCTTCATCAACAACATCATCAGGTTCCTCCCCTAAAACTATATTTTTATTCAGTCACATCTTGTGTTCTTTACTTGGAGCGTTGGTTTGTTTTGTTTTTTTGTTTTTGTTTGAATAAAGTTGGATCCTAGCATTCTTTGTGTGGGAGAGAGAGACGCTCCGCTGTTGCATATGGACAAATATGTCCTTAGGCTTTACTCATAATGTTCATGGCGAAGTTTCTTCTTCGTTAAATTGTTATATGGTTGGAATTGGAAAATGCTACATGTAGTAATTCTAAAATGTCTTGGATAATGTGATACTTGGCAATTGTTGTGCTCATGTTTAAGCTCTTGCATCATATACTTTGCACCCATTAATGAAGAAATACATAGAGCTTGCTAAAATTTGGTTTGCATATTTGGTCTCTCTAAGGTCTAGATAATTTTTAGTATTGAGTTTTGAACAACAAGGAAGACGGTGTAGAGTCTTATAATGTTTACAATATGTCTTTTATGTGAGTTTTGCTGCATCGGTTCATCCTTGAGTTTGCTTCAAATAACCTTGCTAGCCTAAACCTTGTATCGAGAGGGAATACTTCTCATTCATCCAAAATCCTTGAGCCAACCACTATGCCATTTGTGTCCACCATACCTACCTACTACATGGTATTTCTCCGCCATTCCAAAGTAAATTGCTTGAGTGCTACCTTTAAAATTCCATCATTCTCCTTTGCAATATATAGCTCATGGGACAAAATAGCCTTAAAAATTATCGTAGTATTGAATATGTACTTATGCACTTTATCTCTTATTAAGTTGCTTGTTGTGCGATAACCATGCTTCTGGGGACGCCATCAACTATTCTTTGTTGAATATCATGTGAGTTGCTATGCATGTCCGTCTTGTCTGAAGTAAGGGAGATCTACCACCTTAATGGTTGGAGCATGCATATTGTTAGAGAAGAACATTGGGCCGCTAACTAAAGCCATGAATCATGGTGGAAGTTTCAGTTTGGACATATATCCTCAATCTCATATGAGAACATTAATTGTTGCCACATGCTTATGCATTAAAGAGGAGTCCATTATCTGTTGTCCATGTTGTCCCGGTATGGATGTCTAAGTTGAGAATAATCAAAAGCGAGAAATCCAAAATGCGAGCTTTCTCCTTAGACCTTTGTACAGGCGGCATGGAGGTACCCCTTTGTGACACTTGGTTGAAACATGTGTATTGCGATGATCCGGTAGTCCAAGCTAAGTAGGACAAGGTGCGGGCACTATTAGTATACTATGCATGAGGCTTGCAACTTGTAAGATATAATTTACATAACTCATATGCTTTATTACTACCGTTGACAAAATTGTTTCATGTTTTTAAAATAAAAGCTCTAGCACAAATACAGCAATCGATGCTTTCCTCTTTGAAGGACCTTTCTTTTACTTTTATTGTTGAGTCAGTTTACCTATCTCTCTCCACCTCAAGAAGCAAACACTTGTGTGAACTGTGCATTGATTCCTATATACTTGCATATTGCACTTGTTATAATACTCTATGTTGACAATATCCATGAGATATACATGTTATAAGTTGAAAGCAACCGCTGAAACTTAATCTTCCTTTGTGTTGCTTCAACACCTTTACTTTGATTTATTGCTTTAGGAGTTAACTCTTATGCAAGACTTATTGATGCTTGTCTTGAAGTACTATTCATGAAAAGTCTTTGCTTTATGATTCATTTGTTTACTCATGTCATTACCATTGTTTTGATCGCTGCATTCATTACATATGTTTACAAATAGTATGATCAAGATTATGATGGCATGTCACTTCAGAAATTATCTTTGTTATCGTTTTACCTGCTCGGGACGAGCAGAACTAAGCTTGGGGATGCTGATACGTCTCCAACGTATCGATAATTTCTTATGTTCCATGCTACATTATTGATGATATCTACATGTTTTATACACATTATATGTCGTATTTACGCATTTGGAACTAACCTATTAACAAGATGCGAAGAGCCGTTCTTGTTTTCTGCTGTTTTTGGTTTCAGAAATCCTAGTAAGGAAATATTCTGGAATTGGACGAAATCAACGCCCGGTCCTATTTTTGCGAAGCTTCAGAAGAAGAGGGAAGGAAGTGGGGCCACGGCGCCGCCACACTAGGGCGGCGCGGCCCTGGCCGCGCCGACCTGGCGTGTGGGGCCCTCGTGTGGCCCCCGCGTTGCCCCTTCGCCTACTTAAAGCCTCCGTCGCGAAACCCCGATCAGAGCCACGATACGGAAAACCTTCCGAGCCGCCGCCCGCGAATCCCATCTCGGGGGATTCAGGAGATCGCCTCCGGCACCCTGCCGGAGAGGGGAATCATCTCCCGGAGGACTCTACACCGCCATGGTCGCCTCGGAGTGATGAGTGAGTAGTTCACCCCTGAACTATGGGTCCATAGCAGTAGCTAGATGGTCGTCTTCTCCTAATTGTGCTTCATTGTTGGATCTTGTGAGCTGCCTAACATGATCAAGATCATCTATAATAATATATGTTGTGTTTGTCGGGATCCGATGGATAGAGAATACTATGTTATGGTGATTATCAATCTATTACTTATGTGTTGTTTATGATCTTGCATGCTCTCCGTTATTAGTAGAGGCTCTGGCCAAGTTTTTACTCTTAACTCCAAGAGGGAGTATTTATGCTCGATAGTGGGTTCATGCCTTCATTGATACCTGGGACAGTGACAGAAAGTTCTAAGGTTGTGTTGTGTTGTTGCCACTAGGGATAAAACATTGATTCTATGTCTAAGGATGTAGTTGTCGATTACATTACGCACCATACTTAATGCAATTGTCTGTTGCTTGCAACTTAATACTGAAAGGGGTTCGGATGATAACCTGAAGGTGGACTTTTTAGGCATAGATGCGTTGGATGGCGGTCTATGTACTTTGTCGTAATGCCCAATTAAATCTCACTATATTTATCATGTCATGTATATGCATTGTTATGCCCTTTTCTATTTGTCAATTGCCCGACTGTAATTTGTTCACCCAACATGCTTTTATCTTATGGGAGAGACACCTCTAGTGAACTTGTTACCTGCCAAAACCCACCGGCGGGCAATGGTTAAGCAACACGAAGAGCCGGGAGGCTCCCAAGGCCGCTTAGTGGACCCTGGCACCTCACGTCGTCCCGCAAGTCTTCCAGCCACGTCCTGGCGGTTGCTAGGGCGTGCCACCTGACCTAGACCCGATCAGGAAGGTGTTAGAGTGCTTCGATTGTTCCTGCATGGTAGACACGTAAACATTAAATACGAGCCCTATCGGCTCTCAGGTTGCCCTGTGGATCGGCTCAAAGAGCCGATCGCCCCATGGTTCACGTTGGATTTGCAATGACATGGGGATCCTGCTTGATCAAAACAAAGCTAAACCGATCTACGACAGTTTAGGGTTTTCACCGCATAACCGGAACATCCTACGTGTGATCGGGCCTAGCAGATACGAAAGATGATGCAAACTACCCCTACGAGAGGCCTAAAAACCAACATAACGTTGATTCCCGGAACATCCCTTGTAGGGACGGTAAACAACACCTAACGCACTACCGGATCGTCCAACCCCAGCATAAGGCCTAACTATGCAGATATTAAACTAATCCCTGCGGAGCAAGGAGCAACTATAACAGATCGGATCTACTAAGTAACGAACAAGCAAGATGCTGCCCTTACACCCATATAGGTGTAAGGGCAGCTAGGTGTCGAGGGACGGCATTGCCACGCATGTATGCACGAGAAAGCACCAATGCAAGCCCCTAAACACCTAAGGATAAATAGTGCTGCTCGCCATCAACAACGCTTCAGCACGAGCAGCACAAGGTAGACGAATAAACGTGTACTGCCTAGATCGCGAGATGCGATCTAGGCAGCATGATGCTTACCCGGAGAAACCCTCGAAGGAAGGGGTGGCGATGCGCCTGGTTTGTGTTTGTTGTGAACGTGATTGTCCTCCTTTTCCGATAACCCTAGATACATATTTATAGTCCAAGGGACTTTCTAATTGAGGCGTGCACCTAACCGTGCACGGGCCAGACTCTATCTGTTAATTCTAAACACGATATGATCTAATAATATTACAGATACACGGGCAATTTAGCCCAAACTCTTAGCGCAAGGCCGCTTCGAAGATGCTCCACGTGTAATCTTCAAAGCCCATCTTCACTTACGGCCCATCTCTTGATTTGGCCAAAATCTGGTGATAACACATGCCCCCTGGTTTTGATAATGATAATTGCAAAACCATCCGTTTTTCCTTCGAGGGGTCATGTCGTGGCAGAGCAGAACCGTCGCAGTATTTTCTCATCATGATGACTTGCCTTCCCAACTTCTCTGCACGATTTGACAGTTTTGGCCCCATGTCCTCGGAAACTGCTTAAGCATTAAACCGCTATATCCCCTTTTATTTAGCCACTTCTTGCAGTTCCCTTCTTCATCCTCCTCGCACTAGCACCTCCAAAAACCCTCCTCGGCTATCATGTCTTCTTCCTCTTCTTCCTCCTCCACTTCATCGGGTCTTTCCTACGTGTCCTCTCCAATCCGGGAATCAACACCAGAGTGGGGTACGCAGGCGGCGTACCATATCCTTGCCCCAACAGCGTGGGACAAGGAGGACCACGACTTCTCCGTCTGGTCCGAGGATGACAAGTCCTCGACCGACGGGGAGAGTGACCTCCGCTTCCTCGCCAATGAGGAAGCGGTGGAGGAAAGCGACGACCGCCTTCCTGGGACGGGGTCACCTCCTCCGAGGAGGTGAAGGAGGAGGAGGAGGAGGACGACAACTCCTCCAACGAGCCGCCGGCCAAACGCCATTGCCCCTGGCCCGGGAACCTCAGCGACTTCGACAGCGAAGATGATGATGCTGACGAGGAGGATGAGGACAACGAGGGTCCTGCCGGCGGCCGCTACAGCAGCGATGACGAGCCGGCCGGGAGCAGCGCCGACGACGGCGACGATGACGACGACGATGAGGGCAGCAATGGCCCCTAGATAGGATCTTAGCCTAGGGCCAGCAGTAGTAGATAGGGCAATGTACCCCTAATTCTTCCTTTTGAGAGCAATCAGCTCTTTATGTAAGAAATCTCGTTTATCAATGAGGAATTTCCCCAACTTGATTTTGCCGATTTCCTTTATGATAATTTAGCCGATTGTCCTTCGTACTGAGTCCGCCGATTGTCACTTCGGTCAATGCTCAACGAGCCGATGGCACCGCATCGGTCTCTCACGATAAATCTCGGGATAGATCCATCCGAACCTCCAAACTCTCGATCAAACAGGGCCAAGCTACAATCGTGCGAACCCCCAGACCTTGGAAATGCAGGTCCAACTGAATGGAATGTTAGACTTAGCGGCCAACTCCTGAAATAACATCCATTCTCCTCATTAACTTTAAATTTCAGATACTCTTCTGCCGCATCCTTCCCTTCCTGATCCTCCTTGCCTTCAGGAGAGTCCTAGGACCGTTGCTGGATCAACTCGAATGCTGAAGCTAACACTTTGCAAAACAGGCCCCATTCGCCCATAACTGTCCTTGTGATGCTCCATTTCTTTGCAGCAACCAGAACCTTGAGGGCGAGCTGCCCCCCGAGCCTCAGTCAAGGCGAGGATAAAAGTGTATCCACCGAATGGGCCATCATCGGCTTCCCAATTGTAGTGCAGCATCAGCCGATTCTAACCAAATCGGCTTTCAAAAGCAGAGAACCTTCAAAGTGAGCTGCCCCCCGAGCTTCTTCAGTTCAATGATGCAACCTCTGGTGAGAATGCAGTTCAGTCCAACTGGACGATCATCGGTTGTTCTCATGATCCTAACCTGATCTGCACGTTCATGCTGTTCTTGTTGTTGGCCAGGGCTGCGATCCTCAAACTTGCCGGCAAATATCAACAGCTTAAATGAGAAAAAGGGCAGTCTTGGACGCCCGAACTGATGCTTCTGCTGGTACTGCCGAGCTTGAAGTCTTGCAAAAGGAGTTGGAAGTCCTTGAAGAGAGGGCCTGAGTCACCAAGCAATCCCAATGAGGGGTTCCTCCAGTAGAGCCTCGCCACGTAACTTGATGACCGCTCCATTAGGCTTCCGCTTGTAACAGTTGTATCCCTTGAGTCGATGGCCGTGCATCGGCTTTGAATTCTTAAGTCGATGTCTACGCATCGGCTGTGCCCAAAAATTTTATTTTTTTATTGGCCGATTGCATCGGCCCCCATACTGAGCTGTTCTGCTGGGCATTTGACATCCACTCCAAGCTTTGTATCCTCGTGTTTTGTCCATCTATGTGCCCCCCGAGCCGATTCTGTCAAGTACTTGATGGTATCGGCTCTTCAGGCATCTGTCGGATCAATGCTGAACATAGACAAAACGTGTGTCGAGGATAATTTTGGCCGATTGCGGGAATCGGCCTCCCTTTTCATTGCGATTCTTGACGATGGTTTGCAACCCACCGGCGGGCAATGGTTAAGCAACACGAAGAGCCGGGAGGCTCCCAAGGCCGCTTAGTGGACCCTGGCACCTCGCGTCGTCCCGCAAGTCTTCCAGCCACGTCCTGGCGGTTGCTAGGGCGTGCCACCTGACCTAGACCCGATCAGGAAGGTGTTAGAGTGCTTCGATTGTTCCTGCATGGTAGACACGTAAACATTAAATACGAGCCCTATCGGCTCTCAGGTTGCCCTGTGGATCGGCTCAAAGAGCCGATCGCCCCATGGTTCACGTTGGATTTGCAATGACATGGGGATCCTGCTTGATCAAAACAAAGCTAAACCGATCTACGACAGTTTAGGGTTTTCACCGCATAACCGGAACGTCCTACGTGTGATCGGGCCTAGCAGATACGAAAGATGATGCAAACTACCCCTACGAGAGGCCTAAAAACCAACATAACGTTGATTCCCGGAACATCCCTTGTAGGGACGGTAAACAACACCTAACGCGCTACCGGATCGTCCGACCCCAGCATAAGGCCTAACTATGCAGATATTAAACTAATCCCTGCGGAGCAAGGAGCAACTATAACAGATCGGATCTACTAAGTAACGAACAAGCAAGATGCTGCCCTTACACCCATATAGGTGTAAGGGCAGCTAGGTGTCGAGGGACGGCATTGCCACGCATGTATGCACGAGAAAGCACCAATGCAAGCCCCTAAACACCTAAGGATAAATAGTGCTGCTCGCCATCAACAACGCTTCAGCACGAGCAGCACAAGGTAGACGAATAAACGTGTACTGCCTAGATCGCGAGATGCGATCTAGGCAGCATGATGCTTACCCGGAAGAAACCCTCGAAGGAAGGGGTGGCGATGCGCCTGGTTTGTGTTTGTTGTGAACGTGATTGTCCTCCTTTTCCGATAACCCTAGATACATATTTATAGTCCAAGGGACTTTCTAATTGAGGCGTGCACCTAACCGTGCACGGGCCAGACTCTATCTGTTAATTCTAAACACGATACGATCTAATAATATTACAGATACACGGGCAATTTAGCCCAAACTCTTAGCGCAAGGCCGCTTCGAAGATGCTCCACGTGTAATCTTCAAAGCCCATCTTCACTTACGGCCCATCTCTTGATTTGGCCAAAATCTGGTGATAACAGAACTGTGGACCCCGGTCCTATTCTTTACATCGCATACAATCTACTGCAATACTTGTTTTACTGTTTTCTTGCAAACAATCATCTTCCACACAATACGGTTAATCCTTTGTTACAGCAAGCCGGTGAGATTGACAACCTCACTGTTTCGTTGGGACAAAGTACTTTGGTTGTGTTGTGCAGGTTCCACGTTGGCGCGGAATCCCTGGTGTTGCGCCGCATCACATTTCGCCACCATCAACCTTCAACGTGCTTCTTGGCTCCTCCTGGTTCGATAAACCTTGGTTTCTTTCTGAGGAAAACTTGCCACTGTGCGCATCATACCTTCCTCTTGGGGTTCCCAACGGACGTGTACATCTACGCGCATCAGGCTGCTCGCATGATGCCCGCATATTCCTTCGTGTACATCTTTCAGGATGATCCTTCCTTCTTCAGGTCTGACGCATCTCTGTAGCACACCCGAGATACTTCGTTTGTACAATTCCCCTTTTACCACAGTAAAAGCTTTAGATCTGATTATTCGCCTTGCTTCAACTGGATCGTCGGGTATTGTTTTCCTTAGGATGTATGATATGTAAGCCTGCATCCATGGAATTTGCACCATCATGACTAGCTCTTTCTCTTCTTCTTCCACTGAGTTTTTGGTGGCACTCGAAGATTTCTCTTCTTTCTCCTTCTTTTTTATTTTCACTGGCTTTGTTGATCTCTCGCTTATTTCTTCCCAAAACACGCCTGGAGGGATCGCGAGACATTGTGACCCGATGTTTGCAAGGACATCGGCTTCATCGTTGCTCAATCTGCTGATGTGGTTTACCTCGCATCCATCAAACAGCTTTTCTAGCTCATTATACATCTCCTTGTATGCTATCATACTTTCGTTGACTGCATCACATTGGTTCATAACTTGCTGTGCCACCAACTGTGAGTCGCCGAAAATTTTCAATCGGGTTGCACCGCAAGCTTTCGCCATCTTCATCCCGTGTATGAGAGCTTCATATTCTGCTTCATTGTTAGACGCGTTTGGGAACGTCATCCGTAAGACATACTTCAACTTGTCGCCTTCAGGTGATACCAATATCACGCCTGCTCCAGCGCCTTCCAACCTTTTGGACCCATCAAAGTTCATAGTCCAGGTTCTCGATAAATCTGGAGGCCCCGTGTTTTGTAGCTCCATCCACTCTGCAATGAAATCTGGTAAAACCTGCGATTTTATTGCCTTTCTTTTTTCATACGTGATGTCCCGAGGGGAAAGTTCTATTCCCCAAAGGGAGACACGACCCGTAGCTTCTGGGTTGTTCAATATGTTTGACAAAGGAGCTTCATTGACCACTATTATCGGGTGCGCCGAAAAATAGTGTCGCAATTTTCTTGCTGTCGTGAATACTCCATACGCCAGTTTCTGGTATTGCGGATACCGCTGTTTTGAAGGCGACAGTACTTCGCTGATGAAATATACTGGCCTCTGAACTCCATGAAGCTTTCCTTCTTCTTCTCTCTCGACTACCAGAACCGTGCTAACCACTTGAGGTGTGGCTGCAATGTATAAGAGGAGAGGTTCTTTCTCTTTAGGCGCCACCAAGATTGGTGGTGTCGAAATTGTCCGCTTGAGGTTCTCGAAGGCCCTATCTGCTTCCTCGTTCCATTGAAATTTTTCCCCTTGTTTGATCAATGCGTAGAACGGCAGTGCCTTTTCTCCTAGCCTAGCGACGAATCTGCTTAAAGCTGCGACTCGCCCCGTTAGCTGTTGTATTTCTTTCAACTTTGTTGGCTTCCTCATAGTTACAATGCCCTGTATTTTTTCGGGATTAGCTTCAATCCCTCTTGCTGATACTAAGAACCCGAGAAGTTCTCCCGCGGGAAAAAGCAGCACTTTGTCGGGTTCAACTTAAGGCAGAACTTGTCGAGGTTGTCGAAGGTTTCCTTCAAATCTTCGATTAATGTTGACCCCTTCTTTGATGTTATCACGACATCGTCAATGTAGACTTGTACATTTTTCCCAATCTGTGTTGCGAGGCACTTCTGCATCATCCGTTGATATGTTGCTCCCGCGTTTTTCAAACCAAAAGGCATTGTTTTGTAACAAAACACGCCGTAAGGTGTTATGAACGCTGTCTTGGCTTCATCTTCTTCTTTTAACCTGATCTGGTTATAACCAGAGTATGCGTCCAAGAAGGAAAGACGTTCGCATCCTGCCGTGGAGTCGATGATTTGATCGATCCTTGGGAGGGGAAAGTGATCCTTAGGACAATGTTTATTGAGACACGTAAAGTCGACACACATGCGAAGGACTTTCGTGTGTTTCTTCGGCACCATCACTGGGTTAGCTACCCACGTGGCTTCTGTAGATATTTCTTTGATAAAACCAGCATCTTTGAGTCGATCTATTTCTGATAACATAGCTTTGCGGTTTGGTTCCGAAAAACGCCGCAAAGGTTGCTTGATTGGTCTCGCGAGAGGATCCAAGTTGAGGTGGTGCTCGGCAAGTTCCCTGGGTACTCCTGGCATGTCAGCTGGACACCATGCAAAGATTTTCCAGTGCTCACGGAGGAACTCGACGAGCGCGCTTTCCTATGCGATATCCATGTTTGTTGCAATGGATGTCGTTTTCTTTGGGTCCGTCGGGTGGATCTGTACCTCTTTTGAATCCTTGGCTGTGTTGAAAGTTGGCTCCCTAGGAGACCTCCCTGCATGGCAGCACATCATAATCAGTGAGCCTTGGCGCCATAAATTTTGCTTGCATCCCGAAAGTTTCTGACAGTCGATGAAAATCCTTGTCGCATTTATCGGATAGCGCAAAACTTCCCTTAATTGTGATAGGTTGATGACCCACAAGTATAGGGGATCGCAACAGTCTTCGAGGGAAGTATTACCCAATTTATTGATTCGACACAAGGGGAGACAAAGAATACTTGTAAGCCTTAACAACGGAGTTGTCAATTCAGCTGCACCTAGAAACAGACTTGCTCGCAAGAGTTTATCAGTAGTAACAGTTTTGTGGCAGTAGAAATAGTGAAATAACAGCAGCAGTGGAATAAAGACAGCAGTAGTGATTATAGTAAACAACAGGATTAAAATACTGTAGGCACAGGGATGGATTTAACGGGCGTTGCATGGATGAGAGAAACTCATGTAACAATCAAAGCATGGGCATTTGCAGATAATAATAAAACGGTATCCAAGTACTAATCAATCAATAGGCATGTGTTCCATATTTAGTCGTACGTGCTCGCAATGAGAAACTTGCACAACATCTTTTGTCCTACCAGCCGGTGGCAGCCGGGCCTCTAGGGAAACTACTGGAAATTAAGGTACTCCTTTTAATAGAGTACCGGAGCAAAGCATTAACACTCCGTGAACACATGTGATCCTCACATCACTACCATCCCCTCCGGTTGTCCCGATTTCTGTCACTTCGGGGCCATTGGTTCCGGACAGCGACATGTGTATACAACTTGCAGGTAAGATCATAAACAACGAATATCTTCATGAATCAATAACATGTTCAGATCTGAGATCATGGCACTCGGGCCCTAGTGACAAGCATTAAGCATAACAAGTTGCAACAATATCATAAAAGTGACATCTACGGATACTAGGCACTATGCCCTAACAATCTTATGACTATTACATGACCAATCTCATCCAATCCCTACCATCCCCTTCGGCCTACAGCGGGGGAATTACTCACACATGGATGGGGGAAACATGGCTGGTCGATGGAGAGGCGTTGGCGGTGATGGCGGTGAAGATCTCCTCCAATTCCCCGTCCCGGCGGAGTGCCAGAACGGAGACTTCTGGCTCCCGCGACGGAGTTTCGCGATGTGGCGGCTCTCTGGAGGGTTTGGCGACTTCGACTTCTCTCCGTGCGTTTTTAGGTCGAACCCGATAAGTAGTCCGAAGGGCGTCGGAGGCCAGCCGAGGGGGCCACACCATAGGGCCGCGCGGGCCCCCTCTAGGCCGCGCCGCCTTATGGTGTGGGGCCCTCGGGCCTCCACCTTACTTCTCCTTCTGGCTCCGTCAGTATTCTGGGAAAATAGGGCCTTCTGCATAAATTCCGAGGTTTTTCCCGAAAGTTGGATTTCTGCACAAAAACGAGACACCAGAGCAATTCTGCTGAAAACAGCGTTAGTCCGTGTTAGTTGTATCCAAAATACACAAATTAGAGGCAAAACAATAGCAAAAGTGTTCGGGAAAGTAGATACGTTTTGGACGTATCAACTCCCCCAAGCTTAGCTTATTGCTTGTCCTCAAGCAATTCAGTTAACAACTGAGCGATAAAAGAACTTTCACGAACACATTTGCTCATATGATGTATATATTCTCATGCTATGGCTAATACTTAAGCAGTTCATAATGAGATACATGCAAATAAGATCATCCAACAGCTATATCAATCATGGAGAGGTACCAACAATTAATAATAAGCACCATGAATCATGTATATAAGCAGGATTGCAATGTTCATAAGAGAATATGATAAAGTGGTATCTCGCTTGCCCGTATTTGATCGGCAAAACATAAATGCCGAGGCACCTCTGGAGTTCATAGAAAGACTAGAAGTAGTGATTGTCAAAGATAAAAGCATCAAAGTTATACCACAATCAATTATATTTTGAGACAAGCATATTATACTAAGAATGACAGTTGTGCTCTCAAGATAGTGCTCGAAGAAAGAATGGAGACACAACATAAAAGTAAAAGATTGACCCTTCGCAGAGGGAAGCAGGGATTAACATGCGCTAGAGCTTTTCATTTGTAAAGCAGGAGTAAAATTATTTTGAGAAGTGCTTGTTGTTGTCAACGAATGGTAATGGGTACACTAACTACCTCATCAACCGGACTCCCAAGAGCGGCTCCCATGAATTATTTGCATGTTTATGTGGCACTCCTTCCAACCTTTCTTACACAAACCATGGCTAACCGAATCCTCGGGTGCCTGCCAACAATCACATACCATGAAGGAGTGCCTTTTTATTTAAGTTTTATTATGATGATGACACTCCCCCCAACCTTTGCTTACACAAGCCATGGCTAACCGAATCCTTCGGGTGCCGTCCAACAATCACAAACCATGGAGGAGTGTCTATTTAAGTTAATTAATTTGGGACTGGGAATCCCATTGCCAGCTCTTTTTGCAAAATTATTGGATAAGCGGATGTGCCACTAGTCCATATGAGAGTCCGTCAAAAGTAAATGACAAGGTTGAAAGCTAAACACCACATACTTCCTCATGAGCTATGAAACATTAACACAAATTGAGAAGCATTTTGAAAGTTTTAAAGGTAGCACATGAGAATTTACTTGGAATGGTTTGAAATGCCATGCATAGGTATTTATGGTGGACACTTTTGGAACAACTTGGTTTTCAGGTGTTTGGAAGCACGAGCGGCGATACCGCTCAGTACAAGTGAAGGCTAGCAAAAGACTAGGGAGCGACAAATCAAGAGAGCAATAACTGTCATAATCATGCTTGCGGCAAAATAAATTAACGGAGGCATAAAAGTGATACAAGAACTCTGAAGCAATATAAATCATCGAGGCTTAATTGACTTTTTGTTCAGTCATATGCATGCGTGAGCATGTGCCAAGTCGATATAAATGAATTATTCAGAGGAGGATACCACAATGCCATACTTACTTATGAATAAAACAATGCAAGCGAACATCCATGACATGCTACTCATATTAATAAATTGGAGCTAAACATGAGAGATCATGAACTACTAGACTTTCTCAAATAACATATACCTCACATGAACCAACTAAGCATGCTCATATGGATGAGTATATGTACAAAAATGAAAACAAATAGAGTTCATACCAGCCTCTCACCACAATCAGATTGTCGTAGATCGTCATTATTGCCTTTTCACTTGTGTAGCTTGGATAATATGAAATGAAAACCACGCTCCAGCCACCGAAGACCATTGAACTCATGATGAACTTTACAAACCAAAGAAGAACAGCAAATATTTTTGGTGTTTTCGAATTAGAAACAAGAACAAAAGAAACAAGCAAACAAAGCAAAATCTTTTTGGGTTTTCTTATGGCAAACTACCGATAGCAAATAAAGTAAACTAAGAGCAAAGAACCAAATAACCAAATGGTGAAGAGAAACAACAGAAATATTTTTGGTCTTTTTGTGTTTTAGGAAAGAAACAAAGCGAAAACAAAAGAATGCAAACTAAAAGAAACACAGAAAAGCAGGATGACAGAAATCTGCCAAATCCTGACAGCAGTACAGAAATCGAAATTAACAAAAATCTTCCATTGCTCAGACCAAAAAGTGTTCAACTAATGAAAGTTAGATAACAACCTGGGGCACATGCTCAAAAATTGGCAACTCAAAATAACGTTCTGGCTGTGCGTACGAATTTTTTTGGTAACAGCCCAGAATCTGTTTTTGGACAGCACTTCCCCAAATATCATCTCCCTCTCATTAGAAAACCACTCTAGAGACTAAACAAGTATGTACAAGTATCCAGCAACCATAATATGCAAAGAATGAGTGATGCCGGTATACCTCCCCCCAAGCTTAGGCTTTTGGCCTAAGTGGAGTTCATTCCCAACGAGGGTCGGAGTTCCACGCCGGTGGATCATACATGGAGTGGTAATAGGGCCCCTGTGCAGAAGAATATCGTGGAGGTTCCACATGCCCATGATGTTGATATGAGGAGCTCGCTGCATCGGATGAAGAGTCGGGGTGCTCCTCGGCCTCCTCCACATCTTCCCTTGCACGACGGCTTTCCCTTTCTATGTATGCGTTTAGCTCATTTTCTGTGATCGACCACCCGTTCCTGGCATCAAGGTTAAACAAAGCAGGTGCAGGCAATCGTACTAGTTTTTCAATTTTCTTAGTTATACTCCAATTTTTCTTATACAAAGTTATCCTATAATGCAGGTTGTTCAAATTAGATGCATCTGAAATAAATTCATGTTTAATCATGGAAACAACATCAAGCTTCTCTATAGAAAGCGGAATATCTAAATGGTGAGGTTCTACACCATGCATAGCTAATAAGCGAGAGGCGATAAGACCTCCACAAATTCCTCCTTTCTCACGGTTAGTAGCAAGTCTACAAGCTATTAAAGCACCCAAATTATAAGTCCTATCCTGTTGCAAAGCAGCAGCTAAGAAAGCCAAATCTTGGACAGATAATTTACCTCCAGTCTTTCTCGCAAGAACGCACTTTGTAACGAAATAAGCAAAGTAGCGGATAGCTGGCTGTTGAATGCTACTAATCTTACCACTATCATTGGAGAAGCTCCTCCCATTACAAATCATTGTATAAAGATTTGAGAGCTCCCGCGGTGTTCCCCTGATCTTCTCGCAGGATCCCCACCGCGGCACTCTAATTGCTGTACAAAAATCACTGAAAGGCAAGTCGATAGTTTTGTTATAAATCTTGTACCGGACCATGGGGTTAGTTTGAGACCGGTGAAATTCGAAATCCTGCACAACCGACACCGTTAGTTTAGCATATTGGTGAGGTTCACCAACAGTAAAACCTTCCAACCCTGCATTGGAAATCAGTGTTTGAACATCTTGCAGGATTCCTGCATTCCGCATAAAATCCGTGCATGGGTAATAAGAGGGGTATACTCCCTCTTCACGATGAACTCTCATGACTTGCTGTACCTCCAACTCTTGTTGGTTAAGTTGGTGCATACTCCCTTCCATTTTCTGAAATTTTTCAACAATCATTATAAAATTTGATTTCAAGGTATATAATTGAAGGGAACTACTATAGGAACTTGCTAGAGTACTAAACATGCATCAAAACTAATTTCTTCCACTTAGAACAAGCATGCAAGCTCACTAAACATGTTATCTACAGCAGCAAAATATTCAAGATATACTCAACCAAATGAAATTCTAATTGGACAATCAAAGGAGTCACATACCAAGGAGTAAATGTGCCAAATTTCAAACAGAAATCTGGGCTGAGCAAGGAGATCGAAAAATCGCGAGTTCTTGAGCAGAAACACGAGTGAGAGGAACTTGGTACGAGTTTTTTCGGGAGAGAGAAGATGCTGGGAGGAAGAGATGATGTAGTGGGGCAAGGAGGGGCCCACACCACAGGGTGGCGCGCCCACCTCCTTGGCCGCGCCGGCCTGTGGTGTGGCACCCTCTGGTGCCCCACAGGTCATCCTCTGGTGCTCCCAGGTGCCTCGTCGAAAAATAGGACCAACGGTGTAATTTTTGTAATTTTTAGAGAACTTCGAAAAATGCACATTTCTGGGTATTAAATTAATTATTACTGCGCAGGAAAATGATTTCTAAAATCTTAAACAACTAAAGCATATTGCAAAACAAAAAGTGCTACAGCAAGTAAGATAAGTGGAGGGAGAAAGAAAGAAAGAAATGTTGTTTAGCTCTCTTATGCATTAAAATATACTTGTTAACAAGGTTGATCAAGTCTTGCTACCAAATAAATTTTATATGACATAAGAAGAAATAAACCTCAAATCAATCATGTTACCTTATATTGAATTGATATGGATCCAATCACAAGAGTTTGATATTCTTCTTTAGGCTCATATATAGGACAATCAATGGATCCCACTTTGATAGTTTTCACATTAAAAATTGTATTAACTCCACATACTTTATCAATCCTCTTGGGAAAATAGACAGTGTGTTCCTTATCATCAACATTGAAAGTAACCATGCCTTTATTGCAATCAATAACAGCCCCTGCAGTATTAAGAAAGGGTCTTCCAAGAATAATGGACATATTATCATCTTCAGGCATTTCCAACACAACAAAATCAGTTAATATCAAGCAATGCTGAGTAACTTGAACAGGAACATTTTCACATAAACCAACAGGAATAGCAGTAGATTTATCAGCCATTTGCAAAGATATATCAGTTGGTATCAATTTATCTAAATCAAGTCTCTTATAAAGAGAAAAAGGCATCACACTCACACCTGCTCCCAAATCACATAGAGCAGTTCTAACATAATTATTCTTGATGGAACAAGGAATAGTTGGTATACCTGGGTCTCCAAGCTTCTTTGGAATCTTACCATTGAAGGAGTAATTAGCGAGCATAGTAGAAATTTCCTCATTGGGGATTTTCCTTTTGTTAGTAACAATATCTTTCATATACTTTGAATAAGGAGGCAATTTAATAGCATCAGTCAAAGGGATTTGCAAAAATAAAGGTTTCATCCAATCACAAAATTTATTATAATGTTCCTCCTCCTTTGATTTTAGTTTCTTAGCAGGAAAAGGCATTTGCTTTTGAACCCAAGGTTCTCTTTCATTACCATGTTTCTCAGTAATAAAATCTTCTTTAGTGTACTTTTTATTTTTAGCAGGCTTTTCAGGTTCTTTTTCAATTTCTTCTTTATCAGGAGTATCATCCTTATCATTATCTTTATCATGTTCATTACCACTTTCAGTTTCAGCATCAGAAATAGAAATACTATTAGGATCATTAACAGGTTCAGAGGATTCTACAACATTCTTATGTTTCTTTTTCTTTTTCTTAGATGGAGCACTAGTTTTAATTAGTTGAGAATCTTGTTCAACTCTTTTGGGATGCCCTTCAGGATATAGAGGATCCTGGGTAGAAACACCACCTCTAGTTGTTACTTCATAAGCATGTTTTTCTTTAGAATTATTTCCCAACAAGTCATTTTGCACTTTAGTAAGTTGATCAATTTGAGTTTGAACCATTTGAAAATGTTTAACAAGTATCTTAACATCATTGGAGGTTCTCTCCACAATACCATGCAATTCACTAATAGCTCGAGAATTTTCCATTAAATGATTCTCTACTCTCATATTAAAGTTTTCTTGCTTAACAATATAATTATCAAACTCATCTAAGCATTGAGCAGGAGGTTTTGAATATGGAATATCTTCCCTAGTAAAGCGTTGAAGCGAGTGTACCTCAATCATGGATGAAGGGGGAATTATCTCACATAAATCTTCTATAGGAGGTAAATTCTTCACATCTTCAGGTTTAATACCCTTCTCTTTAAGAGACTTCTTGGCTTCCCTCATATCTTCATCATTTAATTTAATCATACCCCTCTTCTTCACTATCGGTGTCGGGGTTGGTTCAGGTGTAGACCAATCATCATGATTCCGGCCTATTTTAGCCAATAATTCTTCAGCGTCGTCTGGAGTTCTTTTCCTGAAAACACAACCAGCACAACTATCCAGGTATGCCCTAGACTCAATAGTTAGTCCACTATAAAATATATCAAGTAAATCATGCTTTTCCAAATCATGGTCAGGCTGAGCTCTAATAAGAGAGCAAAATCTCGCCCAAGCCTCAGGCAATTTCTCTCCATCTTCCTGGTCAAAATTATAAATTCTCTGCAAAGCAGCATGTTGAGCACTAGCAGGAAAGTATTTCCGGAAGAAAACATCAAGCAATTCTTTTGGACTTTTAATAGAACCAGGAGGCAAATTATTATACCAAGTTTTAGCATCATCCTTTAATGAGAAAGGAAAATTTTTAGCGACAAAATAAGTACGCATCTTAATATCATCAGAAAACAAGCCACTAAGAGTAGATAACTCAGTCATGTGTTCAACAACACTTTCTTTTTCAGTACCACAAAAGGGTGTTTTCTCAACAATAGCTATATGAGATAAATCAAGAGAAAAATCATAATCTTTATCCCTAATGTTTATAGGAGATGTGGCAAATTTAGGATCAGGAGATAATTTATATCTAACAGCATGTTCTGCAAGCAACTTTTTAATTTTTCTTGCATCAGTAGTAGCATTGCATTTTTCAATAAAATCATCATCAAGCTCTACATAATCTTCATCAAGATCATCACTAGAATATTCAACAGACTCAGGTGAATTAACAGGTGTAGCAGCATTTTCATTAGGAGTTTCAGTATTTTCAATTTGTCTAGACTTAGCAATTGTAGCATCTAGAAAAGATCCTAATGAACCATCATTATCAAGCACAGCAGAAGCATCATCACAATTATGAGAGGAATTTTCAGATTCAGCAGAAGTACCAGCATTTGAAGCTTGTGGTGGTGAAACAAGTTTACTTATCACAGATGGTGAATCAAGAGCAGCAGAGGTACTAAGAGTTGTACCTTTTCTTGTAGTGGATGGTAATATGGCGATCTTAGTATCGCGAGGTTTACCCATGATGGAGACTTTGCAGCGAACAATATCAATCCAAGTGAACTTCCAAATAAAGCTATGCTCCCCGGCAACGGCGCCAGAAAATAGTCTTGATGACCCACAAGTATAGGGGATCGCAACAGTCTTCGAGGGAAGTATTACCCAATTTATTGATTCGACACAAGGGGAGACAAAGAATACTTGTAAGCCTTAACAACGGAGTTGTCAATTCAGCTGCACCTGGAAACAGACTTGCTCGCAAGAGTTTATCAGTAGTAACAGTTTTATGGCAGTAGAAATAGTGAAATAACAGCAGCAGTGGAATAAAGACAGCAGTAGTGATTATAGTAAACAGCAGGATTAAAATACTGTAGGCACAGGGACGGATTTAACGGGCGTTGCATGGATGAGAGAAACTCATGTAACAATCAAAGCATGGGCATTTGCAGATAATAATAAAACGGTATCCAAGTACTAATCAATCAATAGGCATGTGTTCCATATTTAGTCGTACGTGCTCGCAATGAGAAACTTGCACAACATCTTTTGTCCTACCAGCCGGTGGCAGCCGGGCCTCTAGGGAAACTACTGGAAATTAAGGTACTCCTTTTAATAGAGTACCGGAGCAAAGCATTAACACTCCGTGAACACATGTGATCCTCACATCACTACCATCCCCTCCGGTTGTCCCGATTTCTGTCACTTCGGGGCCATTGGTTCCGGACAGCGACATGTGTATACAACTTGCAGGTAAGATCATAAACAACGAATATCTTCATGAATCAATAACATGTTCAGATCTGAGATCATGGCACTCGGGCCCTAGTGACAAGCATTAAGCATAACAAGTTGCAACAATATCATAAAAGTGACATCTACGGATACTAGGCACTATGCCCTAACAATCTTATGACTATTACATGACCAATCTCATCCAATCCCTACCATCCCCTTCGGCCTATGATACGTCTCCAACGTATCGATAATTTCTTATGTTCCATGCTACTTTATTGATGATACCTACATGTTTTATGCACATTATATGTCATAATTATGCATTTTCTTGAACTAACCTATTAACAAGATGCCGAAGAGCCAGTTGCTTTTTCTGCTGTTTTTGGTTTCAGAAATCCTAGTAAGGAAATATTCTCGGAATTGGACGAAACTTTCGCCCAGGGTCCTATTTTTGCACGAAGCTTCCAGAAGACCGAAGAGATAACGAAGTGGGGCCACGAGGCAGCCGGGGCTAGGGCGGCGCGGCCCGGGGCCGCGCCGGCCTGCCCCTGGGCTCCTCGTGTGGCCCCGCGTTGACCTTTCGCCTACTTAAAGCCTCCGTCGCGAAACCCCAGTACCAGAGCCACGATACGGAAAACCTTACGAGACGCCGCCGCCGCATCCCATCTCGGGGGATTCGGGAGATCGCCTCCGGCACCTGCCGGAGAGGGGATTCATCTCCCGGAGGACTCTACACCGCCATGGTCGCCTCCGGAGTGATGAGTGAGTAGTTCACCCCTGGACCATGGGTCCATAGCAGTAGCTAGATGGTCGTCTTCTCCTTGTTGTGCTTCATTGTTGGATCTTGTGAGCTGCCTAACATGATCAAGATCATCTATATGTAATTCTATATGTTGTGTTTGTCGGGATCCGATGGATAGAGAGTACTATGATTATGGTGATTATCAATCTATTGTTTATGTGTTGTTTATGATCTTGCATGCTCTCCGTTATTAGTAGAGGCTCTGGCCAAGTTTTTACTCTTAACTCCAAGAGGGAGTATTTATGCTCGATAGTGGGTTCATGCCTTCATTGACACCTGGGACAGTGACAGAAAGTTCTAAGGTTGTGATGTGCTGTTGCCACTAGGGATAAAACATTGATTCTATGTCTAAGGATGTAGTTGTCGATTACATTACGCACCATACTTAATGCAATTGTCTGTTGCTTAGCAACTTAATACTGAATGGGGTTCGGATGATAACCTGAAGGTGGACTTTTTAGGCATAGATGCAGTTGGATGGCGGTCTATGTACTTTGTCGTAATGCCCAATTAAATCTCACTATATTTATCATATCATGTATATGCATTGTTATGCCTTTCTCTATTTGTCAATTGCCCGACTGTAATTTGTTCACCCAACATGCTTTTATCTTATGGGAGAGACACCTCTAGTGAACTGTGGACCCCGGTCCTATTCTTTACATAGCATACAATCTACTGCAATTGTGTTTACTGTTTTCTTTGCAAACATCTTCCACTACAAGAAAAGTTGCCATGGCCGACGAAGTTGAAGTCGCGCCGTGGTTGCTGGTGTACCATGGCCGACGATTTTGGTCCCTCCGTGGTGCATGTCAAAACTTTTTTTTTCTCGTTTTTGAGGCCACCTAGCCCGACGAAAGCGGCCAAAACGTGGCGTATGGTGGCCCGGGACGTGGTGCATCTCGAAATCTCGGGTTCGCCGGCCGAGTCAACGCAAATCCGCACCGCCGAGGGATGTAGGGCCCAGATGGCAGCCTCTCTGGCATTGTTTTTTTTCTACATCGCGCCATCTCGTTCAACGTTCTCCGATCGAGCCGTTTACGATGCAGGATCATGGGTCCCGCATGTCATCCTCTATGAACCAAAATTCTTTCTATTCTTGGATTTTTTTGACCCCCTGATTTCTGGCTACTTCCTTTTTCTTTTGATCCCTTGCCGCCTTGGAAACATTGAGACCGCTGCTGCTAAATGGGACCCGCATGTCATCCTCTATGTGCAATCAACTTTCTTTTCTTGGAGTTTTTTTGGCACCTCAAATTTGGTCACTTGCCTTTTTCTTTCGATCCCCTGCCGCCTCTCAAACGGTGATACCGCTGCTGCTAACTGGGACCCGCATGTCATCCTCTATGTACTATAAAACTTTCTTTTCATGGATTATTTTTGGCACCTCAAATTTGGTCACTTGCCTTTTTCTTTCGATCCCCTGCCGCCTCTCAAACGGTGATACCGCTGCTGCTAACTGGGACACGCATGTCATCCTCTATGTACTATAAAACTTTCTTTTCTTGAATTATTTTTGGCACCTCATATTTTTTCACTTGCCTTTTTCTTTCGATCCCCTGCCGCCTCTCAAACGGTGATACCGCTGCTGCTGGGACCCGCATGTCATCCTCTATGTACTATAAAACTTTCTTTTCTTGGATTTTTTTGGCACCTCATATTTGGTCACTTGACTTTTTCTTTCGATCACCTGCTGCCTCTCAAACGGTGATACCGCTGCTGCTAAATGGGACCCGCATGTCATCCTCTATGTACTATAAAACTTTCTTTTCTTGAATTATTTTTGGCTCCTCATATTTTTTCACTTGCCTTTTTCTTTCGATCCCCTGCCGCCTCTCAAACGGTGATACCGCTGCTGCTAAATGGGACCCGCATGTCATCCTCTATGTACTATAAAACTTTCTTTTCTTGAATTATTTTTGGCTCCTGATATTTTTTCACTTGCCTTTTTCTTTCGATCTCATGCCACGTTTGAAACGTTGGGGAACCTGCAGGCTCATGGGACCCGCATGTCATCCTCTATGTACTATAAAAGTTCTTTTTCTTGGTTTTTTTTCACCATCTGATTTTTGGCAATTTCTTTTTTCTTTTGATCCCCTGCCACCTCTCAAACGCTGATACCGCTGCTGCTAAATGGGACCCGCATGTCATCCTCTATGTACTATAAAACTTTCTTTTCTTGAATTATTTTTGGCTCCTCATATTTGGGCACTTGCCTTTTTCTTTCGATCTCATGCCACGTTTGAAACGTTGAGGAACCTGCTGGCTCATGGGACCCGCATGTCATCCTCTATGTGCTATAAAAGTTTCCTTTGTTGGATTTTTTTCACCCTCTGATTTTTGGCTTGCCTTTTTCTTTTGATCCCCTGCCCCCTTTGAAACGTTGAGTAAGCTGTTGGCTCAAGGGACCCGCATGTCATCCTCTATGTCCATCAACTTTCCTTTCTTGGATTTTTTTTCACCCCCTAATTACTAGCTACTTTCTTTTTCTTTTGATCTCAAGCCGCATTACAAACATTGAGACCGCTGCTGCAAAATGGGACCCACATGTCATCCTCTATGTACAATAAAGTTTCTTTTCTTGGATTATCTTTTGCTCCTGATATTTTGTCACTTGCCTTTTTCTTTCGATCTCATGCCGCCTTTGAAACGTTGAGTAAGCTGCTGGCTCATGGGTCCCGCATGTCATCCTCTACGAACAATAAAAGTTTCCTTTCTTGGAGTTATTTTTGACCCCTAATTTCTGGCTATTTGCCTTTTTCTTTGGATCTCCTGCCCCTTTGAAACGATGAGGACGCTGTTGGCAGGTCGGTCCCACAAGTCATCCTCTATGAACAATAAAAGTTTCCTTTGATGGATTTTTTTGAACCCCTAATTAATTTCTGGATATTTCCTTTTTTTTTCTTTGATCCCCTGCCGCCTTGGAATCGTTGAGGATGCTGCTGCCTCATGGGTCCCGCATGTCATCCTCTCAGAACGGTAAATGTTTCTTTTCTTGGATATTGTTTACCAAATGATTTTTGGCTTATTTTTTCTTTCGATATCCTGCCGCCTTTAAAACGTTGAGGACGCTGCTGGCTCACGGGTCCCACATGTCAGCCTCTATGAACAATAAGCGCTGAGGACGCTGCTGCCTCATGGGTCCCGCATGTCATCCTCTCAGAACGAAAATGTTTCTTTTCTTGGATTTTTTACCAACAGATTTTTGGTTTATTTTTTCTTTCCATCCCCTGCCGCCTTTAAAACGACGCTGCTGGCTCATGGGTCCACGATGTCAGCCTCCCCGTACAAGAAACATGTGATATCTTGATTATTTTGCAGACAATAAACAGTGTATTGCGCTCTGAGCTATTGCAAACGGATAAATTAAATCTTTATTTTTACAACATATATCTTGAATCTCCTTGTTTTTTGTTTTGGCGAAGCATAGGACTTTCCTGTTTTTTTTTTTTGAGAAAAATCCGAACTATCATGTTCTGGAGTGGGCTGAAATTGTACGTGTCCAAAGGCCCAGAAGGATAGTTCGAAGGCCCAGATGTCTAGATGCAGCCCAATTGAAATCTTTCTTTTCTTGGATTTTTTTCACCCCCTGATTTCTGGCTACTTCATTTTTCTTTTGGTCCTGTGCCGCCTTGGAAACGTTCAGACCGCTGCTGCAAAATGGGACCCGCATGTCATCCTCTATGTACAATAAAGTTTCTTTTCTTGGATTATTTTTGGCTCCTGATATTTGGTCACTTGCCTTTTTCTTTCGATCTCATGCCACGTTTGAAACGTTGAGGAATCTGCTGGCTCATGGGACCCGCATGTCATCCTCTATGTACAATAAAAGTTTGATTTCTTGGATTTTTTTCACCCTCTGATTTTTGGCTATTTCCTTTTTCTTTTGATCCCCTGCCGCCTTTGAAACGTTGAGTAAGCTGCTGGCTCATAGGTCCCACATGTCAGCCTGTATGAACGATAAAGCTTTCCTTTCTTGGAGTTTTTTTGACCCCCTAATTTCTGGCTACTTTCTTTTTCTTTTGATCTCAAGCCGCATTTGAAACGTTGGGACCGCTGCTGCAAAATGGGACCCGCATGTCATCCTCTATGTACAATAAAGTTTCTTTTCTTGGATTATTTTTGGCTCCTGATATTTGGTCACTTGCCTTTTTCCTTCGATCCCATGCCACGTTTGAAACGTTGAGGAACCTGCTGGCTCATGGGACCCGCATGTCATCCTCTATGTACTACAAAAGTTTATTTTCTTGGGTTTTTTTTCACTCTCTGATTTTTGGCTATTTCCTTTTTCTTTTGATCCTGCCGCCTTGGAAACGTTGAGTAAGCTGCAAACTCGTGGCACTACAAGAAAAGTTCTGATAGACAACGTCCCAAAATCGTCAACTAAGGGGCATTTTTCGTCGCCTATGGGCCTAACCCGACGATATGGGTTCCGTTGTGGAAACTGCGTCAGGCAAAGTCCAACGACGATTTTTTCGGTCCGTCGCGCTTGGGCGCCCTTCCGCCACGGAAAATCGGACCGTTGCGGAAGTGTTTTCGGGAGCCCGTTGACTGCTGACGTCATGCAAACTGACACGTGGCAGACGCCGTTAACTGCCAGTTAACGGCGTTAACCGGCTGAAACCCCGTGGTAGATGGTAGGCCCACACGAGGCCTGCCACGTCTTAAGCGGGCCGGGCCAGATGACATAGTTTGACCGGTCAACTATATAGCTGGGCTGGTCCATTAGTTACGTGGGCCGGGCCTAACCTCTAAGGTTGACTGGTCAAAACTTAAATGGGCCGGCCCATTTAACATGTGGGGTCCACCTTACAGCAACTGGGCCGGCCCAAGAAGCAAGTGGACCGGGCCAAAAACACAGGTGGGTCCCACTTTCCTGTTAAAGGGCCGGCCCATTTAGTGTGTGGGGTCCACCGTATAGCAAGTGGGCCGGCCCAACAAGCTAGTGGGCCGGGCCAAAAACACAGGTGGGTCCCACTTTCCTCTTAAAGGGCCGGCCCATTTAGTATGTGGGACCACCATATAGCAAGTGGGCCGGCCCAACACGATAGTGGGCCGGGCCAAAAACACATGTGGGTCCCACTTTCCTGTTAAAGGGCCGGCCCAACTAGTATGTGGGGTCCACCATATAGCAAGTGGGCCGGCCCAACAAGATAGTGGGCCGGGCCAAAAACACAGGTGGGTCCCACTTTCCTCTTAAAGGGCCGGCCCATTTATTTTGTGGGGTCCACCAAAAAGCAAATGGGCTGGCCCAACTAATTAGTGGGCCGGCCCAGTAGTTGGTGGGGTCCACCTTAAAGCAAGTGGGCCAGCCCAATTAGTGTGGGGTCCACCGTAAATCAAATGGGCTGGCCCAAGAAGTAAGTGGGCCAGCCCGTTTAGTTGCTGTTTATATGCCGGCATAATATGCGCTTTAGGATTTTGCGGGCAGGCACATATGTGATTTCGCTTAATTGGGCCGTTTAAGGGATGGGAATTCGTGATTTAGATACTGAGAATATTTACGCAGCATTGATTTCTGTCGGATAGCCTCACTTACCACAAGCACCAAAGAAAAAATGCGCGAAAGAACTATAAAAACTAACTAAATATTACATCAGCTGCAAGGCATTGAAAAAAATATTACAGAACCCAGAGAAATTGAATGGTAATTAAACCTAGCAATACAATGAAGCGATCCGGCAATCTTTTAAGTTGTCCATGCAGCACCTATATCTGAAACAAAGACATTACAAGTTAAGACAGCAACAATGGAAAGGCAAAGACACTACAATATTGTTTGGCAAAGAATTTGGAACTCATCATTTCGTCATTATAACAAGATCATTGTAATGCGCACAATAAGCAAACAAAGAGTGCATGCCGCATACCAACAGCCAATATAACAGAGCATGTTAGAATGAAACAGCAGACTTACTACTGTCGAGTCCCATGCAAACCAACATGTTCAGGGAGTACAAAATTGGCATGAACAACATAGTAGCAGGCTATAAATTTTGTAACAACGACTGAGCAAGATGAAGTTATGATGGCTACATCTACAGAGCAGGGAATGTAAACCAAAAATAGAAGTTACGATGGCAAAAGCTAAAGAGGAGGGAATGTGAACCAACATGTGCCAAGTGCAATTACTTCATTTTGGCCGTGAACTAAATAATACTCCTGAACTTATAGTGAAGGGGATGCAAATCAAGATGTTTCGGGATATAAACTTGTAATGAGCAACACATGGAGGATAGTTAATGCTGGAGCTTAGGATGGACCAGATACAGAATATAGTGGGATCACCTGTGAACTTGTATAAGAGGGAATGCAAACCAATATGTTCAGCTTTCCATATGTGAGCGTCATGCCAAGTCAGAGAAACAAGTCAATAATGCAGCTTTTGAAGAACAAGATGGCACGCAAAATTATTATCTAGTAGTATGACAAGTTTATTTGTACTACAGGCTAGATAGCAGAGTGATAGCATGCCAAACTAAGTCCTTACTTTGTTAGCTTACAATGAACTAGATACAAAACAATGGCATCACCTGTAGTACAGGGAATGCAAGCCAACATGTTCATGGAGTAAAAAATTGGCACAAACAACATAGTAGCAGGCCATAATTTTTGTAACAACGACTGAGCAAGATAAAGTTATGATGGCTAGATCTACAGAGCAGGGAATGTAAACCAAATATAGAAGTTACGATGCCAAAAGCTATAGAGCAGGGAATGCGAACCAACATGTGCAATTACTTAAAATTGGCCATGAACTAAATAATAGCAGGATGTTACTATAATACCTACAGTATAATTTTTGTAACAACGACTGAGCAAGATAGAAGTTATGATGGCTACATCTACAGAGCAGGGAATGCAAACCAAAATGTTCAATCGCTTAAAGTTAGCAATGAAGTAGAAAATAGCAACGTGTTACGGTCATAGCTAGGAATGAACTAAAAGAGCTTCAGACAAACAAGCATCTGAACCCAGAACATGGCGCTAAAACAAGGGACTTACATTAGGAGAAGCACTCTGTGGGAGTCACAGCAGATCTTCCTGGGGTTGATAGATCCGGTGATGAAGTACGCTACATGTGCTACTTGGGGTTGGAGAGACGGCCATTACACTTCATGGTTACTCATCTCATCTGCAAAAACGTAACGGCGCGTCGTTAGCACAAACAGGTTCCCCCAAGATTAAACAAGAACTTGCAGGCAAGCAATAGAAAAGCGACAGTAGAAGAGTTTAGATCATGCACGGCGCCGGTGAAGCAGATCCGGTTCATGCACAGCGGTGTCGGTGAGCAAGATACGATGCGGTGGACGACGGATCCGGCGAAGCGGCTCCGGTGGGGTGGACGATACCGCAGCTGAAGCGACTGCGGTAGACTGCTGGATGAGCATATGGTTTCGAGGTTCGGCGGGGATGATCCGGTCCGGTTGATGACGGCGTCGATGAAGCGGCTCCGGCAGGCAGCCGGATGACGAGGATCGCGAGGGCTCGGGTAGGCCAGGGAAGTCCGGCGGGGATGTTCCGGTGCGGTGGTCGTGGAGGTGGGAGAGAGGGACTTGGGAAGTTCCGGTGGGTGGTCTGAGGGAAATGAATTTTTTTGGGAGGGTTTCCGGGCTAGGGAGGTGGTGATCCAAAAAATGACGGGCAGACCCCCCCACCAACCGACTTTGCTGTCATCTCCACAGGGGTAGAATGGGAATTTGGAAGCGTACGAAATTTTTGTATTTTGTAGGCGGGAAGTTTTGCCGCTATGAGATTTTGAATTTCGCTAAGGTCCAAGTATAATGATAAAAAATTGTGAGACCGTACTAGTACCTCTGTTCAAGGCCGAGTGCAAAATCAAATCATCATCATCTTGAATATTGGTCACTACCATGGTCATGATCTATCTCTGAAATTAGCGTATCCGCTATATCAAAGTATAATGATAAAAAAAATTGTGAGACCGTACTAGTACTTCTATTCTAGGCCGAGTGCAACATCAAATCATCATCACGTTAAAAATTTGTTACCATGATCATGATCTATCTCTGAAATTGGCGCATCCGCTATATCTTTCAAAGTATAATTATACGAGTAATAAAAATTGTGAGACCATACTAGTACTTCTGTTCAAGTTCGAGTGCAACATTAAATCATCATCACGTTGAAAATTTGTTACCATGATCATGATCTACCTCTGAAAATGGGCGCATCCGCTAAAACTTGCAAAGTATAATGATACAAAATTGTGAGACCGTACTAGTACTTATGTTCAAGGTCGAGTGCAACATCAAATCATCATTACATTGAAAAGTGTGTTACCATGATCACGATCTATCTCTGAATTTGGCGCATCCGCTAAATCTCGCAAAGTATAATGATAAAAAAATTGTGAGATTGTACTAGTACTTCTATTCAAGTTCGAGTGCAACATCAAATCATCATCACGTTGAAAATTTGTTACCATGATCATGATCTATCTCTGAATTTGGCGCATCTGCTAAATCTTGCAAAGTATAATGATAAAGAAATTGTAAGACAGTAGTAGTACTTCTGTTCAAGGTCGAGTGCAACATCAAATCATCATCACGTTGAAAATTTGTTACCATGATCCTCTGAAAATAGGCGCATCCGCTAAAACTTGCAAAGTATAATGATACAAAATTGTGAGACCGTACTAGTACTTATGTTCAAGGTCTAGTGCAACATCAAATCATCATTACATTGAAAATTGTGTTACCATGATCATGATCTATCTCTGAATTTGGCGCATCCGCTAAATCTCGCAAAGTATAATGATAAAAAAAATTGTGAGACTGTACTAGTACTTATGTTCAAGGCCGAGTGCAGGATCAAATCATCATCATGTTGAAATTTGTTACAACGATCATGACATATCTCTAAAATTGGCGCATCCGCTAAATCTTGCACGTGGCGCATCTCGGTGCGGAGCAACAAGCCGGTGCTATCAAGGTTGAGGCGTCGGTAGCGTCATCGGGCTCTCCTCTTTTGATAGATCTTCTACATGGCGTGGCGCACCGCCCACCGAGAAGCAGTCATATGTGAGATCGAGGTGGAGACGTCGCCGGCATCCTCGAGGCGCGACCGCCCTTCTACGAGCCAGAGTCGACTCAAGGTATGAATCCATGCGCTGTCGCGTCCCTTCTGCATATGAAGTGGAATGCCTTAGATTTATTGTTCTTCTCTTACGATTATTTGCCGGACATGTGTGCTCTTTCTCTGAATATATTGCTTGAAAAGCTAACCAAGTTACTTAAATTCACTTCGTTCTTAATCTTGCGTGCCAATTTTGTTATTTTTGCTGACAGTGGTGCGCGCAAGGAAATTTATTTCTGGGTGTGCTGAGCTGTTAGGCCTAAGTCGAAATCCTCAGCTAAACAAGGCCTCAGCTTAACACATAAAAAGGTGTTCAATCTCGCCCACAATGTCCTCTTCTTTCCTCTTCCTTTATTGGAACTTGTTTTGCAGACAAGGAAAGTGGCACGTGTAATGTGAGTAAAACCCTCTTAGCCAAAATCAGCTACGAGCAAGATTTTATGTATTGTAGATTCCCCAATTGACTCTCATCCCCAATGTAGTCTTTTTTATGTCAGTATAGACTTCTTTACTGGATGTATACTATCGTACATGGCATGCATTTGCCTAATGAGGAGCATTGTATTGCCATTCTAGCCAACCTGATCGATCTGTCAAGCTTCATGCACGAGATGCCATGTTTAATTTACTCCCTCGCTCCGATCCATATTTATTGGTGTAAAATGAATGTGAATCGGAGGGAGTACTCTTCTTAGATAGTACTATACCAGTTCAAAAAAAAGTACTGTACTACTACATCACAAATGCATCAAAAGAGTACTACATCACAAGACCACCACGGTTGTACTAGTAGAGTTTAATGCTTAACTTCCAAAGGGAATAAGATTACACATATGAACTTTAAACAGGCGCTGTCCGATGTCTGCTTGTTTGGGAGCACAACATAAATAATACTACCCCCGTCCATACATAAGTGACTAAACTTTGTCTGAAGATGTTTCATCTATATATGTTTTTAGTGTGTAGATACATCCGTATCTTGAAGGAAAAAGGTGAGCCGCTAACTTTTTGAATAGAGTGAGTAATACAATTCGGATAAACAATGGTGTAGTAAAACAAATACTCCTGCCCATCATAAAACAAAACACAGACTGACTCAAATATATGTACAGATCACAAAAAAGGTTTCATCAGAACCCGAACATATACATGCAGAAATGACCGTTTGATCACATAAAACAAAGGTTTCGTGGCATATTTATGCCCCCAAAACAAGCAGACGTAGGACAGCGCCAACGTACTAGCAGCTAGCACTATGGAGCTGCAGTACAAACAAATGGTGCAGCGACATTTCCACCAGAACGAAAACTAAAAGACATCAGACCAAACAAAAGCTGGGCTATCACTTCTTGCCCAAACAAGCCTTGCTCCTTCATATGCGACTTCCTTTTCTCTTATGGATGTTGAACTTTGAATTAGATGGGTTCCTGACAGCGCGTTCTTTTTCGTGTCCTTGATGTTGCACTCTGGATCAGGTCGGTTACTGTCAGGAAATGAACAAATTGATCAGCAAAAGTCATATGTAAATGAATGCAAAGGTTACATATGAATGACTAACCCGGTCTAACTGAGTAGGGATGTAAAGTGCACCAACGTCTAGCAGAATTGTACTTTCTCCACTGCCAGTTGCTCATATCTAATTGGAATACTCCCTCCTTTGCCCGTACAACCAGCTCATTTTTGTCCTCAAATACGCAGAGTAACCTTACTGGATGTTTCCAATTGTATGGAAATGATGTGTCAAGGCCAAAAAAAGTATCCAATTCAAAATTTATATGACATGTCCATGACTCGTGATCGCCTGTTGATGATCTTGTACTGGTCCATGTTTGTAGGGTGAAGTCTCTTATAACAGCAAGGGCAACATCTCCATTATGTCCCTTGAAGATGTGAATGTTAAGCATGAATATATCATGCGTCTCATGAGGGCACTGAATATATTTCAGAGTCTTCTTTGCATGGTCAAGCTCAATGATATATCTAGACTTCGTTGGCCAGTACAAAATACCCCCTATGAGAGTTGCCGGTCTACGGTCAATCTCTGACAGCATCGGAGTTGATCGAGCTAGAAACTCCCATTCTTTTGAATCTGGTGAGTAGATATGAGCCTGTGCATCGTAACGTTTAGTTGTTATCCAAACAACCGAGAACTTGCCACAATGTGTAAACGGTTCAGAGTTGTTTCTCGAACAGAGAATTGAGCCGCTGCTTTCAATTGTGTGATTGCGCCACAATGGTGGTTCTGGTATCGCTGTGAGAACTTGCCTAATTGGATCCCAGACTGATATATACCCTCTGGATACATTAGAATGGAGTAGCACCATACCATCGCGGCATCCCAGGACATAGATTTTGGGACCGTTCACTTGAGACGGGATTGCCAGCATCTTCAAGATGGCCGGGTGAAGATCATGCTCTGTGATGAATCGATTGTCCTCGGAGTTGTTGGTGAAAAACCCTAGCAACGGGTTTCCTCCGTTGTGTGACACAGTTAGCTTTCTGAAATAATTGCTTCCCATACATTGCCTCCATGCTTTCTTGGTGCCTGATGCAGCTAGTAAGCAGGTTGGATGGGGAGGAAGCCTGACAAGAATCTGAGAGACTACATCTCCAGGCAGATCGTTGATTGTTGTGGGTGTCCTTCGACTGAAGCTGGTAGGATTATGCAAATCGCACGATGCATCGTCAAAATTATGTAAACAGCACACTGCATCATCTATTTTTTAAAACAAAATGCAACATCTAATTTGACTAAGCAGCAAAATGCATCATCTAATTCATCATCAAAGTTTCCTAAACTGCACGGTGCATCAGCAAAATCAAAATAGTGTAAACAGCACAATGCATCAGCAAAATCAAAATAATGTAAACAGGACAATGCATCAGCAAAATCAAAATAATGTGAACAGCACAATGCATCAGCAAAATCAAAATATTGTAAACAGGACAATGCAATTGTAATCCTGTTGCATAATCAATGAAGCCCTTAATTTGCAAAAAAAAAACACCACAAAAATAGGACGCACCAACGGAAGGCAATCTCGCATATACAGTAATAATTGCTAACGTGTCAACACGATTGGAGGAAAAAGAGACCTCTACAGGACCCAAAACGCTGTGGTAACATCAGATGGGGTTAGCTTTGATATAGGTAATAAAATGTAAACAGCACAATACATCATCTAAGTTGACAGCAAAATTCTTCATCGAAATTTCCCACACTGTTCAAGGAATCAGAAAAATTACCTAAAAGGCTAAAAGAGCAAAATGCATCATCAGAGTAAAATATATGTAAACAGTACAATGCATCATCCAACTTTTGGCTAAACAGCAGAGAGCATTAGCTAGGTTGACAGAAAAACAAAAACAAAAAAAACCATGAAAAATTCCTGAAGAGGTGAGTGCATCAGAAAAATTACTACCTAAAAAGCATAATGAATCACCCAAATTACAAAAGAAGCAGAATGCATCATCAAAAATACAAAAACATCTCAATGCATCATCACGTCTGGTTTGGGCAAAAAACCCAATCCACCAGATCTAACCTCATTGCAGTTGGGGAAGGTAGAACTTACAAAGGGGTTGACGAGTCACGATCATATGCAACAAGCGCCGCCTTAGATGAAGTCACCATCCAAGCTCTCGACGCGTTCAAAGCAGCCAGCTTCGAAGCCTCCGACGGTTCTCCCGGCTGCGCCGCCAAAACTCTCGAAGCACGCGCCAAGACTTTCCAACAAAATGCAGCTTCGATACGAGCATTTGCCAGCGCCACAGCGCCCGGGCCCGTCCTAGCCACCGCCTTCGCCTTTGCCTCCGCATCCGCTTTACATGTCTCCGCCGATGCATGCAGAGCATCCGTCTCCGCTTTCCATGTATCCGCCGACGCAGTGTAGGCATCGAGCGACGCCGTTTTCATTTCCTAGAAAACCCAGTAAGTTACTCACATTGCAATCCCCAAATTAAGGTTATATCGAACACAATGACCGATGAACCTCTGTACTCGCCGGAGGTTGGAGATGTACATACCTGCGAAGATCGGTCCGGTGGTGCTTGACGGTGGTGCGTCGGGGACGGGGGAGAACTCGGCGGGGAGAATGGTGGCGCGGCCCAAGACGGCGGCGCGGAGAGGGGCGACGGTGCGGTCATCGAACCTCGGCAGACAGTATTTTGTATATATATATGAGAAGAAGAATAAAGTCTGGTCGAATGAGGCAGCGCGACCGGCAGAGTACAACCGAAGGCTACTAGTGCTACCTTGGAGTATTGTAGTAATATAACATAATAAAAATAATGGCCTTGTTTAAACCACTCTTGTCAGTGTGGCATCGCTTCCAAATTTAATGCATTCTGTGGAAATCGGAATAATGCTGTAAAAACTCTCATACTAGTGTGGTATATATAGCATGCACCGACACTTTTCAACAAAATGTCGTCTCCATTTCATAGGAGACTGCTTGCACACTGGGATACGATGCTGACATGACGAAGGGCGCAGAAGTATTTTGGAGTATTTCATTCGAGCAGATCGGGGCGACGGTGCGTCTTTGGAGGGAATACCGTGTGGTGTGTCTTTGGAGGGAATACCGTACGTACTTAGGAGTATTTCATTCGAGCAGACTGCTTGCACACTGGGATACGATGCTGACATGACGAAGGGCGCAGAAGTTTGCGAAAATGGTTGTACTACCATCCGACCATTAGTATAATCGAGCAGCCTAGTATAATCATTGCGCGATAGCTTACACGAGAAGGAAAAGAGCCGAACAGCTGTGGATAATAAAAGCATTTGGCTCTTCGAGGATCCTTCTTCTACTGCCTTCTCAAAGGAGTACTACTATTGTAATCTTTTTTTTGTTTTTCTGGGACCTTCGGGTCCCTTCCCCGTTGAAAAGTGAAGTGTTTCGAATACATTCATATGCCTATGTTTCTATTTTTACAAGCAAATAAATAACAAAGGATGACTCAATGCACAAGTTGATCTCATTTTGAAATTTTTTAAAACTTCTTCTATTGTATTCAAATTTGATTAGAAGGAGTCGATCGATTGTACATGCCAATCGTATAGCTTGGTGGGTGGATTGGCATTTGAAGTTTGGTCATTGTGTTCTTGTTTGTTACCACCCTCGCAAGGCACGTCCAAGTATTTCCTGTCAGAATTTATGGCATGTATGTAGTTAAATAACCTACATTATTTCAATTATGAGTTTAATTACTAGGCAAAAGCTTAAAAATCCATATATAGTTCCAGATTAAGATGAACAAATCCTTGAACCTATATCTACAAAATTGATGGCACTAACACATCCTACCAAGCGGAAAGCATGTCTACCCTACTGCTTCCAAAAGGTGGAATTATGACAATAATGTGCAACTGTTAAAATTTGGTAGCCCTCCTTCACAATTAACACACATCTAGCCATTTTTGTACAGTAATAAAAAAGGGAAATCATTCTTTCATGCATGCATATAATTGTTAGAATCTCTTGTTTGTGAAGTTGCTTAAAATACGATCTCTTCCAAACTTGAGGTCATATGATAACTAAAAAGTTTTGTATGGCGGGATTTTGCATCAAAGTACATGCGCACAATACTCACTTGTGGGCAGAAAGCCAAACAAACTCATATTACTAGGTTTGTATTAATTTGTTCAAGAAATTTCACCATCACACATGATTTTGTGCTTGCGTTAATTTTACTTTAAAAACTTCTTCCAAATTCAAATTTTCTTCAAACATGCCAACGGTACATGTCTACCAATTAATAATTAAGGGTACACCACACGTACTGCCTCGTAGGGTACATAAAAAATTATACTATATTTTATGGCATGTACTAATTTCACATAATCTACAACTCAACGTTGAGTTTAATGATCAGCCCAGAACTAGAAAACAAATATACATATAGTTGCAAATTAACCTAGAAAAGCTCTAGTATCCTTTAAAACCCTAGAAAATGGACATGCATGCATGCATCCTACTCATAATAATTAATTAAGGTCTCGATCTCTATACTGCTCACGAAGTTTGGAATTCTGGCAAATATGCAACTTGTTTCATTAATTTACCATGGCGAGATAGATGCATGCACATCGATCACTTAAAAAATATAAAGTTTGTAAAGGATTTGGCATCCATATATGCTCACCGGATATATAGATAAGGCCAAGCAAACACATCGAATATTTCTGAAGAAATGTTTTTGCTAGAACCTTCAAATTTTTAGATTTACATCACACACAAAGAACACACCTTTAATTTCGCCAGGTTTGTGCACTAATAAAGTACTCCTACAGTACTAGAAATTGGATTGTTCTACTCCGGAGTGATATGCTCACCGGAGTATTTTTGGATCTTAGCTGGAGCGGCGTTTGGCGGTTGCACGAAGCCGTGCTGGATGTTAAGCCTGTCGAGGCACGCCTGGTGGAAAGCGTGCGCCACCTTAGCCTCATCGGCGCGCCGCTGCAATGCTGCGTCCCTGGGATTTGCAGCCGCCGCATTCTTAGCCTGCACGAAAGCTTGCAGAGCATCCCGGCATCTATAGAGTGCCGGGAACATCACGTTATATACGAGCTCCTTGGCGGTGTTGCTCCTGCAAAGGGCGTCGCCGTGATGCGCTTCGAAAGAACGGCCTGGCTCCACGGCCGGCACCGCCTGAAGTGCGGTCGGATTAGGCGGCTGGCCACGGGAGCTCCCTGCCTCCGCATCGTTCGCGCCGGCCGGGAAGGGGATCTCACCTGCTGGCAAAGAAAACCATGCGGCATGCGCGGGCGGAAAAGCCGGCCAGGGCCGAGCGGGCGTCGCATGCGGGGTTGCGTGGGAGATCCCTGCCTCTGCATCCATCGGCCCGCACGGGAAGCGGCTGGCGAGGGGCTCCACGGCCAGCGCCGCCGCCGCGGGCTGAACAACCGGCCAGTGCAGAGCGGGCGGGTTATGCCTTGGTGCGCGATGGACGAAGCGAAGGCGGCGCTGATGCTCCGCTTCCTCGTCGGTGGTAGGACTACGCGCGCGGCGACCAGAGCCAAGTCGGAAGGCCATAGATATGTCGATTGGTCACTTAAGCTGGAGAGAGGTTCTCTTACCATTTCGGAGAAGCGGAGTAAGAGGAAGTTGTTGCTTATACGGGTTCACTGCCACGTTGGGTTAAGAGGGGCAAAGTTGGTCAATGCCTAGGAAGTTGGAATCGTTTTGGCCCCAATTTTTTAATTACCTTGCGGTTCATCTCTCGGTCTCTCCCACCTCTTCACTATCCCTCCCCTTGCCTCCTTTCATGCTTCATCGTAGTGCATCTTGTTTTTCTAGCACCTTCACAAAAATCATACACATTTGGCCGATTCTGTCATTGTGTGCACTAATAAAGTAAAAAATCCATTATATGTGAATAAACGTTTAATACACTAGCTCGCAAAGATGTTTCTCAAGGCGATATGCACAATGCCTGCCAAAAATGGGTCATGATAACTAAATTTCGTGTTAATTTTTGCATGACATGTACTCACTTGTGTATGAAGCCAAGCAAACTCATAATCTATACCAAAAAAATGTGAAAGAGTTCTTTTTAGTATCCTTCATACATGGGGTTCCTATTTTTACTTTCTATTTTTACTAGTTACAAGTACTCATGCATGAAAACTTTTGAAAATATGTGCATTTTGGGCTGTGTGGAGACATGGTACAATAATATATTCAAGTTGATATACAAAGTCTAGACATATTCAAACTAGACAAATAATGTATCTAACCCCCTAACCCTAAACTCTGTCTTATGAAGTCAAGCATGCATGAAGAGAATTGGTTTTGGGTTTCAAACATGGAAATTTCAAAATCATCCCAAAAGCTTCATTTTAGAGCGACTAAGAAGGATCCAGGCTTACCTTTCCATTTTCATGTTTTAAACTTGTTTAAATCTTGGTCAAATCCTAGATTTGACCAAGATTCAAATGGGCATAAAATAAAAAAATGAAAAAATGAAAAACCAAAGCGCACATAGTCTTCTTATATGTCATATAGTAAGCATTAAAGTTGGTAAACAAGGTCTAGACATATTCAAACTAGACAAATCATGTATCTACCCCCTAACCCCTAAACTCTATCTTATGACGAAGTCAAGCATGAAGATTAAGTGGTTTTGGGTTTCAAACATGGAAATTTTGAAAACCTCCCAAAAACTTCATTTTAGGGTGACTAAGAAGGATACAGGCTTCCCTTTTCATTTTCATGTTCTATACTTGTTTAAATCTTGGTCAAACCTAGGATTTGACCAAGATTCAAATGTGCATCAAAATTCCAAAAAAATCAGAAAAATGAAAAACCAAAGCACATAGTTTTCTTATGTCATATAGTAAGCATTAAAGTTGATAAACAAGGGTCTAGACATATTCAAACAAGAAAAATCATGTATCTACCCCCTAACCCTAAACTTTGTCTTATGTAGTCAAGCATGAAGAGAAGTGGTTTTGGGTTTCAAATATGGAAATTTCAAAAACCTATCAAAAGCTTCATTTTAGAGTGACTAAGAAGGATCCATGCTTGCCTTTTCATTTTCATATTTGAAACTTGTTTAAATCATTGTCAAACCTAGGATTTGACCAAGATTTAAATGGGCATAAAATTAAAAAATCGGAAAAATGAAAAACAAAAGCACATAGTCTTCTTATGTCACATATATATATAGTAAGCATTCAAAAGTTGATAAACAAGGTCTAGCTAGACATATTCAAATAAGACAAATCATGTATCTACCCCTCTAACCCTAAACTCTGTCTTATGAAGTCAAGCATGAAGAGAAGTGGTTTTAGGTTTCAAACATGGAAATTTCAAAAACCTCCCAAAAACTTCATTTTAGAGTGACTAAGAAGGATACATGTTTCCCTTTTCATTTTCATGTTTTAAACTTGTTTAAATCTTGGTCAAACCTAGGATTTGACCAAGATACAAATAGGCACAAAAAATGAAAAACAAAAAGCACATAGTGTTCTTATGTCATATCGTAAGCATTCAAGTTGATAAACAAGGTCTAGATATATCCAAACCAGACAAATCATGTATATATGTACCCCGTGTCGATCTTATGAAGTCTAGCATGAAGAAAAGTCGTTTTGGCCGGGTTTCAAACATGGAAATTTCAAGAACATCCCAAAAGCTTCATTTTAGAGCGACTAAGAAGGATCGAGGCTTACCTTTCCATTTTCATGATTTAAACTTGTTTAAATCTTGGTCAAATCTTGCTCAAGCATGAAGATAAGTGGTTTTGGGTTTCAAACATGGAAATTTCAAAAACCTCCCAAAAACTTCATTTTAGGGTGACTAAGAAGGATACAGGCTTCCCTTTTCATTTTCATGTTCTATATATACTTGTTTAAATCTTGGTCAAACCTAGGATTTGACCAAGATTCAAATGTGCATCAAAATTCTAAAAAAATCAGAAAAATGAAAAACCAAAGCACATAGTCTTCTTATGTCATATAGTAAGCATTAAAGTTGATAAACATGGTCTAGACATATTCAAACCATACAAATCATGTATCTACCCCTAACCCCTAAACTATGTCTTATGAAGTCAAGCATGAAGAGAAGTGGTTTTGGGTTTCAAACATGAAAATTTCAAAAACCGCCCAAAAACTTCATTTTAGAGTGACTAAGAAGGATACATGCTTCCCTTTTCATTTTCATGTTTTAAACTTGTTTAAATCTTGGTCAAACCTAGGATTTGATAAACATGGTCTAGACATATTCAAACCAGACAAATCATGTATCTACCCCCTATCGACCCTAAACTTCGTCTTATGAAGTCAAGCATGCATGAAGAGAAGTGGTTTTGGGTTTCAAACATGGAAATTTCAAAAACCTCCCAAAATTAAAGCTTCATTTTAGAGTGACTAGTTAAGAAGGATCCAGGCTTACCTTTTCATTTTCATGTTTTAAACTTGTTTAAATCTTGTTCAAACCTAGGATTTGACCAATATTCAAATGGGCATAAAATAAAAAATAAATAAAATAAAAAACCAAAGCACATAGTCTTCTTATGTCATATAGTAAGCATTCAAGTTCATGAACAAGGTCTAGACATATTCAAACCAGACAAATCATGTACCCCCTAACCCTAAACTTTGTCTTAATTATATATGAAGTCAAGCATGAAGCAGAGAAGTGTGGTTTTGGGTTTCAAACATGGAAATTTCAAAAACCTCCCAAAAAGCTTCATTTTAATTAGACTGGCTGGTTAATTAAGAAGGATCCATGATTAATTACCTTTTCATTGTCATGTTTTAAACTTGTTTAAATCTTGGTCGAACCTAGGATTTGACCAAGATTCAAATGGGCATAAAAATTCAGAAAAAATCGAAAGAATGAAAAACCAAAGCACATAGCCTTCTTATGTCATATAGTAAGCATTCAAATTGATAAACATGGTCTAGACATATTCAAACCAGAAAAATCATGTATCTACCCCTAACCCTAAACTCTGTCTTGTGAAGTCAATCTCTAGGATTTGACCAAGATTCAAATGGGCATAAAATAAAAAACAGAAAAATGAAAAACCAAAGCGCACATAGTCTTCTTATATGTCATATAGTAAGCATTAAAGTTGATAAACAAGGTCTGGACATATTCAAACTAGCTAGACAAATCATGTATCTACCCCCTAACCCCTAAACTCTGTCTTATGACGAAGTCAAGCATGAAGATAAGTGGTTTTGGGTTTCAAACATGGAAATTTCAAAAACCTCCCAAAAACTTCATTTTAGGGTGACTAAGAAGGATACAGGCTTCCATTTTCATTTTCATGATCTATACTTGTTTAAATCTTGGTCAAACCTAGGATTTGACCAAGATTCAAATGTGCATCAAAATTCCATAAAAAATCAGAAAAACGAAAAACCAAAGCACATAGTTTTCTTATGTCACATACATATATATAGTAAGCATTCAAAAGTTGATAAACAAGGTCTAGCTAGACATATTCAAATAAGACAAATCATGTATCTACCCCTCTAAAACCATAAATAACTCTGTCTTATGAAGTCAAGCATGAAGAGAAGTGGTTTTTGGTTTCAAACATGGAAATTTCAAAAACCTCCCAAAATTAAAGCTTCGTTTTAGAGTGACTAGTTAAGAAGGATCCAGGCTTACCTTTTCATTTTCATGTTTTAAACTTGTTTAAATCTTGGTCAAACCTAGGATTTGACCAATATTCAAATGGGCATAAAATAAAAAAATAGATAAAATAAAAAACCAAAGCACATATTCTTCTTATGTCATATAGTAAGCATTCAAAAGTTCATAAACAAGGTCTAGACATATTCAAACCAGACAAATCATGTACCCCCTAACCCTAAACTTTGTCTTAATTATATATGAAGTCAAGCATGAAGCAGAGAAGTGTGGTTTTGGGTTTCAAACATGGAAATTTCAAAAACCTCCCAAAAAGCTTCATTTTAATTAGACCGGCTGGTTAATTAAGAAGGATCCATGATTAATTACCTTTTCATTGTCATGTTTTAAACTTGTTTAAATCTTGGTCGAACCTAGGATTTGACCAAGATTCAAATGGGCATAACAATTCAGAAAAAAATCGAAAGAATGAAAAACAAAAGCACATAGTCTTCTTATGTCATATAGTAAGCATTAAAGTTGATAAACATGGTCTAGACATATTCAAACCATACAAATCATGTATCTACCCCTAACCCCTAAACTATGTCTTATGAAGTCAAGCATGAAGAGAAGTGGTTTTGGGTTTCAAACATGAAAATTTCAAAAACCGCCCAAAAACTTCATTTTAGAGTGACTAAGAAGGATACATGCTTCCCTTTTCATTTTCATGTTTTAAACTTGTTTAAATCTTGGTCAAACCTAGGATTTGATAAACATGGTCTAGACATATTCAAACCAGAAAAATCATGTATATCTACCCCTAACCCTAAACTCTGTCTTATGAAGTCAATCATGAAGAGAATTGGTTTTGGGTTTCAAACATGGAAATTTCAAGTACGTCCCAAAAGCTTCATATATTTTAGAGTGACTAATTAAGAAGGATCTTGGCTTACGTTTTCATTTTCATGCTTGAAACTTGTTTAAATCTTGGTTGAACCTAGGATTTGACCAGAATCAAATGTGCATAAAATTCTTAAAAAAATAGAAAAATGAAAAACAAAAGCACATGGTCTTCTTATGTCATATAGTAAGCATTCAAGTTGATAAACAAGGTTTAGACATATTCAAACCAGACAAATCATGTATCTACCCCCTAACCCTAAACTCGGTCTTATGAAGTCTAGCATGAGGAGAAGTCGTTTTGGGTTTCAAACGTTTAAGCCAAAAGCCCCATTTCAAATATTTCAAACTTATTCAAATTTGGTTCAAATTTGAAAGACACACAAGTTATAGCACACATAGTGCATACATTCTCACACATACTGCACTAGATGCTAACCCGGCCTATAGTTTGAGGCCATTGGATGAGGTCGAAAAAAATCTTGGATTAGAAATGGGGTTGTTCGAACCCCGTAGTTGGATTTTTTGAACCTTGATCTGTAGTACTGGGCAAAGCCCTAGTTTAACCTATTTAATTATAGATTCGTAGGTCGATTTTTCTACCTTTTTATTATTACTATGCAGCACATGTGTGTTTGCCCGTCGAGTGAAACTCGGAGGAAGAGGGATCACTCGGAAGGAGAGAAGAAGGGAGAGAATTATGGTGTCTCCCCTTTTTCGGGTGATGATGTTGACTTTTGTGCAGGGTTTGTCAGTGAGCAGGAGGTGCGAGCGAGGCCGAGAATGAGAGAGATTTGTTTTTTTTTTTGAGAGGGACGACCGAAGGATCCAGAAGGACCCACAGACTTCCAATACGCATCCTGATGCGTCTTCTCTTGACAAAGAAAATGTCTGGGAGTTTGCGTACCTATTGCACGTGACTTGTGCTCACTGAAGTGTGGGACCTCACGCATGGGCACCACACGTAAGTGACAGACCTGTTGGTGTAAAAACTCGGTTGATTATTATAGTGCATTAGAACAAAGTTTCCTATGGATTCAAGGGTAGGAAATCCAAGTTAACTCATTTACATGACATTATTTTTTCCATGAAGCAAAGTTAACGCACCTATCAATTGGTACATTTTGGAGTGACTAAGAAGGATCCAGGCTTACTTATTCGTTTTCACGTGTAAAACTTGTCTAAATCTTGGTCAAACAAAATTGGCAGAAAATTCAAAAAAAAACAGAAAAATGAAAAACCAAAGCACATAGTCTTCTTATGTCATGTAGTAAGCATTAAAGTTGATAAACAAGGTCTAGACATATTCAAACCATACAAATCATGTATCTACCCGCTAACCCCTAAACTATGTCTTAAGAAGTCAAGAATGAAGAGAAGTGGTTTTGGGTTTCAAACATGGAAATTTCAAAAACCTCCCAAAACTTCATTTTAGGGTGACTAAGAAGGATACAGGCTTCCCTTTTCATTTTCATGTTCTATACTTGTTTAAATCTTGGTCAAACCTATGATTTGACCAAGATTCAAATGGGCACAAAAAAATAAAAAAAGCACATAGTGTTCTTATGTCATATCGTAAGCATTCAAGTTGATAAACAAGGTCTAGATATATCTACCCCCTATCGACCCTAAACTTCGTCTTATGAAGTCAAGCATGAAGAGAAGTGGTTTTGGGTTTCAAACATGGAAATTTCAAAAACCTCCCAAAATTCAGCTTCATTTTAGAGCGACTAAGAAGGATCGATGCTTACCTTTTCATTTCCATGTTTTAAACTTATTTAAATCTTGGTCAAACCTAGCTAGGATTTGACCAAGATTCAAATGGGCATAAAAATTCAGACAAAAAATCTAAAGAATGAAAAACCAAAGCACATAGCCTTCTTAATTATGTCATATAGTAAACACTCAAGTTGATAAACAAGGTCTAGACATATTCAAACCAGAAAAATCATGTGTATATCTACCCCTAACCCTAAACTCTGTCTTGTGAAGTCAATCTCTAGGATTTGACCAAGATTCAAATGGGCATAAAATAAAAAAACAGAAAAATGAAAAACCAAAGCGCACATAGTCTTCTTATATGTCATATAGTAAGCATTAAAGTTGATAAACAAGGTCTGGACATATTCAAACTAGCTAGACAAATCATGTATCTACCCCCTAACCCCTAAACTCTGTCTTATGACGAAGTCAAGCATGAAGATAAGTGGTTTTGGGTTTCAAACATGGAAATTTCAAAAACCTCCCAAAAACTTCATTTTAGGGTGACTAAGAAGGATACAGGCTTCCATTTTCATTTTCATGATCTATACTTGTTTAAATCTTGGTCAAACCTAGGATTTGACCAAGATTCAAATGTGCATCAAAATTCCAAAAAAATCAGAAAAATGAAAAACCAAAGCACATAGTTTTCTTATGTCACATACATATATATAGTAAGCATTCAAAAGTTGATAAACAAGGTCTAGCTAGACATATTCAAATAAGACAAATCATGTATCTACCCCTCTAAAACCATAAATAACTCTGTCTTATGAAGTCAAGCATGAAGAGAAGTGGTTTTTGGTTTCAAACATGGAAATTTCAAAAACCTCCCAAAATTAAAGCTTCGTTTTAGAGTGACTAGTTAAGAAGGATCCAGGCTTACCTTTTCATTTTCATGTTTTAAACTTGTTTAAATCTTGGTCAAACCTAGGATTTGACCAATATTCAAATGGGCATAAAATAAAAAAATAGATAAAATAAAAAACCAAAGCACATATTCTTCTTATGTCATATAGTAAGCATTCAAAAGTTCATAAACAAGGTCTAGACATATTCAAACCAGACAAATCATGTACCCCCTAACCCTAAACTTTGTCTTAATTATATATGAAGTCAAGCATGAAGCAGAGAAGTGTGGTTTTGGGTTTCAAACATGGAAATTTCAAAAACCTCCCAAAAAGCTTCATTTTAATTAGACCGGCTGGTTAATTAAGAAGGATCCATGATTAATTACCTTTTCATTGTCATGTTTTAAACTTGTTTAAATCTTGGTCGAACCTAGGATTTGACCAAGATTCAAATGGGCATAACAATTCAGAAAAAAATCGAAAGAATGAAAAACAAAAGCACATAGCCTTCTTATGTCATATAGTAAGCATTCAAATTGATAAACATGGTCTAGACATATTCAAACCAGAAAAATCATGTATCTACCCCTAACCCTAAACTCTGTCTTATGAAGTCAAGCATGAACAGAAGTACGGTGGTTTTGGGTTTCAAACATGGTAAATTCAAGAACCTCCCAAAAGCTTCATTTTAGAGTTACTAAGAGAAAGATCCAGACTTAATTACCTTATCATTTTCACATGTTAAACTTGTTTAAATCTTGCTCAACAAACCTAGGATTTTACCAAGATTCTCAAATGGGCATAAAAATCAAAAAATGAAATACCAATGCACATAGTCCTCTTAAGTCATAAAGTAAGCATTCAAGTTGATAAACAAGGTCTAGACATATTCAAACAAGACAAATCATGTATCTACCCCCTATCGACCCTAAACTTCGTCTTATGAAGTCAAGCATGAAGAGAAGTGGTTTTGGGTTTCAAACATGGAAATTTCAAAAACCTCCCAAAATTCAGCTTCATTTTAGAGCGACTAAGAAGGATCGATGCTTACCTTTTCATTTCCATGTTTTAAACTTATTTAAATCTTGGTCAAACCTAGCTAGGATTTGACCAAGATTCAAATGGGCATAAAAATTCAGACAAAAAATCTAAAGAATGAAAAACCAAAGCACATAGCCTTCTTAATTATGTCATATAGTAAACACTCAAGTTGATAAACAAGCTAGGTCTAGACATATTCAAACCAGAAAAATCATGTGTATATCTACCCCTAACCCTAAACTCTGTCTTATGAAGTCAATCATGAAGAGAATTGGTTTTGGGTTTCAAACATGGAAATTTCAAGTACGTCCCAAAAGCTTCATATATTTTAGAGTGACTAATTAAGAAGGATCTTGGCTTACGTTTTCATTTTCATGCTTGAAACTTGTTTAAATCTTGGTTGAACCTAGGATTTGACCAGAATCAAATGTGCATAAAATTCTTAAAAAATAGAAAAATGAAAAACAAAAGCACATGGTCTTCTTATGTCATATAGTAAGCATTCAAGTTGATAAACAAGGTTTAGACATATTCAAACCAGACAAATCATGTATCTACCCCCTAACCCTAAACTCGGTCTTATGAAGTCTAGCATGAGGAGAAGTCGTTTTGGGTTTCAAACGTTTAAGCCAAAAGCCCCATTTCAAATATTTCAAACTTATTCAAATTTGGTTCAAATTTGAAAGACACACAAGTTATAGCACACATAGTGCATACATTCTCACACATACTGCACTAGATGCTAACCCGGCCTATAGTTTGAGGCCATTGGATGAGGTCGAAAAAAATCTTGGATTAGAAATGGGGTTGTTCGAACCCCGTAGTTGGATTTTTTGAACCTTGATCTGTAGTACTGGGCAAAGCCCTAGTTTAACCTATTTAATTATAGATTCGTAGGTCGATTTTTCTACCTTTTTATTATTACTATGCAGCACATGTGTGTTTGCCCGTCGAGTGAAACTCGGAGGAAGAGGGATCACTCGGAAGGAGAGAAGAAGGGAGAGAATTATGGTGTCTCCCCTTTTTCGGGTGATGATGTTGACTTTTGTGCAGGGTTTGTCAGTGAGCAGGAGGTGCGAGCGAGCGAGCGAGCGCGAGTCGAGCGAGGCCGAGAATGAGAGAGATTTGTTTTTTTTTGAGAGGGACGACCGAAGGATCCAGAAGGACCCACAGACTTCCAATACGCATCCTGATGCGTCTTCTCTTGACAAAGAAAATGTCTGGGAGTTTGCGTACCTATTGCACGTGACTTGTGCTCACTGAAGTGTGGGACCTCACGCATGGGCACCACACGTAAGTGACAGACCTGTTGGTGTAAAAACTCGGTTGATTATTATAGTGCATTAGAACAAAGTTTCCTATGGATTCAAGGGTAGGAAATCCAAGTTAACTCATTTACATGACATTATTTTTTCCATGAAGCAAAGTTAACGCACCTATCAATTGGTACATTTTGGAGTGACTAAGAAGGATCCAGGCTTACTTATTCGTTTTCACGTGTAAAACTTGTCTAAATCTTGGTCAAACAAAATTGGCAGAAAATTCAAAAAAAAAACAGAAAAATGAAAAACCAAAGCACATAGTCTTCTTATGTCATGTAGTAAGCATTAAAGTTGATAAACAAGGTCTAGACATATTCAAACCATACAAATCATGTATCTACCCGCTAACCCCTAAACTATGTCTTAAGAAGTCAAGAATGAAGAGAAGTGGTTTTGGGTTTCAAACATGGAAATTTCAAAAACCTCCCAAAACTTCATTTTAGGGTGACTAAGAAGGATACAGGCTTCCCTTTTCATTTTCATGTTCTATACTTGTTTAAATCTTGGTCAAACCTATGATTTGACCAAGATTCAAATGGGCACAAAAAAATAAAAAAAGCACATAGTGTTCTTATGTCATATCGTAAGCATTCAAGTTGATAAACAAGGTCTAGATATATCTACCCCCTATCGACCCTAAACTTCGTCTTATGAAGTCAAGCATGAAGAGAAGTGGTTTTGGGTTTCAAACATGGAAATTTCAAAAACCTCCCAAAATTCAGCTTCATTTTAGAGCGACTAAGAAGGATCGATGCTTACCTTTTCATTTCCATGTTTTAAACTTATTTAAATCTTGGTCAAACCTAGCTAGGATTTGACCAAGATTCAAATGGGCATAAAAATTCAGACAAAAAATCTAAAGAATGAAAAACCAAAGCACATAGCCTTCTTAATTATGTCATATAGTAAACACTCAAGTTGATAAACAAGGTCTAGACATATTCAAACCAGAAAAATCATGTGTATATCTACCCCTAACCCTAAACTCTGTCTTGTGAAGTCAATCTCTAGGATTTGACCAAGATTCAAATGGGCATAAAATAAAAAAACAGAAAAATGAAAAACCAAAGCGCACATAGTCTTCTTATATGTCATATAGTAAGCATTAAAGTTGATAAACAAGGTCTGGACATATTCAAACTAGCTAGACAAATCATGTATCTACCCCCTAACCCCTAAACTCTGTCTTATGACGAAGTCAAGCATGAAGATAAGTGGTTTTGGGTTTCAAACATGGAAATTTCAAAAACCTCCCAAAAACTTCATTTTAGGGTGACTAAGAAGGATACAGGCTTCCATTTTCATTTTCATGATCTATACTTGTTTAAATCTTGGTCAAACCTAGGATTTGACCAAGATTCAAATGTGCATCAAAATTCCAAAAAAATCAGAAAAATGAAAAACCAAAGCACATAGTTTTCTTATGTCACATACATATATATAGTAAGCATTCAAAAGTTGATAAACAAGGTCTAGCTAGACATATTCAAATAAGACAAATCATGTATCTACCCCTCTAAAACCATAAATAACTCTGTCTTATGAAGTCAAGCATGAAGAGAAGTGGTTTTTGGTTTCAAACATGGAAATTTCAAAAACCTCCCAAAATTAAAGCTTCGTTTTAGAGTGACTAGTTAAGAAGGATCCAGGCTTACCTTTTCATTTTCATGTTTTAAACTTGTTTAAATCTTGGTCAAACCTAGGATTTGACCAATATTCAAATGGGCATAAAATAAAAAAATAGATAAAATAAAAAACCAAAGCACATATTCTTCTTATGTCATATAGTAAGCATTCAAAAGTTCATAAACAAGGTCTAGACATATTCAAACCAGACAAATCATGTACCCCCTAACCCTAAACTTTGTCTTAATTATATATGAAGTCAAGCATGAAGCAGAGAAGTGTGGTTTTGGGTTTCAAACATGGAAATTTCAAAAACCTCCCAAAAAGCTTCATTTTAATTAGACCGGCTGGTTAATTAAGAAGGATCCATGATTAATTACCTTTTCATTGTCATGTTTTAAACTTGTTTAAATCTTGGTCGAACCTAGGATTTGACCAAGATTCAAATGGGCATAACAATTCAGAAAAAAATCGAAAGAATGAAAAACAAAAGCACATAGCCTTCTTATGTCATATAGTAAGCATTCAAATTGATAAACATGGTCTAGACATATTCAAACCAGAAAAATCATGTATCTACCCCTAACCCTAAACTCTGTCTTATGAAGTCAAGCATGAACAGAAGTACGGTGGTTTTGGGTTTCAAACATGGTAAATTCAAGAACCTCCCAAAAGCTTCATTTTAGAGTTACTAAGAGAAAGATCCAGACTTAATTACCTTATCATTTTCACATGTTAAACTTGTTTAAATCTTGCTCAACAAACCTAGGATTTTACCAAGATTCTCAAATGGGCATAAAAATCAAAAAATGAAATACCAATGCACATAGTCCTCTTAAGTCATAAAGTAAGCATTCAAGTTGATAAACAAGGTCTAGACATATTCAAACAAGACAAATCATGTATCTACCCCCTATCGACCCTAAACTTCGTCTTATGAAGTCAAGCATGAAGAGAAGTGGTTTTGGGTTTCAAACATGGAAATTTCAAAAACCTCCCAAAATTCAGCTTCATTTTAGAGCGACTAAGAAGGATCGATGCTTACCTTTTCATTTCCATGTTTTAAACTTATTTAAATCTTGGTCAAACCTAGCTAGGATTTGACCAAGATTCAAATGGGCATAAAAATTCAGACAAAAAATCTAAAGAATGAAAAACCAAAGCACATAGCCTTCTTAATTATGTCATATAGTAAACACTCAAGTTGATAAACAAGCTAGGTCTAGACATATTCAAACCAGAAAAATCATGTGTATATCTACCCCTAACCCTAAACTCTGTCTTATGAAGTCAATCATGAAGAGAATTGGTTTTGGGTTTCAAACATGGAAATTTCAAGTACGTCCCAAAAGCTTCATATATTTTAGAGTGACTAATTAAGAAGGATCTTGGCTTACGTTTTCATTTTCATGCTTGAAACTTGTTTAAATCTTGGTTGAACCTAGGATTTGACCAGAATCAAATGTGCATAAAATTCTTTAAAAAAAATAGAAAAATGAAAAACAAAAGCACATGGTCTTCTTATGTCATATAGTAAGCATTCAAGTTGATAAACAAGGTTTAGACATATTCAAACCAGACAAATCATGTATCTACCCCCTAACCCTAAACTCGGTCTTATGAAGTCTAGCATGAGGAGAAGTCGTTTTGGGTTTCAAACGTTTAAGCCAAAAGCCCCATTTCAAATATTTCAAACTTATTCAAATTTGAAAGACACACAAGTTATAGCACACATAGTGCATACATTCTCACACATACTGCACTAGATGCTAACCCGGCCTATAGTTTGAGGCCATTGGATGAGGTCGAAAAAAATCTTGGATTAGAAATGGGGTTGTTCGAACCCCGTAGTTGGATTTTTTGAACCTTGATCTGTAGTACTGGGCAAAGCCCTAGTTTAACCTATTTAATTATAGATTCGTAGGTCGATTTTTCTACCTTTTTATTATTACTATGCAGCACATGTGTGTTTGCCCGTCGAGTGAAACTCGGAGGAAGAGGGATCACTCGGAAGGAGAGAAGAAGGGAGAGAATTATGGTGTCTCCCCTTTTTCGGGTGATGATGTTGACTTTTGTGCAGGGTTTGTCAGTGAGCAGGAGGTGCGAGCGAGCGAGCGAGCGAGCGAGTCGAGCGAGGCCGAGAATGAGAGAGATTTGTTTTTTTTTTTGAGAGGGACGACCGAAGGATCCAGAAGGACCCACAGACTTCCAATACGCATCCTGATGCGTCTTCTCTTGACAAAGAAAATGTCTGGGAGTTTGCGTACCTATTGCACGTGACTTGTGCTCACTGAAGTGTGGGACCTCACGCATGGGCACCACACGTAAGTGACAGACCTGTTGGTGTAAAAACTCGGTTGATTATTATAGTGCATTAGAACAAAGTTTCCTATGGATTCAAGGGTAGGAAATCCAAGTTAACTCATTTACATGACATTATTTTTTCCATGAAGCAAAGTTAACGCACCTATCAATTGGTACATTTTGGAGTGACTAAGAAGGATCCAGGCTTACTTATTCGTTTTCACGTGTAAAACTTGTCTAAATCTTGGTCAAACAAAATTGGCAGAAAATTCAAAAAAAAAACAGAAAAATGAAAAACCAAAGCGCACATAGTCTTCTTATATGTCATATAGTAAGCATTAAAGTTGATAAACAAGGTCTAGACATATTCAAACTAGCTAGACAAATCATGTATCTACCCCCTAACCCCTAAACTCTGTCTTATGACGAAGTCAAGCATGAAGATAAGTGGTTTTGGGTTTCAAACATGGAAATTTCAAAAACCTCCCAAAAACTTCATTTTAGGGTGACTAAGAAGGATACAGGCTTCCATTTTCATTTTCATGATCTATACTTGTTTAAATCTTGGTCAAACCTAGGATTTGACCAAGATTCAAATGTGCATCAAAATTCCATAAAAAATCAGAAAAACGAAAAACCAAAGCACATAGTTTTCTTATGTCACATACATATATATAGTAAGCATTCAAAAGTTGATAAACAAGGTCTAGCTAGACATATTCAAATAAGACAAATCATGTATCTACCCCTCTAAAACCATAAATAACTCTGTCTTATGAAGTCAAGCATGAAGAGAAGTGGTTTTTGGTTTCAAACATGGAAATTTCAAAAACCTCCCAAAATTAAAGCTTCGTTTTAGAGTGACTAGTTAAGAAGGATCCAGGCTTACCTTTTCATTTTCATGTTTTAAACTTGTTTAAATCTTGGTCAAACCTAGGATTTGACCAATATTCAAATGGGCATAAAATAAAAAAATAGATAAAATAAAAAACCAAAGCACATATTCTTCTTATGTCATATAGTAAGCATTCAAAAGTTCATAAACAAGGTCTAGACATATTCAAACCAGACAAATCATGTACCCCCTAACCCTAAACTTTGTCTTAATTATATATGAAGTCAAGCATGAAGCAGAGAAGTGTGGTTTTGGGTTTCAAACATGGAAATTTCAAAAACCTCCCAAAAAGCTTCATTTTAATTAGACGGGCTGGTTAATTAAGAAGGATCCATGATTAATTACCTTTTCATTGTCATGTTTTAAACATGTTTAAATCTTGGTCGAACCTAGGATTTGACCAAGATTCAAATGGGCATAACAATTCAGAAAAAAATCGAAAGAATGAAAAACAAAAGCACATAGCCTTCTTATGTCATATAGTAAGCATTCAAATTGATAAACATGGTCTAGACATATTCAAACCAGAAAAATCATGTATCTACCCCTAACCCTAAACTCTGTCTTATGAAGTCAAGCATGAACAGAAGTACGGTGGTTTTGGGTTTCAAACATGGTAAATTCAAGAACCTCCCAAAAGCTTCATTTTAGAGTTACTAAGAGAAAGATCCAGACTTAATTACCTTATCATTTTCACATGTTAAACTTGTTTAAATCTTGCTCAACAAACCTAGGATTTTACCAAGATTCTCAAATGGGCATAAAAATCAAAAAATGAAATACCAATGCACATAGTCCTCTTAAGTCATAAAGTAAGCATTCAAGTTGATAAACAAGGTCTAGACATATTCAAACAAGACAAATCATGTATCTACCCCCTATCGACCCTAAACTTCGTCTTATGAAGTCAAGCATGAAGAGAAGTGGTTTTGGGTTTCAAACATGGAAATTTCAAAAACCTCCCAAAATTCAGCTTCATTTTAGAGCGACTAAGAAGGATCGATGCTTACCTTTTCATTTCCATGTTTTAAACTTATTTAAATCTTGGTCAAACCTAGCTAGGATTTGACCAAGATTCAAATGGGCATAAAAATTCAGACAAAAAATCTAAAGAATGAAAAACCAAAGCACATAGCCTTCTTAATTATGTCATATAGTAAACACTCAAGTTGATAAACAAGCTAGGTCTAGACATATTCAAACCAGAAAAATCATGTGTATATCTACCCCTAACCCTAAACTCTGTCTTATGAAGTCAATCATGAAGAGAATTGGTTTTGGGTTTCAAACATGGAAATTTCAAGTACGTCCCAAAAGCTTCATATATTTTAGAGTGACTAATTAAGAAGGATCTTGGCTTACGTTTTCATTTTCATGCTTGAAACTTGTTTAAATCTTGGTTGAACCTAGGATTTGACCAGAATCAAATGTGCATAAAATTCTTAAAAAAAATAGAAAAATGAAAAACAAAAGCACATGGTCTTCTTATGTCATATAGTAAGCATTCAAGTTGATAAACAAGGTTTAGACATATTCAAACCAGACAAATCATGTATCTACCCCCTAACCCTAAACTCGGTCTTATGAAGTCTAGCATGAGGAGAAGTCGTTTTGGGTTTCAAACGTTTAAGCCAAAAGCCCCATTTCAAATATTTCAAACTTATTCAAATTTGAAAGACACACAAGTTATAGCACACATAGTGCATACATTCTCACACATACTGCACTAGATGCTAACCCGGCCTATAGTTTGAGGCCATTGGATGAGGTCGAAAAAAATCTTGGATTAGAAATGGGGTTGTTCGAACCCCGTAGTTGGATTTTTTGAACCTTGATCTGTAGTACTGGGCAAAGCCCTAGTTTAACCTATTTAATTATAGATTCGTAGGTCGATTTTTCTACCTTTTTATTATTACTATGCAGCACATGTGTGTTTGCCCGTCGAGTGAAACTCGGAGGAAGAGGGATCACTCGGAAGGAGAGAAGAAGGGAGAGAATTATGGTGTCTCCCCTTTTTCGGGTGATGATGTTGACTTTTGTGCAGGGTTTGTCAGTGAGCAGGAGGTGCGAGCGAGCGAGCGAGTCGAGCGAGGCCGAGAATGAGAGAGATTTGTTTTTTTTTTGAGAGGGACGACCGAAGGATCCAGAAGGACCCACAGACTTCCAATACGCATCCTGATGCGTCTTCTCTTGACAAAGAAAATGTCTGGGAGTTTGCGTACCTATTGCACGTGACTTGTGCTCACTGAAGTGTGGGACCTCACGCATGGGCACCACACGTAAGTGACAGACCTGTTGGTGTAAAAACTCGGTTGATTATTATAGTGCATTAGAACAAAGTTTCCTATGGATTCAAGGGTAGGAAATCCAAGTTAACTCATTTACATGACATTATTTTTTCCATGAAGCAAAGTTAACGCACCTATCAATTGGTACATTTTGGAGTGACTAAGAAGGATCCAGGCTTACTTATTCGTTTTCACGTGTAAAACTTGTCTAAATCTTGGTCAAACAAAATTGGCAGAAAATTCAAAAAAAAAACAGAAAAATGAAAAACCAAAGCGCACATAGTCTTCTTATATGTCATATAGTAAGCATTAAAGTTGATAAACAAGGTCTGGACATATTCAAACTAGCTAGACAAATCATGTATCTACCCCCTAACCCCTAAACTCTGTCTTATGACGAAGTCAAGCATGAAGATAAGTGGTTTTGGGTTTCAAACATGGAAATTTCAAAAACCTCCCAAAAACTTCATTTTAGGGTGACTAAGAAGGATACAGGCTTCCATTTTCATTTTCATGATCTATACTTGTTTAAATCTTGGTCAAACCTAGGATTTGACCAAGATTCAAATGTGCATCAAAATTCCATAAAAAATCAGAAAAACGAAAAACCAAAGCACATAGTTTTCTTATGTCACATACATATATATAGTAAGCATTCAAAAGTTGATAAACAAGGTCTAGCTAGACATATTCAAATAAGACAAATCATGTATCTACCCCTCTAAAACCATAAATAACTCTGTCTTATGAAGTCAAGCATGAAGAGAAGTGGTTTTTGGTTTCAAACATGGAAATTTCAAAAACCTCCCAAAATTAAAGCTTCGTTTTAGAGTGACTAGTTAAGAAGGATCCAGGCTTACCTTTTCATTTTCATGTTTTAAACTTGTTTAAATCTTGGTCAAACCTAGGATTTGACCAATATTCAAATGGGCATAAAATAAAAAAATAGATAAAATAAAAAACCAAAGCACATATTCTTCTTATGTCATATAGTAAGCATTCAAAAGTTCATAAACAAGGTCTAGACATATTCAAACCAGACAAATCATGTACCCCCTAACCCTAAACTTTGTCTTAATTATATATGAAGTCAAGCATGAAGCAGAGAAGTGTGGTTTTGGGTTTCAAACATGGAAATTTCAAAAACCTCCCAAAAAGCTTCATTTTAATTAGACGGGCTGGTTAATTAAGAAGGATCCATGATTAATTACCTTTTCATTGTCATGTTTTAAACATGTTTAAATCTTGGTCGAACCTAGGATTTGACCAAGATTCAAATGGGCATAACAATTCAGAAAAAAATCGAAAGAATGAAAAACAAAAGCACATAGCCTTCTTATGTCATATAGTAAGCATTCAAATTGATAAACATGGTCTAGACATATTCAAACCAGAAAAATCATGTATCTACCCCTAACCCTAAACTCTGTCTTATGAAGTCAAGCATGAACAGAAGTACGGTGGTTTTGGGTTTCAAACATGGTAAATTCAAGAACCTCCCAAAAGCTTCATTTTAGAGTTACTAAGAGAAAGATCCAGACTTAATTACCTTATCATTTTCACATGTTAAACTTGTTTAAATCTTGCTCAACAAACCTAGGATTTTACCAAGATTCTCAAATGGGCATAAAAATCAAAAAATGAAATACCAATGCACATAGTCCTCTTAAGTCATAAAGTAAGCATTCAAGTTGATAAACAAGGTCTAGACATATTCAAACAAGACAAATCATGTATCTACCCCCTATCGACCCTAAACTTCGTCTTATGAAGTCAAGCATGAAGAGAAGTGGTTTTGGGTTTCAAACATGGAAATTTCAAAAACCTCCCAAAATTCAGCTTCATTTTAGAGCGACTAAGAAGGATCGATGCTTACCTTTTCATTTCCATGTTTTAAACTTATTTAAATCTTGGTCAAACCTAGCTAGGATTTGACCAAGATTCAAATGGGCATAAAAATTCAGACAAAAAATCTAAAGAATGAAAAACCAAAGCACATAGCCTTCTTAATTATGTCATATAGTAAACACTCAAGTTGATAAACAAGCTAGGTCTAGACATATTCAAACCAGAAAAATCATGTGTATATCTACCCCTAACCCTAAACTCTGTCTTATGAAGTCAATCATGAAGAGAATTGGTTTTGGGTTTCAAACATGGAAATTTCAAGTACGTCCCAAAAGCTTCATATATTTTAGAGTGACTAATTAAGAAGGATCTTGGCTTACGTTTTCATTTTCATGCTTGAAACTTGTTTAAATCTTGGTTGAACCTAGGATTTGACCAGAATCAAATGTGCATAAAATTCTTAAAAAAAATAGAAAAATGAAAAACAAAAGCACATGGTCTTCTTATGTCATATAGTAAGCATTCAAGTTGATAAACAAGGTTTAGACATATTCAAACCAGACAAATCATGTATCTACCCCCTAACCCTAAACTCGGTCTTATGAAGTCTAGCATGAGGAGAAGTCGTTTTGGGTTTCAAACGTTTAAGCCAAAAGCCCCATTTCAAATATTTCAAACTTATTCAAATTTGAAAGACACACAAGTTATAGCACACATAGTGCATACATTCTCACACATACTGCACTAGATGCTAACCCGGCCTATAGTTTGAGGCCATTGGATGAGGTCGAAAAAAATCTTGGATTAGAAATGGGGTTGTTCGAACCCCGTAGTTGGATTTTTTGAACCTTGATCTGTAGTACTGGGCAAAGCCCTAGTTTAACCTATTTAATTATAGATTCGTAGGTCGATTTTTCTACCTTTTTATTATTACTATGCAGCACATGTGTGTTTGCCCGTCGAGTGAAACTCGGAGGAAGAGGGATCACTCGGAAGGAGAGAAGAAGGAGGGAGAGAATTATGGTGTCTCCCCTTTTTCGGGTGATGATGTTGACTTTTGTGCAGGGTTTGTCAGTGAGCAGGAGGTGCGAGCGAGCGAGCGAGCGAGCGAGTCGAGCGAGGCCGAGAATGAGAGAGATTTGTTTTTTTTTTGAGAGGGACGACCGAAGGATCCAGAAGGACCCACAGACTTCCAATACGCATCCTGATGCGTCTTCTCTTGACAAAGAAAATGTCTGGGAGTTTGCGTACCTATTGCACGTGACTTGTGCTCACTGAAGTGTGGGACCTCACGCATGGGCACCACACGTAAGTGACAGACCTGTTGGTGTAAAAACTCGGTTGATTATTATAGTGCATTAGAACAAAGTTTCCTATGGATTCAAGGGTAGGAAATCCAAGTTAACTCATTTACATGACATTATTTTTTCCATGAAGCAAAGTTAACGCACCTATCAATTGGTACATTTTGGAGTGACTAAGAAGGATCCAGGCTTACTTATTCGTTTTCACGTGTAAAACTTGTCTAAATCTTGGTCAAACAAAATTGGCAGAAAATTCAAAAAAAAAACAGAAAAATGAAAAACCAAAGCGCACATAGTCTTCTTATATGTCATATAGTAAGCATTAAAGTTGATAAACAAGGTCTGGACATATTCAAACTAGCTAGACAAATCATGTATCTACCCCCTAACCCCTAAACTCTGTCTTATGAAGTCAAGCATGAAGATAAGTGGTTTTGGGTTTCAAACATGGAAATTTCAAAAACCTCCCAAAAACTTCATTTTAGGGTGACTAAGAAGGATACAGGCTTCCATTTTCATTTTCATGATCTATACTTGTTTAAATCTTGGTCAAACCTAGGATTTGACCAAGATTCAAATGTGCATCAAAATTCCATAAAAAATCAGAAAAACGAAAAACCAAAGCACATAGTTTTCTTATGTCACATACATATATATAGTAAGCATTCAAAAGTTGATAAACAAGGTCTAGCTAGACATATTCAAATAAGACAAATCATGTATCTACCCCTCTAAAACCATAAATAACTCTGTCTTATGAAGTCAAGCATGAAGAGAAGTGGTTTTTGGTTTCAAACATGGAAATTTCAAAAACCTCCCAAAATTAAAGCTTCGTTTTAGAGTGACTAGTTAAGAAGGATCCAGGCTTACCTTTTCATTTTCATGTTTTAAACTTGTTTAAATCTTGGTCAAACCTAGGATTTGACCAATATTCAAATGGGCATAAAATAAAAAATAGATAAAATAAAAAACCAAAGCACATATTCTTCTTATGTCATATAGTAAGCATTCAAAAGTTCATAAACAAGGTCTAGACATATTCAAACCAGACAAATCATGTACCCCCTAACCCTAAACTTTGTCTTAATTATATATGAAGTCAAGCATGAAGCAGAGAAGTGGTTTTGGGTTTCAAACATGGAAATTTCAAAAACCTCCCAAAATTCAGCTTCATTTTAGAGCGACTAAGAAGGATCGATGCTTACCTTTTCATTTCCATGTTTTAAACTTATTTAAATCTTGGTCAAACCTAGCTAGGATTTGACCAAGATTCAAATGGGCATAAAAATTCAGACAAAAAATCTAAAGAATGAAAAACCAAAGCACATAGCCTTCTTAATTATGTCATATAGTAAACACTCAAGTTGATAAACAAGCTAGGTCTAGACATATTCAAACCAGAAAAATCATGTGTATATCTACCCCTAACCCTAAACTCTGTCTTATGAAGTCAATCATGAAGAGAATTGGTTTTGGGTTTCAAACATGGAAATTTCAAGTACGTCCCAAAAGCTTCATATATTTTAGAGTGACTAATTAAGAAGGATCTTGGCTTACGTTTTCATTTTCATGCTTGAAACTTGTTTAAATCTTGGTTGAACCTAGGATTTGACCAGAATCAAATGTGCATAAAATTCTTTAAAAAAAATAGAAAAATGAAAAACAAAAGCACATGGTCTTCTTATGTCATATAGTAAGCATTCAAGTTGATAAACAAGGTTTAGACATATTCAAACCAGACAAATCATGTATCTACCCCCTAACCCTAAACTCGGTCTTATGAAGTCTAGCATGAGGAGAAGTCGTTTTGGGTTTCAAACGTTTAAGCCAAAAGCCCCATTTCAAATATTTCAAACTTATTCAAATTTGAAAGACACACAAGTTATAGCACACATAGTGCATACATTCTCACACATACTGCACTAGATGCTAACCCGGCCTATAGTTTGAGGCCATTGGATGAGGTCGAAAAAAATCTTGGATTAGAAATGGGGTTGTTCGAACCCCGTAGTTGGATTTTTTGAACCTTGATCTGTAGTACTGGGCAAAGCCCTAGTTTAACCTATTTAATTATAGATTCGTAGGTCGATTTTTCTACCTTTTTATTATTACTATGCAGCACATGTGTGTTTGCCCGTCGAGTGAAACTCGGAGGAAGAGGGATCACTCGGAAGGAGAGAAGAAGGGAGAGAATTATGGTGTCTCCCCTTTTTCGGGTGATGATGTTGACTTTTGTGCAGGGTTTGTCAGTGAGCAGGAGGTGCGAGCGAGCGAGCGAGTCGAGCGAGGCCGAGAATGAGAGAGATTTGTTTTTTTTGAGGGACGACCGAAGGATCCAGAAGGACCCACAGACTTCCAATACGCATCCTGATGCGTCTTCTCTTGACAAAGAAAATGTCTGGGAGTTTGCGTACCTATTGCACGTGACTTGTGCTCACTGAAGTGTGGGACCTCACGCATGGGCACCACACGTAAGTGACAGACCTGTTGGTGTAAAAACTCGGTTGATTATTATAGTGCATTAGAACAAAGTTTCCTATGGATTCAAGGGTAGGAAATCCAAGTTAACTCATTTACATGACATTATTTTTTCCATGAAGCAAAGTTAACGCACCTATCAATTGGTACATTTTGGAGTGACTAAGAAGGATCCAGGCTTACTTATTCGTTTTCACGTGTAAAACTTGTCTAAATCTTGGTCAAACAAAATTGGCAGAAAATTCAAAAAAAAAACAGAAAAATGAAAAACCAAAGCGCACATAGTCTTCTTATATGTCATATAGTAAGCATTAAAGTTGATAAACAAGGTCTGGACATATTCAAACTAGCTAGACAAATCATGTATCTACCCCCTAACCCCTAAACTCTGTCTTATGAAGTCAAGCATGAAGATAAGTGGTTTTGGGTTTCAAACATGGAAATTTCAAAAACCTCCCAAAAACTTCATTTTAGGGTGACTAAGAAGGATACAGGCTTCCATTTTCATTTTCATGATCTATACTTGTTTAAATCTTGGTCAAACCTAGGATTTGACCAAGATTCAAATGTGCATCAAAATTCCATAAAAAATCAGAAAAACGAAAAACCAAAGCACATAGTTTTCTTATGTCACATACATATATATAGTAAGCATTCAAAAGTTGATAAACAAGGTCTAGCTAGACATATTCAAATAAGACAAATCATGTATCTACCCCTCTAAAACCATAAATAACTCTGTCTTATGAAGTCAAGCATGAAGAGAAGTGGTTTTTGGTTTCAAACATGGAAATTTCAAAAACCTCCCAAAATTAAAGCTTCGTTTTAGAGTGACTAGTTAAGAAGGATCCAGGCTTACCTTTTCATTTTCATGTTTTAAACTTGTTTAAATCTTGGTCAAACCTAGGATTTGACCAATATTCAAATGGGCATAAAATAAAAAAATAGATAAAATAAAAAACCAAAGCACATATTCTTCTTATGTCATATAGTAAGCATTCAAAAGTTCATAAACAAGGTCTAGACATATTCAAACCAGACAAATCATGTACCCCCTAACCCTAAACTTTGTCTTAATTATATATGAAGTCAAGCATGAAGCAGAGAAGTGTGGTTTTGGGTTTCAAACATGGAAATTTCAAAAACCTCCCAAAAAGCTTCATTTTAATTAGACGGGCTGGTTAATTAAGAAGGATCCATGATTAATTACCTTTTCATTGTCATGTTTTAAACATGTTTAAATCTTGGTCGAACCTAGGATTTGACCAAGATTCAAATGGGCATAACAATTCAGAAAAAAATCGAAAGAATGAAAAACAAAAGCACATAGCCTTCTTATGTCATATAGTAAGCATTCAAATTGATAAACATGGTCTAGACATATTCAAACCAGAAAAATCATGTATCTACCCCTAACCCTAAACTCTGTCTTATGAAGTCAAGCATGAACAGAAGTACGGTGGTTTTGGGTTTCAAACATGGTAAATTCAAGAACCTCCCAAAAGCTTCATTTTAGAGTTACTAAGAGAAAGATCCAGACTTAATTACCTTATCATTTTCACATGTTAAACTTGTTTAAATCTTGCTCAACAAACCTAGGATTTTACCAAGATTCTCAAATGGGCATAAAAATCAAAAAATGAAATACCAATGCACATAGTCCTCTTAAGTCATAAAGTAAGCATTCAAGTTGATAAACAAGGTCTAGACATATTCAAACAAGACAAATCATGTATCTACCCCCTATCGACCCTAAACTTCGTCTTATGAAGTCAAGCATGAAGAGAAGTGGTTTTGGGTTTCAAACATGGAAATTTCAAAAACCTCCCAAAATTCAGCTTCATTTTAGAGCGACTAAGAAGGATCGATGCTTACCTTTTCATTTCCATGTTTTAAACTTATTTAAATCTTGGTCAAACCTAGCTAGGATTTGACCAAGATTCAAATGGGCATAAAAATTCAGACAAAAAATCTAAAGAATGAAAAACCAAAGCACATAGCCTTCTTAATTATGTCATATAGTAAACACTCAAGTTGATAAACAAGCTAGGTCTAGACATATTCAAACCAGAAAAATCATGTGTATATCTACCCCTAACCCTAAACTCTGTCTTATGAAGTCAATCATGAAGAGAATTGGTTTTGGGTTTCAAACATGGAAATTTCAAGTACGTCCCAAAAGCTTCATATATTTTAGAGTGACTAATTAAGAAGGATCTTGGCTTACGTTTTCATTTTCATGCTTGAAACTTGTTTAAATCTTGGTTGAACCTAGGATTTGACCAGAATCAAATGTGCATAAAATTCTTTAAAAAAATAGAAAAATGAAAAACAAAAGCACATGGTCTTCTTATGTCATATAGTAAGCATTCAAGTTGATAAACAAGGTTTAGACATATTCAAACCAGACAAATCATGTATCTACCCCCTAACCCTAAACTCGGTCTTATGAAGTCTAGCATGAGGAGAAGTCGTTTTGGGTTTCAAACGTTTAAGCCAAAAGCCCCATTTCAAATATTTCAAACTTATTCAAATTTGAAAGACACACAAGTTATAGCACACATAGTGCATACATTCTCACACATACTGCACTAGATGCTAACCCGGCCTATAGTTTGAGGCCATTGGATGAGGTCGAAAAAAATCTTGGATTAGAAATGGGGTTGTTCGAACCCCGTAGTTGGATTTTTTGAACCTTGATCTGTAGTACTGGGCAAAGCCCTAGTTTAACCTATTTAATTATAGATTCGTAGGTCGATTTTTCTACCTTTTTATTATTACTATGCAGCACATGTGTGTTTGCCCGTCGAGTGAAACTCGGAGGAAGAGGGATCACTCGGAAGGAGAGAAGAAGGGAGAGAATTATGGTGTCTCCCCTTTTTCGGGTGATGATGTTGACTTTTGTGCAGGGTTTGTCAGTGAGCAGGAGGTGCGAGCGAGCGAGCGAGCGAGCGAGTCGAGCGAGGCCGAGAATGAGAGAGATTTGTTTTTTTTTTGAGAGGGACGACCGAAGGATCCAGAAGGACCCACAGACTTCCAATACGCATCCTGATGCGTCTTCTCTTGACAAAGAAAATGTCTGGGAGTTTGCGTACCTATTGCACGTGACTTGTGCTCACTGAAGTGTGGGACCTCACGCATGGGCACCACACGTAAGTGACAGACCTGTTGGTGTAAAAACTCGGTTGATTATTATAGTGCATTAGAACAAAGTTTCCTATGGATTCAAGGGTAGGAAATCCAAGTTAACTCATTTACATGACATTATTTTTTCCATGAAGCAAAGTTAACGCACCTATCAATTGGTACATTTTGGAGTGACTAAGAAGGATCCAGGCTTACTTATTCGTTTTCACGTGTAAAACTTGTCTAAATCTTGGTCAAACAAAATTGGCAGAAAATTCAAAAAAAAAACAGAAAAATGAAAAACCAAAGCGCACATAGTCTTCTTATATGTCATATAGTAAGCATTAAAGTTGATAAACAAGGTCTGGACATATTCAAACTAGCTAGACAAATCATGTATCTACCCCCTAACCCCTAAACTCTGTCTTATGACGAAGTCAAGCATGAAGATAAGTGGTTTTGGGTTTCAAACATGGAAATTTCAAAAACCTCCCAAAAACTTCATTTTAGGGTGACTAAGAAGGATACAGGCTTCCATTTTCATTTTCATGATCTATACTTGTTTAAATCTTGGTCAAACCTAGGATTTGACCAAGATTCAAATGTGCATCAAAATTCCATAAAAAATCAGAAAAACGAAAAACCAAAGCACATAGTTTTCTTATGTCACATACATATATATAGTAAGCATTCAAAAGTTGATAAACAAGGTCTAGCTAGACATATTCAAATAAGACAAATCATGTATCTACCCCTCTAAAACCATAAATAACTCTGTCTTATGAAGTCAAGCATGAAGAGAAGTGGTTTTTGGTTTCAAACATGGAAATTTCAAAAACCTCCCAAAATTAAAGCTTCGTTTTAGAGTGACTAGTTAAGAAGGATCCAGGCTTACCTTTTCATTTTCATGTTTTAAACTTGTTTAAATCTTGGTCAAACCTAGGATTTGACCAATATTCAAATGGGCATAAAATAAAAAAATAGATAAAATAAAAAACCAAAGCACATATTCTTCTTATGTCATATAGTAAGCATTCAAAAGTTCATAAACAAGGTCTAGACATATTCAAACCAGACAAATCATGTACCCCCTAACCCTAAACTTTGTCTTAATTATATATGAAGTCAAGCATGAAGCAGAGAAGTGTGGTTTTGGGTTTCAAACATGGAAATTTCAAAAACCTCCCAAAAAGCTTCATTTTAATTAGACGGGCTGGTTAATTAAGAAGGATCCATGATTAATTACCTTTTCATTGTCATGTTTTAAACATGTTTAAATCTTGGTCGAACCTAGGATTTGACCAAGATTCAAATGGGCATAACAATTCAGAAAAAAATCGAAAGAATGAAAAACAAAAGCACATAGCCTTCTTATGTCATATAGTAAGCATTCAAATTGATAAACATGGTCTAGACATATTCAAACCAGAAAAATCATGTATCTACCCCTAACCCTAAACTCTGTCTTATGAAGTCAAGCATGAACAGAAGTACGGTGGTTTTGGGTTTCAAACATGGTAAATTCAAGAACCTCCCAAAAGCTTCATTTTAGAGTTACTAAGAGAAAGATCCAGACTTAATTACCTTATCATTTTCACATGTTAAACTTGTTTAAATCTTGCTCAACAAACCTAGGATTTTACCAAGATTCTCAAATGGGCATAAAAATCAAAAAATGAAATACCAATGCACATAGTCCTCTTAAGTCATAAAGTAAGCATTCAAGTTGATAAACAAGGTCTAGACATATTCAAACAAGACAAATCATGTATCTACCCCCTATCGACCCTAAACTTCGTCTTATGAAGTCAAGCATGAAGAGAAGTGGTTTTGGGTTTCAAACATGGAAATTTCAAAAACCTCCCAAAATTCAGCTTCATTTTAGAGCGACTAAGAAGGATCGATGCTTACCTTTTCATTTCCATGTTTTAAACTTATTTAAATCTTGGTCAAACCTAGCTAGGATTTGACCAAGATTCAAATGGGCATAAAAATTCAGACAAAAAATCTAAAGAATGAAAAACCAAAGCACATAGCCTTCTTAATTATGTCATATAGTAAACACTCAAGTTGATAAACAAGCTAGGTCTAGACATATTCAAACCAGAAAAATCATGTGTATATCTACCCCTAACCCTAAACTCTGTCTTATGAAGTCAATCATGAAGAGAATTGGTTTTGGGTTTCAAACATGGAAATTTCAAGTACGTCCCAAAAGCTTCATATATTTTAGAGTGACTAATTAAGAAGGATCTTGGCTTACGTTTTCATTTTCATGCTTGAAACTTGTTTAAATCTTGGTTGAACCTAGGATTTGACCAGAATCAAATGTGCATAAAATTCTTTAAAAAAATAGAAAAATGAAAAACAAAAGCACATGGTCTTCTTATGTCATATAGTAAGCATTCAAGTTGATAAACAAGGTTTAGACATATTCAAACCAGACAAATCATGTATCTACCCCCTAACCCTAAACTCGGTCTTATGAAGTCTAGCATGAGGAGAAGTCGTTTTGGGTTTCAAACGTTTAAGCCAAAAGCCCCATTTCAAATATTTCAAACTTATTCAAATTTGAAAGACACACAAGTTATAGCACACATAGTGCATACATTCTCACACATACTGCACTAGATGCTAACCCGGCCTATAGTTTGAGGCCATTGGATGAGGTCGAAAAAAATCTTGGATTAGAAATGGGGTTGTTCGAACCCCGTAGTTGGATTTTTTGAACCTTGATCTGTAGTACTGGGCAAAGCCCTAGTTTAACCTATTTAATTATAGATTCGTAGGTCGATTTTTCTACCTTTTTATTATTACTATGCAGCACATGTGTGTTTGCCCGTCGAGTGAAACTCGGAGGAAGAGGGATCACTCGGAAGGAGAGAAGAAGGGAGAGAATTATGGTGTCTCCCCTTTTTCGGGTGATGATGTTGACTTTTGTGCAGGGTTTGTCAGTGAGCAGGAGGTGCGAGCGAGCGAGTCGAGCGAGGCCGAGAATGAGAGAGATTTGTTTTTTTTTTGAGAGGGACGACCGAAGGATCCAGAAGGACCCACAGACTTCCAATACGCATCCTGATGCGTCTTCTCTTGACAAAGAAAATGTCTGGGAGTTTGCGTACCTATTGCACGTGACTTGTGCTCACTGAAGTGTGGGACCTCACGCATGGGCACCACACGTAAGTGACAGACCTGTTGGTGTAAAAACTCGGTTGATTATTATAGTGCATTAGAACAAAGTTTCCTATGGATTCAAGGGTAGGAAATCCAAGTTAACTCATTTACATGACATTATTTTTTCCATGAAGCAAAGTTAACGCACCTATCAATTGGTACATTTTGGAGTGACTAAGAAGGATCCAGGCTTACTTATTCGTTTTCACGTGTAAAACTTGTCTAAATCTTGGTCAAACAAAATTGGCAGAAAATTCAAAAAAAAAACAGAAAAATGAAAAACCAAAGCGCACATAGTCTTCTTATATGTCATATAGTAAGCATTAAAGTTGATAAACAAGGTCTGGACATATTCAAACTAGCTAGACAAATCATGTATCTACCCCCTAACCCCTAAACTCTGTCTTATGACGAAGTCAAGCATGAAGATAAGTGGTTTTGGGTTTCAAACATGGAAATTTCAAAAACCTCCCAAAAACTTCATTTTAGGGTGACTAAGAAGGATACAGGCTTCCATTTTCATTTTCATGATCTATACTTGTTTAAATCTTGGTCAAACCTAGGATTTGACCAAGATTCAAATGTGCATCAAAATTCCATAAAAAATCAGAAAAACGAAAAACCAAAGCACATAGTTTTCTTATGTCACATACATATATATAGTAAGCATTCAAAAGTTGATAAACAAGGTCTAGCTAGACATATTCAAATAAGACAAATCATGTATCTACCCCTCTAAAACCATAAATAACTCTGTCTTATGAAGTCAAGCATGAAGAGAAGTGGTTTTTGGTTTCAAACATGGAAATTTCAAAAACCTCCCAAAATTAAAGCTTCGTTTTAGAGTGACTAGTTAAGAAGGATCCAGGCTTACCTTTTCATTTTCATGTTTTAAACTTGTTTAAATCTTGGTCAAACCTAGGATTTGACCAATATTCAAATGGGCATAAAATAAAAAAATAGATAAAATAAAAAACCAAAGCACATATTCTTCTTATGTCATATAGTAAGCATTCAAAAGTTCATAAACAAGGTCTAGACATATTCAAACCAGACAAATCATGTACCCCCTAACCCTAAACTTTGTCTTAATTATATATGAAGTCAAGCATGAAGCAGAGAAGTGTGGTTTTGGGTTTCAAACATGGAAATTTCAAAAACCTCCCAAAAAGCTTCATTTTAATTAGACTGGCTGGTTAATTAAGAAGGATCCATGATTAATTACCTTTTCATTGTCATGTTTTAAACATGTTTAAATCTTGGTCGAACCTAGGATTTGACCAAGATTCAAATGGGCATAACAATTCAGAAAAAAATCGAAAGAATGAAAAACAAAAGCACATAGCCTTCTTATGTCATATAGTAAGCATTCAAATTGATAAACATGGTCTAGACATATTCAAACCAGAAAAATCATGTATCTACCCCTAACCCTAAACTCTGTCTTATGAAGTCAAGCATGAACAGAAGTACGGTGGTTTTGGGTTTCAAACATGGTAAATTCAAGAACCTCCCAAAAGCTTCATTTTAGAGTTACTAAGAGAAAGATCCAGACTTAATTACCTTATCATTTTCACATGTTAAACTTGTTTAAATCTTGCTCAACAAACCTAGGATTTTACCAAGATTCTCAAATGGGCATAAAAATCAAAAAATGAAATACCAATGCACATAGTCCTCTTAAGTCATAAAGTAAGCATTCAAGTTGATAAACAAGGTCTAGACATATTCAAACAAGACAAATCATGTATCTACCCCCTATCGACCCTAAACTTCGTCTTATGAAGTCAAGCATGAAGAGAAGTGGTTTTGGGTTTCAAACATGGAAATTTCAAAAACCTCCCAAAATTCAGCTTCATTTTAGAGCGACTAAGAAGGATCGATGCTTACCTTTTCATTTCCATGTTTTAAACTTATTTAAATCTTGGTCAAACCTAGCTAGGATTTGACCAAGATTCAAATGGGCATAAAAATTCAGACAAAAAATCTAAAGAATGAAAAACCAAAGCACATAGCCTTCTTAATTATGTCATATAGTAAACACTCAAGTTGATAAACAAGCTAGGTCTAGACATATTCAAACCAGAAAAATCATGTGTATATCTACCCCTAACCCTAAACTCTGTCTTATGAAGTCAATCATGAAGAGAATTGGTTTTGGGTTTCAAACATGGAAATTTCAAGTACGTCCCAAAAGCTTCATATATTTTAGAGTGACTAATTAAGAAGGATCTTGGCTTACGTTTTCATTTTCATGCTTGAAACTTGTTTAAATCTTGGTTGAACCTAGGATTTGACCAGAATCAAATGTGCATAAAATTCTTAAAAAAAATAGAAAAATGAAAAACAAAAGCACATGGTCTTCTTATGTCATATAGTAAGCATTCAAGTTGATAAACAAGGTTTAGACATATTCAAACCAGACAAATCATGTATCTACCCCCTAACCCTAAACTCGGTCTTATGAAGTCTAGCATGAGGAGAAGTCGTTTTGGGTTTCAAACGTTTAAGCCAAAAGCCCCATTTCAAATATTTCAAACTTATTCAAATTTGAAAGACACACAAGTTATAGCACACATAGTGCATACATTCTCACACATACTGCACTAGATGCTAACCCGGCCTATAGTTTGAGGCCATTGGATGAGGTCGAAAAAAATCTTGGATTAGAAATGGGGTTGTTCGAACCCCGTAGTTGGATTTTTTGAACCTTGATCTGTAGTACTGGGCAAAGCCCTAGTTTAACCTATTTAATTATAGATTCGTAGGTCGATTTTTCTACCTTTTTATTATTACTATGCAGCACATGTGTGTTTGCCCGTCGAGTGAAACTCGGAGGAAGAGGGATCACTCGGAAGGAGAGAAGAAGGGAGAGAATTATGGTGTCTCCCCTTTTTCGGGTGATGATGTTGACTTTTGTGCAGGGTTTGTCAGTGAGCAGGAGGTGCGAGCGAGCGAGCGAGCGAGCGAGTCGAGCGAGGCCGAGAATGAGAGAGATTTGTTTTTTTTGTGAGAGGGACGACCGAAGGATCCAGAAGGACCCACAGACTTCCAATACGCATCCTGATGCGTCTTCTCTTGACAAAGAAAATGTCTGGGAGTTTGCGTACCTATTGCACGTGACTTGTGCTCACTGAAGTGTGGGACCTCACGCATGGGCACCACACGTAAGTGACAGACCTGTTGGTGTAAAAACTCGGTTGATTATTATAGTGCATTAGAACAAAGTTTCCTATGGATTCAAGGGTAGGAAATCCAAGTTAACTCATTTACATGACATTATTTTTTCCATGAAGCAAAGTTAACGCACCTATCAATTGGTACATTTTGGAGTGACTAAGAAGGATCCAGGCTTACTTATTCGTTTTCACGTGTAAAACTTGTCTAAATCTTGGTCAAACAAAATTGGCAGAAAATTCAAAAAAAAAACAGAAAAATGAAAAACCAAAGCGCACATAGTCTTCTTATATGTCATATAGTAAGCATTAAAGTTGATAAACAAGGTCTGGACATATTCAAACTAGCTAGACAAATCATGTATCTACCCCCTAACCCCTAAACTCTGTCTTATGACGAAGTCAAGCATGAAGATAAGTGGTTTTGGGTTTCAAACATGGAAATTTCAAAAACCTCCCAAAAACTTCATTTTAGGGTGACTAAGAAGGATACAGGCTTCCATTTTCATTTTCATGATCTATACTTGTTTAAATCTTGGTCAAACCTAGGATTTGACCAAGATTCAAATGTGCATCAAAATTCCATAAAAAATCAGAAAAACGAAAAACCAAAGCACATAGTTTTCTTATGTCACATACATATATATAGTAAGCATTCAAAAGTTGATAAACAAGGTCTAGCTAGACATATTCAAATAAGACAAATCATGTATCTACCCCTCTAAAACCATAAATAACTCTGTCTTATGAAGTCAAGCATGAAGAGAAGTGGTTTTTGGTTTCAAACATGGAAATTTCAAAAACCTCCCAAAATTAAAGCTTCGTTTTAGAGTGACTAGTTAAGAAGGATCCAGGCTTACCTTTTCATTTTCATGTTTTAAACTTGTTTAAATCTTGGTCAAACCTAGGATTTGACCAATATTCAAATGGGCATAAAATAAAAAAATAGATAAAATAAAAAACCAAAGCACATATTCTTCTTATGTCATATAGTAAGCATTCAAAAGTTCATAAACAAGGTCTAGACATATTCAAACCAGACAAATCATGTACCCCCTAACCCTAAACTTTGTCTTAATTATATATGAAGTCAAGCATGAAGCAGAGAAGTGTGGTTTTGGGTTTCAAACATGGAAATTTCAAAAACCTCCCAAAAAGCTTCATTTTAATTAGACGGGCTGGTTAATTAAGAAGGATCCATGATTAATTACCTTTTCATTGTCATGTTTTAAACATGTTTAAATCTTGGTCGAACCTAGGATTTGACCAAGATTCAAATGGGCATAACAATTCAGAAAAAAATCGAAAGAATGAAAAACAAAAGCACATAGCCTTCTTATGTCATATAGTAAGCATTCAAATTGATAAACATGGTCTAGACATATTCAAACCAGAAAAATCATGTATCTACCCCTAACCCTAAACTCTGTCTTATGAAGTCAAGCATGAACAGAAGTACGGTGGTTTTGGGTTTCAAACATGGTAAATTCAAGAACCTCCCAAAAGCTTCATTTTAGAGTTACTAAGAGAAAGATCCAGACTTAATTACCTTATCATTTTCACATGTTAAACTTGTTTAAATCTTGCTCAACAAACCTAGGATTTTACCAAGATTCTCAAATGGGCATAAAAATCAAAAAATGAAATACCAATGCACATAGTCCTCTTAAGTCATAAAGTAAGCATTCAAGTTGATAAACAAGGTCTAGACATATTCAAACAAGACAAATCATGTATCTACCCCCTATCGACCCTAAACTTCGTCTTATGAAGTCAAGCATGAAGAGAAGTGGTTTTGGGTTTCAAACATGGAAATTTCAAAAACCTCCCAAAATTCAGCTTCATTTTAGAGCGACTAAGAAGGATCGATGCTTACCTTTTCATTTCCATGTTTTAAACTTATTTAAATCTTGGTCAAACCTAGCTAGGATTTGACCAAGATTCAAATGGGCATAAAAATTCAGACAAAAAATCTAAAGAATGAAAAACCAAAGCACATAGCCTTCTTAATTATGTCATATAGTAAACACTCAAGTTGATAAACAAGCTAGGTCTAGACATATTCAAACCAGAAAAATCATGTGTATATCTACCCCTAACCCTAAACTCTGTCTTATGAAGTCAATCATGAAGAGAATTGGTTTTGGGTTTCAAACATGGAAATTTCAAGTACGTCCCAAAAGCTTCATATATTTTAGAGTGACTAATTAAGAAGGATCTTGGCTTACGTTTTCATTTTCATGCTTGAAACTTGTTTAAATCTTGGTTGAACCTAGGATTTGACCAGAATCAAATGTGCATAAAATTCTTAAAAAAATAGAAAAATGAAAAACAAAAGCACATGGTCTTCTTATGTCATATAGTAAGCATTCAAGTTGATAAACAAGGTTTAGACATATTCAAACCAGACAAATCATGTATCTACCCCCTAACCCTAAACTCGGTCTTATGAAGTCTAGCATGAGGAGAAGTCGTTTTGGGTTTCAAACGTTTAAGCCAAAAGCCCCATTTCAAATATTTCAAACTTATTCAAATTTGAAAGACACACAAGTTATAGCACACATAGTGCATACATTCTCACACATACTGCACTAGATGCTAACCCGGCCTATAGTTTGAGGCCATTGGATGAGGTCGAAAAAAATCTTGGATTAGAAATGGGGTTGTTCGAACCCCGTAGTTGGATTTTTTGAACCTTGATCTGTAGTACTGGGCAAAGCCCTAGTTTAACCTATTTAATTATAGATTCGTAGGTCGATTTTTCTACCTTTTTATTATTACTATGCAGCACATGTGTGTTTGCCCGTCGAGTGAAACTCGGAGGAAGAGGGATCACTCGGAAGGAGAGAAGAAGGGAGAGAATTATGGTGTCTCCCCTTTTTCGGGTGATGATGTTGACTTTTGTGCAGGGTTTGTCAGTGAGCAGGAGGTGCGAGCGAGCGAGCGAGTCGAGCGAGGCCGAGAATGAGAGAGATTTGTTTTTTTTTTGTGAGAGGGACGACCGAAGGATCCAGAAGGACCCACAGACTTCCAATACGCATCCTGATGCGTCTTCTCTTGACAAAGAAAATGTCTGGGAGTTTGCGTACCTATTGCACGTGACTTGTGCTCACTGAAGTGTGGGACCTCACGCATGGGCACCACACGTAAGTGACAGACCTGTTGGTGTAAAAACTCGGTTGATTATTATAGTGCATTAGAACAAAGTTTCCTATGGATTCAAGGGTAGGAAATCCAAGTTAACTCATTTACATGACATTATTTTTTCCATGAAGCAAAGTTAACGCACCTATCAATTGGTACATTTTGGAGTGACTAAGAAGGATCCAGGCTTACTTATTCGTTTTCACGTGTAAAACTTGTCTAAATCTTGGTCAAACAAAATTGGCAGAAAATTCAAAAAAAAAACAGAAAAATGAAAAACCAAAGCGCACATAGTCTTCTTATATGTCATATAGTAAGCATTAAAGTTGATAAACAAGGTCTGGACATATTCAAACTAGCTAGACAAATCATGTATCTACCCCCTAACCCCTAAACTCTGTCTTATGACGAAGTCAAGCATGAAGATAAGTGGTTTTGGGTTTCAAACATGGAAATTTCAAAAACCTCCCAAAAACTTCATTTTAGGGTGACTAAGAAGGATACAGGCTTCCATTTTCATTTTCATGATCTATACTTGTTTAAATCTTGGTCAAACCTAGGATTTGACCAAGATTCAAATGTGCATCAAAATTCCATAAAAAATCAGAAAAACGAAAAACCAAAGCACATAGTTTTCTTATGTCACATACATATATATAGTAAGCATTCAAAAGTTGATAAACAAGGTCTAGCTAGACATATTCAAATAAGACAAATCATGTATCTACCCCTCTAAAACCATAAATAACTCTGTCTTATGAAGTCAAGCATGAAGAGAAGTGGTTTTTGGTTTCAAACATGGAAATTTCAAAAACCTCCCAAAATTAAAGCTTCGTTTTAGAGTGACTAGTTAAGAAGGATCCAGGCTTACCTTTTCATTTTCATGTTTTAAACTTGTTTAAATCTTGGTCAAACCTAGGATTTGACCAATATTCAAATGGGCATAAAATAAAAAAATAGATAAAATAAAAAACCAAAGCACATATTCTTCTTATGTCATATAGTAAGCATTCAAAAGTTCATAAACAAGGTCTAGACATATTCAAACCAGACAAATCATGTACCCCCTAACCCTAAACTTTGTCTTAATTATATATGAAGTCAAGCATGAAGCAGAGAAGTGTGGTTTTGGGTTTCAAACATGGAAATTTCAAAAACCTCCCAAAAAGCTTCATTTTAATTAGACGGGCTGGTTAATTAAGAAGGATCCATGATTAATTACCTTTTCATTGTCATGTTTTAAACTTGTTTAAATCTTGGTCGAACCTAGGATTTGACCAAGATTCAAATGGGCATAACAATTCAGAAAAAAATCGAAAGAATGAAAAACAAAAGCACATAGCCTTCTTATGTCATATAGTAAGCATTCAAATTGATAAACATGGTCTAGACATATTCAAACCAGAAAAATCATGTATCTACCCCTAACCCTAAACTCTGTCTTATGAAGTCAAGCATGAACAGAAGTACGGTGGTTTTGGGTTTCAAACATGGTAAATTCAAGAACCTCCCAAAAGCTTCATTTTAGAGTTACTAAGAGAAAGATCCAGACTTAATTACCTTATCATTTTCACATGTTAAACTTGTTTAAATCTTGCTCAACAAACCTAGGATTTTACCAAGATTCTCAAATGGGCATAAAAATCAAAAAATGAAATACCAATGCACATAGTCCTCTTAAGTCATAAAGTAAGCATTCAAGTTGATAAACAAGGTCTAGACATATTCAAACAAGACAAATCATGTATCTACCCCCTATCGACCCTAAACTTCGTCTTATGAAGTCAAGCATGAAGAGAAGTGGTTTTGGGTTTCAAACATGGAAATTTCAAAAACCTCCCAAAATTCAGCTTCATTTTAGAGCGACTAAGAAGGATCGATGCTTACCTTTTCATTTCCATGTTTTAAACTTATTTAAATCTTGGTCAAACCTAGCTAGGATTTGACCAAGATTCAAATGGGCATAAAAATTCAGACAAAAAATCTAAAGAATGAAAAACCAAAGCACATAGCCTTCTTAATTATGTCATATAGTAAACACTCAAGTTGATAAACAAGCTAGGTCTAGACATATTCAAACCAGAAAAATCATGTGTATATCTACCCCTAACCCTAAACTCTGTCTTATGAAGTCAATCATGAAGAGAATTGGTTTTGGGTTTCAAACATGGAAATTTCAAGTACGTCCCAAAAGCTTCATATATTTTAGAGTGACTAATTAAGAAGGATCTTGGCTTACGTTTTCATTTTCATGCTTGAAACTTGTTTAAATCTTGGTTGAACCTAGGATTTGACCAGAATCAAATGTGCATAAAATTCTTAAAAAAATAGAAAAATGAAAAACAAAAGCACATGGTCTTCTTATGTCATATAGTAAGCATTCAAGTTGATAAACAAGGTTTAGACATATTCAAACCAGACAAATCATGTATCTACCCCCTAACCCTAAACTCGGTCTTATGAAGTCTAGCATGAGGAGAAGTCGTTTTGGGTTTCAAACGTTTAAGCCAAAAGCCCCATTTCAAATATTTCAAACTTATTCAAATTTGGTTCAAATTTGAAAGACACACAAGTTATAGCACACATAGTGCATACATTCTCACACATACTGCACTAGATGCTAACCCGGCCTATAGTTTGAGGTTTTTGAAATTTCCATGTTTGAAACCCAAAACCACTTCTCTTCATGCTTGGCTTCGTAAGATAGAGTTTAGGGTTTGGGGTAGATACGTACATGATTTTTCTAAGTATTTTTACGCCCATTTGAATCTTCGTCAAATCCTAAGTTTGACCAAGATTTGAACAAGTTTAAAAACATGAAAATGAAAAGGGTAAGCCTGGATCCTTGTTTAGGGTTAGGGGGTAGATACATGATTTTTGTGGTTTGAATATGTCAGACCTTGTTTATCACCTTGATATATGACATAGGAAGACGGTGTGCTTTTGTTTTTCTTTTTTTTGAATTTTTATGCCCATTTGAATCTTGGTCAAGTCATAGGTTTGACCAAGATTTAAACATGTTTAAAACATGAAAATGAAAAGGTAAGCCTGGATCCTTCTTAGTCACTCCAAAATGTACCAATTGATAAATGAGTTAACTTGGCTTCATGGAAAAAATAATGTCATGTAAATGATTTAACTTGGCTTTCGTACCCTTGAATCCATAGGAAACTTTGTATAAATGTAGTAGTATAATAATCAACCGAGTTTTTACATCAACAGGTCTGTCACTTACGTGTGGTGCCCATGCGTGAGGTCCCACACTTCAGTGAGCACAAGTCACGTGCAATAGGTACGCAAACTCCCAGACATTTTCTTTGTCAAGAGAAGACGCATCAGGATGCGTATTGGAAGTCTGTGGGTCCTTCTGGATCCTTCGGTCGTCCCTCTCACAAAAAAACAAATCTCTCTCATTCTCGGCCTCGCTCGACTCGCTCGCTCGCTCGCACCTCCTGCTCACTGACAAACCCTGCACAAAAGTCAACATCATCACCCGAAAAAGGGGAGACACCATAATTCTCTCCCTTCTTCTCTCCTTCCGAGTGATCCCTCTTCCTCCGAGTTTCACTCGACGGGCAAACACACATGTGCTGCATAGTAATAATAAAAAAGTAGAAAAATCGACCTACGAATCTATGATTAAATAGGTTAAACTAGGGTTTTGCCCACTACTACAGATCAAGTTCAAAAATATCCAACTACTAGTTCGATTTTGGGCTACTAATATAAAATTAAAATAAGTTGAACTAGTATTCCTCTAAAAAATCATTTTGGTATGCATTGTTTGATACTTTTCATAGCTATAGTGCATCACAAATTTATGATTTCATGCTTTGCTTTGCCAATTTCGATTTTTTCTAACCACCTTCTCTTTGATTTCAAATTTAGGTCAAACTATCGATGCCTACTATGTGTTCTACTTGAATTGGATGCAGCGTGCGCACATGTTTTGCCATTGTTCTGGGCTTCCACACATCTTTGGGGCATCCAAGTATTTAAGTTACCTTGTTTTTTTGAATTGTAATTCATACCCTTCCTCCCAATTTTTATGCCCATTTGAATCTTGGTCAAATCCTAAGTTTGACCAAGATTTGAACAAGTTTAAAACATGAAAATGAAAAGGTAAGCCTGAATCCTTCTTAGTCACTCAAAAATGAGAAGCTTTTGGGAGTTTTTTGAAATTTCCATGTTTCAAACCCAAAACCACTTCTCTTCATGCTTGACTTCATAAGACAGAGTTTAGGGTTAGGGGGTAGATACATGATTTGTCTAGTTTGTTGTTTAGACCTTGTTTATCAACTTGAATATAATGCTTACTATATGACATAATAATACTATGTGCTTTGGTTTTCATTTTTTTTTGATTTTTTCTGAATTTTTATGCCCATTTGATCTTGGTCAAATCCTAGGCTTAACCAATATTTAAACAAGTTTAAAACATGAAAATGAAAAGGTAAGCCTGTATCCTTCTTAGTCACTCCAAAATGAAGCTTTTGGGAAGGTTTTTGAAATTTCCATGTTTGAAATCCAAAACGACTTCTCTTCGTGCTTGACTTCATAAGACAAAGTTTAGGGCTAGGGGTAGAAACATGATTTTTCTGGTTTGAATATGTCTAGACCTTGTTTACCAACTTGAGTGCTTACTATATGACATAAGAAGGCTATATGCTTTGGTTTTTCATTTTTTTTGAAATTTTATGCCCATTTGAATCTTGATCAAATCCTAGGTACGGTTTGACCAAGATTTGAACAATTTTAAAACATGAAAATAAAAGGTAAGCCCAACCTGGATCCTTTAGTCACTCTAAAATGAAGCTTTTGGGGGGTTCTTGAAATTTCCAAGTTTGAAACCCAAAACCACTTTTCTTCATGCTTGACTACATAAGACAGAGTTTAGGGTTAGGGGTAGATACATGATTTTTCTTGTTTGAATATATCTAGACCTTGTTTATATCAACTTTAATGCTAACTATATGACATAAGAAAACTATGTGCTTTGGTTTTTAATTTTTCTGATTTTTTTATTTTGATGCACATTTGAATCTTTGTCAAATCCTAGGTTTGACCAAGATTTAAACAAGTATAAAACATGAAAATGAAAAGGGGAAGCCTGTATCCTTTCTTAGTCACTCTAAAATGAAGTTTTTGGGATGTTCTTGAAATTTTCATGTTTGAAACCCAAAACCACTTCTCTTCATGCTTGACTTCATAAGATAGAGTTTAGGGGCTAGGGGATAGATACATGATTTGCCTAGGTTTGAATATGCATGTCCAAACCTTGTTTATCAACTTGAATGCTTACTATATGACATAAGAAGACTATATGCTTTTGTTTTTCATTTTTCTGATTTTTTTTAAAATTTTATGCCCATTTGAATCTTTTGGTCAAATCCTTGGTTTAATTTGACACGGATTTAAACAAGTTTAAAATATGAAAATGAAAAGGTGGTAAGCAGGCATGGATCCTTCTTATATATATTAGTCACTCTAAAATGAAGCTTTTGGGAGGTTTTTGAAATTTCCATGTTTGAAACCCAAAACCACTTCTCTTCATGTTGTTGACTTCATAAGATAGAGTTTAGGGGTTAGGGGTATAGATACATGATTTGTCTTGTTTGAATATGTGTCTAGACCTTGTTTATCAACTTTAATGCTTACTATATGACATAAGAACACTATGTGCTTTAATTTGGTTTTTATTTTTTTTAAATTTTGATGCACATTTTGAATCTTGGTCAAATCCTAGGTTTGACCGAGATTTGAACAAGTTTAAAACAAGAAAATAAAAGGTAAGCCCGCCAGACTGGATCCTTCTTAGTCACTCTATAATGAAGCTTTTAGGGGGGTTGTTGAAAATGTAAGCATGTATCCTTCTTAGTACGTCACACCACAATGCTTTTGGGAGGGTTTTTGAAATGTCCATGTTTGAAACCCAAAACGACTTCTCTTCGTGCTTGACTTCATAATTAAGACAAAGTTTAGGGTTAGGGGTAGATACATGATTTTTCTGGTTTGAATATGTCTAGACTTTGTTTATCAACTAGCTTGAGTTTTGGGTTTCAAACATGGAAATTTCAAGAACCTCCCAAAAGCTTCATTTTAGAGTGACTAAGAAGGATCCAGGCTTACCTTTTCATTTTCATGTTTTAAACTTGTTTAAATCCTGGTCAAACCTAGGATTTGACAAAGATTCAAATATATGGGCATAAAATTCAAAAAAAATAGAAAAATGAAAAACCAAAGCACATAATCTTCTTATGTCATATAGTAAGCATTAAAGTTGACAAAAAAGGTCTAGACATATGCAAACTAGCACTACAAGAAAAGTTGCCATGGCCGACGAAGTTGAAGTCGCGCCGTGGTTGCTGGTGTACCATGGCCGACGATTTTGGTCCCTCCGTGGTGCATGTCAAAACTTTTTTTTCTCGTTTTTGAGGCCACCTAGCCCGACGAAAGCGGCCAAAACGTGGCGTATGGTGGCCCGGGACGTGGTGCATCTCGAAATCTCGGGTTCGCCGGCCGAGTCAACGCAAATCCGCACCGCCGAGGGATGTAGGGCCCAGATGGCAGCCTCTCTGGCATTGTTTTTTTTCTACATCGCGCCATCTCGTTCAACGAGCCGTTTACGATGCAGGATCATGGGTCCCGCATGTCATCCTCTATGAACCAAAATTCTTTCTATTCTTGGATTTTTTTGACCCCCTGATTTCTGGCTACTTCCTTTTTCTTTTGATCCCTTGCCGCCTTGGAAACGTTGAGACCGCTGCTGCTAAATGGGACCCGCATGTCATCCTCTATGTGCAATCAACTTTCTTTTCTTGGAGTTTTTTTTGGCACCTCAAATTTGGTCACTTGCCTTTTTCTTTCGATCCCCTGCCGCCTCTCAAACGGTGATACCGCTGCTGCTAACTGGGACCCGCATGTCATCCTCTATGTACTATAAAACTTTCTTTTCATGGATTATTTTTGGCACCTCAAATTTGGTCACTTGCCTTTTTCTTTCGATCCCCTGCCGCCTCTCAAACGGTGATACCGCTGCTGCTAACTGGGACCCGCATGTCATCCTCTATGTACTATAAAACTTTCTTTTCCTGGATTATTTTTGGCACCTCAAATTTGGTCACTTGCCTTTTTCTTTCGATCCCCTGCCGCCTCTCAAACGGTGATACCGCTGCTGCTAACTGGGACCCGCATGTCATCCTCAATGTACTATAAAACTTTCTTTTCCTGGATTATTTTTGGCACCTCAAATTTGGTCACTTGCCTTTTTCTTTCGATCCCCTGCCGCCTCTCAAACGGTGATACCGCTGCTGCTAAATGGGACCCGCATGTCATCCTCTATGTACTATAAAACTTTCTTTTCTTGAATTATTTTTGGCACCTCATATTTGGTCACTTACCTTTTTCTTTCGATCCCCTGCCGCCTCTCAAACAGTGATACCGCTGCTGCTAAATGGGACCCGCATGTCATCCTCTATGTACTATAAAACTTTCTTTTCTTGGATTTTTTTGGCACCTCATATTTCGTCACTTGACTTTTTCTTTCGATCCCCTGCTGCCTCTCAAACAGTGATACCGCTGCTGCTAAATGGGACCCGCATGTCATCCTCTATGTACTATAAAACTTTCTTTTCTTGGATTTTTTTGGCTCCTCATATTTGGGCACTTGCCTTTTTCTTTCGATCCCCTGCTGCCTCTCAAACAGTGATACCGCTGCTGCTAAATGGGACCCGCATGTCATCCTCTATGTACTATAAAACTTTCTTTTCTTGAATTATTTTTGGCTCCTCATATTTGGGCACTTGCCTTTTTCTTTCGATCTCATGCCACGTTTGAAACGTTGAGGAACCTGCTGGCTCATGGGACCCGCATGTCATCCTCTATGTGCTATAAAAGTTTCCTTTGTTGGATTTTTTTCACCCTCTGATTTTTGGCTTGCCTTTTTCTTTTGATCCCCTGCCCCCTTTGAAACGTTGAGTAAGCTGTTGGCTCAAGGGACCCGCATGTCATCCTCTATGTCCATCAACTTTCTTTTCTTAGATTTTTTTTCACCCCCTAATTACTAGCTACTTTCTTTTTCTTTTGATCTCAAGCCGCATTACAAACATTGAGACCGCTGCTGCAAAATGGGACCCACATGTCATCCTCTATGTACAATAAATCTTGGATTATTTTTGGCTCCTGATATTTGGTCACTTGCCTTTTTCTTTCGATCTCATGCCGCCTTTGAAACGTTGAGTAAGCTGCTGGCTCATGGGTCCCGCATGTCATCCTCTACGAACAATAAAAGTTTCCTTTCTTGGAGTTATTTTTTACCCCTAATTTCTGGCTATTTGCCTTTTTCTTTTGATCCCCTGCCCCCGTTGAAACGATGAGGACGCTGTTGGCAGGTCGGTCCCACATGTCATCCTCTATGAACAATAAAAGTTTCCTTTGGTGGATTTATTTTTGACCCCTAATTAATTTCTGGCTATTTCCTTTATTTTTCTTTTGATCCCCTGCCGCCTTGGAATTGTTGAGAATGCTGCTGCCTCATTTTTCTTTTGGTCCTGTGCCGCCTTGGAAACGTTGAGACCGCTGCTACAAAATGGGACCCGCATGTCATCCTCTATGTACAATAAAGTTTCTTTTCTTGGATTATTTTTGGCTCCTGATATTATGTCACTTGCCTTTTTCTTTCGATCTCATGCCGACTTTGAAACGTTGAGGATGCTGCTGCCTCATGGGTCCCGCATGTCATCCTCTCAGAACGATAAATGTTTTGTTTTCTTGTATTTTTTTACCAACTGATTTTTGGCTTTTTTTATTTTCGATCCCCTGCCGCCTTTGAAACGTTGACTCCGCTGCTGGCTCATGGGTCCCCGATGTCAGCCTCCCCGTACAAGAAACATGTGATATTTTATTTTGCAGACAATAAACGTTGTATTTCGCTCTGAGCTATTGCAAACGGATAAATTAAATCTTTATATCTACATAAACAAACTTATATGTTGAATCTCCTTGTTTTTTGTTTTTGCGAAGCATAGGACTTTCCTGTTTTTTTTTTGAGAAAAATCCGACCTTTCCTGTTTTGGAGTGGGCTGAAATTGTACGAGTCAAAAGGCCCAGCAGGATAGTTCGAAGGCCCAGATGTCCAGATACAGCCCAATTAAAATCTTTCTTTTCTTGGATTTTTTTCACACCCTGATTTCTGGCTACTTCATTTTTCTTTCGGTCCTGTGCCGCCTTGGAAGCGTTGAGACCGCTGCTACAAAATGGGACCCGCATGTCATCCTCTATGTACAATAAAGTTTCTTTTCTTGGATTATTTTTGGCTCCTGATATTATGTCACTTGACTTTTTCTTTCAATCTCATGCCGACTTTGAAACGTTGAGGAAGCTGCTGGCTCATGGGTCCCGCATGTCATCCTCTATGAACAATAAAAGTTTTCTTTGTTGGATTTATTTTTTTCCCCTAATTTCTGGCTATTTGTCTTTTTCTTTTGATCCCCTGCCCCCTTTGAAACGATGACGACGCAGCTGGCAAGTCGGTCCCACATGTCATCCTCTATGAACAATAAAAGTTTCCTTTGATGGATTTATTTTTGACCCTAATTAATTTCTGGCTATTTCCTTTTTTATTTTGATCCCCTGCCGCCTTGAAATAGTTGAGGATGCTGCTGCCTCATGGGTCCCGCATGTCATACTCTCAGAAAGGTAAATGTTTCTTTTCTTGAATTTGTTTACCAACTGATTTTTGGCTTATTTTTTCTTTCGATCTCCTGCCACCTTTAAAACGTTGACGACGCTGCTGGCTCATGGGTCCCCAATGTCAGCCTCCCCATACTGCAAATCCTCTTTCTGCAAAGGTTGTATTTCTAGATAGATAAGGTGGATTCGAATCTGCCATGGTTCAGGCAGCTCAGGTAAGCCTTCTTGCACTAATTAATGGAAGTAGTGTATCGCAAGGTCAAGACATGTGGCTCAGTGTAATGAATCTATATGAATCATGTTGTGGGTTCAATCTGATAGTTCTCTAACAGGTCAGCCAAAATAGAAATTAAGTTTTTTTCTAAAAGGGAAATGCAAATTAAGATGAACACAAACATTAGTTATCATAATAGCTGATCATACATACATACTTGCTAAGAGCAAAAGCTTGCCAGAGTTTTACCACCCATACAATTAATTAGCAGTTCAGATAAGATAACCTTATATAAGTATAACTACAAATGCATTTGCTAAGGGCTCATGGGACAACAGAACTAGACAACCGCGAACTTTATGACCAGCATGTCACAGCGGCATCGAAAGATCTTGACCTTCAACTTTGATCCAATGCGAAGTTTGGCACCGTCAATGAACTTTTTCCACCTGGAAGTAACAGCCAAGCGGCCATCTGTGGGACTGACAGAGTACCGTCCCTCCACGGTGAGACCTTCACTCTCCATGACGAGGGATATCTTGCCCCTTCGGCCAGCATTGAGATCCTTGGAGATACTTTTAGGCAATTTCTGATTCAAAGCAAGAGATACCACCAAAAATTAGTCAATGGCACCAATGCACTGAACCATGTGAGACTTTGAGCAGAGAAGACATCAAGATAAGAGCAGTTATGCTGTCATATACTCACGAACATAGCCTTCAGATGCGTCCTGGTCACCACACGGGTGGCCACAGCAATGAGCTGAGACCTCGGTGATCTGGCTGGGGCAGGTGCATGAGCCTGGGCTGGTACACGAGCTGGTGCTGATGCAGGAGACTGCTGGGCAGGTGCAGTAAACGGTGCCTCTAGAGGAACCGGTGCTGATGCAGGAGACTGTTGGGCAGGTGCAGTAAACGGTGCAGCTAGAGGAACCAGTGCTGATGCAGGAGCCTGCTGGGCATGTGTAGTATATGGGGCCTCTACAGGAACCAATGCTGATGTAGGGGACTGCTGGGTAGATGCAGTAAACGGAGCTGGTACAGGAACCGGTGCTGATGCAGGAGAGTGGGAAGCCGGTGCCGGTGCTGGTGTGGTTGCCCTTTGTGACATCCGCTCCTGTTCCGTCAGGGGATCTGCAGCTTTGATCATGTTAAACCCAGCAAGCTAGAACAGAGGGAATGGTTTAGAACAACTGCTCAGAATGCAGTTATCAAAAGATATGAGTAGAAAAAAGTTACATATTATATATTTGGAAGTGTCTCCAACTCTGTAAGCAGTTACGTATATCTGCCCGTTTGAGTTTCTGATCCTCAGCTCGTCGCCCTTCTTCAGACCGTAGTCAAAAGCAAACTTTCTCCAATCATGTCCATACAAATATGTGATGGCCTGCGTCTTGTAGACATACACCTCATAGACCGTGTAGGTGTTCATCAATTTGCCATTGCCATGCATAGTGAAAGATCCTTCATGCGGACACATCTGGTTAATCATTGGACGAAGTTCACAAGGTACAGTCTGCATGTGAAAATTGATACAAATGTAAGAAGCAGGAAGACTAAAAACAAGACTTTACTATATGCCAATTCATGCTAAACCACTGAGAATACATACCTGTAACTCTGTGAAGGAGCTACTAGAAAGGTAGATAGAGCCATAGGAGGTGTTATATGCGGGGTATGTACATGGGCCCGCCATATTCCCGCAAGCTCGGCATCGGGATGGTGAAGGAAACATGGGAGGTACTACTGGTGCGTAGCGCTGAACGTAAGTGGAAGAATTAGGTTGTGTAAAGTGCATAGTTCAGAGCAATGCAAATGTTGACAAGCAAGTGCATAACACTATGTTACAAACTGAACAGTGAAAAATTAGTGTATGATGAATATAAGCATGCTAATTTGGTGTTTCCGAATTCCAAAAAGCATTAGACAGAGCCAGTGATAATATCAGACATAAATCATGGCATGTATATGTGGCTTAAGAAAATATACCCGAACCCTTGGATGGTTACGGCCCGGCTGATCCTTGGACTTGAGCTTATATAAGCATCCAGAAGGTGGGGCTGACAGTAACTTGGTGGCAGCCTCTGCAGATGCCTCATCAGCAGCAGTTGCAATCCTTTTGACCAATGAAGGCTTAGCAGTTTCAGTCTGCATATAAAAATTGAAGAGCAACAGACATCAGCAGTGATATATAAAATGAATCTATGAGACACTGATGCATATAGTGCTGGATGTAAGTGGAAGAATAGGTGTGTGTGTTTCTGAACTATTGGTAAGCATTAGACAAAGCCGGCAATAAACAGACAAAAATCAAATCATGTATGAGGATTAAGAAAATATACCTGCTTACTGAAAAGGGTACCACCCAGCTGGCCCGTGGCCTTGTGCTTGAGGAGGTTTTCAGAAGATGGTGGCAGCACCATCGTCTTCACAGCAGCCTCATCAGGATCATTTTTTATCCATTTGAGTAGAGGAACAGAAGTTTCATCCTGCATATGAATAGCAACAGAACTCATCATTGATATTTAATAAATCTATGAGATAGACTGATGCAAATAGTGCGGGTGTAAGTGGAAGAATAGGGTTGTGCATAGAGAACAGTTGACAACAATGCAAATGATTACAAAAGAAGCCAATGGAAATCAACAGTTTATATACTGGATGAGACAGACTGAAAAGTGAAAAATTAGTGTATGATGATTGTAAGCAAACGCAGTGTTTCTGAACTTTTGGTAAGCATTAGACAAAGCCAACAGTAATTAAACAGATAATAATGAAATCATGTATGTGGATTAAGAAAATATACCAGATTCATTAAAAGGTCACCACCCAGCTGGCCCATGGCCTCGTGCTTGTAGAGGTTTTCGGAAGATGGTGCCGGCACCATCGTCCTCACAGCAGCCTCATTAGCCCCATTTTGCATCCACTTGAGTAAAGGCGCAGCAGTTTCAGCCTGCATAAGAATGGGAACAGATCTCAGCAGTGATATTGAATGACTCTGAGACAGACTGATGCATATAGTGCTAGATGTAAGTGGAAGGGTATGGCCGTGTATGGACAACAGTTCACAACAATGCAAGGGTGTGTTCGGTTCTGAAACAGCGTGGAATGGAATGGAATGGTTCCATTTCAGAGGAATGGAATGGTTACATTTTTGTTCGGTTGGGAAAAATGGAGAGCAGAAGAGATCGAGGTTAAACTAACCAATTGTCTCAAAATTGTAATTAACAATTGCAAATGACATTTTAATCTCAAAGTCGTAATTAACAGCGCCTAATGGTGCTCTTTTAATCTAAAAATCGAAATTAACATCATTTTATGTTGGGTTAGGGGAACTGGAGTAGATGAACATTACTGTATGATGATTGTAAGCAAACGAATTTGGTGTTTCTAAACTTTTGGCTTCGAGATCTTATGGGTTTCAACTCTAGCCTACCCCAACTTGTTTGGGACTGAAAGGCTTGGTTGTTGTTGTTGTTGTTGTAAACTTTTGGCAAGCATAGAAAAAACCGACAATAAACAGAGAAAAATCAAGGCATGTTTTGTGGATTAAGAAAATATACCATATTCATTAAAAGATCACCACCCAGCTGGTGCGTGGCCTTGTGCTTGTAGAGGCATTTAGAAGATGGGGGCGGCATCAACATACTGGCAGCCTGATCAGCCGCAGTTTTGATCTTCCTTTTGAGTAAAGGCCCTAAAGTTTCAGTCTGCATATGAATAGCAAAACAAAAGGCAGACCTCAGCAGTGATATTGAATTACTGTATGAGATAGACTGATGCATATAGTGGATGCTCTTAGCCTTTTGCAGCGTGAACACTAGCTATGGACAGACAAAAAAACTAGTTAACTCAGCTTTGTCTAGATATGAATGTACTACCACCATCCAAAAGCTTAAGCCTTATTTATTTTTGAGAAATCAAAACAAGCAAAGTTTGACCAAAATTTTAGAACATTCTATCAACAAATATAATACTGTGTAGATACCGTAGGAAAATATATTTTATTATCTATTTAATGATATTAATTTTGTATTTTGCATGTTACTGATTTTTGGTAAAAGCTTAGTCAAACATGGTATAGTTTGACTTTCTAAAAATAATATAAGCCCAAAGCTTTGGGATGGAGGCAGTAGTATCTAGAGCTAAAACACATCTAGATACATCCGTATCTACAGATAGTTGAGTCAATTAATTTGGATCTGAGGGAGTATCAGATTCAGACTACATCATGGTAAGTTGGTTAAAAAAATTACCCCTGGGCGGTCCCTGCCCAGCTCGGCAGTGGCATTTCGCTTCTTGTGCTGCAGATCGGGCCATGCTCCTGCAGCAGGTGGGGCGCTATTCTCGTTCCCCATAGCCTCAGCACGGAACCTGGAGGTACCAACCTGATACAGAGAATATAGAGCATGGTGTCACAGAGGCTTTACGCACAAACAGCTGAAGACATGTGCTACTTTAAGCATATTCCAGAACAGGAACAGATTGAGGATGCAGAGACCAGAGAGACACTTAAAAGGTAAAGAGTGGATAAGCAAACGGAGTACCTGCTTCGCGGGGCTGGGGACGCAGCTCAGGCTCAGCCAACTGCCCACATGCGTGGTGGCCTTACGCTCCATTGCCCCCACCGCCGAGGTCTTGCCTTTCCTGTACAAGCTGACAAAAGATACAGTGAGGATCAGCAGAAACTACAAAGGTTGCAAATGTCGACAAATAAAGGAAGAACACCCCAATCCAAGCAAAGGTAGCCCCCGCCCCCCACCCCCATCAATCACTCCCAGCTCGAGGGTGACCAGAAAGACACCCCTTCGCCCAGAATAGGAAAGAGATGCGCAAGATATCGAGGAGAGGAAAAAAGAACCGATCTCGAGAAAGGAGAGAACATTACTAGTCCTACCTAATCCGCTTGGGCTAGATGCAGCTTGCCCCTCCAAGCTGGATGCCTGGACGGTGGAGGCGAAAGGAGGGGATCGAGCTAGCGGCTTGCATCCGTCGGCAATCGGCACTCGATCGGGAGAGAAGGGGTGCTACATAAAGGGGAGGGGTAACATATTTTATTACACAGTGAACTTACTGATGTGACTAGTCATTACATGTCTCACTGAAACTAGGGCCCATAGTGTGGCACCCCAAATTTACTTGAAGCTGCCCGGCGGGACGCATTGGCGCGTCAAGAAACCCCCGAATTGTAGCGGGGAAATGAAACATTTCACAAAAATTCGAAATTCAAGCACACCGCCACGCGCCAAGCACGCGGCTGTTCCTTCCTCTTCCTCGGTTCCTCCTCCCCTATCCGAAAAAACCCCAAATCCCAAGCTCAAACCAAAAAAAAAACAAAAAACAAATCCCCTGGCCGCCATGCATGTCCTCGTTAACCCGCTGGAGATCGTTCCCGGACGATGCGGACCACCCGCCCTGAGATCCAGAATTCCGTCCACCTCGAGGCACTGCGTGCTGTCTCGCAGCAGCGGCTTGAGGGCGCTGAAGAGGAAGTTCCGCCGGAAAGTGCTCATGGCAACCGTGCAAGCTCACCGGCGTGCTGTATCCCGAGAGGAACTGGTCAAAGCTTTGCTATTCGCCACACACAAAAAAATTGCGGGCCAAGATCTGGTCAAAGCTTCGTCGATGGCTTGCCGCGAGAGGCTTGGAGTCCAGAGTCAATAAACTAGCTGCTCGAGGACTTGGGCGGTTTACACGGATTCATATTAACTGACTCAAGTTTGTTAGTCTAGTTAACAAATGCATCTAGATACATCCATATCTAGACAGAATTGAGTCCATTAATATGAATCAGAGGGGAGTACCTGAAAGTGTTTCATGCTACCAACTAATGCGCTGGCAGGAATCGCTGTAGAAGTAATTGTGCTACTACTTGTACGATGAACTGATTGTGTGGGTGTCGAATTTTGCAACGCGATCATCCACTGAATGCTTAATCTAGCGCCAAAGGCGTACAAATCATAACATACTACAGCACCAGAACATAAGAGTACGAATCATAAAGTAGCTCAACATTTTGCATCAGGGCTGGGTGGTCCTGAGACTACCGGGACGCCCCTGATGATCTCCGGGTGTGCATCCTCTTCAACGCAAAGCTGTGTACTCGGTCCACGGCCTCCTTCTGTAGGCTGGATAATCTCAGGTGCAGGACCTTCGTCTATGAGAGGCTCGTCATCAGTACCATCCACAGGTGCATCAGGGCTGGGTGGTCTTGAGACTACCCGGACGCCCGTGATGATCTCCGGGCGTGCATCCACTTCAACGCAAAGCTGTGTACTCGGTCCACGGCCTCCTTCTGTAGACTGGATAATCTCAGGTGCAGGACCTTCGTCTATGAAAGGCTCGTCATCAGTACCATCCACAGGTGCATCAAACTGAGATTCATCTTCAAATCTCCCATCAAACTGAGAGACCTCTTTAACTCTATGCTTCTGCAATTAGTACATCAACCGATTAGACAAACATCTAAGGGATGCAACCTGAACAAATGCCGTTTTACATATTTACCTTCTCATCTGGCACAGCACATGTCCCAGAGCTGAAACCCGTTTCCTGAAGCAAGCGCTTTTTCTCTCCTTCCCGTCCATCCATCTGCAACAAGTTAAATTTGAGTACAGAACCTTGCACAGCAATGCAAACTATTGATTGAAACAGCGGCAGCATCAATATAAATAATTAACTACATATGCCAGCACACATACAGTGTGAGCAAGATCTGCTTCTCCTGCTAAAGGATCATTATATGGTTCACCATGCTAAACCCGCCTAACATATGTGCGGTCCATCCCAAAAATGTGTAAATGATCTGCCACTACAGGGTGAGGCCTCTTCTCACCATTCATACATGTGCAGCGCGGGCAATACACGTCCAGGTTGTGACCATCATGAGCTCTAATAAACCCCATAAAGGGTTGAACACCATTTATATATGAAGGGGAACATAAGTGTCCATGCAGTTTCCAAGTTCTGTCCATCTGTTTAATTATGAGATACAGTGGTTGGTGATTAATTTAAGGCGAAGTAGGAAATGTATATCCATCGAGTACAAAACTATACTACATGATTATGCATTTCAGCAATCATGTCGAGTACAAAACAAAAAATGCCCATCGACATTTTAGCAAACAGATCGTGTACAAAACTCTGCCATGGCATTTCAGCAAATTAACGGATCGAGTGCAGAACTGACTCTATATGCCCACGCAAATGAACAAATTGATCGATGACAAATCGAGCGGAAAACTATAAAGTGCCAATTAGTTCGAGCATACTGACGAATTTTTTTAGCAGCATCAAGAAAATATAAATCGTTAGGCTGTCTTGCCCGATACATGATTGAGCTAGAGATAGCAGCCCTACCGTGGATCAACTTGACCGCCGGTGCGTCTCGAGAAGAACGACGGGGAGGGGAAGCTTCTTCTTCGCACGGACGGGACGGGGAGGGGAAGCTCTTCGCACGGACGGGGATAAGTTGTGTACGGGTGGGTGGGGGGTCATGCGGCCGGGCCGCCGGGGTGATAATTAAGGTTGGTAGGTGGCGTTTAATGGAGTTGCGTGTGTAATTTGCCGTGCACAAGGTTGAGGAATAGGCGGTTCCCTTTGCCGCGCGCACAATTCAAACTATCCCGCCCATGTAGTTTAAATTCGCCATATTTTCGTTAAATCGACATAAAGTCATGTGAGTGGGGGAAAATTAGCAAAGTTGCTTGAAAAATAGTAAAACTCTGGAATTATCCTTTAAATATGCTCTACTTCGTGTGAAAATCGGGGTGTGGAAGCATGTTGAGCTGTTTTATTTGTACTTTCTTCATTAAAACTCCCATTTTATGCACTTTGGATGGAAAGAAATCATTTGTACATAAATTTTGACAACGCCATTTGCAAACACTAATTGTTTACATGCCAAGATGCACCCATCCACCAAATATATATGTGGCAAAAGTTTATCACAATCTAGCAGATATGCATAATTAGTGAGGGACCCCTTTTGATTTTGTGCAATTTCCACTAATTAGGTAGAGATCGAGAAGGGTTAATTAATTAGGCCATGTTAGGGGTTATGTGTTTTAATAGGTTGTGTGGATTCAAATACAACTTCTTTATTTGTGTGCTATGATTAATCAAAACTAGATCGATCGACTGCGCACACATTATTAGAGGCGCATGCCTTTGCGCACAAAGTGCATGTGTGTGTTGTTGGCCACCAACGAGAGAGAGAGAGAGAGAGAGAGAGAGAGATAGAGGTAGAGAGAGCTACATACGAGAGAGCGATTGAAATCCCCAAATTAAACACATATATATGCATGGCACATTTAATTTAATTAGAGGACCGCGAGGCACCCCTGGCCTGCTTGATGCATAATTAAGTGTCATTGGCCTATATATATAGGGTTTAATTAGGGTTTAGGGTTTAGGGTTAGGAGGTTAGGGTTTAGGGTTTAATGTTTATGGTGTTTAGGGTTTAGGGATTAGGGATTAGGGTTTATTTAGGGTTTAAGGTTTAGGGATCATCGATCGAGTGCGCACACACACATTATTAGAGGCACACGCGCCTTTGCGCATAAAGTGCATGCGTATATGTGTGTGTTTTTTGGCCACCAACGACATATAGATGATCGAGAGAGAGAGATTGAAATCCCCCAAGAATATGTTCAAATATATATTAAAATATATGCACGAATTAATGCATGCATGGTAGGCCATGCATGCACACTAATTATATATATATTATGAGGAAACTTAATCAAATGTGTTTTCATTCGAGAGAACTTGTCAAAATTCAAGTTAATTAATTTATCATCGATAATTATATAATTAATTAATGAATCTCAGGGAGATGTTATACAACATATGATCGATATATAGGCCATGTATATATTAATTGGTTTTAATCTACCGTTTTTGCTAGCTAGCTGCATGCTATATATAGAGCATGTTTTTATTAGATCGGGTTATAGCTAGTATAGTTTAGGGTTATGTGTTTTAATTAACTAGGGTTTGATTAGCTAGGGGTTAGTTATATATATATGGTTTAGGGTTAATGCATGTCACATTTAATTTAACTAGAGGACCGCGAGGCACCCCTAGCCTGCTTGATGCACAATTAAGTGTCGTTGGCCTATATATATAGGGTTTAATTAGGGTTTAGGGTTAGCTAGCTGGGTTTAGGGTTTAGTGTTTTGGGTGTTTAGCTAGGGTCTAGGGTTTAGGGTTTAGTGTTTACTGTGTTTAGAGGGTCTAGGGTTTAGTGTTTAGGGTGTTTAGGGTCTAGGGTTTAGGGTCTAGTGTTTAGGGTCTATGGTTTAGGGTTTAATTAGTGTTTAGGGTGTTTAGGGTTTAGGGTTTAGTGTTTACGGTGTTTAGGGTCTAGGGTTTAGGGTTTAGTGTTTAGGGTCTAGGGTTTAGGGTTTAATTAGTGTTTAGGGTGTTTATAGGGTTTAGGGTTTAGGGTTTAGGGTTTTAGGGTTTAGGGTTTAGGGTTTAGGGTTTATGGTTTAGGGTTTACGGTGTTTAGGGTCTAGGGTTTAGGGTTTAGTACATGTTTAGGGTGTTTAGGGTCTAGGGTTTAGTGTGTTTAGGGTGTTTAGGGTTTAGGGGATTAGGGATTAGGGTTTTAGGGTTGTTTAAGGTTTAGGGATCATCGATCGAGTGCGCACACACACATTATTAGAGGCACACGCGCCTTTGCGCATAAAGTGCATGCGTATATGTGTGTGTTTTTTGGCCACCAACGACATATAGATGATCGAGAGAGAGAGATTGAAATCCCCAAGAATATGTTCAAATATATATTAAAATATATGCACGAATTAATGCATGCATGGTAGGCCATGCATGCACACTAATTATATATATATTATGAGGAAACTTAATCAAATGTGTTTTCATTCGAGAGAACTTGTCAAAATTCAAGTTAATTAATTTATCATCGATAATTATATAATTAATTAATGAATCTCAGGGAGATGTTATACAACATATGATCGATATATAGGCCATGTATATATTAATTGGTTTTAATCTACCGTTTTTGCTAGCTAGCTGCATGCTATATATAGAGCATGTTTTTATTAGATCGGGTTATAGCTAGTATAGTTTAGGGTTATGTGTTTTAATTAACTAGGGTTTGATTAGCTAGGGGTTAGTTATATATATATGGTTTAGGGTTAATGCATGTCACATTTAATTTAACTAGAGGACCGCGAGGCACCCCTGGCCTGCTTGATGCACAATTAAGTGTCGTTGGCCTATATATATAGGGTTTAATTAGGGTTTAGGGTTAGCTAGCTGGGTTTAGGGTTTAGTGTTTTGGGTGTTTAGCTAGGGTCTAGGGTTTAGGGTTTAGTGTTTACTGTGTTTAGAGGGTCTAGGGTTTAGTGTTTAGGGTGTTTAGGGTCTAGGGTTTAGGGTCTAGTGTTTAGGGTCTATGGTTTAGGGTTTAATTAGTGTTTAGGGTTTAGTGTTTACGGTGTTTAGGGTCTAGGGTTTAGGGTTTAGTGTTTAGGGTCTAGGGTTTAGGTTTTAATTAGTGTTTAGGGTGTTTATAGGGTTTAGGGTTTAGTGTTTAGGGTTTAGGGTTTTAGGGTTTAGGGTTTAGGGTTTAGGGTTTAGGGTTTAGGGTTTACGGTGTTTAGGGTCTAGGGTTTAGGGTTTAGTGTTTAGGGTGTTTAGGGTCTAGGGTTTAGTGTGTTTAGGGTGTTTAGGGTTTAGGGGATTAGGGATTAGGGTTTTAGGGTTGTTTAAGGTTTAGGGATCATCGATCGAGTGCGCACACACATTATTAGAGGCACCCGCGCCTTTACGCATCAAGTGCATGCGTATATATGTGTGTTTTTTGGGCCACCAACGATATATAGATGATCGAGAGAGAGAGAGAGATCGATTGAAATCCCCAAGAATATGTTCAAATATACATTAAAATATATGCACGAATGCATTGTAGGCCATGCATGCACACTAATTATATATATATTATGAGGCAACTTAATCAAATGTGTTTTCATTCGAGAGAACTTGTCAAAGTTCAAGTTAATTAATTTATCACGATAATTATATAATTAATTAATGATTCTCAGGGATATGTTATACAACATGATCGATATAGGCCATGTATATTTTAATTGGTGTTAATCTACGGTTTGCTAGCTAGCTGCTATATATAGAGCATGTTTTTATTAGATCGGGTTATAGCTAGCTAGTATAGTTTAGGGTTATGTGTGTTAATTAAGTAGGGTTGATTAGCTAGGGTTAGTTACATATATATGGTTTAGGGTTAATGCATGGCACATTTAATTTTATTAGAGGATCACGAGGCACCCATGACCCACTCGATCGATGCACAATTAAGTGTCGTTGGCCTATACATAGGGTTTAATTGGGGTTTAGGATTAGCTAGGGTTTAGGGTTAGGGTTAGGGTACGTTTAGGGTCTAGGGTTTAGGGTTTAGTGTTTAGGGTTTAGGGATTAGGGATTTAAGGTTTTAGGGTTGTTTAAGGTTTAGGGATCATCGATCGAGTGCGCACACACATTATTAGAGGCACCCGCGCCGTTACGCATAAATTGCATGCATATATATGTGTGTTTTTTGGGCCACCAACGATATATAGATGATCGAGAGAGAGAGATCGATTGAAATCCCCAAGAATATGTTCAAATATACATTAAAATATATGCACGAATGCATTGTAGGCCATGCATGCACACTAATTATATATATATTACGAGGCAACTTAATCAAATGTGTTTTCATTCGAGAGAACTTGTCAAAGTTCAAGTTAATTAATTTATGACGATAATTATATAATTAATTAATGAATCTCAGGGATATGTTATGCAACATGATCGATATAGGCCATGTATATTTTAATTGGTGTTAATCTACGGTTTGCTAGCTAGCTGCTATATATAGAGCATGTTTTTATTAGATCGGGTTATAGCAGCTAGCTAGTATATATAGTTTAGGGTTATGTGTTTTAATTAAGTAGGGTTGATTAGCTAGGGTTAGTTACATATATATGGTTTAGGGTTAATGCACGACACATTTAATTTTATTAGAGGATCACGAGGCACCCATGACCCGCTCGATCGATGCACAATTAAGTGTCGTTGGCCTATACATAGGGTTTAATTGGGGTTTAGGATTAGCTAGGGTTTAGGGTTAGGGTTAGGGTTAGGGTTAGGGTATGTTTAGGGTCTAGGGTTTAGGGTTTAGTGTTTAGGGTGTTTAGGGTTTAGGGATTAGGGATTTTAAGGTTTTAGGGTTGTTTAAGGTTTAGGGATCATCGATCGAGTGCGCACACACATTATATTATTAGAGGCACCCGCGCCTTTACGCATAAATTGCATGCATATATATGTGTGTTTTTTGGGCCACCAACGATATATAGATGATCGAGAGAGAGAGAGAGATTGAAATCCCCAAGAATATGTTCAAATATACATTAAAATATATGCACGAATGCATTGTAGGCCATGCATGCACACTAATTATATATATATATTATGAGGCAACTTAATCAAATGTGTTTTCATTCGAGAGAACTTGTCAAAGTTCAAGTTAATTAATTTATCACGATAATTATATAATTAATTAATGAATCTCAGGGATATGTTATACAACATGATCGATATAGGCCATGTATATTTTAATTGGTGTTAATCTACGGTTTGCTAGCTAGCTGCTATATATAGAGCATGTTTTTATTAGATCGGGTTATATCTAGTATAGTTTAGGGTTATGTGTTTTAATTAAGTAGGGTTGATTAGCTAGGGTTAGTTACATATATATGGTTTATGGTTAATGCATGGCACATTTAATTTTATTAGAGGATCGCGAGGCACCCATGACCCGCTCGATCGATGCACAATTAAGTGTCGTTGGCATATACATAGGGTTTAATTGGGGTTTAGGATTAGCTAGGGTTTAGGGTTAGGGTTAGGGTACGTTTAGGGTCTAGGGTTTAGGGTTTAGTGTTTAGGGTGTTTAGGGTTTAGGGATTAGGGATTTAGGGGTTTTAGGGTTGTTTAAGGTTTAGGGATCATCGATCGAGTGCGCACACACATTATTAGAGGCACCCGCGCCTTTACGCATAAATTGCATGCATATATATATATGTGTGTTTTTTGGCCACCAACGATATATAGATGATCGAGAGAGAGAGATTGAAATCCCCAAGAATATGTTCAAATATACATTAAAATATATGCACGAATGCATGGTAGGCCATGCATGCACACTAATTATATATATATATATTATGAGGCAACTTAATCAAATGTGTTTTCATTCGAGAGAACTTGTCAAAATTAAAGTTAATTAATTTATCACGATAATTATATAATTAATTAATGAATCTCAGGGATATGTTATACAACATGATCGATATAGGCCATGTATATATTAATTGGTGTTAATCTACGGTTTGCTAGCTAGCTGCTATATATAGAGCATGTTTTTATTAGATCGGGTTATAGCAGCTAGCTAGTATAGTTTAGGGTTATGTGTTTTCATTAAGTAGGGTTGATTAGCTATGGTTAGTTACATATATATGGTTTAGGGTTAATGCATGGCACATTTAATTTAATTAGAGGACCGCGAGGCACCCCTGGCCTGCTTGATGCACAATTAAGTGTCGTTGGCCTATATATAGGGTTTAATTAGGGTTTAGGGTTAGGGTTAGGGTTTAGGGTCTAGGGTTTAGTGTTTAGGGTTTAGGGATTAGGGATTAGGGTTTCAGGGTTGTATAAGGTTTAGGGATCATCGATCGAGTGCGCACACACATTATTAGAGGCACCCGCGCCTTTGCGCATAAAGTGCATGCGTATAGTTTAGGGTTATTTGTTTTAATTAAGTAGGGTTTGATCAGCTAGGGTTAGTTACATATATATGGTTTAGGGTTAATGCATGGCACATTACATATAGTTTAAATCTCAAGAATGTTTATACATGATAGGCCATATGTGCAAAGGAATTTTTTTCCTCGTGAACTTGTCAAAATTCAAGTTTATCAGTGCCAATGGAAACTAGTCCAAAAAATTACATAGAGGACCAAAAGTACTAGACAATAACTAATAGAACCTGCAACTTTACAAAAAGGACCCCAAAACATATAGAAGAAAATCAATCGAGTCCTTCTGGACCGCACATCAGATCTCTGCTCCGCATCCTTTCCAGCAACTCCGTCGCCGGGGACGCACCACTTGGGACGGTGTCGCCGGTAGTCGCCAGGACGAAGGAGAAGAAGGGCCTCAGCAACGGCATATTGGCTCTGAGAAGGGTCGCTGAAAGTCCAAGATGTGCACGGGCAAGACGGATGACGCCGTCGTATGCCCCGAGCTTGTGAACTTTAGCAGCTTGACTTCCCCATTGGCCAGATCTGAAGCACTGACCAAAGCAAGCCTCACCGTTAGCGCCATCACATTGATGGCACCAGATCGGGGTTTGGCCGGCAAGATCCGCCAGATTCACCATAGGCCAGATCTGAAGCCGATGACGAGATCCCCGACTCCATTGCGCCATTCTGCTCATGGGAAACACTGGATCTAAGCTTACAACAACACTAACTCCCTCGGATCCAAATTAGCTGACTCAACTTTGCTTATCTAAATATGGATGTATCCACACATGTTTTTACTCTAGATACATACACGTCTAAGGAAAGTTGAATCAATTAATTTAGTTCGGAGGGTGTACAATATACAGAGAGAAGTCGGCCTCGTCTCCGGCCGGCGAGGCCGCCGGAGAGAAGGGGGAGAGGAGCCGGGGGAGTGGGAGAGACTCGAGAGAGAAAGAGAAGAGGAAGAAATGAGAGCTCCCTGGGGAAGAACATTATTTTTGTCGTTCTGCTCGTACTGTAGCTTGAAACTGAAAATTTCGGCCACGCGCCAAATCATCCCGCCGCATCCATTCGAAAATCCCGTGACCAGTTTTACCCTTTTAACCCTGGTCCGGAAGCTACAACCCACCGACCATGGAGGGCTCATTCGGTAACAATGAAATATCTTGCCTAGATCCCGAACCCTCCCCACAGGCCCACACCCACCCACCAACCATTCGCCCCATTAGCTCAAAAATACTCTCACAAGCCAAAGCTCTGACTCTCTACAGTACTAGATCTGCTTCGCCGCCGGCATACTCCTCCACAGCGTAGCCTTGATCGTGTTGGCTGTCCACCCACCTGATCCGCTCCCCCGCCGCCCTCGTCACCGACGGATCTGCTTCACCGCCGACCTCGCCACCGACGGATCTGCTTCACCGCCGACCTCGCCACCGACGGATCTGCTTCACCGCCGACCTCGCCACCGACTACCTCGCCGCAGCGGCTGTATCAACTTCACCGAATACCTTGCCAGCCAACCAGATCTGCTTCACTAACGCCCGCTTCTACTGAAACATGGTCGATTCATCGTCTCCCGCGTTCGCCGCCGCTGGAATGCAAGTTGCCGCCCCCGTCCACCCCGCCGCAGCTTGGTTAGTACGCTGGCCCGTTAGATCGCGGTGTTTCTTTAGCCATGTTTTGTGTAGTTATTTGCAGATCTCATATGCCGTTAACTTTCTTGATGTGTTGCTTCGCATGAAGTTTGTTTAAATGTTGTACAGTACAAAAGCATTATCCGGTCGCTACCATCCTGTTCATTCTACTGACACCTGTGTGCATCCACATATTTATAGCCTTGTACCCATTCATTTGCTGCCAACTGTTTTTGTACTGCATGCTATTGTCGCACTGCTTTTATAGTCGTGCTATGGGCATTTCCAATCTGCTTGTTCTTATACCACGTCATTAGCTCACCGCTAGCTGTTTTCTCGTGTCTGCTATTCTCACACTGCTTTTATAATCATGCTATGTGCATTTCCAATCTGCTTGCTCTTATACCTCGTCTTTAGCTTATATAGTTATTGCTGCGTGCATGTCTGGTCTTTGTATTATCGTAGACTGACTTGTCAATGTTATTTTTCCTTGGGATTGATCATGCGAACCACTTATTAGAACATCCAACATTAACAGCGGGGACGCTAGGTAAGGTTGGAATCTGAGTTCGTGGTTGGTAATTTTGGCAGTTTACTTCCGTTATTATCTATAACCTATATGCATTGTTCCTTATGCAAGAGATTAACACTTGGAACCCTGCCATAGCAATGCCATTCATGCTTTACTATGTTTCTGCCTATTTGATATGCTTGTCTTGGAGAAACTTCGAGGGTGATTTGAACCTGACATTTGGTCATTCTTAATGCCAGTTTACTTTATGTGTAAAACCTTGGCATTACCCTACTCTAAATCTGAATGTCTGAAATTCGTATCTCATGCAAAGCAACATCTAGTTGGTTTTAATTTGATATCTGGTAACTATTGGCTTATTCATTTGGCAGCTCAAGTTTTTTGTTATTTGAAACCAGCTGACTTGGTCTTAAATGTGATATCTAAACACAGATTAAGGACAATGGAGCAGGAGGATTAGCATTTCACTTGATGGCTGAACCTAAAATGATAGGCATGTTGACCACGACTAGTGCACGCAAGAGAAGGACCTGCAGTGAGCCAGTATGTGCTTAGTACATGCATCTTATCTTATCTTGTGCTTATTTCTGCTACATGCTGTTATCTGATCTCTACATTGCGTAATACATGTTTGAATAGTTAATTGTTGTAACTATGTTTACAATGTTACCAGAATGCTGTTTTAATGAAGCAGTCATCATTAGAAGATAGTCGCCAAAAAAGGATCTGTAGCGACCCTGTGCAACATTATGATGTAAGTTTGTGCTTAGTACAAGTTCCATACATGTCTTATTTATGCAACTTGTTATTATCTTATATCTACATTGCATAATAAATGTTTGCATAGTTCATCGTTTAACTCTTTTTGCATTATTATCAGAATGCAGTTGTGATGAAGCAATCTTCATTAACTGTGAGGCCCACAAAAAGTTCTGATCTTTCTTCTGATGCATCTTCTCATAGCCGTCAACCTAGACCATTTCTTTCATCAGACAGTAAATATCTCAAGGCTGTACTTTATAAAAGACATGGTATTGCTGCTTTAAGATCTGTAGCTGATATGTTGACAAAGAGTACACAAGATTCAATCAAGGCGATTGCCAAATGTCAACCTGTTATTGATGATGCTAATAGAAGTCCTCAATGATTCTATGTAATTTTTTTATTTGGGCACATTAATTGCCTTGTAATTTTCCTATTTGTTTTATTTGTGTATGTAATTGTGTGTATCATTGAAATCAGATTTTAGGCTCATGAAATTTAATGCAAGTTGACTAGTCAAACAAGTAGGGCCCTACAACAGATTGGGCCGGCCCACTTACAGTAGTGTGGGACCCACTTTCATTTTGGGCCGGCCCACTTCTTTAGTAGGCCGGCCCGGTTACACGATAGTGGGCTCCACATGCTTATTGGGCCGGCCCACTTGCTCTATGGTGGTCCCACATGGTAAATGGGCCGGCCCTTTAATAGGAAGGTGGGACCCACCTGTGTTTTGACCCGGCCCACTATCTTGTTGGGCCGGCCCACTTTCTAGATGGTGGACCCCACATACCAAATGGGCCGGCCCACTTTCTATATGGTGGACCCCACACACCAAATGGGCCGGCCCTTTAATAGGATGGTGGGACCCACCTGTGTTTTGGCCCGGCCCACTATCTCGTTGGGCCGGCCCACTTTCTACATGGTGGACCCCACATACCAAATGGGCCGGCCCATTAACAGGAATGTGGGACCCACATGTGTTTTTGGCCCGGCCCACTATCTTGGTGGGCCAGCCCACTTGCTATATTGTGGACCCCACATACTAAATGGGCCGGCCCTTTAACAGGAAGATGGGTCCCACCTGTGTTTTTGGCCCGGCCCACTATCTTGTTGGGCCGGCCCACTTGATATATGGTGGACCCCACACACTAAATGGGCCGGCCCTTTAACAGGAAAGTGGGACCCACCTGTGTTTTTGGCCCGGCCCACTAGCTTGTTGGGCCGGCCCACTTGCTATACGGTGGACCCCACACACTAAATGGGCCGGCCTTTAACAGGAAAGTGGGACCCACCTGTGTTTTTGGCCCGGCCCACTTGCTTCTTGGGCCGGCCCAGTTGCTGTAAGGTGGACCCCACATGTTAAATGGGCCGGCCCATTTAACTTTTGACCAGTCAACATTAGAGGTTAGGCCCGGCCCACGTAACTAATGGACCGGCCCAGCTATATAGTTGACCGGTCAAACTATGTCATCTGGCCCGGCCCGCTTAAGACGTGGCAGGCCTCGTGTGGGCCTACCATCTACCACGGGGTTTCAGCCGGTTAACGCCGTTAACTGGCAGTTAACGGCGTCTGCCACGTGTCAGTTTGCATGACGTCAGCAGTCAACGGGCTCCCGAAAACACTTCCGCAACGGTCCGATTTTCCGTGGCGGAAGGGCGCCCAAGCGCGACGGACCGAAAAAATCGTCGTTGGACTTTGCCTGACGCAGTTTCCACAACGGAACCCATATCGTCGGGTTAGGCCCATAGGCGACGAAAAATACCCCTTAGCGGACGATTTTGAGACGTTGTCTATCAGAACTTTTCTTGTAGTGTAGACAAATCATGTATCTACCCCCTAACCCCTAAACTCTGTCTTATGAAGTCAAGCATGAAGAGAAGTCGTTTTGGGTTTCAAACATGGAAATTTCAAGAACATCCCAAAAGCTTCATTTTAGAGTGACTAAGAAGGATCCATGATTACCTTTTCATTTTCATGTTTTAAACTTGTTTAATCTTGGTCAAACCTAGGATTTGACCAAGATTCAAGTGGGCACAAAATTTAAAAAATCAGAAAAATGAAAAACCAAAGTACATAGTCTTCTTATGTCATGTAGTAAGCATTCAAGTTGATAAAATGGTTCATGCAGGCGTCTTAGCTCCTAAAAAAAATTATACACCAATTGATTTGACGAATTGATGATTTACTCTAGTCTGCTTCTAGACCATGCAGCTAGCGAGTATTCATATGTACTGCATGGAGCCCCCAACTTTTGACTTCCCGTGTCGGAAAAGGCCTGTCTAATAATGTGGGGCAGTGAGGTATCCCGAAGTATCTAGAGGGTTCCAGTGTTTCAGGCTTTCAGCATCGCCAGTCCAAGGGAAGGATGGGTGACGAATCCGTGCATTCACAGCCGTTTAGATCTGAAGAGTCCTTGTATGATGAGCGGTAGATAGCACCTCTAAGCTGCAAATCAACAGCTTCAATTACTTCAAATGAGCATTGGCCGGAACGCTGACAGAGTGAAAAAATTCAATTTCAAAAACTCATGTATAGAATAGAAAAAAAATAAAAAACATGTAGATAGAATAGAGGTATAGATAGATTAGCCCAAAAAAGAAGAGGACGGGGAAATTTCGAACGCTCGCCTTTAACTCAGCACAGCAGACACCTCCCTCGCGCACCTAAACTTTCGAACGCGCGCCCAATATTTCGAACGCTCGCCTTTAACTCAGCACCCAGCCCACCTTGTTCTTCTCTAGACACCTCCTTCGGCGCCCTGTTCTTCTCTAGACACACCCTCGGTGAACCAGGCCGCGCACCAAAACTTCCCCACGCTGTCTATCAGCCGCGTCAGCCGGCGACTGCTGGTGGCGCCGTTCTTCTCCAGCCGCACCGGCAGGCGCGGTCAGCTGGTAGATCCTCACGGTATGCATGCTATCTTCAGGCCTGGGCAAGTACGATTCATTATAGCTCAATCGAAGTCAGTCGCCGTCGCCCAGCCCTTATAAGTTCGTTAGTTCGTTCGAATCGATCGGTTGATATTGTTTTCCTCTCGATGTGTTTGTTTGACATTGTTTTCCGCTTTACCTATTTGCTCGAATTCGTTCGTACTGTACACTGTACTGCTCACCATTGCCCAATGTCTGTAGTCGTCGCTTGGTGCCAGTCCTCTATGGACCTGTTTGTAATCTTATTACTTCTGGGTTCTTTGCACTGCTAATACATCGGTGGATTTACGGCCAAAAAGAAGAAAGAATTTGTTGGTATTATATTGCTTTCGATTGATCTGTTCGCCCCCAAGCTTTTACAGAAGCCGCAAGAGATTCAAGGATGAAATGGCTCTCCTTGTTTGCGGTGGCGGATCTACAGGGTATGCCGTATATGCCACGGCATACCCTGCGTCCAAGCCGTGCAAGATCTTTGATAGTTTAATGAGCTGAGCAATTAATCAAGATGAGTGATGTATATGTATACATGCGGTGCTAATACATGTGGCGTGCAGCCATGCGAACACTGAGCTAGTGCATGTAACCGATTGATTAGACATCCGATTGATTTGGCCAAAATCCGGTGATAACACATGCCCCCCTGGTTTTGGTAATGATAATATCAAAACCATCTGTTTTTCCTTCGAGGGGTCATGTCGTGGCAGAGCAGAACCGTCGCAGTATTCTTCATCATGACGCCTTGCCTTCTCAACTTCTCTGCACGATTTGACAGTTTTGAATATTTTATGATTTGCCACACTTTTCTTAAAAGTGTCTATTATTTGCCACATGACCACCACATGTCTCTTTTTATTTAACCGCATCGAACAGTTCACTTCTTCATCCTCCTGCTTCAAACCAGCCATCGGCCCAAAAACCCTCCTCCTCTGTAACCATGTCTTCCTCTTCCTCCTCCCAATCCTTTTCCTCGAGTGAGCTGGAGCCAGAGGTCAGCCAGATGGAAGCGTACAATAGGCGCGCTCCCAAGCATTGGGACGAGCAAGAGTTCGACTTCGACTTCGTACCAGAGGGTCGACCCGAGGACCTCGTCTGGTCGGATGGCGACATGCCCCTGACTGACGGGGAAGATGACCTCCGATTCCTGATTGACGGAGAACTGGAGGCGGAGAGCGACGACGACGACCCTCTCTTCCGGGGTAAATTCACTTCCTCCACCAAAGAAGAAGAAGAAGAAGAAGAGGACGACGAAGACGAAGACATCTCCTCCGACACGAAGAAGGAACCAGAGGACGACACCTCCTCCGATGAACCGCCACCAAAGCGCATCCGTGGCTGGGCCTGGTCCGATGAGGAGGATGATGATGAAGAGGAAGAGGCCTCCGCTGAAGGTCACAGTAGCAGCGACGAGGAATTCGTCGACAGTAGCAATGACGGCAGCTACCCCAGCGACGACGAAGACGGCAACAGCCCTTAGAGTAGGGATTTACTAGCATAAGACTAGCCGTAGCAATCTGTTCCCCTTTTGTTGAGCAATCAGCTTCTCCTTGTAAGAAATCCCCTTTTAAATCAATGAAGATGGATAGATTCTTCCTTTTGAGGGCAATCAGCTCTTCTATGTAAGAAATCTGATCATCGATGAAGAATTTCCTCTAATTTGACTTTGTCGATTTTCTTCAAATTGATTTAGCCGATTTTCCCTCAATACTCCACTATAATAAATATAGCATATCTATGATAGTACTCTATGATACCACCCACTATGCACCCATGTTCCAAACACCACTCCCGCTGACTGTACCTTATTGTATCGAGCGATAAGCTTGATGAGCAACCCAAACAAACAAAAAAAAGACTGTACCTTATTGTACTTGCTCTTACCCGTATCTTCTCTTTCTCTTTCATCGCGAGTGCAGCTAATTCAGTTAGTCTTCCAATGAATATTAATATTTTGTCTCAATGATGTCATGTTTCGACTAACAATTAGCACTTTTGAATTCTTAGATTGCCTTTTCACACGATGCACTTCTTTTAATTTATTTTACCACATTTCAATGTGAACCTTGACCAAATAAATAGGACAACAATATCACGATCATATAATACATAAGCAGCATTGTTAGAATCGTGTTGGAAAATACTTTCTAATGATACCAGTTTTATATCAATTTTTTTATATACTTCATCCTGAAAAATATGTTTCAACTTCATCAAAACTTGCATGTATCTGCAAACTAAACTCATCTAAATACATGTATATCTACATAAAATTGAAACATCATTTTTAAATAGAGAGATATAGATTAATATTTTTTCGAAGATAAAATACGAAAAACAAGGGTGCATTGTTTATTGAAATGGAGTGAGTAGTATATATAAAATCATTTTAGTTGCCAATGATCATGTTGAGGGCCTCTATTTCTTGTTTTGCTCAGGCCCTCCGTATTCTCAGGTACGGCCCTGGTGGTCTATGAACCTGTATGTAATCTTATTACTTTTGGCTTCTTTGCACTGCTAATAGATCGGCGGAATTACGGCAAAAAAGAAGAAAGAATGTGTTGGTATTGTATTGCTTTCGATAGATCTGTTCGCCCCTCCCCCCCAAGCATTTATAGATGGCACAAGAGATTCAAGGATGAAATTGCTCTCCTTGTTCATAAGGCAAAGAGGAAATCATATCATGGGTAGAACATTATATATATATTTTGCTGCTTGGGATCTATGATCCTTTTAGTTGCTGCTCTCCAGCAACTTTTGTACATATTTCCCTCTTTTTATTAATAAAAAAATAATAAGTGGGGAAACCCAGTGGTCAGCCTAAAAAAATCTGTTCGCTAGGTAGCCGTAGTTTTGCACTCAGTTTGTTTGCTGAAATCGGCTCAAATAATGTAGCATTTATAGTTTTATATTCGACCTGTTTGCTCAGGTATGCTTGCTTACATTCGTAGGTGACCTGTTTGTTGAAATAGCTTATCGCTTCTCTGACCATCTATCTCCTCAACAGATGGACAGAACTTGGATATTATTTGACTCATTAACCACACCAACATATTTGAGTGGTATTGAAGACTTCATGAAGCACGTTAGTGATTTTACTGACGGCGACAAGACAAAGGAAGTGATTTGTCCATGCCGCGTATGTTTGAATATTGGGTCCAAGCCTCAACATGTAGTCTCAGATCATTTATTCGTTTATGGGATGGACCAGACATATATCAGGTGGATTAACCATGGTGAACACTATGATCAGCCTGACATTATTGATCCTCTTTATTCTGATGGTTATCAGCCTGAAGATCTCGTCCAGGATGAGGCTACTGCTAATTTGTTACGGGATCTGTATCCATATGCAAGCCAACAGCCCCATGGTTATCACAAAAAGCCTCTTTTCCATGACCTGATAGAAGATGCTAAGCGCTTAGTGGCCCCTGGTTCTGTTGTGTCAAGATTCGAATTAATTGTGAAATTACTTCATGACAAGTCATACCAGGGGATTACCAATAAAGCGTTCAATGCAGTTGCGAAGACATACAGCGATGCACTCCCTGGGGCTGGACTGCCAAAATCCTTTTATGAGGTGAAGCAGTACATCAAGGTACTGGGACTTGGATATGAGAAGATTGATTTTTGCAAAAATAACTGTGCACTGTTTTGGATGGAGTATAATGACCTCGATGAATGTCCAGTATGTAAGGAATCAAGATGGAAACATGATGGAGCTGGTGGTAAGAAAAAGATTCCTTGGAAGGTTCTGAGATACTTTCCACTTGTACAAAGATTGCAGAGGTTGTTTGCTTCAGAACAAACATCTCGGGAAACAAGATGGCACAAAGAGATTCTCACGCCCGACCCTGATTTACTGAGGCATCCTGCTGATGGCGATGAATGGAAGCAATTCGACCTGGATCATCCAGATTTTGCTGCAGATCCAAGGAACCTGAGACTTGGCCTTGCTACAGATGGATTCAACCCATTTGGCAACATGAGCAACTCGTATAGCATGTGGCCAGTACTAGTTACACCTTACAACCAGGCTCCCTGGACATGCACCGATCAGTCGAACTGTATGATGGCCTTACTCATCCCAGGTCCCAAATCTCCTGGGAAGGATTTTGATGTGTTCATGCAGCCTCTTATTAGAGACTTGCAAACATTATGGGAGGGTGTCCCTACACGGGATGTGTGTCAACCTAAAGAACAAAATTTTCTATTACGTGCTGCTGTACTGTATTGCACCCATGATTATCCAGCTTTGGGCACTATGTCAGGCAGAGTAACATCAGGTTATAATGCATGTGTTCACTGTGATACTGATCAGCTGGCAGTGAGGATAATAAACAAGATATGCTATATGGGCCATCGCCGTTTCCTTCCATTAGATCACAGTTTCCGAAAAAATAGAAAAAAATTGCAATTTATTGGTGATCAGGCCTGTAAAAAGACTAAACCGCAGCACTTTAAGAGTCACGAGTTGGAGGCGCACCTAGAAGCGGTCAGAAATGTTAAACCAGGAAAACCACCAGCCGCCACAGCAGGTACAGCAGAGAAGAATACAGAAGATGCAGCAGCAGTAGTAGCAGATAGAAAAAGGAAGAAGAGACGAGATGAACTGAGTCTAGCAGCTACCAAAAGGAAGATGGGAGGTGAAATAGCAGCACGTACCAAGAGGAAGGAAATGGAAAATGATAGACCGAGAATATTTTATAAGCGCAGGACCACTCTTTGGGACTTGCCGTATTGGGCTGGTAAGAAGCTTCGGCATAATATTGATATCATGCACATGGAGAAGAATATATGTGACAGCATTGTCGGCACATTACTCAACATTCCATCCAAGACAAAAGATAGCTCAAATGCTAGGATTGATTGTGCAACATTGAATGTTAACAGGCACTTGCAACTGGATCGTAATGACAAAGTGAACAAAGGCAAGGAAAAACATTATAAATTTCGAGGCGCGGAATTCACATTGCCGATGCCTAAAAGGAGATTATTTTGTGAGTACCTCCGAGGTGTGATGTTCCCGTTCGGATTTGCTTCCAACATTGCAAATTGTCTCAATGCTGAAGGAAACAAGCTCCAAGGGTTGAAAACTCACGATTGTCACATCCTGCTGCAAAGGCTTTTAGCTATTGGCATTAAAGATTTAGTGAAGCCAAATATGTACAACGTGATTGCAGAGTTGGGAAGGTTCTTTAGGGAAATATGTAGTAAAACTCTAAGCAGAGCTGTTGTAGAACGTCTTAAGGTGGACATAGCAGTAATCCTGTGCAAGCTGGAGCTGATATATCCTCCAGCCTTCTTTGATGTGATGGTGCATTTGGCTGTTCATCTACCTGATGAGGCACTTTTAAGAGGTCCGGTACAGTATGGATGGATGTACCCTATAGAACGTCGACTGTGCACTTTCAAGAATACAGTTAGGAACAAAGCTAGACCGGAGGCTTGCATTGCAGTGGCGTATATTGCTGCTGAAGCATATACATTTGCCTCAAGATATATTCCTGATATTGAGACCAGATTCAATCGGGGTCGCAGAATTTTGGAAGTTGGAGGATCTGTTTTTAAACATGGTGTTGAGCTAATAGGAAAGAGGACCGAAAAAACATTAGAGCAGTCTGAATTTGAACAGCTGTCTTGGTATGTGCTGAATAATGCTACAGAGGCTGATGAATATGTTAAGTGAGTACTATGCACACGAACTACTCAGTTCCTCGCATATACTATGAACTTGTATCAAAATGAAATATATTCAGCTGACTTGGCTATGTTTTGCAGGTTGTACATGGAAACGAATGGAAAGCTATCGGCACGTGGGAGTGGGTTTCAGGACTGGTTTGAGAAATATGTAAGATGTTCAATTGCACTCTGACTTGTCTATGTGTTTTCACATGAGATGACCTCTTGTCTATTTTGTAATCGTAGATCTCGAAACTCCATGCGGAGAATCCAGGCGCTGTTAGTGCTGATCTCCTTGTCCTATCACGTGGTCCAGATAAGAGGGTGTTGGTAGCTGCAGCTTGCAATGCCAATGGTGTCCATTACAGCTCCTATGAGCGTGAACAACATTTGAAGACACGAAATAGTGGCATCACAACCAGTGGAGATCACTTGACAACCAGAAAAAAGAGATCAGAGTCATTTGACCATTATGGTCACATAGAAGAGGTTATTCAGTTGTTCTATAGTGATAAGGTTACTGTCCGATCTGTGGTTCTATTTAAGTGTTATTGGTACAACCAAGATCCAAACAAGGGCAAAGGTGCCAGAAATGATGGGTATTTCATATCAGTCGATACTACTGCTCAGTGGTACAAGGATGATCCTTATATTTTGGTACCTCAAGCGGCCAAGGTACTTTTCTTGGAAGACAGATCTAGAAAAGGATGGCAGTATGTGCAAAAGTTTGTGGCAAGGAACATATATGATTTGGATGAGAATGCGGATCCAATAATTGGTGCCCAGCAAGATGATTTCGCTGGTTGTATGCAAACTAAAGTTGCTGACATTGATGAAACCTCGTTGGATACAGGTATCCCTGCACATGATGGAGAAGTAGATTTCACTGTTGAGGTTAGCATAGTCGACAAAGAGATGGATAAACTGAAGCTACCTGGTGAATCTCAGGAGGAGAATGGACAGGACGAGCAGGATGAGACCATGCACGAATATCAGAATGAAGACGGAGGTGATGATGATGATGATGATGATGATGATGATGATGATGATGATGATGATGATGATGATTAGACTCTTGTCTCTGTATCATGCTGTGAGATGAAGAACCATGATTTGTTTTGATTTTTCTATTTGGAAAATGTATGAGTCCTGAAGACAATTATCTGTTGGATTGTAATCCCATGATGACTAATTATTTATGTTTGTTGTCCTACTAAAAGTTGGTCAAACTTAATTGTGTGGAAGTAATCACATGCTGTTTGATTCATAGGGTCATATCCCATAGGAAAATAGAATGATAATAGATCAAACTAATGCAGAATATCTTATAACCACAATCAAATAGAATTTCTCTTGACATAGGATTCAAGTTGGCATGGCATCCCTATCATACAGGGTTTTTATTCATACTATGCTACAAATCGAAAATAAGATGGGTCAGCACTTTATCGCGGCAGATAGGGCAGCTGGCGTTCGTTACAAACCAGGAGAAGATGCACTTCCTATGGAACGGGTGTTTGCATCCCCGGAGACGCACCGTTGTGCGCTGCGACAGCCCCAGCATGCATATGCTGCAGTGGCCGTCCTCCGGCGCAACTAGGACCCAACTGTCCTGCAGCGCCGGCAAGTTGACGATGAGCCGGTGGTCCACCCTAAGGGTGAGGTCGAAGTGGAGGCCACCGAGCCGACGACACGCCTGCTGCCACATCAGGTGCATAACATCGTAAGGCATGATGATGTCCCACTCCTCCTCCGTGAGGTTCAGGTTCTTGAGCAGCCATACACGGGCAAGAATCTCGCGCATAGTTCGCACGACATTGCCCCCACTACGCAGCTTCCTCGGAGGCAAGCTAAGATCCAGCACCACCTCTTCGCAGGGTGTAGTGGTGATATCGTCCTCATCCAGTGGGGCAGGGAGGGGGCCGGCCATCCTCCTGAGCTCGTACGTCCTCGAGAAGAAGATGTGCACTGTCATAGTGTACGGGGACGCCTCGCCCTCGCCCACGGCCGGCGGCTCGCCGACGGAGAAGTCGGTCGTGCTTGCCGACACACGGCAGGCACGGAAGACATGTGGGCCAGACTCGATGATGCGCTCGCGTGAGGAGCGCTCTAGTAGGGGCGTCGCCGCCATTGGGGATTCTTCGGAGGGCTGTAGACTGGCGGCTAGTCGACGGTGAGGTGGTTGGTGTGAGATCTCTGGGATGAGGCCAGGGGAAGTGGGCGAAGTGCTCGGGACTAGGGACTGCCCTCAACTTTCCGCAGTAGTTTATGATAATAATTGGTGGACGAGGGAGACTAGTCCAGAGACTACCCAAAGTTGATAAATCATGTTCGAGGGAAAATGCCCAAGATTTATTATCAAAATTCAAGCTAATTTCGCCGATTTTGTTCTGCCGTTCATTAGACATCATCCAACGGCCTTTGGTCTCTGGGATTCGCTGCTACAGTGTCATCGAGTACTATTTTCTACCCAATTCCAGAAACATCCATAAAGCTAGTACAGTAGATAGCTTTCCTGCTTGTTGGCCCCACCCCATTTTTTTAATCTTTTCTTCCTTATCCCCTTCGCTCATGCTAGCAGCTACTTGCAGCCATTGCTACACCAGCGAGGTGATCTCTATATGATAGGCACGGTTTTAGTAAGACAGCAAGTTGTAGATAGCTAACCATGAGACACATGCCTCTCTGGTTGAGACTGAGCTCGCTCTTGTGATTGGGCTCCAATGGTCGAGGTGAGTCACAGCTGCAATGACAGAGGTTTGTGCTGAATTAATTAGCACAGAGGCGTAACTAGCACTAGATGGAGAAGGCATAGTACACATATCGGACACGAAGTCGCGTCTGGCGAGCAGCTCGCATTCACTTGCATCAGTGCGGTACAACAAAGATGATGAAGAAGGATTGGAGCTTTGAAGGTAGTCAGAAAAGTTACAAAAAATAATACGTGCAAAACTTAACCTGTATAAACGCACATGCATGGATAATTTTACATTTCTGCATGAGAAAGACATGTCAATTTTCAGTACGACATGGTTTGATTTGTCAAATTTGATGCTCCTTAATGCATTTTAAGTGAAAATTACAGGTTTATTCATTATAATTGCCGATTTTTAACGTTACGTGCAGCTGACTAGCAAACTATAAGTGTGTGATTGCTTGCTTCCAAAATAAGGATATGTAATCATTTTGTATAAGGTAGTACCAATTAGTCGTTATATTGCAGAACTTAAAGAGTTTTGAGAGATTCAACTCGTTGCTACTCCATAAGAATGGTCATGTTGACAAATTTGATCCAGTGTTGAACAGAGCCAGAAACATTTCAAAAACTTGAGCATGGAAGAGGCTAGGGGTAAATGCCCCAAGGCCAGCCGAGCCTATCGTAGGTGCCGTCCCGAGGAGGAAGTACCTTAATTTGGGGCGCGCGCGGACGCTGCTGTACCCCGAGCTCGAGACGCCGCCGTACCGGTAGCTCGACCCGCGACGAGGCATGGCGGCGGCGGCGGAAGCGGAGCGGCGGCGGCGGAAGGTAAAGCTCCTGCTGACAAACATATTAGGCACAAATGGGCAACCTTCAGTAACCCATGTTCCATTTTTTTTGTCAGGATAACCCCATGTACCACCTTCCCAATAGAAAAAGTACTGTTCAACCTTCCCCTGTTGGGCCCAATATTTCACTTTTGGGTTGCCAAGGAACATCTACATGGTAATTGTTATCGGTCTACTTGCTCCGGCCGTCGAAGCCCAATAACTTCAAATGGGCCTTTCTGCTCATGCAATTTCGGCCCTTTTCTAATGAAACACAGATCCTATGATTGGCAAAAAAAAAATACACGGAGATTCTACATAAAAGTTGTTTTTATTTATTTTGAATTATAGGGTTCCAATTTTTGAAACTGCTCATGCCCAATATGAAAATCCTTGATCGCTCCATACCCACATGGATAACGGTATTTTTAAAAATTCATAAAGTGGATTTGAAATTTAAAACATATCCTAATAATTCCTTGATTTAATCTATCAACTTGCAAGATCTTGGAGCCAAAGAGCTTGTATTAGTCTGCGAAAATAATACTGATAAACCTGTCGTTAACAAGAAATGAAGGTTTATCGTTCAGAGAGGATGCCATGTGGGACCCATGAGACAGTACCGTCCTCAACGTTTCAAAGAAAAAGGCAAGTAGCCCGAAAATAGGGGTAAAAAATAAATCCTACAAAGGAAACATTTATAGTTCATAGAGGCTGACATGTGGGACCGATCTGCCAGCTGCATCCTCATCATTTCGAAGTCGGCAGGGATCAGAAGAAAAAGGCAAATAGCCAGAAATTAGGGGTCAAAAATAAATCCAAAAAGGAAACTTATATTCTTCATAGAGGATGACATGTGGGACCGACCTGCCAGCAGCGTCCTCATCGTTTCAAAGGCCGCAGGGGATCAAAAGAAAAAGGCAAATAGCCAGAAATTAGGGGTAAAAAAAATACAACAAAGGAAAGGTTTATTGTTCATAGAGGCTGACTTGTGGGACCCATGAGCCAGCGGCGACCTCAATTTCAAAGGCGGCATATGATCGAAAAGAAAAAGGCAAGTTAGCAAAAATCAGTGGGTAAAAAAAATCTAAGAAATGAAACTTTATTGTACAGTCCCATGAGCCAGCACCTTACTCAACGTTTCAGTGGCGGCATGAGATAGAAAGAAAAAGGAAAGTGACCAAATATCAGGAGCAAAAAATAATCCAAGAAAAGAAACTTTTATTGTACATAGATGATGACATATGGGTCCCACTTATACAAGCTCTTTCGCTCGAAGATCTTGCAAGTTGATTGTACATAGAGGATGACATGCGGGCCCCTTGTGTCAGCAGCTTACTCAACGTTTCCAAGGCGGCAGGGGATCAAAAGAAAAAAGGAAGTAGCCAGAAATTAGCGGTAAACAATAACTCCAAGGAAGGAAACTTTTATTGTTCATAGAGTATGACATGCGGGACCCATGCGCTAGCAGCTTCCTCAACGTTTCAAAGGGGGCATGAGATCGAAAGAAAAAGACAAGTGACCAAATATCAGGAGCCAAAAATAATCCAAGAAAAGAAACTTTATTGTACATAAAAGATGACATGCGGGTCCCATTTTGCAGCAGCGGTGTCAACGTTTCAAATGCGGCTTGAGATCAAAAGAAAAAGAGTAGCCAGAAATTAGGGGTAAAAAAACTCCCAGAAAAGAAAGTTGATTGTACATAGAGGATGGCATGCGGGTCCCATGACCCAGCACCTTACTCAACGTTTCAGAGGCGGCATGAGATCGAAAGAAAAAGGAAAGAGACCAAATACCAGGAGCAAAAAATAATCCAAGAAAAAGAAACTTTTATTGTACATAGAGGATGACATATGGGTCCCACTTATACAAGCTCTTCCGCCCCAAGATCTTGCAAGTTGATTGTACATAGAGGATGACATGCGGGCCCCTTGTGTCAGCAGCTTAATCAATGTTTCCAAGGCGGCAGGGGATCAAAAGAAAAAGGAAACAGCCAAAAATAAGAGGGTGAAAAAATCCAAGAAAAGAAACTTTTATAGTATCGAGGATGACATGTGGGTCCCATGAGCCAGCAGCTTCTCAACGTTTCAGAGGCTGCATGAGATCGAAAGAAAAAGGCAAGTGACCAAAAATAAGGGGGTAAAAAAAATCCAAGAAAAGAGACTTGATTGTACATAGAGGATGACATGCGGGTCCCACCAGTCAGCAGCTTACTAACGTTTCCAAGGCGGCAGGGGATGAAAAGAAAAAGGAAATAGCCAAAGATCAGAGGGTGAAAAAAATCAAAGAAAAGAAACTTTTATAGTACATAGAGGATGACATGTGGGTCCCATGGGCCAGCAGGTTCCTCAACGTTTTCAAGGGCGGCATGAGATCGAAAGAAAAAGGCAAGTGACCAAAAATCAGAGGGTGAAAAATAATCCAAAAAAAGAAACTTTTATTGTACATAGAGGATGACATGCTGTCCCAACGTTTCAAATGCGGTTTGAGATCAAAAGAAAAAGAAAGTAGCCAGAAATTAGGGGGTAAAAAAAACTCCAAGAAAAGAAAATTGATTGTACATAGAGGATGACATGCGGGTCCCACGAGTTTGCAGCTTACTCAACGTTTCCAAGGCGGCAGGGGATCAAAAGAAAAAGGAAATAGCCAAAAATCAGAGAGTGAAAAAAAACCCAAGAAAATAAACTTTTGTAGTACATAGAGGATGACATGCGGGTCCCATGAGCCAGCAGGTTCCTCAACGTTTCAAACGTGGCATGGGATCGAAGGAAAAAGGCAAGTGACCAAATATCAGGAGCCAAAAATAATCCAAGAAAAGAAACTTTATTGTACATAGAGGATGACATGCGGGTCCCATTTTGCAGCAGCGGTCCCAACGTTTCAAATGCGGCTTGAGATCAAAAGAAAAAGAAAGTAGCCAGAAATTAGGGGGTCAAAAAACTCCAAGAAAGGAAAGCTTTATCGTTCATACAGGCTGACATGTGGGACCTATGAGCCAGCAGCTTACTGAACGTTTCAAAGGCGGCAGGGGATCAAAAGAAAAAGGAAATAGCCAAAAATCAGAGGGTGAAAAAAATCCAAGAAATCAAACTTTTATTGTACATAGAGGATGACATGCGGGTCCCATGAGCCAGCAGATTCCTCAACGTTTCAAACGTGGCATGAGATCGAAAGAAAAAGGCAAGTGACCAAATATCAGGAGCCAAAAATAATCCAAGAAAAGAAACTTTATTGTACATAGAGGATGACATGCGGGTCCCATTTTGCAGCAGCGGTCTGAACGTTTCCAAGGCGGCACAGGACCAAAAGAAAAATGAAGTAGCCAGAAATCAGGGGGTGAAAAAAATCCAAGAAAAGAAAGATTTCAATTGGGCTGCATCTAGACATCTGGGCCTTCGAACTATCCTTCTGGGCCTTTTGACACGTACAATTTCAGCCCACTCCAGAACATGATAGTTCGGATTTTTCTCAAAAAAAAAACAGGAAAGTCCTATGCTTCGCCAAAACAAAAAACAAGGAGATTCAAGATATATGTTGTAAAAATAAAGATTTAATTTATCCGTTTGCAATAGCTCAGAGCGCAATACACTGTTTATTGTCTGCAAAATAATCAAGATATCACATGTTTCTTGTACGGGGAGGCTGACATCGTGGACCCATGAGCCAGCAGCGTCGTTTTAAAGGCGGCAGGGGATGGAAAGAAAAAATAAACCAAAAATCTGTTGGTAAAAAATCCAAGAAAAGAAACATTTTCGTTCTGAGAGGATGACATGCGGGACCCATGAGGCAGCAGCGTCCTCAGCGCTTATTGTTCATAGAGGCTGACATGTGGGACCCGTGAGCCAGCAGCGTCCTCAACGTTTTAAAGGCGGCAGGATATCGAAAGAAAAAATAAGCCAAAAATCATTTGGTAAACAATATCCAAGAAAAGAAACATTTACCGTTCTGAGAGGATGACATGCGGGACCCATGAGGCAGCAGCATCCTCAACGATTCCAAGGCGGCAGGGGATCAAAAAAAAAAAAGGAAATATCCAGAAATTAATTAGGGGTTCAAAAAAAATCCATCAAAGGAAACTTTTATTGTTCATAGAGGATGACTTGTGGGACCGACCTGCCAACAGCGTCCTCATCGTTTCAAAGGGGCAGGAGATCCAAAGAAAAAGGCAAATAGCCAGAAATTAGGGGTCAAAAATAACTCCAAGAAAGGAAACTTTTATTGTTCGTAGAGGATGACATGCGGGACCCATGAGCCAGCAGCTTACTCAACGTTTCAAAGGCGGCATGAGATCGAAAGAAAAAGGCAAGTGACAAAATATCAGGAGCAAAAGATAATCCAAGAAAAGAAACTTTATTGTACATAGAGGATGACATGTGGGTCCCATTTTGCAGCAGCGGTCTCAATGTTTGTAATGCGGCTTGAGATCAAAAGAAAAAGAAAGTAGCTAGTAATTAGGGGGTGAAAAAAAATCCAAGAAAGGAAAGTTGATGGACATAGAGGATGACATGCGGGTCCCTTGAGCCAACAGCTTACTCAACGTTTCAAAGGGGGCAGGGGATCAAAAGAAAAAGGCAAGCCAAAAATCAGAGGGTGAAAAAAATCCAACAAAGGAAACTTTTATAGCACATAGAGGATGACATGCGGGTCCCATGAGCCAGCAGGTTCCTCAACGTTTCAAACGTGGCATGAGATCGAAAGAAAAAGGCAAGTGCCCAAATATGAGGAGCCAAAAATAATTCAAGAAAAGAAAGTTTTATAGTACATAGAGGATGACATGCGGGTCCCATTTAGCAGCAGCGGTATCAGCGTTTGAGAGGTGGCAGGGGATCAAAAGAAAAAAGAAATTGCCAAAAATCAGATGGTGAAAAAAAACCAAGAAAAAGAACTTTTATAGTACATAGAGGATGACATGCGGGTCCCATGAGCCTGCAGGTTCCCCAACGTTTCAAACGTGGCATGAGATCGAAAGAAAAAGGCAAGTGAAAAAATATCAGGAGCCAAAAATAATTCAAGAAAAGAAAGTTTTATAGTACATAGAGGATGACATGCGGGTCCCATTTAGCAGCAGCGGTATCACCGTTTGAGAGGCGGCAGGGGATCGAAAGAAAAAGGCAAGTGAAAAAATATGAGGAGCCAAAAATAATTCAAGAAAAGAAAGTTTTATAGTACATAGAGGATGACATGCGGGTCCCATTTAGCAGCAGCGGTATCACCGTTTGAGAGGCAGCAGGTGATCGAAAGAAAAAGTCAAGTGACCAAATATGAGGTGCCAAAAAAATCCAAGAAAAGAAAGTTTTATAGTACATAGAGGATGACATGCGGGTCCCATTTAGCAGCAGCGGTATCACCGTTTGAGAGGCAGCAGGTGATCGAAAGAAAAAGTCAAGTGACCAAATATGAGGTGCCAAAAAAATCCAAGAAAAGAAAGTTTTATAGTACATAGAGGATGACATGCGGGTCCCATTTAGCAGCAGCGGTATCACCGTTTGAGAGGCAGGAGATCGAAAGAAAAAGGCAAGTGAAAAAATATCAAGAGCCAAAAATAATTCAAGAAAAGAAAGTTTTATAGTACATAGAGGATGACATGGTCCCGTTAGCAGCAGCGGTATCACCGTTTGAGAGGCGGCAGATCGAAAGAAAAGGCAAGTGACCAAATTTGAGGTGCCAAAAATAATCCAGAAAAGAAAGTTTTATAGTACATAGAGGATGACATGCGGGTCCTTTAGCAGCAGCGGTATCACCGTTTGAGAGGCGGGGGGATCGAAACCAAATTTGAGGTGCCAAAAATAATCCAAAAGAAAGTTTTATAGTACATAGAGGATGACATGCGGGTCCCCAGCAGCGGTATCACCGTTTGAGAGGCGGCAGGGGATCGAAAGAAAAAGGCAAGTGACCAAATTTGAGGTGCCAAAAAAACTCCAAGAAAAGAAAGTTGATTGCACATAGAGGATGACATGCGGGTCCCATTTAGCAGCAGCGGTCTCAACGTTTCCAAGGCGGCAAGGGATCAAAAGAAAAAGGAAGTAGCCAGAAATCAGGGGGTCAAAAAAATCCAAGAATAGAAAGAATTTTGGTTCATAGAGGATGACATGCGGGACCCATGATCCTGCATCGTAAACGGCTCGATCGGAGAACGTTGAACGAGATGGCGCGATGTAGAAAAAAAACAATGCCAGAGAGGCTGCCATCTGGGCCCTACATCCCTCGGCGGTGCGGATTTGCGTTGACTCGGCCGGCGAACCCGAGATTTCGAGATGCACCACGTCCCGGGCCACCATACGCCACGTTTTGGCCGCTTTCGTCGGGCTAGGTGGCCTCAAAAACGAGAAAAAAAAGTTTTGACATGCACCACGGAGGGACCAAAATCGTCGGCCATGGTACACCAGCAACCACGGCGCGACTTCAACTTCGTCGGCCATGGCAACTTTTCTTGTAGTGTGGGACCCGCATGTCATCCTCTATGTACAATCAATTTTCTTTTCTTGGAGTTTTTTTTACCCCCTAATTTCTGGCTACTTTCTTTTTCTTTTGATCTCAAACCGCATTTGAAACGTTGGGACAGCATGTCATCCTCTATGTACAATAAAAGTTTCTTTTTTTGGATTATTTTTCACCCTCTGATTTTTGGTCACTTGCCTTTTTCTTTCGATCTCATGCCGCCCTTGAAAACGTTGAGGAACCTGCTGGCCCATGGGACCCACATGTCATCCTCTATGTACTATAAAAGTTTCTTTTCTTTGATTTTTTTCACCCTCTGATCTTTGGCTATTTCCTTTTTCTTTTCATCCCCTGCCGCCTTGGAAACGTTAGTAAGCTGCTGACTGGTGGGACCCGCATGTCATCCTCTATGTACAATCAAGTCTCTTTTCTTGGATTTTTTTTACCCCCTTATTTTTGGTCACTTGCCTTTTTCTTTCGATCTCATGCAGCCTCTGAAACGTTGAGAAGCTGCTGGCTCATGGGACCCACATGTCATCCTCGATACTATAAAAGTTTCTTTTCTTGGATTTTTTCACCCTCTTATTTTTGGCTGTTTCCTTTTTCTTTTGATCCCCTGCCGCCTTGGAAACATTGATTAAGCTGCTGACACAAGGGGCCCGCATGTCATCCTCTATGTACAATCAACTTGCAAGATCTTGGGGCGGAAGAGCTTGTATAAGTGGGACCCATATGTCATCCTCTATGTACAATAAAAGTTTCTTTTTCTTGGATTATTTTTTGCTCCTGGTATTTGGTCTCTTTCCTTTTTCTTTCGATCTCATGCCGCCTCTGAAACGTTGAGTAAGGTGCTGGGTCATGGGACCCGCATGCCATCCTCTATGTACAATCAACTTTCTTTTCTGGGAGTTTTTTTACCCCTAATTTCTGGCTACTCTTTTTCTTTTGATCTCAAGCCGCATTTGAAACGTTGACACCGCTGCTGCAAAATGGGACCCGCATGTCATCTTTTATGTACAATAAAGTTTCTTTTCTTGGATTATTTTTGGCTCCTGATATTTGGTCACTTGTCTTTTTCTTTCGATCTCATGCCCCCTTTGAAACGTTGAGGAAGCTGCTAGCGCATGGGTCCCGCATGTCATACTCTATGAACAATAAAAGTTTCCTTCCTTGGAGTTATTGTTTACCGCTAATTTCTGGCTACTTCCTTTTTTCTTTTGATCCCCTGCCGCCTTGGAAACGTTGAGTAAGATGCTGACACAAGGGGCCCGCATGTCATCCTCTATGTACAATCAACTTGCAAGATCTTGGAGCGAAAGAGCTTGTATAAGTGGGACCCATATGTCATCATCTATGTACAATAAAAGTTTCTTTTCTTGGATTATTTTTTGCTCCTGATATTTGGTCACTTTCCTTTTTCTTTCTATCTCATGCCGCCACTGAAACGTTGAGTAAGGTGCTGGCTCATGGGACTGTACAATAAAGTTTCATTTCTTAGATTTTTTTTACCCAGTGATTTTTGCTAACTTGCCTTTTTCTTTTCGATCATATGCCGCCTTTGAAATTCAGGTCGCCGCTGGCTCATGAGTCCCACAAGTCAGCCTCTATGAACAATAAACCTTTCCTTTGTTGTATTTTTTTTACCCCTAATTTCTGGCTATTTGCCTTTTTCTTTTGATCCCCTGCGGCCTTTGAAACGATGAGGACGCTGCTGGCAGGTCGGTCCCACATGTCATCCTCTATGAAGAATATAAGTTTCCTTTTTGGATTTATTTTTGACCCCTAATTTCTGGCTATTTGCCTTTTTCTTCTGATCCCTGCCGACTTCGAAATGATGAGGATGCAGCTGGCAGATCGGTCCCACATGTCAGCCTCTATGAACAATAAATGTTTCCTTTGTAGGATTTATTTTTTACCCCTATTTTCGGGCTACTTGCCTTTTTCTTTGAAACGTTGAGGACGGTACTGTCTCATGGGTCCCACATGGCATCCTCTCTGAACGATAAACCTTCATTTCTTGTTAACGACAGGTTTATCAGTATTATTTTCGCAGACTAATACAAGCTCTTTGGCTCCAAGATCTTGCAAGTTGATAGATTAAATCAAGGAATTATTAGGATATGTTTTAAATTTCAAATCCACTTTATGAATTTTTAAAAATACCGTTATCCATGTGGGTATGGAGCGATCAAGGATTTTCATATTGGGCATGAGCAGTTTCAAAAATTGGAACCCTATAATTCAAAATAAATAAAAACAACTTTTATGTAGAATCTCCGTGTATTTTTTTTTTTTGCCAATCATAGGATCTGTGTTTCATTAGAAAAGGGCCGAAATTGCATGAGCAGAAAGGCCCATTTGTAGTTATTGGGCTTCGACGGCCGGAGCAAGTAGGCCGAGAGCAATTACCATGTAGATGGCCGTTGGCAACCCAAAGTGAAATATTGGGCCCAACAGGGGAATGCTGAACAGTACTATTTTCTAATTGGAAGGTGGTACATGGCGTAATCCTGCCAAAAAAAAAGATGGACACGGGTTGCTGAAATTTGCCCATCTGCGCCTAATATCGCCGCCGCGGCTCCGCTTCCGCCGCCGCCGCCATGCCTCGTCTCGCGTCGAGCTCGCGGTACTGCCGCGTCTCGGGCACGGGGTACCGCGGCGTCCGCGCGCGCCCCAAAGGTACGTATTACGCGGAGATACGTGACGGCGGCGAGCGCATCGGCCTCGGCACCTACGAGACCGCGCACGAGGCCGCGCGCGCGTACGACGCCGTGGCGTGGCGGCTCGGGCGCCCGCGATCGTCGATGAATTTCCATGACGTGTGGACGCGCCAGCAGGCCGAGGATCTCGCGCCGCCGCCGTACATCGTTAGACAGGAGGAACAGCACCGCCGCCGCGAGACGGAGCGCCGTTTGCGCATCGCCGAGCGGGACGAGCGCGCGGCGCGCGAGTGGGCGGCCCGCTTCCCCGAGGACGTTGCCGCCGAGAACGAGCACTTCCGCAGACGGAGGGCGGAGAAGGCGACGAGGCGGGCAGCGAAGAAGGAGGACCGCGCACGACGGAGGGCGGAGAAGGCGACGAAGCGGGCCTTCATCGAAGCGCAGCTCGCCGGGCCGACCACCATTGGCGAGGACGACCCCCGTTGGATTGACCTCTTCTCGTCGGATCCGGTGTCGGGCACGACACCGGACTCGTCAGATGTCGAGTTTTAGTTTAGTTTTATCGCACTACTTTGTACAAATATGAACTACGGAGTATCTATCAAGCTAATTTTATCCTATTTTATGTCTATTTCTAGTCTTTGTTTGATCTTCTGTTTTACTGCACTCTATTTTTCATTATATTCTGTTTTTGGCGCTGCATTTATAGCGCCTCTGAAAATACGCTGTTTCAGCCCTGCATTTGGCCGCCACAGTTTGCAGCTTCCGGTGAAGCTATTGCCGGCTCCATGCGCAGCATCAGCCATTCAGCCCACAGCGCCTAAATATAGAGCCACTGCTGGAGTTGCTGTAATATGTTTGTCAGCAGGAGCTTACCTAATTAGTTAAAAAAAAGATGTTCAGCGTGGGATTCGAAAAAAAGATCTTCATGTTTTTTTCCTAGCTATCCTAGTTCGGACTTTTCATTGTGTTGGCTAGTGCATGAAGCTTGACACCTGTATTATGTGATCCTGATATGAGGATAAGAACACCTTCAGGTTGCATTGCTAATGGTGTCTACTGCAGCAGTGGCGTACCTTCAATGGAGACTGATGCAAGAGAGTTGGTACTGGTGAACCTGCACCTGACATCATCGTGCCACCTGAAGTAGGTTGTGTATTGGGATTAGACTGATAAGCATAGCACCTTGCAAAGAACAAGATGCTGCTAGTGTTGGTTAACGTGATTTTACGACAAAAGTCATGTATGCTCAACAGGTGCCGTACCTAGTTTGGATATTGTGTTGTTACCCTTTTGTGGTTTGGTGTTTGTCCAACAGAGAAAGCTACTCTTTTCCCGTGTAAGTGTTATTATGTGAACAAAAGTTGTATGTACATATATATCGGTCAGAGAACCAAGATTGCATATTCTTGCCTGGTTATAACACATAAGTCATAATAACAATTAAAGAGAAAAGGAACATTTGCCTTTGCAATGTGATTGTGCCAAGTAGATTAGACAACCAACCACAAACATTACAGGTCAACAGCCAAACGCATGCGAAAGTCCTAAGGTAAGCTCCATAATACATGTTGAAACCAAAAGCCTAGAAACCATAAGAAAGGTAGCTCCACATCACAGTTCCACGACAGCAGCATACTGATCATAAAACATATATCAAGTCAGGACAGCTGCACCACTGGGTAAGCATCCATGGGGTCTGGCTCAAGAGCGAAGACTGTGTGAATGCTGCAAAATGTGGCTCTTGCCTCACCCCACCCATACATCTTATCATGGAACCTTACCAAATCAGCATGAATCATCTTGACATAAACATAGCTCCTCTCTCCATGCTGATGGGATTGAACAATGCGCCAGTTGCAGTGCTTCAGCTTGTCAAACAGTATGCAGGAGATGACGAAGCATGCTGGCTGGTCTTTTGTAGTGACAATGGCTTGGAGTAGCTGGTCCTGTGAACCACCCAACTGGATCTTTAGAGCTTGAAGGACAGTCCGTGCTATATAAGCTACCGTTGCTGACTTCAGCTCAGAATCAGGTGAATGACAGCTGACATCTTGTCCTAGAGATGCAGATCCTTCTTGATCATCACCACTACTTACAGGTGCGTCAGGTTCAACAGAAGGCACATCAGGTACATGCTCCGGTTCATAGGAGTCGGTAGCACGGTAGAACCTAAAGGGATAGTAGGACCAGATATGTTCTCGGACAGGACCGCTTGCTGAAATCTCTACAATACCAGCTCCAGGTAGACCACTAGTCTCTACAGAGGGTAAACCACCAATATCCACTTCAGTTAGAGGCTCTACCCTACCAGCTCCAGGTCCACCACCAGTCAGTACTCTGGGCAGGACGGGTTTTAACAATGCAAAACATACTTCAGGTGCAGGATCATCAGTAGCAACTCCAGCATCAGCACCAGTTATATCGGTCTTGACAATAGGTAAACCGTTTTGCTCCAGTTCAGAGAATTCCCGTGGCACGACACCGTTCACTAGAGGCTCTACACTAGCAGCTCCAGCTGCACCACCAGTTTCTACAGCAGGGGGTAAACCCAATCCACAACCTTCTTCATGTGACACGATGATGCCAGGTATAGGCTCATCAGTACCAGGTCCAGCTGCATCAGTCTCCATAGACAGTAAACAAGGTGGCGTCGGAGGTTTAAAAGACTGGCATGCCATTTCACCTTTGTCATCAGACAATATAGAGTTTTCTTCAACTCTATGTTTCTGCAATAATAAGCACATGAACAGAAATTAGACCAGAGCATCTAGCCATCTAACAGGGGCAGCGGCAAAACAAGCGTCGGTCCATATGTTTACCTTGTCATCTGGGATATCAGAACACACAGATTTAGAAGTCATTTCACATAGCATCCGCTTTTTCGTTCCTTCCCCTACGTCCATCTGGAATAAGTAATACTATTGATCACATAAAACTAATTAATCAAATATATGCATATGTTGAGAAGTTTGCACGGCAAATTGTGGATTCTGCTTTTATCACCTACGAATCGTCGTTCTATATATTTACCTTGTTATCTGGGATATCAGAAGTCAAAGAATGAGAAGTCATCTCACTAAGTATCGGTTTTTTCGCTCTTTCCCCTCCATCCATCTGCAATAAGAAGTACTATTGATCACATAAAGCCAATTCATTGAATATATGCATATGTTGAGAAGTTTGCACAACAAATTGTGGATTCTACTTCCAATCACCAAGTAATCTCGTGAGAAATGCATGATCAAGATATGTTTCTCCCTCTTGATCGACATCTGCATCTCCATTAAGACTAATCATCGTGCGATGGTGCTAGCGCATACACTTCCAATCACCAGACAAGCAAAAAATTGTTGATTCTAGTAATGCTTAATCAGCAGTGGCCATGGAACGACCACAGATCGACCAAGCAAAAAAATAAATCATCAGCCTACTGACCACCAGGCAAAACAAACTAGGCCCATACATGGCCTCACAAATCATCATCAAACGTCGATCAAACTAGCAAGTTTGAACATGGATTACTAATTTATTTTCTGATAAAGTGAGTATATTAATATCGAAAGATATTGATTACACTGAGCCTCTGCAACAACGCAATACCTTACTGGTAGTACGGATGCACATGGATTCCTAATACTCCCTCTGTTCGGTTTTAATTAGTCGACGAGAGGGAGAGAAGAAAATGAACTGTCGATGCTTTCAACTAGAGTCAATTAAATACGAACGGAAGAAGTACGTAGTAGTATTGACAAATATCCGGATCTAGTCTAAAAACAAATTGGCATGTAAATCCTAGTAGTCTACTAAACTAGGATCAATACCCTAGATTAGGGTTGCAAGCGGCGTCCGCGAATCGTCCCGCAAAGCAGAAAATTAGAGCAAATAGTGGTTGAGATTAGAGCAGATTTAAAGCACTCGCACTGAAACTAGCTAGCCCGCTACCCACCCCGCTTGACACCCTGCCCTAGATGTGAATCTACACCAAATATTCAAACAAGGATGAGCAACCGCCAATAAAATTTTATCCGCACATCATCATCTCTACCATACAAAAGGGTATGGTGATTTCACATACAGCCATTGTTGCCGCGGGACGAGGATGAGTGATGCGCCGCGGAGAAGGTGCCTCACGCCTCTGTCGCCGCCGCCGTCGAAGAGGAAGTCGAAGCCGCGCGATTGTGGTCCGTCGCCGATATGGAGGTGGAGCTACTAGGGAAGAGATGGAGGTGGAGGTGGAGAGGGAGTGATGGTTTGTACTAGTGGCGGCCGGTGAGATAGTTATAAATACAGCCTCTCTCTCTTTTTTGGCAAGGAATGCAGCTTCTCTTGGAAGGCAACGAGGCAACGCACTCCAGATTATTATAATAATATGGACGGAGAAATTTGGTCGCATCTGTGTTGTCTTGTCAAATGAATCACCAGGATTTGCTTTTAGTACTCCAGATTTGGGCGACCCAAGGAAGTAGAGATAGTAATGTACGCCATCTAGCTGCACGCTATCAAATCAAATAAATGGTCATGCCATTTACTTTTAAGATGGTGCAGCAGTTATTCTGACCAAAGAAACATGCACGTCTGCTGATTATTTCTGATGGGTATACATTTACCGTCCGCTAGCAAAGATTGTTTGGCACATTGTTCTTATGGCTTTCAACATCACACCCCTTAATAATATTATTAATCAATGTTTGGGCAATCAATTGAGTGTGTTAATAAAAAATTAAAACCCACAAATCCAACTGTACTATTTTTAGGACCATATGAAAGACAAGGAATGATTTTAAATGCCATATGGAGTACCTCCAACCATGTGAAATATGGTTCTGTCATGCAGGTGATACCCATGGCTTCGCATTGGATCTGTATGTTGTCCTACATACAGTCAACTATGAAGTACCACGATTTGGTTTTTGGGTGCAACCGGCTAGAGAATGATGCACGGGTTTGTACAGCCAGTACAATTCACATTAAGATTTTCTGATAGGATGTTGATGTGTATATGTAAGAATCATACACTAGAATGTCTTCTATGTTTAGATGGTTGATCTACGTTTATACTTTCTGTGAACCATGAGGTTAAGACCTTTGTACTGTAATAAAGATTGCTAAATAACAGTATATATGTATGCCTCTAGGGACACTGAAACAGCCAAACAACCATGCATGTGTATAGACCGTATTTGATCAAATTAAAAGAAGCGCCTGGGTTCATGCAAATAGCATAAATTTATCACCTAAGTACATTAGCTATAAATAGTTAAATAGGAGTCAAGACCAACTGAGCTAGCTAGTAGTATGATCCTACTATTACATAAATATCCCTAACTCTGATTGTCTTTGTTCCAGTCCAGCGCGTTGGTGTAGCTTGGGATGAACCAAAACCCCGTATGCCAGTTGGCCCCTGGACCGCTGCTTGAGAAAGATATGCTTTGGTGGTCTTCGCCATTTAGACTGAAGCGGAAAATTTCTTGATGTGATGTGTCAAACTGAGAGCCAATGGCCTGAGGCGTGGTGTAGATGCAGTTTCTTCTTGTCAAATATCCTGGGGGAAATGTTGCACCACCCACTGGCATGAAAATCGGATAGTTCAACCCAAGGAACATAGAATAGTCTCCAAGATTAGTAACCCTTTCCCACGGGTTGGCTGGAAGTAACCGACTAGTGTCATTCGAGAATACAATGCAGGTATACCCCGAATAGCTGTGAACAGCGCGACCGCAATGGACAGAAGGGGTACTATCATAATGAGTTGGAGCACCGTCAGCGTCAAAATCCATTACGCCACGTGCATAGACCAGGAGAAGTCTAGAACGATCTTGAGATCTTGCCAGCCACCACGTACGACTATTAGAGTCAAAATCATCATCGTCATCAAATCCAGCCGTCCACGGAATGAATGGAGCAGGGAGCACTATAGGACCTTGAAAAAGGAAAGAACACGTCACATGAAAATATATTTCATGATTTATCTACTAGTGATATTGATTTGATATTGGGATGCCAATACTAGTACTTTATAAAATCATGGTCGAACATAAGATGGTTTGAAATATATTTCGAACATCTTGGTAAAACTTCATATGGATTTAAAACATGTTCCCGAAAATATTGGTCCAAATTTTAGATGGTTTGAATATAGTACTCCTTATTCTCTAGAACCGGGGGAATATAAACAAATGAAAGTTTTTATCAATATTGCATGGCACCTTTATTGATTCTATTTCTACTCTACCTTAAATTTTCTAGGGAGTAATAATAAAGAAACTTAATTACTAGGGGGCCTTTTTCCTAAGGAACAACATGCACATTAGACCATACTAAAATTCCTATAGATGTTAAATTCTATATATGTCCATACCACAAGAGGGTTATGGTGTGCGCCTATGGAATTCCTTTAAGCCAAAAGATGCCAAGACAGTTCAACAAATAAGAGGTGAAATACTATATAAGTTACGTATATAAAAAAGATAGGGAGGAAATGTTACCAAATTGATTAGGATCCCATGCATAAACATTTCCAAGCTCAGTAACGGCGAACACAAGTCCGTTATGTATAATTGCATCGCAGTATATGGCGCCGTACTGAAACTGGTTTTCAAGAAATATCCATGCACGAGGATATTCGCCATGGAGGTAGGCAATTGCAAAGTCGAAGATTGCGACAAGGGAGAAATCTTGATACCCCCTAGCAGCTGTAGGAACTTGGCAAATAGCTATCTTCTGCAGTCGAATAGCAGAACGCTGATACTCGAATATAAGTGGATTGTGTGTGGTTTCCAACTTGTCCCTCAAAGATGGAAGCTTAATCTTGCGATGAGTGTAGACATTGAGGAGGTTCCACTTGCCTTCGGGGCCAACCATGGCGATCCAATCTCCATTGGCGCCTGCCCGCTCCTCATCCTTACCGTGTGGCATTAGGCCATCATAGGAGAACCTGTCCAGCGGCAGTAGTTTGCACTTGCTGTGCACCGGCAAATCCTCCTTGAACACCGCCCATGGTTTATCCGCCGGGTCACAACAGAGAACACACGGAAGGCCAAACGGCTGAGAAGCAGGCAGAGTGGCACTGTATTTGGCTGACTGAAGAATACTTTTGGAGGAACCGACTAGGGACGCGGCGGTGATGGCGTCGCACTGGCTGATGAGCACTTCAAGGGGGCCTTCCGTAAACACCTTGTGAAACAGCCCAGATCCACAGACCCTGCTCGATTTCGCCATCGCAATGAGGCAGGTGGTACAATGGGGTTGGTATTTTCTTGGGCGATCTACTGATTCGAACTTTGGGAGAGAGATGGCGATCAATGGCGGCAGGTGGGGGTTTGAGTTGGAGAACAGAGGCTCTCAAACTGGGCACTGCTGGATAGGATGCGAAAGCGCCATGGCGGAGACGCAGGCGCGTGCTATGGAAGATGGGCGGAGTGGGGATAGACGACGGAGGTGAACCGAGACGCTCATATACTGCCTACTGCAGTTTCGAGGAGAGTGTGAATGTGTTCAAAAAAAGAGGAGAGTGTGAATGTGTTCAAAAAAAGAGGAGAGTGTGAATGTGACCCGACACCCGAGTAGGAGCCGAGCAGACGGACTATAGGAGTAGCCCCATCATTACAGAACATTAATCGTGCTTCCTACAATAAATAAGTGAAACATCCCAGGCTTGTGTTGTCTAATCAAATCGATGGCCATGTCAGTATTATGGTGAACAAATAAAACAAATACACACCAACCTTGTTCTTTTTGCAACGTACACCAACCTAGCAAGGCATCAACCTTCTCGCCATCAACTACGACTCCGTGGCTCCGTCCCACCAAAGTTGTCTCAACTTTGTAAAAAAAATACATCTATCCATCTAAATTTTAACAAAGGTGAGACACTTTTGGTGGGACCGAGGGAGTACAAAAAAACTTCACTACTCCATGCTAGTATCGGCCACTAATTCAAATTTCAACTGAAGGCGTGCTATTTTATGGTCCTGAAAATTGCCAAAAAAAATACAACCCAAAAATGCAACAGATCCATGTTAAGGGGGTACACCCTACGCAATATACATTAAGAAACTTTGAAACTTCAGCGACCTTGTAAGAATGCCCATGACAGTGCAGTTTTGCCAAATTAGGAAGAGACGAAATATGAATTCAACCAAAGAAATCTAAACGAATCCTTAGACAATAGCATAGTTAACACGTTCAGAAAAAAATGATGACTCCAAAAGAACAACATTAGCAAGAAATAGTCCATTTTAGTTTGAATTTGCAGTCACATACATAACTAGTAGTACTGCCAAAATACTATAATACTCCGAGCTGCATTCTAGCACTCCAACTAGCTAGTAATAGTTCTGGAGTAGTAGTACTACTATACAAGTCCAAAATACATCCGAACGAACCCTACTTCGAACTAAACTACTCCCTCCGATCTTCGAGTAACTACATTGCAGTATGACTAAACGAAGATTATTGTATAACCTTCTTGTTGATGCAAACGCAGATAGGCAACACACGCTGCCCTCCATTCTGCTTCGCGTAACGGGGCGGCACCGCCAGGAAAGAAGTGAGCTGCTGCAACATGATCGAGCTAGGCGTCGGGGAGCTCGTCGGCTCGATTACCGCCATCAAGGTGTCCGTCGAGAGGTCACTGGTCCCAGCCGTCGCCGGCGTCGGCGGACCAATCACCAACAGCTGCGCCTTGTACATCGGAAACAAGCACGCGGCCGACCTGATGCACACACAGGACACAATGGTGGTCGGGCCGAGCGCTCCAACGGTGATGGCGAACACGCTACCGTCTTCTTCCCCACTGCCGATGAACAGGTGTCCCCGCGGTTGTACCGGAAGACGAACTATGCACCAGGCGGGTATGCCATACTGGAACGTAAACACTGGGATGGAGTGGGATGCTTGGAGGTGTACCAGGAGCTCCCGCGGCGGGCCGGTGAAGCTGCAGCCGGTATTGATGGCCTCTGTGCAGCCGCACGGACCATGCGGGCACGCGATATAGTGCTTGTAGGACTCCGTGGAGGCGACCAAGCTCTGGCAGCCGACGCACTTGACCATTGCCCCAGATCGATTCGACGGCGGCAATCTTGGCCCAGATCGATTCGACGGCGGCAACCACGCCGGCTGCTCGCACTTCTTGCACGGGTTCGGCGCAAGCTCGCCGACGCAGCGCCGACAGCCCATATGACCGCCCTTGCACTGCACGGAACAACGTACGTGGCATCAGTTGTCATTGACATTTCTCACAGGTGAACCTAAGAATGAAATCGGAAGGGAGCGACCTTGGATATGGGGGGTTTGAAGGGCAGCAGGCAGAGGGGGCACAAGAAGAGGGCCTCCTCCATCTTCAGAGAAGAGTGATCGGGAAAACGAGAACGGGATGGGTTCTTTTTTTTATACATGCCTTGGAGTGGAGTATGGATACTACTACTTATAGGAAGAACTTCCTTGCTAAGAATCGGCGTCGGCCGTACGCAAGCATAGATGCACCAGCGGCTCTGCAGTTTGTCAAAATAAAAGGACAGAGCTGCAGTGACTTGAAGTCTCCAAATCTCATTGTGACTTGGTGCCACCATCTACCAACCATTTGAGATCCAACGTTCCAAACTAATCTCTTATTTCGAACCTAAAAACAAAAATTACGAAAAAAATCCAGTAAAATGTAGATGCCTTGTTCTAAAATCTGTGAATATTTCATCCCACTCGGACGATTAGCTTGTGATTAAAGAGCTTTTTACGTATACGAGCACTAGTTTAAACTAAATACTCCCTCTGATTCATATTAATTGACTTCAATATGGATGTATCTAGAACTAAAATGTGTCTAGTACATCCATATTAGAGTCAATTAATATGAACCGGAGGGAGTATATATTTGCTCACAAACCTTTGATTCAAATCGAATGAAACTTCACCAAAATATAAATCGAAATATGCACGATTAACTGGAAGTTCTTGAAATATTTCTGAGCAATTATAATAATTATTTAGTTTAAATTCTAAGTCGATCGCATACATTGGATCTGAGATGGATGGTGGATGGTGGCACCAAGTCACTGTGAAACTTGGAAGTATCAAGTCAGTGAAGCTCTATCCCAAAATAAAAGCTTCGTGAAGGGGGCAGTTTGGTTCAAAAAAGAAGACAGTGCCAAGCAGTTGTCAAACAATACCCATATAGTCAAATGTACTCCCTCTGATTCAAATGAATTGACTCAACTTTGTCTAGATATATGGATGTATCAAGTCACTGAAGCTAAAATAAAAGCTTCATGAAGGGGGAAGTTTGGTTCGAAAAAAAATACAGTGCCAAGCAGCTGTCAAATAGTACCATAACGTCAAATGTACTCCCTCCGATTCAAACGAAATGACTCAACTTTGTATTTTGCATGTTAAAGGTTTTTCGTAAAACTTGGCCAATCTTAACATAGTTTGCCTTTCTAAAAAAAGATATAAGCCCTAAGGCTCCTTTGATTCATAGGATGGGAAAACCATAGAAATATGGAAAACATAGGATTGAGATTTAATGGCTAGTTGAATCATATAGGAAGATGAGTTGTGTTTGATTGTGCCAAAGGAAATTTTCCATGAGGTATGACCTAATGTTTTATTCTTATAGGATTTGCACTGCAAGATTCCTATAGGATATGTTCCTATGAATCAAACAACTAGTGTGGGGAAAATTCACATGTGATCTAAATCCTACATAATTCCTATACAAATCCTATATATGAATTTTAGTTGTTAGGTCACTTAAAATGACTTCACTTGAAGAGTTACATTTTTGTTTTTTTCTGAATTAGTAGTGATGCCTAACCATATATATACCTAAACCAAGAGAATCAGCATAAACTTATGTATATTAATAGTAAGCGCATATATGAATGTTTTTTATCTACAAACCCAGGGTCATATATATGTACATAGAAACATGCATATATACTAGTTTTTGTACCTTGGTGTGTTCCTCTTTTGGGCTATCTCTTTTTTGTTCACCGATTCACAACCAACGCCCTAGATTAATTTGGCACTTAAAAAATAACATTTTGTTTTTGGCGCACTAACACAAATAGTAGTAGCACGGTCAACACTGTAGAGAAGTACAAAATAAATGTGTGTGGGAAAAAATGACTTAAAGTGACCATTACATTGAGAAAAAGGGTAGAACCAAGCATTGCACAGGGAAAAAGCAGTGTAGTGCCCAGAAGAAAAAAACAAGTTGGGTTATACTCCCTCCATCCTGAAATAATGGGTGTAGAGTTAAAATTTGTCCATAAAAGAGTGTACTTCTCGTTTTGCAATGCACTTCAAAATTTGTCCACAAAAGAGTGGTAGTAAAAAATATTTCTTTCTCATCACGAGGGATATAGTTTCTTCACGACTAGTACGTACTACCTCCATCACAAAGCTTAAGTCTTTTTTTAAGAGTCAAAGCAAGTAAAGGTTGACGAAAATTTAGAACAATCTATCAACTAATATAATATTTTGTAGATACCATACCAAAAAAAATCGTTGTCTATGTATTGATATTAATTTTGTATTTTGCATGATAATGATTTTTGGTAAAATCTTAGTTTACCTTGACATAGTTTGAGCTTCTAAAAATAATATAAGCCTTACGCTTTGGGATGGAGGTAGTAGTATTTAGCATAATATGGTTTTCTTATTTACTACATGCATTTAGATCATTGGAGGTGGAAAAGTTGAAGAGGAAAGTGATGGTCGATGACAGTTTCCCAATGTAATAATAAAATCCTTAATATGCCTTGAAAACCCACACGTACGCTCTTTCTAGGACAGAGGCAGTATGAGGTAATGCACCCACGCGCTGTCATCTGCCGGTTCGTGCTATGTCTCCCAAATCTTGAAATATCGTCAGTTATCCATTTCACGTCCACACTTCTCCCTCTCTCCACGGACTAGGAAAAAACCCTCTCTTCACTTCCCCTTCCCATTCCACCGATGGAGAGCCCAACCGACGCCGTCAACGCAGCGAAAGCGAAAGCCGCGCGGCTGGCCTTAGCCGCAGAGGAGGCGTGCAGAGCCGCGACCGCAGCACGCATGGCCGCAACGGCGGCGATCATTGCCGCAGCGGATGCCAAAGACGAAGCGGAGGCCATTGCCGAAGGTCGGGCCATCGGTCGCTCATCGGCATCTGATGCTGTTGGTAGATGGGTCCACTCTCTTGGGAAGCATCCCCTAGATGACGAGGACGAGGTTGAACTCATCTTTGAACCGCCGCCGCCGACCTTCGACGAGAATATCGTCGACGAGGGGGAGGAAGTATGTTCCGATTCACCTCTCTCCCTTATTCAACATAGCCCTGTATCGATTTGCGCTATGGTCTCTCCCTCTTTTTTTTGCGCTATAGCGTTTTGAATTAGCGTCAGAATCTTTTTAGATTCATATTCAGTATTAGTTGCAACTGCTACATATTTGCTTCACATCCGATTCACCTCTCTCCCTTATTTAACATAGCCCTGTATCGATTTGCTCTATGGTCTCTCCCTCTTTTTTTTGCGCTATAGGGTTTTGAATTAGCGTCAGAATCTTTTTAGATTCATATTCATTATTAGTTGCAACTGCTACATATTTGCTTCACCTGTTTATTTGGCATGTATCAGGTTGCTACTGATGAGGTTGACAGCGATGTCGAGTCGCGTCATAGGAAGGCCAGGGCCACTCTCAACAAGCTTAAGGCGGGGAAGTTCGACAAGTATTGGAGTGAACCCTGGACTGGTGCCAGGAACAGCTGCCCCTTCTGCACAAAGAGCATAAAGGTTGACTTTCGAAGCGTCCTGCAGCATGCCGAAGCCGGTGGGTCCGGCTGTCTCAAAGTTGGGGAAACTGTTAACCGATCCGGCTTCATAGCCAACCACATGGCATATGGGCTATTCCTAAGGAAGAAATTGAACCAAGCTATCGAGACCGGTCGTGTGCCTCCTCCCAAGCCCAAGCCACCAAAGATTAAAGGTATGGGCAGCAAGAAGCAGAAGAAGCGGGACCAGGAAGAAGATGGTAAATATACTCCGTAACTGTTGTGCATGTTTGTCTCTCCTACTGCTTCAAAAGCAGCATCTTTTGTTGAACTCTGTTTATGTTTGCTGCTCAGCAGCGTTTGTGGTGAACCTATTAGCTTAATTAGGGGTTGTTGAACTATGTCTGTGTTGAACCTTGCTTAATTAGGTTGTGTTGAACTCTGTTTGTGTTGGCGTGGGAAGGGGGGCATGATGCTACCCTGAATTTGCGGGACCCCCAAAAAACTTGCAAATACGAGTGATGCATCCAAAAGGAACAAACTTCTTACATGGTAGACCCCAGTCTGAAAGCAAGAAATGCGATCGGGTCCTTAACAGCCACCGCCCGGATTGATCGGGTATTTTGCCTGCCTACCGCATGTGACTTGTGCTCACTGAAGTTTGGGACCTCACGCATGGGCACCACACGTAAGTGACAGACCTGTTGGTGTAAAAACTCGAGTGATTATTATACTGCATTAGTACAAAGTTTCCTATGGATTCAAGGGTTGGAAAGCCAAGTTAACTCATTTTCATGACTAAGAAGGAGCCAGGCTTACTTTTTCATTTTCATGTTTTAACTTGTTTAAATCTTGGTCAAACAAAGGATCTGACCAGGATTCAAGTGGGCATAAAAATTCAAAAAAGAAATCAAAAAAAAAACCAAAGCACATAAGCTTCTTATGTCATATAGTAAGCATTACAGTTGATCAACGAAGTCTAGACATATTCAAACCAGAAAAATATTGTATATACCCCCTAACCCTAAACTCTGTCTTATGAAGTCAAGCATGAAGAAAAGTGGTTTTGGGTTTCAAACATTGGAAATTGAAAAAACTCCCAAAAGCTTCATTTTGGAGTGACTAAGAAGAATCCAGGCTTTCATTTTCATTTTCATGTTTTAAATTGGTTTAAATCTTGGTCAAACCTAGGATTTGACCAAGATTCAAATGGACATAACAAATTCAAAAAAATCAAAACCAAACACATAGTCTTTTGATGTCATATAGTAAGCATTCAAGTTGATAAACAAAGTCTAGACATATTTAAACAAGAAAAATCATGTATATACTTGGCCCCTAACCCTAAACTCTGTCTTATGAAGTCAAGCATTAAGAGGAGTGGTTTTGGGTTTCAAACATGGAAATTTAAAAAACCTCCCAAAAGCTTCATTTTGGAGGGACTAAGAAGAATCCAGGCTTACTTTTCATTTTCATGTTTTAAACTGGTTTAAATCTTGGTCAAACCTAGGATTTGACCAAGATTCAAATGGGCATAACAAATTCAAAAAAAAACTAAACACATAGTCTTTTGATGTCACATAATAAGCATTCAAGTTGATAAACAAGGTCTAGACATATTCAAACCAGAAAAATCATGTATCTACCCCCTACCCCTAAACTTTGTCTTATGAAGTAAAGCACGGAGAGATATCATTTTGGGTTTCGAACATGGAAAATTTAAAAAAACCTCCCAAAAGCTTCATTTTGGAGTGAATAAGAAGGATCCACACTTACTTTTCATTTTCATGTTTTAAACTTGTTTAAATATTGGTCAAACCTGCAAGGATTTGACCAAGATTCAAATGGGCATAAAAATTCAAAAAAAAAACGAAAACCACTTCTCTTCGTCATTAGACAGAGTTTAGGGTTGGGGTATATACATGATTTGTAATGTTTAAATATGTATAGACTCTCTTGATCAACATGAATGCTTACTATAACTTAAGAAGCTTAATTATGTGCTTTGGTTTTTCATTTTTTGAATTCTTTATTGAATTTTTATGCCTATTTGAATCTTGGTCAAATCCTAGGTTTGACCAAGAATTAAACAAGTCAGTAACATGAAAATGAAAAAGTAAGCCTGGATCCTTCTTATTCACTCAAAAAATGAAGCTTTTGGGAGGGTTTTTGAATTTTCCATGTTTGAAACCCAAAACCATTCCTCTTATATGCTTGACTTCATATATATCACAGAGTTTAGCCTTAGGGGGTATATACATGATTTTTCTAGTTTGAATATGTCTAAACCTTGTTTATCAACTTGAATGCTTACTATAAACCAAAAATTCATGTATCTACACCTAACCCTAAACTATGCATGAAGAGAAGTGGTTTTGGGTTTCAAACCTGGATATCTCAAAAACCCTCCCAAAAGCTTCATTTTGGAGTGAATAAGAAGGATCAAGGCTTAATTTTTCATTTTCATGTTTTAATCTTGTTTAAATCTTGCTCAAACCTAGGATTTGACCAAGATTCAAATGGGCATAATTTAAAAAAATGAAAAATCAAGGCACATAGTCTTCTTATATATGTCATATAGTAAGCATTCAATTAAGTTGATAAACAAGCTATGGACATATTCAACCCAGAAAAATCATGATGAATCTACCCCCTATATATCCCTAAACCCTAACTTATGAAGTCAAGCATGAAGAGAAGTGGTTTTTGGTATAAATCATGGAAATTTCATATTCATGTTTATTAAACTTGTTTAAATCATGGTCAAACCTAGGATTTGACCAAGATTCAAATGGGCATAAATATTCAGAAAAAACAAAAAATGGAAAATCAAGGCACATGTTTTAAACTTGTTTAAATCTTGGTCAAACCAAGGATTTGACCAAGATTCAAATGGGCCTAAAAATTTAGAAAAAAATCAAAAAGAGAATGAAAAACCAAAGCACATAGCATTCTTATGTCATATGTATAGTAAGCATTCAAGTTGATAAACAAGGTCTAGACATATTCAAACCAAAAAATCATGTATATATCTACCCCTAACCCTAAACTGATCTGTCGATCTTATGGAAGTCAATCATGAAGAGAAGTGGTTTTGGGTTTCAAACATGGAAATTTCAAGAACATCCCAAAAGCTTCATTTTAGAGTGACTAAGAAGGATCCATGCTTACTTACTCGTTTGCACGTGTTAAACTTGTCTAAATCTTGGTGAAACCTAGGATTTGACCAAGATATGATTCAAATGCGCAGAAAATTAAAAAAGTCAGAAAAATTAAAAACCAAAGTACATAGTCTTCTTATGTCATATAGTAAGCATATTCAAGTTGATAAACAAGGTTTGGACATATTCAAACCATACAAATCATGTATCTATACCCCCTAACCCTAAACTTTTTCTTATGAAGTCAAGCATGAAGAGAAGTGGTTTTGGGTTTCAAAGATGGAAATTTCAAAAACCTCCAAAAACTTCATTTTAGAGTGACTGAGAAGTTAGCATTAAAGTTGATAAACAAGGTTTAGACATATTCAAACCAGACAAATCATGTATCTACCCCTAACCCTAAACTCGGTCTTATGAAGTCTAGCATGAAGAGAATCGTTTTGAGTTTCAAACGTTTAAGCCAAAAGCCCCATTTCAAATATTTCAAACTTATTCAAAGTTGGTTCAAATTTGAAAGACATACAAGTTATAGCACACATAGTGCATACATTTTCACACATACTGCACTAGATGCTAACCCTATAGTTTGAGGCCACTTGGATGAGGTCGAAAAAGTTCTTGGATTAGAATCGTGTTGTTCGAACCCCGTAGTTGGATTTTTTTGAACCTTGATCTGTAGTACTGGGCAAAACCCTAGTTTAACCTATTTAATTATAGATTCGTATATCGATTTTTCTACCTTTTTATTATTACTATGCTGCAGATGTGCGTTTGCCCGTCGAGTGAAACTCGGAGGAAGAGGGATCACTCGGAAGGAGAGAAAAAAGGCAGAGCATTATGGTGTCTTCCCTTTTTCGGGTGATGATGATGATGTTGACTGTTGTGCAGGGTTTGTCAGTGCGCAGGAGGTGCGAGCGAGCGAGCGAGTCGAGCGAGGCCGAGAATGAGAGAGATTTGTTTTTTTTTGTGAGAGGGACAACCGAAGGATCCAGAAGGACCCACAGACTTCCAATACGCATCCTGATGCGTCTTCTCTTGACAAAGAAGATGGCTGGGAGTTGGCGTACCTATTGCACGTGACTTGTGCTCACTCAAGTGTGGGACCTCACGCGTGGGCACCACACGTAAGTGACAGACCTGTTGGTGTAAAAACTCGGTTGATTATAATAGTGCATTAGAACAAAGTTTCCTATGGATTCAAGGGTAGGAAATCCAAGTTAACTCATTTACATGACATTATTTTTTCCATGAAGCAAAGTTAACACTATCAATTGGTACATTTTGGAGTGACTAAGAAGGATCAATGCTTACTTATTCGTTTAATTTCACGTGTTAAACTTGTCTAAATCTTGTTCAAACCTAGGATTTGACCAAGATTCAAATGGGCAGAAAAATAATTAAAAAACAGAAAAATGAAAAACCAAATCACATAGTCTTCTTATGTCATATAGTAAGCATTCAAGTTGATAAACAAGGTCTAGACATATTCAAACCAGACAAATCATGTATCTATACCCCTAACCCCTAAACTCTGTCTTATGAAGTCAAGCGTGTGAAGAGAAGTGGTTTTGGGTTTCAAACATCGAAATTTCAAAAACCTCCCAAAAGCTTCATTTTAGAGTGACTAAGAAGGATACATGCTTCCCTTTACATTTTCATGTTTTAAACTTGTTTAAATTATCTTGGTCAAACCTAGGATTTGACGAAGATACAAATGGGTGGGCACAAAATTCAAAAAAATCAGAAAAATGAAAAACCAAATCACATAGTCTTCTTATGTCATATCGTAAGCAATCAAGTTGATAAACAAGGTCTAGATATATCCAAACCAGACAAATCATGTATCTACCCCCTGTCGATCTTATGAAGTCTAGCATGAAGGGAAGTCGTTTTGGGTTTCAAACATTGAAATTTAAAGAACATCCCAAAAGCTTCATTTTAGAGTGACTAAGAAGGATACAGACTTCCCTTTTCATTTTCATGTTTTAAATTTGTTTAAATCTTGGTCAAACCAAGGATTTGACCAAGATTCAAATGGCCCTAAAAATTCAGAAAAAATGAAAAGAATGAAAAACCAAAGCACATAACATTCTTATGTCATATGTATAGTAAGCATTCAAGTTGATATACAAGGTCTAGACATATATATTCAAACCTAGGATTTGACTAGCTAAGATTCAAATGGGCATAACAAATTCAAAAAACAAAAACCAAACACATAGTCTTCTGATGTCATATAGCAAGCATTCAAGTTGATAAACAAACTTGTTTAAATCATGGTCAAACCTAGGATTTGACCAAGATTCAAATGGGCATAATTTTAAAAAAATTGTAAAATCAAGGCACATAGTCTTCTTATGTCATATAGTAAGCATTCAATTAAGTTGATAAACAAGGTCTAGACATATCAAACCAGAAAATTCATGTGTCTAGCTACCCCTAACCCTAAACTCTGCACGAAGAGAAGTGGTTTTGGGTTTCAAACATGGATATTTCAAAAACCCTCCCAAAAACCTTCATTTTGGAGTTAATAAGAAGGATCAAGGCTTACTTTTTCATTTTCATGTTTTAATCTTTTTTAAATCTTTGTCAAACCTAGGTTTTGACCAATATTCAAAAGGGCATAATTTAAAAAAAATGAAATATCAAGGCACATAGTCTTCTTATGTCATATAGTAAGCATTCAATTAAGTTGATAAACAAGCTCTAGACATATTCAAACCAGAAAAATCATGATGTATCTACCCCCTATATATCCCTAAACCCTAACTTATGAAGTCAAGCACGAAGAGAAGTGGTTTTTGGTTTAAATCATGGAAATTTCAAAAACCCTCCCAAGAGCTTCATTTTGGAGTGACTAATTAAGAAGCATACATGCTTACCTTTTCATATTCATGTTTTAAACTTGTTCAAATCTAGGTCAACAAACCTAGGATTTGACGAAGAATCAAATGGGTATAAAAAATTTAAAAACAAGCTCTAGATAAGCTCAAGTTGAAAAACAAGTTCTAGACATATTCCAACCAGAAAAATCATGCATGTACCCCCTATATATATATCCCTAAACCCTGACTTATGAAGTCAAGCATGAAGAGAAGTGGTTTTTGGTTTCAATCATGGAAATTTCAAAAACCCTCCCAAGAGCTTCATTTTGGAGTGGCTAAGAAGGATAGATACTTAATTTTTCATATTTATGTTTTAAACTAGTTTAAATCATGGTCAAACCTAGGATTTGACCAAGATTCAAATGGGCATAAAAATTCAAAATAAATGAAAATAAATGAAAAACCAAGGCACGTAGTCTTCTTATGTCATATAGTAAGCATTCAATTAAGTTGATAAACAAGGTCTAGACATATTCAAACCAGAAACATCATGTATCTAGCTACCCTAGCCCTAAACTCTGTCTTATGAAGTCAAGCATGCATGAAGAGAAGTCGTGGTTTTTGGTTTCAAACATGGAAATTTTAAAAACCCTACCAAGATCTACATTTTGGAGTGACTAAGAAGGATATATGCTTAATTTTTCCTATTCATGTTTTATTAAACTTGTTTAAATCATGGTCAAACCTAGGATTTGACCAAGATTCAAATGGGCATAATTTAAAAAAATGTAAAATCAAGGCACATAGTCTTCTTATGTCATATAGTAAGCATTCAATTAAGTTGATAAACAAGGTCTAGACATATCAAACCAGAAAAATCATGTATCTACCCCTATATATCCCCAAAAACTCTGTCTTTATGAAGTCAAGCATGAAGAGAAGTGGTTTTTTGGTTTCAAGCATGGAAATTTCAAAAACCTCCCCAAACTTCATTTTAGAGTGACTAAGAAGGATACAAGCTTGCCTTTTCATTTTCATGTTTTAAACTTGTTTAAATTATCTTGGTCAAATCTAGGATTTGACAAGATTCAAATGGGCAAACATATGATAAGTGATGCAAATATCATTTCTAAGTGCGGGCAAACCAGAGATATGTGGTTTTTGGTTTCAAACATATTCAAACGAGAGAAATCATGTATCTACCCCCTAACACTAAACTCTGTCTCATGAAGTCAAGCGCATGCATGAAGATATGTGGTTTTTGGTTTCAAACATGGAAATTTCAAAAACCCTCCCAAGAGCTTCATTTCGAAGTGATTAATTAAGAAGCATACATGCATGCTTACTTTTTCATATTCATGTTTTAAACTTATTCAAATCTTGGTGAAACCTAGGATTTGACCAAGATTCAAATGGGTATAAAAATTTAAAAAATACAAAAAAGGTCTTCTTATGTTATATAGTAGGCATTCAATTAAGTTGATAAACAAGTTCTAGACATATTCAAACAAGAAAAATCATGCATGTATCTACCCATAACCCTAAACTTTGTTTCATGAAGTCAAGCATTGTGGTTTTTGGTTTCGAACATGGAAATTCAAAAACCCTCCCAAGAGCTTCATTTTGAAGTGACTAAGAAGCATACATGCTTACTTTTTCATATTCATGTTTTTAACTTATTCAAATCTTGGTGGAACCAAGGATTTGACAAAGATTCGAATGGGTATAAAAATTCAAAAAAAACAAGGTCTTCTCTTATGTTATATAGTAAGCATTCAATTAATTTGATAAACAAGGTCTAAACATATTCAAACCAGGAAAATCATGTATCTACCACCTAACCCTAAACTCTGTCTTATGAAGTCAAGCATGCATGAAGAGAAGTGGTTTTTGGTTTCAAGCATGGAAATTTCCATGTTTGAAACCCAAAACCACTTCTCTTCATATGCTTGACTTCATATGACAGAGTTTAGCGTTAGGGGGTAGATACATGATTTTTTGGTTTGAATATGTCCAGACCTTGTTTATCAACTTAAATGCTAACTATATGACATCAGAATGGGCATAAAAATTTAAAAAAATTAAAAATGTAAAACCAAAATTTAATTGGGAGGAAAGGGTACATGAATTACAATTAAAAAACAAGGTAACTTAAATACTTGGATGCCCCAAGATGTGTGGAAGCCCAAAACAATGGCAAAACATATCATGTGCGCATGCTGCATCCAATTCAAGTAGAACACATAGTAGGCACCGATAGTTTGACCTAAATTTGAAATCAAAGAGAAGGTGGTTAGAAAAAATCAAAATTGGCAAAGCAAAGCATGAAATCAAAAAATTGTGATGCACTCTAGCTATGAAAATTATCAAACAATGCAAACCAAAATGATTTTTTAGAGGAATACTAGTTCAACTTATTTAATTTTTTATTTGTAGGCCAAAATCAAACCCCGTAGTTGGATTTTTTTTTCAACTTGATCTGTAGTACTGGGGAAAACCCTAGTTTATAACCTATTTAATAATAGATTCGTAGTCGATTCTTTTACTTTTTTATTATTACTATGCAGCACATGTGTGTTTGCCCGTCGAGTGAAACTCGGAGGAAGAGGAATCACTCGGAAGGAGAAGAAGGGAGAGCAGTCACGGGGCCCCTCTTATTGATGGTGTATATTCTTTTTCTGGTGATGTTGACTGTTGTGCAGGGTTTGTCAGTGCGCAGGAGGTGCGAGCGAGCGAGCGAGCGAGTCGAGCGAGGCCGAGAATGAGAGAGATTTGTTTTTTTTTGTGAGAGGGACAACCGAAGGATCCAGAAGGACCCACAGACTTCCAATACGCATCCTGATGCGTCTTCTCTTGACAAAGAAGATGGCTGGGAGTTGGCGTACCTATTGCACGTGACTTGTGCTCACTCAAGTGTGGGACCTCACGCGTGGGCACCACACGTAAGTGACAGACCTGTTGGTGTAAAAACTCGGTTGATTATTATAGTGCATTAGAACAAAGTTTCCTATGGATTCAAGGGTAGGAAATCCAAGTTAACTCATTTACATGACATTATTTTTTCCATGAAGCAAAGTTAACACTATCAATTGGTACATTTTGGAGTGACTAAGAAGGATCAATGCTTACTTATTCGTTTAATTTCACGTGTTAAACTTGTCTAAATCTTGTTCAAACCTAGGATTTGACCAAGATTCAAATGGGCAGAAAAATAATTAAAAAACAGAAAAATGAAAAACCAAATCACATAGTAAGCATTCAAGTTGATAAACAAGGTCTAGACATATTCAAACCAGACAAATCATGTATCTATACCCCTAACCCCTAAACTCTGTCTTATGAAGTCAAGCATGTGAAGAGAAGTGGTTTTGGGTTTGGGGGTATATATACATGATTTTTATTGTTTAAATATATATAGACTTTGTTGATCAACATGAATGCTTAATTACTATATGACATAAGAAGTTTATGTGCTTTGGTGTTTCATTTTTTTGATTTCTTTTTTGAATTTTTATGCCCATTTGAATCTTGGTCAAATCCTAGGTTTGACAAAGATTTAAACAAGTTTGAAACATGAAAATGAAAAAGTAAGCTTGGATCCTTCTTAGTCACTCCAAAATGAAGCTTTTGGGTGGGTTTTTGAAATTTCCATGTTTGAAACCCAAAACCACTTCTTCTCTTCATGCTTGACTTCATAAGACAACGTTTAGGGTTAGGGGGTAGATACATGATTTTTCTGGTTTGAATATGTCTAGACTTCGTTGATCAACTTGAATGCTTAGTATATTACATAAGAAGACTATGTGGTTTGGTTTTTGATTTTCTTGATTTTGTTTGATTTTTTATGACCATTTGAATCTTGGTCAAATCCTAGGTTTGACCAAGATTTAAACAAGTTTAAAACATGAAAATGAAAAAGTAAGCATGGATCCTTCTTAGTCATGACAATGAGTTAACTTGGCTTTACTACCCTTGATGAATCCATAGGAAACTTTTTGTACTAATGCAGTATAATATTCTGGTTTGAATATGTCTAGACCTTGTTTATCAACTTAATTTGAAAGACATACAAGTTATAGCACACATAGTGCATACATTTTCACACATACTGCACTAGATGCTAACCCTATAGTTTGAGGCCATTTGGATGAGGTCGAAAAAATTCTTGGATTAGAATCGTGTTGTTCGAACCCCGTAGTTGGATTTTTTTGAACCCTTGATCTTTAGAACTGGGCAAAACCCAAGTTTAACCATGCAAGATTCAAATGGCCCTAAAAATTCAGAAAAAAATCAAAAGAATGAAAAACCAAAGCACATATATAGCATTCTTATGTCATATGTATAGTAAGCATGCATTCAAGTTGATAAACAAGGTCTAGACATATATATTCAAACCAGAAAAATCATGTATATATCTACCCCTAAAACTCTAATTAAACTATGTCTTATGAAGTCAATCATGTAGAGAAGTGGTTTTGGGTTTCAAATATGGAAATTTCAAGAACCTCCCAAAAGCTTCATTTTAGAGTGACTAAGAAGGATCCAGGCTTATCTTTTCATTTCATGTTTTAAACTTGTTTAAATCCTGGTCAAACCTAGGATTTGACCAAGATTTATGGGCATAAAATTCAAAAAAATCAGAAAAATAAAAAACCAAAGCACATAAGCATATTCAAGTTGATAAACAAGGTTTGGACATATTCAACCCATACACAAATCATGTATCTACCCCTAACCCTAAACTCTGTCTTATGAAGTCAAGCATGAAGAGAAGTGGTTTCGGGTTTCAAACATGGAAATATCAAAAACCTCCCAAAAACTTCATTTTAGAGTGACTGAGAAGGTTGCATGCTTCCCTTTTCATTTTCATGTTTTAAACTTGTTTAAATCTTGGTCAAACCTAGAATTTGACAAGATTCAAATGGGCATCAAAATTCAAAAAAATCAGAAAAAGAAAAACCAAAGCAATAGTTTTCTTATGTCATATAGTAAGCATTAAAGTTGATAAACAAGGTCTAGACATATTCAACCAGACAAATCATGTATCTATACCCCTAACCCCTAAACTCTGTCTTATGAAGTCAAGCATGTGAAGAGAAGTGGTTTTGGGTTTCAAACATCGAAATTTCAAAAACCTCCCAAAAGCTTCATTTTAGAGTGACTAAGAAGGATACATGCTTCCCTTTTCATTTTCATGTTTTAAACTTGTTTAAATTATCTTGGTCAAACCTAGGATTCGACATGATTCAAATGGGCATCAAAATAAAAAAAAACAGAAAAAGGAAAAACCAAAGCAATAGTTTTCTTATATATGTCATATAGTAAGCATTAAAGTTGATAAACAAGGTCTAGATATATCCAAACCAGACAAATCATGTATCTACCCCCGGCCTGTCGATCTTATGAAGCTAGTCTACTAGCATGTGAAGGGAACTCGTTTTCGGTTTCAAACATAGAAATTACAAGAACATCCCAAAAGCTTCTCCATTTTAGAGTGACTACGAAGGATACTGACTTCCCTTTTCATTTTCATGTTTTAAACTTGTTTAAATCTTGGTCAAACCAAGGATTTGACCAAGATTCAAATGGGCCTAAAAATTTAGAAAAAAATCAAAAAGAGAATGAAAAACCAAAGCACATAGCATTCTTATGTCATATGTATAGTAAGCATTCAAGTTGATAAACAAGGTCTAGACATATTCAAACCAAAAAATCATGTATATATCTACCCCTAACCCTAAACTGATCTGTCGATCTTATGGAAGTCAATCATGAAGAGAAGTGGTTTTGGGTTTCAAACATGGAAATTTCAAGAACATCCCAAAAGCTTCATTTTAGAGTGACTAAGAAGGATCCATGCTTACTTACTCGTTTTCACGTGTTAAACTTGTCTAAATCTTGGTGAAACCTAGGATTTGACCAAGATATGATTCAAATGCGCAGAAAATTAAAAAAGTCAGAAAATTTAAAAACCAAAGTACATAGTCTTCTTATGTCATATAGTAAGCATATTCAAGTTGATAAACAAGGTTTGGACATATTCAAACCATACAAATCATGTATCTATACCCCCTAACCCTAAACTTTTTCTTATGAAGTCAAGCATGAAGAGAAGTGGTTTTGGGTTTCAAAGATGGAAATTTCAAAAACCTCCAAAAACTTCATTTTAGAGTGACTGAGAAGTTAGCATTAAAGTTGATAAACAAGGTTTAGACATATTCAAACCAGACAAATCATGTATCTACCCCTAACCCTAAACTCGGTCTTATGAAGTCTAGCATGAAGAGAATCGTTTTGAGTTTCAAACGTTTAAGCCAAAAGCCCCATTTCAAATATTTCAAACTTATTCAAAGTTGGTTCAAATTTGAAAGACATACAAGTTATAGCACACATAGTGCATACATTTTCACACATACTGCACTAGATGCTAACCCTATAGTTTGAGGCCACTTGGATGAGGTCGAAAAAGTTCTTGGATTAGAATCGTGTTGTTCGAACCCCGTAGTTGGATTTTTTTGAACCTTGATCTGTAGTACTGGGCAAAACCCTAGTTTAACCTATTTAATTATAGATTCGTATATCGATTTTTCTACCTTTTTATTATTACTATGCTGCAGATGTGCGTTTGCCCGTCGAGTGAAACTCGGAGGAAGAGGGATCACTCGGAAGGAGAGAAAAAAGGCAGAGCATTATGGTGTCTTCCCTTTTTCGGGTGATGATGATGATGTTGACTGTTGTGCAGGGTTTGTCAGTGCGCAGGAGGTGCGAGCGAGCGAGCGAGCGAGTCGAGCGAGGCCGAGAATGAGAGAGATTTGTTTTTTTTTGTGAGAGGGACAACCGAAGGATCCAGATGCGTCCAATACGCATCCTGATGCGTCTTCTCTTGACAAAGAAGATGGCTGGGAGTTGGCGTACCTATTGCACGTGACTTGTGCTCACTCAAGTGTGGGACCTCACGCGTGGGCACCACACGTAAGTGACAGACCTGTTGGTGTAAAAACTCGGTTGATTATAATAGTGCATTAGAACAAAGTTTCCTATGGATTCAAGGGTAGGAAATCCAAGTTAACTCATTTACATGACATTATTTTTTCCATGAAGCAAAGTTAACACTATCAATTGGTACATTTTGGAGTGACTAAGAAGGATCAATGCTTACTTATTCGTTTAATTTCACGTGTTAAACTTGTCTAAATCTTGTTCAAACCTAGGATTTGACCAAGATTCAAATGGGCAGAAAAATAATTAAAAAACAGAAAAATGAAAAACCAAATCACATAGTCTTCTTATGTCATATAGTAAGCATTCAAGTTGATAAACAAGGTCTAGACATATTCAAACCAGACAAATCATGTATCTATACCCCTAACCCCTAAACTCTGTCTTATGAAGTCAAGCGTGTGAAGAGAAGTGGTTTTGGGTTTCAAACATCGAAATTTCAAAAACCTCCCAAAAGCTTCATTTTAGAGTGACTAAGAAGGATACATGCTTCCCTTTACATTTTCATGTTTTAAACTTGTTTAAATTATCTTGGTCAAACCTAGGATTTGACGAAGATACAAATGGGTGGGCACAAAATTCAAAAAAATCAGAAAAATGAAAAACCAAATCACATAGTCTTCTTATGTCATATCGTAAGCAATCAAGTTGATAAACAAGGTCTAGATATATCCAAACCAGACAAATCATGTATCTACCCCCTGTCGATCTTATGAAGTCTAGCATGAAGGGAAGTCGTTTTGGGTTTCAAACATTGAAATTTAAAGAACATCCCAAAAGCTTCATTTTAGAGTGACTAAGAAGGATACAGACTTCCCTTTTCATTTTCATGTTTTAAATTTGTTTAAATCTTGGTCAAACCAAGGATTTGACCAAGATTCAAATGGCCCTAAAAATTCAGAAAAAAATGAAAAGAATGAAAAACCAAAGCACATAACATTCTTATGTCATATGTATAGTAAGCATTCAAGTTGATATACAAGGTCTAGACATATATATTCAAACCTAGGATTTGACTAAGATTCAAATGGGCATAACAAATTCAAAAAACAAAAACCAAACACATAGTCTTCTGATGTCATATAGCAAGCATTCAAGTTGATAAACAAACTTGTTTAAATCATGGTCAAACCTAGGATTTGACCAAGATTCAAATGGGCATAATTTTAAAAAAATGTAAAATCAAGGCACATAGTCTTCTTATGTCATATAGTAAGCATTCAATTAAGTTGATAAACAAGGTCTAGACATATCAAACCAGAAAATTCAGGTGTCTAGCTACCCCTAACCCTAAACTCTGCACGAAGAGAAGTGGTTTTGGGTTTCAAACATGGATATTTCAAAAACCCTCCCAAAAACCTTCATTTTGGAGTTAATAAGAAGGATCAAGGCTTACTTTTTCATTTTCATGTTTTAATCTTTTTTAAATCTTTGTCAAACCTAGGTTTTGACCAATATTCAAAAGGGCATAATTAAAAAAAATGAAATATCAAGGCACATAGTCTTCTTATGTCATATAGTAAGCATTCAATTAAGTTGATAAACAAGCTCTAGACATATTCAAACCAGAAAAATCATGATGTATCTACCCCCTATATATCCCTAAACCCTAACTTATGAAGTCAAGCACGAAGAGAAGTGGTTTTTGGTTTAAATCATGGAAATTTCAAAAACCCTCCCAAGAGCTTCATTTTGGAGTGACTAATTAAGAAGCATACATGCTTACCTTTTCATATTCATGTTTTAAACTTGTTCAAATCTAGGTCAACAAACCTAGGATTTGATGAAGAATCAAATGGGTATAAAAAATTTAAAAACAAGCTCTAGATAAGCTCAAGTTGAAAAACAAGTTCTAGACATATTCCAACCAGAAAAATCATGCATGTACCCCCTATATATATATCCCTAAACCCTGACTTATGAAGTCAAGCATGAAGAGAAGTGGTTTTTGGTTTCAATCATGGAAATTTCAAAAACCCTCCCAAGAGCTTCATTTTGGAGTGGCTAAGAAGGATAGATACTTAATTTTTCATATTTATGTTTTAAACTAGTTTAAATCATGGTCAAACCTAGGATTTGACCAAGATTCAAATGGGCATAAAAATTCAAAATAAATGAAAATAAATGAAAAACCAAGGCACGTAGTCTTCTTATGTCATATAGTAAGCATTCAATTAAGTTGATAAACAAGGTCTAGACATATTCAAACCAGAAACATCATGTATCTAGCTACCCTAGCCCTCAACTCTGTCTTATGAAGTCAAGCATGCATGAAGAGAAGTCGTGGTTTTTGGTTTCAAACATGGAAATTTTAAAAACCCTACCAAGATCTACATTTTGGAGTGACTAAGAAGGATATATGCTTAATTTTTCCTATTCATGTTTTATTAAACTTGTTTAAATCATGGTCAAACCTAGGATTTGACCAAGATTCAAATGGGCATAAAAATTCAAAAAAACAAAAAAATGGAAAATCAAGGCACATAGTCTTCTTATGTCACATTAGTAAGCATTCAATTAAGTTGATAAACAAGGTCTAGATATATTCAAACCAGAGAAATCATGTATCTACCCCCTAACCCTAAACTCTATCTCATGAAGTCAAGCATGAAGATATGTGGTTTTTGGTTTAAAACATGGAAATTTCAAAAACCCTCCCAAGAGCTTCATTTTGGAGTGACTAAGAAGGATATATGCTTAATTTTTCATATTCATGTTTTCAACTTGTTTAAATCATGGTCAAACTTAGGATTTGACCAAGATTCAAATGGGCATAAAATTAAAAAAACAATAAAATGAAAAACCAATGCACATAGTCTTCTTATGTCATATATATAGTAAGCATTCAATTAAGTTGATAACAAGGTCTAGACATATTCAAACGAGAAAAATCATGTATCAAGCTACCCCTAACCCCAAACTCTGTCTTATGAAGTCAAGCATGAAGAGAAGTACGTGGTTTTTTGGTTTCAAACATGGAAATTTCAAAAACCCTCTCAAGAGCTTCATTTTGGAGTGACTACGAAGGATACATGCTTAATTTTCATATTCATGTTTTAAACTTGTTTAAATCATGGTCAAACCTAGGATTTGACCAAGATTCAAATGGGCATATATGAATCTTTAGCAGGTGCGTTTTTTTACTAATCCATATGGAATATTTTGATAAAACCCTTTTAGAAGGCTTTGTTAAGGCCTCAAGGACAATGAGTTGGGAGGAGGCCAGGTAGACTGTAGCTAGGCATTGATTCGGAATTTATGATGCTTGCGACTTGCTTGCGCGGCTTGTTGATTTCCCAGGTGACGCAGCTTTTTTTGACTGCCCAGCCATGGATAGGTCATAGGAGTGCAGAGCTGTAGGCGGTGCGGATAAGTACGCGGGGCATTGATGATGTAGGTGTGTTCGGTTGCCCACGCGAGTGCAGAGCTGTAGGGTTATGCGAGTAGGCCTTTAAACTGGGAGGTGGCACAAGAAGATTTTAGTAAGGAATGGTTCCTTTCCAGAGGAATGGAATGGTTCCATCCCCGCGTTCGGTTTGGACAAAAAGGAGGTACAGAATGGTACTGTTTTTTGTTCGGTTGGAGGAATTGGAGAGCAGAACGGAATGTGGTTAAACTAAACTTTTGTCTAAGAATCGTAATTAACAATGGCAAATAGCCTTTTAAATCTTAAAATCGTAATTAACAACGCCTAATGGCCTTTTTAATCTTAAAATCGTAATTAATGTTATTTTTTGTATGGTCGGGGAATTTGGAGAGTAGAACGGAATGAAGTTAAAGTTTAATCTTTTGTCTAAATATCGTAATTAATAGTGGCCTTTTTAATCTCAAAATCATAATTAACAACAACTAATAATTTTTTTGGTTGGATTAGTGAAGTGCTTTGTAATTAATAGCGGCTAAGTAACAGCCGTTCCACCACATTCCACCGATTCGGTGGAATGGGTGCATTCTGCATATGGGGAGAATATTCCCTTTCGAGGAACCACTCGGTTCCGTTCCATTCCACAACCGAACACAAGAATGGGCTCTAGGTGCGGAACGGTTCCATTCCATTCCACTTGGTTCTGGAACCGAACACACCCTAAATGCGTTGCAATGGAAAATGACAGTGTGTGGTGGCCTGATGGTGAAGAAGAAAGGTCGGGCGAAGAGTTGTTGGCTAGAGTCGGTTTTATACGAATCGACGAGGTGCGGGATAGTTTGATTTTAAGGGCTCCTTTCATTCACAGGATAGGGAAATCATAGGAGTAGGAATGTAGGATTGGGATTTGGGATGACATGTGTAGTTAAATCCTATAATAAGATGAGTTGCGTTTGATTGCGCCAAATGAATTTTTCCATGAGGTAGGACCAAATATTTAATCCTATACTAGGATTTGCACTACTTGATGATTCCTATAGGATTATTTCCTATTGGATATGTTCATATGAATCAAACTACTAGTGTAGGAAATATTCCTATAAGATCTAAATCCTATTATCTTATACCAACCTAATATGAATCAAAGAAGCCCTAAAGGATTTTCGAAGGAATCATGTACGAAGTATGATTTTTCTAAGTCACCCAACATATATACTAGGAATAGAACTAAGTAGTACCATATACTTAGGCCCGCATGCACAAATATTAAGTGTGGATTGAGGAAGTCGATAACTTGGGAAAAAACTTTCGCAACTGCACACCTATGTTACCACCCTTGCGACGCTAATTGTCGTAGAGCTGACCTAGAACGAACTCTTGTCTCGGTTAACATGAGAGAGATAAGGGATAAATACAATTGTGATACACTTTCCTAATATTTTGTTGAATGAGATAATCTTGTGTTTTCCTAATAGGGTTAATTAAGTACACATTTGGCAGCTCGTGTGTTGCATACGTTGGTGAACTTTAGACCCCAACTATATATTATTATTTGAACTCACCTCTAACACTTAATTATGTATAATAAGGTCCCTAACTAACCTCAAACACAATTAGGTATAACAGCGGTCCATAACTAACCTCAAACACTTAATTAGGTCTTACATTGCCCCCTTAGACTACCCCTTACCCTCAGCGACGTACGCAACATGGTGTTTGGGTTGAATGGCCCACCCTATTTTAAAATGTTTTAGTTAATTAATTATGTAAAAAATTATCACATATAAAGTGGAAAAAAGAAAATTAGTAAGGTGTGCCCACCTGGCCTACGGTTGTTTTGTGCGTCCTCCACTGCGTACTCCTCTTGATCTGTGACGATGAACATAGTTCTTTAGAACACATGCAACACTTACAGTTGATAGGCCGTTGCAAAGCTAATCAATGATAAAACCTGCTTTCATAATCCATTGTACTTTGATTTAATTAGTCCCTCTAATGGACCCCAACTATGTGTGCTTGAGATTTAGCAAAATGCTTTGCCGCCGTGCCACATAACAAATAATAAACAGACCAATCAAGTTTTTATCATTGCTAGACCTAACTAAGTGTTCAAGTGCTCAATTTTGACCACATTAGAGTTGAGGGGCCAAACATAATTCTTAAATACGTGAGGGACCGAACATATACTTCTAAACACCCGAGGGACAAGACAAATTTGAGTACTATTGTTATTATTAGACTAGTCACAATGGGGAGTATCATATAATAGTATCATACATATGATACTAATGTACGATATTATTTTCACAGTCCATATTATCATCATGTAGTAGTATAATATGTTACATGTATTTAGGGATTTGTAGAATCTCAATACAAAAGTGTGTACAAGATTTGTTTGGCAGTAATTTTTCTAGTTCTACATGATATGATACGATATCTACCTATGATACCACTATCGTCTCTTTCATCATTAACTGATATGACACATCAACATTTTGCATGCATGTAGTGCATGATACTACTTATGATATTGCCATTGCGAGTAGTCTCCCTTTGTCCTAGAGTACAATGCCAATTTGTTTTCAGAGGCAAACTTAGACTAATACTTGGGCCCGCCAATTATGAGTTGCATGTCATTCAAAACTATATCATCGGATGCTTGTTTCGATGAACTTTCCAATGGTATATTTTGCGGATGTCATAAAATTAGGCTGGTCATACTATTTCTATAGTGGGTAGTATCATGGAGTAGTATCATAGTAATGCTACATTTATTATTTTTTAGAATCTCAATGCAAATTTGTGTACAAGATTTGTTTAGCATTAAGTTTTCTCGTTGTTTGCGCTATGATACAGTATCTACCTATGTTACACTAATCTCCTCTCTCCTACTTAATTAGCTGCCACATCAACATTTTTGTGGGACCAATGTGTATGATACTAGCTATGATACTAGCACTATCATGTGGGTACCTAAATCTCGAGTCAAAGTTTGACACGAAACCGATGTGGACTTTATTCATGGTGGAAGGGAGTAACAATCATAAGCACATTATTATTATTGTTTGAACAACATTTTATTTGATGTGCCATAAGAAGTTTAGAAACTCCTAGCCTGCGGAGGTGGCGTTTTGGCACACGCGTGCATATGCACCAATTATAGAAAATGATTAAAAAAATTATATAAATGTTAATTTTTTTGGTATACATTGTGACATCATATGTTCGTTCACAAGTTTTCGTGGAAAAACGACATTTTGTGTGGCGTGTAAAAAAAGGCAAAAAATATACTGTACGTAGTCGTGTTACAACATCAAAATTTGTCTTTTTTATAGGAGCCACATAATTTTTTTGTGAGAAAACTTGTGTACCAACATAAAATGTCTAGATATACATGTAAAATTTTAGTTTAGAATTTTTTGACACTTTGAAATATGGATTCACATAATGGGAGCATATGCTCCTATGAGGCAAAGTGCATTTCCGCTAGCCCCCGCCATTTCTTATATCTCTATATTGTCTATATATCTATACCTCTACCTCTACCCCCTTGGATTCCTGAACAGACGTACAGTACTAGTAGGGCCTACTATTTATTATTATTACATACTCTAAAAAAAAACCTACTGCAGCCAAAATTTAATATCATCGAGCGGTAAAATTCCCCGCCAACGCCCAAATATCTCGCGCCGCAAAGTTTCAGATCTGCGAATATTTTTTTCCTCAAAAGAAGGACTGCGAAATTCCCTTCTACTCCTCTATCGCCCAGCTTCGCCCTAGTTTCGCCCGCAAGCCCTCAGAGAAACCGCCCCTCTTGCCTACCTCCAGATCTTCCCGGCCGCCGCACTTCGCCGTTCAAGCTGCCACGGCTTCAAACCCCGAGGCTGCCCTATCCGCACCTACTCCGGCGTCCACCGCACCGTATCTCGTTCGCCGACTCTATCGACCACCGCACCTGACCAGCTTCGCCGACACCGACGCCACCGTGCACTGCACATCATCTGCTTCACCGACCTTCTAGTTCGGCCGGCGCGCTGAACACTTCATCGACCGCCCAGCATGTCCTTCTCCGACCCCCCAAGATCTGCTTCCCCGGCACCCACCGCAACAGCAGTCCCCTCGCCGACCTCCACGTCACCCGTAAGAACGCGGAACACGTCTAAACGCCGCCCAGAAATAGGTAACCAGACATCCCTGCGCGTTTTGTTCTGTTAGGAGTATTGCAGCTGACTGTATTTCTGAATTCGTGCTATATTTCTAACTTACAAGTGCTTTCGTTGATAACCACCTCATCCTTTAGGTTTAAACACGACGCATAAGTATGTTTTTCCGTGACCAAACCCACCCATTCGCTGAAACTCTACATGGTATCAGAGCCTAGGTTTCCTTCCTGCTAGCCGCCACAAACAGTACCAAACAAGTTCTTCCTTTGATCACAAAACCCACCGTTGAGATGTAGAAATCCAGGCGGCGGGAGGCCGCATCAGGTGTGCTCGGTTGCGGCTATCACACACAGCGATGTGAGCTGTGTGAGATCGGCGGCTGCTCGCGCGGGGAGAAAGAAGAGGGTGAAGATCGTTTTGGTTTAGAAAGGAGAGAAGAGGAAGTGAATCCGTGGCAGAGAGATCTGGATCCGTGTGAGGGGCAGAAGTTGGAGGCGTGCGGAGTGGGGCGAGCCTTTGAGCGCAGGGCGGAGCCGGAGGTTGGTGCTGGACGTTGACCAGCGCGAGCCGGTCGATGTGGCCAGGTGCGGTACGCCAGGTTGGCCAGGGCGCGCAGACGAGGCGCCATCCGAGTGGAAGTGAGGAGAAAATGGAGATGTGAGGCTGTGAGGATATGTGGTGATGGAGTTGATGAGGCTGCGGTTGAGTCGTGATGGAGTTGATGAGGCTGCGGTTTAGTGGTGATGGTGATGGTTGTGGATATGTCCAGGGGAAAGGCATGCGTGCCTGAGGTGAGACTGGTTGAGGCCTGACCGGGGGATAGGCATGGGTGCTTGAGGAGTGGATGGTTGAGGCAGGAGTTGGCTGGGGGTTTGTGGGAGAGACGGAAGAGGTGGCCGGGCAGAGTGGAGAAGAGAGGCTGAGGACATTGAGGCGAGTGTGGATGGTTCTGCGGAACTTGTGTGGTGAGGCAGCCGGGGTTGTTGAGGACGTGTATGGTTAGGAGTTGTGCGTATCCCAGATGGTTGAAGCTGGATATCTTCGCTGCTGATGAAGAGATGAATCGAGATGACAAGATGATGGAAAGTGCAATGCTGTCATGTATCCTAGGAGTTATGCTGAATGTTCATTACTGGTAGTTGTCATATGTGTCATGTTGTTGTTGCAAGATGGCCATGGTTGTTTACCCATGATCATCTTGAGGGGGTGTGTTACCATGAGTGAGTTTAGTAGTAGCGCTGTAGTAATATTGTATCCAGTGTGAGGCCCATAGAGGCCCATGTCCAGTAGTATTGTAACCCTAACTCAGATGATATAAATACACAGTGTGGTGGTCTGAGTAACCTAACCCACCCATTCGCTGAAACTCTACAAAATATGAGCCACCAATCATGAGCCGTTGAATGCTCTACATGTCCACGATTGACAACAACAACAACAACAAAGCCTTTATTCCCAAACAAGTTGGGGTAGGCTATACAAGTCCACAATTGACACGATTACAATTTCTCACTATTTGGCCGTAGGCTACTGCTCTAGTTACATCATGTTTGATATCTTTCTGCGATCCTGTATTACATGTTTATGCACGTCATAATGCTTCTACCAAGGTTCAAAAAAGCGCTAGGCGCTAAGCGAGCGGTGAGGCACTGCTTAGAGGAACTGCTGCTTAAGCGAGCTTAAGCGCCGCTTAAGCGCTCAGGCTAAAATCGTACGAACATGAAACAGGGAAGTCAAGATGGGCACATATACCCCTATAATATGCTGTAAATTTGTATCCTAAGCATGTAATGCTACATTTCTGAGGAATACGGGGATTAATACCTTGGTTAGCCTCGGTTTTGCTCCAATTTCTTATAAACACACAAGCAGCTAAGCAAACAATGTAACAAACACAAACAAGCAGCTAAGCTTTACTGGAGTAGCAAGCAGCTAAGCAGTAGAGGAGTAGCAAGCAGCTAAGCCAGACCTAATCACCATCAATGCATCGAGCAAGGAGCAGAGCAACACAGGCAACACACCAACACTCGCATAGAGGAGATTCTAGCACAAAACACGACCAGATTCCCTGTCTCGCTTAATCGAACGCTTAGGCCAAAAGCGAAGCGGAAGACAACCGCTCAGCGCTTAAGCGCGCTTAAGCGTACCTAGGCGTACGCTTTTTTGAACCATGGCTTCTACTACTATTTGGTGTCAATTTAATTATAGCAAAGCCGTGACTCGTAACTGTTTGTTATTATTACACGTGCAGCAGGCACATCTTACACTCATAAACGTAGAGTAAAGCTCGCCTATAATCATGTAAGTACCTGCTGTTTTTTGTATATTGCTTAATGCAAACTTCTATATCTTGGACCTGTTTCTGTTTACAATTGGCCTCTCCTTCATGCAGAGGAGAAACAGTGAGGCACCAGGTTCTTCTGTCCAAGTACCCGATGAGGTCCGTGTGACTCAAAAAAAAGCTCACGTAAGTTCCCTGTTTTTTTTGGAATGTTAATTTACCTCCTGTGCATAGTTCAATTGCATCATTTTCTGTATGTTGCACTACCTAAGTTGCCTAATGGAATCTAATAAAATATAAACAATGACCATATGGAACATTGCACACTGCCTTTGACCCATCTGGCATCCGGCATGCCTCGGTATAAGTTACATGATTTGGCTATGTTAATACAAGTCCTGAAATTCTATTATGTTAATTTTTTGCCTGTTGCTTCATTGAGTTTGCCTGTTGTTCCATGGCTAGTGCATGAAGTTTGATAGAAATGATCCTAGCTGAAATGATGCACTTTGTGTTTTTTTATTGCTTTATTCCTAACCTAGCTTCCTATTCTACTTGAAACATGATTGCTTTATTCCTAACCTAGCTTCCTATTCTACTTGAAACATGGTGAAAAAATAGTTATATTACTTGTTTAAATGTCTAGCTTTGTTTTTCTGAGTCCCATTGACATGATGTGGTATATCCATATTCAAATGATCTGGCTGTTTATATAATACGCTCCATGTTCAATTGCTTCATTCAGTTTCTAGTAATCTATTATACATGATGCACATGGTGCTACTTGTTATATGCCCTTTTTTGTTTGAGTTTGATCATGAATTCAAGATTAAGCATTGCCTAAACGTTGACCAACGTAGGAAGATTCCCTCCCTTGTCTATACGTTGTGAGATAGATGATGAGACCTCTCTAGCAGCGAATTTATACGCGCTAGATAACACCCCGTTTAATTCGGTCCTGTTGGGACTCGAACCCGGGTGGGCTGGCTGCGCACTCGCAAGCCTTGCCACTGAGCTAGCACTCAGTTCTCAGATTAAGCAATGCCTCGTTATGCTTAATTTAAATGTTATGGCACTTCATACAAGCCATACAATTAATTGTTGCATTGACCTTCTGCGATGTCGAAGGCACTATCTGAGTCATGCTTAAATCAATCATACATTATTTTCCTAATAGTATCAAATCCAACATGCACATCTTTTGACTGTATTTGGCTATTTGCTAGATTTCTTCTGTGCAGTGACCTGGCTTCGTTATTGGGCACATGATGTCTAGTTGCTTGGTTCATTGTATACATCATCGCCATGATCTAGTTTGGTTTGTTCTAAGAGGCATGTGGCTTAACTGGTTTCTTTGTTGTATCTGCCCATGGTTCTTTCAAAATTATGTCAACAATGCTGTTTGTTTGCCTTGTATTGTATTGCATTTTAACTTGTTTTGTCTTAGTTTCAGCCTGCAAACAAAGCTGTAATGTCAGTAGGGACAACCCATTTATCAAGTGTTGCGGTCATTTCACAGAGCAACAGTGACAGTGGCACGTGCTCTCATTGGTCCACTGAGTCCGGTACACCAACCATTCCAGAAGAAATAGATGTACGAGGCTCTATTTTTGATTGCTTGTTGTGTTATATCAGCTCAATGATGTTCTTGAAATTGGAGGTCTTTTATTGCATCATATGATGTTGTAACTTGTTTTATCTAAATTTCAGGCTTCAAATAAAGCTACAATGCCAGAAGCAAGGGCCAATGCCTCAAGTATTGATGTTTCACAAAGCAGCAGTGAGAGTGCATATTGCTCGCATAGGCCCATGGTATCTATTGGTCAACTTAATCCGGCACAAAGAGATTTCGGGGATGCACTCCAAGAGGCAGTTGATATATTTGGGCGGGAAAACAAAGATGCTGATGAATTAATTGCCAAGACACGCCAAGAGATACATGAATTGAAAAATAGGCAAACTTTGACAGAAAATGTTCTAAAGAATCTCCTATGCACTTGTCATGGTAAGCCAGTTGTGATGTGTCTGGGAATTGAAGGTGTCTAAATAAACTTTGATTCTGTTGTTCAGTCAAGTGGACTGCTGATGCCAATGCTGTAACTAATTACTGCTCAAAATTTCGTTCAAAATTTCGTGGTCTGTAATAATTGCAAATTTTGTTGTTGTACTAAAATTAGATATGTTCCATGTGGCTGCTGTATTTTGTGTGAAATAATTTCCTGATGTGTACTTCAATTAAACCATAAATCGACTGCATGCTGAAAATTTGAATCTGAGCGCACGTGTGAACTATTTTCTGCTCGTAATGCAATAACGGCTGTTTCTTGGAAGGACTACGTACATGGGTGAAAAGTTAGAGAAGCTACAGTACTCTAACTTGAAGGTGAAAAGTTAGAGAAGCTACAGTACTCTAACTTTCCTTCCCCCAAACCATATGTCTAAAATCCAAATAATTTAAATTAATTTGCACAATACAAACTTGTGTCTTGCATTTGAAGTAATTACATGCAGAGAAAATTATGGTGTAATAAAATTTAGTTTAGTTTTTAAACATCTACAGTAATCACCTTTATTAGTTAAAGACAGTGCATAACCTTGTACTTATGCTACAGAAGCCTGACTTTGCTTCTTTATTTTTCCTGACTTAGCTCCTTCACGTTAGAGGATACGGTTCCCGTACATGGTAGCCCATTAATAATTATGCCTGCTAGCAAGATAGATGGTCCTTATTATAGTCAGGCATGTCAACTTGTATGATTAAAAGTAGTTCGTACACATTAAATCTACCATCTGCATTTTTCTCTGTAATAACTTTTCTTTTTACACTACTCAAAACTTGTCTGGCTAATATGAAATTTGAGATGGCAAAACCCGGGAAAGATAAAGATATCACCAAAAACTCTTTCCTGCGAAATGCTGGGTTTTGAAGCCCAAGTCCAAGTCTTTCTCTGCTCAAGTTTTGGAGGAACAACTCCAAGTAGAACGAGTTGCAACAGCTATGCTAAGAACAAAAGTTGACATGTTGAGATCGAGATTAGAAGCATGTGATGCCCTACTGCACGAGGCCAATCAAGTTCGTTATAATCTCCCAAAGACTAAGAAAATGCCATAGATAATTGGAGATGAACACTAACATAGTGAGTACATTGGTCTTGTGAAATGTTTCCTTAGATTAAGGCACCGTTCAGACTTTTGTTGGTGGATGCATTTATCTGCGGTTGGGATCAACTTGGTAGTTGTTCCTGTGGATGTTATATAAATTAATTGCCTAGCCTTTTTTGAATCAGTTCGAACTTAAATGGTATCATAGCCAAGGTCTCAAGTTTGAATTGTCGAACGTGTGGTTTAATTTAATCTCTGTCGGGCGGCAAAATCTCCCACCAATCCTGAAATATTTCAAACGCATTTTTGAATGGGATTAAGAAGATAGATCATGATCATGGTAGTGACCTATATTCAACGTGATGATGATTTGATTTTGCACTCGGCCATGAACAGAGGTACTAGTACGGTGTCACAATTTTTTATCATTATACTTGTACCTTAGCGAAATTCAAAATCTCATAGCGGCAAAACTTCCCGCCCACAAAATACAAAAATTTCACACGCTTCCAAATTCCCATTCTACCCCTGTGGAGATGACAGCAAAGTCGGTTGGTGAGGGGTTTGCCCGTCATTTTTTCGATCACCACCTCCCTAGCCCGGAAACCCTCCCAAAAAAATACATTTCCTTCAGTCTCTCATCTGAGACCACCCACCGGAACTTCTCAAGTCCCTCTCTCTACCACCTCCACGACCACCGCACCGGAACATCCCCGCCGGACTTCCCTGGCCTACCCGAGCCCTCGCGATCCTCGTCATCCGGCTGCCTGCCGGAGCCGCTTCATCGACGCCGTCATCAACCGGACCGGATCATCCCCGCCGAACCTCGAAACCATATGCTCATCCAGCAGTCTACCGCAGTCGCTTCAGCTGCGGTATCGTCCACCCCGCCGGAGCCGCTTCGCCGGATCCGTCGTCCACCGCATCGGATCTTGCTCACCGACACCGCTGTGCATGAACCGGATCTGCTTCACCGGCGCAGTGCATGATCTAAACTCTTCTACTGTCGCTTTTCTATTGCTTGCCTGCAAGTTCTTGTTTAATCTTGGGGGAACCTGTTTGTGCTAACGACGCGCCGTTACGTTTTTGCAGATGAGATGAGTAACCATGAAGTGTAATGGCCGTCTCTCCAACCCCAAGTAGCACATGTAGCGTACTTCATCACCGGATCTATCAACCCCAGGAAGATCTGCTGTGACTCCCACAGAGTGCTTCTCCTAATGTAAGTCCCTTGTTTTAGCGCCATGTTCTGGGTTCAGATGCTTGTTTGTCTGAAGCTCTTTTAGTTCATTCCTAGCTATGACCGTAACACGTTGCTATTTTCTACTTCATTGCTAACTTTAAGCGATTGAACATTTTGGTTTGCATTCCCTGCTCTGTAGATGTAGCCATCATAACTTCTATCTTGCTCAGTCGTTGTTACAAAAATTATACTGTAGGTATTATAGTAACATCCTGCTATTATTTAGTTCATGGCCAATTTTAAGTAATTGCACATGTTGGTTCGCATTCCCTGCTCTATAGCTTTTGGCATCGTAACTTCTATATTTGGTTTACATTCCCTGCTCTGTAGATCTAGCCATCATAACTTTATCTTGCTCAGTCGTTGTTACAAAAATTATGGCCTGCTACTATGTTGTTTGTGCAAATTTTTTACTCCATGAACATGTTGGCTTGCATTCCCTGTACTACAGGTGATGCCATTGTTTTGTATCTAGTTCATTGTAAGCTAACAAAGTAAGGACTTAGTTTGGCATGCTATCACTCTGCTATCTAGCCTGTAGTACAAATAAACTTGTCATACTACTAGATAATAATTTTGCGTGCCATCTTGTTCTTCAAAAGCTGCATTATTGACTTGTTTCTCTGACTTGGCATGACGCTCACATATGGAAAGCTGAACATATTGGTTTGCATTCCCTCTTATACAAGTTCACAGGTGATCCCACTATATTCTGTATCTGGTCCATCCTAAGCTCCAGCGTTAACTATCCTCCATGTGTTGCTCATTACAAGTTTATATCCCGAAACATCTTGATTTGCATCCCCTTCACTATAAGTTCAGGAGTATTATTTAGTTCACGGCCAAAGTGAAGTAATTGCACTTGGCACATGTTGGTTCACATTCCCTCCTCTTTAGCTTTTGCCATCGTAACTTCTATTTTTGGTTTACATTCCCTGCTCTGTAGATGTAGCCATCATAACTTCATCTTGCTCAGTCGTTGTTACAAAATTTATAGCCTGCTACTCTGTTGTTCATGCCAATTTTGTACTCCCTGAACATGTTGGTTTGCATGGGACTCGACAGTAGTAAGTCTGCTGTTTCATTCTAACATGCTCTGTTATATTGGCTGTTGGTATGCGGCATGCACTCTTTGTTTGCTTATTGTGCGCATTACAATGATCTTGTTATAACGACGAAATGATGAGTTCCAAATTCTTTGGCAAACAATATTGTAGTGTCTTTGCCTTTCCATTGTTGCTGTCTTAACTTGTAATGTCTTTGTTTCAGATATAGGTGCTGCATGGACAACTTAAAAGATTGCCGGATCGCTTCATTGTATTGCTAGGTTTAATTACCATTCAATTTCTCTGGGTTCTGTAATATTTTTTCAATGCCTTGCAGCTGATGTAATATTTAGTTAGTTTTTATAGTTCTTTCGCGCATTTTTTCTTTGGTGCTTGTGGTAAGTGAGGCTATCCGACAGAAATCAATGCTGCGTAAATATTCTCAGTATCTAAATCACGAATTCCCATCCCTTAAACGGCCCATTTAAGCGAAATCACATATGTGCCTGCCCGCAAATTCCTAAAGCCCATATTATGCCAGCATATAAACAGCAACTAAACGGGCTGGCCCACTTACTTATTGGGCTGGCCCACTTACTTATGGGCCAGCCCATTTGATTGACGGTGGACCCCACACTCTAGTTGGGCTGGCCCACTTGCTTTAAGGTGGACCCCACCCACTACTTAGTTGGGCCAGCCCAATTGCTTTTGTGGTGGACCCCACATACTAAATGGGCCGGCCTTTAAGAGGAAAGAGGGACCCTGTGTTTTTGGCGCCCACTATCTTGTTGGGCCCCCACCGCTATATGGTGGACCCCACAAACTAATTGGGCCGGCCCACTTGCTATATGGTGGACCCCACATACTAATTGGGCCCTTTAACAGAAAGTGGGACCCACTGTGCTTTTGGCCCGCCCACTAATTTGTTGGGCCAGCCCATTTGCTTTTGTGGTGGACCCCACATATTAAATGGGCCGCCCTTTAAGAGGTGGGACCCACCTGTGTTTTTGGCCCGCCCACTATCTTGTTGGGCCCACCCGCTATATGGTGGACCCCACATACTAATTGGGCCGGCCTTTAACAGAAAGTGGGACCCACTGTTTTTGGCCCGCCCACTATCTTGGGCCAGCCCACTTGCTATATGGTGGACCCCACGTACTAAATGGGCCGCCTTTAACAGAAAGTGGGACCCATTTTTGGCCGGCCCACTATTTTGTTGGGCCCCACTTGCTATATAGTGGACCCCACAAACTAAATGCCCTTTAACAGAAAGTGGGACCCACTGTTTTTGGCCCGCCCACTATTTTGTTGGGCCCCCACTTGCTATATGGTGGACCCCACAAACTAAATGGGCCGACCCTTTAACCGGAAAGTGGGACCCACTGTGTTTTTGGCCCGCCCACTAGCTTGTTGGGCCGGCCCACTTGCTATACGGTGGACCCCACACACTAAATGGGCCGCCAGTTGGTAAGGTGGACCCCACATGTTAAATGGGCCGGCCCATTTAAGTTTTGACCATCAACCTTAGAGGTTAGGCCCGGCCCACGTAACTAATGGACCAGCCCAGCTATATAGTTGACCGGTCAAACTATGTCATCTGGCCCGGCCCGCTTAAGACGTGGGCCTCGTGGGGCCTACCATCTACCACGGAGTTTCAGCCGGTTAACGCCGTTAAGCTAACGGCGTCTGCCACGTGTCAGTTTGCATGACGTCGCAGTCAACGGGCTCCCGAAAACACTTCCGCAACGGTCCGATTTTCCGTGGCGGAAGGGCGCCAAGCGCGACGGACCGAAAAAATCGTCGTTGGACTTTGCCTGACGCAGTTTCCACAACGGAACCCATATCGTCGGGTTAGGCCCATAGGCGACGAAAAATGCCCCTTAGTTGACGATTTTGGGACGTTGTCTATCAGAACTTTTCTTGTAGTGTTCCACTCGATACGTTTAATCCTTTGTTACAGCAAGCCGGTGAGATTGACAACCTCACTGTTTCGTTGGGACAAAGTACTTGGGTTGTGTTGTGCAGGTTCCATGTTGGCGCCGGAATCCCTGGTGTTGCGCCGCATCACATTTCGCGACCATCAACCTTCAACGTGCTTCTTGGCTCCTACTGGTTCGATTAAACCTTGGTTTCATACTGAGGGAAACTTGCTTCTATACGCATCATACCTTCCACTTGGGGTTCCCAACGGACGTGTGCATCTACGCGTATCAAGCTAAATTTCGGCGCCGTTGCCGGGGAGATCAAGACACGCTGCAAGGGGAGTCTCCACTTCTCAATCTCTTTACTTTGTTTTTTCTTGCTTTATTTTATTTACTACTTTGTTTGCTGCACTAAATCAAAATACAAAAAAATTAGTTGCTAGTTTTACTTTATTTACTGTCTTGCTCTCTATATCGAAAACACAAAAAAATTAGTTACTTGTCTTTACTTTATTTGCCTAGTTTACTTTATTGCTGTTATCATGAGTAATCCTGAAGTTGAAGTTCGTTCTTTTAAGCAACAAGGTGGAGAAAGTTTTAAAGATGCTTGGTATAGAATTAGTAATGCTCATCATAGGTGCATTAAGAAACACTCCACCACTATCCTTCTTAGGAACTTTTATGTTGGTTTATCTAGTTGGAATAGATATGTTCTTGATACTCTTTCGGGAGGTAATTTCCTAGGTACTCCCGCTTTAGAAGCTAGTTGCATCATTGAGAGTCTAGTTGGAATACCACCTGTTAATGAAGTTAAAATTGAAATCTCTCTTGAGGATGTTATGAAAAAATTGGAAACCATAGAGAAAATTTTTCCAAGTATTGAAACTAAATTGGAAATGTTATTGGATAAAACTGATGAACTTGATAAATCCCTAGGAGGAATTGATGAAAGAATTAGTGTCCTAGGAACTTGTGTTGTCCATGATAATCAAACCAATAGGATTGATGAACTTGAAAAAGCTATGGGAACCTTGGGTTCAACCTTTTCTTCTCTCAAGTATAATGAGAAAGCTTATGTGGGTAAAGAGCAAAAATTCATGTACGCCTCTAAAGTGCCTAAACAAAAGAATTATTATAGGCCTAAAATTTCTAAAACCCCTAGCACCACCATAGAGAATTTAGATAATGGAGCACCTAAAGTACCCTCTGCAACAAGTTGTGTTTGCATGAAAAATAATAATGTTGATGCTCCATCTCTCGATAACACTTGATTTGCACTTTCTGCGCCTAGCTGAAAGGCGTTAAAGAAAAGCGCTTATGGGAGACAACCCATGTTTTTACCTACAGCAATTTTTTGTTTTGTTGAGTCTTGGAAGTTGTTTACTACTGTAGCAACCTCTCCTTATCATGTTTTTGTGCCAAGTAAAGTTTCTATGTCAAAGTTGATGTTATATTTGGGATCGCTGCGCAGAAACAGCATTGCTGCCTGTCACGAATCTGGGCCTAAGTCTCTGTATAAAATTCGAAAAAATCTTCCAATTTACGAGCGTGATCCTCAGATATGTACGCAACTTTCATTAGTTTTGACTTTTTCCATTTGAGCAAGTCTGGTGCTATTTTAAAATTCGTCTTTACGAACTGTTCTGTTTTGACAGATTCTGCCTTTTATTTCGCATTCTTTTTCTATGTTGGAAGAATTTCTTTGATCAATTAATGTCCATTAGCTTTATGCAATGTCCAGAAGTGTAAAGAATGATTATGTCACCTCTGAATATGTGAATTATTAATTGTGCACTAACCCTCTAATGAGTTTGCTTGAAGTTTGGTGTGAAGGAAGTTTTCAAGGGTCAAGAGAGGAGTATGATATACTATGATCAAGAGGAGTGAAAGCTCTAAGATTGGGGATGCCCCCGTGGTTCATCCCTGCATATTCTAAGAAGACTCAAGCGTCTAAGCTTGGGGATGCCCAAGGCATCTTCTTCATCGACAACATCATCTCTCCCCTGAAACTATATTTTTATTCAGTCACACCTTGTGTTCTTTACTTGGAGCGTCGGTTTGTTTTTGTTTTTGTTTTTGTTTGAATAAAATGGATCCTAGCATTCACTTTGTGCGAGAGAGACACGCTCCGCTGTTGCATATGGACAAATATGTCCTTAGGCTTTACTCATAATGTTCAAGGCGAAGTTTCTTCTTCGTTAAATTGTTATATGGTTGGAATTGGAAAATACTACATGTAGTAATTCTAAAATGTCTTGGATAATGTGATACTTGGCAATTGTTGTGCTCATGTTTAAGCTCTTGCATCATATACTTTGCACCCATTAATGAAGAAATACATAGAGCTTGCTAAAATTTGATTTGCATATTTGGTCTCTCTAAGGTCTAGATAATATCTAGTATTGAGTTTTGAACAACAAGGAAGACGGTGTAGAGTCTTATAATGTTTACAATATGTCTTTTATGTGAGTTTTGCTGCACTTGTTCATCCTTGAGTTTGCTTCAAATAACCTTGCTAGCCTAAACCTTGTATCGAGAGGGAATACTTCTCATGCATCCAAAATCCTTGAGCTTGAGTGCTACCTTTAAAAATTCCATCATTCACCTTTGCAATATATAGCTCATGGGACAAAATAGCCTTAAAAACTATCGTAGTAGTGAATATGTACTTATGCACTTTATATTTTATTAAGTTGCTTGTTGTGCGATAACCATGCTTCTGGGGAACGCCATCAACTATTGTTGAATATCATGTGAGTTGCTATGCATGTCCGTCTTGTCTGAAGGATCTATCATTTTAGTGGTTGGAGCATGCAAAATTGTTAGAGAAGAACATTGGGCCGCTAACTAAAGCCATGAACCATGGTGGAAGTTTCAGTTTTGGACATATATCCTCAATCTCATATGAGAATAATAATCATTGCTACATGCTTATGCATTTAAGAGGAGTCCATTATCTGTTGTCCATGTTGTCCCGGTATGGATGTCTAAGTTGAGAATAATCAAAAGCGAGAAATCCAAAATGCGAGCATTCTCCTTAGACCTTTGTACAGGCGGCATGGAGGTACCCCTTTGTGATACTTGGTTGAAACATGGCATGCGAAGATCCGGTAGTCCAAGCTAAGTAGGACGAGGTGCGGGCACTATTAGTATACTACTAGCACAGTGGCCCTCGCAAATGCGAGGGCAACATCGGAAAGTCTCTTTTAAAATGGTTCTTATAGATATATGGTGAGAAAAAACTACAACATCCTTATGATAAACGTACTCCACCCTTAATTTGGAAAATTTCGGTAAACATAAAAATGTATGTTTGAGTACAACAATCGATAATCATACATGGCTACAAATAATTATTAATACATGCAATGTGTATTTACAAACTAAGTGTGCGATATTATAATGCTACGACATTACTTCTTGTGCTTTATCGAAACATATCATTGAATAAATATAACTGAGAACTTTTTAAGTGTGAGCAAATCAACACAAATTGGCATTCTGTCCAGAAAGCCACCAAATCAACATATACATGCGCTTGCAATTCAAAAGCAAAACGAACACCAATGTGTGACCTTTCCTCGTCTCAAAAGGTACATAAATATCTGTGTGTTACTCCATCCTTCAGAAATCAGAAATACAAATCATTTTAGCAACGGGCATTTTCTTCAACATGCAACTTGGATCATTGACTTTCATAGAAATATATTGGTCAATATTTGTAAAATTGTGATATCGAGGGAAAAAATTATGACTAATTTATTAATATAAATTATATTTCCTAGTTTAAGTACACACATTCTAGGAGAACATGCATTTGTGAAAAGATGAATTAGATGTTAGCAATCCGGAGAAGCATTTGAAGCCACGTAGTGGCAATCTTGGTCTTTAGTACTAAGGCTATCTCTCAGCATTGTCTTTAGTGATGAAGGTGACCTCTCAGATAGAAAGTTCATACCGTTAACTATGTCCGACCATCTATTCATGATGTCAAATCAGCATGTACTTACTGATTTAAATCTACAAAAATCTGCTACTAGGAGTACAACTTGATTTTTTTCCTTTTAGATGGATAATACTAATAAGATGTGTGCATGAACATTGAGATTTATATTTTTTAAATAGATTTAAGTATTATAAATTATAAAGCAATGTTAATAATCTTAATATTTTTTCTCTTATTGATAAATATATCTCAAGGGCCATTAACGTGTAGTTCTATTACTACTTAAATTACCAAGGGTGTTTCGCTCTATAAAAAGTCAAATTAATCCAGGACAATCATGTATAATTTCTATATGTAAATTTAAGTAACACACACAAAATCAGTATATTTTTTATTTATTGTAATATTTATCCATTTAGAAATATCAATTAAGATCTAAATTTTATTGTTTATGAAAATCATTTTGATATTGCTTAGTCGACAAAAAAGCTAACATTCAGTAAATATTCATACATGCTGTCAGAAAAGAATACGTGAAGTACAACTTAGCTATGCCAGCAAACAGACTTAATCTAAATGTTCTCCAATGTGACTTGGCTTACAATTATGTGCACATAATTAAAAATATCGTGTTGACATGATTTTATTTCACCCGAGAGAACATTTAGGTGGTTCAGTCTTCTCTTATATATTTACGTGGTTTTGTTTATTGTATGGCAAAATGCTAGCATTTATATAATCAAAAGAGGTCCAATATTAGGTACAACAGGTTACTTACCATCCAAATCTATTAATTAGTTCACAGATAAAAAAATGCATGGTGGAATTCATCAATGGCAGCTATTTTGTATTGCTGACCCTTGAACCCTTGTTGCTGCGTAATCTCAAGGACCAAAAGACCTATATTGGCTGACGTTTAGTAGAAACCATAGTAGACAAAAATAGAAAGAAATGTGTGCTCATCCATAGTCTAAAGCTACAGATGTAACGATGATAAAGTCAAAAGAATTTCATAGATATTAATGTTGTTAAACACTTAATGAACTAAGTAGCGCATGTATAAAGATCTTAAATAAATTATATCTGTTTAAATAGTGTTGTTGTCAAAAACTTCAAGGCGATTAGATTAATTGTGCAGACGTAAGCATCAATTAATATGTAACATGCAAGAGAATATAATGATTTTTGGAATGTTATAACCTAGTTTATCGGTAAGCATGCCGCAATCTGTTTTCTCCTTGAAGTTCTGCATCTTTTGCATCGTCCATGACTCTTATGCACTCGAAGTTAAGTAGGCAGTTAAGAACCAACAGCAAGCATCTTTACCTTGCATTTTTTCCGATCCATCGGCGATCCGCGATCCTAATACCGTTTGTACCAGGGACTGAGGTATTGCGATGCAAATAAATTCAGAGTAAGCCATCAATTAATCAAGATGCGACCTATTAGAAAAAAATATTTTGTAATGATCAACGCAACTGGTAGACAGTTTGTATATTATTTTAAATCCTAAACATGTACGATAACTCTTCAAAAATGTCTATATATATAGCAACCTTGGAGCATGGAAAAAGATATATATTGTACCCCTAGTCGGATTAACACAAAAATCATCTGAGTACCTAATAGGGGATGTATGTTTGTCCGGATAAGAAGTCAATAATCTGGCATACAACTTTTCGAGGTGTAGACCATACAAAAAAAGGCCCTAGGTCTATTATCTTACATGGTGTGAAATTTAAAATGTGCATATAATTCAAAGTTAGTCATTAATTATTACCTGGTTAAATTTTCACCACTTGGATAGTGATCCTCACCTTTTGTGATACTTAGATGGTCACTCTTGCTTTCCTTTTCTTCCAAAGGTCACGGGCAGTGACATGAGGAATATTTTTTTATGCAGGTGGACGAAACAGATCAAAACTCTCCAAGCTTGTTAATTGTCTGTTTATTTCTTCAGTGACCCTATTTTGGTATATGTCTCGGCTGCAGATCTCGAGTGGTCAAGGGGGCATTGGTCGAAATTTTCTTGGATCTCAATGATCAATTTTGCCTGATTGAGTGTTTCCACTGTCAATATTCTCTCCGCTGTAGCGGTGCTTCCTTTCCTCGTTCTGTATGCACATCGATCGCTTTTCTCTCCATTGAAACTTTTCACCAGCGGCAGCATTGTAACGCCGTTGGAATGCTAATCATGTTATCATGGGCCATGTCTCTTCCAAATATAGCTTGAACAATATTAGCTAATTAGCGATAGGGGCATCTACCCAATCCCGATCAGACTTCAGAGAGGATTTAGCTTGGAGGCAACGGGAACCTCCCGTCAGTTTTGTTGCAGCAAGGCAATTACACCGTGCACTTCATCCAGATTAATTAGCTACTTGTACGTAGTCACTTCTTCCAGATTGATTGGGCTGCCGCCATCGATCCACTGTCAATGGATGAAGATGTAAAAACTAATCTGATTGAGGCAAGACAGTTACACCGTCTATTATTAGATTCGTGTTGGAGGCGCTTGCACCTCCCCGTCAAGATTTGGAGCTCCTCACCAAGTAGCCGTGATAATATGATTAGTCAGTAAAAGGGTTGATCAATGGCAAATACCTGATTAATATTGAAGACGTGATGCTGAGGGGTGCACTCCACATCAATATTGCAGCAGCCCAATCAATCTAGAAAAAGTGACCACATGCAAAAATAGCTAGCTTGGCCTATTATATGTGCAACAACTTCAATCAATCTCGTACTTAGCTTTTTGGTATAGGGATGCATGGATGGTAAAAGTCTGAATCCTGAGAACTTCATCTGCATGCACCGGCCGAATCATCACAGTTGGCCGGTTGGCCGGCCGGCCGGACGATCGCACCAAGGCGAACTAAAGGACGGCGACAACGGTATGTTCGAGCACATGCGAGGGAGTCTGGATCCTTTATTTTCTTTGCTGAGAACCCAATGGCGGCGGCGGCGTGTGAGGACATGGGTGGAGAGTTTGCATTTTTTTTTATAGATTGACGTGTAGTAGGTTAATTCTATTAGCTAGTCATCAGGTGATCCAAGGGGTACGATACTTAATCTATGGCATAGGTGGGTAATTCTTTTGAATTCTAATGGGTAGTTGATTATTATAAAGATCAAACGGTTCTTATTGTCTGCTTAGTTTAATTGATGGTCGGATGTTTCTGATTATTATGGGATTTTCTAACTAATTCTCTAATTTCTGGTGAGCCCTTAATGTACTTTTAATATATAATAGATGCATGAGGCTTGCAACTTGTAAGATATAATTTTCATAACTCATATGCTTTATTACTACCGTTGACAAAATTGTTTCATGTTTTCAAAATAAAAGCTCTAGCACAAATACAGCAATCGATGCTTTCCTCTTTGAAGGACCTTTCTTTTTCTTTTATTGTTGAGTCAGTTTACCTATTTCCTTCCACCTTAAGAAGCAAACACTTGTGTGAACTGTGCATTGATTCCTACATACTTGCATATTGCACTTGTTATATTACTTTATGTTGACAATATCTATGAGATATACATGTTATAAGTTGAAAGCAACCGCTGAAACTTAATCTTCCTTTGTGTTGCTTCAACACCTTTACTTTGATTTATTGCTTTATGAGTTAACTCTTATGCAAGACTTATTGATGCTTGTCTTGAAGTACTATTCATGAAAAGTCTTTGTCATATGATTCACTTGTTTACTCATGTCATTACCTTTGTTTTGATCGCTGCATTCATTACATATGTTTACAAATAGTATGATCAAGATTATGATGGCATGTCACTTCAGAAATTATCTTTGTTATCGTTTTACCTGCTCGACGAGAACTAAGCTTGGGGATGCTGATACGTCTCCAACGTATCGATAATTTCTTATGTTCCATGCTACTTTATTGATGATACCTACATGTTTTATGCACATTATATGTCATAATTATGCATTTTCTGGAACTAACCTATTAACAAGATGCCGAAGAGCCGTTGTTGTTTTTGGTTTCAGAAATCCTAGTAAGGAAATATTCTCGGAATTGGACGAAACTTTCGCCCAGGGTCCTATTTTTGCACGAAGCTTCCGAAGACCGAAGAGATAACGAAGTGGGGCCACGAGGCAGCCAGGGGCTAGGGCGGCGCGGCCAGGCCCTGGCCGCGCGGCCTGCCCCCTGGGCTCCTCGTGTGGCCCCCCGCGTTGACCTTTCGCCTACTTAAAGCCTCCGTCGCGAAACCCCCAGTACCGAGAGCCACGATACGGAAAACCTTCAGAGACGCCGCCGCCGAATCCCATCTCGGGGGATTCAGGAGATCGCCTCCGGCACCCTGCCGGAGAGGGGATTCATCTCCCGGAGGACTCTACACCGCCATGGTCGCCTCCGGAGTGATGAGTGAGTAGTTCACCCTGGACCATGGGTCCATAGCAGTAGCTAGATGGTCGTCTTCTCCTTGTTGTGCTTCATTGTTGGATCTTGTGAGCTGCCTAACATGATCAAGATCATCTATATGTAATTCTATATGTTGTGTTTGTCGGGATCCGATGGATAGAGAGTACTATGATTATGGTGATTATCAATCTATTGTTTATGTGTTGTTTATGATCTTGCATGCTCTCCGTTATTAGTAGAGGCTCTGGCCAAGTTTTTACTCTTAACTCCAAGAGGGAGTATTTATGCTCGATAGTGGGTTCATGCCTTCATTGACACCTGGGACAGTGACAGAAAGTTCTAAGGTTGTGATGTGCTGTTGCCACTAGGGATAAAACATTGATTCTATGTCTAAGGATGTAGTTGTCGATTACATTACGCACCATACTTAATGCAATTGTCTGTTGCTTAGCAACTTAATACTGAATGGGGTTCGGATGATAACCTGAAGGTGGACTTTTTAGGCATAGATGCAGTTGGATGGCGGTCTATGTACTTTGTCGTAATGCCCAATTAAATCTCACTATATTTATCATATCATGTATATGCATTGTTATGCCTTTCTCTATTTGTCAATTGCCCGACTGTAATTTGTTCACCCAACATGCTTTTATCTTATGGGAGAGACACCTCTAGTGAACTGTGGACCCCGGTCCTATTCTTTACATAGCATACAATCTACTGCAATTGTGTTTACTGTTTTCTTTGCAAACATCTTCCACTCGATACGTTTAATCCTTTGTTACAGCAAGCCGGTGAGATTGACAACCTCACTGCGTTGGGACAAAGTACTTGTTGTGTTGTGGTTCCACGTTGGCGCCGGAATCCCTGGTGTTGCGCCGCATCACATTTCGCGACCATCAACCTTCAACGTGCTTCTTGGCTCCTACTGGTTCGATTAAACCTTGGTTTCATACTGAGGGAAACTTGCTTCTATACGGATCATACCTTCCACTTGGGGTTCCCAACGGACGTGTGCATCTACGCGTATCAGCCTACAGCGGGGGAATTACTCACACATGGATGGGGGAAACATGGCTGGTCGATGGAGAGGCGTTGGCGGTGATGGCGGTGAAGATCTCCTCCAATTCCCCGTCCCGGCGGAGTGCCAAACGGAGACTTCTGGCTCCCGCGACGGAGTTTCGCGATGTGGCGGCTCTCTGGAGGGTTTCTGGCGACTTCGACTTCTCTCCGTGCGTTTTTAGGTCGAACCCGATAAGTAGTCCGAAGGGGGGCGTCGGAGGCCAGCCGAGGGGGCCACACCATAGGCCGCGCGGCCCCCCCTAGGCCACGCCGCCTTATGGTGTGGGGCCTCGGGCCTCCACCTTACTTCTCCTTGGCTCCGCCTGGGAAAATGGGGCCTTCTGCATAAATTCCGAGGTTTTTCCCGAAAGTTGGATTTCTGCACAAAAACGAGACACTAGAGCAATTCTGCTGAAAACAGCGTTAGTCCGTGTTAGTTGTATCCAAAATACACAAATTAGAGGCAAAACAATAGCAAAAGTGTTCGGGAAAGTAGATACGTTTTGGACGTATCATAGGTCCCTTGGGTCCAGGCAACCTCCACAATAGGTACGTGTAGTGTGGTACCGCCATAAACCTGGCATATGCTGGTCGTCCCAACAAGGCGTGATATTGCGACGGGAAGTCCACAACTTCAAACTCCAGATTCTCTATCCTGTAATTTTCTCGGGTTCCAAACTGAACGTCGAGGTTGATCTTGCCCAACGGATAACTTGGCTTTTCTGGTGTGATCCCATGGAAACGTGTATCAGTTGGTTTCAAGTTTGCCAGGGATATGTTCATCTTCCTCAATGTATCTGCATACATAAGGTTTAAGCTGCTGCCGCCATCTATGAAAACTCTTGACACGTCGAAACCAGCAATTACTGCGGGTAAGATGAGTGCCGATTGTCCTGGTCGAGGAACTTGTTGTGGATGATCCGCGATTGTGAAGCCAATGTCTTGCCTGACCAATTTAAGTACTCAACTGTTGGTGGAGGCATCTTCTCTGCCATGAACACTTGTCGTGAGATTACCTTCTGCGCCCTGTTGGATGGCCTAGCTTTCTAAATCATCGAGACCGCACCATTGGAATTGGGGTCAACATATGGTGGTGGATGTGGTGCTGCCGCTATTCTGAGCTGGTGTCGATTTTCGTCCGTGATTGCGGGAGGAGGTGGAAGGTGGATCTCACTCCTTGGCCCCTGGGGGTTTCTGTTCATTGCTTGGGCATTTGCAATTCCTGCGGCTCGCAACATTGCCTGAAAATTTCGGCATTTTTGGAGATGTCCTGACTGCCTCTTTCCGTTATTGTCGAGATAAAAGTGCATTTGGCACGGACCGTTCATCATCTCCTCGGGGGACACATAAGGTCTTTGAAACCTTGGTCCACTATTTTGCCTGTTGCCGCGAGAATCACCTCTATTGTCGCCTTGTTGCTCATTACTCCTTTGATAGTCATCTCGACTATTCCCTCCAGGATTTCCCCGGAAACCAGCCGATATATGGCCAGGAGCGTCGTTGTTGTAGAACTGGCGAGAAAATCGCCTTCTATTTTGAAAATTTTGACCACGATCCTCTTCTGGCGACCTGTGTCGCTTGTTATATATTGCGTCCTCTCGATCTGCCCACTTGTTGGCCTTCTCCATCAGTGCTGATATTGTCTTAGGGTTAGTTCTCCCTAAGTCTTCGACGAAATCTCCCCGCCGAATTCCTGCCACAAATGCGTCTATTGCTCTCTCGTCAGATATATCCTCTGCCGATTTTTTAATGATATTCCACCTCTGTATATATTTCCTCATTGACTCGTCGTGTTTCTGTCGACATGCCCTCAACTCTTCCAATGATGCAGGTTTCTTGCAGGTGGATCGGAAATTTCTCACGAAGATGTCCTCAAAATTATCCCAGCTGTCGATGGAACCTGGGGGAAGTTTCTTTATCCAAGATCTTGCGGCACCACTCAAGTGAACTTGGATACTTTGCATAGCTGTTGCTCTGGTTCCTCCTACCAGCTTCACCATCTCGAGATAATCAACGAGCCAATCCTCGGGATCTGCAGGCCGTCGAATTTCTTGAAATTCTCGGGTAACTTGAACCCTTTTGGGACACGAGTCTTTCGAACTCTTCTCGTAAAGCACGGGAGTCCACACATATCTTTGTCGGCAACTTGGTGAATGCTGACGTTCTCTTCTTTCTTGTCGCGCTCTATCCACCCTCACTTGAACTGCTGTGTCTCTTGCTCCACTTGTTCTTGGTGGATCTTGGACCGCTGCAGTGGGTCGTGGACTATTTTGCCTAGGATTTCCTTCGGGAGGCGTTGCTGAACGCTGTTCCCATAACTCCTACTCCAGCCATTGCCATATTGAACAATGGTTCTCTCGGGTCCCCAGGAGGTGGTCTGGACGCGAGGATGTAAGCTTGTGTTGCCATGTAACCTGCTTCTGGCGTTTTCGGGATGATATTTCCCCTTGTATCAATCGTCATGAAGGACATGTCGAGATTTTGAATTATGTTTTCTCTCTTCTTCAGGTATATTTTGCAGCCGAGATCTTGCTCTCCTTCGAGCCTCTCTATGGCTATCTGCCGAAGTTTCTGATTGTCGACTGAGCTCTGCTCGGCGCCTGCTGGACGCGGAGGCTGCCTCTTTTCTCCTATTCAAGGATGTGATGTCTACGGGTGCTTCTATTCTTGTAGACAGTGTTGGGCCTCCAAGAGCAGAGGTTTGTAGAACAGTAGCAAGTTTCCCTTAAGTGGATCACCCAAGGTTTATCGAACTCAGGGAGGAAGAGGTCAAAGATATCCCTCTCAAGCAACCCTGTAATCACAAAGCAAGAAGTCTCTTGTGTCCCAACACACCAAATACACTTGTGTGTATAGGTGTACTAGTTCGGCGAAGAGATAGTGAAATACAAGTAATATGGATGTATATGAGTGGTAATAGCAATCTGAATAAAATATGGCAGCGAGTAAACATGCAGCAAAACAGTAAACAAACGGAGATTCGATGCTTGGAAGCAAGGCCTAGGGATCCTGCTTTCACTAGTGGACACTCTCAACAATGATCACATAATAGGACTACTCTACACTCTTTTGTTGGATGATGAACGCATTGCGTAGGATTACACGAACCCTCAATGCCGGAGTTAACAAGCTCCACAATGCAATGTTCATATTTAAATAACCTTAGAGTGCAAGATAGATCAACATAATTACACCAAGAACTAACATAGCATGCACACTATCACCATTATGCATATGTAGGAGGAATAATACACATCAATACCATCATAGCAATAGTTAACTTCGCAATCTACAAGAGATCATGATCATAGCCTATGCCAAGTACTCACACGGTGCACACACTATCACCATTACACACGTGGAGGAGGAATAGAGTACTTTAATAACATTACTAGAGTAGCACATAGATGATATTCAACTAGATCACATAAAGAGAGAGATGAACCACATAGCTACAGCGGAGCCCTCAGCCCCGGGGGTGAATTACTCCCTCCTCATCATGGAGGCAGCGATGGCGGTGAAGATGGCGGTGGAGACGGCGGTGGAGACGACTCCGGGGCAATTCCCCGTCCGGCAGGTGCCGGAACAGACTTCTGTCCCCCGAATCTTGATTTCGCGATGGCGGCGGCTCGGAAGGTTTTCTCGGGTATCGTCTTCTCCGTCGGTGTTTTTAGGTCGAGAGGCTTAAATAGGCGAAGAGAGGGAGTCGGAGGGGCCACGGGCTGCCCACACCATAGGGGCGCGCCCCCCCCTGGCCCGCGCCGGGGTGTGGTGTGGGGCCCCCTGGCTCCCCTCTCATCCTTCTCCGGTGCTCTGGAAGCTTTCGGGAAAAATAGGAACCTGGGCGGTGATTTCGTCCGATTCCGAGAATATTTCGTTACTAGGATTTCTGAAACCAAAAACAGCAGAAAAAGAACCGGCCTTCGGCATCTCGTCAATAGGTTAGTTCCGGAAAACGCATAATAATGACATATAATGTGTATAAAACATGTAGATATCATCAATAAAGTGGCATGGAACATAAGAAATTATCGATACGTTGGAGACGTATCAGCAAGCTTAGTTCTGCTCGTCCCGAGCAGGTAAAACGATAACAAAGATAATTTCTGAAGTGACATGCCATCATAACCTTGATCATACTATTGTAAAGCACATGAGATGAATGCAGAGATTCGAAGCAATGATGAAGATAATGAGTAAACAAATGAATCATATAACAAAGACTTTTCATGAATAATACTTTCAAGACAAGCATCAATAAGTCTTGCATAAGAGTTAACTCATAAGCAATAAATTCTTAGTAGAAAGCTTTGAAACAACACAAGGAAGATATAAGTTTCAGCGGTTGCTTTCAACTTTAACATGTATATCTCGTGGATAATTGTCAACACAAAGTAATATAACAAGTGCAATAGGTAAACATGTAAGAATCAATGCACACAATTAACACAAGTGTTTGCTTCTAAGATAGAAAGAATAGGTAAACTGACTCAACAATAAGGTAAAAGAATGGTCCTTCAAAGAGGAAAGCATCGATTGCTATATTTGTGCTAGAGCTTTGATTTTGAAAACATATAGAGAGCATAAAAGTAAAGTTTTGAGAGGTGTTTGTTGTTGTCAACGAATGGTAGCGGGTACTCTAACCCCCTTGCCAGGCAAACCTTCAAAGAGCGGCTCCCATTTTATTTTGTTTTTGGGTGGCACTCCTTCCAACCTTTCTTTCACAAACCATGGCTAACCGAATCCTCGGGTGCCTGCCAACAATCTCATACCATGAAGGAGTGCCTTTTATTTTAGTTTTATTATGATGACACTCCTCCCCACCTTTGCTTTCTCAAGCCATGGCTAACCGAATCCTTCGGGTGCCGTCCAACAATCACATACCATGGAGGAGTGTCTATTTTTGTTAATTAATTTGGGACTGGGAATCCCATTGCCAGCTCTTTTTGCAAAATTATTGGATAAGCGGATGAAGCCACTAGTCCATTGGTGAAAGTTGTCCAACAAGATTGAAAGATAGACACCACATACTTCCTCATGAGCTATAAAACATTGACACAAATAAGAGGTAATAACTTTTGAATTGTTTAAAGGTAGCACTCAAGCAATTTACTTTGGAATGGCGGAGAAATACCATGTAGTAGGTAGGTATGGTGGACACAAATGGCATGAATATTGGCTCAAGTATTTGGATGCATGAGAAGTATTCCCTCTCGATACAAGGTTTAGGCTAGCAAGGTTATTTGAAGCAAACTCAAGTATAAAATGGTGCAGCAAGACTCACATATAAACATATTGTAAGCATTATAAGACTTTACATTGTCTCCTTGTTGTTCAAACACCCCAACCAGAAAATATCTAGACTTAGAGAGACCAATCATGCAAACCAAATTTTAACAAGCTCTATGTAATTATTCATTAATGGGTACTAGGTACATGATGCAAGAGCTTAAACAAGATCTATATGAGCACAACAATTGCCAAGTATCACATTATTCAAGACATTATACCAATTACTACATGTAGCATTTCCCGTTTCCAACCATATAACAATTAACGAAGCAGTTTCAACCTTCGCCATGAAAATTAAAAGCTAAGAACACATGTGTTCATACGAACCAGCGGAGCGTGTCTCTCTCCCAAACAATCATTTATTCAAACAAAAACAAAAACAAAAACATACAGACGCTCCAAGTAAAGTATATAAGATGTGACAGAATAAAAATATAGTTTCAAGAGAAGGAACCTGATACTTTGTCGATGAAGAAGGGGATGCCTTGGGCATCCCCAAGCTTAGATGCTTGAGTCTTCTTGAAATATGCAGGGATGAACCACCGGGGCATCCCCAAGCTTAGACTTTTCATTCTTCTTGATCGTAGTATATCATCCTCCTCTCTTGACCCTTGAAAACTTCCTTCACACCAAACTTCAAGCAAACTCATTAGAGGGTTAGTGCATAATCAAAAATTCACATGTTCAGAGGTGACACAAACATTCTTTTCACTTCTGGACATTGCATAAAGCTACTGGACATTAATGGATCAAAGAAATGAATCCAATATAGCAAAAGAGGCAATACGAAATAAAAGGCAGAATCTGTCAAAAACAGAACAGTCCGTAAAGATGAATTTAAAGCTGGCACCAGACTTGCTCAAATGGAAAAACTCAAAACTAATGAAAGTGCGTACATATCTGAGGATCACGCTCGTAAATTGGCAGATTTTTCGAATTTTCTACAGAGAACTGTGCCCAGATTCGTGACAGACAGCAATGCTGTTTCTGCGCAGCGATCCCAAATATAACATCAACTTTAGCATAGAAACTTTACTTGGCACAAAAACATGATAAGGAGAGGTTGCTACAGTAGTAAACAACTTCCAAGACACAAATATAAAACAAAGTACTGTAGCAAAATAACACATGGGTTATCTCCCAAGAAGTTCTTTCTTTATAGCCATTAAGATGGGCTCAGCAATTTTAATGATGCACTCGCAAGAAATAGTATTTGAAGCAAAAGAGAGCTTCAAGAGGCAATTCAAAACACATTTGAGCCTAACATGCTTCCTATGCAAAAGAATCTTATACACAAATGAATTCATGAAGAGCAAAGTGGCAAGCATAAGAGGATAAAACACGAGTAACTTAAAGATTCTCAACATAAAGAGGGGAAACTTAATATTATTAAGATGCATATAACCATATTTCCCTCTCTCATAATAACTTTCAGTAGCATCATTGATGAAATCCACAATATACCCGTCACTTAAAACATTCTTATCATGGTTCATATGCATAGAAGTATCATTAATTTTGGCATAAGAAGAGTTATTCTCATTAATAGTAATTGGAGCAAGATTATTATCAAGAATTTGAACATGGTAAACAAGTTGCATATTAAAAGAATTGTTTTTGGCAAGCCCATCATAACTATGACAAGTTTCATAAGGATAATTGTAACATGTGTCATATACATCTCTATAGCAATTATCTAAACCTGAATATGTAATATCATCATTTTCACTAAAAGTAGATGTCTCAAATATAGGATCTTCAAGCACAACATCCCCAAGCTTAGAGCTTTCAATATCATCGTTTAAGGGGACATGAATAATGCTATCATCATTAATTTCATAATCAGTACCAAAGAGATTTTCAATATCAAAGGCAGCGTGCTCATCCAAATCATGATCACTAATATGGGTAAAGGGTATAGGAAGATCATCGTACTCAGATTCATTATCATAATAATCATTAGGAGCAACATACTTACGGTTACCTAGCGTTATCTCATTCACGCGGGGATACGCCGTTACTTCTTTCTTTTTATTCTCCTTCTTCTTCTTCTTCTTCTTCTTCTTCTTCTTCTTCTTCTTCGTTCCTTCTTCTTCTTCTTCTTCTCCTTCTCCTCGTTCTTCTTTAGGAGGAAGAGGCTTGAATGGTGGCTTGTCCGCATAACCTGATTTTCTTTTAGAAACAATAGAAGAAACTTGGGAGGATCCCTCCTTTTCATTAATTAATTGAAAACACACAGCGGTCCTATCATATTTTGGCAAGGTGTCATCTTCTAAAATATTCTGTATGTAAGTATTTGTATGGCTATTATCAATGCAATAAGAAAGACAACCATGCAGGACATCATCAATATCAAGATCGTTAATATTTAACAAAGAAATTTTTCTTGATAACTCTTCACACTTCAAAAATAAGGTAAGTTCATCATGCTGATTAGGAGTAATTTCATCATCACAATACAAATTTGCAGCACTCATGGGGTTTGAATTATCATTGGAGGAACATTGAAAATTAAAATGACCAACTCTATGGCAAAGTTCACAAATAAAAGGATAGAGGGCACACACTTTTTCTCCAAGATCATCTAGAGCTCTAGACCACTTTCTAGTTTTTTCATTTCTGTGATGGATACAATATTCATCTTCTATTTGATTAATTCCACAAGGTCTATGTATTCCACAAAAATTAACATGCTTATAGGAAATAGCATTCTTAGGAGTTTGAGCATGCTTATTGCAATTATTAACAACAATTTCATTCTTCATGCAAGCGTCTTTAAAAGGTTCATGATACTTATCAAAATTCTTCCTAGGCAATTCAATGTGAGAAGCAAAAGCTTTATAAAGATTTGCAGCAACTTGAGAGTCAAGACCATAAGTAGCACTCATATTTCGAAATTTATCAGTATTCATGAAAGTTTCAATGCATTCATAATCATAGTTCATACCTGACTCTTTACCTTTGTCGTTCTCCCAATCTTCAGCGTTCTCCTTAATCCGATCAAGAAGGTCCCTTTTAAACTCTTCTTTATTGCTCGTGAATGATCCAGAACAAGTAGTATCCAGCAAGGTCTTATCTTGAAAAGAAAGTCTTGCATAGAAATTATCAATGATGATATTACCTGGAAGCTCATGATTGGGGCATTTGAGCATTAAAGTCTTCAATCTCTCCCATGCTTGGGCAATACTCTCTCCATCATGAGGCCAAAAATTATATATATGGTTTCGATCTTTGTGAATTTCACTTGGAGGATAGAACTTGGAATAAAATAGAGGCACAATATCCTTCCAATCAAGAGAGCGCCCGTCCTTCAATAGTTTATACCAATGCGCCGCTTTACCAGACAGCGACATAGAGAATAGTTTCTTCTTCACTTCATCCATAGAGATACCTGCACACTTGAATAACCCGCATAATTCATGCAAAAACAGTAAATGATTTCCAGGATGGACAGTTCCATCCCCTTCATAGCGGTTATCCATAACACGTTCAATAATTTCCATAGGTATTTTATACGGAATACTTTCAGCAGGTGGATTTAAAATATCAGAAGCATCATTAGAGTTATCGCATATGGGAGATAAAGCATTATCAGAGCAAAATATTTCTTCCAAAGCGGAGGAGCTAAAAAGATTATTTTTATGTAAACTAGCTTCCCCAAGCTTAGACTTCTTCATAGCATTAGCAGTAATTGCATTCATACTAATAATATTGCTACTATCATGTAAATAAGGTTCCATAGGTTTTTTAATTTTCGCATCAAACCATCCATGTCTTAAATCAGGAAATAAAATAAGAAGCTCTTTGTTGTCCATTATGCCTAACTAGTGTAAACAAGAAACAAAATGTCGTAATTGCATAGTCTAAAGGAAATAGCTTCGAGCACACACACAATGGCGCCAGAAAAGTTACCTGAACCGGAGTGTGAGTACCTTTTACCTTTCCTCCCGCAACGGCGCCAGAAAAGTACTTGGCGCGTAGTTGACGAGGGAGGAAAAGTGCTTAGTTGCCGGGCTTGCCAATGTGTGAGTGCCGTTTACCTTCCCTCCCCGGCAACGGCGCCAGAAAAGTGCTTGATGTCTACGGGTGCTTCTATTCTTGTAGACAGTGTTGGGCCTCCAAGAGCAGAGGTTTGTAGAACAGTAGCAAGTTTCCCTTAAGTGGATCACCCAAGGTTTATCGAACTCAGGGAGGAAGAGGTCAAAGATATCCCTCTCAAGCAACCCTGTAATCACAAAGCAAGAAGTCTCTTGTGTCCCCAACACACCAAATACACTTGTCAGGTGTATAGGTGTACTAGTTCGGCGAAGAGATAGTGAAATACAAGTAATATGGATGTATATGAGTGGTAATAGCAATCTGAATAAAATATGGCAGCGAGTAAACATGCAGCAAAACAGTAAACAAACGGAGATTCGATGCTTGGAAGCAAGGCCTAGGGATCCTGCTTTCACTAGTGGACACTCTCAACAATGATCACATAATAGGACTACTCTACACTCTTTTGTTGGATGATGAACGCATTGCGTAGGATTACACGAACCCTCAATGCCGGAGTTAACAAGCTCCACAATGCAATGTTCATATTTAAATAACCTTAGAGTGCAAGATAGATCAACATAATTACACCAAGAACTAACATAGCATGCACACTATCACCATTATGCATATGTAGGAGGAATAATACACATCAATACCATCATAGCAATAGTTAACTTCGCAATCTACAAGAGATCATGATCATAGCCTATGCCAAGTACTCACACGGTGCACACACTATCACCATTACACACGTGGAGGAGGAATAGAGTACTTTAATAACATTACTAGAGTAGCACATAGATGATATTCAACTAGATCACATAAAGAGAGAGATGAACCACATAGCTACAGCGGAGCCCTCCCCGGGGGTGAATTACTCCCTCCTCATCATGGAGGCAGCGATGGCGGTGAAGATGGCGGTGGAGACGGCGGTGGAGACGACTCCGGGGCAATTCCCCGTCCGGTGGTGCCGAACAGACTTCTGTCCCCGAATCTTGATTTCGCGATGGCGGCGGCTCTGGAAGGTTTTCTCGGGTCTCGTCTTCTCTCTCGGTGTTTTTAGGTCAGAGAGGCTTAAATAGGCGAAGAGAGGGAGTCGGAGGGGCCACGGGCTGCCCACACCCTAGGGGGCGCCCCCCGGCCGCGTGTGGTGTGGGGCCCCCCGGCTCCCCTCTCATCCTTCTCCGGTGCTCTGGAAGCTTCCGGAAAAATAGGAACCTGGGCGGTGATTTCGTCCGATTCCGAGAATATTTCGTTACTAGGATTTCTGAAACCAAAAACAGCAGAAAACAGCAACTGGCCTTTCGGCATCTCGTCAATAGGTTAGTTCCGGAAAATGCATAATAATGACATATAATGTGTATAAAACATGTAGATATCATCAATAAAGTGGCATGGAACATAAGAACGATCGTTGGAGACGTATCGGATGTGTCTGTTTTTCCAGCTCTCTACTTACCCGAGCAAGTCTATATTGGTATGCTTGTAGTTCTTGTACAGTAGCAGTGGTGGTCATTGGTTCTGAACCATCCATGCCTTTTGCGGCCCTATCCCATGCTTCCTGCGGGAGTTGAACTCTTGCGCGAGTTGAAGACCCAGCATATTTAGTGCCTAAGCCTTTTCTAAGGTCAGCGGGATCGACGTATGGATTTCCCAAATCGTCGAAAGCCTCTGACGTCTCTGGTTCTAATCGGCCTGCCTCTTCGATTGCACAGATTTGATGGTATTTTGCGTATTGATTTTTGTCAGGATTGGTGACACCATCATATAGATTGGTGAAGACCTTTCCGATGGCAGCAGATTTGTCGATGAAGTTGAAGCTGTCGACGCTGTCGGAATCGCTGCTTATAAAGGAGTCCGCAGACGACTCGAAAGATGTGTTGCTGAAGATCTTGGTGAGCTTTCCGCTTGCCTTGGTATCGACGAAGTGTGGCGACGAAAACTCCTCGTCACTCGACGAAAAGTTAGAATCGACCGCTGAAAATTCCGACGAGATCGGAACTTCGAGACGGTAGGATCCTTCCTTGTTGACGCCAAATCGGAATTCCCGAACGTCATGACGATGGGCTCCTCCAGATAAGCACATGCATCCATACGGGAGGGCGGGTGAGGAATAAAGTCGACTAGATGAGTTTTTTCCCGTTTACCTCGATCCATCGCATTGCGGCCACCGACGAAGTCGACGATTCTGGACGTGCCATCGAGATCAGATCCTTGCAACCTCTAGTTCCCACAGACGGCGCCAATTGACAAAGGATTAATTTGTCAATGCCTACGGATTGTAGACTAGGGTTTTGCTAGAAGTAGAGGACAAGTAGATCTCGAAGGTTTCAGCCGAAAAGTACTCGACGATTATGAAAACTAGGGTTCTGTTGACAATAGATTCGATCTTTTCTTCGACTCCCCCTTATATAGAGGGTGGAGCCGAGGGTTTCGTAATACACAAGTTACAGAGTTCGGGAGGGTTTCGTACCCAACCCATAAGATTACAAATCTCTATCTTTCCTAATACAAACTATCTTTCCTTAACACTAAATGGGCTTCCAAGTCTTCTTATTCTTCGAGTCCTGGGCCTTTAGTAAACCCCGGGTACCATCTTTGGCAGGCCCATGGGGGATGCCTATGTCCGTAGATGAATCTGATGGATGATAGCTTTGTTTGACGACGAATGACTCTCTTTTTGGCGTCGGGTCCTTCACAGAATTTATAGGGTTTGACCTCGGGAAGGCTGCGACACACAGTACGAGCGCATGGTACGGGCGGGGCTTGCCCCTACCGATGCCAGTTAAACTCCCTGGAACCGCCTCTTCGAGCCTAGTCAACTTTGATGTACTTGTGACACGATTTTCTTTAGTAATTGCAGGTCCATTTATCATTATGACGTGATTTCCTGCACACCATTCGAAGATAGAAGAGATTATGCATCGTTGCATTTATTAGTCATTAGTAGAAAATTGAGAGGTAAATTAGTCAATTTCTTGACTTAGCTATGGGTTTAAACACGAGAAAAAGTGACGTATTTCACATCCATCATCCAACTGCTCCAGCATCTTCCCGTCGGTGTACTCTCTCCGTCGGAGCGAAGGAGGACATGCCGGAGCTCGGCGACCCGTGTCCTCCTCCCTGTCCTGGGAAGGGAGGGCCATGATCTTGGCTGTTCATAGCCTGGATTTTAGATCTGTAATCTATATATTTTTGTATTCTTTCAAATTTCAGTGCAATTTCTTATATGTTTCTTTGATATATGCATGACACTGATATGTTTGAGTGAGTTATATATCAAACTAGATGAACAAGCGCGCTTTGCCGCGCCGCCTGTATTTCGTTATAAAATAGGGCTGCCTACTCAACAGAATTTGAGTCGCTTCTTTTGATTATGTACCAAAATCTTGTAGGGAGAAAAGTACATTTTGTTATTTATTAGCTAGAATCGTGTGGGGAGAAGTAGTACATATTATTTATCAACTAAGTTTCTTCTCCTAGTGCCTTTCGTGTCAAAAGGTAGTACATGTTATTTATCAACAAAGTTTCTCTCATAGTGCCTTTCGTGTCAAAGCAACATTGTACCCAGATGCTAGCTATAGTGAGCTTTCTCTCGGGAAATACTTTCAGGTTTTTTTCTTGCTCGTCTTTTATTTCATTTTCTTTTATTGTTTAATTTGTTTCACATGTATCCAGGGTCATATAGCATAGGTTTGAAGAAGCAAGAAAAATGAAATGGTATTTGCTGTACTTGAGCTAAGAGTAGGCGCAATTTTACAAAGACCTTGTGACTTTCTCATCGCAACACGCATCCAAACAAGGCGGGTCACCCCTAACAAAATAAACAGCTGCTTCATGGCCTAGCAGGCAGGCTGACTACAATCTACACCCAGTTAGCATAATCATTATTCCAGCAAGAATTCCAGCTGACGGAAAGCATGTGAGAAAATAACAGAATAACCTTTTGGGCGCCACCATTGACAATTCAGTAAACAACTGCTTCTTTAGTGCACCGGCCCCACTATAGAAAAAAACATATAAGCAAGGATGGTTTATCAAAACGAACACGACCCCTCGAAAGATATATTGAAGAGCAAAGCCCATCAACGACTGTATCTCCACCCTTATTGCTGGCATGAGATTTTTTTTTCAGAGCTTGTGTGTCCTGGAGGAAGGGAAATTTAACATATCGACACAAACCAGAACAATGTAGGAGGTGGGGTATGCAGTTCTGTTTCAGAGACACGGCAGAAAGTGCCACCTGATCATCCTTGCCACCAGAACCTTCAAACCGTAGCAAAAGATTACACAACGACATGAAATAAAGCAAAATCCTTCAAATGAGAGCAAAAAAGATGCCTCGCCACTCTCCCGACCCTAATGAGAAGAGTTGTCAACCAACCAAACCGGTGTACCAACTGCATTGCCCGTAGAAAGCAATGGTTCATTGAGCCCAACAAAGGCACCACGATAAAACTTAAGGACCTAAAAACAAATGTTCTCCCTAATATCTGTCACTTATCCAAATATTTCCGCAGGCGCAGCAGGGTGAAATTTTCACCAACCAGAACATCAACAGGTTCACCGACCAGGTCCAATGAAATATCACCAAGAAAACAATTTCAACATCAGATCCATCTCCAACTGCTACTATCAGAATCCGGAACTTGTAATAAACCACAAAAAGGAGGGACATATACGATACTTAGAACTTAGTAAAAGAGGTAAAAAAAAAATATAGCCGAACCAAGAATTAGACCAACCTCGGGCTTCCCACCACATTTTTATTAGCATCATTGCGCAACATGATGACGAAAACATCTAACCTAGCTAAAATAATAACAGAATAACCATGTCAGGTCCCGCAATAGTCTTTCTAACCATTTGAATGATTTTAACTGCCAAAACAAATGCCATGGAATTCTGTTGATGATCAGTTACCAGAGAAATGTGTACTCATGGAAAATCTGATAAAATGATGACTGCATAGAGGCCATCATGGGACGACCCCGCGTATGTTAAACCAAACAATGTTAAGAAGACAAACAAAGAAACACATCTCCTCATCAAGAGAAAAGATGATTCAGCAAACTGGATTCTCTTGATAATCAGTGCTTACGTTTGCAAACTTGATAATCTAAAAACATTAGTACCTTGCAATTATATTGAGCGACTTAAATAGAGCTATTTGCAAAAATACATCATCCAGAATCAATTTTATTCAACTTAAGTTTTCTAATAAAAGAAAATCACGGAACACTTACCCATGCACCTAAATAACATAAATGTATATTTCAAATAACTTCTTTTAATAGTGCAAGGTATACCAGGAATTCGAGGATCTCCAAGTTTTCAGGAATTTTTCTTTTGAATGAATAATCAGCAAAATTGTAGCAATAGCTTTAGTAAAAATCTTACTTCTATCAGTACAATATCTCTTCGTATATTCAGAATAAGGAAAAACTTTAATGGTATCGACAACAAATTTTGCAAATATAATTTAGCTTTCCTAGACTACAAATATAAGGTATAGGCTTTTGAACCGAAGGTTCTCTTTCCCTAGCATAATGCCATTAGATAGCCATGCGATATAACAAATATGATTGGGTTTATTTTATCTGACTACATGAAAGCTTATGGCATAAGAGAAATAATAAAAAAAGGAGACCAGGTTTGAGTACACAAATCGATGAAACGTTGACAAATGTGAACAACTAATATATGTAGGAGAGAATCAAAAGCTAAAGAACAATTCCTCGCATTTATTCAAATTATTCGTATACAAATGCAGGGAAGTAAACAACATTAGTTTCCGTTCGTACTGGCATGACTCTGATAAATCTAATAAAAAAAGACGGAAGGAAGCTAACAAAAATTCATCCATAATGCTACAGCCTAGAGAAAAAAAAATGTAGAAATTCTTTTTTTGTGAGGTAAAGGTGGTTGTCTCTGCTGTCTGATTAGATAGAAGAGAGACCCAATTTATGGGGAAAACATGGTCCCAAAAACATACAAACTATACATTGCCTGGTTCTGAGAAAAAAGTGACGAAAAACCACACATGCAAGACTCGCCGCCCACACAACACAACCACCAAACACACAAACTCACAGAATTATCGAGATTTGAATAATATACAGTTTGCTAGTTTTAGCTGCTCTCAGTTTAATGAGTACAACATGGAAGCCAGAATCCAGATCCACTATTTGGACTGATTCAGAATTAAATCATACACATGGTGAGAACTTGACATGTACTAAAGGCACTACGGCAGAACAGGGCGTTGCCGTGCAGCCAAAACGCACGGCAAAGGCCCAAAAACGCTCGGCAAAGCCTTTGCCGTGCGGCCTTGCACGGCAAAGAATGCTCGGCAACGACCCGCCCGGCAAAGCCGCCTTTGCCGTGCGTCGAGCGAAAATCGCACGGCAAAGGCTTTGCCGAGCGATGCTGCTTTGCCGTGTGCTGCGCCTTCCTTTGCCGTGCGCATTCCTTTGCCGTGCGCTTGCAGGCTTTGCCGTGCAGTCGGCTTTGCCGTGCGCCTCCCCACGAAGCCGCACGGCAAAGACAAGGCTTTGCCGTGCGCTTCCCCTCAACCCCACACGGCAAAGATTCTACAGGTGGGCAGCTGGGCGGCGCAGTGCACAGCTGGGCATTCTTTGCCGTGCGCATGTGCACGGCAAAGACAGCCTTTGCCGTGCGATTTTGTCTTTGCCGTGTGCATGTGCACGGCAAAGGTGCTGAAAAATTCCAGCTTTTTGCTGTTTCCGTTTAATCCCTGCACATATAATTCATAAAATAGACATATATTTCCAGATACATATATAGCACAATATATAGACATTTGCACATCATCAACAACAAAGTTCAACCACTAATAGTCCAACAAAGTCCATACATAGAATGTTCCATACAATAGTCCAACAACAAAGTCCATACATAGAATGTTCCATACAATAGTCCAACAACAAAGTCCAACAACAAATTCATACATAGAATGCTCCAAGTCACACAACAAAGTTCATACAAGCAATGTCAACCTTCGCCACTTTCTTGTCCTCCACTTCCTTGTCCTTCTCCACCTCCTTGTCCTCCATCTCCTTGTCCTCCTACAAGTTCATATATAGATGCATAAGTGGCATGGAATGGCTAAAATTGACATGTAAGAACTAGAATTGACATGGATGAACTAGAATTGACATGAAATGGCTAAAATTGACATGTAAGAACTAGAATTGACATGGAAGAACTCCAATTGACATGAAATGGCTAAAATTGACAAGTAAGAGCAAGAATTGACATGTAAGAACTAGAATTGACATGAAAGAACAAGAATTGACATGGAATGGCTAAAATTGAACATAATCGCTAGAATTGACATGAAATGGCTAAAATCCAACATAATGGCTAAGGATGACATGGAATGGCTAAAATTAACATGGAATAGCTAGAATTGAACATAATGGCTAAAATTGACATGGTTGAATGGCTAAAATTCACAAGTGACATGGAAGAATTAGTAGTGTAGGGAGAACTCACCTAGAAACTGCTGCAGGCTCCGGATGATGCCCGTATTGTTGACGGTCAAGCCAGGTGTCAGCGGGCTCTGACTTGGAGCTCGCTGGAGGAGCGCCAACACCTGCGGATCAGGCACGGGGATCTGCAATATCCAAAGTTCGGTTAGACAACAAACAAGATTGAGACGGAGATATTAAGTTAACCACTTACATAGTTGGGGAACATAGGAGGACCCGACGTGCTAGGAGCACTACTCCCCGGTGGGGAAGTCACCACGGCCTGGTTCATGAACATCTGCTGGAACATCTGCTGCTGTTGTTGCATCTGCAGCAACATGCTGCTGCACGCTCTCCCTAAGCTGCTGTTGTATCTGCATCTGCTCCTCTTGGTGCCTCCGTTCCCTTTCTTCCATCTCCGCCTACGTTGTGTTGCCGCGATGTCAGTAACATTGCAATGGAAAACATGTAATGAAGCGTAGAGGATCGACGAAGAACTTACCCGTAACTTCTCGATAGCTAGGTCCGAAGCCCGTGGGCGGGTCTCTACCCGAGGCTGCTCGCTCGTACGCCCACGACGGATCTGGCGTAGAGATGGAATGGTCCTTGGGTCGACTAACCCGTCAGCAATCCATAGGCGGCCACCCTTCTTGCCTTGTCCCGCAAGCACCGCAACCTCAACGTCAAACTCTTCGGTGGTTGGGTCGGCGTCTTCGCCGTGCTTGTCCTTGAACTTCGAGCGGTACGCGCCACACTGGCCCTCCGCTAGGTCGTTGACCCACAAGGACCCCGTTTCAGGATGCGGCTCCTTCCTGGTCTTCGACTTTTGGAAAAAGCCAAACAAGTTTGGTGCCACGCCTGTCTTCACTTCCTGCAAAAGAGTACATGCAATTAAGTGAAGAGGGAGACACTTGCGGGGCTAGCAATAACATAAAACGAAAGAATGAAGAAACCACTTGCTCACCTCATCCTGCAAGGTAAGGGCCAAGTTCTTGCTGCCCAGGACATGTGATCCACCTCCCATCTCTGAACTTCTGCTTGCCCTCCGCGTGCTTCCGGGCGTACTCGCGGGATGTCCACCATATGACCATCGCAAGAAAGCACGCCCTGTCTTCCCCGACGTACTGAGGAGGGTTCTACATACACAAGATAGACCCATTATTAGAACATAAACTACATGAAAATGCGGAAATAAATAACACATCGATGCTAATACCTGCAGGTACTGCCATGGTGCCATGAGCGTATCCCGACAATCAGCCTTACTCATCCAAACTTTGCGCTCGGCGTGCCAGTCGCGGACGCACTGGACACGTGCCTCGTAGTGCATGCCAGTCACCCTCACCCTGCACAACTCGTGTAAGATAACGTCGCACGCAATTTCCTCGCCCTCAGCCCTCTTGAAGTATTTCTGCAACCATGCACATAGGTAAAACAAGATGAATTAGAGCAACTATTGGTAGCCAAGAAGTGTTTGAATGCTAAGAAGCCAAAAGTCACGTACCCAGAAGTGGCGGACAACCCGCTCTTGCATGTTTCCGTACTTGCCGCTAGGATCTTCCGCGTAGCTGTAGTGCTTCCAAGTCCAAGCCACGTCGCGGCCACCAGTAGGGAGATTGACAATCCCAGGGAAATGCTTCCTAATTATGCCTCCAAGGATGTTCGAGTACCCACGTGTCGGCTTCCTCCTCGGGTCGCCATACTTGAACATGCTGCACAACGAAATGCCAAAATCAATATGCATGTGATAAAAATTTGTATAATGATAAAAATTTCAATAATGGAATGCCAAAATCAGCATGTACCTCTTTCCAGCGGGCACGAGAACAACATCGCGGAAGGCCCAAGTTTTTAGATTGGGGAGTTTCGTAATCCCGCGCCTATACGGCTTCTTGTCCCGTGGTTCCAGCCTCTCCTCGGCTGCAACGTACACCTCCTCCGCCGGCGGAGACCAAACTAGGGTCGGGTCTAGCTCCATAGGCATACCCCCCAGCCCCTCATCCTCCTCGAGGTCCTCCCCACCGTCCTCCCCACCGTCCTCCCCACCGTCCTCCCCACCGTCCTCCCCACCGTCCTCCCCACCGTCCTCCCCACCGTCCTCCTCGTCCTGCCCACCGTGCTCCTCGTCACCCCCACCCCACTGCTCCTCGTCATCATCCTCGGCTAGGGGAGGACTAGGAGAGGGGGTACGAAGTCGCCGTGGCTGGGCATTCTTCCTCCGTGGTGGAGGGCTAGGAGGACCGCTAGGAGGACGTGTCTGCGAGGAACCACTCGAAAGTCCCACAAGCTCAGCCACGGCCTTGATCTTCTTTTTGAACCCCCCTTTCTTTTTCTTGGCGGCATGTTTCAATCACCTGCAAACACAATAAAAAGAGTGGTTTATTAGTATGCAATGTAAACAGATGAATATTAGTGAAATCAACAATAATGCAAATATATAAGTAGATGAATATTAGTAGATACATCATAGTTTATTACAAATAGCACATAGTTCAGTACATAGATCATAGTTTATTACAAATAGCACATAGTTCATTACATAGGATAGCCTCACAATTACAACTACATAGATCAGTAGCCTATGTCGACATCCGTAATCGGACCACATGTTTCATCATCATCAGGCTCAGCGAACCAATAATCATCGATGAAACCTGGAGGTGGTCCATTAGGATCTAGGTCAAGGCCTGCTTTGAACGCCTCGAGCAAACTTAGGTCTTCTACGGCACACACATCCTCAGCTTCATATTCTTCATTGTCTTCCTCCATAACCGCATCTTCTTCTTGCTCATCGTCTACGACCATGTTATCAACAACGGCCGACAAGTCGATAGTGAAATGACCGGGGAGCCCTTCTTCTTGATAAAAATCAACACTCCTTGCTGAGGGGTCTACGCGGCGGTAATCGTCCTTGTTTGGCGGGGGTGGCCTAATGCGTGAAGGAACCGTCATCACAACATCCCTTCCATGTAGACGCTTTGTCGGGTTTCGGCACGCGTACGGGAGATAGAATACTTGGAAGGCTTGGGTGGCCAAAATGTACACGTCCTCTCCCTTATAAACAGAGCTTCTTTCAACTTCGACCAATCCAATTTCAGGATCCCGTCTCACGCGACGTGGGTCGAGCCAGTGGCATTTGAATACGACGGGATTTAGCCCTTTGTCAAACCCGTAATTCAGCTCGTATATACCCTCGACTCTTCCATAGTAATGGAGTCCATCATCACCTTGACATACCACCCCGCTATTTATTGTCTTCTTGTTTGGACGGCTTGTTGTGTATTGATGGGTCTGGAAGCGATACCCGTTCACGTCATAAGAATTGAACGAGTCGACGGAATGGTTGAAGCCCCTAGCAATTTTTCGTAGCAAGTGATTCATGTCTTTGTCAGTTCTTGCCTACAAGATTAGGACGACAAGTTTAGAACAAGAAATGACCGAGAAATGTCGACAGTGTGCAAGAAAATTTGGATAGGATAGTACCAAACCACATAACCAGCTACTGAAACCGTGACCGCCGCCCTTATCGAAAATATCCTTGGATTCTTCCGAGGTAGGATCCCTGTGGGTATACCTCCAATATTTAGCCGTGAATTGTCTATAACATTGAACGGAGGAAGAGTTAGCCACGAACATATACGAGTGAATGTTTGCGAATAACTAAATGGTTAGCACTTACTTGATGTACGGCTTCACTTCCACCATGGTGTTCAAGACATATGAGTGGATCAACTCCCGCTCATGTAAATTCGTTGTGTACGGCTTCGAGCCACTTGACTTGCCGCCAAGCCCTATGAAGATGCTAAGCTTGGGTACATCTTCATTGTTGGCGGCATTGTAACGGAGGACCGGGTTGTGCTTTGTGGGAATGTTGGGATCATAGTGCTTAGTGGTGAAGTTTGCCACCTCCACGTTCAGGACTGCCTCGGCTATGGATGCTTCGATCTTGCATTTATTGCCAGTCATCTGACGAAGCTTTTGTGTTTCTCTCTCGGGACCAAACTGCCAACGGCCCCAATTCCCCCCCCTTTAAGCATTCCTTCGCGAGGTGGAGGATCATATGTTGCATCGGATTAAAGAACGCTGGAGGAAAGATCTTCTCTAGATCGCAAAGCAACATGGGTGCCTGTTCATCCAGCTTCTCAATCACTTTAGTGTCTAACTCCCTAGCACAAATCTGGCGGAAGAAATAACTCAACCTCGCTAGCACTCGCCAAGTCTTCTCAGGGACATAGCCTCGAATCATCACCGGCATTATCCGCTCAATCCATACGTGGTAGTCATGACTCTTCAGTCCTTGTACTCGCAACGTTTCAATGTTAAGACCCCTCATCCAGTTGGCTGCGAACCCATCAGGGAAAAACAAGGAGTCCTTCATCCATTGGAAGACCTCCCTTTTTGGGCCTTTGTGAGGCAGAACGGAGCGTGTGGCTTAGTCCAAGTTTTTTTGGCACCTTGAGGTGGCTTCATGTTCAACTCTGGCCTATCGCACAACTTTTCTTGGTCAATTCGAGCCTTTATGTTATCCTTCGTCTTCTCAGTGTCCACTATGGTGCTCCAAATGGCTTCACTGATATTCTTCTCGGTGTGCATTACATCAATGTTATGCGGGAGCTCGAGAAACTCAAAGTAAGGAAGCTTCCAGAAGCACGGCTTGTGGGTCCATTGGTGTGTCTCCCCATATCCCAAGAAACCATTCCCATCAGGGTTAGGCTGGAGAGCGTCTAACTCGGCCTTGGTTTCCTGTCCGGTCTTCGGAATTGGCTTCGGTGCATGGACAACACGGCCTTTTTTGAAGCTCTTTACATCACTCCTGTATTCATGACTCTGCTCAAGGAACTGTCGAGCTTCATCAAAGCAGGAATACTTGCCACCCTTGTTTAGCCAGAAGAAAGTCACTGCACTCCGGACAAGGCCACTTCCCATGTGTACACCACCCGCAGAACAAAGCACGTGCTGGCAAGTCATGCAGAGACGTGTGGTACCAGACATACATATCGAAGTGTTCCTTCTTTGCCGCGTCATAAGTTCGGATCCCGCGATCTTCCCACCCAAGAAGCAAGTCATCAATCAGTGGTTCCAGATACACGTTCATGTTCTTACCCGGGTATTTCGGTCCTGGGATTATCATCGACACAAACATGTACTCTGATCTCGTGCAGACGCCAGGGGGTAGGTTCAGGGGAATAACAAACACTGGCCAACAACTGTATACCGCAGCCGACATACCATATGGATTGAACCCATCGGTTGATATCGCAATTGCTACGCTCCTCGGGTCACCGGCTTTCAGGGGATATTTCTTGACAAAGTTCTTCCATGCAGTACCATCCGACGGATGTATCATCTTGCCACTGTCTGGTCTGATCCCTTCTACAGCCCACCTCATCTGCTGGGCAGTATCCTCGGTCATGAAGAGCCGCTGGATCCTCGGTAGGACTGGAAGATAGCGGAGGATATTCTTGGCAACCGTGGTCTGCCTCTTCTGACCATCACCATTGGTGTCAACCTCAAAGTACCTAGAGCTATTGCAATGGATGCAATAGTTTGTGTTAGCATGCTCCTCTCTGAATAGCATGCATCCCTTTGGACAAGCGTGTATCTGCTGAGATGACATCTTGAGGTCACTGAGCAATTTTTTCGAATAGTAGAAGTTTTGCGGCAAGAGGTGCCCTTTCGGAAGAATGCTGCCAACGAGGACCAGAAGTTCATCGAACCCATCTCTGCACAGATTCCTGTGGCACTTAAAGGCCAAAAGGCGAGCGATGGCATCTAGTTGGGTAACATCTGTATTTACGTGTAGGGGTTTCTGCGAAGCAAACAAAGCCTCGTAATACTTCTTTGTGTTTTCCTCCGGCTCCTCACTTGTCTCCGCATCCCTAGATGTCTCCGCCTCTACATGAGGGCTTTCAGGCACATTACCATTAGCCAAGTTCTCTAGGCACCTATCAAACCCAGTATCATATTCTCTCGTAGGCTGAATCTGCCGCACCTCCTTCCTAGCATGTTTCTTCGACTTTTCTCCATGAAAAGTCCAAATCTTGTAGGACGGTTTGAACCCAGACTTGATCAGGTGAAGACTCATAGTTTCCTTGTCCTGTGTTTTTTGGTTGTTGCACTTACTACAAGGGCAAAAAACTGTTCTGGGTTTGCTAGGGATGTCAAACGCCCTGTCCACGAACTGCTTGGTCTTTTCTCCCCATTCCTCAGTATATTTCCACGGACCAATTCTGCCATCGTACATCCAGTCACGATTATCCATCCTCTAACTAGCACCAAAACAGACAGACTTAGAATTTATATCAAACATGATCCGCATTTTAATTTTTCCTTTTTTACGCATGCATCAACCTGAATCTCTACTAGGTGGGCTCCTAGCAGCCGCCGGATCCGTAGATTGAGTACGTTCTCCCTGCTCTACCCTGATCAGATTTCGGCAGCACCTCCCCGCTGCTCTCCCGATACACGTCTCGCCAAAAAGCCGAGAGGGGTGTGCATCCGAAGAACAACGGGGAGGCGCTGCCGAAATTCTTTCTCGGATCGGGGTAGAGCAGGAAGAACATACCCAACTACGCATCCGCCGACTGTCCCGATAAATGCCGTAAGAGTTACGCTTCATAATATGCGAGACCACTAATGCATATTTATCCGCGTAACCCTTACGGTCGGGAAGAGACGCCTAGGTATCGCGACAGACTTGGTGATCTAGACCCACAAAAAAACCTAGGTACATAGGGGTGAGATTTTTACCCTTGACGCGTGAGCGAATCGGCGAAGAAGATCCGGGACGCCCCCTCAAAGACCACCGCGACGCCGCCCCCCGTGACCACCTCGAAGAAGATCACGCCCCCTCAGAGACCCTCGCGACGCCGCCCCCGTGTCCTCCTGTAAGCATCGCCTGCATAGCGACAAAATGAATTACTAATTATTGCAAGCGAACACAATTTATTTGACAACTATTACTTATAATTTGCTTGCAGCACATTATCTTTTTTCCTACATTGGACTATTTTTAACCTATTCGTACAGATCCTACACTAAATCTTATTTTAAAAAATCCTACACTAAATCCAATTTTACAAATCCTACACAAAATTACTACACTAAATCCCTACACTACTAGACTACTCACTAAATCCTACACTAAATCCCTACACTACAAATCCTACACTAATTTCTACACTATGCATATGCAGGGATCAAATCGGAGGAGGGCAGGCCGGGGCGCACACGCACCTTGGTGCCGGCCGGCGAGCCGGAGGAGGGGCCTGGTGCGCGGGCCGGGGCGGCGAGGCGCGCGGCGGGCGGGGGCCGAGGCGGGCACGCGCCGCGGCGAGGCCGAGGCCGGGAGGGGCGTGGAGGCGCGAGGCGGGAGCGCGGGGCGGTGGCCGGGAGGCGAGGCGGCGGCGCGACCGGCGGCGAGGCGGCGCGCGGGCCGGGGCGGCGAGGCGGCGGCGGCGCGCACGGGGGACAGAGGGAGCTGCGCGTGTGTGTGTCGTGTGTGTGGCTGTGGCCGGTCGAGCGGGCCAAAGGGATAAGGCCCAGCCTTTGCCGTGCCGCAGCTTTGCCGTGCAAGGTGCACGGCAAAGAGCTCTTTCCCGTGCAAAATGCCTTTGCCGTGCGCTTTGCGGCCTTTGCCGTGCGCACTAGGCTTTGCCGTGCGGCTTTGCACGGCAAACAGCTCTTTGCCGTGCAGATTCACCTTTGCCGTGTGCGTTGGCACATATAAATTTTTTCTTCACCATTTTCATTATAGTTAAGATTCAAATATATTTCAAAATTATATTAAACCTTTATTTTAACATGTGTATTATTTAATAATATAATTATCATGGTATTTTAAAACTACACGAATATATAATTTTGAAATCTAGGGGGTAGTGACCCGCTGCGGGTATATATACCGGAGGCTAGAATGTGCCAAATGGTGCCAAACCTTGCTTTCCATGTATATATGGACTAACCAAAACCAAACCTATCAAAAAGTATGATGGTGGAACCTCGCGCGGTGAAATCTAGGGGGTAGACCCCCCGATGCACGCAGGGGGGAACTACCGCCGGAGCACCGGAATGCCACCAACACTTGCATGTGGACCTAGGATATGTGTGAAAGTGTGTTGGAAGGTGTGATTCACCAAATGGTGCAAGGCATTGCTCCCATGTGTGAGATTCCTCTCTTTCGGGCGATAACACTTGGAAGATTCCTCGACTTGTAGGCTGAAGTGTCCCGCTGCGGGTATACCGGTGGCTATAGTGTGCCAAAGTGTGTCAAACCTAGCTTTCCATGTGTATATGGACTAACCAAAACTAAACCTATCAAAAAGTATGTTGGTGGAACCTCGCGCGGTGAAATCTAGGGGGTAGACCCCCGAGGCACGCAGCCGTTTTCGGGGGGAACTACCGCCGGAGCACCGGAATGCCACCAACACTTGAATGTGGACCTAGGATATGTGTGAAAGTCTGTTGGAAGGTGTGATTCACCAAATGGTGCAAAGCATAGCTCCCATGTGTGAGATTTCTCTCTTTCGGGCGATAACACTTGGAAGATTCCTCGACTTGTAGGCTGAAGTGTCCCGCGGGTATACCGGTGGCTATAGTGTGCCAAAGTGTGTCAAACCTAGCTTTCCATGTGTATATGGACTAAACAAAACTAAACCTATCAAAAAGTATGTTGGTGGAACCTCGCGCGGTGAAATCTAGGGGTAGACCCCCCGAGGCACGTATCGGGAACGACCGCCGGGGCACCGGAATGCAACCAAAACTAGCAAGTGGACCTAGGATATGTTTGAAAGTGTGTTGGAAGGTTTGATTCACCAAATGGTGCAAGGCATAGCTCCCATGTGTGAGATTCCTCTCTTTCGGGCGATAAACTTGGAAGATTCCTCGACTTGTAGGTGAAGTGTCCCGCTGCGGGTATACCGGTGGCTATAGTGTGCCAAAGTGTGTCAAACCTAGCTTTCCATGTGTATATGGCCTAAACAAAACTAAACCTATCAAAAAGTATGTTGGTGGAACCTCGCGCGGTGAAATCTAGGGGGGTAGACCCCCCGAGGCACGCAGACCGCCGTTTTGAACTACCGCCGGAGCACCGGAATGCCACCAACACTTGCATGTGGACCTAGGATATGTGTGAAAGTGTGTTGGAAGGTGTGATTCACCAAATGGTGCAAGGCATAGCTCCCATGTGTGAGATTCCTCTCTTTCGGGCGATAACACTTGGAAGATTCCTCGACTTGTAGGCTGAAGTGTCCCGCTGCGGGTATACCGGTGGCTATAGTGTGCCAAAGTGTGTCAAACCTAGCTTTCCATGTGTATATGGCCTAAACAAAACTAAACCTATCAAAAAGTATGTTGGTGGAACCTCGCGCGGTGAAATCTAGGGGGTAGACCCCCCGAGGCACGCAGACCGCCGTTTTCCGGAGCACCGGAATGCCACCAACACTTGCATGTGGACCTAGGATATGTGTGAAAGTGTGTTGGAAGGTGTGATTCACCAAATGGTGCAAGGCATAGCTCCCATGTGTGAGATTTCTCTCTTTCGGGCGATAACACTTGGAAGATTCCTCGATTTGTAGGCTGAAGTGTCCCGCTGCGGGTATACCGGTGGCTATAGTGTGCCAAAGTGTGTCAAACCTAGCTTTCCATGTGTATATGGACTAAACAAAACTAAACCTATCAAAAAGTATGTTGGTGGAACCTCGCGCGGTGAAATCTAGGGGGTAGACCCCCGAGGCAGACCGCCGTTATCGGGGAACGACCGCCGGGGCACCGGAATGCAACCAAAACTAGCAAGTGGACCTCGGATATGTTTGAAAAGTGTGTTGGAAGGTTTGATTCACCAAATGGTGCAAGGCATAGCTCCCATGTGTGAGATTCCTCTCTTTCGGGCGACAACACTTGGAAGATTCCTCGACTTGTAGGCTGAAGTGTCCCGCTGCGGGTATACCGGTGGCTATAGTGTGCCAAAGTGTGTCAAACCTAGCTTTCCATGTGTATATGGCCTAAACAAAACTAAACCTATCAAAAAGTATGTTGGTGGAACCTCGCGCGGTGAAATCTAGGGGGTAGACCCCCGAGGCACGTAGACCGCCGTTATCGGGGGGGAACGACCGCCGGAGCACCGGAATGCCACCAAAACTTTCATGTGGACCTAGAATATGTTTGCAAGTGTCGTGTAAGGTGTAAAGCTGCAAGAAATTGCACCAAATATGTGGGGGCGATAACACTTAGCAGACACCGAACCCCCGTTAATTTGCTCCAAAACCCTGATATGTTGGGGGGAGGGGTCGATGAAGATGTAGATTACTTGTTTTATCGGTATACAGATTGTATTAAGTAACACTAACAAATAGTCTACAAAAAGTAAAAAACTAATTTTACAACAAATATAAGTATTAATATAAATATGAACACTACAAAAGAAGGGAAAGAAATGAAACTGTACTCTGTGCCGTGCAAAAACGCACGGCAAAGGGGTGGCCTGCACGGCAAAGCCGTCGTTGCCGTGCATGCATCTTTGCCGTGCGCCTTCGTGGCCTCTTTGCCGTGGGGGGTTACTTTGCCGTGCGCCATCTGGCTGCTTTACCGTGCGGGGATGCTTTGCCGAGCGCTGTGCTGGCTCTTTGCCGTGTACTGTTTGTTTGCCGTGCGTCGCCCCGGAGCCACACGGCAAAGAATTCATTGCCGTGCGCGAGGCGCACGGCAAAGAACTTCCGCACGGCAAAGGGCGCTGGAAGCACACGGCAAAGACCCGTGCACGGCACTGAGCTTTTTTCCCGTAGTGAGGAACACATCAGTGACTAAAACCTGAGATACGGATTCCTAGCTAGGCTAGATAAATTAGAATAATGTTCTTTCTACATTGTATCGCATTTCTATAATTACTCTCATAATTTAAGAACTATATATAACCTTCGACTTGATGGTGTTCAATAAGCAAAGCCTAGATAAGTGGACAGGAACAGTGCTAATGCTACAGGAGGTTCTGTGTAAGCATCATATGGCTCTAGTATTTCGCTTTGGCACTGCACACAGTATGACAAAGACGTCAGCTCAATTACAAATGGTGAACACAGTAATTTAATCACATGTATAAGAATCTAGTTGGATTGGTAAAGCATATACTTTAATATCCAAGGTTCTTTGTGGGCGTTCTTTGCTTCCCACAAGGGAAAACTCGACATGGGTAGTACAATGTTAACAGAAATAATATGGTCGTACGCATATAATAGTATGCAAAGGGAAACAAGCTATATTATTATAATTTTTTTAATTAAATACAGTCCATGAAAATGTACTGAATTGTATGCATCATCAAGTCATTTATGCATTCCTAGCGGTAAATTATTACACGCATTATCCAGATATCTCAAAGTAGAGCCCCCTAGATTAGTGATGTATGCCGATTGGCATTGTATCGACCGCTTGGCCCTCCTTCTAAAATAAAAAAAAGTTTGGACAAGGATACTCACATACTTGGAGCCTTGAATAATGCTAAATTTGCAAACATGTACCAGTAATCTTGATGGTATAATTCCTTACCAATAGTTTCTTGATGTGCAATTGCAAGAGGACATCCCATATCAGCAGCTTGTTGGTCTGGTGACCCTGATATCCATCCACGGGAACACACTCTTTATGTAGCAATAATGAATTGTTTGGATATACACCATATAATATGTTTGTAAATTCCTTCAGAAACAATCTTTTTGAACTCAGTAAATTTGTACTAAAGTGAACTTACACGCATAAATTGGAGTAACGAAAACATAAAATAAGATGAAGCTTGATTGCTTGCAAGATAAAGTTTCAACATATCACCAACCGAAATGCACATGTCCATCTATGGATTGAATAAATAAGAATATGAAAATCACACATGAGATACCTTGTTGATCGCTAGTATTAGCTGAAGAGATGCAGCGGCAGATAACCACTGAACCAGCCGAACTTCAGTACTACCAGAAATAATGGTGTGAGAAGGGGAGCCTTCTGTCGGCGGCATGTAGCATGAGCTCTGCAAGTACTGAAGTCAATAAGAGGCGCGCCGGAGTACGAAAAACCCTGCATGGGAAGAGTGAACTCCCCATGGCACTACGGCTGTATGGCAGCAATGTGGAGCCAAGGCCCTGTGCAGACGACCTCCCAGCGCCACGGCTGGTAATTTTGAGTAGAGCTGAATGGCGAGACGCTTTGTGGGCGAACTATGTTTATGATGGTAAACTCTGCCACAACTCCACCCATTTGGTACACCACTCAAATCAAGTTGATTCCCAGCCAACGGCCATGTCCAGGAGCCTGGACCGCAGCCCTGTGTGCCACCGCTTTGGCGAACACCACCAGTAGCAGTGTGCAGCTGAACGGCCCCACCTGCACATACGCATACTGGTCGGCATGGCCTCACCTGGCGGAGAAGCAGCCGCGGTCGAAGGTCGAAAGATCCCGCGCCTGACCTGCGCAGTCACCAACCTGCCACTTTTCATCTCGCTACCGTCACTCATCGCCAACCACGTGCCGCACTGCCCGATGGCGGTCGTTGCCCCGATGGATGTGTCCTCGGACAAGATTTGGGCGGGGGAGCGGCAAGGAGTGGGGCCGAGGCGCACCGTCGAGCGGGACGGCGGTGGACACCTGCTGGATGCCGCCGCTCACTGCCGCTTCCTCTTCCTGATAATCCCCCTCAGGAGGCAGGGGAAGAGAGGCGGCAAAGGTAGAGGCAAGGCGGCAAGGACGGCCGCCGGGAACCCTAGCGTGGAAAGGCTCTCGGGAAGAAGAGAGAGCAGAGGAAAAGATCAACCCGGAACGCTCGTTCCCATCGTGGCCGCCGCCAGAAAGGGAGAGCGAGCAGGTGGGGAAGGTGGGATCAGGGGCGTCGCCGGAACGGAGCGTTGGACGGCGACCGCCGGCCCTAGGGAGTTGGGAGGAGAATGGGTGCGGTTGGGTGGGGCGAAAGAAGTTTTTTTCCCTTTGGGCATGGCCGTCTGGTGATGTGTCTTCCGCCCAGGCTATGGACGGTCGGTTCTGGCCCACACCCTGCAGATTAACACTGGCCCACCAAGGAACGCCACAAGCCCTGAGATGGCTGCGATTGCAACAGGATTATATATTGTAACAAATATCTAGATCGATACACTTATAAATTCCACAAGATTCTGGCAAGATCGTTCCATGTTGCTTACAAGCTTTTTTACCCGGATCTGGAAATTTCTGTTGTTAGAAAATTCGGGAATTTAAGTTTTATTTTTTCATAAAACTTGTATATATCTTACATGAATTTTGATACACCTGAAAAAATTGCCGTGAATTTGTATTGGAACAGACGGGGTTGTGAGTATTAAATCATACAATTGATATGTTCTTGACTTCTTATGTGTGAAACTTATATATATCTTATATGAGTCTTGATACACTTGAAAATCTTCTCTGGATCTGGAATGAAACTTATAGGGATCTGACAAAAACCTGGATGACAGAAATACGTTTCAAAATATTTCTTTGATAATTTATTTTTTGAATTTTTTAATTAAACAGTGAACATCGAAACTATTTGACACCGTGAAAAATAGTTGTAAAAAGAGTGTGAAAAATGTTTTTCAAACAAAACTTAAAATGTTGGAAAAAGGTGTTAGAAGAAATTTGGAAACCTAACAAGAAAATCTATCTCTAAGATATGTGATTAGCCAAACAAAAGGAACTTGAAAAGATATGTGAGAATCTCTGAGATGTCTTAAGGTATGACTTGTGTAAAACCTGAAAAGGTAGGGAGTGTGTTCTAAAACAGTAATGGACTTAAGATTAGTGGTGGAAGGGTCTTTTTGTAACGTTACTAGCACGAATCTTTAACAAATCAATGGTGAGAATAGTGCTAGGGCCCAATTTACATCCGGAGATGCATTTCTCCGATCCGAGGAAACCTTCTATAAGCTTCTGGCCATAACAACAGAGATAAAAAAGGACAAAAATAACGGGTGAACGTCTGGAAATAGCACGCTGGCCTGACGCGTAAGCCGCATGATCTAGCATAGACTTCAGAGGGAACGTTTTTCCAATATAATTTAGGAATGGAAAAAGTCCAAAACAAACCTTGAACTTGTAGGCAAAAGCTAAATCGAACCCCCAACTCATAATTCCTGAAATTGGCACTCTGAACAACTTAGCAATCCCGGCCTATTTCGAACCCTGAGTCTGTTTGGATCACCGGAAATTTACAATCCCGGCCGGGATTACAGTTCGCTCTCACTGAATTGTGGAGCCCACTTGTAAGAACCATCTTCCTCAACTTCCACTTCCACGAGCTCCCTGTCAAGATCCACTCCCCCTTTGCCCGACCTTCCCTAGATACGAGCAGATCGGACCGGCGTTGAGGACCTCCGCCTAGAGCTGCCCCGGTCAAGGCCGCCGTTGGGAGCTACCAGAGGCCACCATCAGGAGCAACCAGAGGCCACCGTCTAGAGCGGCTGCACCTACACCGGCCGGATGAAGCCAAGAATAGGCCGCACACTGGAGATGTTCTCCGTGCACGGTAGTCCTTGTCGGCGCTGCCTACTTCCAGCCCATGCGTCGCCTTCCTCCGTGACATGGAGCTCCTCCTATCACCGTCTGCCACCGTCCCTAGCGAGCGCGTGCTGAGAGTAACGCCTAGATCTTCTCATGTGTTTGTGTGCACTGTCCCCGTCGAGCGCGCTGGGAGTAGCGTCTGGATCTCCTCCACCGTCACCTGCTTAATCTCAATTTGATTTCACCGGATGTGGTGGCGCTGTTCATCGGAGTATGAGAAGACGATGAAGATGAATATGACAAGTGGACCATATATGTCAGCGGGGACTAGCGAATTATTTTGTTCAATTTTATTTTTTTATTTATTAGGTTGACCTGCCACGTTAGCGAAATCCCATCTCAAATAAATCCAGAGTTTGAAATAGACCGGGATTGCTAAGTTCAGAGTGCCAATTTCAGGGATTAGGTGTTCGGGTCGATTTAGCTTTTGCCTACCAGTTCAGGGTTTATTTTGGACTTTTTCCTTTAGGAATTGCTAAGTTTCAGCTAGCTGAGACGTGTCTCAGTCACGTGCTCCAGCGTTGGATTTTGTTTCTGCTTGAAGATTCATGTTTGCTGTTGTTTGTACTTTGTTTAGGCTCGCATTAAAACACGATGATGTAATTTGACTGAGACATAAATTAAGTTTCAATCGACTGAGATTTAGAGACACCCCTAAAAAAATGAGTTCCGATTGGTTAGGATATGGCCCTTGTTAGGATTCGAGAAACGAGATCTGTACATGTTCAAACAAAACATGCTGCAGTTAAATTTTTTTTGCTGCGACGCGATCTGTACATCACCAATCAACTATATATATAACCTAAAAAAGCCCTAAGAGTAGATCGTCGACTGGATTCAGGATTCGACAATGGAAACTATCGGAGAGGAGATTCTGCGCATGATCCTGCTGAAGCTGCCGACCAGAGACGTCGCCCGATCCAGCTACGTCTCGAGGTTATGGTTCATCCTCCTCCGTGATCCATCCTTCCGCAAACTCCACGGCAAGGCCGCCCACATCGTCTCCGGCTCCGACGGCGGCACCGCAGCGGAGACCTCTTGCTCATCACGGAGACCCGAGATGACTATATTGGTCTCCACATGATGGTCCAAAACATCTCCTCCTTGGCAAAGCCTTTGTGCCGCGTCACCGACCTCCCCAGAAAGTATGGTCCCGCTAACGTCTGCAATGGTTTTATTCTCTTCGAGTCCCGCGTCGAAGGCTGCCTCTATGTCTGCAACCCAATCGCCGGCGAGAAGTTGAAGATTGCCCCTCCGCCGGAGGCTAAATCAATGAACGGGCACTCGTACGCCATGGGGTTCAGCCCGTCCACGGGCCAGTACAAGCTATTTTGTCTCTTCTTCTTCCATGGAATGCAGGACGGCTACATGGACGTGTGCACCTTAGGTGATGGCGCCGGTGGGTGGCGCCGGCACCCATGCCCGTTTTGCGTGACACGCAGCACGCATGCACCGCCGGTGCTAATAGACGGCAAGCTCTACGTGCTTACTCAGCATTTAATGGATTTCCCCGAAAGGGTACTAGTGATCGACGTCGCGAGCGAGGCCCATTGCACCTACCTTCTCCTGGAGTTCAATGGGGAGAAGGTGGCCAGACACGCCTTTGACCTCGATGGACGGTTGTGCATCGCAGAGCGCATCCTCGATGACCGGCAGCTCTACTTCTGGGTCATGCCGCCACTGCAGGGTCGAAGGCTCGTGGACCGCAAGAACGACCAGAAGCTGGGGTGGGAATTGCTCTATTCCTTCTACCTGGACAAGGACGATGGCAACAATTACCGTGTTGACTGCCCGAGGGGCGCCTGGGTTGACAATGATGATAGGACACTGTGCTACAGGCAGGGTGATTGTATCTACAAGTATGACACCACCACCGAGAACAAAGCGCCCCCTAGTTTTTTCTTGAAATGGGACCACCGGATACTGGCACCGGAGACGGCGACTCCAAAAGTATACCAAGACGACGAAGACAAAGACAAACGGTGGAACATCTATGGGGGCTATCGTCCTAGCATACTCTCGCCTCGTCTTGCATTTCCTTCAATGTGGTCACAGCAACCCCATGACGAAGAAGAACACTATCAGAGTGCCCTTGTACATGCTCTCACGTGCAAAAACTCATCAAATAAGCGATTTTCTGCATGCTCGCCAGATTGTGCTGGCGATCGGCGTTCTGTCAAGAGGACTCGCAAGCGAAAACCAATTATCAGGCAACACAACAAATAGAGAACTCTGAGAGCACACAGTGGTGTGACGATCGCTCACTCCTACCCCTTGCTGTTGCTAGTTAGCATTTTTCATTTCTTAGTTCGATCCTATTTTGGAAAGTTCGAATTTTAGAGGAATGTCATAGTCATTTTTCCTATAAGGCATGTTTGATTTGCAGAATGTCATAGTCATTTTTCTTACGAACTAGTACTTTGCAGATAATTTTGGAAGAATTTTCCGTTGACTCCACCCAACCTTATGCAAAGCTTCATTTGTATCGATCACAACTATGCAAACACTTAATCATTTATCCAGTTATTATGGAAAAACATTATATGTTTATTTTTCTGTAATTTCCTACTTGTCACTTTATTGTACTTCTGATATGTTTAATACATGGGCGTGTAAAACATCAATCTGCTAGAATACGGAGTATGCATAGCAGTTCATCTTCTGATATTATAATTCTTTTCTCTTGTTTGGTTGCGTGCATATTTTATGCCATTAGGGTATGATGTTGTTGCAGAGGCTGGGTGTAATTGGTATCTTCATGATATTAATATATGCTCTTTATCGAAAATGCATAGCAGTTCAGAACCTGGTTAAGCAATAGTTGTAGTGAACTGTATTTTCTTCACGAAACATTGAATGCACATAAAAGCCGCTAGAATGTATATAATTTTTTTATTTTTCCTTGGTATCTTAACAATAATGAAGGCTTTAATATAGGTACAAAATTCTTGTTAACTAGCAGAAATTCTAGATTAACAGTAACAACACCAGAACGTTGTTGGTTGCTTTGATCGGTTGTGCATGTAGATCATCTTGCTAGTTCTTTCATATTTGTCTATTGTTCATTTATTTTTCTCGTATCTATTCAAACAAAAACAAGTCTTCCATGCGGAGAGTGATATTTGGAGGGAATTTTTTTTTGGAGGCTATAAAACGCTATAGCCAGGTTATAACAGGCTATTCCATTTAGATTTTTTTTTAAATTGAAATATTTTGGTCACATCTTACCAAAAGAAAAGAAAAACTATGACTCAAATACAATTCATGGTACAACTTATTCAACTTTTCAATGCAAATACATATTCAATTATTCAACTCACAAATTTTATCTAATTACATTAAATGCAAATTTGGAAAACAAAATAGAAGAGAAATTCAAAATACAGGAGATTTAGCGTCGAAATTAGAGGCTAAATAGGGCTATAGTCGGCTATTAGTGTTTTTTTTTCTTATTTAGCTTATAAATGACATAGCCGCAGCAGCATGTCTCTTGAAAGGCTAGTCAGGCTATAGCCGGCTATTTAAAACTTTGATAAATACAAGGCAGAGAACACCTGCGAGGGGGTTGGCTTGGAATAGAATGGCTCCGGCCTTCTCTGCTTCTGTCTTCTCCTTCCTCCTCCGCTCTTCTTCTCCTCTGTAATGGCTAAGACCTAAATTCATGGCTTGTAATTCCAGTCCTGAGAAATAGATTCCTCTAAGTAGAGTGGTTTTAACATTTGGTACCAGAGCCAGCATGCGCACCGCTATTAGGTGTGTGGTGATCTGCATCGCTCCTGTTTAGGAGGATGAGATGTCAACACTCAAATGGGTGGCATGGCTGGGATGGTCCGATGGAACGCACCCGGGGTTTAGGCCCACCTCGCTAGTTGAGGGAGGCCGACACCAGCTTATATGGCTAGGCAAACCTCTCCCTTCAGTCCGGGATTTTTGGATGAGAGAGGCCTTGGGCCTCCGAATACGCTGGTTGAGCGTGGGCTAGCTTTTGGGTCGCTAACATCTGGTATCCGAGAACAACTGCGAGGGGTTGGCTTGGAACGGAACAGCTTCGGCCTTGCCTGCTTCTGTCTTCTCCTTCCTCCCGCGCTCTTCTTCTTCTCCTCTGTAATCTGTAATGGCTAAAACCTAAATTCATGGCTTGTAATCCCAGTTCCTTAGAAATAGATTCCTCTGAGAGTAGAGTGGTGTTAACAGGTTGTTCGTTAATGAACACATGGCAAGGTGACTGTAATGCGGGGCATTAGTGGAGGAGTACACTCAACATCCGAGGTGCTTCTGGAAGAGCCTTCAAATACTGCGGACTTGTTTATATACGATTTCAATTTTTTATGTTTTCTTCAGAACTTCCAAACTCATTGGGACAGTTTTCAACAACATTGGGATGCCATGTAATCATCCACAGAGTATGGTCGCATTTGTGAAAATACTTTAGCAAGCTCACTTGCCAACATACGCGGGTGCTATGTTTCATGTGCAAAAGCAGAATACATGCATGATTAAGTCTGACTAAATCTACATTGTTACTTTTATTCTTACATACATGCAAAAGTAGATGGAACACTGCCCTCCTTTTTTGGCAATTAGGACCAAAAAAACAACAACATTGGGTTCTTGCTGCTAATTTAGATATACTTCTACATGATCACGAGCTGTCGGTGAAGCATGCCGTCAACCACCTCACTCGCTCAGGCTCAAACCCAGATTGGCTCAGTCCTCTCTACAATGATATTGCCTCAATGCATGCTGTGAAATGAATATACTCTACATGTTACAAAAAAAAAAACTCATACGCCATACTAGAAAGAACAGATAATACCAATAAGTTTCATCCAAAAGAAAAAGTAAGTAGCAAAATACAATAACCAAAGGAAAATTGGGCAAAGTTACCTTGTAAAGTTAATCAAACAGCAATGTTGCTACAGAGCTGCTAGGGTATCTCTCATATCGTTGACGGATGTCACGGTTTCATTGGGATATATTTTGGCAATCAGTTTGAGGAAGGTTGCATATTTATCGAGAAACTCCTTCTGCAACCAAGAAATGACACAACATAGAATTAGCAATATAATTCTCAATGTTAACTGGAACGGACTACTCGAGAATTACAAGCTAAACTTTAGTGGGTGCAGTGATCAAATGCACCAGCCAATACGAAACTATAAGTACCACTGGAACTAGCACTTTTAGCACTAGCGCTTCCATTATTTCAGTCCAGCAATCTATTCAAAGTAAACGACCTTTCATCAAAATATTCAATGGTGAGTTTCCCTGTTTATTATTTATTAGTCTTATAGTGAAGAAGATGGAATACCTTGCATTTTTCCCATAGAGAAGGTAGCAATTCTTCTGCGGTTATGTTCTTCTGTAGTTTTCTATACATCGCGTTGATTGTTTTGTCAAGCTGTCATAAAGTTAAAATGAAAATGGTCAAAAATATGTTTTTAGATCAGTTGAGATAATTCATAGGAAACAGAAGAAAAATTGTTCTACTCTTTACATACACCAGTTAGGCTCGACTTCAGCATCTTGCGGAAATCTACCTTCGACATTCCAACTTGGAACGGTATCTGTACAATTATGTCATAAGGAAGATCCATGGAAAATAGATATTAACAAAAAGATCAACATGGACTAAACCTGGAGTACTCAAACTTTGTATACATTAAATAGTTGCAAGGGAATGTATATGTATGGCAAGCAAATACATGTTAGCGACATATTTTACATGAGAGATTTCATATTACAACTTCGTGCGTGAATCTAGAACAATAAGAAGCTTCATTAGGGAAAGAATCAGTAGTATTTCTGTGTTCCTGTTTGTATTATATCACGGCATAACTAATTTAATATTATTGTGGGTTGTGAGTTGTGACATATATATAAGTGGTATTTCACTTTTCTACCGAGAATAGATAACTGATCAAGACATGCACCATGATCTGAATTGGATTACAAAATTAAGGTGGGAATCCAACTCTATCTTTTCAATGAAATGAAGCGTAAAAGTCTTTTGCGTTTTCTCGAAAAAAGAAGTGCAAAACCTAAAGGCACTACTTACCTCCTCAGGACTCATGTTGTACATCAGTTCCTCAATTCTTCGAGCATATTGGAATAACTTTTCAAAGTGCTGAAATAAGCAAATAAACAAAAAATGTTGGAATGAGGTAATATAGAGGCCTCACTGTATACATGGCCAAAGGCAGTATGGAACCAAAAAGAGTTACAAAAAACTTACAATATATATAACAAGATTAATATGGCGCGAGCAAGCTTGTTCATAAGCTTCACTGGCTTGATGATAATATTTAGCAAGTGTTGGCACAACATTCGCTAAATCATATAGACTGTACAGCAGATATAATATAACAGGTTAAAGAGTTGTCGAGACCATTAGGTATTCTGGATAAACATACATAGATATCCAGCACTTCTATAAAAGTGGTGTTAACTCTTGAAAATGTTGTATGAAGAAGGTGCACAAAGGCAAGAAATAAAACCTGTGCTGGAAAGCTGCATAATTCTCCAAGAGTACTATATCAACATATTTGGGTTCAACTTGAGCAATTTTCTCCAGAGTCACAAACATAATGGTAACCTATTTCAGTCACAGAAAAATATTACCTAAATCAGGAACTTACTATATAGTGTAATTATAGTGCCGACTAGTAGTATTGAACTAGGTTGAACAGAACTGTCAGTGATTATCATCTAACATGTTTTTAGTTAAAAATAATTTGTTCACTGAGAAACAAATGCTCCGCATTGCAGTAAAGTCTTACAATTTTCGTATATGCCTGGTCAACAAGATCCCTGGATCCATTGATATACTGCTCCATACGCGCTGCAAGTTGAGAAAACCTATATATAAAAAATAAACAGTGAAAAACTACATATAGATATAGACATAAGCTAGCTACACAATACGTTAAGCTAAACAATGGCCTTTCTGGATTTTGCACAAGTATTTTGAAACAAATAACAATGTACCTGGGAATATATGGCACCACTCCAACTTGTCTTACATTTCGCTCATACTTTTCGATCTGGTAACATGCATCATCGACGAACTGTCCTGCCCCAAAAAAATAAACAGTAAAGAGCGAAACAGAGTCTCGAGCGAGGCTACCTAGAGGTAGAGACAAACCCTGCCAAACAAAATGGTTATTCTTGTCTCCAAGTCATCAAGAAGCACAGGCACATATCCTGCAACCTCTGCCTTCTGAGCAGAAATATATCGATCCGTTATGCCGTGCATTGCTATACAACTCAATGGATCTAGCTTGAATGCCCAGTCAACTATAGCGTAGAAGTCCTCCTGAAAATATGGTATGTAAAACATGTGAAGCTTCCACGGCTGGAATAGCATAAATTTAGTCTCGTATTTATCCAAAAATAACTTTTGGTATTTAACCTGTCTCCAAAATTTACAAGTGGAAAAGACAAGAACACCAACCTGAATACCATCGAGCAACTCCTGTAAGCATTGGTTCAGCACTCCAATATCAGCTCCACTGCTACCTGGAAAAATTGGTAAGATGATAGTTTTATAGCATGCAAAAAGTATGAATAGTTTAATCATCATGAACACTGTTTAACTTAAGTGTCGGTGGCTCATTTACTTGGTTTAACACTACTCCCAGAGGCTTCTGAAGATCTTGGAGACGTACTATTTTCCTCACTATCTGAAGCATCCAATGCAACGTCGAAGCACATAAAATGTGCCAAGAACGAGCTCTGCATCACGGATATGCATGATGAAAAAGATATCATGTGACATATTGTATCATAACAGGACTTAAAAAATGCGTAGAATTACGAACAACCTCATCAACAAGAAGCGGAATAAATACAGTAATCATCTTGGAATACGCATCTGCAGAACTATCTGTAATACCAGCTGACTGATTTGCACCTGCAGGACCCTCAAACAATGGTGTGCTGCTCTTTGATACTTTTGAACTAGATCGGAGCTCATTAGAAAATTCCCGGGCCTACAGACATGCATACATACACATGTTATGTTCCAGTTTCCATATTGCTGCATGGCTCAAAAAAATGCTTACAAGACAACTAAGGTTTCGGTTAGCTAATCCTAAGCAAAAACAAATAAGGTTGTACTCCTCCATTCTAATGAATAAGGCTTATAAATTTAGTTAAAAGTCAATGATATCCAAGTTTGACCAATGTTTTAAACAAAAACATAACCATTGACGATACCAAATCAATATCAATAGATTCACCATATAATATACTTTCATAATACATTTATTTAATATTTTTAATGTGAATAATTTTCTTCTATATATATGGTCAAACTTAGCATGATTTGACTTTTAACTAAATTTATAAGTCTTATTCATTGGAACGGAGGTACTATTATGCATTATAGATATAGTTCTTGCTTGTTTTGCAGGATATCTTCCCATAGGCTAGTTGTCGTTCGGCACGACAAGCTGGGATATGCCGTGGCCAATGAGTCGGTGGATTGTTCTTTCAGCATGGTTAGCATGCTAATAAAGTTACACAAACTTCAAGGCCGGTCTTTTAATCAAAACATAGAGAAAGGGTGCAATGCTAGTGTTTGCAGACAGTCCTCAACCTCAAGGCGTCGAATTTGGTTAAGTAGACATGCTCGTCGCACTCACATAGGAAAGTATGAATTTACCCACCATGTTAACGTGACAGTACCATATGTCGATCGTTCGCCTGCGTGGAGATGCAAAGACTTCATATTTGGTTCGGGAGAGTCGCTTGGGATCTCCCGAATCCTCTTCCTCTCGCTCACGGCAATTCAGCCAGTCGCTGCGGTGATGAATTAGGAGGCTGGCAAATCTTTATACATAGCTGTAGTGGTAGGTTGATTGCCCTAGAGGATTTTAGCGTTATGCCTGTTTGGAGCTTCACCATGGCGCCTTCAAGCGGCATATGGTGGTTCCTAGGTCCTTGCGATGGTCATCCATGGTGGCCAGAAGAGGTGGAGGCGGGATCTGGTGTTGTCTCCTCAAATAAGCTTGCTTGGGTAACCTTGGCAATGCCCATGGTTATGTACTTAGGGTTTCGGGGAAGGAGAACGCTGGTGGTTTCGTAGACTAATCAGACAAACTAAGTATCCGACGAAAGTAAGATCAAGGGCGATGTCGCTGAGATTGTATTGCAAAATTAGGGTTATAGGGGTGTTGCGTGATTGTGATTCTGGATCCCCTCCCCCGGTGGATCCTCCTAGCCCTTATATAGTGGGCTAGGTCTCAGAGTTTGCACTCGGGTCGGTTACATGTCGGTATCTCTATTTACCCGATATGGACCTAACCTGCCTATTTTACATAGTTCGTGAGCTTTCTGTGCTGGATTCTTCATGGGCTTCGCATATTCCTTCCTGGATCCGCTCCACACTAGGGATGGTAATGTCGAGTACCCAATATGGTATACCCATGTCATTTGTGGAGAAAATTGAGCCGATGAGTCGGTCTTCTCTTCTTTTCCCAGTCGTCATGTAGGTGAAAGAGAAAAGGAGGACGGAGTCGTTTCGGGTTGGTCTGATTCTGCTTCATGGTGTTCTACTCCGACGTCTGCAACCGGTGTTCGGAGGTCGTCACTCAGGCGGAGCTCCTAAACAAGCTCCCACGGTGGCTAGTTCTACTGCGCCGGCTCGTGATCTAGAGGTTCTCCGGGTTCCTCTTGAGGGCATTATCTCTGCTTATTATTCTGGTCGAATGGCGGCCTTGGGGAGTTTGTCCTCGCACCGGTTCTTCAGCAGCTAGCGCCCCGTTGCTTCTCATGGCTGAAAGGCGGCACTCCATCTTCTCCCTCTTAGCAGGCATGCCAAAGGGGAGGGTCTTTTGCAGCTCTATCGCGGTAATCAGTGTCTGCCTGTCTCCAAGTGGCATCGTTCCCGGCGACGGTGCGGGCGGCCAAGGCGTCAAGCTTGTCTTAGGGTCAACTATCTTCTTAGGGTACCTTTTGCAAAAGTTAGGACTGCGATGTATTTTTATTTCATTTGGAGGTCCGATATATAATCTGTATGCCCACGTTTTTGAGTATATGCAGCTACTGGATCCTTTTGGTCCTTCACTTGTGTTAAAAACAACTTTGGTTCGTGGCTGTGTGTCTCCATCAGCAAGGATATCCTCAACATCATCATGGCAGAGGAGCAAATGGCTCACGAGGCATACACGCTCATCCGCAACCTATTACTCAACAACCAGATGAAGCACACTGTTTACCTAGAAACGCAATTCTGCTCCATTGTCCGGGATGACCTGACCATTATCGCCTACTGCCACTGCCTGAAGGCCATCTTATGCGCTCCGCGACATCGGTCAAGAGTGTGCAATTAGGCTATCATTCTGACCTGCCTCCGCGGTATCAATCTGCACTTGGTGCACACTCGTCACCATGCAGATCACCTTCATCATTCATGCAGATGTGGTCCCTGCTGCTGCTCCGCGAGACGCAGCTCATCAACACCGGGCAGATGACACCGCAGACTGCCCACTACGGGCAACTAAGGTCAAGCCTCAAACGGAGGCAATGGCAGTGGTAGCGATCACCTTATGCTTTGACTAGCCGTAATTCCAAAAAAATGGGGTGGTATAAGTTGAGATCCAGTAAGACTATGATTTTTTGAGAGAAAATGGGTACTACCCCTGTAACACCAACAGCCTAACCATTCTAAATAGTGGCAACAAGAGATTCAGAAACGACCTATGTTTGAGGAATTTCCTGATACAGGCAAATGAAAGCACTCATGTTGCACTTATGTCCTTAGCAAAAGAGATGGGGAAAATGTTGGTTTAGAAAACTTTCATGCTAGAGATCATGCTAGAAAAAAGTTGAGTGGGCTATGTTACATCTGGCCATTGACTTAAATAAATAAACCATAAGGTTTAAGTCAGCTTTCCACCTCTAACAAAACGTAGCCACCGCCTCCACCTCCGCCCCCCCCCCCCCCCCCGGCTGGCCTTTCCGACGTCGGGATGGGTGGGAAACCTGATCTATGAATAGCATTTTCAATAGATTAGGTTGGGGTTTCGATAGCCGTCTTCTTCTTAGCTTCCGCATCAACGGAGATGGGTTTGTCTATAATAAGTGATGATCTCCTTCTCGATGTCAATGGTGGTGTTGAATGATTAATTTTCTCTAGGTATGGATCTTTAGATCTTGCTTCGTCGGATCTATTTTGGATTTGTTCTCATGATTGTGACGAGGAGGATTCCTCGCAATATTTGTCCCGGCTGCTACTTTCTCGACAATGGTGATTCGTACTCTCGGCTTCCAAACGACGTCGACCAGGCTGTTGAGTTGCTTTTCCGAATACTGGTGTTGGTACTCATGCTGATGTTGCTGATGCTGGTTGATTACTTTATTGGTTGCGTCGTGTGCCTAGCCTTTGCACTACGGCTCAAAATTATATATGAGAGAACCCTCATTGGTATTTACATGTCTATGGTTTTGCATCTATGTTATTTTTCTATGGTTGACTTCCGAAAGGTACAAGATTGTGTCTTAGAAAAGAAAGAGTTTGAAGACCCCGAAGGTTTGCTCATTTCTTTTCAAATTTATTTTGTAATCATTGGAGACAGCTCACTTATCTCTACCATGTAATATTCGCTACTAAAAAGACAGCTCATGGTACTGATTGTCAAAAATGTGGACTTTCCACCAAAAGGACCTATTTCCTTGGGATCTTTGTCACTAGCTTGCTTTTCAGCGACAATACTCATGAATCTCCTTCATGCTCAACTGAAACCATATGCCAAGCGGACCGGCACCCACTACAAGCTCTTCACCGACAAGGATCCTCCTTATGGAGTAACACAATTTTTTCGTAGTCATTCAGTACTTGAACCTGATGTGCCCTGACATTTAACATGGTGTAGAACAAGCGCGCTCGTGCCAATATTAAAAAGGCACTAACGTAGGCTTGTTCAGGCGTTGAGCGTTAGCATAACGCCGCACCTTAGCCTATAAAAGGGTAAAAAAAAAGCAGTCAGCGAGGCCCCTCGGTAAGGAATCATCCTTCCTTCTCCGGTGAGGAATCATATTTCTAAGGCGAGGTATCAGCCTTCTCGGCGAGGATTTGACCTACCCAAAAGGATTCATACTCTACGGCGATGACTAGGCCACTTCAATGAAAAATCAAACTGATTCAGATGAGGAGTTGGACTTTTCCACAAGGAATCGAGCTAAGTTACCTAGTTTCCATCACTGCAATGAGGAGAAAGGGGTGGCTTGAGGGATGAACCCTAATTTTCTATCAGTAGGAGAACTGGTAGATGGTGCTGTAATGGGTTAGATCAACCCAACTAGATTATTTCTTTGTTCTCCATATTTTTTCCCAGTACAACCTATATACAAGTTTTCCTCATGCTACAGTTATTCCATACAATGTACGTGTATAACTCCTAGGCACGCCACAACAAGGTCGACGCCAGACAGTAGAAAAACAGGTAACTTACTATATTTTTTTTTACTTTGGATTGTACTTGCATGCACCCCAGAGAGCCTCTCATCTCAACCTTGTGAAGCAGATTCTTCTCTACATAAAGGGCTCTCCTGGCTGGCCTGACACTAGCCGCTCCATATCCGGTAACTATACATATCTCGGAGACAACCTCATGACATGGTCCTCTGGGCGTTAGGCTTCTGTCTCTCACTTCAATGCTGAAGTGTTGTTGGATCCACCAGCTCCATGAGGTTCATCATCCCTCCAAACAGCGACTATCATCTTCCGCAACAATGTCTGCCATGTCTACATGGCCTCCAGCCCTGTGTAACATAAATGCCCACAACATATCCAGATCAACATCCTCTTTGTTCGCGAGAAGGTGTCCCTCAGTCACATAAGGTTTCTTCAAATGTTGTCAACGTAGTTCTTGGCCGACATCATGGCAAAAGGATTTCCATCTCAGCTGTTTTTGGACTTCCAGTATAGTCTATTTGTTTGCTTGCCAAGTGAAGTGACTGAGTAGAGAGGTTAAGTATGTTTCGATATATAGTTTGTTAGGCGATCTTATTGAATTGATCTCCAACCAATTTTGCATATAATGTCTGTTAGTGTAGATTGTTTCCGTGCCTTGCAAGACTCTTGTAAATGTGCTACATAGCTAACATAAGATGCTCGTCATGGCTTTTACTTTTTTTTTAGCTTCTTCTTCTTTTTTTGGATGTGTGCATCCGTACTACCATTAGTGTATGACGATGTTGCAGAGGTTGGGTGTAATTGGTGTCTTCGCGATATTAATATATTCCCTTTATCAAAAAAGAAGTTGATCATCCCGATGTGTGGCATTTACCTCGATACTCTTTACTTTCACATTCATGGCATGTCACACAAGTTGACGGGTTGATAAAAACGCCATTGTTGGCGTACGTGTGAAACCAAAATCAATGTCCAGTAATAAAAAATGGCAAAAGCAAGTCTTTGTTTTGCAAGTCATAGAAGCTCTACCAAATTGATTCATCATGTACCTTGAAATGTAAACAGTTAAGGTTTCACTTGAGAAAGCACACAAACTACCTTACCTCCCGTCGAATTAGCAAATTCAGAGAATGACAGTAAGATTTCCGCAAAGGGGGCAAACAACTTTTGTCCAGACTCTACAAAAATATAATATGAAGTGAGCATCAAGTAAGCTAATCATTCCGTATTTGTAAAGGGACAAATCTCACACCAAGACGACACGTAAGTAACCTTGATGAATTGTAGAAGCCGTGCATATTTCCTGCATTTGTACCTCATATCAGCATGGTCAGGCCTCTGCAGTTGCCCTTTCTGCAAGTTTCAACAGTTAAGTTCCCACAAGTCCTATTTTAATCCAAAAATTAAAATCTTTGCAATTATAGCAGCCAGTCTTACCTGAGAGAAGTTGCCTTTATCATTTAGCATAGAATCAATCAAACTTGGAAAGTAATTCCGTAAAAATTCTGCTGCCCTCCGAACAAATGTGCACTTCAGAAGTACAAATTCTGCTCGTTTTTCTCTAACCTGTATGAATTTCAATGGAAAATGCACATTATCTGAGAAAACATTATTTTAGAAACCTTTAAAAATAAATATGTTGAATCTTTCCTATTACGAACTCAAGATCTATGGATAGTTAAACCCTAAGATACTTTTGATGTTGATAGGATGTAGAATCGATACTGGAAATTCCTAGGGAAGTTAACTAGGAAAAACCTGAGTACTTAGCTTGTGAAGGAACTGAATACCAGCTTCAAAAGTATGAGTTTCTGAACACTGCTATCACTTTACATAAGAAAAAAAACACAGAGCAAAGCTTCGAAGCGATTCTAAAATATTCATGTGTAATTTTATGTGTAGTGACTATATCATTTCAGCAAGCTTCCATTTTGGAAAATTCTACTTGTTTGCTGTAAGTTTCTCTAGGTTTCTAGTAGATGGATGCATTTACTGTGTACATATTAATATTTCAATGTACTTTATGTGGTCCAAAACATTGGGAAGCTTACCAGCAAATGGAGTTCTTCGAGAATTTTTTGGAATATGCCAAAATAATTATGCATAAAAAATATTAAGGAAATACTTGAGCAAGGTAATCACCAAGACTGAAAAATGATGATACAAGGAAAATAGAGAACATACAGCACGCAATTTTGCATAGCATGGATCCAGATTAGACGCTTCTAGGTTCTTTATAGCACTGGTCAACCATTCACAGGCTTCTGTATTCTTGACCATATTACCCTCGTCGAATGAGCCTCCAGTCAATGATTCCTCGTACTACACCATGATTAATCACATGAATTCGGTAATTACCATATCATAGGTAGATATAATAGGGAGCTTATTCAGTGCTAACCTCAGGTGGTATTTGCAAGAATACAAGCAATTTGTCTAGCTCTTCACCTAATGCCACATTACTAACAGATTGCAGCTCCAACCTGTTATTACGCCATTCTATCTGCAAAATCAAAGAAAGTCATTACTTAATCTTATACTCAAGGTGATGAAATAAATATTCTACTCATTGACTTCAACCCACGTACCTACAGAAAACACACTCTAAAACAGTAACAGGATATTATAATTTTATATGATTGTCTTCAGTATTCTTGCTTCTAACTATGGTTTCAATGAAATATATGTGAAGAGAAAAGTCAATAATAATTTTCTTAAGGAAAAAACCCATCATATTTGTTAAGTGTTACATTTCCAGATATTGGAGTTCCAAATGATAAGGTAAACGCAGCTGTGAACCTGTGACAACAACACTACAAGAAAAATGATTAAAATCTCTTTTAGCTTAAGACAGTACCAAATCTTGGCATTTAGAGGTATCAAGCAATGATGAAGCGATATACATGATTAACATATTAGGAGAACCAAGAGAATATAGTTCACAAATATAGGTTAGTAGAGGCAAGGAAAATTACAGATTGTATATCCTCCCTCATATGTCTGAGTTTGATATTGAAAATGCCAAGCCACTCATCCATATCTTCAACACATATACTGGCTACTTCTAGGCCCTGCAATACCTGTGAACCCAAAACTTGAAGTTGTAAGGCATTAGATTTCTCCGGCAATAAATAATATGTATAACAATGTAAAATTAAGTTCAGAACTGGGACATTCAAATGTGGTTATTCACAATAATCAAATACAATTCAAAGGGGGCTCTCCTACTATTTCATGGTCAAGAAAAAATAAATCAGGTATAATTATTTAATCTTTGTATGGAGTGTATGGAGTCTCTTGCTGGTAGTACGATGGCCGATGATGCAGCCTGTAGGCTGTCATGTTACAGGATGGCCGGCTTACAGGGTGTATCTTAGTTTTTTGCCAAGTTTTACCTCTAATTAACTTTGCATTTTGTCATCTTACTTCATGAAAATGGCCGTTTAGCTCATTTTTAAAACGAAATTGGCAGGGTTGCTCTAAATATTGTTTTTGTGATCAAGATGAGACAATACATCTTTTCTTTTCGTTTCCTTTTGTTAAAATAGTGTGGCGTATTGTATACATGACTTTTAATATTCCTCCACCAACAAATGTCACAAATATGTTTGGTAATTGGTTAAATGGAGTTGCAAAGAAAGATAAGGGGCACATTAGAGTTGGTGTGTGCGCCTTATTATGGGTTGTATGTACGGTACGCAATGATGTTATCTTTAACGGAAAAAGTTTTCCATCTTTTATGCAGGTTATTCCTTTGGCTACCCACTGGATCCATATGTGGTCCTATCTCCAGCCAGAGGATGTGCGCCAGGACATGGATATTGGGTGCAACCGTTTGGAGATGGTAGCCCGGGATTTATTGGCGTTCTGAGAGGCGACTCACATGAAGATCTTGTGGCGCCTAGTGCTCTTGTTCATTTTTCTTTGGCTTGTTTTTGTAGAGACTTTGAGTGATTCATGATTTGTAACACTTTGTGCAACTCAGTTTTATAATAATATAATAAAAAGTCATATGCATCGGATTGATGCAGAGGCTAGGGCTTTCCCCATTTCGAAAAAAGGAGGTGCTTACGGATAATTATTATTCTTACATAGAAGGGTAAACTGAAAATAATATACCCTCCGTCTCAAAATAATTGATTCAACTTTATCTAGATACGGGTGTATCTACAATCTACACACTAAAATGTTTCTAGATACATCTCTATCTAGACAAAGCCGAATCACTTATTTTGGGACGGAAGTAAGTATAAAATTCAAATAACTAACATTTTGGTGGGAACCTCACGATAACGGGGGATACACGAGATTAAAAGTCAAATGTCAGATACTGAATTGACATTGGGTGCTACACAAGGAACAGTAGTACTCCAATTGTCATCTAGAATGAGAATGCATCTACAGAATAGCGAAAATTCTCACATACCTCTTCCACAACAGATTCTGTTTCCATGAGGGCATAAACATTTGCAGATTCCAGAGCTACAAGTTCACGTTTCATCCTTTCTGAAAATGCCTCTGCTTCACCAATTGCCATGACATAGCTGTGCTAATAAAATGACCAACATCATTATCCTATTTTCTTGAAAAAGTTGAAGTTTCTGTTCCACGGAGATGCTCAAGTAAGTCACAACAGATTCGGTAACTTACGTGCCAAGGAGAGCTTCAATGTCCTCTTCCTCCGCTTGTGAAACCAGGTCCTTTTCGACGGTAACTTGTGACTCAACCTCTCCAAATACAGATTCAATGGGGCCATCTTTCGTGCTGACCTGTGTAACCTTTGTCGTAGTGTTCTCCTGCATTATAGTTTAGCATTGTGCTTCGTGTTGTGCGAAATGATATAGGAACTCTGAGTCTGAAATGCTACATCTTCGATAGTGTTGAATAACGAAATAGTCCAAGTACAGGTAAAATACATGAATATGTATATCTGCCTTCACCATGAGGAGTATGGATTATGTGTCCTAGGTAACAACTTCAAACATAGATGCAGTCGAAAAACCGGCTAGACTGCTACTACACAATCTATCCATGATAAAGCTTAGTGTTGTTTTATGCGAAACTTGGTACTTTTTATAAATGCAAGTGGTCCAAATTGCGGGACCCTTTTTATGATTATGAAGATCTGATATCTTCAAACAAGATGCAACTCACTCGGTCACTGCATTGTTGCTCTGCTGGGCATTTCATCGAATAGCTTTAACGCAGTGGCAACAAGCAAGGTGCAAAACTCCCATATCTACAGCCTATGGCGAGGTCAGTGCATGCTAGGAAAAGTCCGCGGGCCAGCTTACCCTCCGTGAGGACTCAACTGCTAAGGCTGCAGCTTACCCTCCGCCTTGGCGCCGTTGCGAGCCGGAGCCTGAATGCACGACTTTGGCATTTCCTGACTGTGCCGATTCGTGTTGAAACTGGAGGGTACTGTATTTAAAGTTGGAGCTTATGCTTGTTGGACACGGAAACTTGGCCAATACCGTTGGGTTTGAAAGAACTGGTGTTCTAATTCCAGTCCATCTGAACAGAAAAATGTACCCCAACTCGCTGGACTGAAAACTCAAGCCCTCCACTCTTTTTTTTTACGGCGAAAAATAGGTGCTCTGCTCATTGCATTAGAGAAGGGGGGAAACTCTAGTTACAGGGGTAGAGATGCAACACATCAAGAAAGAAAATTAAACAGGCAAAAATCCTGAACTCTATAGAAACTCTACAGGTTCACTCTCGTTTTGGCCAATGGAAGCCCTCCACTCCGAACTGACTATTGCAGGATCCAGTGCTCAAAGGTTATTCTCACTAGTCATACTAAGAGCACAATAAAGTTGAAGGAATTCTTCAGGCTAATGCTATATGGTTATCAACCTCATCGCCTCACTCTCTAGCGACACAAATCCCGATCTGCATGCTCAGCTATCGGAGAAACGATGGTTTGCAAAACAGAGTGGACATTTTACCACTAGTCTACTACACATTCCTTAACTATTGGAATTCTCAGGAATACCGGGGTAATCGCATTTTGAAAGTTTCTACTGGTGGGAATGTTCAGTAACACATTCTTACTTTTCCTAAGAAGAAACTATTCGTGTGTGTACCTTGGCCCAGATAGCCATCTCGACGATGTCCATGCCAACAACTTTGGGGATGCCACCCAACAGCTCTTTGCACAGGTTGAGAATACACATCAGCAGCCGGTTCCTGCAAGATGCAGATATATCATATGCAGACATAAACGAATGCAACAGTTATGGCAGCGATATATATAGAGTTAAAACAATTGATGCGTCACCTGTCGTCTTTGTTGCGCAACGTCCACTGAGGAGGCGAAATACTCTGGCTCTTGAGGTTATCAAACCCCTGTGTTGCATAGAAAAGATACACAATTCTTTGCAGAGTTCATTTTGCCGTGACCGGAGGTAGTTTTGCATAGTAAGTAACTGCGAGGAACAAACAGCGATATGCACATACCAATATGAAGGTGCAGCCGCTGGGATCACTGGAAGCGACCTCCACCTTGTGGAGATGTTTTATCTTGTACACTTTCGCTGGCTGGTGGTAATCGATATGGGGGTATGTATGTAAGTAAAGAATCGATCTGTCACTCCTAATTATTCGAGGAATTGAACTGATTACTAAACAGGTTCGAGAAATTAATCACCTCGAGGATTCCGCCATTGGAGTACTTGAGAACTCGCAAGAAGGCCTTTGTCTTCTGCCCTTTCGCCTTGGCTACCACCACACGAACGCAGTGGAAAAAAGAAGAAGATGTATGAGGATAAATGCATGCATGATAGATGGAAGATAGATAGATCGATTAAAATGCTCACTCGTGACGGCGAGGACGCGGGGCTTGGCCATGCCCTGGTTGTGGCGGGAGGTGAGCTTGCCGGCAATTCCCAATCCCCGCGGTGGGCCGACGCGGCCCTTGGCGACGCGCATGGACAGCGCCACCTTCTCGGGGACCTTCTCCTTGCTCAGAATGCCCGCCTCGCACGCGCGTTTCAGCTCCATGTCGTCCGCGCTCGAACGCGCCATCGCGACCAACGGGGATGGTTGATCGTCCTCTCTGTCGCCGCCGCCGCCCTCGCCGCGGGTGGATTATTAATTCTTGATCGCCGTCAGAAAAAATAGGATCGGTGTGGAATAGTTCTGGTGACAATCTGACGACAGATGGATTCGATCGGGATCAGCCTGCCATGGATGGTTCTTTAATTTCAATCTCCGATCGATCCGTCCTTGTAACCGACCAACTGATCTCGCTGCATGGACGGGGACTCATGGTGCCTTGCCCGTCTCCTTCTCTTTCTCTCTATTCGTGGCTGTCGCCATTTTTTCGGGTGAGGGGATCGAGGAGAGAAAAAGAGGAGAGACACGTAGTAGTGCTGGAGAAAGTAGTCTCATGTTTTGTTTTATTTAATTATTACTCCGTATTAAAATTTAGCTTATAAAACCAATAAGCACACACCTTGTCATGCCTATTTCAAAACAAAGTTTAGTCGAAAGATTTGAGCAATAGTATCTTGATTGTAAAGTAAAAAATTGATAGTGTTAGATTTGTATCGAAAAAAAAATCTGGTGATACCAACATTTTTTTCCTCGTAGGAAAAGATCCATTGAGCACAGGTATAGCCGCTTTTGGTAAGGGCAATGCTGGGCGTCGGTCGCCTGATGAGAGAGCCAACAAGCGATCATCCTCTACGCCCTCCGATCGCGATCAGACACCTCGAACCAACCACAATGCAAATTTTGTGTTTTACCCCTAGGTTTTAGAAACTCAACCCGCAGTCCATACCTTCCCCAGTTAAATCGAAAAGGTATATCTCTCTGGGCCTGACCTTCTAAATATTTGCAACAAAAATGCCACCCTACGACAGTCTGAATCATACTGAGTATCAACAAAATCTCTCATTCTGTAGTTAAATCATAATTATTTTGGTTCAATTTTGGTTTACAACAAAAATCGTCAACAAATTACAAAAAAATAAAACTATTATAACAAAAAAACACATGTGTTTGTGGGTATGAAAAATGGTTAAACAATTTAAAATTCAACATATTTAGTTACAACAAAAATCACCAACTATTTTAGCAGAAAATATAGCCGATTACAGCAGAAATCATAAACTTGTGGCAAACGCCTAGGTAAAATTTTACAACATCTGCTTTCACTATAAAATTTATGTGAAATTGTTACAAAAAATGTACGCAATTTTTACAAATTTATTTGCAATAGTTCACATTGTATATCCTTCCGTCAAAACGATCAGTTCCACCATCCCCATAGTCGATGGTACGGTCGGGGTGCTGGTCTTACCTACCATTGGTGGTGCCATCCCTACGGTCAGTGATATGGTTAGCGCTGTTGTCATCGGCAGCGTGTCGAAATGGTCAAGCTAGGCGGTCACAACCCAAGCGAGCCTAATGTAACTTGTACCCCTATATTAATATTTTTTTTAAAAAAAAACACAAAGTTAGCTAGCATCGTCATGCAGCTCTGATGTGCATCCAATCTAGCGGGCACACATAGCCAGAATACAAAAGGAGAATCAGAGAAGTTATCCATAGGAAGTTAGCTAGCTGGGCGCGGCCCGAATATCAGGAAAGAAAGCCCACGCGAGCGGCGACAACGACCGATCGGTGGCGCGCGATCGGTCCCCGGATGGGAAGCATTTTCCTTTTGGTAAATACCAGCCAAAATATCGGCTGGGATTTGTCAAAAGAATTCGTAAGTTTATCCAAATTCTTTAAATTTGAGCAAATTATGTGAATATCGGAAAATTTCGTTAGGCATGACAATTCACCTAGGGTAACCGGTTTTCCGCAGAAATTCGGAAATTGCCGTTGAGAAAACAACCCTGAATACCAATGCTACATTAAGTTTTTTTTACATACATGAACTAATACTTGGGCAAAGACAAATTTTAATATATGTGGCGGCTTATATATCGGAACAGAGGGAGTAGTCTAACATTTATTAATGATAGTTTGTCTCCATATACCCGCTGTCCACCTCATCTGTCATTTCAGTCAACTAATGTTTCATGCCATCCCTCTTTAGCATTTGGATTATTCAGATCATACCACTCCATGAACTTATATCATGTGCAGCTGGGTGTGCTGCACTCCACTTCTGGATATGTATCAATCATGTTTTGAATCCTTCGCGGGCAGGCTGGAGGTAGTTTGGTGCGTCCGTTGTTTTGTTGGTCAACTGGTACTGGATTCTCATGTGGCTAGCCTGGGAGTTGTTACTGCACGCATGCTCTTTGATCTTTGTTAGGAATAAGCAGCTTGTATTACTAATAGACCAAAGCCATCATATATACATATGCAAGGGAGGCTAAATGCCAATATGAGAAGGCAAAAGGTCAACATAAATGTAACACTAACAGGATGATCCATGCATCTGACTAACTCTCTTACTGCTCTGTTGATGTCCTAATATTCTCAGGGGCCGACTCAAGGAACCCGAAGGAGCTTATGCTGTTTGAGAAACTATAGGACGTGCAAAACTTGTTGGCTATCGGGAATATAATGTAAACTGTAGTGACAGAAATGGGCATACTCTTGACTCGGTGAGATGGGATTACTTAATGGACCTCTTGTGCCATATGGGCTTTCCTAGTAAATTCCGTGATTGGATATCCGCCCTCCTCTCCACTTCCTCCTCAAGAGTGCTCCTAAATGGAATAGCCGGTGACCCAATAAAGCATGGTAGAGGCCTTCGACAAGGAGATCCTTTGTCGCCTCTTCTTTTTGTGATAGCCATTGATCCGCTTCATCATCTCCTTCAAAAGGCCACCGATCAAGGGCTTTTGCACCGCCTTAGAGGCCGCGCCCCTACGGTTCGCACATCACTATATGCCGATGATGCCGCCATTTTCATGAAGCCTATCAAGAGTGACATTTGTTTCCTTGCTTCCATGCTCGAGAAATTTGGAGAAGCTACCGGGCTTGTTACTAATTGTGCCAAGAGCCAAATTGCCCCCATTCGTTGTGAAGGCCTCGACCTTGATGATATCCTCCAAGCCTTTCCGGCAACGCCCACTACTTTCCCTATGCGATATCTCGGGCTACCGTTGACGGTCACTCGTCTTAAGAGAATCCACTTCCAACCGCTTGAAGACAAAGTTGCCGCCAAGCTTATCCCATGGATGGGGAAACATGTCACAATGGCCGGTCGTGCTTCTCTTGTTAAATCCGTTCTTACAAGCGTTGTCACCTATTCCGCAACCGTCCTCGACATCCCCATGGAGGTGCTCATGAAGATTGATAGTATTAGAAGGGCCTTCCTTTGGGCGGCTTGTGAGAAAATCACAGGTGGAAAATGTAAAGTCAATTGGGAGGCAGTTTGCAAGCCTAAAATCTTTGGGGGGCTCGGAATCCTCAACCTTGGGAAGTTTGCGGCGGCTTTGCGCTTGCGTTGGCTTTGGAACGAGTGGAGCGATGACCCAAAACCTTGGGTCGGCCTAGGTTCACCATGCAATAATAATGATCGAGAGTTATTTGCGGCGGCTACAAAAGTTACAATAGGAAATGGAGAAAAGGCTTTGTTTTGGGAGGCTCCTTGGTTAAATGGGACAAGGCCGAAGGATATTGCTCCTCTCATCTTTGAGCGGTCCAAAAAGAGAAACTCTTCGGTCAAGAAGGCTATGGCAAATGAGTTTTGGGTCACACAAATCAATATCCAAGGGGGTCTTTCCTTCGAGCATATTGCACAATTTACCCAACTATGGGAGATGCTTCAAAGCGTTCATTTGGAGGATAACAACAACGATGTCATCTCTTGGAAGTTGTCAAATGACGGATGCTATTCGGCCAAATCGGCCTACAAGATGCAATTTGAGGGGCACATCTTTTCCACCATGCCCGACATGGTGTGGAGGCCATGGGCGCCTCCAAAATGTAAACTTTTTGCTTGGTTGATTATCCAAAACCGGGTGTGGACGGCGGATAGACTACAAAGGAGGGGATGGCCAAATTGCGTGCTTTGCAAGTTATGTAACCAAGTTCAAGAGTCCGCCGATCATCTTCTCTACAAATGCCGGTTCACCACTAGAATTTGGATTGAGTTGAAGGAGTGGCTTGGCCTTCATGACGTGGACCCGAGGGCGTGGCACAATAGGAGGACGGTGAAGGAATGGTGGACAAAAAGTATCCTACAAAGAGGTCAATCAAGAAAAGCGATGGCCTCCTTAGCTATGTTGGTTTCTTGGGAGATTTGGAAAGAGAGGAACGCTCGGGTTTTTCAAAATAGTGCAACAACATCTTTCATGTTGATTGCGAAAATTAAGGACGAGATGGCAATGTGGTGCCACGCCGGGGCTAAGGCCTTGTGTAATTTGATGCCGCGAGAGTAGGCTTTGGCTCTCGGGCTTGGCATATACCGAGTTGGTTTGTAAGACCTTTCTAAAACTTCTTCTTAATCAATGAAAATGGCAAATCTTTTGCCTTGTTTCAAAAAAAAAGAAAAAAAGAAATGGGCATACAAGACTACTGTTGTGCCCATGCTATTGACATCAGGTGTATGTTACAGCGTCTAATTTCTCATCTCCCAATGACAACCCATGGTACCTTATAACAGTTCACGATGTTTTTCTCAAGTCCAAAACTTTTGTTCTAATCTTTCACTGATGCCCGCCAATAAGTACACCATGCGTGTTGAAGCAACTGCTGTTATTATGCATGATTCAAATCCACAACTCTATCAAATCTTTCAGAAATGACCGCTGCTGCATCATGTGTGTTTGGAGCAACTATTCCTACCATATTACACGAAGACCAATTGGCAGGTACAGAAGAAGGCTCCCTAGAAACAGAAGTGCATCCAGCAGAGATACCAGCAGTTTCAGTGCCCCGATTGGGCTGTTGACTTGATGCCTTTTCTACTAGCTCGCGGGCCCTCTAAACAGACAATCAAATTAATCAAGTTATTAAAATTCAAATATCTCATTAGACAGTAATTATGGATGAGTCAAAAGAACAACCTTAAGCTCAGCAGGAATAGTCCATACAGATTGCATTGTCATCTTGTTGTAATAGTACCTGGAGTTGTTAGCACATTGAGACTCCAAACAAAAAAAAAACATGATTCTAGACCAAATCAGAAAACATTAGCAGCCAGAATTTTCAATATGAACTTACCTATGACCTCCTGCTGTAGTATATTCTTTCCAGTCAGTTGTGGCATCAGCCCTCTATTATATTTGCAAAGGCCGCATGTAATGAAAGTCATAAAACCCAATTTAGAAACCAAAGAAAAAAAAGCATGAACTGAAGTGAAATGGTAGCACAAGACACTAACACGATCTTTCAGCTACCATATGCACTGCCCTCTGGACGGATGAAAATAAGGAATCCTCAACAGTACATGATGATATTTGTGATAATGAAGTAGAACAAAAGATAAATAAATAAAAAAAGTAGGCAAAACTGGAGCAGAACAATTGCACGTATCACATGAAAGAAGTCAATGTGCTATATAGATATTTTTTAAATTTGAGGGACAAGGTACTATATTGATAATGATGCTTATGAAACAAAGCATAATCATGTCGTATTGTTCCACTAGGTCAAGCAATTTTTGAAATTTTGATACCGGTCGTGTGAAAACTGAAAATGATACATTAAACACAGGCATGTAATGCAGAAAATTGCTTATTGATGCAGATAAATAATCATTCCATACATGAAAATCTAAAGTTGGGCTATTTAACCCTAACATTATTGGAGGTATGTAGCAGGTGCGTTGTACCAGATAACCATCAAATGAAAATAATGAAAATTTATGTTGATGTATAAAATTAACAACCAAAGCTTAAAACAGAAAGAGAAAATTACAGTCAAGACTTCATGAGAATAAAGACACCAGCAGGGAAGCTAAGAAAAAAGTACACATCATAGCTAACCTCCAAAGGTGTCATCAACTCAGCAGGCTTCTCCCAACTTGAAAACTTTGTCCTGTTATTGTAGTAGTACCTAGATAAAGAATGATACCAAGCAAAGCCAATAAGCAAAATAGACCAAGACAGACAACAAATAGAATCACGCCGTCCATCACAAAGAAAGTTACTGGTTGGAATAGAAAGTAATACAAACATGACTTACTTCTGCCCATCCGCTGCAGTGCACACTCCCCATTCCGAAGAGCTCGGTTCAGATGAGCTAACCTGTAGATTTACAAACTGAGTTATTGCAAGGGCAAAGAATATCCAATTGTATGCAGTACACATAATGATACGATTGCAAAGAATATCCAATTTTTTATACTATCCATAATGCATAGTAGACTAAAATCAAGCGATGAAAATGAACCAGATGGCACACCGTATTACCAAGGGCAATGCAGAATGATGCCCAGTTGTACCCCAGGGTTGACCTAGAACAGATACCCACTCCGTATCCTTCTGAAATTTAGAATTAACAACTTGTCACCAAGCAAAAACATTCTATTTATATACTACTGAGAGCGACAAGCATTCCAGATGTGTAGGTCGAAGTAAAGCAGAGAATCACATACAGTATACGAAATAGGCAGCATTACAACATCTCCAACGGGCTTCCCAATAGCCATCCCAATAAGACTATTGGGGCGCCGAATACAAAAAACCCACCCAGCCAGTCTCCCAATAGAGTCCACCATGGGCATATATTCACCAGGTAACGCAGCTTCTGTTGCAGGAAGAACATGACCAGAATGCAGCATATGGTGCTTATGTTGCAGAAAATGTGGCATCGGCTCTAGCATGCCCGTAGCCCCTTGCATGGCCTGACCAACAGGTTGAAATGGCAGCTGCGCTGGTTGCATGATCTGAATAGTCAGTTGTGGAGCAGGCGCCGTGTTAAACTGGCAAAGGAGCACACACAAAAAATCATTCAAAACCTTAAGTACAGAGGAGTCCGAACTGAGTTATTTAAGTTAACACATATACCCAATTAAGCAAAAATAAATATTCACAGATGATCACACAATTGCCAAGCATATAGAAACATGTATACGTCATGTAGTTGCCTCTATCTCAATTGAGTAGACCGATGCGTTGTTGTATCTAGAGCAAACGAAGAGTTATTTTTCGAGATTGTAATCAAAGATTATTAACCAATTGATCGCAAAAAGGAGGGAGTTTTAACTAGTTAGATCTTGGGCAGGAAGGATGATAACCCTTTCTACCTATTTCAGTCAGACATGGCGACGATGGTGCGAAAGCATGTTTTCTTCTTGAAGGATTTGCTGCGAAATCGACTTAGTCATAGGTGTTAAATTCTTATCTTGCAATGGTTCAGCTATGGTTGTCTATGTTATATATTCTGTTGTTGATGATTTTGGTATCGTTGCCAAGCATCAACTTAATAAAGAAGACCGTGTGCATCACTTTGATGCAGAGGCTGGCGGTTCCAATCTTTTTTTTTTTGAATTTTTTTTAGATCTTGGGCATGCCATCAGTCAATGCAGCTCACTGATTGATTTGTGGCAGGGACAAAATATTACTCTAGTAAGGACTAAGGATTAGTGGTGTGGAGGTTTCCAGTTTCAGAAAATTTAATCCATTGCTTTCAATGATTTGTTTTGGCCAAAGAGCTGAAATTTGATCTTAAATTCATGTCAATAATAAAAAAACTGAAAAACAATTTGAGTTACTATTGAAATTATGTGTAGTACTGAAATATCTGAAATATTTTGACTGAAAGGTAATTATTTCGTGGTCTACCGAACTCACTAAAATCCAGTGTGAAATTTCACTGAAAACTGATATCCGCCATCTTGCCCTCCTCTCAGAATTTATCATGAAACCTTCTGTTTCTAGACATGCCAGAACCGGTTCTCCTATCTATTAGAACCAAACTTCTGTTTTGCCAAAAAATAATCAAATCATTCAAATATAGAACACAAGTAATCATCCCCTTATGCGCCTGTTGCGTCCTTAATTATCAGTTGGATTACTGGGGAGCAACTAGACCAAAACTACCGATCTTACGTAGCTGCAAGGATGAAAGTATGAAACGCGACAGATTTCAGAAACGAACCTGTCAGCGAAGGCACTCGATCAGAGTCGGCGGCAGCGCTGGCGGCCCTTAGACGTTGGAAGCACGGTGTCCTGCCTCCTGCGGCGGTGGCGGTGGCCGGTCGTCCGACGAACTCCCGTGGCAGAGGCGCAGAGGGCCTCGATGCCGCGGTGGCTCGGCTTGGGTGTGCTATCGTAATTTGGTGAAGGACGAGACAGGAGAGGAAGAGGCCTGAGCAGCGGGGGTTCGGGCGTTCGGCATTTATTTAACTCCGAAACAGACAAGAGGTTGAACTCTACCTGAAATCGGGAATCCAGCTCCGACCGGGACTCAAAAGTTCATCCCGACTATGACTGGAACGAATCTACAGGTATCTTGATTTTGTTCTGTGATGATACGAACACAAACCATGGGAACAGCGTATTGCTTATTCTACGCTACACTGGAATTATTTTTGGCCATCCATTTCATCGGGTCAAATTACATAGCCTGAATACCGAAGTGGCTCGGGTCCAGTCGGACCCAATTTTTAAACAGAAGGCCCTCGGCCCGGCTTTATATATAAAGCCCTCATGGCAACGTCAAACGATACAATACCAAGTCCAAGACTGAGACCGATACCACCAACATCAAACACCGACACATAACCGGACATACGCCACAGAGGTACAGCACACACGGAAAAAGGAAAAAAGATAGATATCTAGGACGTCGGTTATGTCGCTGCCGTCCTCGTCCTCGCATGTAGCCGCCTAAGCTCTCCCAGCGCCTCGTCCAGTAGCCCCCGGTCCCGCTGTCTGACCAGTACCCTCCAGCTCTGCATGTGTAACGACATCAAGAACAGAGCGTCAGCCGAATGAGCAATGACCTTCCCCTCTAGAGCTAGCTTGTTGCGCGTATTCCAAAGCGTCCATCCTAGCGCCGCAAAGGCATACCAAGCTAACCTACGTAAGGGTCCCGACAGTCCTTGCACTAAGGCGATGAAATCGCCGACCCCTGTCGGATTCCAGCTGCATGAGAGGAGTTCCCTAACTCCTGCCCATAAGAATTTCGCGAGGTGGCAGTTGAAGAAGATGTGGTCACAGTCCTCAATCACTCCACACAGCGCGCAGCTCCCGTCGGAAGGACCATGTCTATTGGCCACCTGTTCCGCAGACGGAAGCCTCCCCCTAATGAGCTGCCAGAGGAACACTCTAATCTTTGGGGGAACCCTAGTAGCCCACACCTCTTTGAAGAACGTGACAGTCGCCCCTTGCGACAAGCGTAGGTAAAGGGAGTGGGTGGAGAAAGTCCCAGACGGCTCCAGGGCCCACGAGACCTGGTCCTCCCCCATGGAGGTCGGATGTAGATCGAAAATTCTGCAAAGGTTATCCCATTCCACCATCTCTGCCGTGCCGAAGGTACGCCGAAACCTGATGTGCCACCCTCCTTCCGCCCTGACCGCAGCCACCGTGGCGAAGTGGTTATCACAGCAGGCGAAGAGGCGTGGGAAAGACAAGTGCAAGGGGGCCCTCCCCGTCCACCAGTCTAACCAGAAGTACGTCCGCCTCCCATCGCGAACGAGATGCTTAGCCCCGAGCTTGAAGTACCATTTGATCTTCTGTAAAGTGTTCCAGAACTGGGACCCTTTAGCTGGGACCAACGGGGAGAACAAGTCATTATTGCCCAGGTACTTGGCTCGAAGGAGGTCCGCCCACAGACCCTCCGCATTTTGATAGAGCTTCCAAATCCAGCCTACCAAAAGCGCAATGTTCATGTTCTTGGTGTGGAGGACTCCCAGCCCACCGTATTCCTTAGGTCTACAAACCGTAGCCCAGTCCACCATATGATACTTGCGCTTGTTGCCAACTCCTTCCCAAAAGAAACGGCTGCGCGTGGTGTTCATCGCCCCATGCGTCGAATCATAGAGAAGGTACAGGCCCATGGCAAACATCGGTAAGCTGGAGAGGCATGAGTTAGTCAGCTCCAGTCTTCCCGCCGATGCCAAGTATAGGCCCTGCCAGGGGTCAACCCTGTGTCCCACCTTCTCCGTCAAAAAGAACCAGTCTGCTACAGTCAGCCTCTTGTCACTCACCGGGAGGCCAAGGTAGCGGAACGGGAAGCTCCCTAGCTTGCAATTCAGAGCCGCAGCCACTCTGCATTGCTCCACCTTTGAGACCCCTGTCACAATGGCTTCGCTCTTGTTGAAGTTAATCTTGAGCCCCGACATATTCTCGAAACAGAGGAGAATAAACTTCAGGTTCGCAATCCCCAACTGCGAGGGTTCAATCATAATCATCGTGTCATCCGCATATTGGAGGTGGGTTACGCCTCCAGGGATGAGGTGAGGCACCACTCCCTGGATGTGTCCCGCCTCCTTGGCCCTCGAAAGGATGGCCGCCAACGAATCCGCCATGAAGTCAAAAAGGATAGGCGAAAGCGGGTCCCCCTGACGAACGCCCCTTGCATTCCGAAAGTAAGGCCCAATTTCCCCGTTGACATTAACCGCGGTATGTCCCCCCATGACCAGCTGCATCAAACGGTGAACCACCGTCCCTGAGAATCCCTTTCTCAGCAGGACCTCCCTCAGGAAATCCCAATTGACCCTATCGTAGGCCTTCTCGAAGTCCAGCTTAAGAAGGAGGGCCTTAAGTCTCTTGACTCTCAACTCATGTGTGATCTCGTGTAGGGCTAGCACACCCTCGTGCAGGCTCCTACCCTTGATGAACGCAGTCTGATTTCTGTCAATCGTCCTATTTGCTAAAGGTCCAAGCCTAATCGCATACGCTTTCGCTATGAACTTGAAAATGACGTTGATAAGAGCTATGGGCCGAAACTGCTTGATGTCGTCGGCCCCTTTCACCTTCGGTATAAGGGAGATAATACCGTAATTTAACCTAGCGATGTCTACCCTCCCTAGGGCAAAATCGTTGAGAATCTGAAGAATGGGCCCTTTAAGTGTTCCCCAGAACCTCTTAAAAAACAAAACCGGAAATCCATCCGGTCCCGGAGCCGAGTCCTGTTTCATCGAGTGAAGGACCTCGTCTAGTTCCTCCGGCGTGAAAGTAATTTCCAGGGCTAAGTTCTCCTCAGGAGAGATCTTGGCCGCCTCATCCCAGAGGTCAGTACCAAGTGAAAACATCCGCTGTTCTCCTTCCGCCCCCATCAGCCCCGAGTAGAAGCTGTAGATATGGTCAATCAACCCCTTCTGATCATCAATCTCCGTATCGTCTACCCTAAGACGCGGAATCATGCACTTCCTTCTCCTCCCATTAGCAATCGCGTGGAAATAGGCAGTGCATGCATCCCCTTTGAGGGTCCATTGGAGGCGGCTCCGCTGTCTCCAGTAGTCCTCCTCCACCTCATCCAAGTGGACAAGCTGATCCTCGAGATAGTACCGGAGGGCCCATCCCTCCTCATCCAGCCCTGTGGAGTCTGCGATCGTGTCTAACTCTCCCACCTTGCGCAAGAGCTCCGCTCGGAAGTCCCTCTTATCCTTTCCAAGGTTCGCTCCCCACCCCTTGAGGAATTGGCGTATGCATCTGGAGATACACTGCCAGAGCTCAATGCTGCAGCGGTGAGGCCCCTTCCCATGTATGCAGAACTCAATCTTGCTCCTAAGGAGCTCGTCGAACCCTGCCACACGAAACCACCAGGTCTGGAAGAAGAACCGTGGTGGTCTCTTGATCCCACTCTCCCCGCTATCCAGCAATAGGGGGTTGTGGTCAGACCCAATCCTGGTGACCGCCGAGAGTGAGCAAAGCGGAAACATCGTCTCCCACGATGGTGAGACAAACACCCTGTCGAGCACCGAGCGGATAGGGTCCAATTGGTTGTTGGTCCAGGTGAATCTAGCCCCTGCCCGATTCAATTCCCTTAAGGACATAGCCGCAATAGCATCATTAAAGCGTCTAATCCTCGACCAGCAAACCACCTCGTTGCTCTTATCCTGTCTCCTTCTGATGAGGTTGAAGTCACCTCCTACCACCAAAGGAAGCTGGCAGTTGGTCACCTCTCGCTCCAACTCATCTAGGAACTCCCCAGTCCTAGAGTGATCAGCTGGGCCGTAGACTAGTACAAAACACCATTTTGCTTTGTTGTTGCGTTGGTAGATATCAGCGCTAATGAAGAATTTCCCTTTCCTCCACATACCAACTTCAAAACACTCGTCCCTAAAACCCAGCAGCATTCCCCCTGAATGCCCATCAGCCGGAACCCAGTCCCAAGCGAACTGGCCCCCACACTCGAGGCTTCGAAGCTCCCCTGAGGTGAAATCCGGTCTAATGGTCTCCTGGAGGCCAAGGATATCCACCCTCTCCTGCCTCATATACGATCTGAGTTGAGAGCGGCGCCCTAGCCGCCCAAAACCCCTGAGGTTATAGATAAGTGACCTCATCTGGAGCCCTTCCGCTTGGTCTGTCCCTTGCGGACAGTCAACACGGGCCTGCAAGATTGAGTACATTTGCGTCTAGGTCGACCAGAAAGCCCGACCACAGGAGGGGAGGCGCAAGCTGCCCCAGTACAGGTAGCCTCCCCCGGGGCCACATCCAAGGTGCCGTCCGGTGCGGGTGTCCCTTCACCCGCGGGACCGGACTCCTCAGCCGCCTTGGCGTCGGCCTCCGCCCGCCTGGCCGCAGCTTCCGCCTCGAGGCGGTGCCTCGTTTCAGCCAGAGCCGCTTGAACGGCCTCCTTAGCCCTAATCAGCGACAATGCCTCCCCAGGCACCCCTGTCTTAGGATGGAAGAGCAAACAACTATCCCTAACTACCGAGGACAAGTGAGAGTCAGGGAGAACGTCGAGAATCGAGAAGTCCGTACCTTTGGCCTTGTCCTTGGTGCTCTCCAGGTTCTTCTCCGCAGCTAGCCGCTGCGCCTTAGCAAGCGTCGAGGTCCCTGCACCAGCGCCCCCGTGTCTGCCGCTCTTGCGAACGGCCGTCACCATCTCCTTCTTCTTCTTGCGCGCGTATGGGATCGCGAGCGACCTCTTCCCCTGCACCAGCGGAGTGTCCACCATGGCCTCGCGCACCAGATCCTTCTTCGAGGCCGGAGTCAGCACCAAATCCCTGCGCGCGCCACCCTCCTCCTCCGAGTCAGTCACAACCCAGTCCTCAGTGTCGACCTCAGCCTCCCTTGCCGGCGAACCCATCCTCGCAATCTTGGATGGTGGACCTCCCATGGATGGGCTCTCCGCCACCCAGGAGGCGATCGGGTCAGTGACCTGCGAGTCCGTCTCCATGGATACCATCGAACCCTCCGTGGCCTCCAGCAGCCCAAGACCCAGTGCCATCCCTAGCTCCTTCACTGTCTCCTTGTCAGCCACCAGCCCCACTTGCACCGGTGCATCCAACCCCAAAGCGAGCCCCAGATTGGTCCCATATTGATCAATGGGCCGTGCCATCCCGTCCAGCGATCCTCCCTGGACCTTGGACGCCGGCGGCGCGCTCTGCGAAGCCGCCTTCCGAGCTCCGGATTGGCCCGGGCCCTTCCCGGTATCAAGACCCTTGTCCTTGCCCTTTTCCTTCTCTTGCTCAGCAGACTTCTTCCTGTGTTTGTTCCATTCATCATCAGAGGACATCTCATCCGAGTCCACATCATCCCGATCCTGCCGAGGTGGAGGCGGCGGACCGCCATTGCTCCCACCTGCACCCCCACGCGGCTCCGCCTCCGTCTGAAGCGACACCGTGTAACCTTCTCCATTAACAAAAACCTGAACTGACCCCTTCATGCGCTCCGGGTACCTCCCTTGGAACCGAATGCGGATGGGCTCCCTGTCATGCTTGAGAATCGACAGCTCATCCACATCAATAGGCCTCCCTACCATGACGAACGCAGCCATGAGCCGCTCTTTGGTCATCAGGTCCTCCGGCACCCCTGTCAGGCGGACCCAAGTCGACGGCAACACCAGGCTCGGCTTGGGAGCAAGGAAGGCCTCTCTGATCTCTGTCTCCTTCTCGCTCAGCGGCAGGAAGAGCTTTCCGCTCGCTGTAGCCAGTCGGAGAGTCGCGCGCGAAGGAAACACCACCGTGAACTCTGATGCGGACTGCCTGGCCACCTGCCAGTCCCACAGATCATCCACCAGCAACTTGAGCTCCTCAGTCAACTTGTCCTCCGGCAGCGGCTCGTCCTTGAACTTGATGACGGCAGCGAAGGACTCCCGGGCACCACCCTGCCCCGGCCCCAACGGCTCTACATCAATGTTGTAGAAACCACCCCCATTAATGGCATGTCCCATAGACTGTAGCCTCATCGCCTTCCCGCGGCTAGGACAGCTTGCCGACGCATGGCCCTCACCGCTGCAGATGACACATAGGGGCTCAAATTGACACTCAGACTGGTAGTGCCCCTCTCGGCCACACTTGAAACATTCACCGGCCGCCGGTGCACCTGCTTTGGCCTGCCCCGCCTTGTTCTTGCCTTTCTGCGCCGCCGCCCCTGCGCCGCCGCCCGAGATCTTCTTCCCTTTAACCTTGGCACGCGGGCCGCGGTCTCCCTGACCAGCGAAACCCTCCCGGTCGCCCTGGGGAGGCGCATCACGAGCCTCCTCCCAGCGCAGCTGTTCTCTCCACCTCGGCGGCGGAGCATCCCAATCCTCCCTGCCACGCTCAACATACCTGTAGCCCTGGTCACCATCTTGGTAGCGGTACCCAGCCTCCACCCTGCCTTGGTCTTGCCTCCAGCCACCCTCCCGGCCTGGCCAATCGCCGTCGCCAGAGCCACCTCCCTCCTGTCTCCCTCCGCCTCCTCCAACTCTTCCACCTCCCGAACGCCTGCCGTACCCCGCGTCCCCCGCTCGTCGTCCGGGTTCGTCGAGGCGCCGCTTGCGGCCCTCGTCTCCACCGCGGTCCATCAGCGCGTCCGCAAAGGAGCGGGAGGTAGGAGAAGGTGGTGGGATTCTACGAAGGAGACGGTGTGGAGGAGCGAGAGGATCTTGCAGCCGCCGCCTCACTTCACTCGCTCTTGCAGGAAACCCTAGCGAAGGAATGGGGCAACCGGACGGAAGCCAAAGCCACTTATACCTGACGCGACGGGCTGGGCCAGGCGCCGTGGGCCGCAGACCACCTAACGGCCCAACCCTCTCACTTTCCTTTAGAGGAGAGGGCGTCACTGGCTCCAGCAGGCCGCCTTCAAAACCCGTGGGACAGCCCAAGATGAAGTCCGCACTGAGCTGCGCGTCCGGCTCCGCACTGGGCTGCGCGCCCGGCCCAGGCCCAGCCAAGCCCGGGCAGACCGCTCCCCCAGAGACGGCCAGCTCTCCAGGAACCCTAGCAGCGGTCTCCGCCCGCGCCTCCGGCGGCGCCGCCCGAACGGACAACCCTGTGAGCGCCGGAGAGCCTCCCTGGGCATCGACGGAGGGCGCAACGCCGCGGCTACGGGAAGGCTGCACCCTACCAGCATCCCCCAGCCGCCAGAATCGCGCCGCAGCCGCCGCCACCGGCCGCGCCGGTCGTCCACCCGGAGCGAACGCCCGCCGTCGCCTCCGGTGACGGAGCGAGCCCCCAAGCTCCTCCGCACGCTGGATATAGTCTTCCAGGGTAGCCGCCGGTGAGGGGCGGCGCCGAGGAGAGGCACGCCCCTGCTCCTCCTCCTCCGAGCTCTGCAAGACCGGCGCGCCCGCGGCCGTCTCCTCCTCATCGTCCGACGGGTCTGCCAGCACCCAGAACTTGCCACGGAGGTGCCCCGCCCCTGCGGTCGCCTCCCGCCGGCCAGCCGGCGCGCTCAAGCTCCCTCCCTTCGCCGGCGGCGTCGGGGGGATAGGGGCGAGCGCGGGGTCGCCCCCGCGGTCGCCAGAGCAAACCTGATCACTTTCGTCCATCGCTATCCATCATTTCTCAAGGACCCAATTTTTTAGAATGTAAATAAGGAAGCTATTTTAAAGTTTTAAAAAAATTAAATAAAATTTTGCATGTATATATTATCTTAATATACTTACTTGTGCAGATTTTTGAGACAAAATATGATTGTATATATGTGACATACAAAAAATGGCAAAATGTCAAAATAACACTCTAATAATTGGAGTTCACTGTTTAAATAAATAAAAATTTGTATTTTCTCTTTTTTTTATGTAGATCACATAGTGTCGTATTTTGCCTTACAAATTTACACGGGTAAGTGTCAAGGCAATATATAGATGCCTGAATTATTTCGAAGTTTTCTGAATCCGGGACACCTTGAATATTCTTGCACTAGTTTGTATGCGGGATGACTCCAGTTGTAAGCCGACCCGGACGCCTTGTAAACCTACATTGGTCCACCTATATAACTGATTGACAGGGAACATCCAGAAGGCACAATAAATACCAAAATGGCAATACCCCATAAGTTATACCCCAAATTAACAAGCGCACAAATAAACACTTGCACTATGGTGCACACCACCCTCATATCCAACCAACCGATTATACTAAGATTCCCACTAATATTAGTATGGTGTGCGCGTATGTCTATCGAATCTCTGGTACTATCTCTTCTCTATCTCTACTATCTAAAAATGAGGAACTGGTTCTGTTTCCTCCGATCACAGATTTCGTCATACATATTTTCATCTGACCATTTTACCCTCCCACCAAAAACTAAACTGGTACTTTTAGTCTGGTTTGCCCGCACACGCGCGGATGGGCCAAGCCCATTCCCTTCTGTTTTTCGACTCCCCGACGCCTCCTCTCCCCGTCGCTGGTCCGACCGGAGAAGGTGGGAGAGGGGCTCGGCACCGCCTCCCACGCTGTAGATCCCCGTCTCATGGATGTGTCCTGTTGCGCCCTTTTACCGTTCGTCTGGTGGAGCTCCTTGCCGTTTTGGAGAAACGCGCGGATCTGCATCGAGGAGGTCCTGTTCCTCATCGCCGCCGTCATTTTCGTCGACGGTCGCGGCGCGTTCGGATCTTGTCCTTCACTTCTAAATAATCTCCAACCTACATTGGTCTTTGAAGGTGGGAATCCCTCTATACTCCGTTTTATATCGCCGGATTTCCTACTTCAAATCCTTGTCATCCGGTGGTTTGGATTAATTTCTCTCTCACTGATTCTGGAGCGGATCGGTTGGGGGCGTTTGCATGCTAACTTTTGTTGATTTCATGACAGTGCTCCTCGCTCTTCCGGGCCATGTTTTCTTCCACATCCTTGCGCTGGGACGAGGCCGTGTACATCGGTCGGGCTAGCGTACGTCTTCGGCGGAGGCTGCCTGTTCCCGTCATGTCTCTTCACGGAAAGGGCAGCTTGTCATCGGTGCCTTCTGCTGATGTACAAGGTTAGGGCATTGCTCTGTAATTAATGTCGTTTACTGGTTATACCAATTAAATTGAAAAGTTTGGTGCGTCAGTAGATGTTTCAGTAAATAGGATTCCCTTTGAGCAGCCATATGTACCAGGGGCCTGCCGAATTATGCCTAATTTACTTAGCTTATTTAGTACATGCTACAATCTCTTCTGACCTTTGTACTAATGGTGTGTTCGGTTCCAGAATTTGGTGGAACGGAACCGGTCCGTTCCGTGCCTAGGACAAGTTCATGTGTTCGGTTTGGTCGGAGGAACAGAACCAAGTAGTTCCTAGGAACGGCATATTCCTCAGATATGCGGAATGCACCCATCCGGCCAAATCCGTAGAACGGCGAGGAACGGATCGCTAACCAGCCAAACTAATCCTTCATTAGCACGCGGGAGGCGACGGGAGGCGACGGCGGCGCGCGTGCAAGTGGCGGTGGCGGCGCTCGCAGGTGGAGGCGGAGGCGGCGCTCGCAGGCGGAGGCGGCGGCGGCGCTCGCAGGCGGAGGCGGAGGCGGCGGCGCGCGCGCAGGAGGCAGCGGCAGCGCTCGTGCAGTTTCCGATTTGATGTTTTTTTCCTCCATTAGCCCGTTTTGAGTCAAATTAGCCCGTTTTGAGACAAAAGACAAAGTTTAAGTATAATTATGGCTATTCCGTTCCGCTCCGAATTCCCCCAACCGAACAAAAAACGGAACCGTTCCGTTCCTCAATTTTGTCCGAACCGAACACGGGGTAGGAACCGTCCCGTGACCTCGGAATGGAACCGTTCCGTTCCATCCCCTCCGGTTCCAGAACCGAACACATCCTAAGTAAATTGAATTATCAAGCATGCATTTTTGAGTCTTAGGTTTTCAGTTTCTGCCTTCTGACGAATTAATAACATTGATGTACGCAGCGTGTGATAATTAAGTAAACATTTTGATCCCACAAGCTGATCGGTAAATACGTAGTTTGACTTAGTCTGTCATATACGTTACTGGAACAGGTATCATATTATTGATTTATGCCTTATTTGCTTCAGGCCTTCAGCTTAGCCATATGTAGCTTCAGGCTCAAGTTGGGACTGGACCAATACTCGTTTCAATACCATGGTGAGCAGCATGTGTCATTTTGTATTATCTACTAGGTTTACTCATGAAGTGTACATGTACAAATCTGAGCTGACCTATTTTTCTGAACTCCATCAGGTTGCCTATGGGGATTGTATGATTCAAAGAAATATTTATGGTTGCCCGTTTAGAATTTTTTGTTGTTGGCTACCCATTTCTATGATTGCTATGTGTTTAGTTTCTTATCTATATATCTATTCTGCAGATTGCTTTAGTGGCCTTGTTCAAAAAAGATAGTAGAAAGGGTCATTACCTTTGATTCATTGTTTTTATTTCATACGTTCCAGTGAACCTGAAGAATTGATATTGTGTATAAGTCTATCCCTCTCCTGTTATTGTCAGCAAACTATCAAATTTTGATCGTAGTGTAGGTCATATGCTAAATAGTTTGTTGGTTGCATCTAATCTTGTGAAACATCTGTTGGCGATTCAAAATTTGAAGTGAGTTTCAAAGGATTCTTTCCAATAAAGTGTTATACCAAAATTAAATTCTTTATGTTTGACAGAGCTAATGGACTTAAATTCAGCAAAACAATTGTGAATCCCTTGTCCGCCTATCATGTTTGTTTGCCTGTATTTGCAGCACAATACGAAAATTAAATGGATTTTATTAGTTTAGACTAATGATTGCTCTTCACCACCTCCGTCCATAGCTAACGCTGATTCTGCCACCATGGTATTCCACCTACCTAGACTGCCCTCTCCAACGGACTATTATTGTACTTAGCTGAATACTTTTTCTTCCACTTGATATTTTCCACAGGCTTGTTTTTTTTGTGTGCAGTTTACCTCAGTATGATACCCGTTCCTGGTGTATGCAATAAAAAAAAGAAATTTCTGGTGAAAGGTTACATTCAGATAGAAATAGGACTAGGATGATTTGAGACAGTGATTTTTTAACGAGTTTTTTTCCAGTGCTATACAAGAGAAATAGGCAAAAACGTAGCTTCTTCTAAAAAGTGCAAGTATGGAACCATTTATTCATCCTTCCAGTAGTTTGTATTGTTGCTTTCTAGAGATTTTGTTTACAAACATCAATCCTTTTATGACAAGGGTTAATTAATCCTCTTCATGTTGTCTCTGCTGAGGATGCTTATATCCTCTGATGCGTTTTGTTGAATGGAAGTTTGGTTTTTAAGTCATGCTTTGCCTTGTTTATGTGATTATTACTTAATGAAGATCTACCAGTAAGCTTGGTTCATTAGGAAGCTTTATGCATTCTTATTAGTATTGTTGTTTTGCTCGATTTTATTGTTTGCCTAATCTTTATTTCACAGTACAATAGGTTTATGGTTTGCTAAGTTGTGCCGGTGCTGAAGCTAGGTAGAAGTTGGTTTCGATGATTGCAAACAAATAAAAATGGATCGTGTGTCATGTTGTTTTGTCAACTAGAGTGTTAGATGATAAGTTTTGAAGTTGATTTTTTCCAGAATTATTCTTTCAGTATTCGCAGTCATGCAGAAAGCACTGGCCATAATGAGCACGTGGTCCAAACCTTGATAGTTGATAGGGTGATTATCAGGTAGCATTAGAATTCAGAAAGAAGCATAACTCGCCAGGATCCTTGGTGGTGACCATGCCGGAGCCTTGGAAGTAGCAGCAGTCGTCTGCCTTTATTTGCGACTGACGGAAGATAGTACCCCTTCCTGGTTTGTATTGCGATGCAGCTATCCAAGCCGTCAGGAGATTGGGAACATAGATGCACAACAATGATGTTTTGTTATTGCTTTTGGTATTATCATTTTATAGTACATGATGATATCCTTGATTTGTTTTAAATCTTTATAGTGAGTTGTGAATTATATATGTACACTGAGAAATATAATTTTTTGGATCCGTAGCAACGCATGGGCATTTGTACTAGTTATTTCAAATGCCAGCGGACCCACCTATCTATTCCCATCGCACAATCAATGCTAATAATTGCATCCTCTATTTATTTCACATTCTATGCCAACTACTTTGCAGCATATCATCACCGTTCAGAAGTCATACTTGTTTATGTCTATAACAAAATCTACATCACGTGTTTCTATTAATCCCTGCATACAAATCTATGCAAATTCATAGTTCAGAAAATATATTGTACTGATACTTGTTAGTGTTACTAATAAAATTTCTATAAAACTTGTTTTCATAAAGTTAAATTACAAATCCGAATCTTAAAAAAATATGGAGTTTGGAACCTGATGAAATACAATTAGTGTTCAAACTTAGCATCTAATACCATTAATCACAGCCACAACTAGTGTTCAGATTTAGTATTCAACATTGACTTAGACAAAAATATAATTACAAGACCACGAAAGTTTATAGTTGTTTCAAAGAAGAAGAAAAAAGCAATTAACTAAGATGATGTAAGTTTAGTGTCTATGGTTTCGGTCTTACAATAACTAGCAATGGATGGACACGGCGGCACGCCGTGCCAAGTGTGTAATATGATGGTTGTAATATTTTTAAGGTTATACTTGAATTGTTTTCATCTAAATAATGAGCTTTTAAGATGATTGGTAATGAAATCTTATACAACATACACTAAAATCATGTGCATGGTATCCGATGAATCTAAAGAGATATGTTAGCCCAAATAAACCAAAGCTTCATTCTGTTGGTACATGTTGAGGCCTCTGCTGTCACTGTATGCTCCAGAACCGTTGTCTTTGCAGTCCCAGACCGAGGTGTGCAGGTACTCCCAGCGAGAAACTGATGTCATGGAGCACTGTTTGTTGTTTCTAGGTAGATGATTGTGCTGGGCAGCACGATCGTGCGCCTGCTCCTTGTATTATTCCTCTTATATTTCTCTCTCTCTTTTTACTGTTGGGGCATTTTCGTCGAATTGTGTTGTGTTCTGTTTCAATTGTTGCGTATCACTGATTAAATTTTATGAGATCAGAAAAAGAAACATGTCTAAATACCCTTACACACTAATTTAAGTCAGAGCATCCCCTATTATGTTCCGTTTAGCATATATGTTTTTATGCAGAAATATTTCTTTTTAATTAGCTTTTTGCTGAAAATCAATTTGGTAAAGGAGGAGCCGTTTCTATTTTACTTTTGCAAGTTCAAGAGCAAATTCCTTAGTGCATCAAAACATTGTAAATGAGGACACGTTTCTGACCCTCACGCCTGGAACCATCCTAGGACAGTCCCTCCCGCGCCCCAGCTTTGGCATTTTCTCCAAAAGAAAAAAAATCAGTAAAAATACAATTCCATCCGTATCCTTCTCCTCTGTATTATACACATCTCGGTATCCTCTTTCCGCTTCCGTATTCTTCCCCAATTGCTCTGTATGAACTCGAGCTAAGCAAGAATTGAAGCAGCCGATGGAAGCTGAGCCGTCTGGCGAGACCTCTGGTTGTGCTCCTGTCCCTCTGGCCCTTCAGCTCTCCTGTGGACAGATCTCACCGCTCCTCCGTCCCCTTTGGGTCAGAGCTGTGGAACCTCGAGCTGGGCGAGCTGAGGAAGTTGAGTCCCGCACAAGTCGGCAGCAGGGATTGACGGCCCGGCGCGAGTGCTGTTGGCGGTCACCCTCCTCGGGAGCGCAGGCCCGCAAAGTTCTTGGTCGATGAGGGATCGTCCGCTCCACGTTTCGCTGCTACCGGGGCGCATGCCACTGCTTGGCGTATATGCTGCCAACTTCTTCCTCTACACCATCATGTCAAATCGGACGGTATGTTTCATTCTTGAATAATCATAATATACATTAGTTACTCTGTTTCTTGGCAAGCCTGTCACCAAATTTGGTCTTTGTTCTTTCCAGCTTTCAAGGCTGATTAGAGGATTAACTTCAGTGGATGCAGGAGCTTCATGCTTTGGCAGACGGCGGTTAACCACGCTGTCGCTGATGACACCGGGTCGGAATGGGCGCTGGTGTACTCGTTGTCTCATCAGACCACAGCGCAGCAAGCAGAACAATGGGATCCCCTTTCTCTTTTTGGCCCGACGTCTAGCTCGTGCTCCTCGTCCCAAATTTTGGAGGCCGCCACCGCTTATCGACGATTTGGAGGAGTCTGAAGCGCCGATGCAAGCACTGTGAATCAGAGTTCAAGCAGCGTTGGGTAAGCACGCGGTATGTACAAAAAAAGAGCAGATTTTCTCCACCTACTTCGAGTATTTGACTGCCAGCTTGGCGTCCTAACTCCTAACTCATTATCAGCAATATGCCATTTGAGAGTGAGTGTTGCTGTATGCCACTGCCATGCTATGAGGTCTTCCCCGAGACAAAGAGCCGATGTTTTCAGCAGAAAAAAACATCACTGCAGGTGACCTCTTCTCCTTTTCCCGTTAATCCCTTAATTCTTCGTTTGGCTTAGAAAAAATATTATTGACATATATTAGTGCCCATCTGTTACACATGCACCAGCCGTTGTCATTCCATAGACAAAAAAAGAACAGTGTGACCTTCAAATCTTACTTTGAGATTTACTTATTTACGCCATATTCAGAACCAGTACATTTACAATGATCAAACAAATGATAACTACATGGTAATGTAAGAACTAAAAGCAAAGTTGTACATGTTCGGATTAGCAGTAAAATAAAGTGCTCTTGATGCTTGTTTCTGTGTGCAGCTCCCATAATCAGAAGTGCTCTTGATATTTGTTTCTGTGTGAAGCAACTAAAACTCTGTATAAAAATTAGACAAAAAAACAGGGGTGATCTTCAAGCATATTTTCTGAGATAGAGAACTGTCTACCTATGCCATACTCAGAACAATACATCTAGGCTACTCACACTAACCAAAATTATGTGTTAAATTATGAACTGGAAACATAGTTGTACATGTCCGGTTTTTCAGTAAAAATATGTTCATGATGCTGCTCAGTAAGGTTAGCAAATAGTGCAGACATGAGATTCTAAACTCTAAATTAGTGGCCACCCAATTGGTGACAAATCACTATCTAGCAAACCAAATTATACAATAAAAGAACAATACAGTTTTTCCTTCATTGTTACTTTTATAGCATACTACAGATAAAGTGTGTTTGTCTGATGGGTAAACTAAATAAATCAGGGATGTTAAACACGTAAAATGCGGGAAAGAAAGGTGAAAAATATGTAGAAAGATCAACCAATCGTCTATTTTTCATATGTATTAAAAATAATCTTAAGATGTATGATGAACATACCTTCCGTCGATTTCAATTCGAGCATAGATCAACTTTAAACTAATGCAATAGACAAAGAAAAAGTGGAATATTTGCCGGTCGCATATAGCTTTCCGAGATAAATACCAAACTACACGACATTTATTTACCATGAGCGAGATAACACGATGTAGATGCATAGCAACAAAAAAAGAACACAGAAATAGTCTTTGCGAGGTATATCGTGAAAAATATTAGAACATATACACAACAGATAGTACCAAATAAATTGCAGTGAACGCTCACTCCTTCCATCTTATTTTCAGGAATTTCATGTGTGGTATGAACTTTCTCCATCTTCCACATCTTATTCTAGAATCAACTATAGTCTTACAAAATTGAACCCACGAAAACCTTATCATATTTGTGTAAATCTAAATGCTAGTATGAAATACTGTGTGTGGTCAGTTCTTCTATGAGACCATATCTTGCCGTTCTTCTATAAGGCTCCATCTTGTGCAATCAATTGCACTTTATAATTTAAAAGAAAAAGGAAAGGAAATTTCTATAAATTGTGTCGGTACCCACATAGAAAATACGCTGAAACCAATGAAAGCGAAAACTATGAAACTATTAAAGGTTTCATCATGAAGATTATATAACAAGGTACATAAATATTTAGGCAACTATCTAGGTATCACAAATATGGACAACAATGCCTCAAAATTACTCATGAAAAGAAAATTAGGGAAGTCTGAAATATAAATTAAGAGCTAGCATACCTTGTAACAGAAGGAACTCATAAGTAATACTTCCGGTCTAAGACCTAAAATTGATCCCATCAAGAATACTGTGAAGCTGCAGATCATGACAAAGAACTGTCTTTTAGTTTTCAATGTTTTTATCGAAAAGAATGGTGCATGTGTGTATGTAATCATGGACATAGTGTTTTGGATTAGAAAGATGCAGAGGATGAGAAATATCTTGAGTTCTTACCAAACTAATTAGTAAGCCCCAACTCTCAGGTTTACTAATTATCATTTATTTTCTTCTTCCTTTTTATAGTACATCTCTCTAATAAATTCAGGTTCATCATCTTCTCATTGCAAAACATGCATTTGAATTTTGAAATGACATTCTATCAGAAACAGCAAAAACAGATTTGCAGACCCTAGCAAAGGATTCACGCTATAACATAGCAGAAATGTTTTATTATATGACCTTCACTCAAAGATATGGCTTGAAGTAGGTTTGCCTTTTTTCTTTCTAGTCTGTTCCGCTTTATTCCTGCGTTGAGACAATCCTCCTCCAGTTGCAATAGCACAGTCCCGTTCAAGTTCATCGATCCTAAACAATTTCTCTCCATTGTTCTTGCATCAACAGATCCAATATTTAGACAATTCTAATAAAAAATTATGTAGAAAGAAACAAAAGAAGCAGGAACAACATGACACCTGGCTTAAGTACATACCAAGACATAAATAAATGCAAAAAAGGAAATTATAGGCAAAAGTTTGCCAGAATCATAACTACATCCCAGCGAACCAGAGTGAGTAGGAAAAATGGTATGAGTCTACATCATAAAAAAGTTAATCAACGGTGAACACAGAGAAAAAGAATGGGCATAAAGATTGAACTATGGTGCAATACTTGGATTGCAGCAAGATCTTCCAAAATCACAAAACACACAAGCAGATCACTCAATACCTTCGTGACTTCATCTATATGACAATATAAATGGAAACACATGATAATGATAATCAACAAACAACTCTTTGTGGGAAAATCAAATCGACTGATTATTACCTTGAAGATGGGTAACTTGATAGCCACTTCCAGCTCCATCTTCACGGCAGGAACCACAAATGGTTCCGCCTGGTGGTATGGTGAGTAGGTAATTTGTCGCTGACACCATGATCTCGCCGGTGATCCGTGGCCTCAAGGTGCGGTGCGCGACCAGAGCAGCCGCCGCTGCTCCCCGATGGCTGTATCAGGCCGCTGAACTTGGTCGCCGTTCTCTAGATCGTGTCCAGGCATCTATTACTCCGCATCCATCTGCGCATAATCAGAGAGCACAATGGTTATTGGCAAATCATGTAATAAAACTAAAAAATGTATGGAACCATGAAAACAATTAGAGCTCACAAACCTGCATACCCACATAGACTAAGGAGCAGATGAATAGAAGGGGAAAATAACATTGCTGGAGAGCACTAACCTGCTGGTCGATTTTGGTCATCATCGTCGGCATCATCCGCCAATCCAAAGTATGCTCGACTTGAATCAAAGCTGATGCAGGCGATCTTGATGGAAAACGCACGAAGGAGCTCGGCCGGCGCCGCCTGGGCTGCGTCCGCGACAGAGGGATCTGACGTGGTGGAGGACGCGTCAGATTTTGGAGCTCCGTGATGAAAATCCAAATGGAAACACATGATAATGATAATCAACAAACAACTCTTTGTGGGCAAATCAAATCGACTGATTATTACCTTGAAGATGGGTAACTTGATAGCCACTTCCAGCTCCATCTTCACGGCAGAAACCACAAAGGGTTCCGCCTGGTGGTATGGTAAGTAGGCAATTTGTCGCTGACACCATGATCTCGCCGGTGATCCGTGGCCTCAAGGTGCGGTGCACGACCAGAGCAGCCGCCGCTGCTCCCCGATGGCTGTATCAGGCCGCTGAACTTGGTCGCCGTTCTCTAGATCGTGTCCAGGCATCTATTACTCCGCATCCATCTGCGCATAATCAGAGAGCACAATGGTTATTGGCAAATCATGTAATAAAACTAAAAAATGTATGGAACCATGAAAACAATTAGAGCTCACAAACCTGCATACCCACATAGACTAAGGAGCAGATGAATAGAAGGGGAAAATAATATTGCTGGAGAGCACTAACCTGCTGGTCGATTTTGGTCATCATCGTCGGCATCATCCGCCAATCCAAAGTATGCTCGACTTGAATCAAAGCTGATGCAGGCGATCTTGATGGAAAACGCACGAAGGAGCTCGGCCGGCGCCGCCTGGGCTGCGTCCGCGACAGAGGGATCTGACATGGTGGAGGACGCGTCAGATTTTGGAGCTCCGTGATGGAAATCCCCTCCAACTCATCCTTGTCCTAGAAATCCAGCGATGAAGTGGGATTCGGAGGCACGGGATTGTGGCGGTCAGTGGAGGCGAAAGGGAGGATATGGGTGGCGGGATCGGTGTGGACAGGAGGTGAACGTCGAGGCAGAGCATCTCCTCGCCATCGTCGCCATACGCGAGGTCGGCGGCTGTGCCGTGGAGGAGCTCTCTCCTCGCCATCGCCGCCAGACGTGTGCTCGGCGGCTGTGTCGTGGAGGATCTCGTCCGTCTTGAAGCCATCGTGTTGAGGTGGACAGAGGAGAATAAAAAATCTATAAAACGTGAGCCGATTGGGGACAGAAGGGAAGGCACGCGGGGAGACAAAATAAAGCGGTGCCAGAGCCCACTAGTCCACCACCACACGTCCAGGCCCCACCATAAAACAATAATGCTATGTCCACCTAGGCCCAAAGAAAACGCAGCACACACCAAAGGAAAGAAACAACAAAAAACGCAAGAGAACACCAGATATGCACACAGGAAAATCACGTTGGAAATCAACCAGAAAACTATATACGTGTCAGCTACAGGTTAATCCGAAAAAAAGTCCAAAACTCTGAGAAAAAACGAAGCTGTTGAGGATTAATATAGTAGTTATTCCATCTTTCACGAATGTTTTCATGAATGACGTTTTTGTTATCAGCGGTACATATTTATGAGCCTCCAAACGCGGGGCCAACATTGATATTTATGAGCACTTGTCACTCTCCAACTTCCGCGTGTGGTTCTCCAGGTCATTGAGTTCTTATTATCATGTTTTAATCTTAAAAGAATATAAAGGTTTAAATATGCTTAAATATAAATCAAATTAGGAAAATATATATTATGATATTTCTTATCATCTAAGCTTAATTATTAAAAGAAAAATGAGTTTAGTTTTTCAATTTCAAAAGTGGAAGCTTGACTACCTATGCACATTCTTCCATAATTCCAATTTTTTAATTCCAAATATGCACATTTTAATGATTTTTGGCCGTGAAATAATGAATTATTTGAAATACACTAAATTCTAAAATAATTTCAATGCATGTCTTATGAACCTTGACTACATATTTAAGTTTAGATAATTTTTCTGAATAAAATATAAAAAAATTCGTACTAGGCAGTGGTTCAACCATCTTTCCTCAAAAGTAACTACTCGTACAAGTAAATGGCAGAAGCTCGCCCATCGAACCATCCATGCGGCCGTACCTGACATCAATGCTCATTATGCAATATAACTTTTACATTCATTACAACCCTACCTAACATCAATGCTCAATATGCAATATAATCTTTACATTTATTATGTATCTGGTTAACAAAAATGGTTAGGAATTTGTAATAAGATGATTTTCTTATCTTTACTACTATTATATTGCAGTCCGTACGTTAACAAAAATGTTTGATGTCAAATATTGGAGACATCTGAACCGTCCATTTGCCTTCAACAACAACACCTCGACGTCTAACCAATCTGCACCGTTTGTTTTCCTTTCTCATCGTGTACCCACTTCATTCTCTCATTAGCATTAGCGCACTGTATCTTTACTTGCCAAAATAATTCTTCCGTCAGCTCTAATATGGCAGGTTATACGAGCAAATCAATCAATCAAATCTGAGTTCCCAAATAGCATTTTTCTTTCCCAATATCCCAATGAGGACGTCTCTTTTCCTCAGCTATAGGATCCGGCATGGCACACAACCAGTCGCCGCCTTGGACACACTGGAGAGCACATGGTCGCCGGCTCGGGGTTGCCAATGAGGTGGCCCGCGCCACGCACCCGCCTCGCTGCTACCGCATGGCTCACTATGTATCGTCGCCCGCTCCAATGAAGGTCACCGCCTCCGTCGCCCTTGATGCCTGCCGCCTTGCCTTTCAGGTCAGGATTGCATTACCTATAGGACCACAACATCTCCTTCTATGTCTTCCAAGTCCGCCCCCCAAGAAATAATGGATTCGTCCCCAAGAAGGCAAGAACTCTAATGCGTAGATAAAAAAATTGGAATGTGCTCGTCGCGGTTAGCTTCTCATAACTGGAATGGGAGATAAGGTACACTCAGATTGTAATACCTACCACATATGATAGTTTTTAAATTATCACACTGATATTGACTCGACAGATTTCATTTCTAGACAAAATGCCCCGGTAACCCTCCTAATGGCATAGCGAAAATATAAAGGCGAGATGTTACCCATTTTCAATTGTGACCACTGTATAAAATTGATAGGATTAGAGGAAAAAAGCTTATTTATCATTTAATTTAATTTATAACGCCATAGATCATGTATAAGTTTCACTCATTTGTTTGTATATTCTATAGAGTATATTCTATGGGGAATGTTAAAGAGGATGGAAGTTATTGTTGCAGACACACACTGCCGCATTTCCCCGCTTTGTGTCCTTTCCTGGTCCTGTAGAGGTAAACTTGCATGGACATTTTCTTCCGGTGAATGATTGTGTTTGATTTTTGCAATATTTAGAGTTGACGTCCAGTCCAGGTAGGGAGGAGAGCTAGATTTAGGGATTTTAATAATTATATACTTGTGTAAATTTTAATAGGATCATAGGATCATAACTAGCATTATTTGTTAACTTAATCAAATTGCTCACATCCATGACCATCAATGTTGGATAACAGCACTACAAGTTTCATCTGTTTGTGAATGATCTCTTATAGCTCCACCTCGGTGCCTCTTCGAGTTCACTTCCTCTCGCGCTGCATTTCCCCGCCCGTGTCCTTCCCTGGTACATGCATGCAGCAGCTCCCCGGCTCCCACATGAAGATGACGGCTGGAAGCTCGCCGACGGCAAACTTCTCCGAGCACTGCCGCCTCTACCGCGCCCTAATCCCCTCTTCACGATGGGCTGGCGATGCAGCATATCGAGGTCCGTGTGACATGCAGAAAGGAGGCGGTGCAGCCATATGTGCCTCTTGCGACCACAGTTAGCGCCCGCTGCATCCATGAGCCATGATCCAGCAACAATGCATTGTCACAAGGCGGGGCATCCTTTCCTACTTGTTGCTCCCCTCCGCTCCCCACCTTCATTTTGATATGAAGCCGCCATTATAGGTAAGCTCTTCATCACCAACCATGTCCCGATTTCACAGTGGACTACAGCAAGATCACCACCACCGGCCGGAGGAGTGAGGTCCCTCTTCTTTTAATCGTGGACCGAGCCTTTGGAGTTACTCCTTGGCAGAGCTTCCGGTGGAACGGGCGATGGTGAAGAGCTTGCTGGTTTAGACTGTATCTCCAATCATGTGTTGCAGCCTTGCAGGTTCACAAATCTTTCATATTTTTATGTATTTGTTCAGATCTGAGTTATCTGTAGTGTACAAATAGGTAGAATCAAATTCAATCGATTGTTAGATTTTGAATTATCGTGTGTTGTAATCTGGTTTGCTATTTCTTTGTTTTTTAATTCAATGATGGTTGCGTAGAGGGTATTCTGAATTCATTATTTGTTGAAGATTTAATTGGGAGAAAGCATACATGAAGAAAGGAATTATTAGGATTCACTTAATCGTATACATAAGTATAGTGTGCCATTTCCCTATAAAAAAAATAGTGTGCCATTTTATATTGGGTTTGCTATTTATCTCAAGTCAACCTGCTTGTTCAGACTTAAGAATTACATTACAAGTCATATACTTATCGATACACTTCCTATAATGAGAAGGATAATAATCTTACTTCTCTGGTATTAGTCGACGTCACTGATTTTTTGCTAGCCAGATATAACGAGAAGGATAATAAGCTTGCTTCTTTTACTGGTCATCACTAAGACTACATCGGATGTGTACTGAAGTTCTATTGCTTTTAATTTAGTTATACTGAACACAGCAACTCTTTTGTTGGTGGGCCTTGGTATTTTTGCTTCCCTTCAATTAACCTGAATATTTTAGAGGATAGAAACTTGTGAAAAATTGTGAAGTTATATGTTTTGGTCTCCAGTACTTCGGCATACTTGTGAATTAAGCTTTTTGGATCTTGAGTTGAATATCCATGCATGAGCAGTTATACGAGCAACAAAGATGCAGATTTTATTTTTGCATTCAAAGATAAATTTTCAGGTGATAATATTCTAATTATTATGTCACGTAATATGTTGATTTCTGATCTATAAACACCTCTCTTTTGGTTCATCGACATGGGCATCATTACATCATTTATGCTTTAATCTTTGTTGGCTTGGATTAAACAAGAATGGGAACACAACCCTAGCCTTTGTTATGCAAATCCTAGGAAGAACCCTAGCCTTTGTTATGCAAATCCTAGGTAATCGTGCAGGTTATTCTAGCATGAGTTCTGAATTTTTCAGTTGCAATATATATACGTATTGTTTCATCTATTTCTCTTACCATTGAAAAATAGCAATTTTTTTTACTCATGATGCGGATTAATTTTTCCTAGGTTATGGATAATATAGCATGCTCTCAGTCCCACATTTTATAATGTGCCTTCTTTGTCATTAGCAAAGTTTTTCTTCCTCCATGATTGTCCAATCTATCTCATCTGCGGCCTTGCTCGCTATCTCTTCGGCATTACCAACGTTTTGTTCTCTCTTGTAACTTCTCAATTGTTTTCTTCTAATGCAGTGTATAGTAGGAATATAGTATCTTTTGTATGATGAATGTATTCTTATTCCAACTACATAGAAAGTGACATTTTCTTACTCCAAAGATAAGCTATCTCAGTTCTACCTCTTCCTTATTTTTCCAGACCCGTTTTACTAAGTATATAGGCACTGTTTAATTATGTCAATATGTTTTTATGATACCATATCTCACTATGGAAAGGTTAAGTGGAACTGCAGCCGATCGATATTTTAGTTTGCTGCAATTAAAATTTGATACTTCATAACTAGACACGCAAAGATTTTACTATGGTTACTACATGCAACTTTAAGTGAATATCGTTTGAGTATTTGCACTGTCATTTTACAACTTTTCAAAATAAAATTAACAATTTTTTTACTTTACACAATATTATTTGCACATTTGTAAAGTATATCAAGTCTAAAATATCAGCAAGTCATTGATTTTGGGACTATCGTATCCAGGCTTTATGAGCAAAACCGGCAAATGACCATTTAGTTAAGATATAAATAATTTTTTTCTTTACTAGACCTGTTATACCAGCTATATGAGGCATAAATTTTGGAGTTGTATGTAGCACTTACAATGGTAGTTATAAGAAAATCATGCAAATAGCATCCCTTAATTTATTCGTGGTGCACACCGATGACTTTTCACTTTAAAGATATTGTTGAATATGTACCTAAATGACCTGGTCTCATATTTCTGACAAAATACAATAAGTAATGCATGCATACTTTGTTAATTGTTCAGTGGCAATGGATTGTAATTCAAGTTAGCAATCCAAACTACATGCTCTTTCCTTATCGGTTTAGATGGTATTGCTGTTAAAACATAAAAAATGTTTATTTACATGTCAGCTGAGAGAAAAAAACTCAAAGAGCCGTAACAATGCACGGGCATTCAACTAGTACATTTGTAAACGCCTGTTTTGAACCAAAATTTTGATAGAAAACAATAAAATATATTTTAAGCAACAATACTCAGCTAGAAATGAGCGAGGTTTAGTTCTTTTGTCACTATGCTTTTTGCAAACACAAATAATAATAATAAAACCTTAGTCCAATTTCAGGATTAGTATGTTTTGTTCCTGTTTTCCTAATGTGCATGTTCAAAATCGTCAAACAGAAATTTCATTTACACTTCCCAAACGGATAAAATCAACTAACACAATAAATTACGATTCCTTCATTGCTAGACGAAAATATCAACTGCAATAATTTATCGCCATGCTTTTTTTTTGAAAATCAATATATATTAGGTCAGCAAGCCGCCTCATTAAAAACCTTCCAGCCCCCCCTTGGGTACCCTGGAAGGAAAAGAGTGCGTCTGAAACTTGCTACCTTACACAAACAGTTACATAGCAGGGTTACAATGAGCACTAAGGCTGTGAACAAGGAAATCCGGCGGCTCGACATTCCAGGTAAAAGACTCCTCCTGTACCAACGCAAATTTTGCGCAACAGTGAGCCACCTGGTTTGCCTCCCGCCGAACAGAAACTACATTACAAGAGATGAAAGATAAACTAATATCCCTAATCTCTTCCAGGATTGGACGAATCACTGACCTATCCACCTCACCTTTTTGCCAACACTTCACCAGCTCGGCACAATCAACCTCAAAAATCACTTGAGTAAAACCTCTCTCTGTAGTATACATGAAAGCATCTCTGAGAGCCAAGGCTTCGATTGTTATTGGGTATGAAATTCCAGTATAGGTTTTGCACATTGCACCACAGAAACCAGTAGCATCACGTGCCACTACTCCAGATGCCGCTAGATTTAAATCCACCTGAATACCTCCATCTGAATTGATTTTGGTGAAACCCTCGGGGGGCCCATGCCAGGTACACGCCGGCCTCAGAGGTTTTGCACGTCGTTGCTCCTTCGGAAGCTCCAAAGTATGCATAGCTTCAAGAATAAACTCCATGGATTTTGACGGATCGAAAACTGCCTCACCATGAGTCACCTTGTTCCTTGATGTCCATATAGTATACATCACCGAAATTATTCTTGCAATATCCTTCTCTGGGAAAAGAGATCCACATAAAATGTCCCTTGCCCACGTAGTAGGATGCAACCTTGGTAGTTTCACCAATAAAATATCTTTCGCCATGCTTAGGGAGTGTCTCTTGCGTGCCCCGCCCACTCCTGCACCCTCAACGCTCAGTGCTCAACTGCTTCTTTCAAGTCATTTGTCGTACAAGTCAATTAGTCCAAGAGTATTAGGTATTACGCATATCGAGTTACTGTATCAGAAATGTATCTTGAGAAAGGCTATATTGATCACCAATCTTTAATGCTACTCTGATGTCCTAGGTTCACTACGCACATGGCGCCGGGTTCACATCATCCACGTCCCATACCGAATAGATTATGCTCCAACAGGAATAGGGCTATTACCGGATGATATTTCCTGGTATATGAACATATATAAATCTTATCTTTAGTTTGGATGACGATTTCAACAAGAGGAACTTTTTGTGAGCCAAAAACTGCAGGGGAGGTTTTATTAAAAGAGATAAATGTACAAGTAGGAAGAAACGAATGTACAAAAGAAAACAAACTACAGAGAGTCTAGCCAAGCCAAAAGGGGGGTTAGGCTGTCCTTCATTTTGTAAGAAAGAAGGAAGATGCACTACTAGAAAACAGGCAATCAGTGGCGCACCACTTTTTGCTATCAGTGGCGCACTAGTGGTGCGCCACTAATATCACGCCACTGCTAACTATTAGCAGTGGCGCACCACGGGTGCGCCATTGATAAGTGCAAGGTGCGCCATTGGTATAAGAACAGGGTGCGCCACAGTTTATATGTAGGGTGCGCCATTGCTGCTGGACAAAATAGTAGTAAATAAAAAAGGCCACGTGGTGTGGCAGGTGCCAGTCGGTGGGCGCTGGATCTGAGTTGACTAGTCAAGGCCACTTCTATTTTATTAGAAATTAGATTTATTACAGGACCTAAACAAAAAATACAAGTTTCTAACATTTGCAGCCGGCACCCTAAAAGCAAATAAAGAACGCAATCAAATCCTCTCAGTTCCACCGTTGGACTCGACGGCGGCGGTCGTGCTTCCCGGCGAGACTGTTGGCGGCATGGACATAGCGGTCATCCAGGCCATCTCCCGACGGTTGCGCGACCACCAGCGATGCGTAGAGGTTGACGCGCTCCACCAGTGCACTATCCCGACGGCGAAGACGAAGATGGCTAGCTCCCGTAGGCACCGAGCAGCTTGCCGACGGAGTTACCAACGTCGCCGAGGTGGTTGGATGGGTTGGCCACCTTGAGTTGGCCGCCGCCGCGTGAGCACGAAGCCGCGGGGGAGGTCCGCCGCAGCCGCGTGAGCTGGGGAGGACGCCGTTGCGCGAGCACGAAGCAGCGGGGCAGGTCCGCGGCCGTCGCGCGAGCTGGGGAGGGCGCCGCCGCCATCGCGCGAGCTGGGGAGGGCACCGCTGCCCCACGAGCACGAAGCTGTGGGGAGGGCGCACGGTCAGGAGGAACCAGTAAGCGCGCGTCGATCTGCTGCAGCTTGAAGGCGGCGCAGCTTCGTTGAATCAAGACGAGATGGGGATGCGCTTAGGAAGAGAACGGGGGCGAGGGAGATGCAGTGGCGCTGTTGTAGGCTCGATTGGATATGGCAGAAGTTTCGCCGGACAGTGAGCGGTAGAGGTGGGGCTAGGTGAGATAGAGAAGGGGAGGTGGCCGGCGAGGTGAGATGGAGAAGTCCTGGACTTTTCTAATTGAGACGAGATGCTTCGTGAGGGCCGGAGATGATTATCCAACTCTATCCCTTTGTATTTGAGAAGGAACAAAGAATGAAGTGGAATGATTGATTCTGTTGATTGTGACTATGGGGTATTTATAGGTCCCTGATGACCCACAAGTATAGGGGATCGCAACAGTCTTCGAGGGAAGTATTACCCAATTTATTGATTCGACACAAGGGGAGACAAAGAAATACTTGTAAGCCTTAACGGAGTTGTCAATTCAGCTGCACTGAAACACTTGCTCGCAAGAGTTTATCAGACAGTTTTATAGCAGTAGGAATAGTGAAATAACAGGTGAAATAAAGACAGTAGTGATTATAGTAAACAGCAGGATTAAAATATGTAGGCACAGGGACGGATTAACGGGCGTTGCATGGATGAGAGAAACTCATATAACAATCAAAGCAGGGGCATTTGCTAATAATAAAACGGTATCCAAGTACTAATCAATCAATAGGCATGTGTTCCATATATAGTCGTACGTGCTCGCAATGAGAAACTTGCACAACATCTTTTGTCCTACCAGCCGGTGGCAGCCGGGCCTCTAGGGAAACTACTGGAAATTAAGGTACTCCTTTAATAGAGTACCGGAGCAAAGCATTAACACTCCGTGAACACATGTGATCCTCACATCACTACCATCCCCTCCGGTTGTCCCGATTTCTGTCACTTGGGCCATTGGTTCCGGACAGCGACATGTGTATACAACTTTGGGTAAGATCATAAAACAATGCATATCATGATGAAACAATAACATGTTCAGATCTGAGATCATGGCACTCGGGCCCTAGTGACAAGCATTAAGCATAACAAGTTGCAACAATATCATAAAAGTGACATCTACGGATACTAGGCACTATGCCCTAACAATCTTATGACTATTACATGACCAATCTCATCCAATACCTACCATCCCCTTCAGCCTACAGCGGGGGAATTACTCACACATGGATGGGGGAAACATGGCTGGTCGATGGAGAGGCGTTGGCGGTGATGGCGGTGAAGATCTCCTCCAATTCCCCGTCTCGGCGGAGTGCCGAACGAGACTTCGGCTCCCGAGACGGAGTTTCGCGATGTGGCGGCTCTCGGAGGGTTTGGCGACTTCGACTTCTCCCCGTGCGTTTTTAGGTCGAGGCCGATAAGTAGTCCGAAGGGGGCGTCGGAGGCCGACCGAGGGGGCCACACCATAGGGCCGCGCGGCCCCCTAGGCCGCACCGCCTTATGGTGTGGGGCCCGGGCCTCCACCTCACTTGTCCTTCTGGCTCCGTCGTATTCTGGGAAAATAGGGCCTTCATAAATTCCGAGGATTTTCCCGAAAGTTGGATTTCTGCACAAAACGAGACACAGACAGCGAAAACAGCGTTAGTCCGTGTTAGTTGTATCCAAAATACACAAATTAGAGGCAAAACAATAGCAAAAGTGTTCGGGAAAGTAGATACGTTTTGGACGTATCAACTCCCCCAAGCTTAGCTTATTGCTTGTCCTCAAGCAATTCAGTTAACAACTGAGCGATAAAAGAACTTTCACGAACACATTTGCTCATATGATGTATATATTCTCATGCTATGGCTAATACTTAAGCAGTTCATAATGAGATACATGCAAATAAGATCATCCAACAGCTATATCAATCATGGAGAGGTACCAACAATTAATAATAAGCATCATGAATCATGTATATAAGCAGGATTGCAATGTTCATAAGAGAATATGATAAAGTGGTATCTTACTTGCCCGTATTTGATCGGCAAAACATAAATGCCGAGGCACCTCTGGAGTTCATAGAAAGACTAGAAGTAGCGATTGTCAAAGATAAAAGCATCAAAGTTATACCACAATCAATCATATTTTGAGACAAGCATATTATACTAAGAATGACAGTTGTGCTCTCAAGATAGTGCTCAAGAAAGAATGGAGACACAACATAAAAGTAAAAGATTGCCCCTTGCAGAGGGAAGCAGGGATTAACATGCGCTTAGCTTTTCATTTTTAAGACAGCAGTAAAATTATTTTGAAAAGTGTTTGTTGTTGTCAACGAATGGTAATGGGTACACTAACTACCTCATCAACCGGACTCCCAAGAGCGGCTCCCTTGAATTATTTGCATGTTTATGTGGCACTCCTTCCAACCTTTCTTACACAAACCATGGCTAACCGAATCCTCGGGTGCCGCCAACAATCACATACCATGAAGGAGTGCCTTTTTATTTAAGTTTTATTATGATGATGACACTCCCCCAACCTTTGCTTACACAAGCCAAGCCGAATCCTTCGGGTGCCGTCCAACAATCACAAACCATGGAGGAGTGTCTATTCAAGTTAATTAATTTGGGACCGGGAATCCCATTGCCAGCTCTTTTTGCAAAATTATTAGATAAGCGAATGTGCCACTAGTCCATATGAGAGTCCGTCAAAAGTAAATGACAAGGTTGAAAGCTAAACACCACATACTTCCTCATGAGCTATGAAACATTAACACAAATTGAGAAGCATTTTGAAAGTTTTTTAAAGGTAGCGCATGAGAATTTACTTGGAATGGTTTGAAATGCCATGCATAGGTATTTATGGTGGACACTTTGGAACAACTTGGTTTTCAGGTGTTTGGAAGCACGAGCGGCGTTCCCGCTCAGTACAAGTGAAGGCTAGCAAAAGACTAGGGAGCGACAAATCAAGAGAGCAATAATGTCATAATCATGCTTGCGGCAAAATAAATTAACGGAGGCATAAAAGTGATACAAGAACTCTGAAGCAATATAAATCATCGAGGCTTAATTGACTTTTTATTCAGTCATATGCATGCGTGAGCATGTGCCAAGTCGATATAAGTGAATTATTCAGAGGAGGATACCACAATGTCATACTTACTTATGAATAAAACAATGCAAGCAAACATCCATGACATGCTACTCATATTAATGAATTGGGGCTAAACATGAGAGATCATGAACTACTAGACTTTCTCAAATAACATATACCTCACATGAACCAACTAAGCATTCTCACATGGATGAGTATATGTACAAAAATGAAAACAAATAGAGTTCATACCAGCCTCTCACCACAATCAGATTGTCGTAGATCGTCATTATTGCCTTTCACTTGTGTAACTTGGATAATATGAAATGAAAACCACGCTTCAGCCACCGAAGACCATTGAACTCATGATGAACTTTACAAACCAAAGAAGAACAGCAAATATTTTTGGTGTTTTCGAATTGGAAACAAGAACAAAAGAAACAAGAAAACAAAGCAGAATCTTTTTGGGTTTCTCAAACCAACGATAGCAAATAAAGTAAACTAAGAGAAAGGAACCAAATAAACAAATGGTGAAGAGAAACAACAGAAATATTTTTGGTCTTTTTGTGTTTTAGGAAAGAAACAAAGCGAAAACAAAAGAATGCAAAATACAGAAAAGCAGGATGACAGAAATCTGCCAAATCCTGACAGCAGTACAGAAATCGAAATTAACAAAAATCTTCCATTGCTCAGACCAAAAAGTGTTCAACTAATGAAAGTTAGATAACAACCTGGGGCACATGCTCAAAAATTGGCAACTCAAAATAACGTTCTGGCTGTGCGTACGAATTTTTTAGTAACAGCCCAGAATCTGTTTTTGGACAGCACTTCCCCAAATATCATCTCCCTCTCATTAGAAGACCACTCTAAGGAACTAAACAAGTATGTACAAGTATCCAGCAACCATAATATGCAAAGAATGAATGATGCCGGTATACCTCCCCCCCAAGCTTAGGCTTTTGACCTAAGTGGAGTTCATTTCCATCGAGGGTCAGAGTTCCACGCCGGTGGATCATACATAGAGTGATAATAAGGCCCCTGCGCAGAAGAATGTCGTGGAGGTTCCACATGACCACGATGTTGATATGAGGAGCTCGCTGCATCGGATGAAGAGTCGGGGTGCTCCTCGGCCTCCTCCACACCTTCCCTTGCACGATGGCTTTCCCTTTCTATGTATGCGTTTAGCTCATTTTCGTGATCGACCACCCTTTCCTGGCATCAAGGTTAAACAGAGCAGGGGCAATCGTACTAGTTTTTCAATTTTCTTAGTTATACTCCAATTTTTCTTATACAAAGTTATCCTATAATGCAGGTTGTTCAAATTAGATGCATCTGAAATAAACTCATGTTTAATCATGGAAACAACATCAAGTTTCTCTATGGAAAGCGGAATATCTAGATGGTGAGGTCCTACACCATGCATAGCTAATAAGCTAGAGGCGATAAGACCTCCACAAATTCCTCCTTTCTCACGGTTAGTAGCAAGTCTACAAGCTATTAGAGCACCCAAATTATAAGTCCTATCTGTTGCAAAGCGGCAGCTAAGAAAGCCAAATCTTGGACAGATAATTTACCTCCATTCTTTCTAGCAAGAACGCACTTTGTAACGAAATAAGCAAAGTAGCGGATAGCTGGCTGTTGAATGCTACTAATCTTACCACCATCATTAGAGAAGCTCCTCCCATTACAAATCATTGTATAAAGATTCGAGAGCTCCCGCGGCGTTCCCTGACCTTCTCGCAGGATCCCCACCGCGGCACTCTAATTGCTGCACAAAAATCACTGAAAGGCAAGTCGATAGTTTTGTTATAAATCTTATACCGGACCATGGGGTTAGTTTGAGACCGATGAAATTCGAAATCCTGCACAACCGACACCGTTAGTTTAGCATATTGGTGAGGTTCACCAACAAGTAAAACCTTCCAACCCTGCATTGCAAATCAGTGTTTGAACATCTTGCAGGATTCCTGCATTCCGCATAAAATCCGTGCATGGGTAATAAGAGGGGTATACTCCTCTTCACGATGAACTCTCATGACTTGCTGTACCTCCAACTCTTGTTGGTTAAGTTGGTGCATACTCCCCTCCATTTTCTGAAATTTTCAACAACCATTATAAAATTTTATTTCGAGGTATATAATTGAAGGGAACTACTATAGGAACTTGCTAGAGTACTAAACATGCATCAAAACTAGTTTCTTCCACTTAGAACAAGCATGCAAGCTCACTAAACATGTTATCTACAGCAGCAAAATATTTAAGATATACTCAACCAAACAAAATTTTAATTGGACAATCAAACGAGTCACATACCAAGGAGTAAATGTGCCAAATTTCAGACAGAAATCTGGGCTGAGCAAGGAGATCGAGAAATCGCAAGTTCTTGAGCAGAAACACGAGTGAGAGGAACTTGGTGAGTTTTTTCGGAGAGAAGATGCTGGGAGGAAGAGATGAAGTAGTGGGGCAAGGAGGGGCCCACACCATGGTGGCGCGCCCTCCTCCTTGGCCGCCGGCCTGTGGTGTGGCACCCTCGGTGCCCCACAGGTCATCCTCTGGTACTCCAGGTGCCTCGTCGAAAAATAGGACCAACGGTGTAATTTTCGCGAATTTTTGAAAACTTCGAAAAATGCACATTTCTGGGTGTTACATTAATTATTACTGCGCAGGAAAATGATTTCCAAAATTTTAACAACTAAGGCATATTGCAAAACAAAAGGTGCTACAACAAGTAAAATAAGTGGAGGGAGAAAGAAAGAAAGAAATGTTGTTTAGCTCTCTTATGCATTAAAATATACTTGTTAACAAGGTTGATCAAGTCTTGCTACCAAATAAATTTTATATGACATAAGAAGAAATAAACCTCAAATCAATCATGTTACCTTATATTGAATTGATATGGATCCAATTACAAGAGTTTGATATTCTTCTTTAGGCTCATATATAGGACAATCAATGGATCCCACTTTGATAGTTTTCACATTAAAAATTGTATTAACTCCACATACTTTATCAATCCACTTGGGAAAATAGACAGTGTGTTCCTTATCATCAACATTGAAAGTAACCATGCCTTTATTGCAATCAATAACAGCCCCTGCAGTATTAAGAAAGGGTCTTCCAAGAATAATGGACATATTATCATCTTCAGGCATTTCCAACACAACAAAATCAGTTAATATCAAGCAATGCTGAGTAACTTGAACAGGAACATTTTCACATAAACCAACAGGAATAGAGGTAGATTTATCAGCCATTTGCAAAGATATATCAGTTGGTATCAACTTATCTAGATCAAGTCTCTTATAAAGAGAAAAAGGCATTACACTAACCCGCTCCCAAATCACATAGAGCAGTTCTAACATAATTATTCTTGATGGAACAAGGAATAGTCGGTATACCTGGGTCTCCAAGCTTCTTTGGAATCTTACCATTGAAGGAGTAATTAGCGAGCATAGTGGAAATTTCCTCATTGGGAATTTTCCTTTTGTTAGAGACAATATCTTTCATATACTTTGAATAAGGAGGCAATTTAATAGCATCAGTCAAAGGGATTTGCAAAAATAAAGGTTTCATCCAATCACAAAATTTATTATAATGTTCCTCCTCCTTTGATTTTAGTTTCTTAGCAGGAAAAGGCATTTGCTTTTGAACCCAAGGTTCTCTTTCATTACCATGTTTCTCAGTAATAAAATCTTCTTTAGTGTACTTTTTATTTTTAGCAGGCTTTTCAGGTTCTTTTTCAACCTCTTCTTTATCGGAATATCATCCTTATCATTATCTTTATCATGTTCATTACCACTTTCAGTTTCAGCATCAGAAATAGAAATACTATTAGGATCATTACAGGTTCAGAGGATTCTACAACATTCTTATGTTTCTTTTTCTTTTCTTAGATGGAGCACTAGTTTTAGTTAGTTGAGAATCTTGTTCAACTCTTTTGGGATGCCCTTCAGGATATAGAGGATCCTGGGTAGAAACACCACCTCTAGTTGTTACTTCATAAGCATGTTTTTCTTTAGAATTATTTACCAACAAGTCATTTTGCACTTTAGTAAGTTGATCAATTTGAGTTTGAACCATTTGAAAATGTTTAACAAGTATCTTAACATCATTGGAGGTTCTCTCCACAATACCATGCAATTCACTAATATCTCGAGAATTTTCCATTAAATGATTCTCTATTCTCATATTAAAGTTTTCTTGCTTAACAATATAATTATCAAACTCATCTAAGCATTGAGCAGGAGGTTTTGAATACGAAATATCTTCCCTAGTAAAGCGTTGAAGAGAGTGTACCTCAATCATGGATGAAGGGGGAGTTATCTCACATAAATCTTCTATAGGAGGTAAATTCTTCACATCTTTAGGTTTAATACCCTTCTCTTTAAGAGACTTCTTGGCTTCCCTCATATCTTCATCATTTAATTTAATCATACCCCTCTTCTTCAATATCGGTGTCGGGGTTGGTTCAGGTGTAGACCAATCATCATGATTCCGGCCTATTTTAGCCAATAATTCTTCAGCGTCGTTTGGAGTTCTTTTCATGAAAACACAACCAGCACAACTATCCAGGTATGCCCTAGACTCAATGGTTAGTCCACTATAAAATATATCAAGTAAATCATGCTTTTCCAAATCATGGTCAGGCTGAGCTCTAATAAGAGAGCAAAATCTCGCCCAAGCCTCGGGCAATTTCTCTCCATCTTCCTGGTCAAAATTATAAATTCTTTGCAAAGCAAGCATGTTGAGCACTAGGGAAAGTATTTCCGGAAGAAAACATCAAGCAATTCTTTTGGACTTTTAATAGAACCAGGAGGCAAATTATTATACCAAGTTTTAGCATCGTCCTTTAATGAGAAAGGAAAAATTTAGCGACAAAATAAGTACGCATCTTAACATCATCGAAAACAGCCACTAAGAGTAGATAACTCAGTCATGTGTTCAACAACACTTTCTTTTCAGTACCACAAAAGGGTGTTTTCTCAACAATAGCTATATGAGATAGATCAAGAGAAAAATAATCTTTATCCCTAATGTTTATAGGAGATGTCGCAAATTTAGGATCAGGAGATAATTTATATCTAACACATGTGCAAGCAACTTTTTAATTTTTCTTGCATCAGTAGTAGCATTGAATTTTTCAATAAAATCATCATCAAGCTCTACATAATCTTCATCAAGATCATCACTAGAATATTCAACAGACTTAGGTGAATTAACAGGTGTAGCAGCATTTTCATTAGGAGTTTCAGTATTTTCAATTTGTCTAGACTTAGCAATTGTAGCATCTAGAAAAGATCCTAACGAACCATCATTATCAAGCACAGCAGAAGCATCAATTATGAGAGGAATTTTCAGATTCAGAAGTACCAGCATTTGAAGCTTGTGGTGGTGAAACAAGTTTACTTATCACAGATGGTGAATCAAGAGCAGCAGAGGTACTAAGAGTTGTACCTTTTCTTGTAGTGGATGGTAATATGGCGATCTTAGTATCGCGAGGTTTACCCATGATGGAGAATTTGCAGCGAACAATATCAATCCAAGTGAACTTCCAAATAAAGCTATGCTCCCGGCAACGGCGCCAGAAAATAGTCTTGATGACCCACAAGTATAGGGGTGTCTTCGAGGGAAGTATTACCCGTTTATTGATTCGACACAAGGGGAGACAAAGAATACTTGTAAGCCTTAACAACGGAGTTGTCAATTCAGCTGCACCTGGAAACAGACTTGCTCGCAAGAGTTTATCAAGTAGCAACAGTTTTATAGCAGGAATAGTGAAATAACAGCGGTGAAATAAAGACAACAGTGATTATAGTAAATAGCAGGATTAAATACTGTAGGCACAGGGACGGATTAACGGGCGTTGCATGGATGAGAGAAACATATATAACAATCAAAGCAGGGGCATTTAGATAATAAAAATGGTATCCAAGTACTAATCAATCAATAGGCATGTGTTCCATATATAGTCGTACGTGCTCGCAATGAGTAACTTGCACAACATCTTTTGTCCTACCAGCTGGCAGCCGGGCCTCTAGGGAAACTATGGAAATTAAGGTACTCCTTTAATAGAGTACCGGAGCAAAGCATTAACACTCCGTGAACACATGTGATCCTCACATCACTACCATCCCTCCGATTGTCCCGATTTCTGTCACTTCGGGGCCATTGGTTCCGGACAACGACATGTGTATACAACTTGCAGGTAAGATCATAAAACAATGCATATCATGATGAAACAATAACATGTTCAGATCTGAGATCATGGCACTCGGGCCCTAGTGACAAGCATTAAGCATAACAAGTTGCAACAATATCATAAAAGTGACATCTACGGATACTAGGCACTATGCCCTAACAATCTTATGACTATTACATGACCAATCTCATCCAATCCCTACCATCCCCTTCAGCCTACAGCGGGGGAATTACTCACACATGGATGGGGGAAACATGGCTGGTCGATGGAGAGGCGTTGGCGGTGATGGCGGTGAAGATCTCCTCCAATTCCCCGTCCCGGCGGAGTGCCGAACGGACACTTCGGCTCCCGAGACGGAGTTTCGCGATGTGGCGGCTCTGGAGGGTTTCGGCGACTTCGACTTCTCCCGTGCGTTTTTAGGTCGAGGCCGATAAGTAGTCCGAAGGGGGCGTCGGAGGCCGACCGAGGGGCCACACCATAGGGCCCGCGGCCCCCTAGGCCGCGCCGCCTTATGGTGTGGGGCCCTCCTCCACCTCACTTGTCCTTCTCTCTCCGTATTGGGAAAATAGGGCCTTCTATAAATTCCGAGGATTTTCCCGAAAGTTGGATTTCTGCACAAAAACGAGACACCGTTCTGCTGAAAACAGCGTTAGTCCGTGTTAGTTGTATCCAAAATACACAAATTAGAGGCAAAACAATAGCAAAAGTGTTCGGGAAAGTAGATACGTTTTGGACGTATCAACAGGTGCTTACAATGCCGGTTACAAGGTTTGGCACCCCTTCGAAAGGGTGCAGCGACGGTTCCAAATACACAGCGTTTGGACAACGCTAGATATTAACTGCTAGGTAGTTTTCCTAATAGAAATCCTAACTGTCTTATTAGCTTAATTATGACCCTAATATATTCCTAACACTCCCCCTTGGACAAACGATGTCTTCAAAATCTTCTATGTCCGAAATTCTTCATAGGGTCCTTGAAAACTTGATCTTGTAAAATATATCTCCTCCAAAATCCTGTGGAAAAATATAAGGATAATATAGGAATCCGATATACCGTTGGTATAATAATTGTATCATAAAAAAAACCTATATGAGAAATCCGTTGGATAACTCATAAGAAAAGAATACAATATATTATTATCGGATGATAAATACTAAGTTCAGTCCTGGGAGATTACTCCCCCTGAACTTTGCAAATTTCTAAGTCGTCTCATACCAATGCCATGAATGCATTTTTGAAATGCAGCTTTTGGTAAAGACTTGGTGAACAAATCTGCAAGATTGTCACAAGATTTGGTTTCTAAAATATCAATTTCTCCATTTTTCTGTAATTCATGAGGAAAAAACAGTTTTGGAGCAATATGCTTTGTGATATTACTTTTAATATATCCCATATGCATTTGAGCAACACATGCAGCATTATCTTCATAGATAATAGTTGGTGATTCTAATGAACCTATACCGCATGAGGTCTGGATGTGATTAATCACTCTGCGAAGCCATACACACTCACGTGAAGCTTCATATAATGCAATTATTTCAGAGTGGTTAGTGGAGGTTGCTACTAAAGTCTGTTTAGTTGATTTCCATGAGATAGCAGTTCCACCATATAAAAATACAAATCCAGTTTGTGATCTAGCATTATGGGGATCAGAAAGATCCAGCATCAGTATAGCTAGTCAAAGTTCTGTCTTGATTTTTCTGATAGAATAAACCAAGATCTTTGGTACCTTGTAAATACCTGAAGATATTCTTCACTCCAGCCCAATGGCGTTTTGTTGGAGCTGCACTATGTCTAGCCAGTAAATTTACTGCGAAGGCAATATCTGGCCTAGTACAATTAGCAAGGTACATTAGTGCTCCTATCGCACTAAGGTATGGAAACTCAGGTCCCAATACATCTTCGTTATCATCCCTAGGTTTAAAAGGATCCTTTTCGATATCAAGAGATCTAACGACCATAGGTGTTTTGGATGGATATGATTTATCCATATTGAGTTTTTCCAAAACTTTCTGAATATATGCGGGCTGATAAACGAGTATTCCTGAGGGAAGATGCTCAAGTTGTAAACCTAAGCAGAATTTGGTTTTTCCCAAATCCTTCATCTCAAACTCCGTCATTAAATGATTGCGTGCTACAGATATATCTGCCGCGTTACCAATGATGTTGAGGTCATCAACATAAACTGAGATGATGCAAAATCCTTTTGAGGATTTCTTTATGAAAACGCATGGGCAATCATCATTATTTGAGTATCCTTTCTGAAGAAGGAACTCACTAAGCCGGTTATACCACATTTTACCCGACTGCTTTAAGCCATAGAGTGACTTTTGTAATTTTACACAATACATGTTGCGATTTGTGTTTGGATTAGGGATTTTAAGTCCATCGGGGACTTTCATATAAATATCCGTATCGAGTGACCCATATAGGTATGCGGTCACTACATCCATTAACTGCATTGATAAATTCATTTGTACTGCCAATGGTATTAAGTATCGAAATGTAATTCCACTCATTACAGGAGAATATGTATCGTCGTAGTCGATACCGGGTCTCTGCGTAAACCCTTGTGGTACTAGTCTCGCTTTATATCTCACCACCTCATTATTTTCGTTCCTTTTTCAAACGAAAACCCATTTAGCTCCCACAGGGAAGACTTTTTGAGGAGTAGGTATTACTTTAGAGAATACCTCTCTTTTATTAAGCGAGCGCAGTTCTGCCTCAATTGCCTCCTTCCATTTAGGCCAATCCGAGCGCTTCAGGCACTCTTTCATAGACTTTGGCTTTGGATCCAGTTGAAGGGTTTTAGCAATTTTAGAGGAGAAATATGTGTCGACAAGTGTAGTCTTTCTATTGTATGATTCTCCCGAATCGATATAGTTTATGGAAATTTCATTGATTTCTTCAGCACCGTGTGATTTCCCATAACAACGGCGTCTGGTTGTTTCGATGTCCCAGCATTAGAATTTGTGTGCACATTTATGCTAGGTTCTTGATGTTGAACATCATCTTGGTGTCTATCAACTTCAGGTTGATTTGCATTTACCGTCATAGATTTCCTTTGTTTCCGTGGTGGCTTTGGAGAAGCCTTTTCCCTTGAGACCAGATTTCTCCCCCTTTTATTTGCAATTGGGAGTTGAGTAGTTTTATTTGGTACCTCTACTCGTTCTGGTGCATTGACTGCAGGGATATAGGATTTAGTGACACCTTTGTGATCAGTAAATGCGTCTGGCAAGTTATTTGCAAAATCTTGCAAATCTATTATTCTCTGAACTTCAGATTCAGATTCTTTAGTACGTGGATCTAAGGATTGGATGCCTGTTACATTCCAATCTATTTCCTGGCATTCTTTGTGGTTTGTTTCTCCCCCTAATGCCGGGAAATGATCCTCATCAAAAATTGAATCAGCGTACCGGGCTGTAAACAGGTCCCCTGTTAGGGGTTCTAAATATTTTATAATTGACGGAGATTTATATCCCACATAGATTCCAATTTTTCTATGGGGGCCCATGGAGGTACGCTGCGGTGGTGATATCGGTATGTATACAGCGCAACCGAATTTTCGCAGGTGGGAAATACTTGGCTGATTGCCTCGTACTATTTGAAATGGGGAAGTTTCATGATATGCAGTTGGTCTGATTTGCATTAGATCTGCGGCGTGTAAAACCGCATGTCCCCAACAAGAGGTTGGTAAATTGCAATTCTGCAATAATGTTCTAGCAATTAATTTTACTCTTTTGATTAAAGATTCAGCCAATCCATTTTGAGTATGAACATAAGGTACAGAATGTTCTAGATGAATGCCTAAGGCCATACAATAATCATTGAATGCGCGTGAACTGAATTCAGCCGCATTGTCCATTCTTATTGTTTTAATCATGTGTTCAGGATGATTTGCTCTTAATTTGATAATTTGAGCTATTAATTTGGCGAAGGCATGATTACGTGTTGATAATAAACACACATGTGACCATCTAGTAGATGCATCAATTAGCACCATAAAGTACCTAAATGGTCCGGATGAAGGTTGTATTGGACCACATATATCTCCTTGAATTCTTTCAAGAAAATTAAGCGACTCATTTTTTAACTTTGAGGTAGGATGGCCTAATAATTAATTTCCCGGTAGCACATGCGGTGCATACAAAATCTGATGAATTGGGAAATCTTTTAATTGGTAAATTATGACCAATAGAATTGCTTATAATTTTTCTCATCATACCTATTCCAGGATGACCAAGGAGATCATGCCAAGTCTTGAATTTATCAAGATTTTGAAAAATTATTTTGTACGCAACATAAGGTACGGGTTTGATGTATGTAAAGTATAATCCGGATGAAAATGAAGGGAATTTTTCAAGAGTTTGTTCCTCATATCCGTCGCTTTTTGTTAAAAGCAAATATTCTTTCTTATCCATCTTAACGGTTTTAAGATGGAAATCATTTGATCGGATATCTTTGAAACTTATAAGGGTACGTGTTGATTCAGGATACAAGAGTGCATTCTGAATTACAATAGTAGTACCCATAGGGAGTGTGAATGTGGCTCTTCCTGAACCAATTATTGCTTTGTTACTCCCGGTTATAGTCATAACATCTTCCTTTCTCTTAGTAAGAGTTTGGAAGTATTTTGTTTCCCTTAAAATTGTGTTAGTGGTAGCACTATCCACTAAACATAATTCTTCTTCCATCGGATTTTTCCCGTAAGATTTCTAAAAATAGAAAGAGAATATTTTAGAATAAATTTATTTTATTCATATATTCATCAAATTACGTACATAGTATTTATATTACAAATTCAAAATAAATACATTACAATATTATGTCTGATTCACATAATACAATACATGTAGTCTGAAATACTTTATTCTACTTGTTGTTATACAATATATAACACATCGTAGTATTTGAATAGTAAGTGACATCAATTGTTTAGGAGATCAATTGAGGTCTCCAAAAACATCTTGGGTGTAGTCCACAAGCATGTCTTCATCTAGGATGATATTGTCCTTTGGCTTGAATTCTTCAATAGCACTTTGACAAGGACTAGCTTGAGGGTTGTCTTCAATGGCATTGAAGTGAGCTTCAGCCTTATTTCCATGAACTTGCTTCTCTTTTCCTCCATACTTCATGTATAGATCCACTAGGTGCTTGGGAATACGACATTTGTTTGTACGATGATTCGCACATCCACACCTTTGACAAACTTGAGAGTTGTCATTTTGATCATTTTTCTTGAAATGACCTTTCCCCTTAAATTGACCATTGGTCCTTTGACCATTATTCTTCCACTTTCCCTTGAATTTTCGGAAGTTCCTCTTACGGTTTCCGAATTTATTAGTAAAATGAGCATTAGCATGTGCTTCAGGGACCGGCATGGCACCCGTTGGGCGAGCATTGTGATTTTTCATGAGAAGTTCATCATGCTTCTCGGCCTGAAGTGCCTTATGAAATGTAATGCCGCATACTTTGCCACTTGGGGTATTTCTGGAGCATTTTCGGGGGGTGTGATAATCACGGGACCAAGGCCACGACCGTTTAAATTTATTTTCATATCCATAGCCCATGATAGATAGTTACTTCCATCAAGTTGTAGTTCTTGGAATTCTTTTTTACTGATGTCACCCATTTTTCCTGCATGTATGATCATGCATTTAATTAATTTTACTTGATAGTAAAATTTATTTTGGTAAACAACAAATTTGTTCTAGAGGAACAATTTGAACGCGGATGAATTTAGAGCGCGGAATAAAATTGTTGTACCAAATAACAAGTTATGACATGCTAGAGGCAAATATATTAATAACATGGCACATTACATACTTGTAATCTCTAATAGACATAAGGTCTAATATTATGTATTTACGTAACAACACATTGCTTGACCGAATAATAGACAAACAAATCGTTCTAAACAGAAGTTTACGGAGCATTTGATACTGCTACAGAGGTAGATATACAGATGCAATTTCACGTAAATAAATTTTTTTTTCTGCCCAACACGTGGGCTTGGATCAGCGTCCAGAAGACTAGAAGTAGGAGCGACTTGGGGAATAAAAATTCCGTCGTCCTCCTCGCCTTATCTTCTCGACTCTTCTCCCAGACCAGCGCACACTAGTACTACTTCTTCAGCGGCCGCTCGATCCCTCCGCGGAGGAAGAGTGGTGGATGGCCTCGTTGATGCGCAGTTCCGCGACGCGGTTGGTGAGGCCGAGGGCCTCGGGGCACCAAGTTCCTCTGCGGATGCCGGCGGGGCGGGCCGCCATGGCCGACGCGAAGCGACGGAGAAGCACCCTGGCCTCCGGCGAGGGAGTGGGGAGGGCGAGGGACGGCGCTGGCGGCGCGTCCTCGTTCCCCTCCTCCATTTATTCTGCTGCTGGGAGGTTGAGGTCGGGGAGCGTCGGGGCGACGTGAGCAGCGGCTGCGACATGGTTCTCCTCCTCCATCTCCGGCAAGGGGTCGTAGCCCGGCGGAGCGAAGTGCGCCGGCTCCTCGCCGGAGGGCGTTGGAGATGGGAGGCAGGGGCCGGTCCCGTGGCCTACCTGGTAGTACAACAGTGGAGGCAGCGCCTCAAATTCCTCATCGCTGAAGTCAATCTCGGGGTCGTCGATGAGCCATCCGGCGCTCGGCCCGCCCAGCAGCCATTCCATGGGCGGGACTACGAAGGCCGGTGGAGGGGGCAGCAGGTCGTCGACATCGGCGGTGATGTTGGAGGCAGAGGCCCCATCCTCATATTCGGCATCGACAACATGTTCTGCAACAACTTCCGGCCCGACGGCGATCTCCGGTGCCGCAACGGCGTTTGGTACTGCGGCGACAACCTCCGCCACGGCACCAACCTCTGGCGCGGCCGGAATCTCTTCCCGGGGCACAACTGCCCTGGTACTTGGTCGTGGTGCTCCAGGGAAGTGGCGGCACTGCACCCAACGGTTACCACGGGGGTGGTTCCGGTTGTGGTGGTGGCGGAAAACACCACCAGGGCCATAGCGACGGCGAGGGGCTCCAAGCGGTGCCCTGCGGTGGTGGAGGCCACCGTTCTTGTTATGGCGACGCTGAAGGCAGCGGCCAAAATTCCGGCCGAAATTCCGGCGACGTGCAGTGGCACGGCCGAATGTCCGGCGACGAAAATAGGAGCGGCGATGCTCCCTGGCAACAAATCGTACAAAGGAAAAAGCTAGTTCCGGCAGCGGCCGGAAAGCCATTCTTTTCTCACCTTTCTCTGTTCTTCTTCTGGCATGTGCTCTCCTTTTCAGAGCATTACGTGCGTGATAACGTGAGAAGGAACAAAGAATGAAGTGGAATGATTGATTCTATTGATTGTGACTGTGGGGTATTTATAGGTCCCCAACAGGTGCTTACAATGCCGGTTACATGGTTTGGCACCCCTTCGAAAGGGTGCAGCGACGGTTCCAAATACACAGCGTTTGGACAACGCTAGATATTAACTGCTAGGTAGTTTTCCTAATAGAAATTCTAACTGCCTTATTAGCTTAATTATGACGCTAATATATTCCTAACAGTATTTTTTTGTGCTGGAAGTGGGAGACGCATGCATGCTGAAGCAATTAATACATGTGCTGAGTGGTGGGGTGGCAAAGGACATGTGCTCTGGGTAGGTGGGTGGGTGGTGGGGTCGTACGATATGATGGTAGCAAACTTGTGTGCCGGACGTGGGTGGCCCGACGATGGACGGTGGCGCATCAGTTGCTGTGCGCTATAACTAACAGTGCCTATAGATACCAATAACGCACCACGGCGCAGGTGTTCCACTACTATCTTAAATAGCAATAGCGCATGTATATATAGTGCGCCATTGGTAAGTGCAGGAATGGATTAAATTTTGGTTACATATAGTAGTGACGCACACTACATCACGAGGTGCGCCATTGGTAATAGGTTAACAGTGGAGCACCTTGAAGTGGCAATATCGCAGTGCGCCACTAATAGTGATCTTACGACTAGGCCTTTTCCTAGTAGTGATGTCCCTTTTAAAAGAAAAGGACCAAGCACTAATGAAAGGTGTTACATTAAAAAAAAAGAGAGTTCCTATGCTTCCCAATCTGCCAACAAGCAGTGGCAAACGCTTCGAAGAAGAAAGGTCTTCCCAAGTTGCATCCTGCAGTGGCGATCAACTTAGGGAGATCCAGGCTGTCATTAATTATCATATTGACAGCTTGCCAACATTGTCTATTGAAAGTGCAGCTCCATAAAAAATGACCCCTAGTTTCAATCAATAAAAGAATCATATGCTCGTTCGGCTTACTACAAGAGGGAAAGCACACAAAAAGGAAGTGCAAATGCAGCCCCCTTTTAATCGGCATTGCGAACTGTTTTTAATGACAGAACACAACCAAGAGTATTGTGTCGTTCCTAGTGATAGTAGTAGTTGGTCACTGAGTCTATTGGCATGGTCACATTACCCCTGCTTATGACAGTTTGGAACAATTCTTATAAGTTTTCTCAGATCCACAAGTTTTGATCAAATCGTTCACTGATAACTATCAATGAATTACACCATATGTGCATAAAGCAACTGCTGTTACTACAGATGAATCGAACCCATAACTCTATCGAACCTTTCAGAAAGGGAGGTTACTGCCTCGTGTGTGCTCGGGGCAACTATACCTACAATATCGTTGGCAGGTACAGAAGAAGGCTCCCCAGAAATAGAAGTGTATCCAACAGAGGTACCCGCAGTTGTTTCTGTGTCGCAATTAGGACTTGATGCCTTTTCTGCTAGCTCGCGTGCCATCTAAACATACAATCAAAATAAATTGTAAATCCGTTAAAATATCTTGTTAGAAAATTTATTATGGATGTAACGACAAATGAACAACCTTTAGCTCATCAGGAATAGTCCATTTAGATTTGTTTGTCATTTTGTTGTGATAGTACCTGAAGTAATAAAACAATGAAGCTCCCAAATAAAGGAAATGCATGACACTGACCAAATATGAAAATATTAGTGGCCAAGAATTTCAGTATGTACCTACGACCTTCTGGTGTAGTATATTCTTTCCAGTCCGTTGTCGCATCAGCCCTCTGTTACATCAACAAAGGTATGTAATCAAAGCCATAAAACCAATTTAACACAAACCAAAGAAGAACTGAAGTGAAATGGTAGCACAAGACACTAACATGATTTTGTAGCTACCATATGCACTGCCCTATGGAGGGATATATATAAAGATTTCTCGATGTTTAACTAAAAATATTTAGGATATGAAATATAACAAAAGGTAAATAAATAAAATAAAATAGTCAAAACGGGAACAAAACAATTGCACATATCACATTAAAGAAGTCAAGATGCTATATAGATTTTTTTTTATTATTGGGACAAAGTGTTATATTACTGATAGTGCTACTGATGAAACAGAGAATAATCTTGTAGTTTTATTCCATTGTGCCATTCAATTTTAGAAATTTAGATACCCGTCACACTAAACTGGAAAAGCGTATGTAAAACACAGGCACATACGCAGAAAACTTCATATGTTACTGGTGCAGATCAATAATCACCGCACAAGGAAAATCTAAAGTTTTAGTACGCCTAACATCATGGAGAGTTGGAGTATCTAGCAACACACAGATGCGTTGTACCAGCTAAACATCAAATGATAATCATGAAAAAATATTTTGAGGTATAAAATTAAGAACCAAAGATGAAAATAGAAAAAAAGGAAATTACAGGAAAGACTTTATGGGAACAAAGAAAACGGTGGTTAAGCTAAGAAAAAAGTACACATCATAGCTAACCTCCAAAGGTGTCATCATCTCAGCAGGCTTCTCCCAGCTTGAAAACTTTGTCCTCTTATTGTAAAAGTACCTAGATAAAGAATGATAGCAAGCAAAACCGATAAGCAAAAGAGATGAAAAAAAAGCAACAATAGAATCACGACATACATCCCAAAGGAAGTTACTGGTTGAAATAGAAAGCAACATAAAGATGACCTACTTCTTCCCATCCCCTGAAGTGTACTCTCCCCAGTCCGAAGAGCCAGGTTCAGTTGAGCTAACCTGCAGATTTACAAACTGAGTTAGGTAAAGGATATCCAATTTTATGAAGAACACAAAATGGATTGATGTGCCAGACGCCTTGAACAATCCATAGTAGACCAAAATCAAGTGACAGAATCATGGAAATGAGCCCCAGATGGCAGACAGTACTTACTGAGGGCATTGCAGTTGACACAAAATGATGCTCAGTTGTACCGCAGGATTGATCTAGATAAGGAACCCATACTCTTTCATGCTGAAATGTAGCATTACTGACTTGTCAGCAAGGAAAGACATTTTATGCATATACTACTGGAAGAGAGAAGCATTTGATATGTATACATCTCTGGTTAAAATAGCCGGCTATAGCCGATAGCTGCGAATTTTTTTGAAGCTATGAAAGGCTATAACCGGGCTATAGCGGGCTATAGCCATATAGCCGATTTACTAAATAATGAATTTTTTTTGGCAGCATATAGTCATATATATATATCAATAATTCACAAATTAATAACATAATAACATCTTCACATAGGAGATACAAATAATAGTTCACACATAGCTAAATACATAGTTTTGTCCAAATATTACAACATCACTAGGTAGTTTAAGACATAGTTATGCTTGCCGCTCGGCTTGGTGGCTATTTTGCCAAGCAAATGGGCCGGTCGACTGAAATTTTTGGTCCAAAATTTTGGGCTCATTGAGCGAAAAGTTAGCGGCTATGCGGCTAAATTAAGGCTAAATAGCCTTAGCCGGGCTATTAGCGGCTATTAGCGGTTATTTCTATTTTAGCCTCTAAAGGCTCTAGCTATAGCCGCTGGCCTCGCGAAAGGCTATAGCCCAGCTATAGCCGGCTATTTTAAACAGAGGTATACATTGAAGTAAAACAGTGAATAACGTACAGTATAAAACTGAGGCTCGATCACATCCATCATGGGCATATATCCAGCAGGGAACACAGCTCGTGATACAAGCAGAAAATGACCGGGTTGAGGCATATAGTTCCTAGGTTGCAGAAAATCTTGCATATGCGCTGGTATGTCCATGTTTGCTCCTGGCATGGCTTGACCAACAGTTCGAAATGGTTGTTGTACCGGTTGCATCAACTGAAGATGGAGCATGTGTAACAAAACATAAAGTAAGAATCATATAAGTCAGAACTGAACTACTCAAATTAACACAAAAATACCAAATTAAGAAAAAAAGAAAAATTCGCAAATCATCCCACAATTTCCAGACATATAGAAACATTGGTGTGTCATACAATTGCCTGTATCTCAGTAGACTAGAAAAAATTGCCTGTATCTCAATAGAAAAATCGAGTCATGCTCGGAGTGAGCCGCATGACTATCTGAGCAAACCATCCCGACTAAATATAATTGTGATGGCATACGAAGCTACACAACACAATCGGCACAGAGTCGCGCAAACCCAATTCCTACTTTTATACTCTATTGCCACCGCCCTATGTACAAAACTATCCAGTTTGCACAAACAGAACATTAATTAATACTAGTATGTGATGTGTCCTACCTTAGTTCTACTAGTGCTATGAAAAAGGATTTAGAACAGTGGTACGTCTATGTATCAATTAACTGAGATTTTCTTAACCATGAGTAGATTTAGAGAAGTGTTATTTCAGCTTAGGGAAAATTGCAATGCCGAAAAAAGAGTAAATAGTATAGATATTGGGCATGTCATTACAGGCAGGCTCGGGCCATTTATTACTGGCAATGTCCGATTTAACCATGCATCTACCAATGCAGCTCACTAATTTATTACCGGAACGCAATAGTAACAATCTTGCCTGGCAATTAGAATACCTGAAACCTTTTGTTTCTGGAAATGTCAGGATCGGTTTCTCCTAACAAACTTCTGTTGGCCAAAATGAATCAAATTATTGGACATAGCACATGTTAATATGTTAATCACTGAAAAGAGTCACTTCAAATATACTACCTCTATCCATAAAAGGGTGTCACAAATTCGTTTGAATTTGGATCTATGTTGACATTCTTTAGTGTATAGATATATTCGAATTTAGAAAAATCTCATCTTTTTATGAACAGATAGAGTATATTGGATTGCGCGGGAGCAAGTAGCTAGAGGAAAGTACCCATCTACTACGAAGCTCGAGGGATGAAACCCGACGGGGTTCAGAAAAGAACCTAATGGAAGTGACGGCAGTCGATCGGAGTTGTCGGCGGCGGCGCCTAACCTGCAGCGTTGACGGCCCTCAGCTGCACCTGTCCTGCGGCGGCGGCCGGCGACCGACGAACTCCGGTGGCACAGCCCAAGAGGTCGTTGATGGTGCGGCTAGGGCTAGGTGGAAGAATAGATGAAGTGGAAGAGACCTGGCCGTGGACAATTCATTTGAGTTACCTTTTCGTAATATACCGGAGCGGACATGTATTTGTACTCTAGAATCGGACCGATGACCGACATGTATTTGTAGTTTTGTACTCGGCATATGTCAGGACCGTAAAAAGAAGAGAGATCGCAGGGGGCGGCTAGACGGCAAGGCAGCAGCGGCCGTTTCGCGGACACGCACCAAACCCACAGAGAAAAGATAGTGATAGGAAGTGCTGTCCGTGGGCAGGACGACGGGAATCATTCAGGAATCAGGAAGAACTCGGCTGGTTGAGGTCAGGAACAGCGAGAACCGGGACAGGGGAGAGTAAGGGTTTATTTACTCCTCCTAGATGCTAGCTTTCCCCAATTTCGAAAAAAAAAGCTTTCCCCAATTTCGTTTTCAATCTGGCGCTTGTGTATTCTGGAGGCTTCCCCAGTTAGGCTTGGCCGACCGCATATGTGGCACGCGAGCCGTGGTGGCTGTTGCGCCGAATTGCGACCGCGTCTTGGGGGACAAGTCCATCAATAGGACTTGTGTTAATTTCCGTGTCGAGAGGGTTTAGCATCTTACAAGCTACTATTTTGCAACTCTTTTTACATGATAATTCGACTCTCTTTTGTAATTTTGTATACGCGCAGCTAGATGCTGTATTTTTTCTGAGCTGGAGTTTTACCAAATGTTCTTAAATAACATAGTCCATTCATTCCTTGACTGTACATATTTACATCATCGTAGCGGTTAGCTGTTAGTTGATGTAACTATCTTGCATTGACAGGGTTTATATATGTTCTTGCAATCATGGCCTTGCAATGTTGGGGGCCTCTGCTGAAGCCGCAAATGGTACAAGTGTCAAGCCCTTCCCTAAGCGCGATGCAGATTGCAGGTTTGCTTTAACACTAGTCATGTTTCATTTTTTGAATGATTGATCAAACTAGCTGGACGTCTCTTTGTTCTTATCTTTGTGTCCATACCCGGCTATCGGCATTGCATCTATTGGCAAAGTCTTCCCAAAAATCATTGTATGTTTGCCATTTTGTTTCACCTGCTCAAATAATAAATGGTCCCCTGAGTGTGATGTTTAAATTTTGAATTAATCTAAATAAAAATGCTACAGATGTAATATTCCATTGGTCTATTTTATTTTAGTTCTGGAAACAAAATAATAGAAGAAAAAGACTTTCCAGGTTCCATTTGAATGTATCATCAACTGTATAGATTTTCCCTGTGGAACCAGCTGAAATGTAATGTCTTCTAATTATCTAAAAATCCACAGGCTATGGAACTGCATTTGCAATGGTGGCAGGAACGACCTTGCTTCGGCAACCTTCTCTTGGATCACATGTTGGCGGTCACATAACCACCCGTGTGTCTCACAGGACCAGGAGGCCTCCCAATGTGGTCTCGATGGCACAACGACAGAACGCTAAGGTACTGAAACACGATGTTCTACGAGCAGTACACGTTCCCCTGGTTACCCCTGGCATTGGATTGCGCTTGCGATCATCGCGAGATCAATGTTTGAGGAATTCTATATCGAGGGGGAAAAAGAAAGCCCATTTTACTGCCGGAGCAATGTTTGAAGATTTCACAGAGAAAGCTTTAGATGTTACCGCCCTCGCAAAACAGGAAATGCGAGCTATGGCAGGAATGCACAAGGATGGGCAATTAGTGAGTCTCATTGCAGAGGCCATTGTCATAGTTGCCGTGGGATATATGTTGGATGAGGTAAACTCTATTTAGAGTAGTATATATTTTAGGAAGTGGGATTGCACTTGATTGACACAAATTTATCTTGCATCCAGATCTATCGCAGAATTTGTGGATCCACAAATGGTGAAACTGTTGATACAGGAAGCGGTGGAACTAAGGTGTCAATACTTGAGGAGTACGGGACAAATCTTACAAGATTAGCCCTGGAGGTACCATACTAGCCTGACTGCTCATTGCAAGTTTTCAGCACATATGAGAGAATGTTGAAAGAGAGCTGATACCATATTTTTATAGGGAAAGTTAGAACCTGTTGTCGGAAGGGAAAACGAGATCAAGAGTGTAATAGGTATCTTGGGAAAAATGAATAAAAGGAATCCATGCCTGATTGGAGAGCCTGGTGTTGGAAAAACAGTGATTGCCGAAGGTCTTGCGCTACGCATAGCTACCGGCGATGTGCCTCAAGCAATTGAAGGAAAAACGGTTCGTGCTCATTCCGACAACATATCTTCTTTTGACCAAATTGATACCTCTCTTGTACTAAATCTGTTTGACCTGTTGTGCTCCTTGGATGTGAGATGAATAATTAGCACTTGTTAATATGGCAGATTATCGCCCTTGATTTGGCACGTCTACTTGCTGGTACCAGATACCGTGGACAGTTTGAAGAAAGGTTGAAGAATTTGATGGAAGAAATCAAACAGAATGGTCAGATAATAATTTTCCTTGATGAAGTTCACACGCTGCTAAGAGCAGGAGCAACGGAAGGTGGTGCAATGGACGCTGCCAATATTCTGAAGCCAGCACTGGCCAGACGCGAAATTCAGGTACGCAGATGCATGGTAGTCGTGGATTACTTCCTGAACTAGTATCACAGCAATGTTCATAATCAGTTGGTCGTGCAAATATTGTCAATAATCAAATAAGACCTTCTTGATCTTTTGCTAGAATGCTGAACGTAAGTTTTGTTGTTAGTGTATCGGAGCTACTACATTCGACGAATACAGGAAGTACATTGAGAAAGACCCTGCCCTGGAGAGGCGTTTTCATCCTGTGAAAGTTGCAGAGCCCACAGTTGATGAAACCATAGAAATCCTCAAAGGGCTCCGGGAGCGATACGAGATCCACCACAAGGTCCGGTTAACAGACGGAGCACTGACCGACGCTGCTCTACTCTCGCAGCGATACATCAGGTTTCTGAATTAAGAGAATGCTAGTGTATCATACAAACCGGTTGATCCTATTCGTTGTGCAAATTTCAGTGAAAGATAGCTCCTCACTGTCTTGATTTGTTTGCAGTGATCGTTTCCAACCAGACAAAGCAATCGACTTGCTTGATGAGGCGGGATCTCATGCCAGGCTACAACATGGCAAGGTAGTCTTGAGGCGCCAATGTGTTCTCCAAAACTTTGCATCCCTGCAGTTTACATGATGTAACAATCTAATAATTGAAAATATACTTGACAGGTATCTGAGCAAGTTAAATATCTAGACAATAAGCGCAAAAAAATTATCAAAGAGAAGAAGCACGCCTTGAGCTGCCTGCAGTTCAAGCTGGTAATCAGCCCGCGTCTTGTCTTAATGGATTAATCACCCTGCCACTTTTTTTTTAAACAGAAGGCCTCATGGCCCGGCTTTATATATAAAGCCCTCATGGCAAGTCAATAATACAGAAGTCCAGTCTGATACCCACACTCACCACACACACATACGACCACAAAGTGCATAGACCACACAGTTCACCAACCATAGCCCATAGACTCAAGACGATACAAAGAACAAGACACAGTAGTAGCAGTAGAAGCCCCTAGGTGACCGCCGCCTCCTGTCCTTCCCTTCTTGTTCTTGCATGGAGTCGCCTAACCCCAACCAGCACCTCGTCCAGCACCGCTCTGTCCCTCTGTCTGGCCAGAACCCTCCAGCTCTGCATATAGATAGACATTTTATAAAGCGCATCAGCAGGGCTGGAAATCGTCTTTCCTTCCATAGCTAGCTTGTTGCGAATGTTCCAAAGCGACCAGCATAGCGCCGCAAACGTGAACCAAGCTATCCTACGCAAGGAAGGCGAGAGCCCCTGGGCGATGGTAATGAAGTCACCGACCCCTGTCGGGTTCCAAGAGCATGGTAGAAGTTCCCTAACTCCAGCCCACAGAAAACGAGCTAGATGGCATCTGAAGAAGATGTGGTCTCCATCCTCCAGCTCACCACAGAGTGCGCAACTGCCGTCAGATGGGCCATTCCTTCGGGCCACCTGGTCCGCCGAAGGGAGCCTCCCCCGAACCAATTGCCACAAAAAGACCCTGATCTTCGGGGGGACTTTGGTCCTCCATACTTCCCTAAAGTATGTGACCGAGGCCCCTTGAGACATCCGAAGGTACATCGAGTGAGTCGAATACACCCCAGAGGGCTCAAGTGCCCACGAGATCAGGTCCTCGTCGTTTTGGATCGGGTGGAGATCAAAGATCCTGCAGAGATTCTCCCATTCCACCCTCTCCTCTAGACCGAACGTCCTACGGAAACGGATGTGCCATCCCTCGGCCGACCTCACGGCAGCCACCGTGGCAAAGTGGTTGTCGCAGCAGGCAAACAGCTTAGGAAACTGCTGGTGTAGAGGGCCCCTACCCGTCCACCAGTCCAGCCAAAAGTATGTTCGCCTACCATTCCGAACCTTGTGGCGAGCTCCCAGCTTAAAGTGCCACTTCAGCTTCTGAATGGAGTTCCAGAACTGAGATCCCTTAGTTTTAACCAACGGGGAAAAGAGATCATGATCTCCCAGGTATTTAGCTTTGAGGAGATCAACCCAGAGACCCTCCTCATTTTGGTACAGCCTCCATAACAATGTCAGTCATTCATTCTAATTTCACTTCTGTTATGTGATTACAGGCGGCAGAGCTTCGCGGCAAAGAGCTGGAACTCCTGTCCATGATCACGTCCGCCGGGCCGATGGTCACCGAGGCTGACATTCAGCGCGTGGTCTCCTCCTGGACAGGCGTCCCGGTGGAGAAGGTCTCCGCGGACGAGTCTGACCGGCTGCGCAACATGGAGGCGACCCTGCACCGGCGCGTCATCGGGCAGGACGACGCCGTGACGGCCGTGTGCCGCGCCATCCGCAGAGCGCGCGCCGGCCTTGGGAGCCCCCGCCGCCCGATCGGCAGCTTCGTGTTCGCCGGCCCGACGGGCGTGGGCAAGACAGAGCTGGTGAAGGCGCTGGCGTCCTGCTACTACGGGTCGGAGGATGCCATGGTGCGGCTGGACATGAGCGAGTACAGCGAAAGCTTCGCGGCGGCGAGGCTGGTGGGCGCGTCCCCGGGCTACGTTGGGTACCAGGAGGGCGGGCAGCTGACGGAGGCGGTGCGCAGGAGGCCGCACACGGTGGTGCTGCTGGACGAGATCGAGAAGGCCCACGGGGACGTGCACAACGTGCTGCTGCAGGTCATGGAGGACGGGCGGCTGACGGACGGCTGACGGACGGCAAGGGGCGGACGGTGGACTTCAGGAACGCGCTGATCGTCATGACCTCCAACGCTGGCAGCGGCCTCTTCGTCGGGAACGGCGAAGGCAGTGAGGCGGTGACGAGCGTGATGGTCGAGGAGGAGATGAAGAGGAAGCACGGGTTCCCGCCCGAGTTCCTGAACCGGCTGGACGAGGTGATCGTGTTCAGGCAGCTCGGCAAGCCTGATGTGAAGAAGATCGCGTCGATCATGCTCGGAGAGGTCGTCAGCCGGGTGAGGGAGAGGGGAATCAGGCTGCAGGTCACGGAGGGGTTCAAGGAGCTCGTCGCCGAGAAAGGCTATGACCCGAGCTACGGCGCGCGGCCGCTGCGGAGGGCCATCGTGAGGCTGGTGGAGGACAAGCTCGCGGACATGATGCTCGCCGGGGATGCCATTGAAGGGGATTCCTTGGTTGTAGATACTGACTCAGCAGGGAAAGTGGTCGTGCACCGCCAGCACGATGAGCCACGGCCTCATTTGCAGACTCCCGAGCCTATTGCTGCCTAGTTTTTACTAGGAGGGATGCTCCGGTGCTCCCCCCTAAGTGAAGTTGAGGGGTCAAATTGAGTTTTTTTTTTAAGCGTTGGGCTCGCCCGAACCCATATCCAGCCCGTGTATACCCATATGTATGGATACGGTATATGTACGTCACGTTAAAAAAAAATGGAGATCACGTGAGCAGTTAATTAAGATCTAATCCGCGTAAAACTCGCCGATCGTCGTGCATGTGTCTTCTGTTGCCGCGATCGTCGTGAGGAGGAGGAAGTTGTACTCCTCCGTCGTCGGAAACCCTAGCGCGAGCACGAGCTGGTGGGGGTAGGGTTGATCTTCCTCTCGTGAGGGATCTGCCGCTGGCGCGTCGGCCGTCTCCGCCGTCGCCGTTGATCGCTCCAACCAGATAAAGTCTCCGCCGTCGTGCACGTCCCCTTGTGTTGCCGCGATCGCCGTGAGCATTTTACTCCTCGTTGGAATCCTAGCGCGAGCACGAGCTGGTGGGGGTAGGGTTCCTCTTCCTCTCGGGTGGGATGTGCCGCTGGCCCGCCGGCCGTCTCCGCCGTCGCCCTTGATCGCTCCAACCAGATAAGTCTGGGCGAGCGCGGCTAGGGTTAGGGCCGGCTCCTCTTTCCCTTGAGCGTGGCCTTAGCGGCTTCTTCCTCCTCGGACGCATCGATCGACCCCTGTGGTGGGGGTAGGCTTACTCCTCCGGCGCATCGACTGGTAGGTACGCACATGATAACTCACCTCTTGTTGGATCATGGTAACTTCTGAAAAAAATTTGATGCGGATGCACTGAATTTGTGATTTCTTTTGTAGCTACGAAATGGATGAGACGAGGTCTGGTGTTTGTGAGGTAGAGAGGGTTCCTGGAATTGGAGTTCATGGAGATGAGTCAGATAATTCTAGAACGGGGCTTGGTGATGAATCTTTTTCAGCGAGTGAGAATATTTTTGTTGGTTCAAGGTCAGATAATTCCATGAGCTCAGAGCATGGGAGGGAAGCAATTATTAATGTAAGTGTCTTTGATATATGCAATTTTTCATGGAAATCAAATGCAGAACAATAAATGTTTTAACATTGTCATGTTATCATTGAATATGTAGATGGACATTGACAATGATTATGAGAGAGATATTACTGAGGTTGCTTTGGACGATAACAGCAATGAGGTACATGGAGTGTAATTGTTATTTGATATGCAACGAAATGAGATTACAATTAAAAAGTGCGAAATAGTAATGAGGTACATTTACTTGTTGTCTTTAATTTTTGCAGGAAATATATGGACTTGAAAATGTGTATGACTATTATGGTGAATCCGACGTGGAGAATTGTTTTTATGATGAGTCAGTAGGTGGCAACCATTATGTGGAGCCAAAGCCGTCGAACAGCATGCAGGTATGTATTGGTTAATTACTTGTGGAAGCCAAAAAAATTAATAGACACATAATAAAATTAGAGTTTGATTGCTATGTTTTGCATGTGACAGTCCCATGTTGACGATGGTGATGATGCGAACCTCAGTTTAGCTTGTCAGGCAGAGGATACAATAGAGCTGTACATGATGATAAAGGAAATGACTTTTCCTAGTGAAGAGGCTGCATTCGAATTCTACAACAGCTATGCCAAAGATAATGGATTCAGCATCAGACTGGATAAGGTCAGATATAGCAAAAAAATTACTAGACATAGGCGTTACAGGCGTTTTTTGTGTTCGAGGGAAGGTGAGCGTGATCCAAAGTTGATGACCGAAGAGGGACATAGCCGGAGGCTCAGACCTCTGTCTCGATGCAACTGTGAGGCGCACATGACTGTGAAGCTGAATGAAAAACTTGGTATCTGGTACGTTGATAGTTTTGATGACAAGCACAGTCATACGCCCGCAAGACCGGATGAAACACCTTTTCTTTGGTCGCATAGAAAAATCAGAGAGCATCAGAAGGCTGAGATCTTAGCTATGGGAGCTGCAGGTATTAGGAAGCACACCATAATGGATTCCATGATTAGCAGAAGTGGATGGTATGGCGGCGTTGGATATGTCCGACGGGATCTGTACAACCTTTGCAGCAAGGAAAAGAGGAAACTACTTGCGAAGGGTGATGCTGCCACGACCATAGGAATTATGCTGAGCAGAAAGGAGAAGGACCCAAGTTTTTATTTCGACTACGACTTAGATAAAGAAGGACGGCTGAAGAGAATGTTCTGGTGTGACTCGCAGTCTGTACAGGACTATGAGGACTATGGAGATGTCCTTGTGTTTGACAGCACCTACAAGATGAATCGCTATCGTATGCCATTCATACCTTTTGTTGGTCTGAACAATCACCGTAGGACTACGGTTTTTGGTTGTGCCATAGTTTCAGATGAGACAGAAGAAACTTATGTGTGGTTGCTGCAAACATTTCTGAAGGCAATGTGTCAGAAGAAGCCTTTGAGTGTAATTACGGACGCCGACTCAGCGATGATTAGGGCAATCCGCACTGTATTTCCCGATGTCTGGCACCGCATATGTTCATGGCATGTTGAAAAGAATATGAAGATCCATCTCAGTCACAAGTCGTTGGGCGAGTTCCGGTCTATGTTGTACTATAGCACGTCCATAGCCGAATTTGAGCAGAGATGGCAGGCTTTTTTAAAAAGATGGAAGACGGAGAACACCGAAATTTGGTTGAAGAGGATGTACAGGAAGAGGCACCTGTGGGCTGCAGCTTTTCTGACAGAGGGTTTTTGGCTTGGTATGAAGAGCAACCAGCGGAGTGAAAGTCTGAATTCCTGCCTTCACCTGCACCTTGATGGAGAAATGACTTTAGTGGACATGATACTGCACTATGAGAATTGCATTACACGCATCCGTGAGAACGAGGCGCATGATGACTGCACGGCCTCACAGACATTACCTGTGCCCGTAACAAGCTGCAGGGATCTGGAGGTATTTGCTTCCCACGAGTTTACCCCGGCAAACTTCTATATATTGCAGCTAGATTTGAGGTCAGTTGGCGGCATAGTGACTTTGGAAAGAAAGCTGGGATGTGGGTCTGAAACTTTTGTCGTGGCATGGCATAATAAACCAAATAGGCAGTTCACCGTGGAATATACACCGGGAAATCCTGAAGAAACTATAAAGTGCAGCTGCAGGAGAATGATTCGAAAAGGACTCCCTTGCAAACATATATTCCATGTTCTATGTGTTCTGCAAATATCTGAAATTCCAAAGTGTTGTGTTCTTCGTCGGTTATCAAAAGATGCAAGAAATGGACTGCCTGCTAGGCGAACGAGTGATATGTTTGGAGTAGGTTGGTCAGGTACAGCGGATAGAATTGAATATAGCAAGGTTAGTGTGTTATCCTCGCAAGCTATGCATGCAGCATGCAAACACCCAACACTTTGGGCTCAGTTACAGGACAGTTTAAAGGACGTGATAGCAAAGGCGATTGAGTACGACAAGGAGGGTACGGTGGGTGCTGTTCCGATTTGTCTAAGCTCATTAGCAGTTGAACATGTGGAGGACCGAGAAGGAAACATAGTTAAGGTCCAGGATCCTATTAAAGTATCAAGCAAAGGTACACATAATAAAGACGATGACAACCGCCCCAAGTCTAAAAATGGAAGACCTCTATCGTACGACGAGCACAAAATTAAGTGCGGGGCTTGCAAAGAGCCAGGTCACAACCGACGCAGCAAGAAATGTAAACTTAACAACAAGTGAGTGCCCATAAGCTGTCATTTTTACATAATTGAAGATATGAACATTTTATAATTAGCATGTAATTTACAATCCAGGTAGTGGTCTCGTGCAGCATCTTCTGTTGAATGGCAACTCCATTACCTTGTACAAGCTTCTCCATATTAAGATGCATGTAATGGTGGCCTAAGTAGTGAGCATGCATATCTGTACACTGTGATCAAATCAATATCTTTTCACGTCTATGTGTAAGTACAGTCAGAACTTGTGTTAAACAGTAGGTAAATTGTGATCACGCATATAAGCTGTGAGAAATATTCGGTTGTACTACTAATTAATTATGCACCTAAACAGTTAACGTGGCCAGCTGAAGTTTCTGTAGAATTTTGAAGATTTATATTCAGCAAGTAAAACAGAAATGACAAATAAACAGTTAATCAGCTAATGTTTCATCATTACCGCGCGGGTTGGGCTCCGGGGACAGGCTTTTGGGTTGGGTTTGTTTTTTCTCACTGCGCGTTTACTGGGCTGTTTTCATGGCGGGCCTTGGCTTTCGTTTTGTTGGGCCGTTCGTATTTAACTCCGGTTGAAGCCTTGAACCCTCGACCGGTCCGTCGTTTCTTCTCCATCCCCTGTCGACTGTTCTTCTCCTCTCGTTGTCAACGTCGGAGCTTGTGGAGGTGGCCGTCTGAACCGGCCGTTGCAGAGAAGGGAAGAAGGTAAATCCAAACAGATCTGTTGGTTTTAGTACTCGATCTATTCACTGTGAGGCTTTTCATCAATTCTCTGTCAGTGCATGTCCTCTTTTTTCTTTCCGTTTCTATCCACCACCCAGATCTGGAAGTCCTTTTTTTGTATGTGCACGTGCTGTGCGGTCCTACTGCGGTGGTCCTTTTCTTGTACTTGTTTTTTTGTCTTTATCTATGTATTACTTTCCCCTACTTTTCTATCCCTATTATTTATGCTGGGTCCTAATGGAGCTTTTATTTGTATGCAGCATGTATGTTTTAGATGAGAGAAATCCTAAAACTTCTCCCCTTAATTTTTCCATTTCTCTTAATGGGATTAATTTTTCCCTTTCTCTTAATGCCGATACTAGGCTTTTCTTTCTAGTAATTATGGTCTGCATGAATTCTTATTAAGATTGTTTCTTTAGGCTTTGAGTCTAATTGATCTGTTTTGCACTTCTTAATGGTTTAGGATTTCTTTTCAGTAGCAATATGAACAATGTAGTAAACTAAGCATTCTCAGATGTACCTAAATAGAGTTTAGTTGTTTCTGTATGGAGTGCAGTAATGATAAATCTTTTATAATTCGTGTAGTATTTATTACTTGTGCACCTTTTTTGGTATGCAGAGAAATTATCCTGTTTCATTTTTTTCAGTGTACTTAAGAGTGTTTGTTCATTTAATGAATATGGTTTCTTGTATGAATTTAGATATGCACATTTGTATCCTTTATAATAATTTTGTATTCATATATTAGATGAAGTGCCCAATCTGTGGAAACCGTGATGGTGGTTGCCAACCAGCGTTCTTCTGCATTAATCTGCGTACAAACTTTGTAGAATACTCTGTAAGTTATTTTGATTTGCATTTTTTTCTAGTATCTACAATGTTAATTTGCCATGCAGCTAAATATGATATGTAGGGAAAATAGGTTTGTAAGATTACTAATGTAATTTTTTTTGCAGAACATCCCTTGCTATGTTAGGAAGTATATCAACAAGTCTGCTAGTAATACCTTGACTGTTGAGTCTGGGGACAGGGGTGTTTACCAATTTCTTCTGAACAAGATGGAAAAGAAGACTCGTATTTTCGGTCCTGACTACAACAAATTCCTCACTGATTATGATATGCATCTGAATGAGAAGATAAGATTTGATATCATAGAGGAAGAAGAAAATCTGTTTGTTACTGCACTAGACATTGAAGATAACTCCAAGGAATTAGTGAAAGGTAATTTGCAGTGACTTTTTGTTCATCTGTTATTTGTTTTTGACAAACTGCTCTTTTTCTGATGAATTTTTCTCTCATTGTTTTTTCCTGCAGAAGTTTTTCATTTTGAAGGAGATGCTAAATCCATCTTTATCTCAAAAACTGTTGAACTTAAAAATTCTGAGATCATCAATATCAACAGCCGTGTTAACGACCGTGGTCTGGGCCTTGGCGGTGTTTTTGTACATCGCTTATCTACATATGATGTTGCTTCCAATGCACTGGTAATTTTGTTGACATATGATTTTTGCGTGTCATTTTTGTATGATTGTCATTTTGAAGTGTTTTTTTACTTATATCACAGCGTATCCCGAAGACTATTGTATCTGTTCTTGACGTTCGTCCTAGTGGTGATATCTACTTTCTGAGGGGCGAGGATGATGATGACAGCCCTGCTGTGTACTACACATCCGTTGATGGCAGAATCAGGTTTAAGTCGGGTTGGACTGACTTCTGTGTTAAGAATAACTTGGTGGCTGGCCAGTTAGTCATGTGTTTGTTCTTCAAGATGGAGGGCATGCTTTTTATGTCTGTTGATGTGATCGAGTGATTACTTCCAGTAAGATGTAGGGGTTTAAGTTTCAGACGATGAACCTACTGTTTGTAAACTGGTGGATAATTTCACTCTGGTGTCTTTTGTGCAAATCTATGTAATCGTCGCGGCTACTTGAACTACCTCTCTCTTTTTATGTGAAATTGTATGTTATTTTGCTGAACTTCAGTAATCATGGAAGGATTACTGTGTTTATTATGTTTTTATGAGTGATTTGTACTGTACTATGTTCTCTTTATATTAGTCAATTAACTCAATTCTTGTAAAGCTGATTTGTAGTGGGTCGCTTCTCTTTTATGTATCCTGTTATTTTTCTTCAATTTTATCTATATTATTGCCTGCTTTCATGTTGGTTCTGTGTACTATAGTTTTATTCTTTCCTATAATGTTTCAGAATAACTCGTTATATTTTCGATTCCATTACAAATTTCTGAGAACACAAAGAATTTCTTTCGTAAATGATGTTAAAATAATAAACTAATATTCTTTTTTGCATGTTCGAGTTAGGTGCTTGGGTATAGCATGTCTTGGGCCGATAGAGTTGGCAGCCCAATTAAATATAAAGCCTAACTCGATGGGCCGTTTCTATTTAACAACGTGTTCCCTAACTCGCCGTTAGGGTTTGTCTGTGTTGCCTATGTCTCGCCGCGGGGGTGATCGGCGGCTGCACGCGGATCCGATGGACGGCGACCACGGATGGGCGAAGCTTACATCCGTTGTGCATTACAACATAGGGAAGATGAAGACTGCGGCAGCACATACCCTAGATGAGCCGGTTAGTACGTGATTATTTGCTGTTTTTTCAAAGAATTCTTCCTTAACCCATGATCTCATATGATGAAATATAGGATGATGACGAAGGCATGGTTCAGTTTGTTGATGTTTTGCCGCAGTATGAGTTTGATCCATTGTACTACGGTATTGAGCAGAACACAAAGAACAGGTGTGGCCACTCGGTGTTCCCTGCTCGGCGTGTTTGCAACGAAGGTTACGACACTGGCAGAAGGTTTTTGGGTTGTCCATATGAGGTATATTTTCAAACCATATAATTTCATGTGTGAACATTATTTCAAATGCTATGTTTTCATATGAAATTTTTTCTTTCAGGGAATACATACATGCGCGTATGTAGAGTGGGTTGACAGTGAATGGAAAGGAAGAGAAAGATATGTGATAGGCCAACTATCCGAGAAGATCAACAAGGTGCAGAAAGAAAATGAAGACAAAGAAAATACCTTCAAGATACAATTGAAAATGCAGAGAAAAGTGTTGAAGTCTAAGGACAATATTATTTGCTTCCTAGCAACAATGTGTGTTGCAATGTTTGGGTTAGTAGTAGGAATAATATGCAAGCATTTCAAATAGTTGTTTTATTTGCAACATATTCAAATAAGTCAGGTGTGTAATTGGAAATGTCGAGATGAAAAAATGTTTCTGTGTTTGCAGCTGAAAAAAATCATCAAACAACTATAGTTTTTTTTTATTTCCAACGATGTGGTCATGTCAAAATATCATGCAACTGTGTTTGTGTGTGTGGACGAAAAATTAAATGTGGTTTCAAATGTCCTCAAAATTTTCACACATGGTATGTAACACAAATAAACATGGAATGTGATGATATTTTTATCATTATGAATATTTTTGAATTAGTAGTGGACGCTCCATTGTTGGGAGGTGTCGAAAAGGGTTTTAGGGTGAATATGGGTCTAACTTGCACTAAAATAGATTCAAACACCTTGGATGGGGCCAATATTCTTGTAGATGGAATGGCTAGCACTGTGGGGCATGCAATGGTGCAGGCATGTGCAAGTGTGGCCTCACCCTAGCATGCCCATGTACCTGATTTGCCCAAAATCATGCATGTTTTCGTCTAAAACCCTATGTTTCGGGTGTCTGCGTGCAACTAACCATGGTGTACCTCACATTATTCTTGTAAACTTTTTTTAAATGTTTTTTTAATAATAATTGATATTACATACATGGGAGCCTGTAAAAAAAATTTGAGCTGATTTAGAGATGGTCGAAAAAATCACTTGCTCTACGACGGACCGTTTGGTATAACTTTAGCCACATTTTTTAAGCAAGTGATTTTTTCGACCTCCTCCAAATCACCTCAAATTTTATAGACATGGTATGTACCACAAACAATCATGGAATGTGAAGATATTTTTCATTTTAAGATATTTTGGAATAAGTAGTGGATGCTCCATGGTTGGGAGGTGCCGATACCAGGGTTTTAGGGTCAAAATGGGTCTACCTTAGCCAAAAAAATAGCAAACCACCTTGGATGGGCCCAATATTTGGCACACTTGTGCATGGTGGTGTGCCCCACCCATTTTGGCTTGGTGTTTCCAGTTTGGTTTTCACAATCATGGTGATCCCATGGTGGGAGGTGCCGATACAGGGTTTTAGGGTCAAAATGGGTCTACCTTGGCCTAAAAATAGCCAACCACCTTGGATGGGGCCAATATTTGGCACACTTGTGCATGGTGGTGTGCCCCACCCTTTTTGGCTGGGTCTTTACAGGTTGGTTTTTACATTCAGGGTGATCCCATGGTTGGGAGGTTCCGATACCAGGGTTTTAGGGTCAAAATGGGTCTACCATGGCATAAAAATTAGCAAACCACCTTGGGTGGGGCCAATATTTGGCACACTTGTGCATGGTGGTGTGGCCCACCCTATTTGGCTTGGTCTTTCCAGGTTGGTTTTCACAATCATGGTGATCCCATGGTTGGGAGGTGCCGATACTAGGGTTTTAGGGTCAAAATGGGTCTACCATGGCATAAAAAATAGCAAACCACCTTGGGTGGGGCCAATATTTGGCACACTTGTGCATGGTGGTGTGCCCCACCCATTTTGGCTTGGTCTTTACAGGTTGGTTTTTACATTCGGGTGATCCCATGGTTGGGAGGTGCCGATACCAGGGTTTTAGGGTCAAAATGGGTCTACCTTGGCCTAAAAAATAGCAAACCACCTTGGATGGGCCCAATATTTGGCACACTTGTGCATGGTGGTGTGCCCCACACTTTTTGGCTTGGTCTTTCCAGGTTGGTTTTCACAATCATGGTGATCCCATGGTTGGGAGGTGCCGATACTGGGTTTTAGGGTCAAAATGGGTCTACCATGGCCTAAAACATATCCAACCACCTTGGATGGGCCCAATATTTGGCACACTTGTGCATGGTGGTGTGCCCCACACTTTTTGGCTTGGTCTTTCCAGGTTGGTTTTCACAATCATGGTGATCCCATGGTTGGGAGGTGATAATAGGGTTTTAGGGTCAAAATGGGTCTACCATGGCCTAAAACATATCCAACCACCTTGGATGGGCCCAATATTTGGCACACTTGTGCATGGTGGTGTGCCCCACCCCTTTTGGCTTGGTGTTTCTAGGTTGGTTTTCACATGCATGGTGATCCCATGGTTGGGAGGTGCCGATACTAGGGTTTTAGGGTCAAAATGGGTCTACCATGGCCAAAAAAATAGCAAACCACCTTGGGTGGGGCCAATATTTGGCACACTTGTGCATGGTGGTGTGGCCCACCCTATTTGGCTTGGTCTTTCCAGGTTGGTTTTCACAATCATGGTGATCCCATGGATGGGAGGTGCCGATACCAGGGTTTTAGGGTCAAAATGGGTCTACCATGGCCTAAAAATAGCAAACCACCTTGGGTGGGGCCAATATTTGGCACACTTGTGCATGGTGGTGTGCCCCACACATTTTGGCTTGGTCTTTCCAGGTTGGTTTTTACATTCAGGGTGATCCCATGGTTGGGAGGTGCCGATACCAGGGTTTTAGGGTCAAAATGGGTCTACCATGGCCTAAAACATAGCCAACCACCTTGGATGGGCCCAATATTTGGCACACTTGTGCATGGTGGTGTGCCCCACCCATTTTGGCTTGGTGTTTCCAGTTTGGTTTTCACAATCATGGTGATCCCATGTTGGGAGGTGCCGATACCAGGGTTTTAGGGTCAAAATGGGTCTACCTTGGCCTAAAAAATAGCCAACCACCTTGGATGGGGCCAATATTTGGCACACTTGTGCATGGTGGTGTGCCCCACCCTTTTGGCTGGGTCTTTACAGGTTGGTTTTTACATTCAGGGTGATCCCATGGTTGGGAGGTTCCGATACCAGGGTTTTAGGGTCAAAATGGGTCTACCATGCAATTCTTAAACTTGTGTAGAAATTAATGGACGAAATAATTTAATATTTTATTAATGTTGTCCAAATTTACATATCAAAATTATTCATGATAAGTATAGATTATAATTTTGTTGTTTAATTTCGTGGGAACGGAGAGGAGGCGACGGTGACCTGTAAAGCTACGTGGCGAGGGAGCGGAGGCGTCGGCTCATATAAAAGCTTCGTCTCCCACATCTGCAGCCATTTCCCCCTGTTCCCCACCTCTCCGAGAATCTCTCCGCCAAAAAACCCTCTCCATCTCCCTCACTCCGCCGTTAGTTTAGGTTTTCGCCTCGCCGATCCACTCGATTCGGCGGCGATGGAAGCTGGGGGAGTAGCAGTTGGCGCGGAAGATCTGGAGAAGGCGGCGGTCATCGATGTTGCTGCATCGGCGGAGGCGGTTGGAGGCGAAGGCGGTGGTGGAGAGTCCAGCATTACGGCGGTCGCTGCGATGTCCACCGTCGTCGATGCCTCTGTCATCGGGTCGGTCGTCCTCGGCCCGGTGGTCGCGGCACAGGCGGATCTGGACGCGGACGAATCTGCTAGTGGGGGAGACGAAGGCGATGCGGGAACATCCACCATCGCAGGGGATGATGTTGGCTCAGCAGGCATCGTGGCGCCGGATCTGGTGGAGGAGGCTTCATCGTCCTTGGCGGAGAAGGCCGTCGAGGATCTGCCGGAGGAGAAGCCGGACTTGCAAATGGAGGTAACTGCTCGATCTGTCCCTTTTTTCCTGTGGATTAACGGGTCTACCAGGCTTAATTACTTACTCTGATAATGTTGATACTGGGTAGGTTATGCTCTGTGTTTACTCTGATGTTATTACGGTAGCAACTATGGAGCTTAACTGATGTTCTGTGTTGTGCCGTGTTGTTTGTTCATTTTCTCCATGTGTTGGATATTTCCACAAGGATCTGTATTGTACAAATCAGAGGGAGTAGTTGATGTAAGTGAGCTATGGCTGATTACAAATGCATAAATAAAGCATGACAGTGTTTCGGTACTTTATTATCAAATTTATTTAGTTCGCCGTAGGAAAATGCAGCAAATAATAAATGTTGATCAAAATCATTTGTAGTACAGAAGAATAAATATAGCATTTGAGTATGACATGATTACCATATCTTGTTTGTAATTAACAATTAGGACTTAGGAGTTAGGAGTATACATAAGATGATACAATGAAAGATTATTAAATATGATATGGATTATTGTTTCCTTTTTGCCTTTTTCGTATGCAAACTATTTCGATGCCTTTTTCCTTGAGGGGATTAATGCGTGTATTTATCTTTTTGGTATGCAGGCTGCGGAAGGGTCTAGGAAGAGGAAGCGGGAGGACGTGGAAGCGGTGCCTACTCCAAACCAGCAGGAGGAAGAACCTGTTGCTGCCGATGTAGCAAACCAGGAGGAGGTGGTCGAACCTGTGCCTCCACCAAACCAGGAGGAGGAAGATCCTGCTGTTGCTGATGCTGCAAACCAGGAGGAGGTGGTGGTGCCTGTGGATGGTCCATACCAGGACTTGGAGGAATCTGATGGCTCCCTGGAGGTGAGCAATATATTTAGTTGTGTACCCTTCCATCTATTTCATTTTGTTTGGTTTGCATCTGTAATTATAATTTGTACACATTGTTGTTGTCTAGTATGACTCCCAGGATTCTGCGGAGTCGGTTGACAGCAGGAACATTGGGTCATTCAAAAGGAAACTCCTGGAGAAGCTGCATAATGGGGACCTGCCTTTCAAGAAGCGTGGAAAGTACTTCTGTCCATGGCACAAGTCGAAGCCGAAGGGTGGCAAGCTTGATCATCTCAGGCAGCATGCCGAGGAGCTTGCCATCTCTGGCACCTCTAGGCAGATTAGGGTAGAGCATTATGGACTGGTGCTGGTGCTCGCTGTCGAGGATGATGCCTAGATGTTGTGGACTGATGTGATAGTGTTGCTTTTGCTTTATGGTGTTGAACTATGTCAGCAATGAGTGTTGAACTAAGTTTGTTTTGTAAATAACTAAGTTATTTTCCTAGTGTGATCATCTATTATATTGATGATCTTATTTTGTGAATCTGTGTGGAACTAAGTTATGTAATTAAGTATAATCTATGTATTGGTGTGCTGATGCTTAGCTATGTCTTGGCTTTGGAATGATGGTGCTTGCATGTTACATCCATTTGCATCATCTGGTGCAACATGTCATCTGCATAATTGTGCCGACAAAAATGCTGATGGCTTTGGAATGCTGGTGGTTGCATGTTTGAGCACTTTGGGTCGACTTGGTTGCCCTCCTCTACAAATTAGCTATGTCTGCACTGTAATGTGCATAGCTTTTCCAATTTTATGCTGTAATAGAAAATTATTATTAACAATATAAAGGAGTATACTCAGTCGGGCCGCATTAGGATAACATAATAGTTCCGGTGGCCCAGTTTTGCCCAAATGGAAAAGCTAAAATATAATGCCTGACGGCCCATCCCGCACCTATATACAAGCTCAACGCTTTTACCCTAATCGTGTGTGTGCCTGATAAATTCTTCCCATTATTTTGCCGTCGCCGCCTCAGAACCCTGCGTACCATTGTGGAGCTGTCGTCGGAGAGAGGTACGATAAAACCCTATGCATATCCGTTCGGCAGTAGATCATGAAAATTGATCATGTACCTCTCCTCTATTCTCCGTGTGGTTGTTTCTGAAAATTGATCAAATTGTCGACAACACATAGATCTCATACAGTAGCTGCAGCAATTATTGGCCAGTACATGCGCCATGTTAGATCTGTTTTTCATCTGATGTCCCGAGCCAAATATGCATTCATTTTTCTCATCTATTTGTCGACTACACCTAGATCAGCTTCAGTAATTGCAATCAGTTTGTCAACTATTTGTCGATAACACCTATATCTGCTACAGTAAATGCAATCAGTTTCTCATCTATTTGTCGACAACACCTAGATCTGCTACAGTAACATGCATTACAATAAGATTGAATATTGTACATTTTGAGGACATACTATTGAAGTTGTCATGTAACATATGTTATAGATCATCATGAATGCTACATTAAATGCATTTTTTATAACTATGTTTGATCACTCGTAATGGTATGAAGGTCAACATGGACGCTCACGTACCTGCAGTTGTTGCTCCTGGGGATGCGCAGAAAAGAATTACTATGAGAGGTAAGAATTATCCTTCCAACAATATTGTTTCAGTACATATATTATTGTTCAGTAATTTCCAAAATGATGCATTCAGGTCCAGGAATTATGGGGAATGCAGATTTTGACTCCTTCTGTGTGTTTCCCAATCTGGTGGAGATGGATGATGAACAACTTGCTAGACTGAAGCGTGTAGTTCGTAAGCACAACCCAACAAGACCCCTGTATGTCTTCACCATAAAAAAATCAAACATCATCAAGGGCAAAGCCAAAATGGTAATCAATTTTTTAATAAATCATTTGCCATCAATACTCTCGTAGCGTATGTCAATTTTTTTTCCTAACAAATGATTGCTCATTGACTCCTTTTGCAGTACTTCTCAAAGGCCTACACCATGGAGTACATTGTCAAGAATCTGGAATTACCATCCGAAATTCAAGTCTTTTCCAGGAATACAAAAGTTGCTAAAGTAAGGATGGTCTTGAGCAAAGCAGGGAAAACTGCCATGATTACCTCAAAATGGATGGATGTTGTGAAGCAAAATAACATGGAAGTTGGTGACATCTACATATTCTGGTTTCGTGGTAGCAAGGAGGATGGTCTTAAGCTCCTAGTTGATCAACTATGAAATCACCACGTATTTTAAATGCTTCGACATGACGATTTTGTCATGACACATGGACATTAGTGTGTGCTACATATTATGTTTGAATAATTGTTAACGCATGTTTTATTGTCATGACATTAGTGTGTGCTACATATTTTGTTTAAAAGGTGGCGAAATCATGCACCTATTATAGTCCATATTGCCTAGCATCAATCTGTGCAGGGCCCGCGAAAATAGTTAGCCCATTTCGGTCTGTTCCCACGATAGGTGGTTAATTTAATTTCGGCTGGGCAGTTGCCATTTTTCTACGTGTCAGTTCCCACCGAGTCATCTTCCCTCCCCTTCTTTCTCCTACTTTCTCCACCGAGTCATCTTCCCTCTCATTCATTGTCCACCGAGTCATCTTCCCTCCCCTTCTTTGTCCTCCTCATTAGCCATTTTTTCTGCAGTGCATTTCCCACCGATTCATCTTCCCTCCCCTTGTTTCTCCTACCTTCTCCACACTGCCCTCTTCGTCTTCCTGTCGTAATGGATCAGGAAAGAGAGGTTAGCAATCACAGCAGTGACATGGATCAGGAAGGGGAGGTTGCCAGTCACAAACCAAAACCCCGGAAGATTGTCGCACATACAACTGAGATTGAGGTTGTCTACACCGACGACAACCATAAAGCAGCCGAGATTGTGGACATGTACGAGCAGTGGTTGAGTAAAGATGAATACAAGTTCATGGGCCTCGACTTCGAGTACTGCGACCCAAAATACGAAGGTGACTATCGGATCGCCGTTGTCCAACTGGCGATGAAGAATCACGTATTGGTCTACCAATGCTCAAGGTATTACACAACCTCTACCATCTAGATCTGATGCTTCATGCTAGTTCAGTTCTTTGATTTGATCTTATTGATGTGGTTAGTTAGTTGTTATTTATTTAATTATGTGCCTGTAGTTATAGTAAATCCGCCTCACAAACATAGAAGTGCTACTCATTCATCTTTACGGATAAAATCTGAACTTCCAAATCCATTTGAATGTACTGATATGAACCATGATATGTACTTCCATTCAAGTTCAGACTAAAAATGTTAAATGACACGTAGGAATGAAATATCATCACATAATTTGCATTGCATTTGAGAACTTACTTTCAGCATTTTTTCCCAACAATATTTTACATTTTATCTTTTCCATTTTTTTGGTGGAGCAGTAGCAAGCTGGGGTGTCCAAAACTCATGGATTTCCTACGCAGTGGTGTCCACTTTGCTAGCGTCGATATCAGAAATGACAGAATAGCAATGCAGCGAAGTTGGAATATTGAGATACCAATTCAGTACCACATTGATCTGCAGGACTTGTTCAAACTTGAACGCGACAGGACTGGGATGGCTGACATGGCAGCCGGACTCATCGATATGAGCTACAAAGGAATGAAGAAAGAATTCCCATCTGTTCAGCACAAGTTCTGGGAGAAGAATCCACTCGATGAAATTAATCTTGAGTATGCAGCCAGAGATGGGTTTGTGGCGTACGAACTGTACCGTATAATCCGTCTCTGCAACTATGGACAACGCCACCTGCTACCTCCGCAAGCAACACCAACAGAATTGCAACCCAGTTCAACCGGAGGCACAAAGGCTTCTTCATCGAGCAGCAGCAAGGGAAAAGAATTGGCCAGCACCAAGCGCCCAAGGGGGGATGAAGGGTGGACATGCATGCCCATCACCAATGGGCATGAAAAATGGAGTGCCGCGTCTTGGAGTTTTCCCACTTCTTATCAATCAAGCCCTCCTCGTTTTCCCGGGGCCCAGTGGGAGAAGTGGCCGGAGGAGAAGAAGCCGAAGATACATTGGAGTGGTGATGTCCCAAACACACCCTAGATAGATCCATGTTTTGTAAATGATCTTCTACTTGCTATCTATCAGACTATCTATTCGCCCCGCTTCAGGGTTATGTATGTTGGATGTTGAGCTACTTTTATGTCTCTAGGCTTAGTCTCCTACGATCTAGGGGGATCGGTGTGCTGCCCATGTACTTGGGTAGTTACCTAGTCTTATGTGGTGTGTCAGTTGTATCGGATGATGTTGGTTATCGTCGCTTTATTTATAATTGCTGTGTGTACGTGATAAATTCTAGTGTGTGTGAGTGTGAAGCTGAAAAAAGGGTACTATGTTTGTGTATGAACCTGAGTTGGTACTGTGTTTGTGAATGTAGCTTAAATGTTACTTTCAGTGTTTGTGTGCAACTGGAAAAATCATCAACAAAACATGATGAACAAAAATGTAGGTGTGTGTCTGTATGTGCAGCTCAATAAATCACGAAACAACATTATATGATTAAGCAAACAAAATAATAGGATAGCCATATATATGTCTTGAACAAAACGAAAAAAGTATTCATGGTCACTTTAGAACATAACATAGTTGATAGAAGGAAAAAAGCTATTCATGGTCAGGAAACCTTCTTCGGGACTAAAACCTAACCACTCAACCTTTTATCTTCCATTTTCTATGTCTTCTTGTTGATCCTGGAAGCGATGGACCGAATTTTCTGTTTCACAATCTCTAACGTGTTGGAAGGTGATAACATCATTTCAGCGACAACTCGTCTTCGCCTTGCATTAATTTTGATCTATACAATATTAGGAAAAATGGGTTAGATGTAACACATTTTTGTTAATCCAAGGGTGAACATACAGACGATTTATAACAAACCTGTGAAATCTCTGCAGTCATCCGATCCCCATCCCAATGCTCCATGCATTCTATCACAAACAATCCACAAGAGTTCCTGTTGTAAATGCAAAATCTCGATAAGGTTAATCCTCCCATATATTGATTTTAAACTTAAATTGGTGTAACGTTAACTCACCCGTCATGTTGCTGCGGCATGTCGTACTCTAATATCGGCCAATTTGAAACATCGGGATGATTTCCACTTGTGACTTCGTTGGCCACTTGCATGTCTTCTGCAATTTGGCGCCGCTGTAGACAGATAACAGTTATGCTAATTTGCGCAATTCAGTTTGTTAGAAGTAATGTGGACAATTTGTTTTTCACTTACAAGTGCCTCAACAGTCTCCAACGTAAACTCTAGAGGATAAAGCGAGTCGAGAACTTGGAATTCTTGCTTCGGTATGTGCATGACAACGGTCGTCCAGTGTGTATTGCCAATGTTGAGTGGAAAATAAACCTGCAAAAAATTATAACATATGAAAAAAATGAGATGTCATTCGGCATGTTTACTAGCAGAATAGTACAATATATATTTTATAACAATCATATATTACGTACCTTGTCACGGACGGTGTATTCCGTCACCACTCTACCAACCGCGCCAGATCTTACCATCGCGCTATCTATGTTCTTGCTAGATTCTTTGGGTTTGTCTCCGGCATTTGCCCGGTCTACTAGATATTTAGATCTCCATGCTGGACACAAGAAGCGATCATCCCCAACACGGAGGTTCAAATGCCCAATGTAACCATCTATGACCTGCGAATAACATGATGGGATTTTATGTTAATAACATACATGTAAACCCTGGTATCGGCACCTCCCAACCATGGGATCACCCTGAATGTAAAAACCAACCTGTAAAGACCAAGCCAAAAAGGGTGGGGCACACCACCATGCACAAGTGTGCCAAATATTGGCCCCACCCAAGGTGGTTTGCTATTTTTTTGGCCATGGTAGACCCATTTTGACCCTAAAACCCTAGTATCGGCACCTCCCAACCATGGGATCAGCATGCATGTGAAAACCAACCTAGAAACACCAAGCCAAAAAGGGTGGGGCACACCACCATGCACAAGTGTGCCAAATATTGGTCCCATCCAAGGTGGTTGGATATGTTTTAGGCCATGGTAGACCCATTTTGACCCTAAAACCCTGTATCGGCACCTCCCAACCATGGGATCACCATGATTGTGAAAACCAACCTGGAAAGACCAAGCCAAAAAGTGTGGGGCACACCACCATGCACAAGTGTGCCAAATATTGGGCCCATCCAAGGTGGTTGGATATGTTTTAGGCCATGGTAGACCCATTTTGACCCTAAAACCCTGGTATCGGCACCTCCCAACCATGGGATCACCATGATTGTGAAAACCAACCTGTAAAGACCAAGCCAAAAAGGGTGGGGCACACCACCATGCACAAGTGTGCCAAATATTGGCCCCACCCAAGGTGGTTTGCTATTTTTTGGCCATGGTAGACCCATTTTGACCCTAAAACCCTAGTATCGGCACCTCCCAACCATGGGATCACCATGCATGTGAAAACCAACCTAGAAACACCAAGCCAAAAAGGGTGGGGCACACCACCATGCACAAGTGTGCCAAATATTGGGCCCATCCAAGGTGGTTGGATATGTTTTAGGCCATGGTAGACCCATTTTGACCCTAAAACCCTAGTATCGGCACCTCCCAACCATGGGATCACCATGATTGTGAAAACCAACCTGGAAAGACCAAGCCAAAAAGTGTGGGGCACACCACCATGCACAAGTGTGCCAAATATTGGGCCCATCCAAGGTGGTTGGATATGTTTTAGGCCATGGTAGACCCATTTTGACCCTAAAACCCTGGTATCGGCACCTCCCAACCATGGGATCACCATGATTGTGAAAACCAACCTGTAAAGACCAAGCAAAAAGGGTGGGGCACACCACCATGCACAAGTGTGCCAAATATTGGCCCCACCCAAGGTGGTTTGCTATTTTTTTGGCCATGGTAGACCCATTTTGACCCTAAAACCCTAGTATCGGCACCTCCCAACCATGGGATCACCATGCATGTGAAAACCAACCTAGAAACACCAAGCCAAAAAGGGTGGGGCACACCACCATGCACAAGTGTGCCAAATATTGGGCCCATCCAAGGTGGTTGGATATGTTTTAGGCCATGGTAGACCCATTTTGACCCTAAAACCCGGTATCGGCACCTCCCAACCATGGGATCACCATGCATGTAAAAACCAACCTGTAAAGACCAAGCCAAAAAGGGTGGGGCACACCACCATGCACAAGTGTGCCAAATATTGGGCCCATCCAAGGTGGTTGGCTATTTTTTAGGCCAAGGTAGACCCATTTTGACCCTAAAACCCTGGTATCGGCACCTCCCAACCATGGGATCACCATGATTGTGAAAACCAACCTAGAGACACCAAGCCAAAAAGGGTGGGGCACACCACCATGCACAAGTGTGCCAAATATTGGGCCCATCCAAGGTGGTTGGATATGTTTTAGGCCATGGTAGACCCATTTTGACCCTAAAACCCTGGTATCGGCACCTCCCAACCATGGGATCACCCTGAATGTAAAAACCAACCTGTAAAGACCAAGCCAAAAGGGTGGGGCACACCACCATGCACAAGTGTGCCTGGCCCCACCCAAGGTGGTTTGCTATTTTTTTGGCCATGGTAGACCCATTTTGACCCTAAAACCCTAGTATCGGCACCTCCCAACCATGGGATCAGCATGCATGTGAAAACCAACCTAGAAACACCAAGCCAAAAAGGGTGGGGCACACCACCATGCACAAGTGTGCCAAATATTGGTCCCATCCAAGGTGGTTGGATATGTTTTAGGCCATGGTAGACCCATTTTGACCCTAAAACCCGTATCGGCACCTCCCAACCATGGGATCACCATGATTGTGAAAACCAACCTGGAAAGACCAAGCCAAAAAGTGTGGGGCACACCACCATGCACAAGTGTGCCAAATATTGGGCCCATCCAAGGTGGTTGGATATGTTTTAGGCCATGGTAGACCCATTTTGACCCTAAAACCCTGGTATCGGCACCTCCCAACCATGGGATCACCATGATTGTGAAAACCAACCTGTAAAGACCAAGCCAAAAAGGGTGGGGCACACCACCATGCACAAGTGTGCCAAATATTGGCCCCACCCAAGGTGGTTTGCTATTTTTTTGGCCATGGTAGACCCATTTTGACCCTAAAACCCTAGTATCGGCACCTCCCAACCATGGGATCACCATGCATGTGAAAACCAACCTAGAAACACCAAGCCAAAAAGGGTGGGGCACACCACCATGCACAAGTGTGCCAAATATTGGGCCCATCCAAGGTGGTTGGATATGTTTTAGGCCATGGTAGACCCATTTTGACCCTAAAACCCTGGTATCGGCACCTCCCAACCATGGGATCACCCTGAATGTAAAAACCAACCTGTAAAGACCAAGCCAAAAAGGGTGGGGCACACCACCATGCACAAGTGTGCCAAATATTGGCCCCACCCAAGGTGGTTTGCTATTTGGCCATGGTAGACCCATTTTGACCCTAAAACCCTAGTATCGGCACCTCCCAACCATGGGATCACCATGCATGTGAAAACCAACCTAGAAACACCAAGCCAAAAAGGGTGGGGCACACCACCATGCACAAGTGTGCCAAATATTGGGCCCATCCAAGGTGGTTGGATATGTTTTAGGCCATGGTAGACCCATTTTGACCCTAAAACCCTGGTATCGGCACCTCCCAACCATGGGATCACCATGCATGTAAAAACCAACCTGTAAAGACCAAGCCAAAAAGGGTGGGGCACACCACCATGCACAAGTGTGCCAAATATTGGGCCCATCCAAGGTGGTTGGCTATTTTTTAGGCCAAGGTAGACCCATTTTGACCCTAAAACCCTGGTATCGGCACCTCCCAACCATGGGATCACCATGATTGTGAAAACCAACCTAGAGACACCAAGCCAAAATGGGTGGGGCACACCACCATGCACAAGTGTGCCAAATATTGGCCCCACCCAAGGTGGTTTGCTATTTTTTATGCCATGGTAGACCCATTTTGACCCTAAAACCCTGGTATCGGCACCTCCCAACCATGGGATCACCATGCATGTGAAAACCAAACTAGAAACACCAAGCCAAATAGGGTGGGGCACACCACCATGCACAAGTGTGCCAAATATTGGGCCCACCCAAGGTGGTTTGCTATTTTTTATGCCATGGTAGACCCATTTTGACCCTAAAACCCTAGTATCGGCACCTCCCAACCATGGGATCACCATGCATGTGAAAACCAAACTAGAAACACCAAGCCAAATAGGGTGGGGCACACCACCATGCACAAGTGTGCCAAATATTGGGCCCACCCAAGGTGGTTTGCTATTTTTTATGCCATGGTAGACCCATTTTGACCCTAAAACCCTAGTATCGGCACCTCCCAACCATGGGATCACCATGCATGTGAAAACCAAACTAGAAACACCAAGCCAAATAGGGTGGGGCACACCACCATGCACAAGTGTGCCAAATATTGGGCCCACCCAAGGTGGTTTGCTATTTTTTATGCCATGGTAGACCCATTTTGACCCTAAAACCCTAGTATCGCCACCTCCCAACCATGGAGCATCCATTAGTAATTCAAAAATATTCAAACTGAAAAAAAAACGTCACATTCCATGTTTTCTTGTGTTACATACAATGTGATAAAAATTTGAGGTGATTTGGAGGAGGCCGAAAAATCACTATACTTTCAAGTATATATTTTGATAAAGGACAATTCTATAACAAATTAATCAAAACATACAAGGTTGGGTTGATCTGCCAACCTTCAATGCATCTTTTGTACATTTTCTGTATATGAACTTTTTACAAATTCGATTTTTCAAATTCACATATGAAATATCAGATACAAATAACATATGAAATTGCTACTCTGTTTTATTCTCATGACATTGGTGGTTGCTATTCTCATCACATAGCGGCTTGCTATTCATTCATGTAACTTATCTACTACTCAATATTACTGAATACATTATGACAGAGATCAAATTGGTACATAACTCAATATTACTGAACTATCAAATTTTCAAACGAGCAAAATTTTAGAATTACCATTTCCTTGCAAACAAGATAATATTTATGGACTACCATTTTTCCAACAGAACATGGATGGTAGATAAAAAGGCTGACAATACTTTGTAGCCATCCATAACTTCACTTATCTTATAACGAAGTGAAGAACCAGCAAAAGCAAACACAGTGTGCTACATACCATCTAGCACACTGGTACAGTGCATACATAGCTACCATAGCTAAAGTTCACATGCCTAGCAAGTCCTACATAGTTACCGCACCATAACAGAAGGTGCACACATAAACTAGAAGTTCTTAATAACATACATTACTTAACATCATCATATGTACTGATGATGTACTTCTTCACAAACTTTTTCAGGCATTCAGTCAATCCTGACCATAGTACTCCAGTACTTTCCTCAGGGCAGCATGGTTCGCCTTGTCGCGGAGATCCTTCGGGTGCACATCCTTCACATGGCCAACAAGTCCTTCACGAAGACCATCCCTAGGAACCTGCTTGGAGGGATGGAACTTGCAGTAGTACCTCCCATCAGGTTTCATGTAAGCACTGATTCCCTCAGCCCAGATCTTCTCCTCCACCTTCTTCTCATATGACAGCACATTGTACTTGCTGACTTCATTATCAGATGAAGCATCTGAGTTGTACTGCAAAACAACAATGTCACAATCATATGTCACAACTATTGTACAACAATGAGTTCAATAAACTTGTCAACCATGCACAATCAATATTGAGAATGCTATCTTACCGACACGGCGTCCCCGGACTCGACCTCGGAGGAAATGTAGGAGTGGCCAGAGTCCTCCGAGTCATCAAAGTCCTCAAACTTCCTCTTGAGGACAGAGGAGGTCTCACCAAGCTGATGGAATATATACAGATTATTATGTCAATCTAAATTGCAATCATAGCAGCATAACACATATACTACAAATCCTTATTGCATTCATTACAATAACAGGCCAGTAGTTAACATTATATTTCTCCTACTATGTTAAGGTGAAACATAGATCTGTCAACCTATCATTAATACTGATCTTAATATCATAAAGTAAACATAGTCATAACAGCAAAACACATATACTACAAATCATTATTGCAATCATTACAATAGTAGCCCTGTCACATTATATGTATCCTTCTATGTTAAGGTGAGACATAATTATGTCAACCTATCATTAATACTGACCTTAATATCATAGAGTAAACATAGATAATATTATATTTCACCTTAACATAATATTGCTCTTATTATTAAATTTCATAGAGTAAACAGATTCATCATTCTATTGCAATCATTACTACATTGTAGAGAGCACATTCAAAATAACAACAGTAAGTTCAAAACATGACAACTACATCTTACTATACAAAGCATGTTAAATATTACTACATAAAGCTTGTTTTGTACAGGTGGAATTAATAGATTTCAACACAATCTGAAAAAGGAAATATCTTATGGACATGTGGAAAATGCCCCTGGAGCATCAATACCATAAATATTGTCAAGTAAAATAGGCACCTGAGCACCAGAAGATGTTAGGATGAAAAGCAATTGCTAGACATTACCAATGGGTGGCTATCTAAAAGGCAAAGTTACTGCAAACACATGTTGGCAAATGGAAATGAAATAATTAGCAGTTGCAGCATTGTTGTTCTGTTGAGACGATTATGAATCAGAATCAAAAAAATAAACTTAATGTTCATGCGGCTGACCATCATTTAAACATCCATTTCAAAGGTTCCAACACATAATATTTGCAGCAAATTTATCCATGTAAAATGAAATAAAATCCGTCACAAACCCTAGGCCAATCTAGTACTACCTCCAACCGAAATTACTGCCTAGGTCTGCGCCAACCTTATCCGAAAAGAGATACTACATCCATCTGTTCCATTCAAATCGAACCCTAATAATAACGAACCCTAGGGTTCATCGCCTTCTTTTTTTCATCTAACCAGTGCCACAGAAGGGGATAGAAGATGGAGAATCGAGCGAGCGAGATATACCACAGTGTCGTCCGCCGGCACCACGTTCAGATCTGGCACGCTTCCGCCGCCAAATCCTTGCTCCTCCTGGTCCACCGCCGCCGCCACCATGCCGCCCGACGCGGCCGCACCACGACGGCTCCCTCCACCCGGTACCACATCTGCCTCCACCACGCCGGTGTTCTTGACCAAGGCAGCGGCGGACGCCCGCGCAGTCGAGCTGCTACCCTCCATCGGCCTCCGATTCGATGGAAATGCGCGGAGAAGAAGGGATTACAGAAGAGAACTGGCAGTGGAGAGGGAGTGGAGAAGACGAAGTGGCCGAGGGAGAGGGTTTTCTCCGTTCCTGATTTGGGGGGAAATGGTGGGGCGAGGGAGGCGGAGCAGCCGACGAAGGTTTTATATGTCCCTTCCGCTTCGGTACACGCACGTGACTACGCCACGTACACGACGGTTCACAGAATACGTACAGCACAGTCGCGGGCCATACGGGCCTGTACCGGGCCTATACGTATCTGTCAGAAACGTGAAATTACAAAACTAACCCTCAATCCGAACAGGTATCGCGCGATCTCAACCGTTCATGTGTTTTGACGATTCCACTTTTCCTCTGGGGGGGAGCACCGGAGCAGAAGCGTTTTACTAGATGGACCTAGCGCGCTTTGCCGCGCCGGTTTTGCTACTGTCATTTAACTACTGCCGAATTTAAGTTTCTATGGTTTATACTGTTATTTCAATACTGTCCAATTTCACAACCTTCCATGATTTGGCTGATAGACCTTTTTAACAACCTATGTTATTCAGCGATCAGGCCTGCTATAAGGCATGCCAGAAGATAACTAACACTTCATGATTTATGATAAACTTATATGGGGAGGAATTTGTGATATATCAGTACAGAGATCCAAAAATAACTCAAGGTAATAGCAGAAACAACATAGAACCTAGAAACAACTTGGTCTACAGAATGGCCACGACAAAAAGAACCACTCTTGTAAACTTCAAAGAGTTTTACCCAAAAATCTAGTCGTTACTTCGAGCGAGTCTTCTTAAAATATACTAATGTTGTTTTAGAATTTGAGAGATAATATCGATTTCCTTGCAGAACATAAATGAACTAAACTCCCTGTTGTTATTTGAAAACAGTGTAGATGACCTTAATATCCAACTACATTGCAGCCACACATAAATAATAGATGTACAATGCTTGTGTACCAGGCATATGTCATAGAAGTGAGATAGTAAAGGCTTAGATGGTTGGCACCAATGAGAAGTACGACAAAATAGTTACTTGCAGTTGCGGCTAGTGATGTATAATTTGTTTTGCAAGGGACAGTAAGAAATAACATGATGGCGGAATCAGTAGAGATCTTACCTTTGCACTGCATGCCAAGTTCTTTCAGACCAAAGCATGGATTTATTTTCAATGGCAATAAGTGGATCTAATTAAATTGTTAGGTTCATAAGATTCAGATTAAAAATGTTTGCCCGAGTTTTAATATGTATGATACAAACCTAGTTAACCTATAAGGTATTTGTCAGGACATTTTTCATACTCCTACTTAATAGGTGCACACGATCATCAAGATAAATTAGTGCCAAATAACGCACGAGCTGCTTCTGGATGTTAAAATAAACAATGATGTTGAACATATGGAAAAAATGATGTACTTAGTCCAAGGATACATATTGGATAACTTTTTTTTGCAAGCTGAGTGAAGGTTAAATTATTTCGTAAGGCATGTCAACGAAATGATATTGTGAGAGAAACAGACAGCTATGAAAGAAAGACCTTGCATTTTATTTTCAAGTTCAGTTGGCAAAGTTTACCAACATTCATGATAAGCAAGGAATTTAAATAACTGTTCAGCACACAGTGATGCTTAGCTAGCAAAGTATGACAAAGTTAAGAAACAACACAAGAACTTCTTACTATTATGTAAATATCGGAAACATTGCAGTAATACACAGGAACTAATACCCAGATTAAGCAGTTAAAACAATTCAAAAGATGTTCTCATGCGGTTCAGTGTGATCATAGATAACGAAAACATAGAACTGCAAGAAACAGATAAAAGCTTCTTCATCTCCATAGCAAGAACAAATACTTTGATTGATCAGACTCTATAAACAAGAACACCAACAATTGTATGTTAACCAATAAGAACAATTACCAATTACAAATACTGTTATTTCATACTTATTATATGTTTTAATACAACCTAGGAAAAATAAATGAGTGGACTTATTGCTAATGGGTTTCATGGTCTAATCTAACTATAACACATCCTAAATTCTCTGACAGAAAAGTATTTTCAGATTAAATGTATATAAACATCAGGTGGGAGCTTCTTTTTCTCCAGGATGTGCTGCCAGCCTTCAAGCTATTTTTTCAACACAGCCTGCTGTGAACAACAATGTTGCACTTGCTTGCGAAACTCGCGCCGCGACCTACGTTGATATCAGTGTAGATAATGAATTTTAGAGAGCATGAACAGTGATATGCTCATCTAGCTCTTTGTGATGAGTTGGACTGCTGGTCCATATATAAAGCATCTTGGCAATAATTGATGCCTATATTGATCTCTCAACCAGCACTACCAGATTTTGCATCAGCATGCAAACTCCAAAGCACAATTCTTGCTAATCATATTAGATTATTAATTGCCATTGCAATGTTATATCAGCAAGTGAAGAAATGATGCATTCTGTAGCAATGCCCCTTTATTGTAAATATGGTGTATGGGACAGGTGATTTTGTACTGAACTTGTGCTCACACCATTAGACTAAGTTATTACAATATCATTAGTATATAAAATGACTACCTCAGTTCGTCGTCCTAGTTCGTAATCCAATTATGCTATGAAATAAACACAATTATAATCCATGTTACTTTTCAGAGCTTAACACATGGGAGCTGAATGTGCCAGGAAAGTTATCAGCAATACGTGTGTATCTATCTTTTTAGCAATATTATACAACATGATTAACTGAAAGTGGAGATAATAGCTTAAAAACCTGAACATGAAGAACGAAGTTGGCAGTTCAAAAGCGGAATGGCATTGCACGAACTCCAGTAGGTAAAAGCCCGTCAGATAATACAGGAACTCATGAAGCCATTAGCCATAGTGTCATTTACTTGCATCCAAATGCAGTTTCTTATTTCAGCTTAGAAGACATTCACCTCCTATTATATGTTCATATGCTCCCTGTCAGATTTAGAGTAGAAAGTGAGGTGCATGTGAAAGTCTGAAAAAATGAGGCGACAATACACTGGATTGCTCTCATGTAAAAAAATACGAAGAAACAAAGAAAAAGAACCATTGCCTTGTGGTTTACATGTTTCCACTATTTCTATAGGGATGTCTTCTGCACCTGATGAACTAAAAACACATTTATACTGTCACCCTTTATGCACCAATTTGCAAGCATGTAAATAGGCTAATAAGTAAATTTAAGCAATGCCATAAAACTGTCAGGAAGCATTTTAGTCTATAAGTGTCACTACTACCCTAAGATTAAGGTGAGACACTGCCTCAAGGTTTGGACTGTCAACCTAGACCATTTTCAACCAAAAAATCCATCACTGACTGTCTCAATTAAGTAACCAACCAGGAACTTATACCAGATCCTGTGCTTGGTATCCTCCAGCCTACTTTGCCTTCACAGGCAACAAATTGGTACTCCAGTAATGAAATTTGTGTTTAGCCCCGAGATCTAAATACTATAGCTAGGCAGGAACTTACTTTGCCCAATCTCAGACCAGGAAGAAAAGAGGGCTCATAGCACTACACAGCGGATCGCTCTCCTTGGTCCCCGGATGCAGCCAAGCAGACGGCAATCCGACCTGTCCAGCACCTCGCCGACCCTGCGACGCCATCAATTCCCGGCCCGGTTGGTCGTCGTCCTTCTCCGGCGCCAAGCCCGGGGACCTCCGGCAAGGACGGAGGCGGACAACGGCGGACGAAGAAAAGCAGGGTAGATGACTTGCCGCTGCTTGCTTCTCTGTCGGCACCTCCGCAGCAACCAGCCCCACAACATCGGCCATACCCGCGCGCTGCCACGCCCCGTGCAGCGTGCTCACCACAACTCCAGCGACCTGAGAAGACGGAGAATCGAAATTATGAAGTGGATAGGCAAGAGAGGTGGAGGAGTCAGCTTCTCCACGCCTCTAATACTGACCGCCTATGAACCGCCTATGGGTTCTATAGTTCTCTAGAACGTGTGTAGGATGGTCAACACGAGCGAGATCCCATCAGCAGCCAAGTGGTAACACATCTAGAAGTAGGCCCAACAACGAAAGCGACATGCCGATCACTCCCAGGGGCTCGCAACCCTGGGAGCTTAGAGCTCTTTAAAGATTAGGCATGTACAATGGTTATATCTTAGCACTACCACCTAGAATAATTGATGATGTGGAGGAGAGAGAAATAGAAAAAAGAGATTTGTCTTCTCTTAGCTAAGAGATGATCTCTTAGCACAATCCCTCTAGATGTCTCATTACCAAAAATAAGACTAAAAATAGTCCATTGTACAACTATGCTCTCTTAATTGGTGCATAAAGCAAGAAGATGAAGATTCAATATAAAATTAAAAGAAAATCCCTATGCAGAGGGAAGCAAGATTACTCATGTGCTAGAGGTTTTTATTTTGAATGCAATAGGAGTGTTGAAAATATATTTTGAGAGGTATGCATGTTTATGTCAACGAATGGCATCAATAATCTATCATCCTTTCATATAGTGACCTCAAGAGTGGCTCACATGTAGTTTTCCATTGCACACCATTATTTAGAATCTCTCCAGTACATAATGTGCGGAGCTTTATTTGCTTATTTGTTTATTTTATATTTTGTTTAGGCTGGGCATCCAGTTGGCTTGCTCTTTTTGCAATATTAAGGACCTAGCACATTATTCATGCTAGTCACGGAACCAAATCATGAAAATACAATAAACCATTCAATATTTTCTCATGAGCTAAAACAAAACACAAAACAGGTAGTACTGTTTGAAGTAGCACACAAGCAATTTACTTTGGAGTGGCGGTGAAATACCACATATAGGTATGTATGGTGGACACAATTGGCACTTTGGTTTTTGGTGGTTGGATGCACGAGTAGAGCTCATACTCAGTACAGGCGAAGGCTAGCAAAAAACTGGGAGCGACCAACTAAGAGAGCAATAATGGCCATAATCATGCATATATAGCGACAAAACATTATTAATCAAAACATAAAGTGATATTAAATGTCAAAAACTAAATGACCATAGAGGCTTTATGTGACTGGTTTGTAGTCATACATAATGTAAACATGTGCCAAGTCAACCCAATAAAGCATCAAAGGAGAATACCACAATATTATGCTTTGTATGATGGAAACAAAACATGATTCTTTCAATGGCACATTAAGCACTCTCAACTATTTGGGACAAGTCATGCTACAACAATAAATACTAAGCATATGATAAGAATAACATCCAACATGACATGCCAAAATCTATGCCACAGTCTAAATAAGCTTTCTTTTGCATCACTATAAGCATGAAATATTTTACTCGTATCCAACCCCAATCAACTTAATTAAAACAACTCTCACAGCTAATAATCAATAAAGACCAGAGAGGTAATCATACCTAAATAAATAAAACTAACAAGCTCTGAACAAAATAGGAATGGAAAACCAAGAGTTAAACGCGGTACTAGCAAAAGAGAACACTCGTTGAACAATAGAAGTGAAAACTAGAGTGTTCTATGCAATTAAAACAGAGTGTGACATTCTCAAAACAATAATGTTGGGATCCAACCATATGCTACCGCAAACAAAACAAAATTAAACTAACAACAAAAATAAAGACGTTCCAAGAACAACACATAGCATATGAAGCAATAAAAATATAGCGTCTAGAAAGATGACCTGATACTTTGTTGATGAGGAGGGGATGCCTTGGACATCCCCAAGCTTTGACGCTTGTACCACTTGGATATTTCTTGGGGTGACAGGGGCATCCCCAAGCTTGATAATTTGTCCATACATCATCTCATTACATCATTCTTCTCTCCCTACACTTGAAAAGTTCCTTCATACAGAATTTCACACAATTCTCGTTAGCACCATTACTGCAATCAAAATAATAAATTCACTTGGGTTCCGTTCTAACATATATCAAACATACATTAAAACATTAGCTACTGTAGCAACTTCTTCAAAAAGCTCTTCCCTCAAAAGAACTCAAAAGAAGGAGATTAAGAGGCAAATGCAAATGGTGGCTGAAATCTGTCAAAATAGAACAGCAGGTAAAGATTAATTTTTTCAAAATCTTTTGTTGCTCATATAGAAAAGTGCTCAACCAACGAAAGTTAGATAATAACCTGGGGCATATGCACAAAAATTGTCAGCTCAAAATTACGTTCTGGCTGGGAATACGAATTTTTATGGTGATAGCACAGAATGTGTTTTAGGACAGCAACTTCTCCAAATCTTAATTTCTTCCTATTAGAGGCTATTTTTGGCACAAAAACAAAATAAAAATGATAAGAAGAGGTTGTTACAGAGGTAATAACTTCCAAAACTCAACAAAAGAAAAATTACAGAAGTAAACATGGGTTATCTTCCAAGAGTGCTTTTCTTTAACGCCTTTCAGCTAGGCGCAGAAAAAGAGGTAGCATCAAGTATTTTCAAATGAAGAACCATCAACATCATAAATGGAAGGAGCCTTACGTCTACCTCTCTTACATTTACTCTTTTTCTTAGGGAAAGAATGAGAAGTATCTGGTGGGGAGGTGAAATTCATGATGCCTTTCCCCGCATCTAGCTTTGCTCCCAGGAGTTTTAGTAGAGATCGTCCAAGTGTGATTTGTCCCTTTCCTGCACATTCAATGACAAAATAATCAGTAGATACCATCCTTCCTAGGATTCTTGTATACAATCCTTCAGCAACTTCAATGGATAATATGACGGCATTATTGGTAAGATATATTTCTTCTCCACCCACAGGAAGTTCCCAAAAATTTAAAGACTCATAAATATCCTTAGGCATAAGACATAACTCATACATAATATCACAATGAGCATAAAAGACATCACCATTTATATCAACTTTTATTGTAGGAAGCCAACTCGAGGGTTCAGAGTTTATTAAAACATGATCATAATTTTCACGAAGCAAATTATAACGTTCTTTTAAGCAAGTTGTACTTGTCTTAAAAGATTTAATCTACCATAAATGCTCACAAAGGATGAATCAAAACTACTAGGTGAGCTATATGTTGCAATCAACTTTTTGTATGGCATTATAAGCTTGATCTCCATCACAATCAAGGAAATCTCCTCCTACTATAGTGTCCAAAGCATATCTATAACAAAGAACAAGATCAAAGTAGAAGCTACTAAGAAGTAGGCCTAGAGTCATTTTAGTTTCAGTTTTATCATAAGAATTATTAATTCTAGACCAAGCTTCTTTAAAACTCTCCTCGCTCCCTTGTTTAAAAGTGAAGATCATTTCCTCAGATGACATAGTAACAGGACTAGACACAGAAGCAACTTAAAATAGGAACTAGTTTTTTTGTGTTTTTGATATAATGAACCAAACAAGACAAAGTAAAATAAACTAAGCAAAACAATAACAAAGCAAAGAGATTGGAGATGAGAGATTCCCCTTGCAGAAATTCTCTTTCTTCCCGGCAACGGCGCCAGAAAAAGAGCTTGATGAGTGCAGAGAGCACACCGTTGGAGAACCCCAAGAGGAAGATATGATGAGCACAGTAGCAAGTTTTCCCTCAGTAAGAAACCAAGGTTTAATCGACCAGTAGGAGAAAGGCGTGACTTCTGAAGGTGTTGCTAGCTAACTTGTGGCAGGACGCACTACCAGCGTCGGCAACAACGTGGAACCTGCATACAACACAACCAAAATAGTTTGCCCCAACTTAAATGAGGTTGTCAATCTCATCGGTTTTGCTGGAAAAAAGGATTAATTGTATTGTGTGGAAAGAGATGTTTGTTTGCAGTGGAATAAAAGATAACAATGCTTGCAGTAAGTAAATAGAACATGATGATTTTATCAGTGTAAAATAAAGGAACGGGATCCACAGTTCACTAGAGGTGAACAAACTACAGCTGGGCAATCGACAGAATAAAGACCATACATGACAAGATGATTACTAGGAGATTCGTTTGGGCATTTCAACATAATACATAGACCATAGTCCAACTACGTCTATGAGTAATAATCCACCTTCCGATTATCATCCGAACCACTTTCAGTATTAAGTTGCAAGCAACATATTATCGCATTAAACAATGTGTATAAAGTAAACAATAGAATTACCCTTAGATAAGGCATTGTTTTCTCCCTAGTAGCAACAATACATCTACAATCTTAGAAGTTATTGTCACTCTTCCAGATTACTAGAGGCATGAACCCAATATCGAGCATAAATACTCCCTCTTGGAGTTACAAGCATTCACTTGGCCAAAGCATCTACTAGCAATGCAGAGCATGCAAGATCACAAATAACATATGACAAGTTATAATCGATCTCAACATAGTATTCAATATTCATCGGATCCCAGCAAACACAACAGGTAACATTACATAAAAGATGATCTTGATCAAAATAGGCAGCTCACAAGATCTAAACATGAAGCATAAATTGGATAAGACAGCCATCTAGCTACTGCTATGGACCTGTAGTCCAGAGATGAACTACTCACACACATCACTTTGGAGACGGGCATGGTGATGTAGAGGCATCCGGTGATGATCTCCCTCTCCGACAGGGTGCCGGGAAGAGCTTCAGAATCCTCCTGAACTAGGGTCGGCGATGGCTGTTGCGACGGAACTTTTCGTGGATGGAGGCTCGGTGATACTAATAGAGTGTGCATCCATTGATATGATCAATTTCACCACTAGTGATTGATCCCAAGGAATTAAGAACAAACACGGGATTTATTAAGACATAAGGTCCAACCACCATTGGAAGTTTAAAAGTATCATAGTTATACCCCCATTGATTGACCATAAATTAATACAAAATGAATCTAAGAATTGGAACATGGTTTCTGTCAAGCTCCAGATGTCCCTCCTCCTATCATCATGCAACGGTGACAAACTCATGCATTCCCCAACATATGTGTGCACTCATATATCAGTACAAAACATTATCATAGAAGATAATAAATACTTATATGCAAGTATGCAACCATCAAAAACTTATCTCACAATTGCCAAAAAACAAGTCACTGTACTCAAACAAAGACATAGAGGTACAATATATACATCATGGGAAAACAATAGATTGCCTCACACATCATTTTTACCAAGAGATTACAAATGGGTAGATGAAGATGGTGATGAGGGTGTTTATGAAGAGGTGCAGCCCGTGGAGGACATGCAGGACATGGCGATGAAGATCCCCGTGGCGGCGGCCACAGGAGGCGGCGGCGGTGCCTGGAGAGGCGGCGGCTGCCCTTGGGGCAGCAACCCTTTGCACCTTTTCTTCCTTGGACTTGGTGCTGGTGTGGAGGAGTTTTTACCCGTCCTTGCTAGCTGCTAAGCAGGGGAAATTTCGTGGCTATGGGTGGATGCCTCCAAAACTAGGATTTCCTCTCAATATATAGAGGTGGAGGTGCAACCTTGGCCATAGGATGAACACCCCTTTGATCCAAGCCCCTTAGGCACCTCTAGAACCTTTCTAGGACTTCCCTCTATCCTGTATGAGTCCACCAAGTCTTGCCTTGACCGAAATCCTCAAATATGGAAGGAGGTTGAGTCAATCACATCACATATTTTTGTGTTTCCGATACTGCCTTTGTACCCTTCAGTAATATGGCGACCACGGGAGCATCCGGACTTCGATTGGGGCAAACTTTACATCTAAAAGCAAGCGCATAAAATTCCCCGCAACTTTGCAAATTGACACTTTTTTATTTGACTCTGTCTTTGGGGCCGATCCTGGCCAGCTTCAAAAAAAGTACTGCAGAGATAGATTCCAGGAAGCTCCAGATTTCACCATAATGACCGGTTTTCTTCCATATTTACCTATTTCCTAGACAACATAGTATAAAACAAGAACTTGTGAAATTTAAAACTATTAATAGCACTAGTAGGAAAAACCTCATTAGTGGCGCACCAAAAATGGATTCTGTGGCGCATGGGGGGTGCGCCACAGAAACTTTGCCACAAAAATAAGGTTTCTGTGACGCACCGACCCATGCGCCACAGAATTAAGGTTTTTGTGGCGCACGGGTGCTTGGGTGCGCCACAGAAAAGCGTGCGCCATAGAATTGATTTTCAGTGCGCCACAGAACTTGCTTGTATTATACACGATTTTATGCTGCCTGCTATACACATGCAGTTTATAGACAGCAATATACATATACAACAACATATAGAAATATGCAGATATAATATAAATAGCATGTATATTGCACATATATAATGTAGAAATCATCATCACAGTACTTATAGCCCGATCCAGATACATATATAGTGGCAAGTGTCAAATGTTTTGCATACAACTCTTAATTCATACAAAATTCACAATTTCGAGATACAAAGTAGTCTTCATTCGGTTCCTCCTTTGCTCCCTCCTCTCTACCCACCAGGCTCGCTTGCATCGGGGTCTTCATCCGGTTCCTACTATGATTAAAATGGAAGAAAGTGAGACCAACAAGTCCGATGCACAAGAGAAATGGAGTAAATGCCTCATACATTGTTGGTCAACACAAATATTAACATTTAGGGATGGCGTAAGTGAGACCAAGTCCGATGCACAAGAGATTGATATTTGTGCTATCTTACCAGGCTCACTTACGCCACCCCAGAGTGTGTATCGGTAACCAAACATTTTCTTCACAAGGATACCACAGTAGCATATAAGAATCCATCATTTTCTTCACAAGGATACCACAGTAGCATACCATAGTAGCATTTCATGCATTTAAATGAACCAGTAGCATCAAAACCAACCAAATGTCCAACTAGCAAGCAATACCAAGTGAGCAAGTCTTCATTACCTTGTACAGGTTCAGACATGGATTTATTTCCAACAAAGGATGGAAATCAAATTAACATCATTGAATTAAATTGATCATTACCATCACATTGTTCATCAATAACAAGTGGCAGTAAACCTCCACAAAGGAATCATTATTGCAAAGTAGTTCATCCAATTATCTGGCAACAACAATCATACCAGGATGCTATGGAAGCATCAAGGCACATCACTAAAACCCTCCAGCATGCTACAGAGACATAGCAATAGCATAGGACATTAAGTAAAAGGCATGAGCAATGAGCCAGTAAGTAAATCACTAGCACATGAGATCATTTGACCATTTAGAGCATGCACACACAAGCAATAGCAACAATAGTTCACCAGGACAATGACAGCAACAATGACAGCAAGCTAGGATAGATAGATAGATTGCATCCGAGCACATCAACAGAAAAAGGCCAGTAGCACAAAGAACAACAACAGCACAACTAGAGCACACGAGCATTTCCTCGAGCACCTTGTGCTCGCGGGAGAGGAATTAAGAGGGAGGGGATAGAGAGATCACCGACGACGGGGTGGAGGAGGAGGTTGAAGATGACGGGGGTGGAGGAGGAGGAGGACGCGGCGCCTCCACCGACGACCGACGGCGGCCTCCTCGCGGCGGCCCCTCCTCGCCGTAGCGGCAGCTTGTGCTGCAGGTGGCGGGGATGGGAGGAGCGTGGCGGCATGCGGCCTTCGCGGAGGAAGGCGGCGGCGACGGCGACGACCATGGCGGCGTGCAGCGGTACGGATCGGAGGAGAGAGGAGAGGGGAGAGGCGGTACGGATCGGAGGAGAGGTTGAACAGGCGTGGGCGGGGGAGGGCACGGATGATATAAGTTCCCTTAGTTCTGTGGCGCACTGAACAAGTGCGCCTAATCAACTACTTTTGTGACGCACCGAAGCAAGTGCGCCACGAATAGTAATTTCGTGGCGCCGCGCCATGTGCGCCACAAATACCTACACTAATAATTGGTTGTGACAGGGTGTGGGCCCCACTAAATTTTTGTGGCGCACGGTTCCCTGATGCGCCACAAAATTAAGCTATTTGTGGCGCAGCTTGCCCGGTGCGCCACAAAATAACTTTCTGTGGCGCATTTTTAATGGTGCGCCACAGAACTAAGCTCCACCTATAAGGGTTTTCCTACTAGTGTAGGTTAGTCCTAATAAATATAATAAAATTGCAATATAATAAAGATTTTAGCAGAATATACTACAAAGTGCATGTATGCATTTTACATGTATCAGTAACTCAGCAAGTAGCTACATCTTGCATCTACATGTTATAGGGTCAAGCTATTTCAGATTATGCATCCACCACATGGAAAGTTTTTGCTATAATAAATACTTGTGATAAGTTAACCTAACAGGACGAGTGTTCTGTCTATATGTCAAGTATCTAGAGAGCACATTGATGCATCAGTTTGTATGGGTGTGAGAAAGTTTACGCTTCAGCTTGTAATTTTTATTGGCCATGAAGATGGTGCATTTATATAGCAGCAGCACAGTGGGTGTTTCTTCACCATTTTGGGCCTGTTTGTGCCAAGGCGACTAAAGGTGCCCGAGATTTAGTGGTCAACCGCAGCCATAGATCCAGAGCCAACACTTAGCCATTTGGTGCCATTTTCTTCACAAACTTTAGTGGTTTGCTTTTGGTTCCTCTTATGCACATAAGGTGTTTGATGAAATGCCCCAAGAGCATGAAACAAACATGATATGAAGTGTTGGAGCCACACTTGAGCTTTCTCATTTATTTTTTCCTCCTCGATCGCGGTTAGCAACTTGAACCTTTGATGTGTCGTTGATAAAATGTGCATGTGTGTGTAGTTCATTGTTTAATTTATATTGTTTGTAGCTAGTTAGTTTAACAAATGCATGATGGTTAATTATATATTTTATATTATAATAATGCAGATGAATCGACAATGGATGTACGGTAACCGACTCTGCGAGTTCCGGGTTTGAAAGATTTCCTCGTAGTGGCTAATGCGAACAAGCAGGGGGGTTTTGTTATCTGTCCATGTGTTAAATGTAAGAATCAGAATGGTTACTCTTCCTCAAGAGATGTTCACATGCACCTGGCACGGTTTCATGCCAAGCTATAATTGTTGGACCAAGCATGGAGAAAGAGGGGTTATAATGGAAGAAGATGAAGAAGGGGATGATTTCATCGATGAAAGCTATCTTGCTCATTTCGGTGATACTTTCATGGAGGATGCTGAAGGTGAAGGGGAAGGTGAAGGGAAGGTGAAGAAGATGCACGTGATGATCCCGTTGATGATCTTGGTCGGACCATTGCTGATGCACGGAGACGCTGCGAAACTGAAAAAGAGAGGGAGAATTTGGATCGCATGTTAGAGGATCACAGGAAGGCGCTGTACCCCGGATGCGATGATGGTCTGAAAAAGCTGGGCTGCACACTGGATTTGCTGAAATGGAAGGCACAGGCAGGTGTAGCTGACTCGGCATTTGAAGACTTGCTGAAAATGTTGAAGAATATGTTTCCAAAGAATAACGAGTTGCCGCGAGTACGTACGAAGCAAAGAAGGTTGTCTGCCCTCTAGGTTTAGAGGTTCGAAGATACATGCATGCATCAACGATTGCATCCTCTACCGCGGTGAATACGAGAATTTGAATGAATGCCCGGTATGCACTGCATTGCGTTATAAGATCAGAGGCGATGACCCGTGACGATGTTGAGGGCCGAAACCAGGAAGAGGGTTCCCCAAGGTGATGTGGTATGCTCCTATAATACCACGGTTGAAACATCTGTTCAGGAACAAAGAGCATGCCAAGTTGTTGTGATGGCACAAAGAGGACCGTAAGTCGGACGGGGAGTTGAGACACCCCGCAGATGGAACGCAATGGAGAAAGATCGACAAAGAGTTCAAAGATTTTGCAGCTGACGCAAGGAACATAAGATTTGGTCTAAGTACGGATGGCATGAATCCTTTTGGCGAGCAGAGCTCCAGCCATAGCACCTGGCCCGTGACTCTATGCATCTACAACCTTCCTCCTTGGTTGTGCATGAAGCGGAAGTTCATTATGATGCCGGTGCTCATCCAAGGTCCGAAGCAACCCGGCAACGACATCGATGTGTACCTAAGGCCATTAGTTGATGAGCTTTTACAGTTGTGGGGCAGACCTGGTGTCCGTGTGTGGGATGAGCACAAAGAAGAGGAATTTGACCTACGAGCGTTGCTTTTCGTAACCATCAACGATTGGCCTGCTCTTAGTAACCTTTCGGGACACAAATAAGGGATACAATGCATGCACGCACTGCTTACATGAGACTGAAAGTGTACATTTGCCAAATTGTAAGAAGAACGTGTACCTTGGGCATCGTCGATTTCTTCCGAAAGGTCATCCAAGAAGAAAGAAAGGCAAGCATTACAACGGCAAGGCAGATCACCGGCCGAAGCGGAACACACTGGTGCTGAGGTATTTGATATGGTCAAGGATTTGAAAGTCATCTTTGGAAAGGGTCCTGGCGGACAATCGCGAAGGGAGCTGACGGGCACGTAGCCATGTGGAAGAAGAAATCTATATTCGGGAGCTAGAATATTGGAAAGTCCTAGAAGTCCGCTCTGCAATCGACGTGATGCACGTTACGAAGAATATTTGCGTGAACATCCTAAGCTTCTTGGGCGTGTATGGGAAGTCAAATGATACAAAGGAAGCACGGCAGGACCAGCAAAGTTTGAAAGACCCGATGACCGGCATCCGGAACGGTTTCAAGGTCGTGCCAGCTACGCTCGACCAAAGAAGAGAAGGTCATCTTTTTTGAATGCCTGAGCAGTATGAAGGTCCCGTCGATTCTCGTCCAATATAAAGGGAATAATAAACATGGCGGAGAAAAAGTTCCAAAACCTGAAGTCTCACGACCGCCACGTGATTATGACGCAATTGCTTCCGATTGCTTTGAGGGCTCCCGCCGGAAAATGTTCGAGTAGCCATTGTGAAGCTATGTGCATTCCTCAATGCAATCTCTCAGAAGGTAATCAATCCAGAAGTTCTACCACGGTTACAGAACGATGTGGTCCAATGTCTTGTCGTTTCGAGTTGGTGTTCCCGCCATCCTTCTTCAATATTATGACGCACCTCCCGGTTCACCTAGTCGATGAGATTTCCATTCTCGGTCCTGTATTTCTACACAATATGTTCCCCTTCGAGAGGTTCATGGGAGTATTAAAGAAATATGTTCGTAACCGTGCTAGGCCAGAAGGAAGCATCGCCAAGGGCTATGGAAATGAGGAGGTAATTGAGTTTTGTGTTGACTTTGTTCCTGACCTTAAGCCGATTGGTCTTCCTCAATCGCGGCACGAGGGGAGACTAAGTGGAAAAGGCACGATCGGAAGGAAATCAACGATATGTATGGACGGCCATTCTCTGATGAAGCACACACGCTCTGACCAATTCCAGCTTGGTGGCTCCGTACTTTGAGAAACACAAGAATATTTTACGCTCGGACAACCCGGGAAGCCTGAATCCTGGATTAGGAAGGCCCACATGGAGACTTTCGGCAGTTGGTTGAGAAAACATTTAATGAGTGACAATAAGGTTGTAGATCAGCTGTACATGTTGGCCAAGACACCATCTTCGACTATAACGACTTTCCAAGGGTACGAGATAAATGGGAATACATTTTACACGATCGCCCAAGATAAAAAGAGCACCAACCAAAACAGTGGTGTCCGCTTTGATGCAGCAACCGAGAATGGGCAAAAGGTCACATATTATGGTTACATAGAGGAGATATGGGAACTTGACTATGGACCCTCCTTTAGGGTCCCTTTGTTCCGGTGCAAATGGTTCAAGCTAACAGGAGGTGGGGTAAAGGTGGACCAGCAATACGGAATGACAATGGTGGATTTCAACAATCTTGGTTACCTTGACGAACCATTCGTCCTAGCGAAAGATGTCGCTCAGGTTTTCTATGTGAAGGACATGAGTAGCAAACCGAGGAAACGGAAAGATAAGAAAACGATCAGTACATCATGCGATGATCAAAGCGCCACATTGTTCTTTCAGGGAAAAGAAACATCGTGGGAGTGGAGGACAAGACAGACATGTCGAAGATTATAATATGTTTGCTGAAATTCCGCCCTTCAAAGTGAACACCGACCCAAGCATTAAGTTAAATGATGAGGATGCTCCATGGATACGGCACAATCGTAATCAAGCAGGGACACAAGGGAAGAAATGATGTGTAATAATTTATTATTGTACCAAACTTTGTTGAATGAATCATGTGAATTATATTACCCGTGATGTGTTTGGTGTCCATTTTCGAATGATTCAATTGACTCGAGATAGCACTGATGATACATGAAATTTGGAGTGACTAAGTCATACTCCTGCATACATGAAATTTGGAGTGACTAAGTCATACTCCTGCATGAAATTTGGAGTGACTAAGTCATACCTGCATACATGAAATTTGGAGTGATTTAGTCATACCTGCCTAGGCGTATAATATGCATACTCGTAGTCTTCATAGCCGCCTTGTACCGGTAGTCGTCGCCTTCTGTTGCCGGCGTGCGCTGTCATTGCCGTCGCTGCTGTGCGGCGCTCGTGGCTCGAATCGAGGGTAGCGCAGGCGGGGGATATCGCCGGCCGTGATGTAGTCCATGACGCTCTGCAGTCCGGCCGTACCACCATAGCCGACGGCCGGCCTCGTGGAAGTTTCCAGGAGGCAGACCGTCCTCATACCTGGCGAGCGCCTCTCACGCCGATTGATGAAGAAGGCGTCCCAAGTATGCTGGTTATCGGGATGCCGCGGGGATTCATCCGCTGCTCCGGCGTGAGGTCGAGGTAGTAGTGGTTCGTGATGGCCGCCGGCGCGCATACCCGAGGGAGGGACCGGCACGCCGCCGGCGCTTAGGCTCCAGCGGCGGGACGCGGTAGCCGGTGGGCAAGGGTAGTTCGAGGCGCAAAGCCTCCACCCGCGGTAGGTTAGAGTGGGTGCGGTGGAAGCCATGAGAGAGTGATGAGAGATTGTAGAGATGTGATAATGCTGGCCAAGCCGGGCAACATATATGTAGTGAGAAATGGCGGGAAAATGGGAGCGGGAAGATAGGAGGCGGGAAGAAAGTGGGAAGAAACGCGGGAAGACATGGAAGAAATGGCGGGAAGAAAGAGGCGGGAAGACATGGAAGAAATGGCGGGAAGAAGAGGATTCCAGAGCTGGTCATCTAATCTTTAGTCCCGGCGTGGGTGCAACCGGGACTAAAGGTGGTTTTGTATCATCTAATAAAACTGTCGGTGGAATAAGGACATACTGCTCCTCGGAAAGACAAAGGCGGAAGAATCAGAAGATGGGGGGGAAAGAAGAAGGAAGAGGGGCCTATGAAAGACAGAGGAAAGATTTTTAAATGAATTAGTTTTATTTTTCTGAATTTTTTGATATATTATTTGTATTTTTAAGATTTTTAAATGAATTAGTTTTATTTTTCTGAATTTTTTGATATATTATTTGTATTTTTAAGATTTTTAAATGAATTAGTTTTATTTTTCTGAATTTTTTGATATATTATTTGTATTTTTAAGATTTTTAAATGAATTAGTTTTATTTTTCTGAATTTTTTGATATATTATTTGTATTTTTAAGATTTTTAAATGAATTAGTTTTATTTTTCTGAATTTTTTGATATATTATTTGTATTTATAAGATTTTTAAATGAATTAGTTTTATTTTCTGAATTTTTTGATATATTATTTGTATTTTTAAGATTTTGAAATGAATTAATTTTATTTTTCTGAAATTTTGGATATATTATTTGTATTTTTCACATTTAGAAATGATTAGTTATTTTTTTGAATTTGTTGATATATTTTACACATTTAGAAATGATTAGTTTTATTCTTCTGAATTTTCTGAATTTCGAAAAAGGCCTTTAGTCGCGATTGGCTCCAACCGCGACTAAAGCTTGTTTTTCCGGGAACCGCAAAATCTGGCAAAAATGGGATTTAGTCGCGGTTGGTGTTACCAACCGCGACTAAAGGGTAATTTTAGTCGCGGTTGGTAACACCAACCGCGACTAAATCCCCCCTATAAATACGCGCGGCCCGCGCAGATTTCACTTTCGCTCGCCGAACCGCCAGCACGCCGCTTCGTCCCGCGCGCTCGTCCTCGCCGACCGCCGCCGCGCCGCGTCGCCGCGCGCCTCTCCTCGTCCCTCGCCGCGCCGCCGCGTCCGCGCGCTTCTTCTCCCCGTACGTGTCGTCGTCCCCCCCGCCTGCCCCGATCGAACCCCGGCCGGCCGGCTTTGCACACACGCCGGGCCGCGGACGACGCCGCCGCGCGCGAGGGCCACGTCCGCGCCGGCGCGTAAGAGAGGCGCTGCGCGCAGCGCGCCCACGGCAGAGAGGAGAGATGGCCGCGCCCGGCCGCCTCTCGCCGTTTTTTGTTTTTTAAATTTGTAACTTTTGTGTTTTTTTAACTAACTACTTAACCAAAATTAACATAATAAGAAAAAAATAACTTAGCCAAAATAACTTAAGAAAAAAATAACTTAACCAAAATAACTTAAGAAAAAAATAACTTAAAAAATAACTTAAGAAAAAAAACTTAACCAAAATAACTTAAGAAAAAATAACTTAAAAAATAACTTAAGAAAAAAATAACTTAACCAAAATAACTTAAGAAAAAAATAACTTAAGAAAAAAATAACTTAACCAAAATAACTTAAGAAAAAAATAACTTAAAAATAACTTAATTGGCATGTTTGGAATTTGGAAAACTTTTGTGTTTTTTTCTAACTAACTACACGGGAATGTTAACTGAAAAATTGACTCTCGGTCACCGCCACCGCTCTCTCGGCACCGCCACCGCTCTCTCGGTCACCGCCACACGGTCTTCGGTCACGCGGTTGCGTCCCCGCTCAATTCGCCACCGCCACCGGTCTCTCGGTCACGCGGTCATCGCCCCCTTTCGCCACCGCCACTCTCGGTCACGCGGTCATCCCCCCTCTCGCCTCCATCGTCGCCCTCTCTCTTTATATGTAGAAGAGATGTGATAATGCGGCATATACACAATTAATTTGTTTTGACTACATGTTTTCAGGACTGACATATGGCGGACGATAGAGCTGACCCGATTATGGACAACTATGATCCGGACGCTGAAGACCATATGTTCGGCATCATAAACGGCGATATTCAATATGTGCCGACCGGACAAGAAGAAGATGATATCTCTTCTTATCTGAACCTTGACGGTGAAGATGAAGGGCGCCGTCAGCAAGATGATGCCGAAGAAACGTCGGACGACTTGAATTGGAAGTAGCAACCACCTCCGGCGCCGAGGTATATATATACATTGAGCCTCTGGTGATACAAACTAACTGATTTGAATAAATATGTGTGTACTAACGCGCGCGACTCTCTTTCTTATTTTAGCCCTCGGCCGGATCGTCGAAAAAATCGAGTACGTCGTCGTCAAAGCGTGGCGCAACCAAGACGATGAAACCAAACGAAACATGCACCATCGAGGTTGTCGACGAAGCAACCGGCAGGCCGCTGGAGCCCAGCAAGAACGCCACCAAGTTTATCGGCCAATGCGGAGCCGTTGTTAGAGACAACGTCTCGATCACCCCGAGTGGAATGAGCCAAAGAAGGCACGTCTTGGTTTCACTTTTGTCGATAGAGAGAACAAAAAGATTGCTTCAAGAAGCTTATAGAACATTTCGTTCTACCTCCGGAATACCGCAGATACGATGAGGCGGGTAACAAGATTCAGGAAAACAAGGAGAGGTGCAAGCTAGTCAAACAGTTCGCTCTTTCTAAGATGGCCGACGCATTCCGGAAATACAAGCAAAAACTAGGCCATGACTTTGTCAAGCAGGGCAAGACCCGGTTTTCGAAGGACAATATGAGAAACTGCAACATGATTGGCCAGAATTTGTGAAGCAAAAGAAATCGGAGCAGTTCCTTGAAATGTCGAAAAAAATAAGAAGAATGCGGCCAAGAAGGAGTACAATCATATTATGGGGCCAGGAGGGTATCGCTTTTGGCAGCCTAGGTGGGAGAAGATGGAGAACGAGCAGGGCGCGAGGAATCCGTCCAGGTACGGAGGGATGGGACCCAAGGGCCAAAAGCTGGTGGTACGGGCATGGGGGATCGCTGAACCCGGAGACAGGGGAGTGTGTTTATCAGGGCAAAATAATTAAACCCACCCAAAAGCTTATTGAGGCAATGAGGAATGCTCAAGAGGGGAGGATCAAGTTCAACAGAGAGAACGACGCCCTGACAAAAGCCCTCGGGAATCCTGAACACGGAGGACGTGTACGAGGCATGCCCGGGGACATTCCGTGGAAAGTAGGGTTCCCCCAACGATGACCCCACAGGGGTAAGAGAAAGATGGATCAGGATGCAGATGTTGTGGCGAAGTTGGTAACGGAAATGGATGTGATGAAGAAAACCGTGAGTGTACTAGTAGCCAAAAGAGATGCAGCTCGGGCGCAGCATGAAGATCATCCAATGGATCTCGGAAGCCAGGAGCAGAGAAGAAGCAGCGTGGCCCACGGAGGCCCACTGGTGCACCGACAATCGAATTACTGCACCGGAGCCTCGGTGGTCGAAATTACTGCACCGAGCCTCCTCGCTACCCCGTGGACGATATAAAGGAGATGAAAGCATGTCATCTGTATTATCCTATCGGGAACATGTCCATGAAGGTAGCCATCGGCAGTGCTTTACCACCTGGAGCACTCCACCACAACAACCCCATTCCGATGGCTATGCTCGTGTCACGGTGGAGGACATTGTCCAAGGGTTTGAGGACCTGGACATTGACATTGCTACACCCGAAGGGGCGACAAGACTTGGAGATGTCAAGCGCCAGTTCATTCTATGGCAGAAGAAGTTTATCAAGTTTCCAGGCGAGGCGCCAAGGCAAACAAGTCCACCCCCTCCGGTGGTGGTGGCGGCGGCGGTGGTGGTGGTGGTTCACCTACACCTCCTTCACGCGGCCGACGCCGTCCCCAATTCACCTCCGGCGGGTAAGCACGCCGCCCCCGCCCCGTCCGGCGGGTGATCGACGCGCCCCCAATCCACCTCCGGCGAAGAAGCAGAGGCAGTCTTGGGTTATTAACCCGGACCCTTATGTACCTGCAACCACAAAGATACCAGAGCCATCACTAAAGCCTCTCACCCCGAGGCCTTATGACCTTAGTGTGGAGCAAAATGCAGCGGTCGTGGCTGCTCAGCATGAGAAATGGCAGGCGGACTGCAAGAAGAAAAGAGAGCCCGAGCTCAAACAAGTATTTTCTGAGAAGGAAAAGAGCTGGGCTAAGTCATTTTTGAACACACCGTCCCAGCCGCGAAGAATCTGCCGACGACTATGAATGTGAACTTCGTAGTCAAGCACTCGCGGTCGGGGAAACAAGTTGCCCAGCTGGGAACAAAGTAAAACGATCCCCCGCTCATAGTGAAAGCCGCAGGTCCGGAGGACGAAGCCCCGATGTCATAGCAGCTGCGGCAAGACAGGGATTGACTGTAGCGAGAGCCAAAGAACAAGCGGCAGACTTAGGTCTGACTCTTCGTGCAGCATTAGGCCTTGATGACGTGGCAATGAAGGACGTAGTATTTGCATATGTGAAGGATGGACCTCTCGTCGAGCCTGCGCAGGAAGAGGATCTACCTCGACAAATGAAAGGTCTGCTAAATTGGTACAAGGGTTACATAAAACTTAAAAACGCCAGAGAATATATTTATGCGGAAGTTAGACCTGAGCATCACTTCAAACATTACTATATAACAATTCATCGGAGTGAATTGTTCCACTGTTCAATCTGCGCGAGCTCGACAAATCTATCATCAGTTGCTATGTAAGTGATTTATTAATTTCTACCCCATCTCGTTCATTGCCTGCACTATAAATATATATATTGTCCTAACTATCTTGTTGTGTACGCTATTATGCAGAATGAAGAAGCGGGAAATGCGAATAAGGCACACCCATGATGTTGGGTTCATTGACCCACAAATCGTTAATTCATATGTGTTACAACACCACCCCAAACACGTGGAGGGTGACCTGTGGATGTTTCTTACAAAACAGGAACTCAAAAGTGATATTCTATTTCCTTACCATTTTGGGTGAGTGTTTCTGTCTTGAGCACATTCTCTTTTGTTTACTCCATGCATGGTATGTGGCTAATCGATGAGTTATGCATGACGTGCATGTATCGTGTCCGCAGGTTCCACTGGATTCTGCTAGTAATTCAAATTCAGAACTCCACAGTTCTCGTCCACGACTCTCTGAATATGGATACGAAGCTTTGGGCCGACATGAGAAAAATGATGCAAAAGTAACTACTTTCATTCGTTTGCGCTCTATATCGATCGGCCTATTTCATTCATCATTTCCTAATATCAAGTAACTAATTAATAACTCTCTTGTTCATTTAATTTTCCTTGCCTCGTAGGGTTTGGAGACGGTTCGTAGATCAAAAGGTCGGTGAATTCAAAAAGAGCTACATTTTAAAAGGGCAAAGGCTGCGACCGGGGATATTCAGCCACCGGGGACCAATCTATGTGGATACTATGTTTGTGAGAGGATCCGGAGATACACCACTGAGCGGCAGCCGTCTGAGAACAACACCAGGAGGAATAACCTCCGACGACGCTTACTCCAGAAGCTCGCTTCCGACCACTTCAAGAGGAACTAGCTGGATGGTTCGCCAGAGAAGTCATCGATCCTAGAGGAGAACACTATGTAGAGGACGTAGAACTTTATATGCACTAAATATGTATGGAAACTTGTTCAAAATTGTATATGGTCATCCGATATTGAATATATATTGTATATTCCTCTTGAATTCTTTTTGGTTCTAATTTCAAATTTGTTTGAAATTGTACATTCATATGCATGTATGTAGTACGGTAGAATATGTGAAACTCCTTCAAAATTAAAACCCAAAAGAAATAAAACAATACAAATTAAAAACAAACCAGATTTAGGGGGAGGGGGCTAAACCCTAAACCCTGCGGAGGCCTTTAGTCGCGGCCAGAAGAACCGCGACTAAAGGTCCTCCGTCCTGGCGCTTGCCTGCCGCCACGTGGACGGGCCTTTAGTCGCGGTTCGTAAGGAACCGCGACTAAAGGGGGGGCCTTTAGTCGCGCCTAATTGGTCGCGGTTGCGCAACCGCGACTAATGTCAGTTGCCAACCGCGACCAAAGGCCAATTTTCTACCAGTGTATGGGTGAAGAAATTTACGCTTCAGCTTGTAATTTTTATTGGCCATGAAGATGGTGCATTTATATAGCAGCAGCTTGTAGAACAGTTTCTCACCATATTTCGAGTTGATGTTTGTGTACGTGTTCAATGTCGTGACTAAGGATTACTCTGTATATTCTCTGTGTGTATGATAGAACTATAGGATCGTTTGTAGCCATCAAGGCTAAGATTGAAGACCAGGGTTTCCCCTTTCTAGGATTAACGTAGAGCCTGGCAAGGAATGTCCAATTACTAAATATAATATTTTATTAAAATCATCATTTTCTCCTCCATAACTTTGCATGTTTTGTGATTCAGTAAGTGCACAAACATAACCCATCCACGCCACATATGTATGACGTGGCTCAAATTTTTAAACCATAAAATTGAAAATTGCACAACACGAATATTTTGCTCATCTCTCGAGTTTGAAGTATGAAGTGAGATAGCTACATCTGTAAGAGACAGTTCAAGTGAAACAGATTGTCTAAGAAACTTACCTTTAACAACATGTGAGTTTTATAGATGGTGTGCCAACCGCGGGGCTGATTTGCAGTTGTTGAGCTCTGTCGCCCTAAACTCCCTTTATTAATAAGCAAAAGCAGTCCTAGACTTATTGTATAGTCTGCTACAAAAAGGAGGAATTAAAATAGAATTTCCTATTGTAAACAAACCGTAAAACAGCCACAGTGTGGTTAAACAACGGATTTCTATATCATAATCTGACGTAATACTGGCATTTCAGTTATGTATATTAATTAATATAATGGACAAAGTTAATACAATCACACATTGTTAGTCCCCATCCCACATGCAGGATCCCACTGAAGCAAGCAACACACGGTTACAAGTCATCTCGCTACTAAACACTTAGCTAGACCACAAAGACACACCATGGGTACTTTTAGAAGTTGCTACTCTGTATCCTAGAAGTTGCTGCAAGAGAATTTTAGTGTCTTTTGCAATCCCTTCCAAGCTGGATTTTGTAGTCTGAGTACCCAGTGTGTTGAACTTTCCATCTCAGCAATACACGTTGCGTTACTATTGTAACTGATTCCAAGTAAAAAAAAATTTTGGAAACGGGAAAATATCGTTCCAGCTGTTAACGTCGAGAATAGTTTGGGTGGAACGGTGTGACCCTTCGGTCCACCGGGTTCGTGTTAATATTAGCGAGGAATAGCCCCTCGCAGGGCAATACAGAGTTCGACCCGTATACGAGTGGTGTACTACACCATCTCGTATACGTGTCAGTATTATATCTCTAATACCCCCCTTAATCTAGACCTGGGAGAGGTTTAGATTACGCTTAAACTCATCTAGTTTCCTGGAACATAGAACTTTGGTGAAGCCATCTGCAATCTGATCCTTGCTGGAGATGAACTTAACAACAAGTTGCTTGCGAGCAACCCGTTCCCGAACAAAGAAAAAATCAATCTCAATGTGCTTAGTACGAGCATGAAAAACTGGATTAGCAGACAGGTAGGTGGCACCAAGATTATCACACCACAAACATGGTTTCTCCTTGAGTGTCACACCAAGTTCACGAACAAGGGCTTCAACCCAAATAAGCTCAGCCGTGGCATTTGCAAGCGCTTTATATTCAGCCTCGGTGCTGGAACGAGACACAGTAGGTTGTTTCCTGGCGGTCCAAGAAATAAGATTGGGACCAAAAAAGATAGCAAATCCACCAGTAGAGCGTCTGTCATTTAAATCACCTGCCCAGTCTGCATCTGAATAAGCACTAAGAAGAGTGGAGGAAGACCTCTGAAAGGTGAGACCAACTCGGCTTGTGCCATGAATATACCTCAAAATCCTTTTTACAGCAGTCCAATGTGCAGTTGTAGGAGCATGAAGATACTGACATACCTTATTAACAGAAAAAGAAATATCAGGTCTAGTCAGGGTCAAATACTGAAGAGCACCAACAAGACTCCTGTATCTAGTAATATCCTCAGAGCCAAGGGGAGAACCATCTGTCAAGTTCAGTGTCTCAGTAGTGGAAAGTGGTGTAGGGCATGGTGTGCATGAGCTCATACCAGCACGTGTCAATAAATCTGTAGCATATTTCTCCTGATTCAAAAGCAAACCATTGGACTGTTTGTGAACCTCAAGGCCTAAAAAATAATGAAGCTCTCCAAGATCCTTAAGAGCAAACTCTGAACTCAAATTATGAAGAAGAGCTGAGATGGCCTGATCAGAAGAACTGGTCACAATAATGTCATCAACATAAATAAGAATATACACAGTGATCCCTGACTTGTCAAATAGGAACAGCGAGGTGTCAGCCTTGGATGGAATGAAACCCATAGTATGAAGTTTTGACCTTAGACGAGAGTACCAAGCTCGAGGGGCCTGTTTCAGACCATATAAAGCTTTGTCAAGCTTGCATATGTAGTTTGGCGTAGCGGAAGACTCAAAACCAGGTGGTTGCTTCATATAAACTTCCTCTTCCAGAACACCATGTAGAAACGTGTTCTTTACATCTAGCTGCCGTAAACTCCACCCTCTGGAAATTGATATAGACAGAACAAGCCTGATAGTAGCAGCTTTAACAACAGGACTAAAGTATCTTCATAGTCAATACCATACCGTTGCTTGAATCCTTTCGCAACAAGACGTGCCTTATACCTGTCCACTGTGCCATCAGCATGTTTCTTGATGCGATAAACCCATTTGCAGTCAATGACATTTTTATTGAAACTGGGAGGCACCAGATGCCAAGTATTGTTAGCAATAAGAGCATCATATTCATCTTGCATAGCGTGCTTCCAATTTGTATCAGCTAAAGCCTCAGTGAGTTTTGTAGGTTCTCCTGTAGATGTGAGTAAAGCATATCTGACAGTACCATCAGTATATTTTTTCGGGTTACGTATACCTTTTTGCAAACGAGTTTGAACTCCGGGTACAGCAACAGGTGGAACTGCGGGTGTGGCCGGAGCAGAAAATCCCGTGGAACTCTCCAGTACAGACGGAGCAGCAGTCTGACCACTGCTGTCGTGAGCAGCATGAGGCTCTTCTCACGCACAGGAGATGCTGCCTGGCCACGGCCATCACTGGCGCTTGTCCCATCATGGTTGAGTTCCCCGGTTCCATGTGCTGCATGCAGGGGCTCGTCAAGTGGAGGCTCTCCATGCGACGTCGCGACGCGGAGAGTGGACGTAGCTGGCGCAGACGGGACGGCAGGACATGGACCTGCGCCTGGCCACGCAGAGGAGACCACAGCAGGCTCGCCGGCCGAGGCCACCTGGGAGCCAGACGAGGCAGAACGAGCGGGAGAATCAGCATAGGAAAACGTGCTGTCTCCTGTTATCTCTTCTGCACTGTTGGCATGATTTGAAGTACTGTTTGAATCTGCGTCTTCATAATTTTGAACAGAATTTTTAGGACTAGTGCCGACTTGTACCTGGGAAGGATTAGTTGTAACAGGCACAATTTGCAAATAGTGATCATTAGTATGCACACCCCTATCAGTAGTATCCGTAGGAGATGCATGTGACGGAAGAAGAAGAATTTCCTCACGAAGACGGCGGCCAGCATTTGGATGAAAGCAAACGGGAACACATGCTCATCAAACACAACATCACGAGAGACATAAACACGACCACTAGTGATATCGAGACATTTGACTCCTTTATGACGAGGACTATAGCCAAGGAAAACACAACGTTTGGAACGAAAAAAAAGTTTATGTTTGTTGTATGGACGAAGGTTGGGCCAACAAGCACAACCAAAAATACGTAGAGGCTCATAGTTGGGTGTGACCTGAAGGAGTTTTTCACTGGGAGTCTCAAAATTGAGAACTTTTGTAGGAAGCAAATTGATGAGAAAAGTGGCTGTGATAAAGGCATCATCCCAATATTTGAGAGGCATGGAAGCATTAGCAAGTAGTGCAAGGCCTACTTCAACAATGTGACGGTGTTTGATACCATGTTAACGTCGAGAATAGTTTGGGTGGAACGGTGTGACCCTTCGGTCCACCGGGTTCGTGTTAATATTAGCGAGGAATAGCCCCTCGCAGGGCAATACAGAGTTCGACCCGTATACGAGTGGTGTGCTACACCATCTCGTATACGTGTCAGTATTATATCTCTAATACCAGCTTCTGCATCCAAGATATATACACGACTTTTTTTTATTAGATTATTCACAACACCTTACAAGAGCAGTACGAAAGATCAAACTCGAAGCTACATCGCTAAACCTACAGAGGGATGAAGGGGGTGACAATTCAAAATCCAAAAACCAAATACCTTCCCAGCCGTCCAATAGCAGATGAGAAGCACATCTCAAGCACTCAGATACGCCAACGCACACGCCATAGAAGTTGCTACCGCCGTCTTTCTCGACTCCATCTTCAATAAAGATCATCGCATTGACCATGTGAGGCCTGCCATCGATGCCACCACGGCGCCGACGACTCCACCATCTGCGCGAGTCCATCACACTGCATCCGTTCCGAGACACCACTTCACCATGTCGCGGCGACTCGACGACGCCGACACAGCAAAAGCACACCGCTCCACCTCAGCACCACCGCCATCCGTTGTCTGCTCCAAAAACAATGCCCCCAACAGGGAGAACGGTGTTGCGCGCCGCCATCGTCCGATCCGGGAGACCCGAGTCTAGGGTTTCACTTAGAGCAGCCCAGGCGAAGAACGCAGACTGCAGAGACAATGCCATCAACAAGGTAGCGACGAAACACGCCGCCATCATCCACCATGATCGAAGTCCGGGCCGGCTTTCACCGGCAGCTGCGCTTCGCCATCGGGAGCTAGGCGACGGATCGCGAGATCCGCCACGGCTAGCCACACAACTAGCCGATCTCCTCCGGCGAGAGAGAAGACCACCATCGCGGTGCCACGGTCAGCGACACCAGACGCCCGCCACCTGCCACCAGGTCGACGCCGTCCCCGCTATCCAGGGGCTGCCCTTGGTGCCGTGGTCCCCTTGAGGAGGAGCTGCGAGATCCGTCCCCATCACCGCTTGCCCGGCGATGCCGAGGCGAGGAAGGAAGGAGAGGACCGCGCCGCCAGGTTCCGGGGCCGCGCCGCCGCCCCCATCACCGCCCGCCCGACGAGGCCACGACGAGGAAGTGAGGAGAGGCCGCGCCACCAGATACCAGGGCCACACCGCCGCCACCACCGCCCGCCCGGCTAGAGGGCCGCACCGCAATCATCCTCCAAGTGCTGGGTCCATCCCACAGTGCGGAGGCGAGCCTCCATCCGTCGCACCAGGGGACCACGTGAGAATCCCCGCCGCCCCCATCACCGGCCGCGCCAGGCTTCGCTAGCGGTGGCCTCAGGGGATGACGAGGAGGGGGGAGGGGAGGGGGAGGCGGCGACGGTAGGGGCTAGGGTTTCCAAATAACTTCTCTCACCAAACAAACATTCAACCCTTCTCTTCTTTTCGAAGAAAATCTTCTCTTGGCCTTGGCTAAATCACACGTTCTTTATATATGCACACATATGGTTGTGTCTCTCTGCCACAAAACATATCAAACAGAATCATTCAGCAATGTCGGCAGAACAGAATCAGTACCATCCACATCCAAAGAGGCAAGAGATGGCAATTGGTCAACTATTTTGAGTGACAAATACTTGAGATGGAAGTTTAGCTATTTAACATTAGTCCAAAGATGGAAGTTTAAGGTAGTACTAGTCCGGCTAGGATTAGTACCTGGTCCCTTGCCGTGTGCACTCTTGGCGTTGAGTTCGTGTAGGTTTAGGTTTGTTTAGGTCGGTGGATCTGGTTGTTGGACATGTATAAAAGCATAGCCACGCCATGCAAGAGATTGTACAGTGAGAAAGAGGAAATAAAGAAAAAGAGCGGGCACGACACGTATCCTTAGCGATAAATTTTGTGTTCATGTTTGTTCGTCTAGTTTGATGTGATCGATCAGTGGGCAAAATCCTACCAACCAACGATACCAAATCCGACCCAAATCTCCCAATCACCAAAGGCAGAATTCCGCACGTACGAAAGCAAGCAGCACATGGAATAGACCCGGGCAATAGGCAAGCGTAGGCATCAGCGCGTACCTTAAATCCTATGGGTCATGTCCAAGCTGCGGAATGAGGAGAAGGACCGATCATTTCATGGTCCACTCGTCGAAGAGATCAAGGAGCTTTTTAGGAACCTTCAGGGAAACCTTCAGTGCATGTTGTTCGACGGACAGCAAATATAGTTGCGCGTGGTTTAGCAAAGGAAGGCTGCGAGAATAAGTTATGTAGGGTATGGCTCGGTGATCCACCGACTAGTATTGTATGAACTCTCTTGTATTGTATATTTCGTTAAATTAATATAAGGCTGCCGATTTTCACAAAAAAAAGGAATGTGCCATTTGTTTGAGGAGTGCAGATCTATTCTAGTCTGACGACATTGGCTCATTAATTTATTTACTGCATCATGAATAGTAATTCGTTTGATTTAATATGTGCTAGGAATCGGATCGATGAAGGTTGGATATTAAGATGTAAAGTTTGATCGAGCTCTGTCAGCTTCGTTCTTACAACAAATTCTGCATGCAAGTCACGGCACATTCTATTTTGATGTTAACAAGCCGTCACTCTATTCATCTTCATCTATGGACAAAAGATGTGCATCAAAAATCAACAAATTATATTCTCTCTTATAAAATGGTGGAAAGAAGTTTATCTTGAACTCTAAATTATTCATTCATGGGCCAACTTGATTCCTAAACCATGGTTTTGTATTTCTGGCCTCTCAAAAAAGGGTTATTTTTTCGGGAAATACATGTGTGTGTCTGTACAGGTCGGTGCTTAAGTATCACCACCATTAACCTATGCTTTGATATCCGGCAGAGGTGAGAGATATGACCAGAGCTTAGTGAAGACAATTCCTAGCACTCTGGCTGCAACATACTATTTCTGGTCCAAATCTTAAGGCTTTAAAAAAAGTCAAATCAAGTAAAGTTTGATCAATTTTTTAGAAAAATCTATCAAAAAATTATGTGAAGGAAATTCTAGGAGTTTTGAAGGCGCAAAAAAAATCTAGAAAACTATATCGAGTAATTTCGCAAACAAAAGTAATAATGGATAAATGTATTTAATTTCTAAACATTTTATTGAAAAACCATGCTCCAATTCTTTACGTATCATCCCCTGCTATTATGATATTTCTCTAATTTGGTTGTGTGAATCCGTACTGCTATTAGGGTGTTGCGTTGTTGCAGAGACTAGGTGTAATTGGTATCTCTTGATATTAATATATTCCTCTTATCGAAAAATGATATTTCTCTAACTTTCTACGTACTTCATCTATTGAACGTCCCGAATAACTTGGGCTAAGGTTTAGAAGGTGGGGTTCCATATATTAGAGCTACATATCTACTATGAAATAACTTCTCTCACCAAACCAGCATTCAAATGTTATCCATTTTCCAGAGATAATCATCGCTTGGCCTAGGCTAATTCACACATTGTCTATATATACAAATCTAGGGTTGTGTCCCTCTGTCACAAAATGGGATCAGCCACAATGCATGTGGAAGAAAAAAACGGAAACAGAGGAAGATACTTCATCGAAGTATTCCAAAGGAAAAATATAGCAGAGACGATAAAAATGAATTTGTTGGGAACATGAAGCATGGTAGGCTAGGGATGCAATGGTTTGTGAGAATAGAAGGTGTCGGGAATAAAGTCAACTGAGCGCTCCCTGAAGATCACCATGTGGAGAAGAATGCAAGTGGGGTGGGCGTATATCCACAGAACCGCGCGACCGTCCTACAGACAAAGCCAGCGTTTTTAGTCGCGCGACCGTCCAGGAAGACATCCAGATGGCGATTGAGAAGATCCGGGCTCTTCACGCGGCGACACGGGATGTTGTGGAGGACGTGTTGGCTTGAGTCTTCTTGACCGCCTTGTGGCGTTTCCTGTTTTAGGTTCTTTCAGACGACCTGCTGTGTGCCCAGCCTTTGTGCTGCGGGCTGTTTGTGTGAGACGATATGTGTGCCCAGCCTTCATGCTGCAGGTTGTCTGTGTGTGTTGCTACCTACTTATGTTGTATGAAGCTTGTTGGCCGTGGAGTTTTATTAATTTAAAGTCAGGTTCTGCTCGAGCCTTTTGTCTAAAAAAAAAAGTCTCAGGATAGCTGATGACCTTGGCGGTTTGAAGCGTGTTATTGTTCGGTGGATAGACTGCATATCCCGCTAGAAGGTTTCTCTACAAAGGACATCTGGCCTGACAAGCCATGTAGGCATGCACCTTCGCGCAAGCTGGACGCTAGCTAGCTGCTCGCGTCCTACAACTGCGGCGGTGCTCTTCTCTTCGCCGAACCTCTGGTAGATGCTGGAGTTAGAGCATCTCTAGTCGCCTATCCACATATGGATCGAGCATTTAGGGGACGCTGCAAAGTGCTATCGTTTTTGGGGCGTCTGTTTCCAGCCGCGTCCTCCAAACAAGGTCCCAAAACATGTAAATAACACGAAATAAAAAAAATCATTTAAATTTGATTATATTTTTCAACTTTGAATGAAAACGGCTATGTGATCACCCCTAGCCTACTCACCGTCCCTCAGGGCACTTAACGGCCCCGCACGGCATTGCCTCCCTCCCTCCTTCGTTTCTCCACTGCCGCCTCCCGTCGCTCCCTCCATTGTGCGCTCGCTAGAGCTCAGTGGGCCGTAGCGTCCTCTAGGAACCGCTGTCGCAGCGCCTCGTTGGCGTCATCATCGGCCTTCTTCAGCGTCTCGAAGGACGCGAGGATGGCACTTTGCTCCGCCAACTTTTCCTCCGGGTCAGGCCCGGCGTCGCTCCACTCGTCACCGTCGTCGTCTAACTCCTCCTCCGCGGTCGCCACCTCCCGCCATTGTTGCTGCTCCACGTCGAATGACACATGGGCTGCCCGCTCCTCCTCTACATCCCGATCCATGTCAGCCATGAACTATGCGTTCAACGCCGCATCGATGACATCGTTGGTGGCTTCGTTCTTGTTGAACTCGTCGATGTCAGGGATATCGGCTGGGGGAGGTGGAGACGGAGGTGGAGGCAGTGGCGGAGGAGACTGGCTGCCGCCGGCGAGGCTCATCATGGCGAAGGTGTTGGCAAGGCGACAAGGTATGTTTTGGTGGAGGTGGAGTGAAGGATTTTCGGCGGCTGTGCTGGCGATAACGAGCGGAGGCGGCCATTTATAGCTGGTGGCAGCGCAGGAAGAGGTGGGAAAATGGCGTGGGAAGCGGTAGAGAAGGCATGTGAGGATGCGCGGGAATGCGGACGAGACGTCTCGCCCGCACCTCCCTGGAAACCGTCATCGCCATTAAGGCAAAGCTGCAGCGCTTTGATTTGTGCCGCTGACAAGGCTGGCCTGCCACTCACGACACGGTTTTTCGTTGCGTCTGGCGCCCCTGCAGCGTTTCCTGTGTAGCGGGGATGAGCTCAGGCCGCCATACACCGTATTGGAAAAGTTCTTTGAAGCGTGCGGCTGGAAGAGGTCTAAGCGTGCCCTAAATCCCTTATGAGAACGCTTTGAGGACGTGGCTGAAGACGGTCTTATGATTTTTTCCCAACTTTCTGAGACTTTTTTCTATTCAAAGCCACCATGATTTTCTTTTGAAACGGGGATCTTGGCCTCTGCATTTGATGCACACAGCTTTTTTTATTTATTTCAATCGTATCACAATCCTAGTCATATGTTGACACTCATGGATCAGACAAAGTTGAAACATGAATCAAACATCGAATAATGAAAAACGACAAGATGTTGTTCATTTTGAAGCCTACTAATGTGACACCATAAAGTAGCCTGGAAAAAGAAGTCGTGTGGTGCAACCCTTTTGTGTATTAAAAATAATATCATTTCTGTTTGTCCGTTTGGACCAACACAAAGTTAATACACCAATACGTAGTTTTATCGTTTTTATCAGCCCCATTCAATCAATTAATTACCAAACATTTTAATAATATTTATTAGCAGTGGTAGGTTATATGTCAAGCAAATCATGGGCCAAACGATCTGATATAAAAAGGTGTTATACGGTTTCTAAAGAATCAAAAACATTAATTTTTACAACCATTCCATTTGCATTTAACTAGATTATCCTTAGTAAGAAATACTTTGTTATTAAGGAACCACATGAAAAACATTATCTTAAGTGGTATTTTTTAGGTTCCAAAGGTACTTATATTTCTTAAGAACCTAGTGTGACCATGTATTAAGTTAAGATACATAGAGTTCACCGTAGATATCCTAAATTTAGCCGGATTGTTTGAAAGCTGAACTGTCATTAGCCGCTAACTTAAGTGTCTCCATTGGTTCCACTTATGATCATTCAACGACCTTCTAAACGCAATATTCAGTGGCCTATGAGCTAGAACATAAGCCACACGAACATTCTTTCACTGCACGATGTTATACAAAGATGGGTATTGTTGCCCTAGAGAAGTATCTCCAACCAAATATCCTCACAAAACTGCACCGAACAACCATCCCAAACTTTGAAATGACCCCTACTGAAGAAAAAAAATCACACGCATGATACCATTCCAAAAGGTTTGGAGGGTGGGGCCAGTTCTGTACATTAGAGCTACATGCATATGAAATGTGTAACTACTGTATAACTTCTCTTACCAAACTAATATTACTTTTCAGAGCATATATTCGCATAGCCTAGGCTAATTCACACATTGTCTATATATATACAAACCTATGTTGTGCCTCTTGTCATACAAGGGGATCACTCAACAATGTCCGTCCAAGAAAAAGAGGGGGGTAGAGAAAGATCATCGAAGTACACCAAAGGAAAGAAAAAAGTTGAGACGATAAAAGTAAATTGTTTGGAATATGAAGCAGAGTAGTCTAGGAATGCAATGGTTAGTGGGAATAGAAGGCGCCGGGAAAAAAATCAGTTGAGCAATCCCTGACTATCAGCCTGTAGCGAAGAATGCAAGTGGGGCAGCCGTACCCACTGAACCGCCGGCACGTCATGTGAACAAGCCTAGCTTTCTTCCCAGCGCGGTAACTGATGGTCCTGGCGGGTTGAAGCGGGTTTCTCTGCATTGTTCGGTGGATGGACTTCATATCCCGCTAAGCGGTTTCTCTGCAATAAACCGATGGCTTGGCCCATGCACCTTCCCGCAGACTGAACGCTGGTTGCGTCCTACAAACCCAGGCGGTCATGCTCTTGCCGCATCCTCGGTAGCTGCTGGAGTTAGCCTTTGATGCCAAGGTCCAGAAGGTGTTGAGCTTATTGGCCATCTTCTGCATTGTGTAAAGAAGATAATGGTCGCCATTTCAACTGTGAGAGGAACACGGCTGATATGGTGATACTGATAGAGGAAGCAAAGAGCTTCCGAGAAGCTGAACTAATGTATAGCACCATCAGGGAACCTAGCTAGATTAATCATTGTTCTGAGTTCAATTTGAGTGTGTGCGTAGTTGGATGTGTGTGTTGTATGTGTTTCTCTTCATCTTTGTTCTTTTCCAGCCACTAGTTTGCTAGCATTTGTATTACATCACCTACCCACTTGATGAACCAGGGAGGACAGGGTGTTCTCCCTAACTCCGAACCTATGGGAGGAGGACAAGAAAATCTCCGTGGTGGAGAACCTTGCCCTTTAGCTCACTTGTACTCCGGAGGAACTTGACGACGTCCTCTTGATTATGAAGTCAGACTCGGCGCCTAGCCCGGATGGCCTGCCGGTGTTGTTCTTCAAGCAATTTTGGGGAATCTTGCGCATCCACATCCTTCAGCTCCTCAATGACTTTGTCTTGGGAAGGGTGGACATCGCGCGTCTTAACTTCGGGATCATCTCCCTGATTCCCAAGGTGAAAGGGGTGAACGCGATTAAACAGTTTAGGCCGATTGTTCCGATTAATGTTATTTTCAAGTTTGTGGCTAAAGCTTATGCCATTCGTCTTGCTCCGCTTTCTCATAGGACCATAGAACGTAGCGAGACAGCTTTTATTAAAAGTAGATGTCTACATGATGGGGTCCTCACCCTTCACGAGATTGCTCATGAGCTCAAAGCTAAGAAGTTGGGGGGGGGGGGCTCTTTCTCAAACTCGATTTGAGCAAGCCTATGACAGGTCAACAGGGACTTCCTTCACGAAGTTCTTCAGAGAAAGGGATTCTCATAATAGGTTGTTCACCGCTTGATGCAGCTGGTCAAGGGAGGCCAGACTGCAATCAATGTCAACAGGGATGGAAGTTGTGGTGAAAGGGGTCACGGAGTGGGAGAAGCGACAGGTGGTGAATATGCTTAACTGCAAGCTGGGGGTCTTTCCCATGAATACTTGGGTCTCCTGGTGAGCAGTAGTCCACTTAGGGTGGTGGGTTGGGAATATTTACCGGAGAAAGTGGGGCACCGCGTCAATCCATGGCTGGGCCTTTTTCCTAGCCTCTATAGCAAGGCTGCAACTCACTAACTCCTGTCTCTCGAGCCTACCTATGTTCGTGAACGTGATCTACTTACTCCATTAATTACTCGACCCATTATGCGATGCATGGGCCGAGATTCCAATTCTTTTGGGAAGGTGTCGGGAACTTGAGAAAATACCACATGGTTGACTGCGCCACGGTCTGCAAGCCCAGGGAGTTTGGGAATCCTCAACACCAAGATCATGAACATTGCGCTTATTCTTAAGTGGATTTGGCAGATCTACCAAAATGTAGAAGGTCTGTGGGCAGACCTTATCCGTGCAAAATACCTGGGGGAACGGGACTTCTTCTCCAAGGAGGTACCTACGCGCGACTCCCGGTTCTGGAATGCCATCTAGAAGATCCAATGGCATTTCAAGCTTGGGGCGAAACATGTAGTTCACAATGGGAAGTGGACCTACTTCTGGAAGGATTTGTGGGTTGGGACAGGTCCCCTTCATATACGCTACCCCCGCCTTTCAGTTGTTGTGCTGACCCCGCCACCACGGTCCACGCGGCTCGAGTTCAGGGGGGCATCCCGGGGGAATGGCGCATTCGCTTTCGGAGGCACTTTAACCTTGCGGAAACGGTGGAGTGGGATAACCTTTGTTGAGAGGTCTAGGAGCTCCAGATGGAGTTCTAGAACGACGGGGTGTCTTGGTCTCTGGAGGCTTCCAGAGCGTTCACTAACTCGGTGTACTATGGCCTGCTACAAGGGGCAGCAATCACGCACTTCAAGGAAGTTTGGCGAACAAGCGTTCCGCCTAACATCAAGGTGTTTCTCTGGCAGCTCATTAGACGGAAGCTTCCATCCTGTGAGCAGGTGGCTAAGCATCAGGCCGTCTAATGTCCTTTGCTCACTTTGTGGAGAGATTGAGAATTGTAATCACATCTTCTTCACATGCCACATGGCTATATTCATATGGGTTGGAGTTTGGGAACTCATGCACTGCGATTGGAACCCGGCAGGGGCTGGTGATTTCGTTTCACTCTCGCAGGACTTGTAAGGCCCCCTTCATAGATTAGTTTGGTCCACCTTTGCAGCCCTTAGCTGGTCTCTTTGGAACATTAGGATTAAACTAACTATCGAAGGAAAACTGATTGGCAACTAGGTGGACGCTTTCTTCCATATGTTGATTCACATGCAGGGTTCTAGTCAGACAGAGGGACATGACGCAACTGGACGTGGCGCAGGACGAGGTCAAGAGGCTGCACGCGAGGGCTAGGACTGAAGCTTAGATTGCTATTAGGGCACTGCGTAGTTATATAGGCTAGGTGTAATTGGTATTTTTTTGATATTAACATATACTCTTTGTCGGAAAAATAATGGTGCAATCCTAGCAATGATATGTAGGATGAGAGAGAAACAGAAAAATAGATTTTCTCTTAGTATGGAAAGAAGATGTTCCTGTGTATTTACTCCCTCCGTCCCGCCAAAAGTGTCTCAACTTTATTAAAATTTAGATGTATCTACCTACTAAATAGTATTTGGATACATCTAAATTTTAACGAAGTTGAGACATTTTTGGTGAAACGGATGGAGTACATGTTTCTGAATTAACATTAATCGCCTACTTTACTTACTAGGTAAAAGATAATCCATTGTATAATATGATTTTTTACTTCCTCTGATCCATAATAAGTGGTTTGAATTCAAAATTTTGACTGTATTATGAATCGGAGGGAGTATTCATCACTAGTAACTAGGCCCTACAACGTGAAATCATCGACTGTTTTATCACCTACATAATGCATATGCCGTAAGCATCTTGCACTGCATGCCCTGACATACTCCGTACCACCAAGCTAGAATCGTCACCAATCGTAAAGCAACCTTCTTCCTCACCTGCCTCGTATAAATTGATGCCCGCGGTCCGCCTCATCTGGTGTTGGTCTCAAATTCTCTCGCCCATAACTGGGTCCGATCCCCTGACACGGAAGCGCGCCACCCTCGACGGGACTTCCCTCTAGTCTCCCCCGTACCGGACTCTGGTGGATTGAGAACTCCATCTGGTGGACGCGATCTCTTGTCTCGGTAATTTACCAAGCCCTAATTTCTTTGGTTGTTTTTTTCCAGGAGCCCTCCGGTACGTGAGCAAATAGAATCCCAACTAATCTGACCCATCGATGGATGCATGGTTCTTGCCTAATTATCCAACAATTTACGCGTTCTTCTTCTTCTTTGTCAAGATCGAATTCTTTGTCAAGCTGTTAATTTTGTTACCGAAGAATCCCAAATCCAATTCTGATCACGAAACAACGCCCACGAACAAAAACTTTGTCTGGTAAACAGGTCTTGTTCTTCTTCTTGATCGATTAATCTTCCCTGTATACACAGATCACGGAAAAGCTATGTGCCCATCTGCCTAGCAATCTCCTGCAGCCATGGAGAGGACATTGCTGCTGAGGCCACCCGCTCTTGGATCGCCTGCCGGACTCGCAGGCAGCAGGGCCAACTGGACGTCTCGGGGCACCACGAGGCCTCCCTCCGTGGTACCGGCGCTTCCAACGTCGGCAAGCTGGCGCCCCGTCAAGATGTCAGCGATCGCAGGCCACGGGAGAGATCTACACAATGCTCCGGCCACGTTCACGCCTGCCCTGTTCGGCGGCAGCGGCTTCGCACCATCGTCTTCGTCCACCCGCAGATCATCGTCGTCGAGAGGGCACCGTCGCCTCGTGACCAGGGCCATGTTCGAGCGCTTCACAGAGAAGGCCATTAAGGTGATCATGTTGGCGCAGGAGGAGTCACGGCGCCTCAAGCACCCCACTGTCGGGAGTGAGCAGATCCTCCTGGGCCTCATCCGGGAAGGCACAGGCATCGGCGCCAAGGTACTTAAGTCAGCGGGGATGAACCTCACGAATACGCGAGTGGAGGTGGAGAAGGTCGTCGGGAGGGGTTCAGGTTTCGTCCCTGTCGAGATCCCCTTCACACCGTCAGCTAAGAAGGTGCTGGAGTCCTCGGCTGAGGAGTCGCGCCAGCTAGGTATGTGTCATTGCCTTCCCAGCCATCAAGAAGAAGCATTTGCAGTCTTAAACTTAGCTTATATTCTGATATTATTGAACTTGATTCCGTTGTAGGGCCTAGTTACTACTTATACTGATAAACTCTATAATCATAGAGAAGATACAGGTTCACATCAATTTGTTAGGGACTGTTAGCATGTGTTGTTGCAAGTTAAGTTACTCTATGCTAAGTAAATATATAAACTTTAAAATCAAAGAGATGAGATCGGCTGAGTTTGATTAATGCTGATGCACATCAGCTTATCGTCAGAAATAACTTAATTAGGGACTTTTAGCCTGTGAGCCTCCCACATTCCAAACACAGGCGGAAGGTTCTAATTTTCCATCAAAAGTTTCTCCATAATTCCTGAAAGACCGACATTCTACTAGGTGCAGAAGTAATTTTCTAATATTTGTATCGTCGTCAAAATATTTCGCTGACACATCAATTACAGCATAATTATAAAGATTCAAGGAAATCTCTTCAGACTTTTGTAGTATTTTAGGAAAATCCAAGAGATTTTGGTGCCCGAATGGAAAATCAAAAATTACAGTATTTAGTATTTTAGTGGTAATCTAAGAAACAAAGGAAATTTCAACCCATGTCACGCATTTCATAAGCAAACAACGTCAGATGACTTTAACTTCTCATGGTAGTAGCACATTATTAAGCAAGATAACTTCATTTAGGCTCACTTTGTGGTTGATGGATTGTGTTGTCCTGAACATGTTTGTTGTGAAAAGACATATAGGCACTAAAATAGAAAAAAAAAAGTTGGTTAGCCAAATAGGAAAAAATATAAAGTCTGGTTGCATAAGATAGATAATCATAATCCACCACAATGCCAAACACGGCGTTAGTTATCTTATCATTCGTTTTTAATACTACGTACTATTATTGCACAGTGATTCCTCTTGAAGAACTCATACTTCTTGGAGTATAATTTTTTCCTTGTAACATTAAATACCCTTCACATTGTGCAGGGCATAGCTATATTGGATCAGAACACTTGCTTCTTGGGTTGATCTGTGAGGAGGATGGTGTGGCAGCCATTGTACTTAAGAACTTTCAGGCTGATCTGGGCAACATACGCAGTGAGGTAAATTTACGTTCAAAACTGCTAACCAAATGGTGAGTCTTTTCACATGTATTCTCAATTGGAGACTCACATCTATGCATTACGTTGCTTCTGTTAGGTTATCAGAATGATTTCTGAAATCTCCGAAAGCGAAACTGTCGGCGCTGGAGTTGGGGGAGGAAGCACTGCAACCAAGACGCCAACACTGGAGGAGTATGGGACTAATCTAACAAAACTAGCAGTGGAGGTGGCTGAACTAAGCCCATTATATTGTATTAGGGTTGAGAATGTAAGGGAATTTATTAATAACTGGTAACTCTGAATATTTCTGCAGGGAAAGCTAGATCCTGTTATCGGAAGGCAAAAGCAGATCGAACGCGTGGTACAGATTTTGGGGAGACGAACAAAGAACAATCCCTGCCTGATTGGAGAGCCTGGGGTAGGAAAGACGGCTATCGCGGAAGGCCTAGCGCAGCGTATTGTCACCGGGGATGTGCCTGAAACAATTGAAGGGAAAACGGTATGTGCCCATTTCACAACTCTTGTGCTAAATTAGTCTACAATATTGTATTCCAGGAAAAAAAATGCTATAACATTGACTCTATATTATTTTTCCTTCTTGGATCTGTTACTTTTTTCCTTTGAGTTATTATTAACACACTAATTCTCCATTATCTAACTAATTCCACCAAACAAAGTTGATATCAAGCATGATCACTGTTGTGGTTATCTCCTGAATACTGACAAAATTTAAAGGGTTGTTGGAGGAACTAACCCGGAATCCCTCAGTATGATTACTCATTTATCTTTCTATATACATGTAAAGTTGTAAACCGACTCAGCTCGGCTATAACCCTACACCTGACCAAAGTATATATGAAGGGGTAGGGGTCGATAGGATCTCATAACACCTACATAGGGTGATGGAGGCCCCTCTTGAGAGCGCATCTGAGCACGCAGATAATAGACAAGAAGCAGAGTGCACAAATAGGGGTTTTACCGGATGATGTTTCCCTGGGCACACAAATATAGGGTGCTACCATCATGTTGTGAGTTTTGCTAGATTCTCCACCCTATTCTAAATATCATCACGAAATAACCCCGACAATTGGCGCAAACCGTGGGGAAGGTCCGTTTAGATCAATTCCAATAGTTTTTGATGACTTACGTAGGTTAGGTGTGTGACCTTGAAATAAGCCATCAAAATTTATTGAAATTTATCTAAACACCTGCCTTACGGTGGGCGCCAACTGCCGTGGTTATTTTCTGACAATATTTAGATGTGGTGGAGTGTCTAGTAGAACTCAATGGTAGAACTCAGAGACAAGATTTATACAGGTCCCAGGAAACATCGTCCAGCAAAAACCCTACTCCTATTTGTAGCTCCTTCTCTATTACCCATGTGCTCAAATGAAATCTCAAGGGGATCTCGATCATTGGTAGACTCTCCACCCTACTCTCAGTATTATCACGAAATAACCCCGACAGTTGGTGCAAACCGTGTGGAAGGTGTGTTTAGATCAATTTCAATAGTTTTTGATGGCTTGCGTATGTTAGGTGTGACCTTGAGATAAGCCATCAAAATTTATTAAAATTTATCTAAACACACCATCCCTATGGTAGGCGCCAACTGTCGTGGTTATTTTCTGACAATATTTAGAGGGGTGGAGCGTCTAGTAGAACTCAATGGTAGAACTCGGGGACAATATTTATAGAGGTCCCATGAAACATCTTCGAAATAGCCTACTCCTATTTGTGGCTCCTTCTCTATTACATGTGCTCAAATGACATCTCAATGGGATCTTGATCTCGCTATGCTGGGTGTCGTGAGGTCCTAGCTTCTAGGGTTTCAAGGTATATATTGGGAGGTGTAAAGAGATACCGCGTGGCAGGAGCTACCTCGCCTTGTATACTTGGCCAGGTGTAGGATGGCCGAGTCGGTTTACATGTAGAAAGATGAAGGGATAACACGAACAGACTAATCTAGATCTGATCTGAGTCGGTTACAATCATATGTAGGGATTCCGGGTTTGGTTATCTTGACTTGTCTTGTATTCTATGCGGCACTCTGTGCTCTAGTCAGACGCGTCATCGGGCTAGGCTGCTCTACACCTGCTGGATCGACTTTGTCCTTTGTGAGACCACCTGGGTCACATGACCTATTGTTGACCATGTTGTCCATTGTTTGAGCTGTCCTGAATCTTTTTTAGCATCACTAGGTGATGTGAATAATGAGTCTACTAGGTGATGTGAATAATGAGTCTTAACCCATCATGTTAGGTTATCACCCTTGATATGGGACTTCTTGTTGCTGGTACAAAATACCGCGGAGAGTTTGAAGAAAGATTAAAGAAACTGATGGAAGAGATCAAGCAGAACGGTGATATCATACTTTTCCTTGATGAAGTTCACACTCTGGTAGGAGCGGGAGCAGCAGAAGGTGCTATTGACGCTGCTAACATTCTGAAGCCAGCATTGGCAAGGGGTGAACTTCAGGTAAGCACATGCATATTATCAACCCACACATCTGCTCAGATATGTTAAGTTGCTCATAGTAATTTCGAATTTTCTTTTGTCAGTGTCTCGGAGCCACTACGATCGATGAATACAGGAAGCACATTGAGAAAGACCCTGCACTGGAGAGGCGCTTCCAACCTGTGAAAGTTCCTGAGCCAACAGTAGATGAAACCATAGGAATTCTCAAAGGGCTCCGGGAGCGATACGAGATCCACCACAAGCTCCGGTACACAGAAGAAGCTCTGATCGCTGCTGCTCAGCTCTCTTACCAATACATCAGGTTTGTGAATGCAAAGAACGCTAGTAGTATCACTATCACATACCCTGAAATTTTTCTGATAGTCTCTTTTGTTTGCAGTGATCGTTTCCTCCCAGACAAAGCGATCGACTTGATTGATGAGGCGGGATCTCTTGTCAGGCTACGCCATGCCAAGGTAAAAATGACATTTCTCTAACGATGGACCTGAACTTTTTCTAACTTCTTGCATGCAGTTTACAAGATCTGACTATGAATGTTAAACTGCTGACAGCTACCCGAGGAAGCTAAAGATCTCGACAAGAAGCTGAAGGAGATCCTCAAACAGAAGAATGACGCCATCCGTTGCCAGCAATTCGAGATGGTAATCGTTTCGTCTATTATCTTCAAAATCACATCTTATAAGAGGAAACGTTATGGTTTGAATTCTGATGCGCGCTTGCAGGCAGGAGATCTTCGCACAGAAGAGATAGAGCTTAAGGCCCAGATCATGTCACTGGTGGACAAGAACAAGGAGATGAACAAGGCGGAGGTGGAGTCTGGCGCGTCGGCAGGGCCGGTGGTCACGGAGGCGGATATCCAGCGCATCGTCTCCTCCTGGACCAGCGTCCCGGTGGAGAAGGTGTCCGTGGACGAGTCGGACCGGCTGCTCAAGATGGAGGAGACGCTGCACCGGCGTGTCATCGGCCAGGACGAGGCCGTCGTAGCCATCAGCCGCGCCATCCGCCGCGCGCGCGTCGGGCTCAGGAACCCCGACCGCCCTGTTGCGAGCCTCATATTCGCCGGCCCGACGGGCGTCGGCAAGTCCGAGCTCGCCAAGGCGCTGGCCGCCTGCTACTACGGGTCCGAGGAGGCCATGGTCCGGCTGGACATGAGCGAGTTCATGGAGCGGCACACGGTGGCCAAGCTCATCGGCTCCCCTCCTGGGTACGTGGGCTACACGGAGGGCGGGCAGCTGACGGAGGCCGTCCGTCGACGGCCCTACACGGTGGTGCTGCTGGACGAGATCGAGAAGGCGCACCCAGACGTGTTCAACCTGATGCTGCAGATCATGGAGGACGGCCGGCTGACGGACAGCAAGGGCAGGACGGTGGACTTCAAGAACACGCTCATCATCATGACCTCCAACGTCGGCAGTAGCGTCATCGAGAAGGGCGGGAAGCAGCTGGGCTTCGGCGACGGTGAGGGTGGCGACAGCTACGGCAGGATCAAGAGCCTGGTGGACGAGGAGATGAAGCAGTACTTCCGGCCCGAGTTCCTCAACCGGCTCGACGAGATGATCGTGTTCCGGCAGCTCACCAAGCTGGAGGTCAAGGAGATCGCCGTCATCATGTTGGCGGAGGTAACAGGACGAATGAGGGGTAAGGGGATCGAGTTAATGGTGACGGAGAGCTTCAAGGAGCTCGTGGTCGAGGAAGGCTACGACCCCAGCTATGGCGCGAGGCCGCTGAGGAGGGCCATCATGAGGCTGCTCGAGGACACGCTCGCAGACAAGTTGCTCGGGGAGGAGGTCAAGGAAGGAGACTGGGTGATCATCGACGCCGACTCAGAGGGGAAAGTTGTCGTCCTCAACCAGCATGACGCCTCGCCGGAGGCTCAGCCACGGGAGTTTGCTGTCTAGTTCGGCTGTTGACTATCTTTTATGTATAGGGAATTAAGCAGTTGCTTTTTTTAACTTTTTAGCAGTTGCATTTAATTTGCTGTTACTCCTGTTTAGCATCCTGGTAGGCGATGATTGAAAGAAAGTATACTGGAGAATCTTTGTTCATACTTCATCTTATATTATTTCCTACGGATGTGGACATCAAAAGAGCTAGGAAGTTCCAAATCAAACAAATACTTTTATGTCTAACAGATGAAAGAATGGTGATCACTCAGAAAGTGGAAAAGCAGTACATGAAAAGCTTACATTTCCTTGTAATGGTTGGCAGCCCCATACCGTTTGGCAATTATTTTTTCCATTGTATTTTCAGTTGCCGCAAATCATGCTGCAACTTTTACAGGGTCGATACATTCCTACACATTGTGCTGGATATCTTACTTCTATACAAAATGATGATACATTGTTCTCCAATGGCACCTTCTCGATCAAAAGAACCCAAGAAATTACACCTTCCAAAACAGATCAGTAACTAACGCATCTACAAAGGTTCAGAGAGCACCCCCAGATTAAGTTCTACCTAGAGCACGTTTCTTTTGCTTCGGATTGGGACTTGATGATTCCTTAAAAGCTGATGGGCAAATGGTGTTTATGCCACAGCCATCACATTTGGGCCTCAGTGGTGTACAGATTGTCTGACCAAATCCAACCTACACGATATTTTAATATTCAACTTAAGATTAGCACTTCTAAGATTTTAGGTATAATCCAAATTTTATAGTTACTTGGAAATTACTTCCTCAATTCACTAATATAAGATGTTTTGGTAGGCTAATTTAGCTTGTCAAACAATCTTATATTAGGAATGGATGGAGTAGAAAATAAAACGATTCTTGTAATGGAAAATGAATCAGTTCATTAGGGCATTACCAGTAGTGGGTTTATAGGCTCCCACTCATCCTTCGGTAACCACTTCTCAAGAGACATCCTTGTTTGCTCTGGTGTTGTAGTTTTCTGTGCAAAAATACTTGGTAAAGATAACTTGTTACAGAAAGGCAATACAAAATTAACAAACTACCTGCTTTGTTCCTTCTCGGAAGACCCATCCAAGACGGTTAGAAATGCGATGCACATGAGTGTCCACGCAGATTCCTTGAGTATTCTTCCATGCGATGCTCATCACCTGTTTAGTGAAAAATGCTGTTTAGACAATTAAGTTTTCTAAACTGGACTACAGAGGACAAAATAAGTACATAACTTACCAGATGAGCCATTTTAGGGCCAACTCCTTTAAGAGCAAGCAGATCGGTCAAAGTATCTGGAATATCCCCTCCAAATTGCTCAAGGCAAATTTTTGAAGCTTCTTTTATGAATTGGGCCTTTCTCTGATAGAATCCAACCTGATTAAATTATACAGTACAACATGAATAGCTGATTCAATAGTTTTATGTAAGGGGAACAAGATCGACAGTGGAAGCTAATAATGATGGTAAGGTGCTCGCCTCCAACAAGCTCATTTAGCAACAGTTGTAACTACCCGCACGGAATAGTAATGAAGTTCAAAGCAGGGTTATCTCAGCCTAGTCTATTAACTACTGACATTCGCTCTGATTATGATGTAACAACACTTAGATGTATGAATAGCTTCAGGTACTAATAATGTAGTAGTTATTGCTTTGGAACAAATTGTGAAGGTGCCACTAGTATTGATCTTATAATTAAGAAAAAGGCACTTGCAACTTACAGGTTTGATAAGATTCGCTAATGTGGCCACATCAGTTTTGACGATAGCATCAGGGTCAAGTAAACCATTCTCAGAGAAACGCTCCACAGCAGCTGATAACAATTGATTCCAACATACAATCATCATCTTTCTCAAGGAGGAACTATTAAGTACAAATATATCTACGGAAAATAACTAAATACAGTCGGACCTTTGCATGACAAGACTAATTCATTTAATGGATAGACAAAAAGAAAAATCTACAGATGGAAAATCCCCATCAATATCGGAATCTGAAAGACCATTCCACCAATGTATTATTAATACTATCTCATAACAGTTTCCTGCAAATTCAGTTTTATTATAGAATAATAAAAAAAGCTGAGCAAAGTTCAAAAAAAATAAAAAAAACTGAGCAATTTATATATTAATGGGCAAGAAATGATAAATTGAGCTAAGATCCGCCAAATACTATCCCCTGAGCTGATTGCTAGAGAACTAAGTCTTTCAAGTCAAAGGCAATATGCTGAAATCATGAATTTCATGGTCCTGACAACTGAGAGTTCTCGACAAATGACACTAAGAGAACCACTGGTTTAGTTACTTTCACATCCACTATAAAGTTAAAAAAAGAATGAAAAATACAGTAGTAACAAATTGCCAAAAAGAGATATTTACTAAGGTATACCATGTGTAACTTCATCTTTTGTTTGGCTTGACATCATAGTTGATATCAGAACTGCAAACCTTTTTTCCTGCACAAGAAGCAATGTTACTGATCAGCATTAAGTGTAACTAGAGCTAAAGCTTTTACCAGTCAAAAGCAAACATTAGATGCGCCTATAAATATTAGCAGATCAATGTGCAAAAGTATGTTTACAACAAATTGCAGTGATATAAGCTCCATTGCAAGTTAGCGGATCAATAGGCTCAAATTAATGGCCAATCTGCGATCTATTAGGTACACAGGCTGCATTTTCTGCCTAAGTAGCAAACAGAAATATATTTTCAAATGGAAACATAGGACAAGAATATTTGAGGAATTGGTTGATTGCATAAACCGACTCTCCCTACACATGACATATTAACCCTAAGAGGTCACATGCTCATGTTTAAATGTACTTTGTAAAACTACACATTTTTAGTTTTGATCAACTCTGACAGATACCTTGGGTGGAAGAAGAGAACCAGCCTTTTCACAGCCCATTGTATCTACAGGGGCTTCGCCTGATAACCTCATGCTTTTAATACCTCCAAGAACCACTTCCCAATTTTCTGGAGCAGCAACTGCACAAATTACTATGTTAGGTTCCTGACCAGTAAATGGGTATGAGGATCATTGCAGTCACATGTAGGAGCAAAAAGCTTAATAAAGTAGTCAAACTGTCTGGTTTTGACACAATTGTCCTACATTGTGCAACAGTTAAGGATTCAAGTGGCACATATGTACTGATGCGTTAAGTGAGAAAAAAATGAACTCAAAGTATCACAAACCTAAGTTCAATTGAACTTCATGAAAAAATTGAGATCGAAACAAAAGATGTATGTGCCAATCAAATCAAGGGGCTGGCATGCAGGAGCCAACATTTACGGTTAGATTGATTTCACCTTACATGAATAAAAATGTTAGAATTTGAGCACTAGATGGCAAAATGATATAATTCACTAATTCAAAATTTGAGGAAAATATTGTTGGTACTGATTGAACAGGTTTGACTTGGTATCAGCTTGCAACAAAAAAAAATCATCTATAATTAGAACCGTAATGCCACAGTTTCTCTTTCCTGGTCTGATTATCATTATAGGAGAAAAAGGTTACCTTCCACTTTCACAACAGATGAAACTCTGACCGTTTTCTCCAACCTGACTGAAGACGTGAAGGGGTAAGGTTCTCGTAGGACATGAGAGAAAATTTACAGCTATAATAACATGACACGAGGACATTTACAACAAGATGATCCATATGAAAGATATCACCATACCCAAGGGGGGCAGCGGAATATGGTCGGATAGTTTAACTGCACAGACTAATGATAACAAGCCACACTTGAAGCAACAAATAAAAGCATGCAACAACTAGCTCTTGACATTCATGATATTTCTTTGTAAACTTAAGCTGTGCACAATATAAGCACCACCGACATGTACAGAAATTGAGTGACGAAATATGATTATGCACAAATCATTTTGAAGAAACATCAAAACTTAGCAGGTGAACATTTCTTACTTGATGATGGCGGTACCCTCTTTGTAGATGCTGATTCTTTTGTCTCGAACTTGTCATATCGAAAGTCTTCAATATCGGGAACAATACCAACCTGCATATATTTAGATATTTTCTGGAGTTAGACCTGAATTGAATCCAACAAAAAAAAATAGCAGTTGAAAAGGAAGCACTACAAAAGTGACAGCATGAATGCACAAATGCATTGAAAAAGGGGAACCAAGCTGTCCAATTGCATCTCAGAATAACTAAAGACTCCAGCAGACAGTAATTTAAATCAAGGATATGAGACGTACATAGAGATAAATTATACATGACAACGCTTCCTTTTAAGTATGAAGGCATTATAGTGAGTCCGTAGGGCACCTGCTTATTAGGATACTCCTTCTTTACTTCAAGCACCCGGTTCAGCCTTTTACTATTCACAGGATTCATTTCAGACTTGGAGTTGTCAAAAGAAACACTGGGTTCACGCTTCACTTCTCTTACACCTGAAAATACATCAATTCATGCTTTAACTGTCATAGATATAGAACACACTTCAGAAATAGAACATGTAGATTTTAACTGTCATAGATAATACAAAACACACTTCAGAAATAGAACATGTAGATTTTAACTGTCATAGATATGACTAAAAGTGGAAAGTATTAAGTCATAGTTGAGGTGGATAATTAGTTAGGTTGAAAATATATTAGTGATCATACTTGGAACTTTTTATGGCAATAATATGACTCTTGCCTGATTCTTAACATTCATGATAATCCAAATAAAAGTTAAGCACACGCTACATGTAAAAAATATGGATTGACTAAGTATTATAATGGACCAAATCATTTAGACAAAACATCGAAACTTATCAGGTGAACTGTTCTTACTTGATGATGCCAGTACCCTCCTTGTTGATGTTGATGCTTTTGCCTCGTTCTTGTCGTATCGAAATTCTTTTAAGTCAGGAACAATACCAACCTGCACATGTGTAGAATTTTTCTTGAGCGGGACCTAAGTTAAACCAGAAACCAACAGCGGAAAAGAAGACACTACAAAAGTGACAGCATGAATGCAGAAAATGCATCGAAAGAGGGAAACTGAAGCTGTCCAATTACACCTTTAGAATAATTTGATGGTCAAGCAGACAGTGATTCTAATCAAGGACATGAGAAGTACAGAGAGATAAATTATGCATGCACAGCGCTTTCTTTTTAATATGAAGACATCACAGTGAGTCTGTAGGCACCTGCTTATCAGGATGCTCCACCTTGACTTCAAGCACCCGGTTCAGCCTTTTCCTCTTGCCGGAGTTCATTTCAGAGTTGGTGTTCTCAAAAGAAAGACCGGATTCACGCTTCACTTCTCTTACACCTGCAAATGCATCGCTTCATGGTTTAGACAAAAAGAACAACAATACTAAACACACTTCAGAAAATAAAACATGTAGATTCTAAGTCGCAGTTGAAGTCGACGCGTAGTTAGGCCAAAAAAATATTAGTTATCATCATTGAACTTTTCTTGCTGTCAATATTGTGATAGCTAACAAAAAAACTTTTTTGCTAAAAAAACATACTTTGTATTATATTTATGCCTTGAAATTAAAGCTTTTGGAAAATGACACACAGAACTAAGTGAAATAAGTCTTTAAATAAGTTAGTTTCCTTAAATACCAAGAACGAGCACATTACAACTGGGAAGTCTATAATACACGACCAAATCTTCATCGAACACGCTGAGTTTACACATATTATCAAGCGAAATGGACAATTATGGACTCGAATCCTACAGTGATAGGGGGGGTTGCTTCCCTCTTCAGCAACATTTCAAGAAATAGCCGCAGAAAGGGGGGAAGTATTAAAATTCGACCTCTTCATAGACAGGCTAAATACAAGAAATCAACTGAATGTACAAGTATTGACACAACTGCACAGAAGCAGCAAACAGAGCAAGGAAATAAACAGGTACAGCACTGAATTTAAAGGAAAAGCAAGATGCGAACTTTCAGCTGGGTTGAGGTCCGGGCGGGAGGCGCGGATGAGGCTGGAGGCGGGCCGCGCCCTGGACATGGAGGGGACCGACGAGAGGAGGAGGAGGCAATGCGGGACGGGCCTTGGAGGAGATGGAAGGGCATGGGCAGGTGGTGCGCGCCACTGCGTTAGGGTTTTATTAGCAACGGGAGGATTGTTCTGGGCTGATGGTGGTCTCTTGCTTTGCTTTCCCCTGACTTTTGGTTCTCTGTTAGTTGGGCGACCGGTGGCGTTGAGCCGCGATGCGTGGCTTCCTTCTCGCGGTGGCCGAGTGTGTCTCGTGGGATACTGCATCGCCTCTCGTAATCTGCTGCCGTTGGCATCGACCTGGGCATTTCTCGAGTCGGGCCTGAAAAATCCGAAACCTAAATTCCCAGGTCCGAGCCTAGACCGGCCCGACGTTTGGGCTTATAAATTGGGCCTGAACCCACCCCGAACAAAGAAAAGCCCGGCCCGGCCCGAACTAATCTAAAATCGTGTTTTCCTGCAAGCCTGAGCCCGGCCCGGCCTGACGTTTGGGCTCAAAAATCAGGCCCGAACCCGGACCGACATGTAAGCCCGACCCGGCCTAGCCGTTGAAGGAACCCTGTGTTCTAGTTAGGGCGTCTCCAGCGGGCCGACTGGTTCAAATGGACCCACCGGTCTGCCGCGACTCATCGGCGCTCCACATTTGGGAAACCGATCTGTCGGCGCGGATAGTGCGGGTGCCCAACCGCGGGTCCGCCTAGAAGCGACTCGACAGTAGAAGCCTGACCGGCAGTAGCGTTTGCCATCAATGTCGTCGCTGATTACTGCGCCTGCTGCCTCAACTCATGCGCTGGCATTGATGTCGATTGCGCTATAAGCTGCGCGTGCATGCGTCGGCATTGATGGCCAGCGGTACTTAAACCGTTGATGCGCCCGCCTCTACTCCCCCACTCCCACGGCTACCACCATTGTCACTCCTCCGCGATCTCGCCGCGATGAAGCTCCCAAAGTGGATGAAGAAGACTGCCAACGACAACGAGGTTGGGTCCTTGTCCGGCAATCGGCGCCGCCAGGATTCTCCTCCTCGGCGGAACCTTGTGCGCGCCCGCCTGCTTCCTCCATCCCGCAGCCCACATAGTTTGCCGTTCCACAGGCAGCGGCGGCGACACATGCTCCTCCTCCGCACCAACCAGGCCGCAACAGGCGGTACGTGCCGGTGTAGGAGGCGCATCGGCAGTGGGCGCAGGGCGGTGAAAGGACACAGATGTCGCCCAGAGGGGGTGAATAGGCGGTTTAAAACTTTTACGAGATGGGCTTAACAAATAACTAGCGTTTACTTTGTCAAGCCCAAAGCCTATATACTATGGTTCACCTATGTGCACCAACAACTTATGCTAAGCAATATAAGCAACTACTCCCTCCGTTCCTTTTTAATTGACTCGGATTTAGTACAACTTTGTACTAAATCCGAGTCAATTAAAAGAGAACGGAGGGAGTAGGTGATAGCAAGATATATAACTTCAAGCACGATAGCTATCACAAAGTAAAGTGCATAAGTAAAGAGCTCGGGTATAGAGATAACCGAGGCACGCGGGAGACGATGATTTATCCCGAAGTTCACACTCTTGCGAGTGTTAATCTCCGTTGGAGAGGTGCGGTGGCTTAGTGCTCCCGAACATCACAAGAGGCCTCACCTTGAGGTGTGGTTGCTCGATGCACACCAACGCCACAAAGGCCTCACCCCAAGATGCGGTACTCACACCACACACCGAGCGACACGAAGGCGCCTCACCTTATTCTCCGGTGACCCTCGCCACAAAGGCCTAGGTCACGGTTCCACTAAGAGATTTCCTTCGAGGCGGAAACCGGGCCTTACATAAAGCTTGGGGCATGCATCCACAATTTAATTGGAGGCTCCCAAGAAATCGCCACAAAAGCCTCAAATCCGTCTAGGGTTCTAAGAACCCAAGAGTAACAATTTTTTTGCTTTCACTTCCACGAATCACCGTGGAGAACTCAAACCGATGCACCAAATGCAATGGCAAGAACATCACAAAGATGCTCAAGTACTTCTCTCTCAAATTCCAACAAAGCTATAAAAGATATTGGGGGAATAAGAGAGAAAGAACAAAAAGGAAGATGAACACCAAATTTCTTCCAAGAACTAGATCTAGAGATTCCCTCACAAAGAGGGAAAGATGATAGGTGGGATTGTAGATCTAGGTCTCCTCTATCTTTTCCTCAAATTTGAGAAAGAATCATGGAGGGATTTGGGGTAGAGGAGGCTCTCAGATATTGGCAATGGACGAGAGCAAAAAGTGTGTAGGAACCCTTAAAAAACGAGAGGTTAAAGGGGGGCAGAAATTCTGCCCGTTGGGGCTGTTCAGGCAATGACAAAGGATTAACTTGTCAATGCCTACAGATTGTAGACTAGGGTTTTGCTAGAAGTAGAGGGCAAGTAGATCTCGAAGGTTTAGGCGAAAAGTACTCGGCGATTATGAAAATTAGGGTTCTGTTGACAGAGATTCGATCCTTTTGTCCCTCCCCCTTATATAGGAGGTGGAGCCGAGGGTTTCGTCGTACAAGTTACATAGTTCGGGACGGTTTCTAACTCGTCCCGCCAGATTACAAATAATACTTCCTATTACAACTCTAGCTTTCCTTAATACATCTTGGGCTCCCGAATCTTCTTATTCTTCGGATAGTGGGCCTTCAGTAAATCCCGGGTACCATCTATGGCAGGCCCATTTGGGGTGCCTATGTCAGTAGCCCCGAGATTTTGCTTGAATCGCAGAGTCGGGAAAATCTCTCCCGTTTATTTTTGTTCGAGAGCTGTTATTTATACTCCACATAAAATTCTATGTTGTAGGGATAATGGTAGTTGGGGCTAGTTCATCTGACGGATCAGGTACTAGTTAACGCTCTAGTGGCAATCCGCAAAACCTACTTCAAGATCACGTCCCCGACATGATCTCGGGATACCGGTGTAAACTTCGACAGTGCCGCTTAAGGTCTTACCATTCGTCAAGTCCCAGTCAAATTTATCGGTACCTAACGCGTCCGTTAGATTTTTCTTCGTATCTGTTGATACGGATAAAAGTAGCAGAGCGCAGTCGCGATGCCACGCCCAGAACGGATCTGGGGTCTTACCTTCGCAAATTTGCGGCATTCGAAATTGATCGCAACTTTGGCGTTCTGAGAATATATTGTCGAGTGCTTTTCGCCTTTGGAATAGCACATTTTATTGAGTCATATCAGATGACTTTATTCTGTCTTCCCGATGGGAGTATATGTAGAGTTATTTGCATAACTCGAAATATACTCACTTCTTTTTCTATATTTCTGATCAAATTCATCGGGCACGCGAACAGCGTTCCCGATGGGAGTAGCCCCCGAGGCTACAGCCAAGAACTTGTGCTTGGGTGTAGGCTCCACAGATTAACATCCTTTGCCGCTATTTTTATGATCCTTCTCGATATTTTCATATTTATCGGGTGCGCGACCAGCTCCCGATGGGAGTAGCCCCGAGGCTATGAACAAATTCTTGGATTTGGTCATAGGCTCTCGCCATTTCTATATTGTCATACTCGAAATTTTCTATTTTTCCAGAGTAGCCCCGAGCATTTGAGCAAAACTTGTATTTGATCAAAGGCTCCAAGAGTATTCGAATATTTAACCCTGTCGCCATTCTCTTTTTATTTTTCTTGTCGACATATTTTCCCTTGTCAAATTCTCTTCATCTCTGTCAATAATTGGATTTTTGTTTCTGCCTTGTGGGTCCACTGTTCCCACCACGTTGACACGTCGTGCAAGTGGGGGACACACGTCCTCCGCTTTCTGGCGCACGTTCTGTAACCTCGTCAATGTTGAAATACTAATTTGCCCTCGTTGCCACGTGGTAATCATCTCCCGCATTCTTTCTTCATCCAACGGTTCCGTCGCTTCACCGCCTCTATATAAGATCTTCTTCTTCCTCCTCGAGCACTTCCACTCGCGCCGTTCTCTGCTCTCCTCGCAAAATCTCCCCTTGCGCTCCACCGCTGCCAAAGCTCTCCTCTTCGCCGCTCGCCATTGCCGTTGTTGATGCCACCGTCGCTTAACCAGGCACAGACTCCCTGATTCTTCCATGGCCGCCGCGGATCTAGGAACTGGCGAGGAGAGGTCCAAGATCACAAACCAAGACCTGAACCTCCTGAAGAAACCGGGAATCACCACGAAGCCCAAAGCGGTTTGCTTCCCGTGAAGAAAGCTACCCAGCCCCTCCAATGGGGTACCGGGTAAGTTTTGTCGACCATCTCATCCGTGGTTTATCCACCCCCATCCATCCTTTCCTCCGTGGATTACTCTATGTCTACGGTCTCCACTTCACCACCTCACGCCAAACTCAATCCTCCACATTTCTATTTTCACGCTTTGTGAAGCCTTCCTTGGCGTCTCACCCAATTGGGCGCTTTGGAAGCGCATTTTCTTCCGCCGCAATGGCTCTCCCAATGTCGCCTATAATATAGGCGGCGTTGTTATTTCTATTCGCCCACTGCTGATTACTTCGACGTCAAGCCCCGATTCAGTTCAAGGTTGGCGCAAGAGGTGGCTATACATTCAAGAAAACGATGGCTGCCTCGAGGATAATATTCCTCCTTTTGACGGTGCCGAGAAAATTCTTCGTCGCCGTTCTGGGATGCAGAGGCTACCGAAGAAAGAACTTCGACGAATCTCTGATGGCTCGCATCCATGAGTTGCAAAATACTCGCGGCAAAGAATTGTCAGGTATCCAGATTATAGTGTATTTCCTTAAGAGTAGAGTTCAGCCTCTTCAAGCTCGCAAATTCCCTCTCTGGAAATATACGGCAACGAAGACGTGGATCGGCTGTCGGTGGATTTGGAAGTCAAGGACCTGGAAAGGCTTGTCCGAAAAATCACCTCCTCAGCAAAAAAGATGCCATCCCTTCTTCTTGTCGCGAAAAACCATACAGCGCCACCCATGCGCCTAAGGTAAACATTGTCGCGCAATTTTTACTGCCTTGCTTTTTGCATTGTTTGCTTCGCTCGATATCCTTCCTCTTTTTGGACAGAATCATCCAAATCTTGTTTCACTTCCTTCTCTTCCTGAAGGTGGGGAAGTCGAAGAAAGGACCGTTATCTCTAATGATAACCAAGAGGCCTCCTCTTTGTGAATGAACCCGCAGATTCTCATAAACTGCGGGATCTGCTGAAAAGATGCTGCTTCGAAGACACTACATCGGCCCAATCTCCTCCTCTGATTCTCCAAAGAACAAAAGGAAGAGGGGTGATGTCGAAGATTCCGGGACTTCTAAACCCGAAGAAGCTGCTCTTTACCGCAAAAGGCAGCTTACGACCCATATCTTGCGAGTATCATCATCGTAAGTTCCCTCTTTTATTTTTCTATTCGAAGAATTTTTGCTTGCCTTGTTTTTTACACTGCCACCCTTTTGCAATAGTGATGATGACGAGGAAACGCCAGCTTTGGATGTGGCTGCTCGAACGAGTATGTCACATACCCTAGTTATTTCAGAGCCACGAGTTGAAGGAGAGGAATTCGCCTCCTCAACAAAACATCGGCTTCTACTCCTCCTTCGAGCCCCGAGCCCCTTCACCGAAAAGGGCAAGGACGGAGATTGTCTCGGAGCTTACTCTCCAATTGAGTAGCTTTTCGAACCTTCTCATGGAAGATGTAAGTTCTTTACTTTTTTGTCGGTGTCTATGTTTTCTGTTTGCTTCTGTGCATCACCGTATTTTTCTCATACCCCCATTTTCTCTTTGTTTTCTCTTTTGGTTAACAGCCTGTGATCAAGGATCTTCTTCGCATCGGTGCCCAATTTGTTGGGTACCGTGAATATGCGAATAAAGCTGAAGGTAATGCTCTGCTCCTTCTTTTTGCCTCTGTTCTTTTGTTCCTTCTTTGTTGTCGAGATTTGTAACTATATTTATCTTCCATTGTAGAAAAACTGGCGGAAGCCAATGATCGTGCCAATACACTTGCTCAGCAGTTAGAGCAAAGTGAAAAGGCTCGCAAAAAGGCTGAGTCGATGCTATTGATGCACGAGCAGAGGCTGATAAAGCCTGACGCTGCTGGTGTCGAAGACCTTAGAAAGAGGCTTCACACCGCTGAAACTTCCCCGAGCGATCATATAGCCGCCCACCTCGCGAGGAGGCGATCCGTAAGCGTTTAACGACAGAGTCGCCGCTTCGTAGGTAAGTACCACTCATTATTCTCTTGTATTTTCTTCTCTGCACTCGTTTGTTGCTCAATTTTTTCTTTCTTGACAGCTAGAACAGCTCAAGAATTTCAACTTGATGAACCCGCCAATGATTCTCTTCTTGACGCCTTTCACTCCTTGAAGTTCATGGATCGAGGCACGCGGAGGCATTGATCAGGCTAAAGCGGGGTTGTCGCGGCTTTTTCCTTATTTCTTCCCAAAGAAAGAGGAACCCGCAACTTTCCTTGACCTCGCCAAGTGTTTCAATCCGTCTGAAGATCTTGGGTTAAGGGTGCGCCATGAGAATATGAAGATTGCCGTGGAAAATACTGTCGCCTTGGTTGCTGATAGCCAACAATCTATCGACTGGTCGAAAGTTGGCGACACCGATCAGATAGAACAGCCAAGGTGGAGGTCTTTGATCAAGGCAACTAAGCCCAACACGAGGAAAATCCTGGCTTATATCGGGCCATCTTCGACTCCTAGCTCATCAAAGCCGGAGGTCTAGTTGAATGCCTCGCTTTTTCTTTTTAGCATTCTCTTTCTTTTGGCTTTGTCGCCGTAGTGTTATTGGCGAGAACTATTTCAGTATCCTCTAGAAGGTCCTTCTTTTGTAATAGACATGTATATATTATGGAGATGAATGAAAATCTATCTTTTGCTCAGTGATTGATGTCGAAATATTTTTCCAGTTAATTTTTGACAATTATACGCCTCCTGGTTCTTCCAATATTTTGCCTTCTCCCCCAAGGAGAACTCCCTGATGCTTCGTCCGAGGATTCCTTGCCGCAAGAATTAGACGAACTTCGACACCAACTTCAGTTCGTGAAGAAGCAATCACTTGTGCTGATGGAGAAGGCCTGTAAGTCATCTGGCCGAGGAAATTGCACTCCAACAAGCACAACCGCCATTGCTGAAAAGGACTCGGCTGTTGCTGAAGGCCCGCATCTCGAGAAAATTCTATGCTGCAGCTGCCAAGATGCTAGCTTGGATATGGCGGGTAAATTTCATTGTCTTTATCTCGCTTCTTCGTTTCCTTTGCTGCTTGCCTCCTCATTGCCCACCGAATTGTTTTATGAAACCATAGGTGCTTTTTTGGATCCTATAACCGAAGATGAACGTGTCGAGGCTCGTTCCAATGTTCTCCTTCGGCTTGCACATGAGCACGGATCGACTTTTTGGGGTACACCTGAGCGGACCCGCCAAATCGTGAGATTTCAAGATCGTGCACTTCAGGTTCGCGAATATCTTGACTTCTGTACAAGAACTTTGTCTCTGGTGTATGGTACCATGTTTCCTCGCAATAAGATGCCAGAAACCCTTCCTGCATTGATGGACAAATTTCGAGATGCTCCTCGCATCCACGGCTTTGTACGAGCCCAACTAGCTGCTGGTGCAAGGTTTGCGATGATCATGATAAAGATTTGCTACCCGAAGTTAGATGTAGGGCAAATTGTCCCAAAGTGCCTGGAGAAGATGTCGAAGAGGAAGAGGAACTTCGGCAAATATGATGACATAGTTACTCCTGTTGCTGAAGATATGATGGATGAACTTCTTCGGATGGATTCCGAATTCTTCGTGAAGGGTAGCTATGCTGAGTAGTACTATGTAAATAACGAGCGCTTAACCATAGATAATATATTGGGAAATCCTTGACATTTATTCCGAACTTTGTATCCTGTATAGACGAGCTATATTGTAAAGTCATTGTATTTTATTTTTATCGCCAAGCCCCCGGGCGTTTTGATTGCAGTGTCTTTTGTTTAATATCATGCGAGGTTGTCCCAAGGCAAGATAATATACATGTATACTATTTTTGTGGGTGTAAGCCCCCGAGTCTTTTGTTGATCACTATTTTGTCTGTATCTTTTTATTTTGGCGAGGTATGTTTACCAGGGCAATATGCTTCTTTTGCGTTTGTCGACACTGTGTTTATATATATATTGTATCATGTAGGGAAAACCCCTGATCTTGTCGAGAAGAAGATATATAATTCCACTATCTTTATTATATTGCAGCACCACGAGCCCGCCTCATTAAAAACCTTTCGCCCCACTCGGTGCCCCAAAAGGAAAAGAGTGCGCTGAAAACTCGTGGGCGTTTCAGACATTGAAGCTTTACAAAGGACTATATTTTCAATCACCTAGGCGTAGAATCGCCTAAGCTGTGCCACATTCCAGGGATTTGGCTCGTCAATCCTCGTCTTCTTGTCTTTGATTCTGTATGCTCCTCCTTCGATTACTTCGTGACGATGTAGGGTCCGAGCCATGGTGATTCGAGTTTTCGTGACTTTTTTGGTTGAGCAGAACTAAGTCACCAACTTGAAAAGACCCGCAATCGTCGATGTGATAGTTTTTCAGTCCTGCTGATATTTGGCGACTCTTGACAGGACTTCGTCTCGAGCTTCATCGAGTGCGTCGACATCATCCTCCAAAGATTTCCTCGATGTTTCTTCGTCATATTCTGTGACTCTTGGAGAATCGTGCTCTATTTCTATTGGCAGGACTGCTTCGGCGCCATGAACCAAAGAACGGTGTTTCCTGTGTCGTATTTGGTGTTGTTCGGATACTCCACAACACACTTTGTAACTCCTCCGGCCAAGTATGCCGGGCTTTTTCCAATGGTCCTAGCGGCGTTTCTTGATGCCATTGCAGATGATGCCATTGGCCTTCTCGACTTGTCCATTGGTCCGAGGATGTGCAACAGACGCAAAACTTAATTTAATGCCCACTTCCGTATGCTTTGAACTCCTTGGACGTGAAATTGCTGCCGTTGTCTGTCACAATACTGTGAGGAACTCCAAATCTGAAGACAATGCTTTTCACGAACTTAATCGCTGACGCGCCGTCCGATGAATTTATCGGCTTTGCTTCGATCCATTTTGTAAACTTGTCGACAGCAACAAGCATATACTCATAACCTCCTGGCGAAGTTGTAATTTACCTACCATGTCGAGACCCCATTGAGCAAAGGGCCAAGACAATGGGATTGGCATAAGTTCTGCGCAGGAGAGTGAGGTCTTGCCGCAAATCTTTGGCACGCATCGCAAGTTCGCACTATTTCCTTCGCATCCTCGATTGCTGTTAGCCAATAAAATCCTGCTCTGAAAACCTTAGCCGCGATAGCTCTACTCGCGTGGTGCCCACATATTCCTTCATGCACGTCCTTTAGGATGATCCTTCCTTCTTCGGGTGTAACACACCGTTGTAGCACACCGAGATACTGCGTTTGTACAGCTCCCCTTTTACCACAAGTGAAAGCTTTTGATCGCCTAATTATTCGCCTTGCTGGATCATCGGGTAACGTTTTCCTTAGGATATAGGATATGTAAGCCTGCATCCAAGGGACTTGCACCATCATGACTAGCTCTTGCTCTTCTTCTTCTTCTTCTGCTATGTTTTTGGTGATACTCGAAGGTTTCTTTTTTCTCCTTTATTTTTGCTGGTTTTGTTGATCTCTCGCTAATCTCTTCCCAGAACACACCTGGAGGGATTGCGAGGCATTGTGACCCGATTTGCGAGAACGTCGGCTTCATCGTTGCTCATCCTGCTGATGTGGTTTACTTCACAACCATCGAATAGCTTCTCCAGCTCATTGTACACCTCCTTGTATGCTATCATACTTTTTCACTGCGTCGCATTGGTTCATTACTTGCTGAGCTACCAACCGTGAGTCGCCAAAATTTTCGGGTTGCACCGCAAGCTTTCGCCATCTTCATCCCGTATGAGAGCTTCATATTCTGCTTCATTGTTAGATGCGTTTGGGAACGTCATCCGCAACATACTTCAACTTGTCGCCTCTGTGAAACTAATATCACGCCTGCTCCAGCACCTTCCAATCTCTTGGACCCGTCGAAATTCATGGTCCAAGTCCTCGATAAATCTGGGGTCCCGTGTTTTGTAGCTCCATCCACTGCAATGAAATCTGGTAAGACCTGTGACTTTATTGCTTTTCTTTTTCATACGTGATGTCCCGAGGGGAAAGTTCTATTCCCCAAAGGGAGACACGACCCGTAGCTTCTGGATTGTTCAGTATATTTGATAAAGGAGCTTCATTAACCACTATTATCGGTGAGCCGAAAAATAATGCAGCTTTTCTTGCTGTCGTGAATACTCCATATGCTAGCTTTTGATATTGCGGGTACGCTGTTTTGACGGCGACGATTTCGCTGATGAAATATACGCCTTTGAACTCCATGAAGCTTGCCTTCTTCTTCCCTTTCGACCACTAAGGCCGTGCTGACCACCCGAGGTGTAGCTGCAATGTACAAGAGGAGAGGTTCTTTTCTTTTGGCGCCACCAATATCGGCGGTGTCGAAATTGCTCGCTTGAGATTCTCGAAAGCTCACTGCTTCCTCGTTCCATTGAAATTTTTCTCCTTGCTTGATCAACGCATAAAACGGCGCGCTTTTCTCCTAGCCTCCGACGAATCTACTTAAAGCTGCGACTCGCCCCGTTAATCGTTGTATTTCCTTCAACTTTGTTGGCTTTCTCATAGTGACGATGGCCTGTATTTTTCGGGATTAGCTTCAATCCCCTTGCTGATACTAAGAACCCAGAAGTTCTCTCGGGTACTCCAAAAGAGCACTTTGTCGGGTTCACTTGAGGCGAACTTGTCGAGGTTGTCGAAGGTTTCCTTCAAATCTTCAATCAACGTTGACCCTTTCTTTGATGTTATTACGACATCGTCGATGTAGACTTGTACATTTTTCCCGATGTGTTGCTAGGCACTTCGCATCATCCGCCGATATGTTGTTGCTTTTTCGGACCAAAGGGCATTGTTTTGTAGCAAAACACGCCATAAGGTGTGATGAACGCTGTCTTGGCTTCATCTTCTTCTTTCAATCTGATCTGGTTATAACCGAATATGCGTCCGGAAGGAAAGACGTTCACATCCTGCCGTGGAGTCGATGATTTGATCGATCCTTGGGAGGGGAAAGTGATCCTTGGGACAATGTTTATTGAGACACGTAAAGTCGACGCACATGCGAAGGACTATTGTGTGTTTCTTCGGCACCATCACCGGGTTAGCTACCCATGTGGCTTCTGTAGATATTTCTCTGATGAACCGGCATCTTTGAGTCGATCTATTTACGATAACATAGCTTTGCGGCTAGGCTCAAAACGCCGCAAAGGTTGCTTTATGGTCGTGCAAGAGGATCCAAATTGAGGTGGTGCTCGGCAAGTTCCCTGGTACTCTGGCATGTCGGCTGGACACCATGCGAAGATTTTCCAGTGCTCACGGAGGAACTCGACGAGCGCTTTCTATGCGACATCCATGTTTGCAGCAATGGACGCTTTGGATCTGTCGGGTGGATCTGTACTCTTTTGAATCTTTATTTATATTGAAAGTTGGCTCCTTAGAAGGTCTTCCTACCTCAAAGCACATCATAATCGTGAACCTAGGTGCCGTTCTGCTTGCATTTTTCTCATTCGATGAAAATCCTTGTCGCATTTATCGGATAGTGCAAAGCTTCCTTTGATTGTGATAGGTCCCTTAGGCCTGGCAACCTCCATAACAGATATGTATAATGCGGCACTGCCATGAACTGGCGTACGCTGGTCGTCCCAACAAAGCGTGATATTGCGACGGAAATCCACAACTTCGAACTCCGTTCTCTATTCTGTATTTCTCGGGTTCCAAACGAACGTCGAGGTTGATCTTGCCCAATGGGTAACTTGGCTTCTCCGGTGTGATCCGTGAAAGCGTGTGTTGGTTTCAAGTTTGCCAGTGATATGTTCATCTTCCTCAATGTGTCTACATGAGGTTTAGTGCCGCCATCTATGAAAACTCGCGACACGTCGAACCCAGAATGCGGGTAGAATAAGTGCTGATTGTCCCGGTCGAGGAACTTGTCGGGTGATCCGCGATTGTGAAGCCTATGTCTTGCCCCGACCAATTTAGATACTCGATGTTGGTGGAGGCATCTTCTCTGCCATAAACACTTGTCGAGATATGACCTTCTGCGCCTGTTGGACGGCCTAGCTTTCGAATCATCAAAACGCGCCATTGGAATTGGGATCGACATATGGGGGTGGTTGTGGCTGCCGCTATTCTGAGCCGGTGTCGATTTTCTTCGTTATTGCGGGAGGAGGTGGAAGGTGAATCTCGCTCCTTGGCTCCCGAGGATTTCATTGGGCATTTGCGATTCTGCGGCTCGCAACATTGCCTGAAAATTGCGGCGCTTTCGGAGATGTCCTGACTGTCTCTTTCCATTGTTGTCGAGGTAGAAGTGCATTTGACACGGACCGTTCATCATCTCCTCGGGAGACACGTAAGGTCTTTGAATCCTTGGTCCACTATTTTGTCTCTGCCGCGAAAATCACCTCTATTGTCGCCTTGTTGCTCGTTGCTCCTTTGATAATCATCTCGACTATTTCCTCCGGGTTTCCCCGAAAACCAGCCGATATATGGCCGGGAGCATCGTTGTTGTAGAACGGCGAGAAAATCGCCTTCTATTTTGATAATTTCGACTACGATCCTCTTCTGGCGACCTGTGTCGTTTGTTGTATATTGCGTCTTCTCCATGCCCACTTGTTAGCGATTTCCATCAACGCTGAGATTGTCTTGGGATTAGTTCTTCCCAAGTCCTCGACGAAGTCCTGCTCGGATTCCCGCCACGAACGCATCTATTGCCCTCTCGTCGATATGTCTTCTGCCGAGTTTTTAATAATGTTCCACCGCTGTATATATTTTCTCATCGACTCGTCATGTTTTTGTCGGCACGCCGTAATTCTTCCAACGACGGTTTTTTGCAGGTGGATCGGAAGTTCTTCACGAAGATGTCCTCAAAGGTTTCCCAGCTGTCGATGGAGTTCAAAGGGAGTTTCTTTATCCAAGATCTTGCGGCACCACTCATGTGAACTTGGATACTTTGCATAGCTGTTGCTCTGGTTCCTCCTACCAGTTTCACCATCTCGAGATAATCCACGAGCCAATCCTCGGGATCTTGCAGGCCGTCGAACTTCTTGAAATTCTCGGGTAACTTGAACCCTTTTGGGACTCGAGTTTTTCGCACTCTTCTCGTAAAGCATGGGAGCCCACACATATCTTCGTCAAGCTCAAGTAGTACTGACGGTCCCTCCTTTCTTGTCGCGCTCTGTCCACCCTTACTTGGACTGTTGTGTCTCTTGCTCCACTTGCTCTTGGTGGGTCTTGAACTGCTGCGGTGTGTCGTGGACTATTTTGTCTGGGATTTTCTTCGAGGCGTTGTTGCAAACGCTGTTCCCATAACCCCTACTCCAGCCATTGCCATATTGAACAATGGTTCTCTCGGGTCCCCAGGAGGTGGTCTGGACGCCAAGATGTATGCTTGTGTTGCCATGTAACCTGCCTCTGGCGATATTTTTCTTTCGTCGATCGACATAAAGGACATGTCGAGATTTTGGATTATGTTTCCTCTTCTGTGTATGTTTGTGAGACATTGCTCTCCTCCGAGCTTCTCTGTGACTATCTCCGTATTTCCGAAAGGCGACTTAAATCTGCCCGGCGCCTGCTTGATGCAAGCTGCTTCTTTTCTCCTATTCAAGGATGCTGTCTGCTTTTCCAACTCCTCTCGAGCAAGTCTATATTGATATGCTTGAAGTTCTTGTGCAGTAGCGGTGTTGGTCATGGGTTCTGAACCATCCATGGCTTTCGCGGCCCTATCCCACGCACTTTGCGGGAGCTGTACTCTTGCGCGAGTTGTGGTTCCAGGATATTTGGTGCCTAGACCATGTCCGAGATCGGGATCGACGTATGGATTTCCCAATTGTCGAAAGCCTCGATGTTGGCGGGTCTGATGCCTGCCCCTTCTACCACATAGATCCGATGATATTTTGTGCATTGGTTTTGTCGGGACTGGTGACACCCTCATATAGAGTGGTGAAGACCTTCCGATGGCAGCAGATTGTCGATGAAGTTGAAGCTGTCGACGCTGTCGGAGTCGCTGCTTATAAAGGAGTCCGCAGATGACTCGAAGGATGTGTTGTGAAGATCTTGGCGAGCTTTCGCTTGCCTTGTTGTCGACGAAGTATGTCGACGAAAACCTCGTCGACGAAAAGTTGGAGTCGATCGCTGAAAATTCCGACGAGATCGGAACTTCGAGACGGTAGGATCCTTCCTTGTTGACGCCAAATCGGAATTCTCCGAACGTCATGACGATGGGCTCCTCCGATAGGCACATGCATCCATACGGGAGGGCGGGTGAGGAATAAAATTGAATAGATCAGTTTTTCCCTTGTTACCTCGATCCATCGCGTTGCTTGCCGTTGATGAAGTCGAAGATCTTGAACGTGCCATCGAGATCAGATCCTTGCAGCCTCTAATTCCCAGACGGCGCCAATTGACAAAGGATTAACTTGTCAATGCCTACAGATTGTAGACTAGGGTTTTGCTAGAAGTAGAGGGCAAGTAGATCTCGAAGGTTTAGGCGAAAAGTACTGCGATTATGAAAATTAGGGTTCGTTGATAGATTCGATCCTTTTGTCCCTCGACTCCTTATATAGGAGGTGGAGCCGAGGGTTTCGTATCGTACAAGTTACAGTTCGGGACGGTTTCTAACTCGTCCCGCCAGATTACAAATAATACTTCCTATTACAACTCTAGCCTTAATACATCTTGGGCTCCCGAATCTTCTTATTCTTCGGATAGTGGGCCTTCAGTAAATCCCGGGTACCATCTATGGCAGGCCCATTTGGGGTGCCTATGTCAGGCAAGACCGACAGTACTGGCCTGCTATGGCCGGCAGTGCCGCTAGCAAGTAGCTAGCAGCAGCATGCGTGCCGGCGCGCAGCGCATCACGTGAGCGAGCGCTTGCCTAGGCCAGCGAGCGACGCGCGGCTGGGCCAGAGGCACGCGGTAGGCGACCAAGAGCGAGCGGCTGAGCCAGGGCGCGAAGCTGGGCTGGCCCGGCAGTGCCGCTGGGGGCGGGCCGGAGGTGCCGTACTGCGTGGCCCGTCAGTGCTGCGCGCGGGAGCCGGCAGTGCTGGAGTGGGCCGAGCGGTACTGCCGGCCCATCAAGGGCGGTAGTGACGGTTGCCTCCCCTTTTCCTTTTTTCTTTAAAATAAATAGAAGACAAACTTCAAAAGACAATATCTAGAGTTTGGAAACTCCGATCAAGACGAAACCAATTTTGTTTGAAAGAGGACGGCAAGAGCTACCCCACAAAAAATCGAAAATATGGAAACAAGTGGGGATTGATTTTCTATGAATTTTAGAGGTGCAACACCTCAACAGAGAAATCGATAAAATCACCAAACTCGAAAACGCAACAAGTGATCTATGCAAAATCCGTTCGATGAACTAGAGCTTGTCATGAGAATAAGCACAAGCTCTAAAACATCACATGGATAAGATCCAAATAACAACCAAGAAAGATGATGTAAGGATGTAAAGGTTTGAGCTCTCCGAAGGATACGATCGAGTTACTCACTCGAGATCCTTCTTGATAGTACGGCAACTAAACTATAAACCGATCTTCAACTACACCATGAAACCGGTGAGAAAGAAACCCTATCAAGAGCAAACCTTAACCTTGCGCATTCCACTTGAGCTTGATGATGACGGTCTTGACCGCAACAAGATGGAACACCTTTCTTGATTATGCTTGCTTGATGAAGTCATGCGAAATGCTCCCCATACTCCACTATGGGAGAGCTTCTTCTTCGGCGCATCTTCACATATCCATGATCACCATATGGATGGCAAGCTTCAAGCATATCATCTCTTCGAGTTGGCTCATCTCGAACTTGCACTTCATTTCTTCATTCTTCATCATGTTGATGTCTTGCTTGAAGTAACTTGAGGGCTCACTTCATCTTCATCTTCAAGACATACTTGACACTTGATATCCTTCATCAATTTCTTCTTATTGTAACCTTGAAGCCAACATATGGTTCAAGCATTGCCTATGGACAACCCATGTAAATATAACTCAATGCAAACATTAGTCCATATGGATTGTCATTAATTACCAAAACCACACATGGGCGCTCCATGCACTTTCAGGCGGGCCTGTCGCCACCACGACGTCTCCCTGTCGCACGGGTGGCAGAGATGCATTGTAGAATCGAGCGGCTTCCACCAGCGCTGCAACACGAGCAAGTGTACATGCACGAAGACTAATGGCGCACCTTCCTTGCCTTGGAGCACGAGGCGCTTGATGATCCGCGGTAAGCAGGATTTCATTCCGGGTGACGCCGCGCTCGATAGAGAAGACAAGATCGGGTACGGAGACGAGGAGGACAACAAGATGGAGGACGCGTCTCCAGCCGCTGTGAAGCTAGAGGTGCTCGTCAGCAACGACTACGAGGAGGAGGCGGCCACGGACGCTGCCCTGGCCGCGTCAAAGGCCGACGAGGAGTCCAAGTGGTCCATTGGTGTGCCAGATCTACTAACAATTTCTCACCGGAGGTGGCGGCAGTGTGGGAAATTTCGCGGCAAAGGAGGCAAGGCGACAGTGGTGCAATGGGGATTTGTTACCCAATAGGCCTCTCCGGCCTAGGCATATAGAGCGACGTCGGTTGGGTTTTCAGGGTACCCGATAAAATTTTCCATGCTATTTTGGTTTTGAATATTTGATCGGCGCACGAAAAATCCCAATGCTAAAAAACGACCGGAGTTTTCCGGTTTTGGGTTGTTATCAAGGGTCTAGCAGAGCTGCTCTAAGAGGGGGCATGTATGCGTGACGGAATCAGAACTACCAGATCCTCTTTAAAACCACTACTTAGGGTAGACTTGTGTAGTCAACCCAAAATTATGTAGTCAAATACATGTATTTTTATGGATTTTTTATAATTATTTTCATGATTACCGCTTGTACTGCCAGAAGACTGTGTAGTCAATTACCTATAACGTGGCTCCGCCTATAATGTATATCCTGAGTACCTATCGCTAATCTTGCCTCCTTGGCCTCCCTCTCGCTTGCTTGAAGTATCCAACGTCTCTCTCCTCGAGCCCTGGCTACTAAACGCTGCCACAATTCGACCTCGAGGAGCTTCTAAGGGCTCGGTGTCGTTTCACCCCCTTTTTGGTCATCCTACAATATTCCATTCCCGATTCGGCTTCGGCAACAATGATCTTGACCTCCATAAGGTGTTCGCCAAAATACCCAAGAGGTAATTTGGAAGCAATTTGTCCATTGAGTCTTATGCTCTTTGTTCATTGTGGTTGTCGTTGAACTTGATGTTTGGGAGATGAGCTCGACTATGGGTGATTTTTTTGATGACTCAGTCATCTTTAGATGATCTCGATGCCAAGTTGTGCAGCCACTAAGATTTAGATGATGATTACCTGATGCTTCCTTAGAGGGAAGTTGAGAGTAACATGAAGAGGAAGCATCCCAACGGGTGAATGAAGATTCCCTGAAGGCTGAAACATAGAGAAGCCATGTCTAGCTCATGCTTGACAACATTGTGAAGATCCTGCATACCTTCCATATCTCTTCTGGCTACGCCTGTGAATTTCTTGTACAGATTGTGAGACTATGAAAGGTAACTAAAGGTGCTTCACTTAGGGGTGGAATGTAACAGGAATTTGGGTATAGTGTTTTCTATAATGTATCGGCGGCAACGCGAGTGGTCACCAATGAAGACAAAAAATCCTGAAGTTTGTGAAGAAGTTTGCATGGTATGTGATGAATATATTTGGATCTGAGTACCTGAGGGCATCTCATGTCGAGAATACATCAATGATTTTGGTAATAGATGAAACAAGAGAAAACATAAATCATGATCAACTAAGCCCTCTCGAGGGCTTGCTTATAAGAATAAGAAAGAATAATCTTATAAAAATAGCATGTAATAAGGTTATTCACGGGGATTCCCTAAATATCCCATTCCAAAAATCGAAACCGTGGTTAGTGATGCTTGGGAACATTGACTTCATAAACTAGAGAAGAAGAGCTATCCTATATCATAAGATGTTAAGTGCATTGAGCATGCATGTCTTAAAGGTCAAACACATAGTTAATCAGTTAATCATGTTGTCATTAACACCACAACCAGTTAGGTGGATTTGTCCTTCAATAGTAGCAATCACCCTACAGGTGGCATATCAAAATCCTCATTACTTGTGTGGATTATATTCCGCACGCCACTAATACGTGACAATGGGCCACAGACACGCCACCAGTAACACAAATACTCATGGTGTATGTAACTATAGTGGTACATCAATTATTTAATTTTTCAAAATTTTATAAATTATCGAATTATTTAATTTTACAACATTATCATGTAACAGAAGCATTATTAACACCATCAAGAAACTTTGTTCAACATATATAAAGTTAGCTAATTGGTTCACCTTTGATTTCACTAGACGACTCTAAGATTAGGTTCAAACAACAAAACAAGCTAATTTGTTCACCAACAATAAAATAAATAAGTAGAACACCCAACTACTAGATTATGTCAATCACAAACATCACACTGAAGTTCTTGTGTGTGGTGGTCCTAGTAGAGAGTAGCACAACTTGTCCAAACCGCAACTCATATTTTCCCCTATGAAACTCCTTATGCCTCTCTTTGCTGAAGGATATATGTCCATCCGCCTCCGTCTTGTAAGAAACAACGCCGACGTCAAGGGATCCAATATGTAGTTCCACAAATCCTTCACATGTGATGCTAATGGGGGAAGCCATCTTCCTAGGTAATTTCTAGGATGCTGACATGGGCAAAAATTCAAAATAACAAGATGTCAGATGACCGCCACAAGTTGTGGACACAAACACGGAAAAATGAATAGTAACTTTAAAGAACATACTATATTGTCTTTGACAAGATTTGTCTTTGTCAAATGGGTCACAAAAAAGTCCACAATAAAGGAATTGGTTGGTGGTAGGCTATCGAAGAGGTGATCTTCCTCATCCTCGGCAAGGTTCCATTTTTTGGCGCTAATGGTAGATTTAAATGGGTCTTCCTCGCCACCGCCGACGTAGACAACACTTATCCTCGGCCAAAAGATAAACATATCAGTTCTCCACCTGTGAGACCTTCTGAGTAATGAATCACGCTCATCTTTCACCACCAATGCAGGCCTTTGTCCATACTTTTCTTTTACATCAAAGTTATATGTGAGCGCTTGTTTTTGAAAGGGTTACCCTCCCATGTTTTGTCATTGAACAACAACCTCGCATTGTATGGGATGATCTGCACGGAACAAAATAAGCACACATTACATAAATGATAAAAACACCAAATGTATGAATAAAGTGTATTTCCAAAACACTAAAGTAAACACTAAAAGAGAAAATGGATAAAGTGTATGAATAATAATGGTTCATTACTATAAATCTTCGAACTCCACATAACTACTATATTAAGAGCGATCAACTTCGATTTTTCTCAGATTTTACACTTTTTCCCGTCACTATTTTCGCTGCTGACACGTGTTTTTAAATGCACGTTTTTTTCCCGTGTGTACTACTGGGGTTTTCTTCTATTTTCATTGCTGTTTGGCTGGGCTGGCTGGTTCTGTTTCGTTTTCCTTTGGGGACTCTTTGGGTTCGTCTAGCTTTTTCCCCACCTGATCGCTTGTGGGACCCGCTGATCTGTTTAGGCGGTGTGGTCAGCGATTGTCTCCTTTTTCACCGGGGGCGTTTGCCATTGATTTCTCCGAATTATGTTTTTACCTTTTTTCTCCGTTGTTTCCTACTTCTTCTTCTTCGTTTTGGTCGCTAGAGTCAGTTCTTTGTGTGTCCGCCGTTCGCAATGGTGCGGGGGGGCCTCCGTGGGTCCGTCTCCCCTAGGGTTCCTGATGTCCGCCAGACCGTCAATGGAGTCGGGTCTGTTGGCGATCGGCCGTGCGGTGGTGCGTCTGTTGGCCGTGGGCGGGGTGGTGCTTCTTCCTCGGCGCGCGGCGACAATGTCTGTAATCTGCGGGGTCCTGCTGCTCTTTTGCCGCGGGGCGGCGGTGTTCGACGGCGGCGCGGTCGGCCGCGCCTTCAGTCCGACTCTGCTTCTACGGCCGCTGGTGATAGTACTCCGGCTGGATCTTCTTCTTCTGGTATGTTTTCTCCTGCTGTTAAATTTTTGAAGTTAATCTGTAGTTTTGTTTACCACTTTTTGGCTGATTTCTGTCTCACTTCTTCACTTCTTGATCTATTTTTGTCTCACTCTTTCCTGCCGATTTGTTGCTGTGCTGTTTTGGAATGTCCAGATCATGCTCTTTCGCTGTCTCCTCTGTCTTCTACTGCTGCGCAGGCCCGTCGTCGTCGAGAAATTAGAATGGGAAAGCGGCCTTTGCTGACGGATGGTGCGTTCTCGGTTTGTCCTCTTTTGATTTTGCCTCTTTCCTCCTTTGCCTTTTTGTTGCTTACTTGTATGGCTTTTGACCAGGCGAGTCTTCATCGGGGTTACGTGTCCGTTTCTCCTCTCTGCATATAAAATCAATCCTCTCTGGTTCTCTGTTTCTTCGTTCCTCAGTTCTTCCCCAAGGTTTCTCTCTTTCTCTTGGATTTCTCCGGCCATTTTTTTGTTCAGCTTATACTGACTCCTTTCCTCGCAATTCTTCCTGTTTTTCTCACATCATCAGGCACACATGGAGTGCACAGCGCTCAAGGATCTTTCTCGGAATTCCTATCGATGGAAGATTATGGTGAGAGTCGCGAGGATCTGGGAGTTCAGAAGCTCAGATCGGTCTACTCTGTTCTCGCTGGAGTTTGTCGTTGTTGACCAGCAGGTGTGCTCTGTTTTCTTTTTTGATTTTTCGCCTTCATTCTTTTCTGCATCTCCGTTCGAAAAGTCATATTGGATCCTGGGCACCAGTGCTCTTGCCAGATTAAAAAATTCGAAAATTATATTTATATATTTAAAAAAATTATGTAACAAAATTCTAAAAGTACCTAATGATGTACCCCACTAACCTACAAAATCTCAATTTCAAATGTTTTGTTTTTCGACCTGTACAAAAATGACAAAATCTGTTTTCTATTTGTAGATTTGAATCACTATACTCAGATCTATACATTTGTTATTTTTGTGCAGCCTAAAATACACATTATTTTCAGTTGAAAATTTACACGATTGTGGGATACAATACCGGATACATCATGATTTATTTTCAGATTTTTATGAAGCTTAGAAATATGATTTTTAATTTACTTTTCGAAGCGAGATCACTGGTGCTCATGTGCACCAAATCTCTGTCGATACATTACATTGATCTGCATCTTCGTTACATTACGTTGATCAGATGCAGTTTCGAATGTCAATCCTTTTTTTAATCTAATATCCATGTTCCTCTATGTCTTTGATTAACAGTACTTTCCTCAGTGAAGGGGAATTTGCAATGTATGCACATGCTGGTACATTTAGTCAGTCAGTGGAAATTTTATACTTCATGATCGGTTTAAATTTCATTTTTTGTGTGGTTGCCTCTTGAGATCTATTACTTCTTTTGGCCTCAACCATATTTTGGAATGTCACAAAATTATGAGCAACCATGTTCTCAAAATCTTACAGTACTAAATTTGGTAGGTACTATTTGTTGTAGAACAAGCATACATATATCTGATGTAGAAGTATAATGTGTTTCCAAACATAAATACGCGTAGAGAATTTCATTGCCGTGTGCAATCTCTTGAAGTACTCCAGTATGTGAACATGTATTAAATTAAATTGAAAAAAATTTACTTAGGAGGAAAGAATCAAATGGTTTTTCGTCCTATGAAAAAGAGGAAACCTTTTTTGTCCATTATGTTCTGTTGTAAGATCTTTTGTCCATGCTATTTATTTATTAAAACAGTCCTACTGTTATAATCCTAAAGCAAGATGGCTGCTTTTTGTGTGTTCAACATTGTTTCATTGTATGCTTACACGTTTACTGCTTTTGTGATTGTTCCCCATATAATACTTTACCTCTTTGATGATTAGTATTTTTCTTATATCCCTTAGAAGAATAGGCGGATGAGAAGTTCAGAAGGCCTCGATAACGATGTACATTCTTCACCAATTTTAAACCATAAGCAAATTGTACTACGATCAATCTAAGTGACATATTCATGTTATCTCACGCCTTCTCCACCAACTAGACAGCCCAAGTGCAGCGCACCATATGTATTTTTACGAAATGCAGATAGCCACACTTTTTATAGCACGAAAAAACGATTCAGTTTTCAGGTAACTAATTGTATTGTTCAGATAATGTGTTAACACTGCAATCCTATGGAATTATGCGTAAGCACAGATTGAACCTTTTTCTGTAGTTTAGTCTTCAATTAGGTTTTCTTCAACTCATTTTCTTCTACTATTTATTATATGAAGTCACTGTCATGCTTTCTATTATTTACTTCACTGTTACTTTTTACTCTGTCTCATTATGTTCAAATATATGTACATCTTTTTCTTCGTTTAGCTAGCTTAGTCCAGTAACTGTGCATTGCTCGCGTGAATTTAACCTTCTCACTTCTTTCTCCAATTATATGTGCCTTTGTTATGATGAAACTATATTACCTACAACTGCATGTTGTGTGTGTGTTCTACCTGTCATTTGTCTGACTGTTCTTGCTTCTTTTTGTTGAATCTTCTACTCAGTTCTATTTGTTCCTCCATAATCTACAGGGAACTGTAATGGAAGGGGTGGTTCCTGGTAATAGAGTGGATCAGTTCAAGGATCAGCTGAAAGAAGGCTCTGTATACACTATCGACAGATTCGATTTCTTTGAACCAAAGAAAACTTATCGCTCGGTCGACAGCCCGTTTAGAATCGGCTTTACTATGAGGACTGCCTTAGCAGAAGTGGATCCACCACCAGCTAATTTTCCTACGATTGCTCACAGCGTTCTTCCTTTCAGTGTGTTGACCAACCGAATAAATAGCAAAGTAGTACTGTCAGGTAGAAACAACAAGTAGATGCACTTAATTGTATTCTTTTTCTTTGCTAATTCTTCCTGCAACTAAATTAGTTTGTCTATGTATTCAGATGTCGTGGGAATGGTCACCAAAGTCACTGTTGTCATGCCACCATCTGGTAAAGCCACGAGTCAGAAACGTTTAGTACATATCACAGATGGCAGGTTTGTGCTACTATTCCTTCAATTATTTCTTATGTACACAATAATTTATCGTTAACTGTAATCTCATTGACAATTGCTTTGACTTCTGCAGTGATCATGGCATCGTCACTTTATGTGGTGAACAGGCTGATTTATTTAATGCCGATGGTTTAGTGGAAGCATCAGCTGACGAACACATTATCGTACTATTTGTTGGCATGACAGTTGGCCAATACTCTGGTAATATGTCATTGGCTATTTCCTGTCCTTTTCCAGAGTACTAATTTTCTTATTCTTCCATGCTCTGCTAATATCCATTTTTTCTAGGTTTGCTGGCTTTCAAGAGTACATCTGTGACAAGGTGGTATGTTAATGCGCCAGTGCCAGAGGTAGCAGCTGTTCATGAAAGGTTTGTCTTTTGTTCAGCTTTGGTTCCCAACCGATATATTGTCCCCATCTCTTTATGCACCATAACCAGCGTGCTACATTCAACATGTAGGTCGAAGCATTTACCACATCGTACCTTGATACAAATGCATAATGGAAGCCAAGGTGAAAGTGAACCAATTGAATCATCAATTGCAGAGATATCGACCTTTGAACCGAATGATATTATGGTATGCTCCGCTTTCTTAGCTATACAACACTGATATAAGTGATGTAAAGTGTTATCGCCTATCATGGACACCAAATATGTTGCTTTCCCATACATTTGCATTATTTAGACAGAGGAGAAGGCATATGTATAACTACACAGTATATTCAGCCTCTGTTACAGAGTGATCTTACTGAATTTACATAGATGTTTTGTTTCATCCAGGTGCTTTGCATTTGTACGTACTATTGTAGTATATTTACTTATCTTAGTTAGGCACCAAGTTTCAAAGTGATACAAAATGTTAGTGCTAATTATAGACAGCAAACGTATTACTTTTCTCTACATTTCGATGAAATATGTAAACAGGTTATTTTTTTGGTTGTCCATTTGATTACTACTATGTGCCATTGATCTACTTATGCACTACCTATTTGAAAATGGTCTTACTAAATTCGCTTTCAAAATTTAGTTATCCATTTGCTTGGACTTCATAATTAATCCATGTTCACTTCGTATTTCTGTTCTTTATATTCGAACATAGATACTGAATTGTGAACATATGTATGCACCGTTTGAGAATCTATGCTTCGGTCTATTCGAATTGCACAATCGATGACAACCAAAAGCAAAATTAATTGTAAGTTCTGTTGCACATGCTTAGGGCATGCGTTATAAGATATCTGTCAAAATCACCGACTTTCTTTCGGAAGATGGATGGTTTTACATGAGTTGCACAGCATGTTGGAAGAAGTTAACGCTACAAGACGGAGCATACGTATGCCCTAAGTGTTCTGCTACTCCTAACTGCTCTACTACTGTCCCTCTGCCAAGGTACTGCCACCTATTGTGTTCCTCTATTTTTTGCTTTATTCATGGCATACTATTTATTCTCCTTCTTTCATAGATCTTAACACAAGCTTTTTTTCTTGTGCTCGCCATATCTCAGACACAAATTCACTGTGCAAGCAATTGACACTGCCTGATGTGCAATCAGCGAAATTTGCCCACCTACATTTATTTGGTCCTAAAGGAGATGCTATTGTTGGAAAAGATGCATCAGCACTTGTGGCAGCTGCTAGAGGACAGTCCACTTGAGTCCCCCCTGAGTTGCTTGATATAGTGGGAAAAGAGTACGCTGTTGTCGTGACCATAGTTTTAAAAACCGGACCGGTGATCGAACCGGCGTGGCTGTTGGTTTAGGTTTTTACCGGTCAGACCACTGGTTCACCGGTTCATTGTCTGGTTTTTTAAGATATAAAATAATATAAATATAATTATAAAAGCAGCAATAAACAAATAAATATGTAAAAATATTTTAAACTTGACATAATAATTCACATACAAATACATAAGCAACAAAAATAATATATATATTTCAACTACAAGACTACATGTTATCGTTTTTTCAACTACAGGATTAGCAATGAAGGTGTAATTTACCATTCCAAGATATGTAGACTAACTGCCTAACACGCATGTAAACTAAAAGTTCAGTAGCGTTCCTAGAAATCAGTCTAGTTAATAGCTAAACAGCCAAAGCAGTAAATCGTAGGCAGTTCTATGGTGCAACAAAAAAGAATCCTTTCTCTTCCATGTAGACAAGTAGTACAAGCCCATCTGTTTAGCTCACATGTTAACACCGCGCGCTTCCTCGTCAGATTTAAGGTTCGAATCGTGCTCACCTCCAAATTGTTTTTCGACAGCTTGACAATCGAGCCGGACGGACCGGATGTCTGGTTTATTGCGTAGAACCAACGGTTCTCCCGGTTTTTCCAGGTTCACTTGCGTGGACGGTCTAGTGCGTTTATAGAACCAGTGGAGGCTCTGGTTCCGGGTTTTTTCGGTTGAACCACCGGTCCGGTCCGGTTTTTTAAACTATGGTCGTGACACCCCGACGTGAATCTTTAGATTCATTATACAGCCATCTTCAGGTGCAGATTGTTGACCCTATTATTCGAGCAAGTCCATCCTCGCATCTGCCCACAGTTGATCGCGCATCAGACAAGGACAATCAGAATTCCTCCTCACCTCAACTCCCAGAACAGATGGAAACCGTACGCCAGGCTTCAACACCGCCACCTTCTACTGATCTTACACCTAACAAAGTTGCTTCACTAGATTCTGCAGTCGATAAGGTAACTTCGGTTTCTTACACTGTCTTGCTTTCTTTTTTCCTTCCCCATTCATTGTGTAGTTTTGCAAAATAGAATGTTCTGCAGTTCATTCGCCTGTAAAATTTACTCTTCTGCTCACAGGTTGCTTCCAGCTCATCTGCAAGAGGAAAACGTAAGAATGAAGGCGCCACCACTAGCCCAAAGTCAAAAAAGGCACTACATTTCCCAGGAACCGACTAAAAGCGAGGTCTGCTCACCTGCGCCAAAAAAATCCAGCCATCAATAACCGTATCATGCCTACCGTTAGCTAGGTTGTTCTTAGATCATCTCTCCATCTAGGTATTAAACAGTCTACTAAGTGCGCTTCGTTTTGCCTGTTAAAAGTCTCTTCTCTGAGACTGTAAGCGCTCCGAGATACCTCTATCTCTATGACTATCATATTTCTCCGAAAGTGAACTTCTGTGTGCGATTCGTTTTGATCGTAGAAGGTCCCTCCTCTGGGACTTTAAACGGTTCTAAGTTCCTCTGTAGCTACGCCTGTTATGTATTTCAGACAACTATTTGGTATGTAAAATATAACATCTGCTGTGGACTCTACTTTCGTTGGTAATCCTTTGTTATCTTCAACTATGGTTATTTCTATACATCTATAATATCGACATTAATTCTACTCCCTACAGTTCTTATGCACAACATGCTACTACTTCAGCTGAATTAAAGTATCTGCTTCCATTTTTATTCATATTGCGCTCTTTCAAGTCAGTTTGTGCATTCATTCATCCCCTTTTCGTAGAGCAAATAGCGCTAATATTACATGTATGCAGTCCATCACCTGAATCAGAATTTCCCGGTGTAAGATCTGGGATATAAAGCAGAGAATTTTCTTACATTGACACATTTCTATAACAATGGCACACTCTGTCTTTGTAAGTAACAGCGACGGTTTCGGCTTTAAATGTTTGAGAGCATGAAAATAGAGAGGCAACCTGCTGCTGTTTTTATACTATATAACTAACTGTGTTCATTATATGTATGCACCACTTCACCAAGAAAACCTTTATCTACCTCCGCCGCCTCATGAAGAAATTATTTAAAGAAATAATTATTGGTTTTACTTATCTAATACCAAGCTGTGTGCATTATTAGCATGATGTTTCTCCCTTTAATTATGTAAAATTCACTTCTCTTGTATATTCTGCTTCTTTGATTAGTTGATACTTCACAGCGGATAAGCAATATTTTCACAATTTGTTTTACCGTTCTAAGAAAAGTTAAACATTACTCACTTTCCTTGCCTTTCACCAAGAAAAATGCAATGGTCTGCATACACTAATCCATGTCTCAACCAACGACATACTTCTGCATGAAAATAAGATTACTCTTAATACAAGGGAGCTCAGCCATTTCCTGATAGAAATGCTTTAAGAAAGAAGATCGCTTGAGTGTATAAATAATGCTGTGTACTGCACACGTTTTATACATCACGTGCACATACAACAAATGGATTATTTAAATGCTCTTTGGATGCATTTTCCGTCACATTGAGATGGAAAAGATCTTCTTCTTGCTTCAAAATTAATGGTATATTAGTTATACGTTTGTACTACCTGCCGATAAGTTATGCTATTGGTTGCGAAATAGTATTCGACCCGTTGTTTCTTTAATTTATATAACCATTCTCATCACACAGGTCCACGCTATCACTGACCAGTAGATTCTGTATTTTTCCAAACAGTTCTGCTCCGCTCTAAAATATCAGATAACAACTATTTGTGTACGGAGTGCACTATACACAAAAAAACGAATTAGAACTCAACTCTTATCTATTTCAGCACAACTAGAACCAGACGTCACATAACATGAACGATTGATGTAGCCAATGTTAAAATCAGACCTGATGTTACGATTTCATGAACAACAAAAAAAACTCTTGCAGAAGCTCGCATGTCATAGCCCCTAATACATCATACCAATCACTAGGCACCAAAAATGCAATTCAACATGTACTGCATGCAAAGAACCACCGCTGACACATGCAAATCGACGTGTGTTCCGTTCAAAGAGCCACCGCTGCCTATAAGTTAAAGGGATGCAACTACTCCATGCAATCCACAAAAGCACGCCATCACATTCCCCACAGCGCTTCCATACGCCATTCTACCACCACAATGAGCAACAGCCAACAGGTTCGTGCTACCTATACCTACACATTGATTCCATCTCTATCCGTTAACATTCCATGTAATCGACACACATACTCACATATCTCCTTTTTTTGTTTCAGCAGGCAATTGTGCTAAACTGGCGAAAGATCCTAGCTGATATAGCTGAAGACGCAAACCTGCCTGTTCATTCTGAAGGATCGCACACAACACCAGCAGGAACATACAGTTCTTGGATAAAACTCCACATCGCGGTGCCTGGGTGTCGTCCATGCCGAGAAACTACCATGGTAACTGCTGACTCTACCATTTGTGAAGACCATGCTACCGAGAAGGCTGCCCACAAAGCAATTAAGATGATAGTGAAAAATAGAAACATCGTCATCACGCATCTAACAAAGCTTCCTACCGAAAGTGATATGGTTCTCCAGGAAAAAGACCAACTCCTAGCTGACCTAGCATATGCATGTACGTATTTTGATGACACGTTGCCAATAGAATTCATCCATCCGCCAACTATCCCAGAAGATCTATCTACTGCAATTCTAAAATATACTGGCAGTACACCTCCGTCAACCCATCTAGAGCAACTAGCCTCCTTCATTGCACGCAGTACAATCGGTCCACAATATATCCGCATCAATCGAACGAGTGAAATAGAGGAACTTATCTGATCGACGTACCAAGGAAACTATGGCACGGCAAGCACATAGTACATCCACTTATGCACGAAAAAATGTACACATCACTATTGGTAAAAATGCAAACTAACTCCTCCTCTTTTTCTTCGCCAGCAGACATCTTTCTTATCGGTTCAACAGGATCATCCATCATGCCAACAGACTAGCTAAGAGCTACATCACGCTCAACACGACATCGACTTTTATTATTATCCACATAAGATGGGTATACATATGTGTACTCCCTCTATATTTGTACCACTTGTTATTTCACTGAATAAATTTTCTGTGCCTACTATCCTGTGTTCAACACAAACAACACTTACCTATAATCACAGGCATTCTAAGAAAAACATGAATTACTACAGACGAAATAATCGTCTGAAAAAAACTACCAAAAACTATTTCATAGACAAATATATGAACCCCTTCTAATTTGATAAAAAAAAAATAGAATTTCTACTCCTCGCACCCAGGATTCCACCCTGGGTCATTAGATAAGAATTCAAAAATAAATAGAAATACAGAAAATAATATTACCATATAAACAAAAAGTAAGAGAGCAAGCGCGGCACAATTCCCAAGATTCTTTTTAAGGAATAGACTACCAGTTTTTTTAGCCAAGGTATTATCAACCCACTACAAGGATTGATTAACATAGGAGGCATAGAGATCTCCCGATGGCTATCATCCTATGGTTTAGTCACAATAGCAGTTTCCCACATGGTGCTTGTGATGGTCGAGAGAATACCCTGCACCCTAAACACCCTAAGAGTGGTTCAATATGGCAGGCCCATTTGTTTTGGAAATACACATCTTCCCAAAACAGCTGCCATCTCCAAAGCTTCGAACAGTAACTTTATATGAATATATTTTTTTTTTGAGGGAACTTTATATGAATATTTAGCCTGCTGTGCATAAACACTCCATAAATTTACCATAGGTTTTACCTCGACAAAAATTAGGATGCTCTCTGCGTCTCGATGTAATTTCTATTATGTTTGAGGTGCTTTGTATTTCTTTCTTGTGAACTAGACTCGGATCTTTCTCAAAAGAAAAAAGAAGAGAGAGTAATAAGAAGGAAAAAAGATCCAGCAGCCGACCAAACGACTTCTCTCCATCCAACTGAAGAAAAGGAAGAAAAGGAAAACGTTTCCACGGATCAACTGAATATTAGGTTGCTAGGCTAAACCAGATGTGAACAAACAAAAGTTGCTTCGAACCAACCATTTACACACATACGGACTGACAAATAGACATGGACGTTTATTCGTTCACAGTACATTCCAAACATACACAAAACATTTTTACCGAACAGATAAACCAACGACCTAAGAAAAAAAACACATCTTAGTACTTTCCAGCGATCTCTTCAAACTCAACTATACCATAGTTGACAGCCGCAAATGAAGAATTAGAGATCTCTTCATATGATTGTTCAATAGCTGCAGGTTCACAATACTCGAGAGCAGTTGACTGAGCAAGAGTGATCTTATCATGCGTTCGATCAACGCGCTCCAGTGTACGGCGCCACCTATTCGTTAACGCATCCACTTTCATCCTCAGCTGTCGATTTTCTTCCTTCTCGCGTCTCCATCCACTGCAAGAGTTATAGCTATCGCGGTTGAAGCGTCTCATATTCCACCAGTTAAGGTCTTTTGTCTCAAAATTAAACCTTCTTTCAAGTGAACGAATCATCGATCCAACCGCCTTCTCTTCTGCAGCCTGAAAAGTGTTATACTCTGATCCACTTTAGGTAAACACATGGTGAATTTTCACTGGAATCTCCACATCAGGCACAGAAGCATACACATTGCTAAAGAATCCCACATATCTATAGAATGTCTCAAATTTGAGATCAATAACTGGGAGTTTTTTGACCACCTCATCAAGTATGACTCTATGCGAAACTTCAAGCGTTTGCACACTGCCTGCAGATAAAAAATAAAATAAAAACTCAAGAACAAAACAGCAGCAACAAAGGAAAATAAAAAAACGTACCAGCTGGAGGAAACACAGGACAAGGCATAACGTCCAGGCGAGCCCCATCTTACTCTATGTCTGAAGCATGCAGCTTGAGCAGGTCATCAATGTCCATTGATTCTTCCATGCAAGCCAACCAGCTGAAACTGCTACCAACAAAGCACACACTCGAATGATGCTACTACACACAAAAACAAACCAGCAAATGTTGTGCTCCTCAGAACCTGCATGCTTAAAATAGATAGGTGACCACTTTCAGCAGTTGTATCCACACGTCGCCGCAACTCCATGCAGCGCTACAGATGGCAAAGCAACCAACACATCACCATGCATGCACAAAAAAATATAACCAGTGCTGGACCTTTCCAATAAGAGCTGCCACGTCTTCCCATGCGTGTCTCACATGCATAAACTCCTCATTACCTATATATAAGTGCTAACACTCCGCTTGAGAACATACTTAGCCACGGCCAGATTAGCACTATCACACCCACGTTACATTCACAATGAATGCCCCATGCCTTCCATCATCCATTACACACTAACGACGTTCAGTTCAAGTTATCCGAAAATCCAAAAATCCAAAAAAAAAAAAACATAAAAGACACATCCATCTACACATGCTACGTCCGTTCCCAACATGTACCATTTCCAACACAAATGATTATATGGGTCGAAGAAGTGATCAGCTCACTATCGCGACCCGAGATTCCCAACAAATAAACATGGACTTCCGTTTCATCTCATTTCAGCTTCATAAAGATGAAAGACATCAATAAGAAATACCACTTACCTCACTATTACCAGACTCCAGCGCGGCGTGCCGCCGCGCCTCCATTTGCTAGTATATATAAACACTATACCATAATCCCTTCAACAATATAGATTCGCACTCACTATTGCAAACTCGTCACAACGACATCTCAAGAAAAAATAAATTTAGCATGAACTTTACTAAATATTAGACATATTGAGTGTTATAAATTTGACGAAACATATATTTTTCCAAAACATTGACACTCATTTCTACGTACATGCAAATCCACTGAATAATATATATGGAAACCTCTCATGATTAAGACTACTCATTCACATTTGAGATATAAATTTATCTAACACAAAATAACTATTTCATGTTAACAGTTTAACCAATTTATCCACAATTTAAATAATTCATGTAACATTTATCTAATAATTTATCTCACAAATCATGTACATAATTTAAATACTTTATATAAAAAATAGTCCAACTCATCTATCAATTTAACCAAACAATCTAACACTCCTCAAATGATGTAAACGATTTAACTCATGCATGGAGGCGTGTGGCTAGTGGATGGAGGCGCGCGACGGCTGAAAGGGCATGGATCCCGCATGTGTGTTTTTGGTAATTCATAAAAATCTTATGGACTAATATTTGCATTGAGTTTTGAAGGGTTTGTCCATTGACAGTGAAGTAATGACCAAAGTGACATTCAAGGTATGATCAAAGGAATGACCATATAAGAGTTGAGTGTATTGGAAGCATGTCTTGAAGAATATGGTTTAGTGAGCATTCTTGTTCATCTTCAAGGTATAATCATAATAAATAAAGAAGAAATGGTACAAGTTTCATCAAGATAAAGTGCAAATATTTGGTTCAAGTTGATCAACAAAAAAAACATTCATGATGTACCGAGTGGGATCAAGTGATCTCGCGGTTTGGTAGCAAAATGTCAATTGTGGGTTGGTAAGAAATTTCTTTGGGATCTCATGGTGTATATGATGTTTCTATATGGTCTTAGGTATCTGTACATGGACTTTTACCAAAATAAAGATCTCATGTAGACCACGAGATGATGACGTCAAGGTGTGGTTGTCATCAGGTTGAGAAGTCAAGATCAAGATTATTCATTTAGAATATATCATATGCTTAAAGCTGGCCGTCTATTTGGGGGTAACGTACATGTGAAAATGTACCTAAGAATAGGCTCTCCCATAGTGGTGTGTGAGGGAGTAATCCGCAAGATTTTTCAAAAGAAAGCACAATTAAGAACAACATTCCATCTTAAGTTGGACACGATCGCTATCATCAAAATGAACAAGAATGTGCAGGGTAAAGGTTTTAGTTGGCAGACCATGTTATACAATAGATAGTCGTACTATCAATTAAGGGGGTCTCTTGAGTGAGTAACTTGATCATATCATTTATATAAATATCAAACCTTTGTATAGTTGGCATCATATTTATTGGTTTTTATTTTAATTTTATCCATATGAGGATCTATAGCTTGTAGTTATCTTCATAACAAGCTCAATTTCATCAAACATGGATTTCTTATGGAAAATTTCATGTGTTTGTTGATATTGGAGGTTTTACTGGTTCTCTTTTATACAGAGGTCAAACCTTTCATCTTGTGGTTTTATCCATGTTTGTTGGACTGTGATGTTCCTCTGCATGATAATGAGCTTGTTGCTATCTTCTAAACGAGCCCCTCGTCAAAATCCGAGTTTATATGCTCAAGTAATGGTTGTTTTCGTGTCGGTATTCCTCTAGTTTTGGGGAGGCCGAAGTCTCTGGCGTAAAACATCAGAACTCCACCATGTGTATTTTGACCTGCACCAACTGGTCCGACTCACATTGACCAGTCTAGAGACTCTGACCGAGAATTTTGGCAGTAAAGGTTGGATTTTGGGGAATCTATTTAAGGGTTCTTCTTCCCCAATGGTTTCCCGTCCTTCCTTGCAAGATTTCTCCTCCATTGTTGACCTTCTTGATGATGCTATCTCTCAATTCCTCCAAAGACTTTTTCATCCTTTTGAGAAAAAAGAGAGAGGTGATCTAGATCAATATTTTCACCAATCATTATCTTCTCTTAATGAGGGAAATCTATTGGATCTAGATCTTGGAGTATTTTGTGGATTTCCTCCTTTATTCTTCCTCTAATATTACTCCACAACATTAGTTGTTGTGGTGGGATTCAGGAGGGAAATATTTCAGCACTTCTTGTGTTTTTGTTATTGCATTTGGTGCATAGGTTTAACTTATCCATGCAGATTTGTGGAAGAAAATGTTGATAAGCTTGTTACACTTGGGTTATTGTACCCAAAACTTAATCATCTTGGGTTATTGGAGCCCTAGACGGATTAGTGACTTGGTGGTTTCACATAGCTCAATCATTGTGGTGCAAAGGTCGGTGGCGATTCTTGGGGGCGTCCAATTAAGTTGTGGAGATTTCTCTAAGCTTGTATAGGTTCGGTGACCACCTTCAAGGGTTTCATGGTGGATTGTGCCACCCTGCATTGTGGAAGAGCTCGAGAAGAATACAGTGAGCCATACATTGTGGGGGGGGGGGGGGCATTTGGTCTCTACACAGCTCCAACGGGGATTAGCTTCCTTTTATGACCTGAACTTCGGGATACATCGTCATCTCCTTGTACCTCGATTATTTATATACCCGAGCTATTCACTTATGCATTTTTATTTGTGATAGCCTTTGTGATTGAAGTTATATATCTTCCTATCACGTAGTTGTTTATCTAGTTTACCGTAAGTTATTCATGCACATAGTTGAGCCTAATGTATTTATGTATTTAAGTTGTGTATTTGATATCTTGGGGTAAGTTATATATCTTGTCATAGTTTAATCCGAGTTGGCTGTTGTGATGGCCGATCCTTTGGCGTACGCTCTGGTTGATGAGTTCATGATGCATGGTTCTTGCGGGCGGATGAATGGAAATGCTAGTACATCAGGTAAGGTGTTTGCTCTACGAGGTTTCTAAAGTCTCTCTTCAAGGAGACGTATGTTTATCATTCTTGTTACCCGGTGTGTGGGCGGCATGTTGATGGGCTGATTTTTGTGAAAGGTGTCCATACTTAAGATAAAAATTGTGGGTTGTTCTGTATCACATCGCCTTTCTGAAGAGATATCAATTATCAAACCCATATTAACATTGAGTGATTTAATAAGACCAATTTGGTTAGTACATTACCAAGGGGCCTGGCCGTGCAAACGTAGATTTGCGGCCGTTTGGAGCTTCTTCGTCTGAGTAAGATGCTAAGGGAGTTGATGAAGTGACAGAGTACATGAACTGCCGCTTCAAGGCCGGCCACATAGTCATGCTCTGAACTGGTACATGAGCTGAAGAGGCGATTAGGAGAGGCGGAGGCCAGAACCCATCTAGGGTTTCGTTTTCCTCGCCGGCGACTCTGTTAGTTCGCTCTGCCTCCGGTGTCCTTGGGGACTTGGAGGTGTTGCGGACCACAGCCCCTCGCCGGCGGGAAGTTTCCATTTTTTTAGGAAGTTTTTCAGTGTCTTTTTCGGGATGGTGAATCATGTAATCAAAATAAGGTACTCTCCGCCCTATCCTCGCTTCGGTGGTGCATCTAGCGCTAACGGAGGACGCGTGGAGTTGTCTGCCCGGTGGATCTCCTGGGATCCACTCGATTTTCGTATTCGTTGGTATAGTTTCATGTCAGTCTTTCCCGATCTACGAACGACATCATTGGCGATGGTTGCTGCTCTGGTGCGTTGGTACTTTAGGACCTTAGCATGACGACTTCCTGTCGTCCTACTACAAGAAGCTCTACTACGACAAGCTTTGCCCAACTCCAATGATGGAGGGGCGAGGACGACGACGCTCCTTCGGCTCGTGCTAGTGTTTGTAGTCTTCGCTGGGTGATTCAAGTACCTATTTGTAATTTTTATTACTTTTTAGGTTGTTTGTACTACTATTGATGATTATTAATAGAGGTGGAATTTCGCAAAAAAAAAAGAGTACATGAACCGTCGGTATCTCTCTACATGCTGTTTTTCCTTAAAGTATGAAGAAACCTTAGCTCTACCATCATCTATAAGTCATGATTTTCGTTAAAACATGATTGGAACGTTAATAGAGTCTATATGATTTTCCAGTTCAAGTATAATGTGGCGAGATATTGGCTCCAACCGATTAGAAAACGACGAGTCAGCAAGCGGAGCACCATAGGCACCTGTTACGGCGTTACCACACTGAAACGAAACACAAAGATACAACAACGAGCACGATAAGTCGGGCCGCTCATGAACTAGGCCATGCACCAACCAACCCTGAGACATGCGACGTGGTGAAACACACATGTCCATCCGTAAATAAGTGGACGTTTAGCCTCAAACTTTGTTCTTAAAGAGTGTACTTCTACCTTTTCAATGTACAACAATTCCTTCTGTTTCATTCACTAGTGGAAAATGGTGCTTTTGCACCGGTTGGTAAGGCCCATATGCACCGGATGCCCAACCGGTGCAAAGCATCCAACTTTTGCACCGGTTCAGTTACGAACCGGTGCTAAAGGGGGCACCACGTGGCGGCTGTCGGGCGCCCGAGCGAGAGGACCTAAAGGGTCTGCAGAAAAATGTCCCAAATTCAAAAAAAAAATCGAATTATTTTTCACTCCCTCTTTATTTTTTTTCCAGAATCTCTAATATTTTAGTTATTTCACAACTTTAGTCTCTAACTATCATTATCTCTAGTCTAATTACTTACTCGCTCGCTTCCGCCGGTCACCCATCCTCCCACTACTCTAGCATTAGCACGCTTAACTTCCAAGTTCCTTTCCATCCCGCATCCAAGTGCTTCGTGCGCATGTATGTGATAGTTTTATGATATCAATCCTATTAACATATCGGTCGATGTCATATTTCTTTATTGTTCGAATTTCAAATAATTCTTTTAGTAAACAAAAGTAATGATATAATAATAATCTTGAATAAATAAATAAACATTAACTTTATAATTTGTATTATTTTTAATTATTTTCAATTTTCAATTTTTCTAATTTTTTTGCCAAACCTAAAACCTGAAAATTTGAACAACTTATAATTTGCTAAAATTAATAGTAATCTTTATGCAGGAGGCAATTATTAATTTTAATTTTGAAAAATAAAATAATATATAAATTTCTAAATTTCTGGAAAAAAACTAAAATGATCCTGCTTTCATTTTTCATTTAGAATTTTGATAATCTAAAAATTGGCTAACCGGGTAAAACCCTGGTGAATTCGGATGTAACTTTTTCCCAGGATTTTTTTGATATATTATACGTTTTTTCCGACGTCGTATGCAAAAGTTATTGCGGTTTTACCATTTTTTAAACTTTTTTTGCAAAAAAAGTGAAAATTTGAATTTCTTAATTTCTCCGAATTGTAGGTTGCGTGGGAAGGTGCGTGGGGAGCAGAAAAAACATACAAGAATCTAAAAACATTTTATTTTTTGAATTTTCTATCATTTTCTTTTCTATTTTACAGTGTTAAAAAAGGCGATCTACGGGGAGGTGCGTGGGAGTAACTTTTGCACCGGTTCGTGTTACGAACCGGTGCAAAGGGTTCGCGCGACGCCAACTCTTTAGTTCGTGTTACAAACCGGTGCTAAAGGTCCCGCATGAACCGGTGCTAATGCCGCGGGGACGTCCAGACCTCACGAACCGGTGCTAATGACCCCTTTAGCACCGGTTCGTGCCAAATCCGGTGCCAATGCTCCTTGCAGCTCCGGATAAAAGACCCGTTTTCTACTAGTGATTGCACGGAAATCAAATCCAATAATAATCGCCACGGAGTAATTAAGCTAGTACTCTCATGTGCGTTTCATATTAGTTGCCGGTGATTTCAATTGAGTGAAAACTAGCAAACCAAAAAAACTAGTAGTATGTCATGTCAATTTGTTTTTACTTATTACACATGTTTAAAGCATGTCCCATCTTTTTTTTTTTAGAAATGGGAGCATCGCCCCAGCCTCTGCATCAACTGATGCACACAGCTGAAGCATGCCCCATCTACCGTCGTCGTGGGTATTCATCACATGAACGCACACTGAGATTCTTAATGTCACCCATATGTGTGAATAATACTTTCCCGTTATATATTGTGCTCCAATTTCAACAAATTAGATTTCATATCACATAGGTAGAACCTATGAACGGGGGCAAAGAACCAGAGAGATGCAAGCACACATGAGAATTGGAGACATCGGGATGGTAGCAAATCGCTGTTGCAAAGAGCTCTGGAATTTCTCGCCTGAAAGTTCTCCGCGGATTCCGTGATCCATACCTTGTTGTGCTAATCGAATGGCTTTGTGAAATTTTGCATGGAGCAGAACCGCTGCAGCACGTCCCGACTACATTGGGAAAGCATGGTCAGATGGCGTGGGCATTGCTCTGAAAGGGAGCGTGCTTCCTGGCGGAGACCGGGAACCTCTTGGAAGGGATTGTGGACTCCATCAGCGGCAGCGCTACACGGCCGGGGAAGCTTCGCCCAGATGGGCGGTCCGGCACCTTGTACAAGCTTATTAACGGCGTCGATGGCTGCTGCTGCGTTCTGTCCTGCAGCAACAGGCATGGGCGTGCGCAGTGGGCGGGCCGGGTGGGCCGTGGCCCACCCAGATTTCTGGAAAAAAATTGATGTACCCCAAATATTCGTGGCCCATTAGCTTTGCGTGTCATTGTCAACGACGAGCAGAGCAACCCAAGCGGAGCTTCCCTTTGTCACCATTTTTTTTTTCAATAAAAAGCATATAATAATATCGTGGAGATACCAGTTACATCTACCCTTTGCAACAACATCATGCCTTAATGACATAAAAGATGCACACAACCAAAAAAAAAAGAATTACAGAAAACAAAAGTCCCGCTACAGAGATCGAAAACTTGAAATAATGACACTTGACACCACCAAGACAACATCAGATGATCAGCTTCTCCATAAGCTACGCCTCCAAGAAAGAACAATGCCCAAACGCTGTCGTTGGCCCGATCATAGATCTTAGGTTTTCACACTGAATAAAGTTTTCCCTCTCAAAACAATGTCTTCAACAGGAACATTGCCAAGCACAACCAATTAAAGCCGGACCTTGAATTTTCATCCTGAAAGATAGAACTCTGAACTTCTCCTGTGCAGTCGCCCCTCGCATACAAGTCGATGTTTGAAGTCCCGAAGCTCCAAGCCAATTCACCTCACAACCAAGATCCGACCACCATTGCTCTTCCCCCGATCTCTGCTTTTATGACCTTCTCCGCTAGCACCATGGCTAGCAATCTTCGGGCATTGATCGCACAATGAATTTCTCTGGCAGGACCTTCCGAAACATGACAATCCAGCCAGTGCAGTGGGAAGAAGCTTCCGACTGATCTTCACTTGGCGCGAGAGAAACCCTAGGACAACCACCTTTATTAGGCAGAGCGGCAGCCCCCCTCGCCGCTGCCCGCAAGTCGACCTCATTGGCGGGAAGAGGAAGCCGCCACCGACCACAGACCCGTCGACGAGCCGTCTGCCGCCACCCCCAAAGCCGAAGAAGGCCACCAACGTGAGCCGTCGGAAGGAGGGGCGCAGAGGACTCACCGGCCACCATCGAATCTGCAGCCTTCGGGGTCACCCCCGCCAACCAGCGCCATGGCAGACACGGAGCCGAGATTCGACCACCATGCTGCCCGCGCGACCACAACTTCCGCCTCCTCTACCGCGAGATCCCGGGACCGCCGCCCCGGTGCCCAGCTCGCCCCGACGCTGCGCCGACGACCAACGCCTCCGACCAGGCCGGCATGACGACCTCCACCGCACCACCACACCTCCACGACAGCTCACCTCCATAGCCTTCAGCGGCAAGGGCGCCGCCGCCACCGCGTCGACCTCGCGGTAGTGGCGGCGGGATGTGGCTCGAATGGGAGCCTGTCGGTGGCAGTTAGGGTTTCCCCGGGTCGCCCCATGTGGGAGCGACGCGGGTTCGGGGTCCCTTTCACACTATGGTGTACCATGTGATCTTCTGATCCTCCCATTCGTCCCCATGTCTCCCAGGATAGCAGAATGTGGAAAAGGGCGACCAAAAGCCTAGCTCCGGCGGCTTCCCCCTCCGGCCAGGCCCTCGGCCGCACAGACCCCTCACCGTCTTGCCCCCTTCCGGGCTCCCCCGCTGCTCCAAGGCGGCCAGGCCCTAGTGCCCAGCCTCCGCCCTCCCGCTCCGCGCCTATGTTGCTCCGCAACTTGCCAGATTCGCTTGATCGCTCCCTCGAATTCTCGGCCGATCACCGCCCAAGAAGGTGCCTGTCCTCATCCAAACATCCACAAGGCCACAACGGTAAGGACCAATAGGGTAACATGCAACAGCAGTTCAGCATGTATGCTATGTGTGTTAATGTAAATTTGTGAGAATGTTATTGGTAATGTGAAACTGCCTCTATAAAATATCAAATTGCCCCACTATTTGTGTTGATGTAAAAAAATATTGGTAGTGAATTAAATTGTTGTACATAATTAGTGATTTATGTTTATAAGAGACAACCAATTCTTCACACACACACATATATACACACTATTTGACTTTCTGGAGGCAAAATATTATTTTGCTCCCCAGCCAGACTTGCGTAGGCGCGTCCCCACCCACCAGCCCGTGCGCCGAAGCGGACATAAACTTTTGTCGCATGCCATATACAACTACTTGAATGCCCGTGTGTTGCTACGATTCAACAAAATTAGACCAAACATTAATCAAAATCATTTTTAGTTGGATTTTATTCATTTGCAACTACTCTTCCCGGTTCATATTAATTGACTCAACTTTGTCTAGATACAAATATATCTAGTTAACAAGTGCGTCTAGATATATCTGTATCTAGACAAAGTGGAGTCAATTAATTTGGATTGGAGAAAGTATTATTTTCTGGCATCTACTTGCTCCTGTTGACTATCACCCACACTCTTCAAATTTGTTTCCTCTTTACACATTTAAAATAATGCACGTGGAACTTGCATATATACTCATTCTTATGTGTAGTTTGTGCTGATGCGACCTCAATTTACATCCTTATGTTTTAGTATATGAGTCAAATATAACCATTTTGCTTGTGGATATACTGTGGCCTTGTTCTTATATAGATTCCAATATTATTTTAACAACAGATAATTTGTTAACCAAAAAATGCAAAACACGGGAAAACTCACATATGAAACGATAAATGAAGCTACTGGATTGAACCAATAGTTTCCATTTCAAACTTTGACATTATATATGTTGAGTGATCATAAAAAGTAATTAATTTTCCGAAGAAACCATATAGCAAACTCATCTGTAGCTATTACAGCACTGGATATATATGCCCACTATGGAATCCTATATGGATAAGGAAAACAATGCTTCAAGTTACTGTTGTAAGTAAGGATTATAAACCTTATCAATCACTGACCATCTAGTGTCCATAACAAAGCTATTAAATATTAGATTCTTACTACCATCATTGTTGACGTGGCAGCTGAAACGTCACCAATTTTCTGACCGGAGACCTCATAGGAATCATCAATCTTTGTAGAGCATCTTACCTCATACCCAGGGGGTGATCTTGGAACCATTTCTTATCATGACTACAATTGATACTGGGATGGCTAGATCAGCTGCCATAACAAGATCCCTTTGGTTGCCACTATTTTTGTCATCTAATGGCATCTACGTTTTGTGAGACAATAATACATCTAAAAGGAGAGATTCTTGACTTGACAGTTATGACCCATAACATATGTGTGAGACTTACCCCGAAAGAGTATTATCATGTTGTATTACATTATGATATCCCTGATTTGATTTAAATTTTCATAGTGAGTTATGAATTATATATGTTTATTGAGAAATAAAACTTAAAGACTGGCAAAGCACGGACATTTGTACTAGTAATGGTATAGATTAAGAGGAACCACTTTTGTGAACTTAAAAAAAAATTCTCACCACAATAGATTGGTCTGGCATTACTGGCTGGAGACTTTCATCCCTGTCGCTTGCCACTCTGTTTCAGCCTTGAGCCAAACAACTCGACGCCCACGCGCGCCTCCGTACACCCGCGACGCGGACTCCTTCCGCTTCGCCGACCGGATGGCGAGCCCGCGCCTTCTCTACATCCGCAGGATCCTCTACGCCGCCGCCGCCGCCGCCTTCTGCGCCTGTCTCCCCGCCCCCGTCTCCGCCATCCGGTGAGCGAGATCCGTTCCCCGCAGCCCCCCCGCCTCCCCCAGTCCAGCGTCGCGTCCTAAAACGCAAATGCTCTCTTCGTCGCTCTTCGGAGCTCTAAATTGTTAATTTTTTCCGTCGGTATCGATTATCCGTGGTAGTTTCGTGTTTTCCTTCGGTCTGGCACGATTGGCCGCTCCCTGCCTGTTGCCGTGCGGCTTAATCTGCAGCACCGTAGATGCCATACTATAGCTGTACATCATACTGTATATGTTTTCCTTTACTGTCACAATATCAGAATAAGTGCTTATACACGAGAAATTAGTAAAATGGCAAGCATTGAACTAAATACAGGGTAACAATTCTTTTCAAATGGTGCTTCATGCCGGGAGCAAAAAAGGTGCCATTGCACAATGCACCGTCCATGATCATCAGTGTTTCTCCATTCGTGTTAGCACACTCAGCTATTTCCATTCTGGATGTAATTTCACGAAATCTGATGACAGAGCCTGATTTTGAGTCTTGTTCAGGAAGGACATTGGTTTGGCTGAACCCATTCTGTGCAGAAGAACTGTTCAAGGGCGGCATTTGATATCAGATGATAATGGTACAACACATGGGCCATGGCCTCTCTCTCTCTGGCCTACCCTGTCTTCTGAACTTATGCTCCCTCATAGCCTTTTCTCCTCTGATAGAACACATTCTTTATAGGTTACGTATGTTCTGCCCTTTCCGTTGATCCATCGTCTCGCTGCTGCCCAAGAACAGGAGCACGCTTTTCCTGTCAGTGAGTTTCTTACCCTCTGTTGCACAAACATCAGTAAAAGCATCGCATCTTACAAAGTGGCCAACATTGTAAACCTAACACGGTTCATGACACCATCCAGGGGCTGCAACCATGATTTACAGTGCTGCAACTCTTACGAGTATTGTGTTTCTTGCTGCTTGGATCCTTCTAGGGTAAATTCTTACCTGTAATACTTGATTTGGCATAGGAAGTTTGAATAAATGAGTCATTTCCTAAGTCATTTACTCATCCTTGTGACAGACCAACGAAGGAGACGTGCAGAAGTTGAAGGTAGCCAAGCCAGTTACTGCTGGTAAGATGCTTGTAGTTATTGTTTGGTTTACCTTGAATACTGTAATGTGCTGGAAGAAGTTTACAGTGTATTATCCTTTAGGAACGTACACCGATATCTTCGATTTCTGCATGGGAAGATGCCGCCATAGTTCCGCAAGCGTGGTACTTGTTCCTTCTCAGGCTAATATGATTGTTTCAGGACACCTTTTACATGCATATGTGAAATAAGAAACACAGTGGTTCAGTATATTTTCATCACCAAGGTGTCTTATTTCGCTGGGAATCTGTCATGTTACAAATACAGCAAGTACAAGTTCAAATTATATGGTAAACAACACTTTCTTTGAATGTAAGTTGTCCTTTGAATCTTCAGGTCCATGAAAATGCTTATGTGAGTGATTTCCATCACTGCTTCATGATGCAGCAAAATTCATCTGGTAAGCATTATATTCTTGCATCTTGGCTAAATCACCACATTCTCTAGTTATAGCATACATTCTGATCATTTCTGGTACACCTAAGCTATCTTGTTAATGCTATCTATTATTTCCTCATGAGATTTGAATTCAACCGCCCACTAAATGTCGATAGGAGCCAAGCTCCGCTTGGGTCAACTTGTTGCTACATACTATTAGCAATAAGTAGTGGCTAGCCCGGTTCAGAAAGGCCAAGCCAATTCACTTCAGTCCGTGGGCTTGACTGCATATTAGCAGTCGGCAGTAGCAGTAGCCACACTGAAACCAAATATATGAGGAGATGCTGCAATTGGAAACTGTCACTAATGCTGGTGACGATAACTGCTGTGCAGTACTTCTGGATGTGAAGCTAGCAAATTTCTGAATTTATGTCAGACTCCAAAGATAAAATATTTGGATCCAGACTTAATCTCAAGATCCGAGTTTGAATTTTAGCCTCTCTAACCATTTATAGAGAAATATTTGGAGTATAATTTTGACATCAACCAAGAAACAAGGAGTCACCACATCATGGGTGTAACTGAGCACATATCAGATTAGATAATTATTGTGTTCACATTTTATCTGCTTCATTGGATCAGTTTGTTAGCGCCCTATCTGTTAGTTAGATTCAATCAATTAGTTATCTTCTGTTAGAGATTTATATGCCGACCTTGATGTGGGGTAGGGGGATTTTTTGGAGATTGAAATACATTATGGGAATCTGAGATTTCCTGATATTGGTGTCAAACTCTTTTGTTTTTTGACGTCTTGGGTGTGTGGGAGTTAACAAGAAATAGACCTCTGATAAGTTTCTTTTCAGTTCAGGCTTAGTCTGTGCTGAGCCCAGTGCTCACGTTGTGACATCATTGTTTATCTACTAGAAAATGATTATGTGTAGCTATTTAACAGGATCAACTGAATCAAACTGTGGATCAAGAGACTGTGGTTCAAGGTTGGCTGGCATTAATATCCTTTTGGGGAGGTAAGGAACTTCATTTTAAGCTCTATATCTAGGATGGTGAATGAAGCTCATGGGAATTGCTCTATGAAATCATACTTGAAATTCAGGCAGGGGGAATCGTGTAATTCTGTGTGCGGAGCGAAAGGACAATCATGTGTTCCAAGCAAGCTTTCTGAGCTGAACAAATGTGAGATGTAAGTCTATTTAAAACATCTAAACTTTCCATGATTTACATTCTAATTTGTCAATGTAATTTATTGCTGTGTGATGGCTGATCAAGTAGCCAGTTTTATTGCGAGTGCTTTAAGGAAATAATGACTTTTTTGCCCAGTTAATTGTTATCTTGAATACTGCACTAGATAGTTCTTTAGATGAAAGTTGACGATGAAAGATATTTCGAACTTGATACAAACAGGTATTCTAAAGTTAACACTAACAGGTATTTAAAGTTGAGCCAATATTTACACCGGGTTTGGGCCAGCCGGTGCCAAAACTAAAGCACTGAATCATGTTTCAACATAAATGTAGCATTACAGTGCCTATAAATAATCACTTACAGCAGTATTGTTAACCTGTAGATTCTTAAGAAAATAAATGAATCATTCTGTACCAAATATAAGACTTTGCTTTTACCAGTTTGATTTAGGTTCTGTCAGTAACTTAGTTTATGAATCAGAGTTATTTGGCCTTGTTTATCATTATTCTTCCTTCCAAATATCAGTACGCTTGCTTATGGGTCTTATTTGATATGTACTTATGTTGACCTTTTTGCCTGATTAATTATCAGTTTAAGAAAAATAATGAACATTCGCTTGCTCATGTTTTATTGTTGAAACCAGTTTGCAGAAATATATGAGATGCAAAAGTGGTTGCTTTCCCAGTCTTGGACCTGACCAACCTGCTGAAGTTGTAGATGAAGCTCCAAGAAATTTGGTACGACTAGTATATATTTATGTTATTTGACCACATGAACACTGTTAAGAGGCTCTTCTGAAAAAAAAGAAGTTTCATTACTCAGTTTTTATGCAAATACAATATTTTTTGTGTATAGTTCTGGCCATATCCTGACTCGAAAGTGTCCTTAGCTGTTCTAACCAGTCCTTAAAATAGTCATTGGACATGTTAATAATTCAATATATTTATCTCCACAATGTTATTTCTCGGCCATCTCCATGGAAGATATGCCATTGTACTACTAACAATTCTGTCCTGAGAACTAGCCCTATTATCATTTTCCCTGAGGCCTTTTGATCTCAGCTAAGTGGCAGACTGATCTAAGCAAAAGGAATCAAGCATTAGCAGTTTAGCACAATACACATGCGTTGACTTACAATCTCATAGTTGTATCTTGCTATGGCTGCAGATACACTGTTTTTTGGATGATCAAAATCATAGTTGTCTAGAAATCTTTATCTATTTATGGGGGGAGACACACATGGGCCACACTCACAAACTCATCTTTCTCTAGACCTGTTGCCTCTGTTGGTGTTCAGATTTCCGAGGGAACCAACACATCTAGTGCCATGACCTGCAAAATAAACAGACAATAACACTCAAACAGCAACACTCGCTTGCATCCATCTTTGAGCCTAAAATGAATGGAAAACATGCGTTGTTTCCTTTGAGAAATTTCTGCCAAATGATCTATGTTGAACTAACTAAATTTAGTTTCCTAGTCCTCGATTTGAAGTTTCCTGAACTAGTAGGCATTTGAAGGTTTACTCAACATTTCGGTGATGGGCCTAGATATGATGATTGTGTTGACCCTAGTGAAGTGCAGTGTTCATTTTGGTTGCATAGAAACGTCGAAAGCTAAACCGGTGAGGGCATATCTCGCCTACGATATATGTACCCAAGTTGACCTGGTTGGGTGTTCATCCAACCTTCCATTGTCGAGAAATGGGTCAGCGGAGAAGATTTTGCTGGCTTTAGTGAGTATCAAGAATTATTCTCTCAATCTCGAAGCTATCAGTTCAGTGTGAGAACTTTTGCCTACCTGTCATGTGCATTGGTTGGTAAATATCAGGAAACCAGGGATAGGACACTTACCCTTATCTACCTGCAATCAGGGCCTAATCGATGTTGTGGTTGGAGAGGCTATTATGCTTTAGTTTGTGTCTTTTGACTAATCAATTCCTTAATCTTTATGGAGTACATGGTGTCCCTTGCCTAAGAAAGTAACATCTAAGTAAAACAGAACAATCTCTAATTGAAAGGAAACTAATTTGTCTCTATAGTGTCCTAACTATTTCCATCTCTCTCAACTTCCTAAATAAGATCCTTATCTCTTAATTTGATCGGGTGAGATTGGGACCGGCTGTACTATCCTGCGCCATTGACATAACGCCGATGACCTAAACATTTAGGTAACGCTGGTTCTGCCACATGGTGTAATCAGTTTTGAGTATTGAATCTTGGCCAGAGACCAGGGAAAAATATCTTTACCCTTGGTTTTCGATTATTCTGTTTCTTTTTTCAAAAAGTATAATGTAGTGAACTAGTCATACCTATTTCAATAGATTCCCAGAGCTGATTCTTTGCATTACTCTGTGTGTTTGTTTGAGAGGACAGTGTGTACTGGACATGACTAAGAGTTTTGGCGAATAGACTTTATACATGGAACTAATTTTCGTCTGGCTGCTGTTTCAGAATCCAGGAGCATGCTTGTACATGCAGATGGATGAGCGCCTAACGTGTGATGGCTCACATCAACATACTCGAAGGCTCTGTCCTTGTGCATGAAATGGGAGAAAAATAGCGGCAGTCATAAGAAAGGTATTTTTTCTCAGATGACTCATCAGGTTTTTTTTTTTATGGAATAGCAGACTCATCAGGTTTTGGAGACTCATATAATCTCTACTGTATCACCAAAATTGTTCTTGCTCACATCAATCGGTCACTTTCCAGGAAACAAGTGGATATGGTCCGCTGAAAACTGACGGCTCTTTGTTATGGACAACCCTTTTCTACCTGGTGGTATCCTCAAAATGACACGGCCATTTCCGCACCGAGCTTTCCAATGGCGTATCATGGAGAAAAGCGAATATTAGTTACCTGCATCTTCCCATGGCATTTGCATGCATCAGTAGTGCCATTGCTCCACCTCCATCTGCACACCATCCATCACAGGAAGCATATCATCCATGCTTTCGCCATATTTACATTTTAGCTTTGTCCAGTGTAGGCTGTTTATCCTTTGCATGTGTGGACGCAAGGATAAGTGTGCAGAGCAAACAGCTTCTCAAACATTTATCTTTATAATATATCTGGTCACAAATTTCCATGCATGTTTAGTACAAAACAACCAAAACGAACTACAGAAACATGACTTCTTAAATCAACTGCACCATGACAGAATCACAAACATCCATGCGCTTTGCATGCTCCTTAAAAGGAGTAGTCAGGCTTGAAGTCTGTCATAATCTTTGGCCTCACCCTCACTTTGCTATCATCCTTATTCTGACCAGCGTTGCTGCCTGTGTCATTGTTCTCCTCTTCTGCTGCTTCCTCTTCTGGGCAGTCAAAGGCAGGGTGAGTGAATATGTTCTCCATGAGCCGTGTCCCTCTGAGGGCATTGGTGAGGGGCAGATGGCCCTCTGGCGTGTCATCGTTCAGCTCCCATATGAACTCATCAGGGAAGGCCCTGTAGTTGAACTGCTCCACTTCACTGTCCAGCTTCTTCATCCAGCCAATCTTAATGAACAAGCGGGTGTAGTCGCGCACGGACTTCTCCCAAATCCGCCGCTGCACGCTGTACCCGAACTTGCCGTTGCTGTGCTCCATCCAGAGCGTGTCGATGGCGCGGAGGTCCTCCACAGAGATGAACTGGACCTCCGAGAAGAAAACATACCCTCGACGACGCGCAGGCTCGCCCGCGAGGTAGATGAGGAGCGCGCGGGTGGTCTCGTCGGCCTGGCGGTAATCTCCCTCCGCGAGCTGCTGGCCTAGGAGCTCCAGGGAGGGGGTAGGGGGCGAGGTTGTCGCGGCCGCGGAGGCTACTGGAGTTGGAGCTGCGGTGGATGCTGTGGTCACCGAGGAGGAGCTGCTGGTGAAGAGCTTGAAGGAAATGCTGGTGCTGGCGTTGGTGGTGAGCCTGAGAGCTGCAGTAGGGGAGCCGTCATGGACTGTGTTGTTGAGGAAAGAATGGTGGTGCTGAAGAAGGAAGGATTGGAGAGAAGCGTTTGCCATGGCAGGCAAAGAGGGGGCTGAGGATGAACGGGAGAGGGGAGGAAAGGGAGGGAAACGATGATAAAGGAGTGGATGGGGTTTTGTGGGAGGATTGTACTTGGTGGTGGTGGTGTGGAGACTTGAGGCTGTGCTGTCTGTCAGCCTGTGTGCCCTTCGTGTTGTGAAAAATTCTGGTTGTGGTTTTGTAAGGGTGCATCTTCGAGAGAATACAAAGGAGCCCTGTGATTGGTGGGTTCTGGGTGAGGTGAGGATACTGGCTATGGCAGGGGAGAGAGGTGGCTAAGTTGAGTATGTAGAACATTCTTTTTATATTCTACTCTCTATTTTGGTCTTCCAGAAGAAGCTGAAACTAAACTTATTATTTGTGGTCGTATCCAATTTTCAGTTCAGCGGCTCAGTTCTCTCTTTGTTTGCATGAACTAAGAGAAAGTACTCTCAACAAGTACGAATGGGATTGGACAGCACAACCAAACCTTTTCATGCTATTTTGATGTAATTAGTATTATTTTCACCTGATGCAACATATTTATAAAGAGCAAAGATCTTAATTTAAGGTTTATGCTTTTTTAAATACGGTATATTTTCTTGAAAAACGCATCCACATTTAATTCCTTCTCGTTTTACTCTACTCTCACCGATCCATAAAAAAATATCAGAATTTTACTAAAAATGTACTCCCTCTGTCTATTTCTAAGATGTGTTTAAATCTGGATGTATCTAGGTGTTATTTAGTTCTAGATACATCTAGATTTAGACAAACCTCAGACATCTATTTATAGACGAAGTAGTACAAATTTAAACTAGAACTCTGACACTTTTTATGGGTCGTAGGGAGTAGTTTTTATTGTTTCGTATTGATGAAATCTGTAACGTGTTGACAGCCCGATTGATACTAACCAAAAAGGTCATCCTCTTCGACTTTGTTTTTGGGTCTGTGGACATGGTGCACGTGAATACCTGCATAGAAATGGGCGAGATTGATGCTCTGGACGGCAGTCCCGACGTATGCTGTTTTGTTCGTCGTGGCGCGGGCTATTAATATAACTGACAAATTTTGCTCACTGTTACTACTTACTACGTAGCAGTTTTCCATCCCGAGTCATGTAAAAAGTTAAGAGACAAATAGGGCACCTTAATAGTGAACGTGTGCTATACTACGAAAAGTGTCTTTGGCTCATGGGCACCAGTGCTCCTGCTGTTTAAAAAAATTCGAAAATCATACATATTCGTTTCAAAAAAATCTGAAAATAAATCTAGACATAACAAATGACGTAACCTACAAGCGTGTAAAATTTTAATATGAAATTCTTTATATTGTAGACTACACAAAAAAGACAAAATCTGTTGAAATTTGGAGATTTGAAATATGCATACCCAGATCCACATGTTTGTTATTTTTGTGTAGCCCAGAATTTTTTGTATTTGAAACTGAAATTCTGTACGTTTATGGGACAGTTCATTATCTACACCATGATTTACTAGTAGTAAAATCCTATTACTTTTTTTTTTGCATATGATGTAGTATATGCTTATATTTTTGCACCATGTTTTTCATTTGTAACGTTGCAAGTACGGCTCGCTCTAGTGCTTGTAGTCTTTCTCAGGTGATCAAAAAACTATTTGTATTTTTATTACTTTTGGAGGCCTTTGTGGTAGTTGATAATTATTAATAGATCGATTGATATTTTAAAAAAATACATCTATAATAAATAATCATGAACTGGGACAGGAAAATTCTCGTTGTTGACACAATTTGGGAAATTATAATTTTACATTTTGAGGCCAGGTTAGGGAACATTAAAGTTCAAAATTGAGGGACTTTCTTTGAAGTGTCTAATTAGCCGTTCATTGGTTTTTCATTCGCCTCATTCTTTGTTTTCTAGATCATTATATCTTCGTTTGCTGGGGTAAAGTGTATGCTCATCACATATACTTCCCTCAGTCCAAAAATAATTATTTCAACTTTTTCTAGTTACAGATGTATCTATAACTATAATACGTCTAGATACATCAAAAGTGAGACACTTATTTTTTAACATAGGTAGTAGGATTTAGTGTGCTAAGAACATCCGTTCCCCCTAGTGCAGTAAGGTGTACCCCTCAGCTATTTCTCTCCACTTACTTTCTCAAACATCTTTTGACATATCCCTTAGAATGTATATAGTGGCCGTATGGATTATTTTGATGCCGAGACCAGGATCTCAACCTTATTTTCGAGAAAATATCTCTTAGCATGGACGGAGCCTTCAACATATGAACACCTATAAAAATTGGAGTTTGATGCGGCCCAGTGTCTGATCGTGGGCAACTAAATGGTCGCACCGCACCACTATATATGTTGCATCTCGGGTACGTCCTCAATGAATACATCTCTGTTTATGCGTCCAACCAACTACCACACATACTAACATACTCCAATAAAATGTGACAACGTCTTTAGATAAGGTAAAAGTAATCATAATGTCACGACAATACGTTAAAAAAATTAAACGCATGACTAAATTTAGATTATTTCAAAAAGTTATTGATTCCAAATAAATGTTCTCACCAAACTCAAATTTAGTTTATGCTCGTCAACACATACAACTATGGACCAATACATAGTTCAACCTTCACTCACCCGCTACCGCTGCCTTCACAACCCCCTTATTATATAATATGTGCAGCGAGGAAAATTGTTTTATTTTTTCAAGAGAGACCAATCGGGTGTGGTAAATATATTTCTTGTGGATCGCCAGAAAACAAAGTAGATAGTATCATCTAAAAAAATGAGTAATTGCTGCTATTTTTGTGAAAAAATTGATTTACATTGCTGACTCAAATGTTCAAACCTGAACATCTCTTGAGTTTTCTCCAAGCGTATAACATGATAGACATCTAGAAGGCTTGGATATATGGGAATGGCAGACATCAAGAAACAATTGCATGCAATGGCTCTAGTAGTTACAGCCGTCTGCATAGATCGCACTGCACTTGGTGACTCGGTTGACTAGCGCGCAGAAGCCTATTGTGCTGTGTATTCCACCTCTAGAATTCAGCCGTTAGACTACTCATAGTGGGAGTAACATAGCTAGTAACATCACACACCCCAATGCATTTTGGTGACATGGCATGGTAATAAATGAAGAAAGAGAGTGATGTGATAACTAGCTATGTTACCATAACATCACACTTATCAAGACAAAATGAGTCTACAAATCTAATAAATATAACATGCATGACACCACATATAGTAACTATCCACTATGGTGGTAGTAACATAGAGTAGTAACATGCACCATGTTACTACTCTATGTTACTTCCCACTATGACTAGTCTTAGGGCATGTACAATGATAGGTAAGATATGTCTTCTCTTAGTAGTCCACGTCATCCAGAGAAAACGGTAAATAGTAATGATACAATGCACTATCTCTTATTGTCATCCCTTACAATAAATAGAGAATTAATTATTTTTAGTAGGAAATTGTGTGTCTAAGGGAAGACAAGTCGTACAATGGGGAAAATAGTCTTCTCTTATTTCATAAGAGATCATCCCTTAGCTAAGGGAAGACAACCTTCCCTTTGTTCATTCTCTCTCTTCCAACTAAGCAAAAATCCTACGTGGCAGCTATAAGGGAAGGCTGACGTCACCCTATTGTACATGCCCTTAGCTTCTCTTTAGCGCAGTTCAAAATACAGACATGGCTAGAATCACGGGAGTTATGATTACGAGGCACGCTAATTCGTGCCGTTTACAGTTTATTGTCCTAGTCATGTTACAACTAGGGTTGGTCATGTTCAATTGAAGGAATGTTCAATTTAAGTAACTGTTGCTGTTTCTTTGAGATATTGGTCATCGCCAAAGAATGATAAAATTACAAAAAAGCCACCACATTACAGGCTACCGTTTTCAAAAACTAGCACTTAACGCCGGGGTTTCAAAAAACCACCACTCTAGCGTTAACACGTAACAAAAAACACTAAATACTTGTCTCACAGCAAAAGTGACTAGCATGCCCTGTGCCAAGGTGACGTGGCAGAGGTACCAACAATTAGGTAGCTTCACATCAGATGTTCTAAACTTTAGGGGGCATTTTGTAAATTTGCAGATCCCCTTTCTCTCTTCTAGCATCTTACGCCATTGCCGCCTCGTCTTTCTCACCGCCGGCCAAGGATCCTCCCCGTGCCGCCCCTAATAGCCCTGCATCCCCTAATCACAGCTGAGCCCCGCTAATTAATAGTCATGCTCCCCTCCCTCCTCGCACAGTCCCAACTCCATGGCGCGCTGCCCTTCCTTGCGGACGCCACTCGTAGCTCGCGGTTGTGGTAATGGCGGCACTGGAGAGGTCTGGTTCCGTCGAGAAGAGGAGGGGGGTCGCTCCCAACAGCCTCTGGTGCTCCGCCGCGCCTGGCGTGGAAACCACTGCGCCGGCTTGGCACCTGGACACCACACTCGCTGGGAGGTTCTTGATCCTTTTCTCACTGCTGTTTTGTAATTTTCTGGTGTTCTGGCGAGACATCTGCCTCTCTCCCTGAATTTTTTTTGCACGACCCATCCTTGTCACCCAAGAAACTGCCACGCCGCCACCAGGCTACAGCGAGAAATACCGCAAAAAGAACCCCCATCATCGCAGCAAGACTACCTAGGATCATCTCCTACCATAGGTGCACCTCGCGGCCCCCTCCATCAACTCCAAAGAGGTCTAGAGGGCCACCCTGACGAAGGCCAAGATGCACTGGACTCCATTGCCGCCCACGCCAGCGAGCTCGCCCGACGACCTCTAGCGCTGGAGCCTGCGCCTGAGATGATACTGCCGTATGCGAGGAAGACAAGGTAGAGCTTGCATTTCATTTTTTCAATGTGCCCCGGAATATTACAAAGAGATCCAAAATTTAAAACAATCTAACACATGGCTCTCCTTTGACCGTTATTCATTGCCACTTCACCTAATAGGGGCCCCACCTGTCAGAAACAAGGTTAGGGTGGCGTAGCAGACCAGTCAATGCTATTTGTTACGTGTTACCGCTAGAGTGGTGGTTTTTTGAAACCCTAATATAAAGTGGTGTTTTTTTGAAATTTTCTTCGAAAGAAGGAATGTAACCTTCAGAGACCATGTTTGACTGGCTCAACGGTTTGACCTTCGGTGTAAAAAAAGTCCAAAATGTATGGTGATGCTATATTTACGATCTTAACTAATATATATATACCTTGTATATCCTTGATGTTTCTCTCACTATGAGTCTGTGGCCAAGTGCCAATTACTGCACTCAAAAAATGAAAAGCTAATATCCTCAATTTGTAACTTGAAATATTGATTACTTGTGAACTTTTACTGATAGTTCCATGGTGAGCACTGAATCTCTATGGTCTCATAAAAGAGAGAAGATGTTCATAGGTACATCAAGATTCATGCTAGCCTTTTCCCCTCTCAACCAACTTCTATTTTTTTTATCTCTCACACCATACAATCTATGAACTTAAAACTTTGCAGATATGAAATGTAGGAAAAATAAGAAGTGAGCCTAGCTCACTTGGTTAGGAAAGTTGATGTACAACCCAGCCACTCAGATTCAAGTCCCTAGTGACGTAGAGTTGGGTTCTTATTACTTCAAAAAAAATCATAGCAGGAGCTTCTCCTACCGTATTCCTTTCAAAAAATGATCGGGATTTTTCCTTTTAGATTTTAAATAGATAAAAATTTAAATTGCTTCCAAAAAAATTGGAACTATTTTTCCTACATTCTAATTGCAAATCCATAATTGTATAGTTTGTGAGGTAGAAAAGGACAAACCCAAAAAAGTATGGGTGTGTAGTGAGCACCTTTTCACTCACAACTTTTGCCTCATAAAAACATCACCGAATAACCAAATTCGCTATAATAATCTTGGAGCTAAGCCACAAACACAACAGGAAAGATACCGATTCCTTGGACAGAGCATGTGACTTGTTCAATGCTGCTAGTAGTACTATTAAGTTGAGAACATACATAGATGTTCATCACCTTTATGTTTTTTAGGCAACAGTAGAAAAGAGCTGTGACGGCGATCCCAGAGCAAGACTTCACCGAGCAATAAATGTGGTGATTTCCGTTGGACGGGGCGGCAGCCTGGCAGCCGCGGGTGGTGTTTGCCCGCGGTTTGATCGGTGATGGAAGCAAGGGAGATGTAAGCGGGGAAAAAGGTGCCACCAGAGACTAGGAATAAGGAGGTGTTGGGGGCCGGTTGCGTATTTGTTGTTTTGCTATCGGAAAACGATCGTGCCAGGATTACTTAGCAGGTGACTGATTTCTAGCCCTGCCCGTCGGTTTTAATCTTTGAGGAGCTAGTCGGCTGCAACTCAACAATCAGCAAGGTCAATGTTATCCCAAATGCCAATGGAGGTTACCTTGTATGTGTCGTACTCAGCGGTTCACGAAAAAAGGCGGATTAGACTTTTAGCCATAGGTTACCTTGAAATTTGACTTTGACTAATCTCAAAACACGAACTAATAAAAAAGGAGGGACTAATATAGATTAGTAATATGTGGATGTTACTACTCTACGTTACTCTTTGCTATGATTAGTTATCAGTCTAAGGAAAATGCTAACATAGCGAAAATTGCTAAGTTCACAAGTGGTAAAATGTGACAAACCTCTTCGGATAAGGTAAAAGTACTCACTATGTCACAACTAGACGTGAAAGTGATCAAACTCACGATTAAGTCAAAGGGAGTTTAAAATGATGTTTGATGCAAAATAAATATTCTCAGCAAATTCAACTAGTGTTTACACTCATTTGCATGTACAACTATGGACCCACATTTTGTTGAAGCTTTACTCACCCCCATGGCTCCCTCCGATAACCCACAACCCCCTTATAATATGTTGCAGAAAGAGAAAATTGATGTATTCTTTGAAGAGACGCTGAGTAATTTCGTCTATTTGGAAGAAAAATCGAGTAACATTGCTAACTGATTTTTCAAACCGGAGCATCTCGTGGGTTTTCTCCACGTGTTCAGCATAGTCTATATCTAGAAGATTTGGAAATATGGGAATGTCAGACATGAAGAAATAACTGCGTGCAGTGGCTCCGTTAGTGATTACCCCTGGTATCCGTCTCGATCCACCTGGTGACTCAGAAAACACATGGCATTTAGCTCTTCCCAATTACTGGCTGTTTCTCTTTAGGGTTGCTGAAAAAGAAGTCCAATAATCCAATGGAAAGTACACGGTGGCGCAGGAGTCAAGAGGCACTCAGGCTATCAAAGAGGCCCTATAATTTTGTTGTCCAAAGCAAGGTAGCATCCGCCCTTCTTCCACTCCGTCCCGAAGACTAACTAAGACCAATTGAGTCACGTTTTCATGTTCTAATTGAATACTTTCCATTTATGATATGATTAAAGGAGAAGATTGTTCTTTTACCAAACCAAACATATGCGGATCAAATAACGTCTTATAATAAGAAAAAATATTTCTCGGTATCAATCCCCTTGCCCCTCATTCTAACTCATATTGCAGGGGGAAATTTTGCACAGAGTTCCATTACGATTAATGGGTGGCTTCGAGATTTCTTGTGGGCACATGCATCACAAGTCATTCAGTCTTATGGTTCTTCATTATCTGCATATGGTCTTTTTTTCTTAGGTGCTTATTTTGTCTGGGCCTTCAGTTTAATGTTTTTATTCAGTGGCCGTGGTTATTGGCAAGAACTTATTGAATCTATCATTTGGGCTCATAACAAATTAAAAGTTGCTCCCGCTATTCAGTTATTTCTACGCGAAATAACAAATTAATTATAACGAACGATACTAAAAAAAATAGTGGGTTCCATCGTTTCTATGGTTCCCTTTTGAACGGTAAGGCCCTCTCTATACACCGGAGCTCTTTCTTTCATTAAAAGGTATTGTGAACTTGTATAGTCCACATTCTTTGGCTCTACCTATCGATTATAGAGTAAATCACTCTTTTCACAATAAGAGTTATCCATACAGTGACGGTATTTAATTATGAAAGTTGGCTAAGTAGCTGACCTTGTTAGTCCGTTCTTTTTAGATAAAGGAGCATAAGCCTTTTTCTTTTTATTACTATTTCCTCCGCTTAATGGATAACCATTTGCTACCAATGGGGGAATTGCTTCTTATTTCCAATTTAGATAATTGGATTTGCACCAAGGGGAGCAAGCCATTTTCGAGTAGGAAAGGCAACGGCTTTTGAGTATAAAAAGGGGAGAAAGAAAGGATCCCAAACGAATGGATTTAGCTTGCCGAAATCATTCAATCGGTACAAAACAAATCCCAGGAAAACAAACAAAAGAATCTGCGGAAGCTAAAGATGCCGAATGCCTAATGAATTGACGGCATGGAAAAGTCATTGAAGACAGGCAAGCACCTAAAGAAAAGGAAAAGAGAAAAGAGAGGCGCCAGACCAGATTCGATCGTGGTTTATTTACAATTATAACTTCCACACCTATTCATTTGTCATTTGGGAGAATTTCCCATATAAAGAAAGAAAAAGAGTCAAAGAAAGGATGGGAGCTGTTTTGTTTCCCATGTCAAATAAAAAAAATAGAGGTCAAAGATACCATAACAATGTGTATCAGACTGCCTGTTTCCCAGATCAAACATGAGACCAGCATCCTAAAAAAGAAAAAAGAACGCAAAAGTTTTTAGAAATCCTTATCTTTCGGCTTTTTAAAGAAGATAGGCCATTACAAAAACAAGGTATAACAGTCGACTTTCCTATCAGGATTTGACAATCTAAATACCAAGGGACCACTATTAGAAGAGAGCATAATAAGTAAATGCCGACGCCATCTTTTACTTTTTGGATGGTCGGCGGCGCCATAGGCCAAACTACCTGAGCACTGGGTCCAATGTGAGTAGGATCACTTAGCCATGCTTCATAATTGGAAAAACGGGCACCATGAAAGTACATACCACTCAACCAAAGAAAGATAATGGAGAGTTGCCCGAAATGGGCACTAAAGACTTTTCGAGAGATCTCCTCCAAATCACCGGTATGACTGTCGAAATCGTGAGCATCAACATGTAGGTTCCAGATCCAAGTGGTAGTATCGGGGCCCTTAGCTAGTGTTCTTGAGAAATGGCCGGTATTGGTCATGGAAGCAACTAATGTAGTATATGTATTTTTCGGTCATCATCCATGAAGGAATGTTCAAATAAAATAAGGAAATCTACTCATACTACAAAAGACAAAAGATTGACCATGTTTGACTATGTGAATGTTTTAGTCTTCGGTGTAAAAAAAGTTCAAAGACGCAATCCCTCTATCCACGAATAAGTGTATGTTTAGTTTTTTCTTTTCTTTTTTGAAATCAAATTTCTAAAATTTGTCTAATTTTGTCAAAAAAAAAGAGGTAACATGTATGACATCAAATTATTATATTATCATTTCAAGATGAATTTAATGATATTAATTTAATATCCTAAATGTTGCTACTATTTTCTAAAAAAATGTCCATAATTAAAAAAGTTAATCTTAGAACAAAAATTAAATGCACACTTATTAGTGAATGGAGTTGTATGGTGGGTCATATTTATAATCTAAACATAAGTACTTCCCACATAACTTCGTGGAGCGACTCCACCTATAGTTTTGTTTGGCTATTTTCTACTCTACTCTAGGGTGACGACTCCACACTCCTCCACGGCGATCCTTGGTGATTCTCTGTAGAATGCATCAAGGATGGATCACGAAGCTCCGTCCTCATCATTGGACTTCTCCCATGGGCTCTCTCTCTAGGTCCGCGAAATCTTGTGAACCTGGTTCCCATCTTGTGGTTTCATTTGGTCGGGCTAAGATTCATCTAGATTTGGACAACGTTGGACCTGCACTCCACTCTTGCCTTGGTTGGGATGGAGCTAGTCTCCACGTCTCCCATCTTCGTAACCGACTGTTCTCGGTCATCTCTAAGGTAATTGGTTTCTTCATTTACAATCTTAGATCCTTTGATTGCGCGTCGTGTGCATGCTAGTTTCATCTATGGGGCTTCGTTGGTGCTAATTGGACGTATGAGTATTCCTCTTGGCTCTCCGAGCAATCCAAAGAATGTCACACTGTCCCTTGCCGGAATCCTCCTCTCTCTAGTGGAAACTCGGTTCCGACCACAGCTAGCTGCTCCTTCGCTGATCTTGCCAGACCGTCAACTCCCAATCCATGTTGTCCGAATCGCATGCAGTTTTCCGCCCAAACTTTTTTTTTTCAAATCCATATGAAACGGGCCTCACCTCCACCCTTTCACGTTTCGCCAACCCCATCACCCGTAACGAAGCCCATTACACCAAATCATCCCACCCATCCAAACCCGCCCACATCTCTCGTTCATCAGCCCATTACACCCAATCAGATACAACCCAATTCCACCACTTGCACATGATGTTTTGAACCAGCCGACCAACGCCAAAACTGCAAATCCCAAGTTCGTTGTCGATCGTGCTACCACTATGGAGATATAAACAAACTGTTTGGGAGAAAAAAATATAAGAAAATACTGATCTTTCGCATTAAACACAAACCACCTCAGAAGGAGAGGCCTTTATCCCCTGTTTTGACCCCTGTCGTTCCAAGTCCCAAACCTACTCTATCGTCTGCTTCACCTACCTCGGCCTTTGCCGGCTCCCATCCAACCAATGACGCCGTCATGGAGAACTACCCCTGTGATCCCTACCCCCACCTTCGACCCGAAGATGACATTGTCCCCCATTGCGTCCACCACCGCCGCCGAGCTTTCCATGCATTCAGTGACACCCGAACTGCGATGACTTGGCTATCGTCATCCTAAAACCGACGACTAACCCTGATTTTGGGAAACTATAATTTTGCATTTTGAGGCCAGGTTGGGAATATTAAGGGAAGTTTAAATTCGAGGGACTTTCTTTGAAGTGTCTAATTAGCAGTTTATTGGTTTTGCATTTGCCTCATTCTTTTTTCTAGATCCAACATCTTGATTCGGTGGGGCAAAGTCAGGGTTAGTCACAAGAGATGGAGCATCACATCAAAAAAATTCTCTTTGTGAGCCGGTTAGGTATTCTTCAGAGAAGGTTTCTAATTGTTGGTGGTGTTTTCTTCGTTATTCTTCGGCATAAAATAGTTGATATAAAGACACCCAATTAGTAAAGAAGTTTATTTCTGTTGGTGTTGTTTTCCTCTTCATCCTACAGATAAAATAATTAAAATAAATATACAATACATTAGTAAGAAAATACACAGTCTCATGAGCAAGTATATTAATTAATCAGACTGACAAGTTGTATTCCTTGTGATCTATTTGAAAAGGCAACCAAAATACTAGCAGTGGCAACACATGTATGTTGCTTATAATTCAGTGCTTTCATAAATCAAATTGAGTGCTTGAAATCAGATTCAGATACATACTGCCATTAGGGTGTTGCGTTGTTGCAGAGGCTGAGTGTAATTAGTATTTTTTAATATTAACATATTTCCTTTATGGAAAAACATGGATCGATGGCCAGATTGACGATGGTCTCCGTCGCGCAATCGCACAACTCCGTGCTGCTGGCCAGAATGATCGATAAACGAAATACTGGAGAGGCTAGCACCATGTCCGTGTAGCCGGCGAGCGATGACGACAGACACCCTAGTAGCCAGATGCAAAATCCCATCGGTCTGATCGCCAAATTTTAGCAAATGGCGGCCAGAGGAAGCTTGGTCTAGGCAAAATAACATGCAAGTCCCAAGGCACCATGATGGTTTTGACTTCGGAGCTCAAAAGATGATCCATTAGCTACGTTGGGCTTTATACCCGTACTACACATGTGCATAGCTATCGCGTGGTACACATGATAAGCTACTCTAAAACAAATACATGTGCATAGCTATAACCGGTAAGTTAGGCCTTAAAACTATTTAACCGATCGTTACCTACTTCTATGTTCATTAGTAAAATACATACACTAATACCTGCTAGATCCGCTGAGGGGGGAGAACCATTAGGGGGTGTCTGAACCTGCTCGCCCCTCCTTGGCTCCGCCTCACTTTCTCAAGCATCTTTGGCCATATCCATTAGCATGTAGAAACCGTTTCGTATATGAACACTTATTAAGTTTGTGTTCGATGAGGTCCAATGTCCGATCATGGGCAACTAAAATCAGTTGCACCGCACCACTATATATGTTGAGTCTCTTATACGTCTTCAATGATTACATGACTGAGTTATATGCGGCCAGTCAACTACCACATGTAGTATCATATGAGTTCAACATATCAGTCCGAGGAAAATAATAAATAGAAAAAGTTCATATCTAACAATGAAATGTGATAAATGTCTTCAAATATGGTAAAAGTAGTCCCAATGTCACATCAAGAAGTAAAAATGGATTAAACTCAGGATTAAATTTAAATTAGTTCAGAAAGATTGTTGATACAGAATAAATGTTCTCACCAAACTCAATTTTAATTTACGCTCATCAACACGTACAGTTATGAACCCATACATAGTTGAACCTTCACTCAGCCGCCACCGGGCTGCCTTCACAGCAACCCCCTTATATAATATGTGCGGAAAGAAAAATTGTTATATTCATTCAAGAGAGGCCAACAGGGTGTGGCGAGTGTAGTTTTTGTGGATCGACAGATGGGAGACGGTAGACTAGATAGTGTCCTGTGAAAGAAAAGAGTAATTGCTGCTATTTTGTGGAAAAAAACTAGTCACGTTGCTGACTGAATTTTTCAGATCTGAACATATCGTGGGTTTTCTCCAACCGAATAAAATGGTAGATATCCAGAAGAGTTGGAGATATACTCTGTATGGAAATGGGAGACATCAAGAAATAACAGCATGCAGTGATTGCAGTAGTGACGCCACTCTGAAGCAGTCCAGTTGGTGACTCTGATGACTAGTGCGCCGGTGGATGTTGCCCTTTGTATTCCACCGCTAGAAGTCAGCCGTTAGTTTCTCTTTAGCGCAGTTCAAAAACCAGTCCAACAACCAAATGTTAAAGGACACGAGGCTGGAGGCTGGAATCACGGGAAATACGAATACATAGTACTTAAAAGAATATATATCCAATAGTGAATATCTAGGATCTTCCCCGCAAGAATTTATATTTAGGAGCTAGCACCTAACAATTGCTGCTAGGCAGGGGTGACATTAAAATTTTACAGGGCATTTTTAATCATTTGAAAATATACAATGTGTTGTGACAGAGGAAAGCTGTCAGTGCAGCATACTTAAAAGAATTGGAGAGAGAGAGAGTAATCTGTAATGTCTGCCTGAAAGGCGTTCTTTAATAATGAGAAAGGACAACCAGGTGTTGATGATGCAAACAACGGAATTTCATCTCATTAGAAAACTGGTGAATATATTACCAGGATCATCTCACCAAATGGGTAAAATCTGCACTCACTGAGCTGTTTAGTGTACATCTGAAATGTATATATAAAAAAGTGCATGAAAAGAGGAAGTAGGTATTACTTGCAAGTTATATGAATCTAAAGGCTAGATGTGATACATTACAGAGAATCCACGATTGACTTCCTTAGACCATTCATATACTGAATTCAGCTCCAGGGCACCGATCAGAACTTAAGTACATGTCCATTTTTTCGATATCCATTAGCAGAACTCTGCATTCCGTAAGCAAGACTGAGGCATGAATTAAACCCTTAAATTAGTTCAGAAAGAAAAAAAAAACACATAAAAGGTTGCTTGAGTAAATACTACCTAAAAATATCATGCTTTAAATTGACATTTTCCTTGAATTTTCAGCTACTGCCCAGAGTAACACAGGAATCATCACTAAGGACCCCCTGACAAGAAAAGAAGGCAGGCAGCACCTTCGAATTAAACCAAAGCATGTACTGTACCTCCAGCAAGAAAACTAATATCTATATTGCTAATAATAAAGGAGCTAAGATTTCTACCAAAAAGCTTCATCAACAATAATTTTTAAACCGTTTTGCTCTCCCACCAGAATACATAATGCAGCTTTGCCATGGTACCGGTTCCCTAGTGATGAGGACATCCCTACCTCACTACTGTCTCCGTCATTACAAGCTGAAGATGATCCTGCTGTGAAGCTCAAGTCCACTGAAGTTAGGATTGGACCAATGACACGAGCTCGTGCGAAGCTACTTAAACAACAGGTGAACTTGTTTCTTAGTAATACTTTGATCGATGAGAATTTTATACTGCCTAAGTCCTATTACTTATGTATGATCAGGTATGAAGAGGAACTAAGCATCGCACGAGGAGAAGAGGAGCAGCTGGACCAGAAGATGGACGTGAAGCTGGATATGGAGCTGGACATGAAGACATCCCATGGACGCGCGAGGGAGGAGCGGGAAGAATGCGCGAGAGGAGAAGATGATGTCCAGGCCGGTGCCAGATCCGGCCCGACTGGCCGTACCGCCGGACCATCCGGTCCCACGCCCGGTCCGACCGGATCCTACGCCGGGGGCGCCAGTCCAAACCGGCCGTGACGCTTGTGCCATGCGGGCGCTATCCAGTAAGCCCGGGAGCTTTGCCCGGTCACCACCCGATCCCAGATCCGGTTTGAACGGGACCGGCCGGTCCCAGACCCGGTCGACCGGACCCCAGGCCGGCCGAGTGCGAGTCTGTCTCGACCGAGATCTATTCTGGGTCGATTATTTCGTACTTTTCGGCGAGGTCGTCCCAGACGTCTATATAAGTCCCGGGACGCCCCCAAAGTTGCTTTAGACCACGTTTAAGATAAACCATAGTTCATAGTTGTTTGCTTTGCAACTCTATTGAATCTCTACACCCGATTGTTTTCATTTGGTGTGAAATCTTTGAAAGTCTTGTGTGATCTGCTGTTATTGAATTGGGAGGTTGCAACTTACCGCCGTGGTTGGCGCTACGTGTAGTGTGTGAAGTTGCGAATATCTTGCGATTGAGAAGCATTGCGGCGACAGGACAATCGAGAGATCTCGTTGCGTCATGCAAGTTATCATCAAGTTATCTCCGCTGTGTTCATCACCATCCACCTCGCTTACTGAGAAGATCGGGCCACCCTTATCACCTAGTTTCAATCCCGTTCACGGTCGCCGTATCCTTTGTTGCTTGCAGAATAAAGAAGCTACTTCGTCTGGGCTCCGCAATCTTTGTCGCTCGCAACAGGGCCGCCACCGCTAGGCCGCATCAAATCGCAGCGCTGTGTCACGCACATATATTCTCTGCCTATCAATAGTCCCACCACCTTGCTCGCATATACCGGGTTTCATCGGTTTATATGCGGACGTTTTCTAAGTTATAACAAGCTGATTTGCAACAACAAGCAGCATCAAATCATATATTGGAGCGCAGGAATTGCACGCTGTTGGCGTATAGAGGCGGATTAAAGAGTGAAATTGCCCTCTAAATGGCATGAGAGAGCGGAAGGAAGCATCCGACTAATTTGGGAAAAGAGAGAGAGAGGCTCAGAAGAGCGGAAGGGAAGGGATCAGACAAATTCCTGGAAATCTCGGCGCGAGCGGTCGAGGAAGGCAAGTTCGACCGGATAGGTGTCTGATCCGGGCCTTCTGCTATACGGAGGAGACCGGCTTGGCGACGCGCACGCAGGTTGGCGGAGTGGCCGAGCGCCGGGGAGCAGATCACGACCGCCGGCATGTCACCGCGTTTGTGAGGAGCTGAGGATTAGTGAGAGGAGAGAAGCTCGTGCGTGAGAGTGGCGGCGTTGAGAAAGGGAATCTAGCGACAGGGGATCTCACCTGCGGTTCCGTTCCTAAAGCTAGGGTTGGGCAGAGACAAACGCTGACTTGGGCCTTGAGCCTTGGGCCGGTCTGGCTGGGAGTAGTAGCTGGGGCGTTTTCTTCAGTTTTTTTCTTTCTTTTTTCCACTGATTTATAGAAAAACAAAAGGAAGAAAGCAAAAGGGGTTTGAGGAAAAAAAAAAGGACATATACTTTTGGGTTTCTGCAAAACATTGTGACAGATTTTAGAATTGTTTCAAATATCCAAAAAAATATTATTATTTTAGTTTTATTTAAGATATGAAAAAGGGAAGAAGGTTTTATAAAACCCAGCATAACAAAATAGGATATGAAAATTTTAATAGGAATTGGAAAAGAATGTAAAAACATGCAATGCAATGATGGGATGACTCCATAATGATGTAAAAATAAAATCACAGCCAAATCTAATTAGGGTATTAACGAAATTGTTATAGCGATACACTTAAAAATGATTGTATGAAGTAAGACACACAAAGTAAATGTACGATAAATTAACACTTTATCATTGTGTCCCATATGAGCTAACCCGGTGCTACGCACGAGGCATACATTCATGTAAATTTTGAGGTGTATATATGCTTTTTTTACTAAATTTTGGAGCCAGTAGCAAAATATTATGCCTGCACTAATTATAAATTTGCTTGAATTCATATCATAATAAAAATTTCGGAATGGGGGCATACCAATATAACCAGTTTGCAGTATTACAAGTCAGTGCAGGAGAAAACGTGACCAACATCAACGATGACAAAGAGAAGAAAGTGTCAACATTGATAATTCTTTTACAATGTTTGATTATTTATTTCACCCAGTGCAACACACGGGCACTTTTCCTAGTAATTACCAATATCATTACCTCACCATTCCAGTTATATTTGACCAATTCCAGTTACAGGTAGCAAACTTTAGAAAAGTTAGAATCAGTACCGGTTCAGACAAAAACATTAAAGAATATTTGAGCAATATCATTACTTCACCCTTCCAGTTATATTTGACCAATTCAAGCGAACATATGTAGTACTGCAGATCAAGCGTGCAGCGAATAAATGACAGGATCAAGCGTTTCCTGCAGTCGATGCCATTGTCGCCTCCATAATTGTGTGGAGCATCGATGACTGAACAGAACGCCGCATCACTCTGTTTCCACAAACCAACACTCTCCACTGCATCTCTGCGACATGGCAACTAGGAGCTGCCGCACATGGAGCACCGCACCTGTGCCCGACGCCATTGGCACACGTTCTTACCTGCCCACCCCACTTGCGATTCTATTGCATTGCACTTACTACTACACGGTCCGACCTCTGCGACGGTCCTCTGCACTCCTGCTTGCCGACGGCATCAGAGGCATCCTGGTGGTCAACTGGTCATCCATGTTACAGGTAGGCGGGTTCCAGGCCACGCTATGCTCGCTATGCTCTCTGAGCCGGAGCAGTCGCCAGCTCTGTTGGTCATCGTGCGCCAAAGGCATGGTGTGGGACTGGGTCACTGGGGGGATACCGGCTGCGTCTAGATGAGGAGCTGTGGCGGAGAAGCTGGACCGGGCGACTGTAGGAGTTCCTCGGCGACTGTAGAAGGACCTCAACCCGGTAGGCTGCTTGCAATGGATGAGACGGCAACAAAACTAGAGGACCTGCACCCAAAGACACAAAGTGGTATATGATCGCCAAGGATAGCAAAAACAAAGACGCTGACGCACAACTGGAGGATGTGATGCAAAAGGAGGCCAACCTCGCCAACAGCCACTCATAAGAAAACCTACAACAAAAAAAACCACACATTGTAAGAGAAAGAAAACAATACGGCAAGGGCAGAATCAAATACAAACAGAACCAAAGAAACGAAAAAATCATCCGAACAAAACAAATTGGAACTGATGAGGGAGTGAAAGAAATCGCAGGAAAACACATCAGGAAAATCAACAAAGCAAAACATATCCCTACCCAACGCAAAAAGAAGGAGATCAAAATCCAATCAATCAGAACGTCAACAAATCAGAACCGCTTTAGCTAAAAGAAAAAAAAAACAAATCAGAACCTGATGAAAGAAGAAAGGAAAAGATCACGACCATATGGGAAGCGGATGTACCGAAGTCGCAATGGCTCGCGGTCTTGCATCGATTGCCGGCGGCGGTGCCTGATGACCCACAAGTATAGGGGATCGCAACAGTCTTCGAGGGAAGTATTATCCAATTTATTGATTCGACACAAGGGGAGACAAAGAATACTTGTAAGCCTTAACAGGAGTTGTCAATTCAGCTGCACTGGAAACAGACTTGCTCGCAAGAGTTTATCAGTAACTTTTATAGCAGTAGGAATAGTAAAATAACACGGTGAAATAAAGACAGCATAGTGATTATAGTAAGCGAGGATTAAAATACGTACGCACAGGACGGATTTAACGGGCGTTGCATGGATGAGAGAAACTCATATAACAATCAAAGCGGGCATTTGCAGATAATAATAAAACGGTATCCAAGTACTAATCAATCAATAGGCATGTGTTCCATATTTAGTCGTACGTGCTCGCAATGATAAACTTGCACAACATCTTTTGTCCTAGCCGGTGGCAGCCGGGCCTCTAGGGAAACTACTAGATATTAAGGTACTCCTTTTAATAGAGTACCGGAGCAAAGCATTAACACTCCGTGAACACATGTGATCCTCACATCACTACCATCCCCTCCGGTTGTCCCGATTCTGTCACTTCGGGGCCATTGGTTCCGGACAGCGACATGTGTATACAACTTGCAGGTAAGATCATAAACAACGAATATCTTCATGAATCAATAACATGTTCAGATCTGAGATCATGGCACTCGGGCCCTAGTGACAAGCATTAAGCATAACAAGTTGCAACAATATCATAAAAGTGACATCTACGGATACTAGGCACTATGCCCTAACAATCTTATGACTATTACATGACCAATCTCATCCAATCCCTACCATCCCCTTCAGCGGGGGAATTACTCACACATGGATGGGGGAAACATGGCTGGTCGATGGAGGCGTTGGCGGTGATGGCGGTGAAGATCTCCTCCAATTCCCCGTCCGGCGGAGGAGACTTCTGGCTCCCGAGACGGAGTTTCGCGATGTGGCGGCTCTGGAGGGTTTCTGGCGACTTCGACTTCTCTCCGTGCGTTTTAGGTCGGCCGATAAGTAGTCCGAAGGGCGTCGGAGGCCGACCAGGGGGCCACACCATAGGGCCGCGCGGGCCCCCTAGCGCGCCGCTTATGGTGTGGGGCCCTCGGGCCTCCACCTCACTTGTCCTTCGGCTCCGTATTCTGGGAAAATAGGGCCTTCGCATAAATTCCGAGGATTTTCCCGAAAGTTGGATTTCTGCACAAAACGAGACACCAGAACAGTTCTGCTGAAAACAGCGTTAGTCCGTGTTAGTTGTATCCAAAATACACAATTTAGAGGCAAAACAATAGCAAAAGTGTTCGGGAAAGTAGATACGTTTTGGACGTATCAGTGCCTCGCCATGCCCTAAAAGCACACGGGCTAGGGACATGGAGCGTGTATCGACCAGACTTTGGTCGGTGGGGAGATCCATTCAGGAGCTTTCTCGACTGTTCAGGCCAAGCGGTGCTTCCACGGGAAGGATCTCGGTCGGGAGAAACTTCCATCGGAGGCGGATGGAGGTGGAGATCGTGGGAAGAGCTTAGAGAGATATTCTGGAGATCCACGAACCCAATCCAGAACAACTCGATAGCTCGGTGGAGGGTTCTAGCACCGCTTTGACTAAACTAAACCAAACACCCAAAGAAAGAAAAGGGAACACTGTCACTGGGAGGAGATTTCAGCACATAGAGGAAACCGGTAACCGGTAGTCCTCTGCCACGAAAGGAGGCAAGGAAAAACACCGAACCGATCAAATTGACTCAATGAAGAAATGAAGAAGGCCACGCATCAGGCAAGGACTGGAGGAAGGAAAGGATAGTAGCCAAATCAGTTAAGGATAGGCTAAACTATTTAGCCTTTATATAGGATATAATAATGAGTTCAACTTATTAGTCCGAGGAAAATAATAAATAGAAAAGGTTCACATCTAACAATGGAATGCGAGAAATATCTTAAAATAAGGTAAAAGTAGTCCCAAAATCACAGCAAGAAGTCAAAATGGATTAAACTCAGGATCAAATTCAAATTAGTTCAGAAAGATTGTTGAGACCAAATAAATGTTCTCACCAAACTGAAATTTAATTTATGCTCATCAACACGACAGCTATGAACCCATACATAGTTGAACCTTCACTCACCCGCTACGAGGCTGCCTTCACAACCCCCCTATATAATATGTGCGGAAAGAAAAATTGTTATATTCTTTCAAGAGAGGCCAACAGGGTGTGGCGAGTGTAGTTTTGTGGATCGGCAGACGGGATATGGAATAGTAGATAGTGTCCTGTGAAAAAAATAAGAGTAATTGCTGCTATTTTGTGGAAAAGGCGAGTCACATTGCTGACTGAAATTTTCAGACCTGAACATATTGTGGGTTTTCTCCAACCGAACAAAATGATACTAGATATCCAGAAGAGTTGGAGATGTGGGAATGGGAGGCGTCAAGAAACAATTGCGTGCAGTGTCTCCAGCACCGACGACACACTGCAACTGAAGCAGTACAGTTGGTGGCTCGGGTGACTAGTGCACCGGTGGATGTCGCCCTTTGTATTCGCTAGAAGTCAGCCTTTAGTTTCTCTTCCGCGCACACCAAAAACCATTCCAATAATCCAATGGTAAACAACACGAGCCTGGAATCAAAGGGAAATATGAATACGAGGCGCGCTCAGGCTCTAGCGGATGCAGGGTAGCACTAGTGTTACTAATTTAGTCGTGCCGTTCATACTAGTAGGAGATCTTATTTCTGTGGCGCACCAGCTACATATGCGCCACATAAATTCGTATATGGTGTGCCACAAAAATATCTTGTTTTTATGGTGCACTACAAGTCTATGTGTCACAGAAATAAGGTGGGACCACACCCAACCAGCCCTAATCATTAGTTTCACTATTTCTGTGGCGCACAGGATCACATGCGCCACATAATTAAGGCATTCTGTGGCGCACGTGGTCCTGTGCGCCACATAATTAAGACATTCTGTGGCGCACCTTGGCTGGTGCGTCACAGAAATAAGACATTTATGTGGCGCACATGAGTTTCATGCGCCACATAACTTTTTTTTGGCTCCGCACGCAACTCCACCCCCCTCTCCGTGGATCGCCTTTTTTACCTTTTTTAAAAATAAAAGAAATAGATAGAAATTTCAAAAAATAAAATCCTTCGAGATACCCATGTATTATGTCATCTAGTACCACTGAAAATTAACAAATTTCGACTTTTTTTGAAAAATTGCGTTGCAAAATCATCAAACTGGATTTCTGGTTGCCTACGAACTCGAAAAAAAACGCACAATATATCAAAATGACCGGGAGAAATTTCAGACTCCGCTACGCTTCGCCCCAAACCTACCGGCGACGGGCCTCGCTCCGCCCGTCAGAAGTTAGCCTCCCTTTAGTATATGAATTCGGATCACAATATAACATGACCAAAAGTGATAGGGATTTTTAATATATTTTTTTAGAAGTTTGAATTTTTATCAATATTTCCTTTACAAAAAAATAAGTTTGGATTTTTTTTTATCATTTTTGCCTTACAAAATTTGTTTTGGACCTTTTATCAAATCACTACACCAGGAACCCCTCTGTAGCTACGCATACCTTCCAACGGATTAACATTGCGTTTTCTGGAAACCACTCCCCACTTCCTGTGCCAGCGGAGAAATAACCACGATCTATAACTTCCCTTAATCCTCTTCCTTAAAACATGCCCGCAATACTAATCCTCTCCCACTGGAAATCCGCAGCCCCCAGATATTCTCATCCCGCTACGACCGGCCCGCCGCTGCCTTCCGCCTTCACAGGCCTGTGTGATCATCTACACCTAGATCTCGTCTATTGATCTCTATCGCCGTCACAGTATCCTGGTTTTCCCGGTGGTGATTTATTCTCTGCACTCGCGTTAGGAGATTCAGATGTTGAGGGATCGCCAGTTGTGTGAAGCGGCGAGCCAAAAGCTTAATCCAATCTACCAACGACGGGCACCATTGTGTGCAGAGACAAGCTGGAGGACTGACAATCCTATTCGATTGTGGAGATATTTCAGTTTCTCTCTCACCCACTCAACTCTGTAGTCCTTTGTTGGCTTGATCCGTTCATTATTTCAGGTTATGTGCTTGGTAGATCTGATTTGTGCTTCCTGCACTTCCCGCCCCTCAATTAATCAAGGCCGCTCACTCCCAGATCCCATGTGACGAGTGTCTACTGCCAACTACACGCCTCCATCAGGTGATCAGGTCCTACATGTGATTGCTCTTTTTAACGAATTTTAGTACATGATCTGTTCCCCAAAATTTTACAGCATGGTTGGTTACGTAGCTTTATTGGTGCTCCTGTAATATGCAAGATGTGTTCGAACTTTAACTTGTCTATCGGTCTATGGATCTGTTAATTTGACAGATTTGTGGTTGACTAGTATGCCTAGCTCGTTTTCTTCACATGATCTGCAAATATTAGTTATACTGTGCTTATGAGGTGTCTATCAGCCTTCTTTTATTTGTGCAGGACACGGCTGTGTTCTTTCCCATATATGAGATAGAATAAATATTATACAGACGAGCTTAAGTCTGTTGTATACATGCGCGAAAAAATGTTAGCTCAAAATATTCATTTTACCTTCAATTATTGTCTATGGACGTCAATGCTATGCAACTTTTGGGGCTAGTCGATGGAGTAACTAGTTGGCTCCAGAAATAGGGAAAATTGCACCGACTTCTAATCATATTCTTAACAGAACCCCTTCTACTTAAGAAGGCAGATGACTAATATGTAAAATTCTGTAGCTTACTCGATTCTGTATTATATATTTGTGTGTTTCAGATAACCTTTACATAGAGGCATGGACCTTTACACACTCTTTCTGAAATTTTGCTTGGTCTTGTGCTTATGCAGTTTCAGATGAGAAGTAAATCTTCAGTATTTGTGCGCTGCAACAGTGAAAAATATAAAGCTATGATTGTATAGAAGAAGGGATCATAAGGTAATCAGAGTAAGTGGTACGGCCTATTGCTGTCCTTGCTTCGTAACGTTGTTATGGTTTCAAATATATCAGTCTAGGCATCTCACATGTACTAGCATACATGCTGAAGTGTGCAGATTTATGTAAATTAAGTTTCATATGCATTTTTTGTTTAACTTCAGCTACTTCTGAATGATGAAAATTTAGTATTTTCTGGAGATTTGCAATCAATTTTACTTCCAGAAGGATGCACATTGACTGAGCACATCGCAGAAATGATCATCCAATTACTACACTGCACCTTTTATCATCTCTGCTATATTCTTGAAACCATCTACCTTGTTGTTCAGAGAAGATAATAATCCACTTCCTTCCGTGTTCGGATAAGTGGTACTTCCAGAAGAGTAATTATCTAATCGCCTTCAACCTTTGTATGGTGCAGTCGTTCTAAATTCTACTATTTGATTGATTTCTATTTTGTCACTCTAATGGCACACAACTTATCTCAATTTTTGATGTTGTTGTAGGTTACCAAAATAAATGGTTGTTGCATGGATGAGATGCTGATAGCTGATTCGAGAATTGTGCTACTACCAGATAGTTACACATTATGTTTTAGAATGTCATCTTCACATATACACACATCGTGTAATCATTAGCTCATGTTCTTTGTAAAGCTACACAATGGATTTAATATATGAGGGCATTTTGTTTATTATATTGTGGCTCCTATGCGCTATCATCATTGAGCTAATAATCATTTCAATATGTAACTACCATTAATTGTTCGAGATAACTATCACCTCTTCTAAGACTCCGCAATGATCTGTTCCATCCGTTCCAAAATCCATTCATGGAGGATAATCACCAACGCATCCGAAGGGTTGCTAAACTCTAATGACATGTGTTGCCATCTTACAACACTTTTTTATGCCGGTTACCAACGCATGTATATGTGCTGCTGTAGACCCTTGCAACGCCACCAACGGCAACGCATACTAAATACGTTGGTGTAGACGTTACCAACGCTTATATGTACATTTGGCAACGCATCTATTCGTTGCTGAAGGGGGTATCCTGTTGTAGTGAATTTGGTTGAAAGTTACAAAACATGCCTAAACATTTAAATGGGTTGTCAAAAGTAGCTCAAACTTTTCCGTATACTCATGGCAAGGAGATTGGCATACTCACTAGTAGAAAAAGGGGTTTCCGTTAAAGCCTCTAATACCGGTTTCCTTATGAACCGGTACTAAAGGGTGTATTAGTATCGGTTGCACTGCCCAGGCCGCCTGCCACCTTTAGTACCGGTTCGTGCGGGACCTTTAATACCGGTTCGTGGGCCGGAAAACCTTTCGTACCGGTTCGTGTTTTCCTGCTCCCCACGCACCTCCACCCCCCTCCCCTTGTGGATAGCCTTTTCTTGCTTTGTAAAATACAAATGAAAATGATAGAAAATTAAAAAAAAAAATTCTTGTATGTTATGCAACCTACTATTCGGCGAAATTAAGAAATTCGAATTTTGACTTTTTTTGTAAAAAAAAGTTTGAAAAATGGTAAAACCGCATTAACTTTTGCATACGACGTCGGAAAAAAACGTATAATATATCAAAATCATCGTGGGAAAAAGTTACATCCGAATTCTCAAATTTTTTAGATTCTCAAAGTTTCAAATGAAAATATGGAAGCAGGAAGATTTTAGGTTTTTTCCAGAAATTTAGAATTTTATATATTTTTATTTTTTCTAAAACTAAAATTAATAATTATAAGATTTTCTGAATCCCATAATACTACTATTACTTTTAGCAAATTATAAGATTTTCAGGTTTTAGGTTTGGCAAAAAAAATATTAACAATTTAAAAAATAATTAAAAATAATAGGATTGATATGATACTTTTGTTTATTTATTTATTCAACATTATTATTAGATCATTAATTTTGTTTATTAAAAGAATTATTTGGAATTTGAACAATAAAGAAGTGTGATATCAACCAACATGTTAATAGGATTGATATGGTACTACTATCAACAACATGCGCGCGAAGCAGTTGGAAGTGGAACGGGAAGGAACTCAAAAGTTAAGCGTGCTAGTGTTGGAGTAGTGTGAGGATGGGTGACCGACCGGGAAGTTTGACCACGGGTAAGTAATTTGACTAGAGATTAAGTGTAGTTAGAGACTATCGAAAATACTAGAAATTCTGGAAAAAAGAATTTAAAAAAAGAGGGAGTGAAATATAATTAGAAAAAAATGGATAAAATAAATTAAACAAAATAGCCTTTAGTACTGGTTCGTGTTACGAATCGGTACCAAAGGTCTCCAGCCCCGCAGGCTCCTCCGTGCCCACGTGGAGGCACCTTTAATACCAGTTCGTAAGGAACCGGTACGAAAGGTGGGAGGCTTTAGTACCGATTCCAAAACCGGTACTAAAGGCCCTTTTGAACCGGTACTAAAGGGGGGTTTCTCTACTAGTGACAAAAATTTCTTTGTACTTTTATTAAGAGTTTGGTTTCTTATCAAAATTTGGTTAGAAGCTGCAAAAGCTCCCAAACTTTTATAGGCTTGTCAAAATTAGCTCAAAGTTTTCTAGATGGCATGAGAAATGGAGATCGGATCATTTGAATGTCTTTGAATTTTAAAATCTTCATTTCTTCAATTGAAATTTGGTTGAAAGTTGCAAAAGCTGTTCAAACTTTCAAATCGGCTTGTCCGCCGAAAATTTTCTAGAATACTCGAGGCAGGGAGCTTGAACTACTAGAATCGTTTCGGATTTCTTGGAAAAGTTTGATTTGTTATTGAAGTTTGCCTGGGTTAAGCCGATGGGACATACACTAACTAAGTCTTTCATCAGTTAGTAGTGTTGTCTACAGTTTACCACGAAATTAAGGGTATCAACTAGAAACGTGTAGTGACTTTTTTGTTACAATAACTGTAATAAAACACATGTCTTTGAAATTTCCTCCGTTTCTAGCCAACGCATCACGGTTTGCGGGCTTTGTGCCACTGCTGCTGGCTGGTCTCCAAAATTTAGCGATGCTACGTGAGCGCTCATGTCATCATGTTCCAATACTGGCACGCTAGATATGGATGTCAAACCAAAGGATATCGACGTGGTGGTGCTCTGAGGGTGCTAGTACAACATATAGTGTCGCCGTCAAATATAACCAAAAGTTTAAATGATGTTGTCTTGAACTTCAGTGGAATGGATAGAACAGTACATAGCGAAGTAAATGGTTCTGCCAAATAATGGTATCTCTGTAGCAGCCCACTACCCTAGCAAATGGTTCTGGCAAATATATACGCCGACAACCGACTACATAACCCAACCTACCGTTTGTAGTATTTGGCTGCTATCGGAGTAAAAGAGATGGAAGGGCAAGAAATTGAGCAGAGAAGAAGAGAGCCGTCGATAGGCGCTTAACATTTCATGTTTTTTTACAAAGGGTTTGTAGCATTTGTAAGACGAAATTGCCCCGAGAGAAATGGGCATGGGAGGCAGCAGGATAGGTGTAGTTCATCTGCTACAGAAATAACAGAATGGATACGTGCGTCACCTTCAACCTCAGCTGTGGGTGTACTTGGTTGGCCCATATCACACGTGCTGCATCCAAGGCTCGTGTGAGCCTATGTAGCGTTTCTCTTCTTCCTACTCAAGATGTCGACCGGAGGAGATGAGATGTGATCAAGAATGTAGAACGAGAGCTCCTAGCCTCCTACGGAAGCACTTCGGTCATTGATTGGGGGAAGTTGCATTGGAAGTGGCTGGGGCAGGGCGAAACTTTCATCGGCTCATCGCTTCTTCCCGCGACTGCGACAATCAGAATCAGAGCCAATCCGGAGATTTCATGGGCCAGGGTGATTGCAAAATATGGACCTCATAATCATCAAAATAGTAATTTTGTAATTTTCCAATGTGTCATAACATTTCCAATAAAATGTTAAAAAGCACACAAAAGCAATTCTGGTATCAAATAAAATATAAAAGTTACGGATCGATTATGTTGGTAGGTTAAAAAACCGAAACAAATTTTCGTCTGTAGAAAAAAACCCGCTGTGTATCACTTGGTACGTTAGAAAGCCGGACCCGGATCAAGAAACCATGTCGCGCGTACGTAAGAAAAAACAATCGGAGTCCGTCCATGACAACAGCTCGGGTACCCCACGAGCATGACTCCTTCCAAGAAGGATCCAAGCACGCTCGACTCCTTCCGATCCGAACCATGCTAGCTATAGCTGGCCAATATATGTGTTGTGCCGTCCCTAATCAGCTCGTCGTGACAGGAAGGACAGATCGAGCGCACCCGGACGGACAAACGACAATAAGGGTATCTCACAGCGGCGACCATCCGCGTCAGCGTCAGATAGTTCCATAATCCGCCGGACGCATCCCTAAAACGGATGTCACGGCGTCGGATCAACGCAAACCGGCCCAAATCTTGGCGGGTTTGCGTGACGAAAGGTCGCTCCGCCCTAGCCCGCGTGTCATAGACATAAACCATTTTTTCATTAAAAAAAACTCATTATAATTTTTAGCTCCTACTTCTATCCTAATACGTACGGGGCGGCGCCGGTGGGGCCCGCTGGCCGGGGCCGTGGACTCGACGCGGGCGGGCGGGCGCGTGAGGACCCAGGCTACGGGGGTGGCGCGGCGGCGGCGGCGCGGGCGGCGGTAGCGACGGCTTCGGCGGAGGCCTTCATCCTCCTCCTTTCCGTCCGCGCACCTCGGGCGCGAGCGCGCTCCGCCTCCTGCGGCGGAATCATCCGCTTCCCGCATAGCTCCACCTCCTGCAGGGCGGCGCGTTCCACAGCGGTGCGCGCCTCCAGGCGGACGCGGGCGGGGGCCTGGGCCTCGTGGTTCTCCTGCTGCCGGCGCATGCGCTCTTGCCGGCCGCGCTCCGCCGACTCGCATCCTCCGGGCGCGCCGCTCGGGCGAGGGCATCTGGATGAGGTGACGGGCTGCTCGCATAGCGAGCAGCTCGTTCTTCTGGCCAAGGAGGTCGCCTAATCGACGGCGGCCGGCCCGGTGGCCTCGTGCTCCTTCGTCACGCGCTTGAGGTCGGCGAGGCGCTCCTCAATGGCGGCGTTGATGTTCGCCAGCGCGAGGTCCTCCTCGTCGACGGGCTCCTCCGCGGCGGCCCCCCTCCTCCGCGGCCTCGTACCAGCCGTCCGCGGTCTCGTGCCCGCCCGCGGCCGCCTCCACCATCTCCGCGTCGCCTGCCTTCTTTGCTGCCTCGGCAGCGACGCGGAGCGCCTCGTCGTCGGCGACCCACCGCGAGTCCGCGCGCTCCTCCTCCTCCGTCCGCGGGAACCTGGCCGGGCGGCGAGGAGAGCTTGGCCCACGTGGCTGCAGGGTGCGCGGCATGGCGCCGGAGAAGGTGGAGGGGGAGAGGATGGTGATGCGGTCTGTGTGAGACCGCCGCCGTCTTTTATAGCCGGCGGCCTGGCGGGAAACTTGGGCGCGAGCGCGCGCCAATGGCGTTTTCACGCGCGGGAACCTTGGTGCGCGCGGGAATTTTCCCGCGCGTTCCACCGCCCACCATGGCTGTCCCGTCGAGGCCTGCCATGGCGCAGCGCCGCGCAAGGAAGACGAACCACGTGGCGTCTCTTTGGGTCGCCGCGTTGGGCGCCGCGTGCGACCCAAACGGACACGCGGACGCGGGCCGCTGTCCGCGTGTGAAAGTGCATGGAGCCCCCATGTGTGGTTTTGGTAATTAATGATAATCCCTATGGACTAATGTTTGCATTAAGTTATATTTGTAGGAGTTGTCCATAGGCAATGCTTGAACCATTTGTTGGCTTCAAGGTTGCAATAAGAAGAAATTGATGAAGGATATCAAGTGTCAAGTATGTCTTGAAGATGAAGATGGAGTGAGCCCTCAAGTTACTTCAAGACATCAACATAATGAAGTGCAAGTTCAAGATGAGCCATCTCGAAGAGATCCTTTGCTTGAGTCTTGCCATCCATATGGTGATCATGGATATGTGAAGATGCGCCGAAGAAGAAGCTCTCCCATGGTGGATTATGGGGGAGCAATCCTCAACTTCGTCAAGCAAGCACAATCAAGAAAGGCATTCCATCTTGTTGAGGTAAAGATCATCATCATCGAGCTCAAGTGGAATGCGCAAGTATAAGGTTTGCTCTTGATAGGGTTTCTTTCTCACCGGTCTCATAGTGTAGTTGGAGACCGGTTTATAGTTTAGTTGCCGTACTATCAAGAGGGCTCTCGAGTGAGTAACTCGATCGTATCGTTTGGAGAGAGCTCAAACCTTTGCATCCTTGCATCATCTTTCTTGGTTGTTATTTTGACCTTATCCATGTGATGTTGTAGAGCTTGTGCTTATTCTCATGACAAGCTCTAGTTCATCGAAAACGGATTTCGCATAGATCACTTGTTGCGTTTTCGAGTTTGGTTCATCATCTTTCTTGGTTGTTATTTGGATCTTATCCATGTGATGTTTTAGAGCTTGTGCGTATTCTCATGACAAGTTCTAGTTTATCAAGAATGGTTTTTGCTTGGGCAACTTGTTGCATTTTCGAGGTTGGAGGTTTTACCGGTATGTCTTTCTTAGATAGGTCAAACCTTTCATCATTTGTTTCTATACTCCTTTGCTGGACTATGATGGTTCCCTGCATGATCTTGTAGAGCTTGTTACTAGCTTCGAAACGAGTCCAAGATCATCAAAATCGGAGTCCGGATACTCAAGTTATGCTTTTTCTAAGTTTGCCCAAAGAGTGGAGTTTGGGCTGGCCGGTAGTACCGCCCGTGCACGGCCGGTAGTACCGCCCGAGGTACCGCCCGCGGTACCGGAAAACTGGCCGAGCCTCACAGATGGTTTCCAGTGAGGTTGGGGCGCTCGGCGGTACCCCGGCCGGTACCTCGGTCGGAGGCTCCGGCCTCCCCCTCCCGGCCCGCAGCTCCTTTGCCTCGCTCTCCCTCTCGCGCGCAGCTCTCACGGGTGGTAGTACCGCCCCTATCTGGCCGGTACTACCGGCCCCAAATGGAGGCAGCCCCAACGGGCAGAAATTGTGCCCCCCTTTTAAGCTTCTCTTTCTCTCTCTCTTGGCACTCCTTCTTCCTCCTCTCTCTCAAGCCTCTCTCCTCCATTGTTGTTGACCTTTTGAAGCTTGAGATCTTTCTCCCCTTTCCATGATTCTTGCATCTATTTGAGAGAAAGATTGAGGAGATCTAGATCCACTCTTTGACCAAACAAAATCATCTCTTTGTGAGTGAATCTTTGGGATCTAGATCTTGGAGGATTTTGTGTTCTCCTCTTTGTTCTTCCTCTCTTATTCCCCCAATAGCTTTTGTAGCTTTGTTGGAATTTGAGAGAGAAGGACTTGAGCATCTTTGTGGTGTTCTTGCCATTGCATTTGTTGCATCGGTTTGAGTTCTCCACGGTGATTCGTGGTGGTGAAAGCAAGAAGGTTGTTACTCTTGGGTTCTTGGAACCCTAGACGGATTCTAGACCTTTGTGGTGATTTGTTGGGAGCCTCCAATTAAGTTGTGGATGTGTGCCCCAACCTTTGTGTAAGGCCCGGTTTCCGCCTCGAAGGAAATCCCTTAGTGGAACCGTGACCTAGGCCTTTGTGGCGAGGGTCACCGGAGATTTAGGTGAGGCGCCTTCGTGGCGCTCGGTGTGTGGTGTGAGTACCGCATCTTGGGGTGAGGCCTTTGTGGCGTTGGTGTGCATCGAGCAACCACACCTCAAGGTGAGCCTCTTGTGGCGTTCGGGAGCACTAAGCCACCGCACCTCTCCACCGGAGATTAGCACTCGCAAGAGTGTGAACTCCGGGATAAATCATCGTCTCTCGCGTGCCTCGGTTATCTCTATACCCGAGCTCTTTACTTATGCACCTTACCTTGTGATAGCCATCGTGCTTGAAGTTATATATCTTGCTATCACATAGTTGCTTGTATTGCTTAGCATAAGTTTATATATCTTGCTATCACATAGTTGCTTGTATTGCTTAGAATAAGTTGTTGGTGCACATAGGTGAACCATAGTATATAGGCTTTGGGCTTGACAAAGTAAACGCTAGTTTTATTCCGCATTTGTTAAGCCCATCTCGTAAAAGTTTTAAACCGCCTATTCACCCCCCCTCTAGGCGACATCCGTGTCCTTTCAATTGGTATCAGAGCAAGGTCTCTCATTCTTAGGCTTCACCGCCTTGAGAGTAAAGATGTCGGTTAGGGGATTAGATCACAATAACTTGTTTATATTTGATGGCACAAATTATGATCTATGGAAAATTTATGTGCTTAATATTTTGCGGGGTATTTCCCCGGACATGGAGCGATTTCTTGACATGGGTTTTTCTTCTCCTAAGGATCCTCAAAATTTATCTCTTGAGGAGAAGAAAAACTCTTGTCTCGATGCTCTTGCTTCTCATGTGTTTTCCATTGTTTTGAGCAATGTAGTTACTTCTTCAATCATGCCTTATGGGAGCGCTCATGAATTATGGACAAAGCTTCGAGATAAATATGATGTGTCCAATATCATTGAGGATGATTGTATTGCTTCCACTTCCGGCCGTGATGAGTTCTCATCTTCATCCACTTCACCAAAGTGTGGTAAGACACAAGGTAATGATATGGTGAGTGGTGATGAAAATTGCAATGTTGATATTGAGCTTACTATTGATGATTCTTCATCTCTATCTCATTGCAATGCTTCATCTTTGGACTTAAACACATCTAGCACTAGAAAAGATTTACATGCTTGTGTTAATAGTCCTTGCATATCATGTGTAAGTTGCTTGAATAAATCTCATAATGATATGCTTGATTTGTCTTGTGGCCATGATAAAAATGCTTCTATTTCCTCTAGTTGTTGTGTGACTAACATTGTAGAGGAAACCAAAGATTCTATTGGTCAAGACAAGATCTTGAAAGGAGCCTCAAGTAACTCCTCATCTTTATCTCACGGTCCTCATATATGCCTTATGGCCAAGGGTTCCACGGTACCTCCTACCATGGAACCTAATATGTCTCGTGGTGATAAGGATGAGGATGAATATGAAGAAGAGGATTGGGTTGTCTCTCTACGCGATAAGGGTGAGAGCGTATTCAAGGTTATTTGCAAAGATAAAATTGCTTGCTCTCACTTCTTTGAAATCTTGACTACCGCTATTGAGAGCCAAAAACTTATTTGGATGCATGAGAACACCATTGATAAAAAGGGTGCTCTTGAACGAGAGTATGCCAATGATGTAGCATCCCTAAAGAATGATCTTGAAGAAGAACAAGAGACCGTAGCCTCTCTTGAAGAGCAACTTGAAACCCTTGAAGTGTCTCAAAATGAAATAGTTTCTAAACTCACTAAGGAAAGAGACCATGCTAAATCTCAAGTAAAAATGCTTAAAAAGGAAAATTCCAAAGTTGGCGTTGGTCATGATAAACTTGTTAAGGATCTAGATGATCTAGACAAGGCCCACAAGGCCTTGGAGAGCGAACACTCTATCCTCACCAAGTCACATGAGCAACTCCAAGCTTCTTATTTAAAAGAGCATGATATGTTACCCACTCTTCTTAATATGTCTTGTGATGATGCTTGTGCTACTAACTCTACTTCTTGTGAAGCATCTATCTTGAAGGAGAATGTTGAGCTAAGGGCTCAACTTGATTTGCTAACTTGCAATTATGGGAAATTGGAAGAAAATCATGGAAAGCTTTCTCGCTCCCATGAGGATCTTCTAGCCTCTCATGATAGGCTAAAGTTAGCTCATGAGGCTATCATATCTAAGGCAACACCTTGTGAGCCTCATGTGGATACTAGCACTACTACTCAAAATGCTATATTGCCATGTGCTAGTCCTAGTAATTCATCCACTCATAATATTGCTAAATCTTGTGATGAATTATCTTCCTTGCCTTGTTGCTCTAACAATGAAGATTCTACTTCCTCTAGTACTTGTGTTGTTACTAACCATGTAGAGGAAATCAAAGAGCTCAAGGCCCAAGTCACTTCTTTGAAGAATGACTTGGTAAAGGGTCATGAAGGGAAATGCAAACTTGACACGATGTTGAGTATGCAACAATCCCCCAATGACAAGAGTGGACTTGGATTCAAATCCAACAACAAGAACAAGTCCAAGAACAACAACAAGAAGAAGGGCCAAGTACAAGTCAAAGACCCGGCCAAGATTGTTTGCTTCAAGTGCAATATTGAAGGGCACCATGTTAGATCTTGCCCTTTGAAGAAGAAGCAAAAAGGGAAGCGGCCTCAAGCTCAAACTCATATTCAACCTCAAGTTGAAGAAATGCCACTTCCCAAGAAGAAACAAGCCAATGCTCCCATTGTGGAGAAACCTAGTGAGAAGAAGGAGAAGAAAAGAACTTGCTACATATGCCGTGAGAAGGGCCACATCTCCTCCTTGTGCACTATTGGTACCTCATCCAACTCTATCACCATTGATGATGTTTATTCTCTTCGTAAGGATGAGGGTGGCAATGTGTTTGCCAAATATGTTGGTGCTCAAAGTGGTGTCAAGAAAAGAACCATTTGGGTTGCCAAGCCTATTGTGACTAACCTCTTAGGACCCAACTTAGTTGGGGACCAACAATCAAAAAATTTATCAATAGGTGCTTGATGGAGGGCATTGGAGACTTGGCTACTGATGTCTACGGGTGCTTCTATTCTTGTAGACAGTGTTGGGCCTCCAAGAGCAGAGGTTTGTAGAACAGCAGCAAGTTTCCCTTAAGTGGATTACCCAAGGTTTATCGAACTCGGGGAGGAAGAGGTCAAAGATATCCCTCTCATGCAACCCGCAACCACAAAGCAAGAAGTCTCTTGTGTCCCCAACACACCTAATAGGTGCACTAGTTCGGCGAAGAGATAGTGAAATACAGGTGGTATGAATGAATATGAGCAGTAGTACGGTGCCAGAAAAGTGCTTGGCGCGTAGTTGACGATAGTAATATTGTAGGAAGTAAACATGCAGTAGTAACGCAGTAGTAGTAAGCAACAGTAACAAGCGTGATAGCGTATTTAGGAACAAGGCCTAGGGAATAGACTTTCACTAGTGGACACTCTCAACATTGATCACATAACAGAATAGATAAATGCATACTCTACACTTTTGTTGGATGATGAACACATTGCGTAGGATTACACGAACCCTCAATGCCGGAGTTAACAAGCTCCACAATAATGCTCATATTTTAGTAACCTTTAGTGTAAGATAGATCAAAAGACTAAACCAAGTACTAGCATAGCATGCACACTGTCACCTTCATGCATATGTAGGAGGAATAGATCACATCAATATTATCATAGCAATAGTTAACTTCGCAATCTACAAGAGATCATGATCATAGCATAAACCAAGTACTAACACGGTGCACACACTGTCACCTTTACACACGTGCAGGAGGAATAGAACTACTTTAATAACTTTGCTAGAGTAGCACATAGATAGTAGTGATACAAAACTCATATGAATCTCAATCATGTAAAGCAGCTCATGAGATCATTGTATTGAAGTACATAGAGAGAGATTAACCACATAGCTACGGTACAGCCCCGAGCCTCGATGGAGAACTACTCCCTCCTCATGGGAGCAGCAGCGGTGATGAAGATGGCGGTGGAGATGGCAGCGGTGTCGATGGAGAAGCCTTCCGGGCACTTCCCCGTCCGGCGGGTGCCGGAACAGAGACTCTGTCCCCAGATCTTGGCTTCGCGATGGCGGCGGCTCTGGAACTTTTCTCGTATCGTGGCTTCCTCCATAAGGGTTTTCGATGCAGGGGCTTTATAGGCGAAGAGGCGGCGCGGGAGGGTCGAAGGGCTACGACACCATAGGGTGGCGCGGCCCAGCCCTGGCCGCGCCACCCTATCATCTGGGGCCCACAGGGCCTCCTCGCGCTCTCGGGTGTTGGATGCTTAGGGCAAAATAGGAACCAGGCGTTGATTTCGTCCAATTCCGAGAATATTTCGTTACTAGGATTTCTGAAACCAAAAACAGCAGAAAACAGGAACTGGCACTTCGGCATCTTGTTAATAGGTTAGTTCAGAAAATGCACGAATATGACATAAAGTGTGCATAAAACATGTAGATATCATCAATAAAGTAGCATGGAACATAAGAAATTATCGATACGTTGGAGACGTATCAGCATCCCCAAGCTTAGTTCTGCTCGTCCCGAGCAGGTAAAACGATAACAAAGATAATTTCTTAAGTGACATGCCATCATAACCTTGATCATACTATTGTAAGCATATGTAATGAATGCAGCGATCAAAACAATGGTAATGACATGAGTAAACAACTGAATCATAAAGCAAAGACTTTTCATGAATAGTACTTCAAGACAAGCATCAATAAGTCTTGCATAAGAGTTAACTCATAAAGCAATAAATCAAAGTAAAGGTATTGAAGCAACACAAAGGAAAATTAAGTTTCAGCGGTTGCTTTCAACTTATAACATGTATATCTCATGGATATTGTCAACATAAAGTAATATAACAAGTGCAATATGCAAGTATGTAGGAATCAATGCACAGTTCACACAAGTGTTTGCTTCTTAAGGTGGAGGGAGATAGGTAAACTGACTCAACAATAAAAGTAAAAGAATGGTCCTTCAAAGAGGAAAGCATCGATTGCTGTATTTGTGCTAGAGCTTTTATTTTGAAAACATGAAACAATTTTGTCAACGGTAGTAATAAAGCATATGAGTTATGTAAATTATATCTTACAAGTTGCAAGCCTCATGCATAGTATACTAATAGTGTCCGCACCTCGTCCTACTTAGCTTGGACTACCGGATCTTTGCATGCCATGTTTCAACCAAGTGTCACAAAGGGGTACCTCCATGCCGCCTGTACAAAGGTCTAAGGAGAATGCTCGCATTTTGGATTTCTCGCTTTTGATTATTCTCAACTTAGACATCCATACCGGGACAACATGGACAACAGATAATGGACTCCTCTTTAATGCATAAGCATGTAGCAACAATTATTATTCTCATATGAGATTGAGGATATATGTCCAAAACTGAAACTTCAACCATGATTCATGGCTTTAGTTAGCGGCCCAATGTTCTTCTCTAACAATTTTGCATGCTCCAACCACTAAGGTGATAGATCCTTCAGACAAGACGGACATGCATAGCAACTCACATGATATTCAACAATAGTTGATGGCGTTCCCCAGAAGCATGGTTATCGCACAACAAGCAACTTAATAAAAGATAAAGTGCATAAGTACATATTCAATACTACGATAGTTTTTAAGGCTATTTTGTCCCATGAGCTATATATTGCAAAGGTGAATGATGGAATTTTAAAGGTAGCACTCAAGCAATTTACTTTGGAATGGCGGAGAAATACCATGTAGTAGGAAGGTATGGTGGACACAAATGGCATAGTAGTTGGCTCAAGGATTTTGGATGCATGAGAAATATTCCCTCTCGATACAAGGTTTAGGCTAGCAAGGTTATTTGAAGCAAACTCAAGGATGAACCGGTGCAGCAAAACTCACATAAAAGACATATTGTAAACATTATAAGACTCTACACCGTCTTCCTTGTTGTTCAAAACTCAATACTAGATATTATCTAGACCTTAGAGAAACCAAATATGCAAATCAAATTTTAGCCAGCTCTATGTATTTCTTCATTAATGGGTGCAAAGCATATGATGCAAGAGCTTAAACATGAGCACAACAATTGCCAAGTATCACATTATCCAAGACATTTTAGAATTACTACATGTAGCATTTTCCAATTCCAACCATATAACAATTTAACGAAGAAGAAACTTCGCCTTGAACATTATGAGTAAAGCCTAAGGACACATGTGTCCATATGCAACAGCGGAGCGTGTCTCTCTCCCACAAAGTGAATGCTAGGATCCATTTTATTCAAACAAAAAGAAAAACAAAAACAAACCGACGCTCCAAGTAAAGAACACAAGATGTGACTGAATAAAAATATAGTTTCAGGGGAGGAACCTGATGATGTTGTTGATGAAGAAGGGGATGCCTTGGGCATCCCCAAGCTTAGACGCTTGAGTCTTCTTAAAATATGCAGGGGTGAACCACGGGGGCATCCCCAAGCTTAGAGCTTTCACTCCTCTAGATCATAGTATATCATACTCCTCTCTTGATCCTTGAAAACTTCCTTCACACCAAACTTCAAGCAAACTCATTAGAGGGTTAGTGCATAATCAAAAATTCACATGTTCAGAGGTGACACAATCATTATTTTTACTTCTGGACATTGCATAAATCTACTGGACATTAATGGATCAAAGAAATAAATCCAACATAGCAAAAGAGGCAATGCGAAATAAAAGGCAGAATCTGTCAAAAACAGAACAGTCCGTAAAGACGAATTTAAAGATGGCACTAGACTTGCTCAAATGGAAAAACTCAAAACTAATGAAAGTTGCGTACATATCTGAGGATCACGCTCGTAAATTGGCAGATTTTTTCAAATTTTCTACAGAGGCCTGTGCCCAGATTCGTGACAGACAGCAATGCTGTTTCTGCGCAGTGATCCCAAATATAACATCAACTTTAACATAGAAACTTTACTTGGCACAACAATGCAACAAAACTAAGATAAGGAGAGGTTGCTACAGTAGTAAACAACTTCCAAGACACAAATATAAAACAAAGTACTGTAGTAAAAAAACACATGGGTTATCTCCCAAGAAGTTCTTTCTTTATAGCCATTAAGATGGGCTCAGCAGTTTTTAATGATGCACTCGCAAGAAATAGTATGTGAAGCAAAAGAGAGCATCAAGAGGCAAATTCAAAACACATTTAAGTCTAACATGCTTCCTATGCATAGGAATCTTGTAAATAAACAAGTTCATGAAGAGCAAAGTAACAAGCATAGGAAGATAAAACAAGTGTAGCTTCAAAAATTTCAGCACATAGAGAGGTGTTTTAGTAACATGAAAATTTTTACAACCATATTTTCCTCTCTCATAATAACTTTCAGTAGCAACATGAGCAAACTCAACAATATAACTATCACATAAAGCATTCTTATCATGAGTCTCATGCATAAAATAATTACTACTCCCAACATAAGCATAGTCATTCTTATTAATTGTAGTGGGAGCAAATTCAACAAAGTAGCTATCAAATATAGGAGGTATATTGTAATCATAATCAAATTTATCCTCCATAACAGGTGGTAACAAAAGACTACTATCATTATAATCATCATAAATGGGAGGCAAAGTATCATCAAAGTAAATTTTCTCCTCAATGCTTGGGGGACTAAAAATATCATGCTCATCAAAACCAGCTTCCCCAAGCTTAGAATTTTCCATATCATTAACAACAATAGTGTTCAAAGCATTCATATTAATATGTTCCATGGGTTTTTTAATTTTCGCATCAAACCATCCATGTCTTAAATCAGGAAATAGAATAAAAAGGTCATTGTTGTCCATTATGCCTAACTAGTGTAAACAAGAAACCAAATGTCGCAATTGCAGAGTCTAAAGGAAATAGCTTCGAGCACACACACAATGGCGTCAGAAAAGTACTGTTACCTGGAACCGGAGTATGAGTGCCTTTTACCTTTCCTCCCGGCAACGGCGCCAGAAAAGTGCTTGATGTCTACGGGTGCTTCTATTCTTGTAGACAGTGTTGGGCCTCCAAGAGCAGAGGTTTGTAGAACAGCAGCAAGTTTCCCTTAAGTGGATTACCCAAGGTTTATCGAACTCAGGGAGGAAGAGGTCAAAGATATCCCTCTCATGCAACCTGCAACCACAAAGCAAGAAGTCTCTTGTGTCCCCAACACACCTAATAGGTTCACTAGTTCGGCGAAGAGATAGTGAAATACAGGTGGTATGAATGAATATGAGCAGTAGTACGGTGCCAGAAAAGTGCTTGGCGCGTAGTTGACGATAGTAATATTGTAGGAAGTAAACATGCAGTAGTAACGCAGCAGTAGTAACGCAGTAAAACAGTAACAAGCAGTGATAGCAGTATTTAGGAACAAGGCCTAGGGAATAGACTTTCACTAGTGGACACTCTCAACATTGATCACATAACAGAATAGATAAATGCATACTCTACACTTTTGTTGGATGATGAACACATTGCGTAGGATTACACGAACCCTCAATGCCGGAGTTAACAAGCTCCACAATAATGCTCATATTTTAGTAACCTTTAGTGTAAGATAGATCAAAAGACTAAACCAAGTACTAGCATAGCATGCACACTGTCACCTTCATGCATATGTAGGAGGAATAGATCACATCAATATTATCATAGCAATAGTTAACTTCGCAATCTACAAGAGATCATGATCATAGCATAAACCAAGTACTAACACGGTGCACACACTGTCACCTTTACACACGTGCAGGAGGAATAGAACTACTTTAATAACTTTGCTAGAGTAGCACATAGATAGTAGTGATACAAAACTCATATGAATCTCAATCATGTAAAGCAGCTCATGAGATCATTGTATTGAAGTACATAGGAGAGAGATTAACCACATAGCTACAGGTACAACCCCGAGCCTCGATGGAGAACTACTCCCTCCTCATGGGAGCAGCAGCGGTGATGAAGATGGCGGTGGAGATGGCAGCGGTGTCGATGGAGAAGCCTTCCGGGGGCACTTCCCCGCTCCGGCGGGTGCGGAACAGAGACTCTGTCCCCGGATCTTGGCTTCGCGATGGCGGCGGCTCGGAACTTTTCTCGTATCGTGGCTTCCTCCGTAAGGGTTTTCGATGCGGGGCTTTATATAGGCGAAGAGGCGGCGGGAGGGTCGAAGGGCGACGACACCATAGGGTGGCGCGGCCCAGGCCCTGGCCGCGCCACCCTATCATCAGGGCCCACAGGCCTCCTCGCGACTCTCGGGTGTTGGATGCTTGGGCAAAATAGGAACACAGGCGTTGATTTCGTCCATTCCGAGAATATTTCGTTACTAGGATTTCTGAAACCAAAACAGCAGAAACAGGAACTGGCACTTGGCATCTTGTTAATAGGTTAGTTCCAGAAAATGCACGAATATGACATAAAGTGTGCATAAAACATGTAGATATCATCAATAAAGTAGCATGGAACATAAGAAATTATCGATACGTTGGAGACGTATCAGCTACATCATGAAGAATTAAGGGATCTTCATCATTTATATTATCTCAAGCCAAGTCTTTTGGTTATCTTGCTTCTATCATGTATTCAATGTTCCTCCTTGCGGTAACATGTTCTCAACTCACTTATATTGAAAGTTACTCGCCCCTTTGCATGTGTTAGTTTTGTTCCTAGCATGTGTTTGTATATGTTGTGCTTCCTACTTGCTTTTCTTGAGAAATCAAGTCTATGTATGTTGGGTTGCACACCATGTACTTGTGTTTGTGTTGGAGCCTCTTTGCATCTTGTTGTATCTTATATGGCTCTTATGAGCGATTAATGGACTATCCCATTTTGGGGGAGTGATATTCCTTTGGGAATTTCATGATCCTAACAATGTGTGTACATGAGGAATATCACTTAGAATTGATATTGCAAGATTATCTAGTCTCTATGTGGTATGTCATCTTCATGAGAAATTCAAATTCTAATGTCCATTAATATCTCTAGTTGGATCTTATTTGCCTCTTGTGAAATTAAATTCTTTATCACATTATGGGGGAGTAATAAGCTTTGTGTATATTACAAGCCTAGAAAATGTGAACATTTGAGGTTGTGTCACATAGAATTGATATTATAAATTATCTCTCATATGTGGCATGTTTTCTCAAACAAGTTCCAATTTGCTTAAATGGCTTCATTGCTAATATCTTTGTGGATCTTATTTGTGAAAGTTTTTCTTGGCATGGTTTTTCACAACGTGTCCCTCAATACATTTTTGAAAAACCATGTGCTTCAAGTCATACTATTAATTGCTTTGCATGTTGGTATGAATACTATTAATTGCTTTGCATGTTGGTATGAATACTATTAATTGCTTTGCATGTTGGTATGACTAATTGAAGCTATCAAGAAACTCTCTTTGCATGATGGTTAACTCTTATCTTTTACCATATGCTTTATTTGGTGTAAATATGATCTTACATATACTTACAAACTACCACCGGGAAATATTTCCTAATACCTCTTGTCCTAGGACAATTGGCAATCTATTATGAGGTAGAAATTTATTGATCATATTTACATTGGCTCTTGTGTTTAAATTGTCTTATTTATTGCCATGAATGTGTTGTGCTTTGACTCCCATGTGTCTTCCTTGCATCTTATGGATCTAATTTGTCTATTCAAACTTTCTTAGCATTTTAGTAGATATAGGTAGCGTGATGATCCTAGTTTTGTGCATTTTGTATTCATATGCAAAATCCTAGATAATGCACTAATCTTGGGGGAGCTCTCCTATATTTGTTATAATGCTTAACATCTCTTGATCATTATCAAAAATTTGGTTTTGGGAGACATAAATTTTCTTTTTGGTACTTTATGCCATCATAAAAAGTTTCGAGGGTTTGGTTTATTTGTTGGAACCTTGCTCTCTTGGTAGTTGGTTATCTCATTCATTTGTGTTTAGGTTTAATTAGCTTCTTATAATGAGATAAGTCTTGGGAGTCAATCTTGTGTTGATTTGATTCTTTGATATAATTTGGACAACCATTGTCTCTTGATTTATTTGGTGTTTTGTCCAAATTGTATCTTCCTTTGGTTCTTGAAAGTATTGTGCATGCATATTTAATATATGTATATCTTATGGCATGTGTTACTTTCTTTGATCCAATATATAGGGTAAACTCCATCAAATCCTAATTTGGCTAAGATGTGCATGAAATTCAATTTCATATCTATATGCACATAGTATTGTGGAGTTTGTCCTATATGTTGTAGTGTGTCTAACTACTTCGGACCCAATTAGTTTGGGGACCATTTTGTACTTACCTTTGTGTTAGGTACAATGGATATGCATTGGATGCTTGTCTCACTCTTGGGAAGAAGTGGTGACTCAATGATAACTTGAGCCAAGCTAAGATGGACAATGAACACATATCTACTACATCCACACCAATGCTATCTCGGTAACAAGTATCTTCTCATGCATATTTTTCTAGCATCCAACCATGTGGTTGCATCTTGGCATGAATCTCTTGATTTGCAAATATTGTGCTTCTTGCAAAAGTCTTAATGAAACCTCTTTATTGTGAATGTGAGTAATTTGAGATGAGTGCATTTGTTGGGAAGTATATTAAATCATGCTCATGATTCATCCATCCCAACTATGCCTATCTAGCAATTTTATTGCATATCAATTCCTCAAGGCTCTCACGTGTGCAATATAGATGAAAGTGCAAATTTAGTTATTTCTTTTGGTATCCTCGTTTGTGATACTTGTTGCCTATCTCAATGCATCCCAACTATCTTCTATCCCTTGTTGATATTTGTGATGTATTTTAGATGTTTGTGGTTGAAGTTCATGAATGTACAATAAGATAAAATTGAGCCTTTGGCCATGCTATTAAGCAAAAATTCTTATTGGTATATTGCATGACTTCATTTTGGGATATCATACTATATTTCTTGAGTATCTATTTTGTGTGTGCATGTTTCTTTGTGGATAAATATCTTTGTGATATTGCTCACTTAGAGAAACTTATACACATAAGAGATGATACATCTCCATTTGATATCTTATTTATTTGTTGCATGTTGATTGGTCATGCTAAGCAATATAATTCATTGAAGACTATGATGATGCTTTTTGCTCATCCTTGTAATAGTCTTATAATATGCTTTATCATGCCTTTCACATATCCTCTTGGTTGAGCCTTTTATTATGGTGCCTCTTACTTGTTGCTCAACCATTTGTTTGTTGCAAGTGTTAAGCTTATTTTTCTATCTATGATCTATTGCAAATGTTTGTGTTTTAAATGGTAATGAGGGAGTAAGGATTCCATGTTATGCATATTGTATTCAAATGCAACATTTTAATTTATGCATGTACCTTGGGGAGCTTCCTCATTCTATTTAAGGCACTATTTTGTGGTGATCATTAGAGTTTGATTCACTTGGTATCTTTTGTTTTGAATGATATTATGGGAGTGATGATTCCATGTTTGTGCACTTTATACTCCAATGCAATTTGTCTAGTTTTGTGCACAAACCTTGGGGAGCTTCCTCATATTATTTAGAGCAATCTTCTTGATCTTATCATAATATCTATCTTTCTTTTGGTATCTTCTTTGTGGTTCATTTGGTTGCTTGCTTCATTTGTTGAAGCTTCTTGACTTTGTTATCTTTTTGCAATCTTTGATCCTATCTATAGTGTGATTCCTTCCGAATATTCGTCATTGGATACGTGCATTTGATTCCACTCAAATTATGAGAAATGCACACGCTATGGAGGAACTCTCACTATATTGGCCTTCTAAATTTTTCACCCATTTCGGCAATTGGTGCCAATGGGGGAGAAGTTTGGAGGGTTTAAGGGAATTTGGTTATGTCTTTGCTTTGTGCTTAAGCATGTGCCTTTATTGCATTGCATCTTGTTGCTTTGCATAGTTGAATATTTAGAGGAAACTCCACTAGGCTTTGAATGCCAATATATGCAATGAAAGTCAAGATCATTCACACATGCATATATTATGGGGGAGTTTGCTCTATATATTCAACTTATTTGTTACTTAAATTCCTTATATAAACCCTCTCAAAGAGATTGTCATCAATTACCAAAATGGGGGAGATTGAAAGTGCATGGAGCCCCCATGTGTGGTTTTGGTAATTAATGACAATCCCTATGGACTAATGTTTGCATTAAGTTATATTTGTAGGAGTTGTCCATAGGCAATGCTTGAACCATTTGTTGGCTTCAAGGTTGCAATAAGAAGAAATTGATGAAGGATATCAAGTGTCAAGTATGTCTTGAAGATGAAGATGAAGTGAGCCCTCAAGTTACTTCAAGACATCAACATAATGAAGTGCAAGTTCAAGATGAGCCATCTCGAAGAGATCCTTTGCTTGAGTCTTGCCATCCATATGGTGATCATGGATATGTGAAGATGCGCCGAAGAAGAAGCTCTCCCATGGTGGATTATGGGGGAGCAATCCACAAGACTTCGTCAAGCAAGCACAATCAAGGCATTCCATCTTGTTGAGGTAAAGATCATCATCATCGAGCTCAAGTGGAATGCGCAAGTATAAGGTTTGCTCTTGATAGGGTTTCTTTCTCACCGGTCTCATAGTGTAGTTGGAGACCGGTTTATAGTTTAGTTGCCGTACTATCAAGAGGGCTCTCGAGTGAGTAACTCGATCGTATCGTTCGGAGAGAGCTCAAACCTTTGCATCCTTGCATCATCTTTCTTGGTTGTTATTTGGACCTTATCCATGTGATGTTTTAGAGCTTGTGCTTATTCTCATGACAAGCTCTAGTTCATCGAAAACGGATTTCGCATAGATCACTTGTTGCGTTTTCGAGTTTGGTTCATCATCTTTCTTGGTTGTTATTTGGATCTTATCCATGTGATGTTTTAGAGCTTGTGCGTATTCTCATGACAAGCTCTAGTTCATCAAGAATGGTTTTTGCTTGGGCAACTTGTTGCATTTTCGAGGTTGGAGGTTTTACCGGTATGTCTTTCTTAGATAGGTCAAACCTTTCATCATTTGTTTCTATACTCCTTTGCTGGACTATGATGGTTCCCTGCATGATCTTGTAGAGCTTGTTACTAGCTTCGAAACGAGTCCAAGATCATCAAAATCGGAGTCCGGATACTCAAGTTATGCTTTTTCTAAGTTTGCCCAAAGAGTGGAGTTTGGGCTGGCCGGTAGTACCGTGCACGGCCGGTAGTACGCCCGAGGTACCGCCCGCGGTACCGGAAAACTGGCCGAGCCTCACAGATGGTTTCCAGTGAGGTTGGGGCGCTCAGCGGTACCCCGGCCGGTACCTCGGTCGGAGGCTCCGGCCTCCCCCTCCCGGCCCGCAGCTCCTTTGCCTCGCTCTCCCTCTCGCGCGCAGCTCTCACGGGCGGTAGTACCGCCCCTAGCTGGCCGGTACTACCGGCCCCAAATGGAGGCAGCCCCAACGGGCAGAAATTGTGCCCCCCTTTTAAGCTTCTCTTTCTCTCTCTCTTGGCACTCCTTCTTCCTCCTCTCTCTCAAGCCTCTCTCCTCCATTGTTGTTGACCTTTTGAAGCTTGAGATCTTTCTCCCCTTTCCATGATTCTTGCATCTATTTGAGAGAAAGATTGAGGAGATCTAGATCCACACTTTGACCAAACCAAATCATCTCTTTGTGAGTGAATCTTTGGGATCTAGATCTTGGAGGATTTTGTGTTCTCCTCTTTGTTCTTCCTCTCTTATTCCCCCAATAGCTTTTGTAGCTTTGTTGGAATTTGAGAGAGAAGGACTTGAGCATCTTTGTGGTGTTCTTGCCATTGCATTTGTTGCATCGGTTTGAGTTCTCCACGGTGATTCGTGGTGGTGAAAGCAAGAAGGTTGTTACTCTTGGGTTCTTGGAACCCTAGACGGATTCTAGACCTTTGTGGTGATTTGTTGGGAGCCTCCAATTAAGTTGTGGATGTGTGCCCCAACCTTTGTGTAAGGCCCGGTTTCCGCCTCGAAGGAAATCCCTTAGTGGAACCGTGACCTAGGCCTTTGTGGCGAGGGTCACCGGAGATTTAGGTGAGGCGCCTTCGTGGCGCTCGGTGTGTGGTGTGAGTACCGCATCTTGGGGTGAGGCCTTTGTGGCGTTGGTGTGCATCGAGCAACCACACCTCAAGGTGAGCCTCTTGTGGCGTTCGGGAGCACTAAGCCACCGCACCTCTCCACCGGAGATTAGCACTCGCAAGAGTGTGAACTCCGGGATAAATCATCGTCTCCCGCGTGCCTCGGTTATCTCTATACCCGAGCTCTTTACTTATGCACCTTACCTTGTGATAGCCATCGTGCTTGAAGTTATATATCTTGCTATCACATAGTTGCTTGTATTGCTTAGCATAAGTTTATATATCTTGCTATCACATAGTTGCTTGTATTGCTTAGAATAAGTTGTTGGTGCACATAGGTGAACCATAGTATATAGGCTTTGGGCTTGACAAAGTAAACGCTAGTTTTATTCCGCATTTGTTAAGCCCATCTCGTAAAAGTTTTAAACCGCCTATTCACCCCCCCTCTAGGCGACATCCGTGTCCTTTCAATTGGTATCAGAGCAAGGTCTCTCATTCTTAGGCTTCACCGCCTTGAGAGTAAAGATGTCGGTTAGGGGATTAGATCACAATAACTTGTTTATATTTGATGGCACAAATTATGATCTATGGAAAATTTATGTGCTTAATATTTTGCGGGGTATTTCCCCGGACATGGAGCGATTTCTTGACATGGGTTTTTCTTCTCCTAAGGATCCTCAAAATTTATCTCTTGAGGAGAAGAAAAACTCTTGTCTCGATGCTCTTGCTTCTCATGTGTTTTCCATTGTTGTGAGCAATGTAGTTACTTCTTCAATCATGCCTTTTGGGAGCGCTCATGAATTATGGACAAAGCTTCGAGATAAATATGATGTGTCCAATATCATTGAGGATGATTGTATTGCTTCCACTTCCGGCCGTGATGAGTTCTCATCTTCATCCACTTCACCAAAGTGTGGTAAGACACAAGGTAATGATATGGTGAGTGGTGATGAAAATTGCAATGTTGATATTGAGCTTACTATTGATGATTCTTCATCTCTATCTCATTGCAATGCTTCATCTTTGGACTTAAACACATCTAGCACTAGAAAAGATTTACATGCTTGTGTTAATAGTCCTTGCATATCATGTGTAAGTTGCTTGAATAAATCTCATAATGATATGCTTGATTTGTCTTGTGGCCATGATAAAAATGCTTCTATTTCCTCTAGTTGTTGTGTGACTAACATTGTAGAGGAAACCAAAGATTCTATTGGTCAAGACAAGATCTTGAAAGGAGCCTCAAGTAACTCCTCATCTTTATCTCACGGTCCTCATATATGCCTTATGGCCAAGGGTTCCACGGTACCTCCTACCATGGAACCTAATATGTCTCGTGGTGATAAGGATGAGGATGAATATGAAGAAGAGGATTGGGTTGTCTCTCTACGCGATAAGGGTGAGAGCGTATTCAAGGTTATTTGCAAAGATAAAATTGCTTGCTCTCACTTCTTTGAAATCTTGACTACCGCTATTGAGAGCCAAAAACTTATTTGGATGCATGAGAACACCATTGATAAAAAGGGTGCTCTTGAACGAGAGTATGCCAATGATGTAGCATCCCTAAAGAATGATCTTGAAGAAGAACAAGAGACCGTAGCCTCTCTTGAAGAGCAACTTGAAACCCTTGAAGTGTCTCAAAATGAAATAGTTTCTAAACTCACTAAGGAAAGAGACCATGCTAAAGCTCAAGTAAAAATGCTTAAAAAGGAAAATTCCAAAGTTGGCGTTGGTCATGATAAACTTGTTAAGGATCTAGATGATCTAGACAAGGCCCACAAGGCCTTGGAGAGCGAACACTCTATCCTCACCAAGTCACATGAGCAACTCCAAGCTTCTTATTTAAAAGAGCATGATATGTTACCCACTCTTCTTAATATGTCTTGTGATGATGCTTGTGCTACTAACTCTACTTCTTGTGAAGCATCTATCTTGAAGGAGAATGTTGAGCTAAGGGCTCAACTTGATTTGCTAACTTGCAATTATGGGAAATTGGAAGAAAATCATGGAAAGCTTTCTCGCTCCCATGAGGATCTTCTAGCCTCTCATGATAGGCTAAAGTTAGCTCATGAGGCTATCATATCTAAGGCAACACCTTGTGAGCCTCATGTGGATACTAGCACTACTACTCAAAATGCTATATTGCCATGTGCTAGTCCTAGTAATTCATCCACTCATAATATTGCTAAATCTTGTGATGAATTATCTTCCTTGCCTTGTTGCTCTAACAATGAAGATTCTACTTCCTCTAGTACTTGTGTTGTTACTAACCATGTAGAGGAAATCAAAGAGCTCAAGGCCCAAGTCACTTCTTTGAAGAATGACTTGGTAAAGGGTCATGAAGGGAAATGCAAACTTGACACGATGTTGAGTATGCAACAATCCCCCAATGACAAGAGTGGACTTGGATTCAAATCCAACAACAAGAACAAGTCCAAGAACAACAACAAAAAGAAGGGCCAAGTACAAGTCAAAGACCCGGCCAAGATTGTTTGCTTCAAGTGCAATATTGAAGGGCACCATGTTAGATCTTGCCCTTTGAAGAAGAAGCAAAAAGGGAAGCGGCCTCAAGCTCAAACTCATATTCAACCTCAAGTTGAAGAAATGCCACTTCCCAAGAAGAAACAAGCCAATGCTCCCATTGTGGAGAAACCTAGTGAGAAGAAGGAGAAGAAAAGAACTTGCTACATATGCCGTGAGAAGGGCCACATCTCCTCCTTGTGCACTATTGGTACCTCATCCAACTCTATCACCATTGATGATGTTTATTCTCTTCGTAAGGATGAGGGTGGCAATGTGTTTGCCAAATATGTTGGTTCTCAAAGTGGTGTCAAGAAAAGAACCATTTGGGTTTCCAAGCCTATTGTGACTAACCTCTTAGGACCCAACTTAGTTGGGGACCAACAATCAAAAAATTTATCAATAGGTGCTTGATGGAGGGCATTGGAGACTTGGCTACATCATGAAGAATTAAGGGATCTTCATCATTTATATTATCTCAAGCCAAGTCTTTTGGTTATCTTGCTTCTATCATGTATTCAATGTTCCTCCTTGCGGTAACATGTTCTCAACTCACTTATATTGAAAGTTACTCGCCCCTTTGCATGTGTTAGTTTTGTTCCTAGCATGTGTTTGTATATGTTGTGCTTCCTACTTGCTTTTTCTTGAGAAATCAAGTCTATGTATGTTGGGTTGCACACCATGTACTTGTGTTTGTGTTGGAGCCTCTTTGCATCTTGTTGTATCTTATATGGCTCTTATGAGCGATTAATGGACTATCCCATTTTGGGGGAGTGATATTCCTTTGGGAATTTCATGATCCTAACAATGTGTGTACATGAGGAATATCACTTAGAATTGATATTGCAAGATTATCTAGTCTCTATGTGGTATGTCATCTTCATGAGAAATTCAAATTCTAATGTCCATTAATATCTCTAGTTGAATTTATTTGCCTCTTGTGAAATTAAATTCTTTATCACATTATGGGGGAGTAATAAGCTTTGTGTATATTACAAGCCTAGAAAATGTGAACATTTGAGGTTGTGTCACATAGAATTGATATTATAAATTATCTCTCATATGTGGCATGTTTTCTCAAACAAGTTCCAATTTGCTTAAATGGCTTCTTTGCTAATATCTTTGTGGATCTTGGTTGTGAAAGTTTTTCTTGGCATGGTTTTTCACAAAGTGTCCCTCAATACATTTTTGAAAAACCATGTGCTTCAAGTCATACTATTAATTGCTTTGCATGTTGGTATGAATACTATTAATTGCTTTGCATGTTGGTATGAATACTATTAATTGCTTTGCATGTTGGTATGACTAATTGAAGCTATCAAGAAACTCTCTTTGCATGATGGTTAACTCTTATCTTTTACCATATGCTTTATTTGGTGTAAATATGATCTTACATATACTTACAAACTACCACCGGGAAATATTTCCTAATACCTCTTGTCCTAGGACAATTGGCAATCTATTATGAGGTAGAAATTTATTGATCATATTTACATTGGCTCTTGTGTTTAAATTGTCTTATTTATTGCCATGAATGTGTTGTGCTTTGACTCCCATGTGTCTTCCTTGCATCTTATGGATCTAATTTGTCTATTCAAACTTTCTTAGCATTTTAGTAGATATAGGTAGCGTGATGATCCTAGTTTTGTGCATTTTGTATTCATATGCAAAATCCTAGATAATGCACTAATCTTGGGGGAGCTCTCCTATATTTAGAATGCTTAACATCTCTTGATCATTATCAAAAATTTGGTTCTGGGAGACATAAATTTTCATTTTGGTACTTTATGCCATCATAAAAAGTTTCGAGGGTTTGGTTTATTTGTTGGAACCTTGCTCTCTTGGGAGTTGGTTATCTCATTCATTTATGTTTAGGTTTAATTAGCTTCTTATAATGAGATAAGTCTTGGGAGTCAATCTTGTGTTGATTTGATTCTTTGATATAATTTGGACAACCATTGTCTCTTGATTTATTTGGTGTTTTGTCCAAATTGTATCTTCCTTTGGTTCTTGAAAGTATTGTGCATGCATATTTAATATATGTATATCTTATGGCATGTGTTACTTTCTTTGATCCAATATATAGGGTAAACTCCATCAAATCCTAATTTGGCTAAGATGTGCATGAAATTGAATTTCATATCTATATGCACATAGTATTGTGGAGTTTGTCCTATATGTTGTAGTGTGTCTAACTACTTCGGACCCAATTAGTTTGGGGACCATTTTGTACTTACCTTTGTGTTAGGTACAATGGATATGCATTGGATGCTTGTCTCACTCTTGGGAAGAAGTGGTGACTCAATGATAACTTTAGCCAAGCTAAGATGGACAATGAACACATATCTACTACATCCACACCAATGCTATCTCGGTAACAAGTATCTTCTCATGCATTTTTTTTTGCATCCAACCATGTGGTTGCATCTTGGCATGAATCTCTTGATTTGCAAATATTGTGCTTCTTGCAAAAGTCTTAATGAAACCTCTTTATTGTGAATGTGAGTAATTTGAGATGAGTGCATTTGTTGGGAAGTATATTAAATCATGCTCATGATTCATCCATCCCAACTATGCCTATCTAGCAATTTTATTGCATATCAATTCCTCAAGGCTCTCACGTGTGCAATATAGATGAAAGTGCAAATTTAGTTATTTCTTTTGGTATCCTCGTTTGTGATACTTGTTGCCTATCTCAATGCATCCCAACTATCTTCTATCCCTTGTTGATATTTGTGATGTATTTTAGATGTTTGTGGTTGAAGTTCATGAATGTACAATAAGATAAAATTGAGCCTTTGGCCATGCTATTAAGCAAAAATTCTTATTGATATATTGCATGACTTCATTTTGGGATATCATACTATATTTCTTGAGTATCTATTTTGTGTGTGCATGTTTCTTTGTGGATAAATATCTTTGTGATATTGCTCACTTAGAGAAACTTATACACATAAGAGATGATACATCTCCATTTGATATCTTATTTATTTGTTGCATGTTGATTGGTCATGCTAAGCAATATAATTCATTGAAGACTATGATGATACTTTTTGCTCATCCTTGTAATAGTTTTATAATATGCTTTATCATGCCTTTCACATATCCTCTTGGTTGAGCCCTATTATTATGGTGCCTCTTACTTGTTGCTCAACCATTTGTTTGTTGCAAGTGTTAAGCTTATTTTTCTATCTATGATCTATTGCAAATGTTTGTTTTTTAAATGGTAATGAGGGAGTAAGGATTCCATGTTATGCATATTGTATTCAAATGCAACATTTTAATTTATGCATGTACCTTGGGGAGCTTCCTCATTCTATTTAAGGCACTATTTTGTGGTGATCATTAGAGTTTGATTCACTTGGTATCTTTTGTTTTGAATGATATTATGGGAGTGATGATTCCATGTTTGTGCACTTTATACTCCAATGCAATTTGTCTAGTTTTGTGCACAAACCTTGGGGAGCTTCCTCATATTATTTATAAGCAATCTTCTTGATCTTATCATAATATCTATCTTTCTTTTGGTATCTTCTTTGTGGTTCATTTGGTTGCTTGCTTCATTTGTTGAAGCTTCTTGACTTTGTTATCTTTGTGCAATCTTTGATCCTATCTATAGTGTGATTCCTTCCGAATATTCGTCATTGGATACGTGCATTTGATTCCACTCAAATTATGAGAAATGCACACGCTATGGAGGAACTCTCACTATATTGGCCTTCTAAATTTTTCACCCATTTCGGCAATTGGTGCCAATGGGGGAGAAGTTTGGAGGGTTTAAGGGAATTTGGTTATGTCTTTGCTTTGTGCTTAAGCATGTGCCTTTATTGCATTGCATCTTGTTGCTTTGCATAGTTGAATATTTAGAGGAAACTCCACTAGGCTTTGAATGCCAATATATGCAATGAAAGTCAAGATAATTCACACATGCATATATTATGGGGGAGTTTGCTCTATATATTCAACTTATTTGTTACTTAAATTCCTTATATAAACCCTCTCAAAGAGATTGTCATAAATTACCAAAATGGGGGAGATTGAAAGTGCATGGAGCCCCCATGTGTGGTTTTGGTAATTAATGACAATCCCTATGGACTAATGTTTGCATTAAGTTATATTTTTAGGAGTTGTCCATAGGCAATGCTTGAACCATTTGTTGGCTTCAAGGTTGCAATAAGAAGAAATTGATGAAGGATATCAAGTGTCAAGTATGTCTTGAAGATGAAGATGGAGTGAGCCCTCAAGTTACTTCAAGACATCAACATAATGAAGTGCAAGTTCAAGATGAGCCATCTCGAAGAGATCCTTTGCTTGAGTCTTGCCATCCATATGGTGATCATGGATATGTGAAGATGCGCCGAAGAAGAAGCTCTCCCATGGTGGATTATGGGGGAGCAATCCTCAAGACTTCGTCAAGCAAGCACAATCAAGAAAGGCATTCCATCTTGTTGAGGTAAAGATCATCATCATCGAGCTCAAGTGGAATGCGCAAGTATAAGGTTTGCTCTTGATAGGGTTTCTTTCTCACCGGTCTCATAGTGTAGTTGGAGACCGGTTTATAGTTTAGTTGCCGTACTATCAAGAGGGCTCTCGAGTGAGTAACTCGATCGTATCGTTCGGAGAGAGCTCAAACCTTTGCATCCTTGCATCATCTTTCTTGGTTGTTATTTGGACCTTATCCATGTGATGTTGTAGAGCTTGTGCTTATTCTCATGACAAGCTCTAGTTCATCGAAAACGGATTTCGCATAGATCACTTGTTGCGTTTTCGAGTTTGGTTCATCATCTTTCTTGGTTGTTATTTGGATCTTATCCATGTGATGTTTTAGAGCTTGTGCGTATTCTCATGACAAGTTCTAGTTCATCAAGAATGGTTTTTGCTTGGGCAACTTGTTGCATTTTCGAGGTTGGAGGTTTTACCGGTATGTCTTTCTTAGATAGGTCAAACCTTTCATCATTTGTTTCTATACTCCTTTGCTAGACTATGATGGTTCCCTGCATGATCTTGTAGAGCTTGTTACTAGCTTCGAAACGAGTCCAAGATCATCAAAATCGGAGTCCGGATACTCAAGTTATGCTTTTTCTAAGTTTGCCCAAAGAGTGGAGTTTGGGCTGGCCGGTAGTACCGCCCGAGCACGGCCGGTAGTACCGCCCGTGCACGGCCGGTAGTACCGCCCGAGGTACCGCCCGCGGTACCGGAAAACTGGCCGAGCCTCACAGATGGTTTCCAGTGAGGTTGGGGCGCTCGGCGGTACCCCGGCCGGTACCTCGGTCGGAGGCTCCGGCCTCCCCCTCCCGGCCCGCAGCTCCTTTGCCTCGCTATCCCTCTCGCGCGCAGCTCTCACGGGCGGTAGTACCGCCCCTAGCTGGCCGGTACTACCGGCCCCAAATGGAGGCAGCCCCAACGGGCAGAAATTGTGCCCCCCCCCTTTTAAGCTTCTCTTTCTCTCTCTTGGCACTCCTTCTTCCTCCTCTCTCTCAAGCCTCTCTCCTCCATTGTTGTTGACCTTTTGAAGCTTGAGATCTTTCTCCCCTTCCCATGATTCTTGCATCTATTTGAGAGAAAGATTGAGGAGATCTAGATCCACTCTTTGACCAAACAAAATCATCTCTTTGTGAGTGAATCTTTGGGATCTAGATCTTGGAGGATTTTGTGTTCTCCTCTTTGTTCTTCCTCTCTTATTCCCCCAATAGCTTTTGTAGCTTTGTTGGAATTTGAGAGAGAAGGACTTGAGCATCTTTGTGGTGTTCTTGCCATTGCATTTGTTGCATCGGTTTGAGTTCTCCACGGTGATTCGTGGTGGTGAAAGCAAGAAGGTTGTTACTCTTGGGTTCTTGGAACCCTAGACGGATTCTAGACCTTTGTGGTGATTTGTTGGGAGCCTCCAATTAAGTTGTGGATGTGTGCCCCAACCTTTGTGTAAGGCCCGGTTTCCGCCTCGAAGGAAATCCCTTAGTGGAACCGTGACCTAGGCCTTTGTGGCGAGGGTCACCGGAGATTTAGGTGAGGCGCCTTCGTGGCGCTCGGTGTGTGGTGTGAGTACCGCATCTTGGGGTGAGGCCTTTGTGGCGTTGGTGTGCATCGAGCAACCACACCTCAAGGTGAGCCTCTTGTGGCGTTCGGGAGCACTAAGCCACCGCACCTCTCCACCGGAGATTAGCACTCGCAAGAGTGTGAACTCCGGGATAAATCATCGTCTCCCGCGTGCCTCGGTTATCTCTATACCCGAGCTCTTTACTTATGCACCTTACCTTGTGATAGCCATCGTGCTTGAAGTTATATATCTTGCTATCACATAGTTGCTTGTATTGCTTAGCATAAGTTTATATATCTTGCTATCACATAGTTGCTTGTATTGCTTAGAATAAGTTGTTGGTGCACATAGGTGAACCATAGTATATAGGCTTTGGGCTTGACAAAGTAAACGCTAGTTTTATTCCGCATTTGTTAAGCCCATCTCGTAAAAGTTTTAAACCGCCTATTCACCCCCTCTCTAGGCGACATCCGTGTCCTTTCAGCGTGTCCGCGCGGCCACCCAAACGGCCCAAAACGGACGGCCCAGCGCGTCCGTTTGGGTCGCCCGGTTGGAGATGCCCTAACCACCCAGACTCCTCGTCCTCGGTTCAAGCAAAAAACACTACTCGCCCTCACCAAATCGCGCCGCCGCCGCCCAGGCTCCCTACCACTGCGCTGCCCCGGCCATCCACTGTTGAATATAATTGCCTAGCCATCTTCCATCAGATCGGTCGTTTGGTTGAACTGGCTAGAGCATGCAATTCCACATGGTATCAGAGCACAAGGTCCTGGGTTCAAATCCTAGCCAACGCAATATTAAAAAATAAATATTTGTGGCCTCCCTAAAAAAACAAATCCAAGGATACACGTCTAAGGCCCGTGCGAGATCTAAAAAAAGACCCACCCATGCAATTCCACATCCACCACATCACGCCACGGCGATCCCATGAGGAAGTTTGGCATGCTCGACGGAAGCGGCCGTCGTCGTTGAACAACTCTAAGCCGCTGCTCGTCGCATCGCACAGGGCCTCTTGGCGACCGGGAGGGGCAGCCGACGAGCGCGGAGCATCCAAAGTCCGAAAGCGATGAGTGGCCATCCCCAAATCTCCTGCCAGGAGCTAGCCGATGGCCGAGAGCTTTTTTTGTTAACAAAGGAAGGGGTCAAGAACGACCCCGAACCAACTCCATTAAAGCTGCACGTGGCGGGTACAAATTACATAGAAGCCCTTATGCATCACTCGTACAAAGAACCTACTATTTGAAGAAAGGGCCTCCAAACTTACAGAAAACACCCTGCCTAAAAGATGAAAAAGCAATCAAGGACACAGGTCTCTCCGCCACCATTCGCCGGTGACCTCCAGGCGTCGCCGCCAAGATCTGAGGGCAGATTGCTCGTTGGCCCTGCTCCGACGAAGTGCCAACACCGCTGGTCACCACCACACCATCGGGGACGAACCACTTGAGGGCGTTGCAGCGCCGAGCTCCAACAGCTGGCACCAGAGAAGGCCTCTGCCATGGAGGTTGAAATCGGGACGCCCTTCCGGCCAAAGATCATGTCGTCAAGCATGGACGCCATGTATTGCGCACAGGGAGAGCTTGATGAAGCCTCTCCATAGCACCCCGCAGGCAAAGCTCGATGAAGAAGACGGCAGGCAGAATTGCCACGACCGCTGCTGCTCTCCAAACCACCACGGTAGGCAAGAGCAAGGAACAACGGAGCAGATCTCCTCCAAGATCGACATCGAGCCAGAAAAATGGATCTCGAGAGCGGATAGAGGAGCCAAGAACTGCTGCTCCCCTCTCCCTCGCCACCAAGGCCGGCCGAGAGAGAAGACAAGACAGTACTCACCAAGACGCTCCAGCCCTCCGGTAGAGATCCGCCGCCGAAGCTTTATTGAAGAAGATGGTGTTGGCTAGACTCCCGATTGGCTCCGACCAGAGGAGCACCATCAGGAGCATCGCCAACCCTAGCTCGCCGGAGATCTGGCGGCGCCGATCCCAGGCTCCATCTCCACTACGGGGAGAACCCCCAAACGGCGACGTCGAGTCGCAAACGACCAAGAAACAACCTAGACCTAGACCTAATCTACTCCGGCGCCACACCACGACCAACTCCGGCCAGCTAATCTGGCGGAGAGGCCAGCGGCGGCCCGGTCAAGGAAGGTGGACTCTCAAGGTTACTGTGGAGCTGTGCGAGCGGTGGAGGGGGAGAATGGCGCGCCGGAAGCCAACTTTCTGGTCAGCTATCAGAGAAGGCCTTTTGATGGCCGAGAGCTAGAGGTGTGCCATGGGAGTCCACCGCGGGCAGGATTCTCTCCCACGCGCACGGCGGCACGGGGTCCGGTCGCGGAGCTGCCGCGCACCGGTGCGCACTCCTCGGCAGACTCCTCCGCTCGATTATTCATGTCCACTCTCCGTCAGCCATCTGAGCCAGGTGGGGCTAGCGTCGCCGGACGCACGCACGGTGGAAGAAGCTCTCACAGGATTCTGATTTGGGGATTTCTTACCGGTCTGGGTTGCTTTCATGTGCCTAATTTCCCATCCCGTGTCTGTAGCTTTGTTCCTACGGGGTCCGGCCGTTCTGTGGCGTGCAGAGTCGATGAACACCAAATACATGATGAATTTGCATATCATTGTAAAAAAAAAGTTGCTTATAATTTTTCTAATTTTCCTTGTAGCACGACAAAGTTTCCTAGAAATTTTTTGACGGTACATTTTACAGGATCGTTAGACAACTTGGTAGAAATGGTAAATTTTACAGGGCCAATTAATCTTGCATCGTTATGATTCTTACCTCTTCCCCGTCCCGGTCTGCCGCACAACTACATCGTCATCTTCATCGCTGCAACCTTGCCAACCCCAACCTCATCCTCCGTGGTTTGTCTTTGCCAAAGTTGTCGATTGTTGTTGTGAAATTGCTCTCACTTTTTGTTAAATTGTTGTTAAGTTGGCTACAAGTGTACTGAACTTGTGCATATATATAGTTGTTATTAAGTTCCTGAGTTGATTTTAGTTGCTTATGAAGTTGCGTATCGTTGTTGCGAAGTTGCCACGACCCTGAGGTATATGCGATCAAGCTCCGCCAGGCTGACCATGCACAGCCGGCCATGCGCCATTGTCCACCCCCTAGCGGGAATCCACACCAAAGTTGCTTCGTGGCTCATCAAATTTGCTTCGTTGCGCATCAAAGTTGCTTCTCCAAGCACCAAAGTCGTCCAACAAAGCCAGGTCATTAAGCAACTTCACAATTGTGGCAAGCAACTTCATTTCAGCGGTAGGCAACTTAAACAATATTGAAAACGTTGATTAATTGGGCACAAAAGTTGCTTCGTGGCTAACAAAAGTTGCTTCTTGGACATCAAAGTTCCTTCGCTGCTCGCCAAAGATGCTGTCATGCATCAAAGTTGCTTCGTTCCTTCCCAAAGTTGCTCCATCGGACATCAAAGTTGCTTCGTTGGGCACCAAAGTCACTCAACAGGACATTATGCAACTTCACAACTATGGTAAGTAACTTCATTTCAGTGGTAGGTAACTTAAACAACATCAACAACGTTGCTTTGTTGGGCACTAAAGTTGCCTCGTCACGAATTCTTAGGATCATAGGCGCATCCAAGTTGCTTCCTCGCGCACCAAGGTTGTTTATGTGATGTATTCTCAGTAGGTGGCAAGGGCTAGAATGTCATCCACAGGTGTATATGATGCCCCCCACGGAGCTCTCACAGACGTTTGGATTTTCGGCCGTCCGATCGAGCTGACGTGGCGCGATCTCCGCCGTCGATTTCGTCCAGGGCAGCGAGGCCCTCGCTCGGTTCCGCATTTTATCCATGGGTCAGGTGACGAGCCCGCGCGGCCCGTTCCATTCGCTCCACTCTCACCCGCCTCCCACGTCCTCCTCTCCCCTCGTGCCCTCCCATCGCCGCCGCCGCCGCCAGCCCCCAATCCCGTCGCCCCCGTCCTCCTCAATCCCCTCGCTCCCTCGCTCCACGGTCGTCATCCTCAGGTCGAGCTCCATCCTCACCGTCCCCGGGAGCAGCTTTGCCGCCGCTCGCGCCGCCGCAGCACACCTTGGGGTGAGATGGCAGGGGCTGGTCGGAGATGGCAGCGGCGACCGGCCAGAGGTTGCAGCAGCAGCAGCAGTGAAACCCTAGCCGCCACGAGCCAATTCCCACGCGACCTCTCCTTACAATCCCCACGCGACCTTCTCCTACCGCGTCCGACGGCGCTGCTCCGCCTCCCTGGCCGCCACCGGCCCTTCTCCTCCCAATCGGCGTCCCACGCGCCTCTCCTCTTCCCCGCCGCCACAGGAGCACGCACGGAGGAGGGAGGCTGCGACGCCTCGTCCTCTCCTCTTCCTCCACCCTCAGGGAGCACACGAGCCGCCATGGAGCACGAGCAGCCGCCAAACCCTAACAGAGGGCAGTACGCCAACGTGAGCTTCTGACAACCTTGAGACCCTCCTCTCTTGATCTATCTCTCTGTCCATATATACAAGATTGTGCCTTGTGCTCTGGTTCCTTTTATCTCTTTTTCGTTTAAGAAACCTATGATTGGCTGAGGAGAGCATAGTTCTTTAGGTTGGTAGTAGATATAGCAGAATTAGTTGCATAAAAATTTAGTTTGCGTGGACTCTGTCAAGAACCCATTATACCTCGTTGCTGAATTGCTTGATATGATCTGCAGCATGAGGTTGTCAAAATTAGTTGTTTACATTGTATCCCTGATTTATATGTGAGTGAATTTTTTTGATAGCTTTTAGCATGAAAAGTTGTACACATTTAGTCCTGATGCAGATAACCAAAATGAATGGTTCTTATTTATTGTCATACTAAATTCTATGTGTATGATGCTCAGATTTTAAAGGATCGTCCCAAGGGGTGATTCTGGCGACAACCGGATGGCGACCAAGGAGAGTTTCCAAGATCGAAACGCGTGATCTTTCTTCCGATACATCCATTTTCTGCACCACTCCAACCACATGTATAGGTGGTTTGGTCTCGACTGATTAATATTCACTGATGTTTTAAAGTTATTTTTAGTTGAACTGTAGTAGGATATCTCCAAAACAGTAGTCTGATTTAGTGATTTTCATGTGTAGGTGAAGTTAGCTTTTGTAGATAGAAAATCCATGTAGTTTCCAGCTGTTCCTTTTTAATTTTCCTACAATCCCTGGTTCACATGGTGACTACGTACTAATGAAAGTTATGCAACTAAGCATGATCTGGATTTCATGTTGCTTACCCGTCCAGACGTGTGGTTTAATTCTTCTCCCTTCCTGATTGTGCATGCTTTATTTGTAACTGAATTTATGTCCCTTCCTGCATCTATATTGTTTTACAAGCATTTCTTCCACAGTGCTTGTCCCTTTGATGCCTCCACCTGGTGTTAAAAATTGATGGGCCTAAATTAGTGATTGAGCTTAAGGGGTAAGGGATTATAAAATAGCTGCAGAAAATTAGATAGCAAATCATTTACCATCCAAAATAAATCTAATCCTGCAACCATGTGTATTTCTTTCCTAATGTACTGACAAGGTTCAAACTATTAAGTTCTTTTTTAAGCTGAATTAATAATTTGCTTGGTCCACCTTTTCCTCTCATATAATTAGATCGCTTCAGAAGTTAATACGTCTCTCATTTAGTAAAGAAAGATGATATCATGCCGCGCCAATGCCAGTGTGTTTTACTACAGGAACAAATGAGACACTCTTCTTCTAAGAAAATAATAGATAGGAGAATGATGCTTGTGCGTTCTTTTTACAGTCCAAGACCATTTCCAGTATAGTGAGTGGTTATTTTACTTTTGCTTGCTGGTCTTTCCATGCCATGGTGGGGTACTTTCGTTTTTGCTACATTGGAAAAGTAGCAGCATGGTTTCTACATGGTTGTTTACTTCAATATTCACACTATCCGACGCGATCCCGACGCCATCCACCCTTCTCCATTGTAGTTGCTTTCCCCTTTGATGAATCTGGCTTTCATCCGGATGTCACTCACTTTCATCTTTTATAGTGAATAAGGATCATTTATAGGTTAATACTCATAATTCTATTGCCAAACTTTTCTTTTAGGCTCTTGCTTCTTTTTTCTAGCTTGGAATAATTATTTCCATTTTATTTACAATAATGCACTGGTAGAAAAAAGGCCTTCCGTCCAGCCCCATTAGTCGCGAAAATGTAAGAACCGCGACCAATGGGGTCTTTAGTCGCGGCTCGGGTGGCGAACCGCGACCAAAGGCCTGGGCCCAGCGCGCTCGGTGGCCAGCTGGTGGACGGGAGGGGCTTTAGTCGCGGTTGGCCAGGCCAACCGCGACTAAATGTCCTCAGGCCTGGCCCAAAGGCCTTTAGTCGCGGTTGGCCAGGCCAACCGCGACTAAAGCCCCTCCCCTATATATACCATTCAGCCCACAGCACTTAGCCATTTGGTGCCACTTCTCTTCACAAACTTCACAAGGGGGTGTAGGTTTGCTTTTGGCTCCTCTTATGCACACAAGGTGTTTGATGAAATGCCCCAAGAGCATGAAACAAACATGATATGAAGTGTCGGAGCCACACTTGATCGAGCTTCCTCATTTATTTTTTCCTCCTCGATCGCGGTTAGCAACTTGAACCTTTCATATATATGTGTCATTGATAAAATATGCATATGTGTGTAGTTCATTGTTTAATTTCTATTTAGTTTAACAAATGCATGATGGTTAATTATATATTTTGTATTATAATAATGCAGATGAATCGGCAATGGATGTACGCTAACCGACTCTCCGGCGAATTCACTACGGGTTTGAAAGATTTCCTCGTAGTGGCTAATGCGAACAAGCAGGGGGGTTTTGTTATCTGTCCATGTGTTGGCTGTAAGAATCAGAAGGGTTACTCTTCCTCAAGGGAAGTTCACCTGCACCTGATTCGGCATGGTTTCATGCCAAGCTATAATTGTTGGACCAAGCATGGAGAAAGAGGGGTTATAATGGAAGAAGATGAAGAAGGGGATGACATCGATGACAACTATCTTGATCATTTCGGTGATACTTTCATGGATGATGCTGAAGGTGGGGAAGGTGAAGGGGAAGGTGAAGGGGAAGGTGATCAAGAAGAGGCACGTGATGAGCCCGCTGATGATCTTGGTCGGACCATTGCTGATGCACGGAGTCGCTGCGAAACTGAAAAGGAGAGGGAGAATTTGGATCGCATGTTAGAGGATCACAAAAAGTCGCTGTACCCAGGATGCGATAATGGTCTGAAAAAGCTGGGCTGCACACTGGATTTGCTGAGATGGAAGGCACAGGAAGGTGTAGCTGACTCGGGATTTGAAAACTTGCTGAAAATGTTGAAGAATATGTTTCCAAAGAATAACGAGTTGCCCTCCAGTACGTACGAAGCAAAGAAGGTTGTCTGCCCTCTAGGTTTAGAGGTTCTGAAGATACATGCATGCATCAACGACTGCATCCTCTACCGCGGTGAATACGAGAATTTGAATGAATGCCCGGTATGCACTGCATTGCGTTATAAGATCAGAGGCGATGACCCTGGTGACGATGTCGAGGGCCAGAAACCCAGGAAGAAGGTTCCCGCCAAGGTGATGTGGTATGCTCCTATAATACCACGGTTGAAACGTCTGTTCAGGAACAAAGAGCATGCCAAGTTGTTGCGATGGCACAAAGAGGACCGTAAGTCGGACGGGGAGTTGAGACACCCCGCAGATGGAACGCAATGGAGAAAGATCGACAGAGAGTTTAAAGATTTTGCAGCTGACGCAAGGAACATAAGATTTGGTCTAAGTACAGATGGCATGAATCCTTTTGGCGAGCAGAGCTCCAGCCATAGCACCTGGCCCGTGACTCTATGCATCTACAACCTTCCTCCTTGGTTGTGCATGAAGCGGAAGTTCATTATGATGCCAGTGCTCATCCAAGGTCCGAAGCAACCCGGCAACGACATCGATGTGTACCTAAGGCCATTAGTTGATGAACTTTTACAGTTGTGGGGCAGACCTGGTGTCCGTGTGTGGGATGAGCACAAAGAAGAGGAATTTGACCTACGAGCGTTGCTTTTCGTAACCATCAACGATTGGCCTGCTCTTAGTAACCTTTCGGGACAGTCAAATAAGGGATACAATGCATGCACGCACTGCTTACATGAGACTGAAAGTGTACATTTGCCAAATTGTAAGAAGAACGTGTACCTTGGGCATCGTCGATTTCTTCCGAAAATTCATCCAGTAAGAAAGAAAGGCAAGCATTACAACGGCAAGGCAGATCACCGGCCGAAGCCTGCGGAACGCACTGGTGCTGAGGTATTTGATATGGTCAAGGATTTGAAAGTCATCTTTGGAAAGGGTCCTGGCGGACAATCAATTCCGAAGGGAGCTGACGGGCACGCACCCATGTGGAAGAAGAAATCTATATTTTGGGAGCTAGAATATTGGAAAGTCCTAGATGTCCGCTCTGCAATCGACGTGATGCATGTTACGAAGAATATTTGCGTGAACCTGCTAAGCTTCTTGGGCGTGTATGGGAAGACAAATGATACAAAGGAAGCACGGCAGGACCAGCAACGCTTGAAAGACCCTGATGACCAGCATCCGGAATGGTTTCAAGGTCGTGCCAGCTACGCTCTGACCAAAGAAGAGAAGGTCATCTTTTTTGAATGCCTGAGCAGTATGAAGGTCCCGTCTGGATTCTCGTCCAATATAAAGGGAATAATAAACATGGCGGAGAAAAAGTTCCAAAACCTAAAGTCTCACGACTGCCACGTGATTATGACGCAATTGCTTCCGATTGCTTTGAGGGGGCTGATGACCCACAAGTATAGAGGGTGTATCGTAGTACTTTCGATAAATAAGAGTGTCGAACACAACGAGGAGCAGAAGGTGTTGACAAGCAGTTTCGATGAAGGATTCACTGTAAATGCTCACAGACAAGTATTCAGGGGGTTTTAATATTGCAGATAAATAAAGTACAAGTAAATAAAATGCGAGAGAAATAATTGCAGCGAGTGGCCCAATCCTTTTTAGCACAAAGGACAAGCCGGTTTGTTTACTTATAATGACCAAACGTTCTTGAGGACACACGGGGATTTTAGTCTAGTGCTTTCGCTTCATACGGCTGATTAATCTTCATTGTTTTGATAAGTGTTGTGTGGGTGAACCTATGCTAATGCACCGCCCTTCCTAGGACTAATACATACTTGTGATTATACCCCTTGCAAGCATCCGCAAATACAAGAAAGTAATTAAGATAAATCTAACCACAGCCTTAAACTCTGAGATCCTGCTATCCCTCCTGCACCGATATACTAACGGGGGTTTAGGTTGTTGTCACTCCGGCAACCCCACAATTAGCAAACGAATACAAGATGCACTCCCCTAGGCCCATAAAGGTGAAGTATCATGTAGTCGACGTTCACATGACACCACTAGAAGAGTAACACCACAACTTAAATATCATAACATTGAATACTACTCAACAATAATTCACTACTAACATCCAGACTTCACCCATGTCCTCAAGAACTAAACGAACTACTCACGAGACATCATATGGAACATGATCAGAGGTGATATGATGATGAATAACAATCTGAACATAAACCTTGGTTCAATGGTTTCACTCAATAGCATCAATAACAAGTAGTAATCAACACCGGGAGAGTTTCCCCTATCAAACAATCAAGATCCAACCCAAATCGTTACAGCGGTGACGAGATGCAGCGGTGGAGATGGCGGTGTAGATGATGGAGATGATGGTGATGTCGATGGAGATGATGTCCAGCTCGATGACGATGGCGATGGCGTCGATTTCCTCCGGAGAGAATTTCCCGCGGATTCCTGCCCGCGGAGAGCTCTTTTCTCTCTCGGTGTTTTTCCGCCCGCAGGCGGCTCACAATTCTCCGTCACTCCCGGTCTTAGGTTTTCGGGGCGAAGAAGTACGCGAAGGAGAGGCGGCCGAGGGGGTTGTGGGCCCCCTCCCCACAAGGCGGCGCGGCCAGGCCTGGGCCCGCGCCGGCCTATGGGGGGCCCATGCGGCTCCTCCCGGCTCCCCCTTCTCTTCGTCTTCTGGAAAAATAGGAATTTTCGTGTAATTTCCGTCAATTGTTGATCTTCAGAAATATGGCGTCCTGACGGTGCTTTTTCCAGCAGAATCCTGACTCCGGTGAATAATTCTCCAATGATCACGAAACATGCAAAATAGATGAAATAACATAAGTATCATCTCTAAATATGAAATATATCAATGAATAACAGCAAATTATGATATAAAATAGTGATGCAAAATGGACGTATCAACTCCCCCAAGCTTAGACCTCGCTTGTCCCCAAGCGAAACTGAGCTCAATAAACAAGACCACATGTTTATGGAGTGAGGAGTCGATAAATAAAATACGGACAAGAAGCATCATATTGATTCACACAAGACATTCTAGTAAACATTCTCTTCATATAACTCAACTTGAAATAAGTAAAGAGAAATCACAAGTAAAGGTGCATAGGAAATCATAAATAGTTATGGCAAACTTTGTTCTTGGTCAGAGAACTACTAACGGATTGTACTTATCTTCTAAGCAAAGCTTTCATATTAGAATTTATATAGCAGGGCTTTCATTCTCAATCATAACAATCTCCTCATAATCATTGATATCTTTCAAGGTCATATTCATTCAGATAAAATTTGTACTAAACAAGAAAGCATAAAAGACATGATTAACTGAATCATAGCATAAATGGTTGGTTCACAACAACTCAATTGCTTGCTTAAGATAGAGGGAAATAGGTTTACTGACTCAACATATAAGTAAAAGATAAGGCCCTTCGCAGAGGGAAGCAGGGATTAAATCATGTGCTAGAGCTTTTCAAGTTTTGAAATCATATAAAGAGCATAAAAGTAAGATTTTGAGTGGTGTTTGTTGTTGTCAACGAATGGTAGTGGGTACTCTAACCCCCTTGCCAAACAGACCTTCCAAGAGCGGCTCCCATGGAGGACGTCATCTCTACCAGCAAGGTAGATCATCCCCCTTCTCTTTTGTTTACACATGTATTTTAGTTTTATTATGGATGACACTCCCCCAACCTTTGCTTTCACAAGCCATGGCTAACCGAATCCTCGGGTGCCTTCCAACATTCACATACCATGGAGGAGTGTCTATTGCAAAATTAAGTTGCTTACTGATAAATCAGGGCAAAACATGTGAAGAGAATTATTAATGAAAGTTATTAATTGGGGCTGGGAACCCCGTTGCCAGCTCTTATTGCAAAATTATTGGATAAGCGGATGCCACTAGTCCATTGGTGAAAGTCCGCCCAACAAGATTGAAAGATAAAACACCACATACTTCCTCATGAGCTATAAAACATTGACACAAATAAGGGGTAATATAGTTTGAATTATTTAAAGGTAGCACATGAAGTATTTACTTGGAGTGGCGCAAAATACCACATAGTAGGTAGTTATGGTGGACACAAATGGCATGGGTTTGGTTTAAGGTTATGGATGTATGAGAAGCATTCCCTCTCAATACAGGTTTTTGGCTAGCAAGGTTTGATAGCAAGCATAAAGGTTGAGGGAAACAAACAAATATACATGTGATAGAAACAATCATGCATCTTTCTCATAAGCACAAGCAATTTTAACTTCAGAATACTAAACTCATTAGCATAAAGATAATAGAGTAATATATCTACATGTATTTCCCTTTTCTATTTAAACATCAAGGTGTTGTTGCTATTGACCAATGCTAAGTTTGCCAAAACCAAATAGATTTACTTGATGCTCCCAAAGTGATACCAATACTAATGTCAAGAGTAATCATATAAAAGAAATTGCAAACTAAAATAAGGTGTGCAAAAAGTAAATGATAAGACTTCTCATTAATATTCCATAACGATAACTCACACCAACGGATACATAGATAACCAACTAAGAGAGATACTTCCACATTGCAAACTATTCCATATGATAACTTCCCTACTCATGATATGACACTACTTGATAGTAAAAGATAAAGGTAATGATGATGTGATACCGCGGCACTCCCCCAAGCTTGGAACAAACCAAGGGGATGCCAATACCGATGATGAATTACTCCTTCGGTGGTGATGGTGATGGATTCTTCTCGACAAGCTTCTTAACAAGTTCCTTTAAATCCTCAATCTCATAGGTGAGGTTGCGAATCAGCTCCGAGTTGTGCTCAACGCGGCTCATAATCATGTCAGGTGGCGAGTCCCAACTCCTAGAGTTGTTTCCCCATCCTTCAGCTTCAGATTTCATCTCTCCTGCAATGTTAGAACGATCTATATCCCAACCACTTGGCAACACTACCTTGGGGGTCCTTTCAGTTTGACGATCGTAGATTAGATTGCGGAAAGGGTGGTAATTGCTTGGAGAAGATGTCCTTGGAGCTAAGTAACGACGTGGAACTGCTCCTCCGGTAGCGATCCGTGCACTCCTCTTGGTGTTGGACGGATTTGATATCACGCCAATGCTTGCAATGGTGGCACGCGGGTGTACTCGCGGAATTTCCTCCACTTCTTCCTCATCCTCGCTCTCGACTTCTTCCTTCAATTCAGGGTCTTGAATATCTTCCTCCAAAGGTCCCTTGTCTTTGTTGTTGGAGACCATGGTGCTTCTAGATCAAAACAATATCTGGCAGAAAACAGCTCGAAACAAAACACGACGAGAAAACGATATACGGACCTCTGGAGATCCGGGGGATTATATAGCAAATATTTTTACGACAAAAGGAAGGTTCCAGGCCGAAAACGAGTGGAAACGGGACGCCGAGGGGCTGTCCCCATAGGGCGGCGCGGCCAGGGTGGGGCCCGCGCCGGCCTATGGTGACGGGCCCTCGCGCGTCTCCTCCACTCCGTTTCGATCCCGTAATTTTTCATATTTTCCAAAAACAGCAGAAATATTGTTCGGAAAGCTAAACGCGGACTTTTTATTACTAAAACTGTTACCTATTCAAAGTCGGACTCTGCAGAACTGTCAATTTGATCTTTGATGAAAGCTTCCGGAGTTATCACTTGAATAATATCAATATCTTCATTATAAGAATCTCCAGAAATATAATGCTTGAGTCTTTGTCCATTCACTACTTGTGTGGCGTTACCTTCCAAAGAGCTAATTTTTATTGCTCCTGAACGATATACCTCCTCAATAACATATGGTCCTTCCCATTTTGAGAGTAATTTTCCTGCAAAAAATCTGAGACGAGACCGATACAATAGAACTTTATCTCCAACATTAAATTCTCTTTTAATAATTCTTCTATCATGCCACTTCTTAACTTTCTCCTTAAAAAGTTTAGCATTTTCATAAGCTTCACTTCTCCATTCATCTAAAGAACTCAATTGTAGCAACCTTTTCTTACCGGCAAGTTTAAAATCTTTATTAAGTTCTCTTACAGCCCAATAAGCTTTGTGCTCTAATTCTAAAGGTAAATGACAAGCTTTTCCATAAACCATTTTATAAGGAGACATGCCCATAGGATTTTTATAAGCAGTTCTATAAGCCCACAATGCTTCCTTTAACTTACTAGCCCAATTCTTTCTAGATTTATTAACAGTCTTTCCCAAGATAGCTTTAATTTCTCTATTTGATAATTCTACTTGCCCACTAGTTTGAGGATGATAAGCTGAAGAAATTCTATGATTAATACCATATTTGGCAAGAGTTTTTCTAAAACCACCATGAATAAAATGAGAACCTCCATCAGTCATAATATATCTAGGTACTCCAAATCTAGGAAATATAACATCTACAAGCATTTTTATAGAGGTCTCACCATCAGCACTTTTTGTAGGTATAGCTTCTACCCATTTAGTAACATAATCAACAGCGACAAGTATATGAGTATTACCTTCTGAAGAAGGGAAAGGACCCATGAAGTCGAATCCCCAACAATCAAATGGTTCAATAACAAGAGTATAATTCATAGGCATTTCATTGCGTCTAGAGATATTACCAACTCTTTGACATTCATCACAAGATAAGATAAACTTCCTTGCATCCTTGAAAAGTGTTGGCCAATAAAAACCTGATTGTAGAACCTTTTGTGCGGTTCTATCTCCAGCGTGATGTCCTCCATAAACACTACCATGGCATTTACTCAATATCTCTTGTTGTTCATATTCTGGGACACATCTTCGCATAATACCATCCACTCCTTCTTTATATAAGTGTGGGTCATCCCAAAAATAATGCCTCAAATCATAAAAGAATTTCCTCCTTTGCTGAGCTGAAAAGGTTGGAGGCAAATACTTCGAAACAATAAAGTTAGCATAATCAGCATACCAAGGGCTCTCTCGCGAGCTCACCTTTATTACAGCCAATTGTTCATTTGGAAAACTATCATTAACAGGAACAGGATCATAAGTAATATTTTCCAATCTAGACAAATTATCAGCAACAGGATTATCAGCACCTTTCCTATCTACAATATGTAAATCAAATTCTTGCAAAAGAAGAACCCATCTAATAAGCCTCGGCTTAGCATCTTTCTTTTCCATAAGGTACCTAATTGCTGCATGATCAGTATGAATTGTGACTTTTGAATCAACAATATAGGGTCTAAACTTGTCACATGCAAAAACTACGGCTAATAACTCTTTTTCAGTTGTAGCATAATTTCTTTGAGCAGCATCTAGGGTTTTACTAGCATAATGAATAACATTCAATTTTTTATCTACTCGCTGTCCAAGAACAGCACCTACAGCAAAATCACTAGCATCACACATAATTTCAAAAGGCAAATTCCAATCAGGAGGTTCAACTATAGGAGCAGTTGTTAAGGCTTTCTTTAGAGTTTCAAAAGCTTCCTTACAATCATCATAAAAAACGAAAGGTACATCTTTTTGAAGAAGATTAGTAAGAGGCTTTGAAATTTTAGAGAAATCTTTAATAAACCTCCTATAAAAACCAGCATGACCAAGAATACTACGAATACCTTTAACATCCCTAGGATAGGGCATCTTCTCAATTGCTTCAACTTTAGCTCTATCAACTTCGATACCTCTCTCAGAAATTTTATGTCCCAATACAATTCCTTCATTAACCATAAAGTGGCATTTCTCCCAATTAAGAACAAGGTTAGTTTCTTCACATCTCTGCAAAACTTTATCAAGGTTTCACAAGCAATTATCAAAAGAATTCCCATAGACAGAAAAATCATCCATGAATACCTCAACAATCTTTTCACAAAAGCCATGAAAAATAGCAGACATGCATCTTTGAAAAGTAGCAGGAGCATTACACAAACCAAAAGGCATACGCCTATAAGCATAAGTTCCATAGGGACAAGTGAAAGTGGTTTTCTCTTGATCTTTAGCTCTAACAGCAATTTGTGAAAACCCAGAATATCCATCAAGAAAACAGAAATGAGTATTTTTAGACAACCTTTCTAACATTTGATCAATAAAAGGTAAAGGGTAATGATCTTTCTTAGTAACTTTATTCACTTTCCTAAAATCAATGCACATTCTATACCCTACAACTACTCTTTGAGGAATAAGCTCATCATTATCATTAGGCACAACAGTTATACCTCCTTTCTTAGGAACACAATGCACAGGACTAACCCATCTACTATCAGCAATAGGATATATAATACCTGCTTCAAGAAGTTTTAATACCTCATTTCTTACCACATCCTTCATCTTGGGAATTAGACGACGCTGATGTTCAACAACAGGTTTTGCACCATCTTCTATATTAATAGCATGTTGGCAAATAGCGGGAGAAATCCCCTTCAAATCATCAAGAGTATAGCCAATAGCTCCTCGGTGCTTCTTCAATATTTCCAATAACCTTTCTTCCTCGATATCTGAAAGCTTAGCACTAATAATAACAGGATATGTTTTCTTCTCATCAATATAAGCATACTTAAGATTATCAGGTAATGGTTTCAAATCAAATACAGGATCTTCCTTTGGTGGTGGTGTTACACCTAAATCTTCAACAGGTAAGTCATGTTTAAGAATAGGTTGACGAAGGAAAATTTCATCAAGCTCATCCCTTTCTTCCCTAAAAACTTCACTCTCACTATTCTCCAAATGTTGCTGCAAAGGATTACTAGGAGCAAGAGCAATAGATGCACACTGTTCAACTCTAAAATCTTCATTAGGCAAATCAGCTTTATAAGGAGTTTTGGCAAATTTAGAGAAGTTAAACTCATAAGATTCACCAGCAAATTTAGTAACAATTTTCTCTTTCTTGCAATCTATAATAGCTCCACATGTATTTAGAAAAGGTCTACCAAAAATAATAGGACAAAACTTACTAGCAGCAGAACCAAGTACCAAAAAGTCAGCAGGATATTTAATCTTACCACATAGAACTTCAACATCTCGAACAATACCAATGGGAGAGATAGTTTCTCTATTAGCTAGTCGAATAACCACATCAATATCTTCGAGTTCACAAGAACCAATTTCATGCATAATTTCCGTGTAGAGCTCATAAGGAATGGCACTAATACTTGCACCAATGTCGCATAAACCATAATAGCAATGATCACCAATTCGAACAGAGAGCACAGGAACACTGGCTTTCATAGACTTATTAGGATGCGAAACAATATTAGAAGCATCTTCACAAAAAATAATATGACCATCTTCCACATTTTCAGTAACAAGATCTTTAACTATTGCAACAGCAGGTTCAACTTTTATTTGTTCTTCAGGTTCTATAGGTTTCTTTGCACTTTTATTAACTACACTAGTTATAACAGAATACTCCTTCATTTTAGCAGGGAAAGGAGTTTTTTCAATATAAGCTTCAGGAAGAACATGATCAACAGTTTTAATTTCAATACATTTGCCTTTAGGCGAATCAACTTTATCTTTATATGGTTCATGATACTTATCAAAATTCTTCCTAGGCAATTCAAAATGAGAGGCAAAGGCTTTATAAATATTTGCAACAACTTGAGAGTCAAGACCATATGTAGCACTCATATTACGATATTCATCGGTATCCATAAAAGTTTCAATGCATTCATAATTATAATTTATACCTGACACTCTACCTTTGTCGTTCTCCCATCCTTCAGTATTTTCTTGGATTCGATCAAGAAGGTCCCATTTAAACTCTTCTTTATTGCGCGTGAATGATCCAGAACAAGAAGTATCCAGCAAGGTTTTATCTTGAAAAGACAGTCTTGCATAGAAATTATCAATAATAATATTACCAGGAAGCTCATGAATGGGGCATTTGAGCATTAAAGACTTCAATCTCCCCCACGCTTGGGCAATACTCTCTCCATCATGAGGCCAAAAATTATATATACGGTTGCGGTCTTTGTGAATTTCACTTGGAGGATAGAATTTAGAGTAAAATACAGGCACAATATCCTTCCAATCAAGAGAATGCCCATCCTTCAGCAGTTTATACCAATGCGCCGCTTTACCAGATAGCGACATAACAAATAATTTCTTCCTAACTTCATCCATTGAAATACCTGCACATTTGAATAACCCGCATAATTCATGTAAAAACAGTAAATGATCTCCAGGATGAACAGTTCCATCCCCTTCATAGCGGTTATCCACAACACGTTCAATAATTTTCATAGGTATTTTATATGGTATTACTTCCTCACCTGGCGCCTCATCCACTACCGTTGCAGTAGTAGTAGATTTCCCAAATAGAAATTCAAGGGAGGATCTCTCCATAATGACTTATAGTAGCAAGCAGAAACAAAATCAGCACGTACAGTAAAAGTTTCCTTACCAATTCCACTTACCAATAGCGCTTCACTCCCCGGCAACGGCGCCAGAAAATAGTCTTGATGACCCACAAGTATAGGGGGTGTATCGTAGTACTTTCGATAAATAAGAGTGTCGAACCCAACGAGGAGCAGAAGGTGTTGACAAGCAGTTTCGATGAAGGATTCACTGTAAATGCTCACAGACAAGTATTCAGGGGGTTTTAATATTGCAGATAAATAAAGTACAAGTAAATAAAATGCGAGAGAAATAATTGCAGCGAGTGGCCCAATCCTTTTTAGCACAAAGGACAAGCCGGTTTGTTTACTTATAATGACCAAACGTTCTTGAGGACACACGGGGATTTTAGTCTAGTGCTTTCGCTTCATACGGCTGATTAATCTTCATTGTTTTGATAAGTGTTGTGTGGGTGAACCTATGCTAATGCACCGCCCTTCCTAGGACTAATACATACTTGTGATTATACCCCTTGCAAGCATCCGCAAATACAAGAAAGTAATTAAGATAAATCTAACCACAGCCTTAAACTCTGAGATCCTGCTATCCCTCCTGCACCGATATACTAACGGGGGTTTAGGTTGCTGTCACTCCGGCAACCCCACAATTAGCAAACGAATACAAGATGCACTCCCCTAGGCCCATAAAGGTGAAGTATCATGTAGTCGACGTTCACATGACACCACTAGAAGAGTAACACCACAACTTAAATATCATAACATTGAATACTACTCAACAATAATTCACTACTAACATCCAGACTTCACCCATGTCCTCAAGAACTAAACGAACTACTCACGAGACATCATATGGAACATGATCAGAGGTGATATGATGATGAATAACAATCTGAACATAAACCTTGGTTCAATGGTTTCACTCAATAGCATCAATAACAAGTAGTAATCAACACCGGGAGAGTTTCCCCTATCAAACAATCAAGATCCAACCCGAATCGTTACAGCGGTGACGAGATGCAGCGGTGGAGATGGCGGTGTAGATGATGGAGATGATGGTGATGTCGATGGAGATGATGTCCAGCTCGATGACGATGGCGATGGCGTCGATTTCCCTCCGGGAGGGAATTTCCGGCGGATTCCTGCCCGCCGGAGAGCTCTTTCTCTCTCGTGTTTTTTCCGCCCGCAGGCGGCTCACAATTCTCCGTCACTCCCAGGTCTTAGGTTTTCGGGGCGAAGAAGTACGCGAAGGAGAGGCGGCCGAGGGGGCTATGGGCCCCTCCCACAAGGCGGCACGGCCAGGCCAGGGCCCGCGCCGGCCTATGGGGGGGCCATGGCGGCTCCTCCCGGCTCCCCCTTTTGCCTCTCTTCGTCTTCTGGAAAAATAGGAATTTTCGTGTAATTTCCGTAAATTGTTGATCTTCAGAAATATGGTCCTGACGGTGCTTTTTCCAGCAGAATCCTGACTCCGGTGAATAATTCTCCAATGATCACGAAACATGCAAAATAGATGAAATAACATAAGTATCATCTCTAAATATGAAATATATCAATGAATAACAGCAAATTATGATATAAAATAGTGATGCAAAATTGCTATGAGGGGGCTCCTGCCGGAAAATGTTCGAGTAGCCATTGTGAAGCTATGTGCATTCCTCAATGCAATCTCTCAGAAGGTAATCAATCCAGAAGTTCTACCACGGTTACAGAACGATGTGGTCCAATGTCTTGTCAGTTTCGAGTTGGTGTTCCCGCCATCCTTCTTCAATATTATGACGCACCTCCTGGTTCACCTAGTCGAAGAGATTTCCATTCTCGGTCCTGTATTTCTACACAATATGTTCCCCTTCGAGAGGTTCATGGGAGTATTAAAGAAATATGTTCGTAACCGTGCTAGGCCAGAAGGAAGCATCGCCAAGGGCTATGGAAATGAGGAGGTAATTGAGTTTTGTGTTGACTTTGTTCCTGACCTTAAGCCGATTGGTCTTCCTCGATCGCGGCACGAGGGGAGACTAAGTGGAAAAGGCACGATCGGAAGGAAATCAACGATATGTATGGACGGCCATTCTCTGACTGAAGCACACCACACAGTTCTGACCAATTCCAGCTTGGTGGCTCCGTACTTTGAGAAACACAAGAATATTTTACGCTCGGACAACCCGGGGAAGCCTGAATCCTGGATTAGGAAGGCCCACATGGAGACTTTCGGCAGTTGGTTGAGAAAACATTTAATGAGTGACAATGTTGTTGTAGATCAGCTGTACATGTTGGCCAAGACACCATCTTCGACTATAACGACTTTCCAAGGGTACGAGATAAATGGGAATACATTTTACACGATCGCCCAAGATAAAAAGAGCACCAACCAAAACAGTGGTGTCCGCTTTGATGCAGCAACCGAGAATGGGCAAAAGGTCACATATTATGGTTACATAGAGGAGATATGGGAACTTGACTATGGACCCTCCTTTAAGGTCCCTTTGTTCCGGTGCAAATGGTTCAAGCTAACAGGAGGTGGGGTAAAGGTGGACCAGCAATACGGAATGACAATGGTGGATTTCAACAATCTTGGTTACCTTGACGAACCATTCGTCCTAGCGAAAGATGTCGCTCAGGTTTTCTATGTCAAGGACATGAGTAGCAAACCGAGGAAACGGAAAGATAAGAAAACGATCAGTACATCATGCGATGATCCAAAGCGCCACATTGTTCTTTCAGGGAAAAGAAACATCGTGGGAGTGGAGGACAAGACAGACATGTCAGAAGATTATAATATGTTTGGTGAAATTCCGCCCTTCAAAGTGAACACCGACCCAAGCATTAAGTTAAATGATGAGGATGCTCCATGGATACGGCCCAATCGTAAGCAAGCAGGGACACAAGGGAAGAAATGATGTGTAATAATTTATTGTACCAAACTTTGTTGAATGGATCACGTGAATTATATTATCCGTGATGTGTTTTCGTGTCCATTTTCGAATGATTCGATTGATTCGAGATAGCACTGATGATACATGAAATTTGGAGTGATTTAGTCATACTCCTGCCTAGGCGTATAATATGCATACTCGTAGTCTTCATAGCCGCCGCCGTTGTACTGGTAGTCGTCGCCTTCTAAGTTGCCGGCGTCGTCGTCGCTGCTGTCGTCGCTGTCGTCGGGCGGCGCTCGTGGCTCGAACTGAGGGTAGCGCAGGCGGGGGATATCGCCGGCCGTGATGTAGTCCATGACGCTCTGCAGAGTCCGGCCGTACCACCATAGCCGACGGCCGGCCTCGTGGAAGTTCCCAGGAGGCAGACCGTCCTCCTCATACCTGGCGAGCGCCCTCTCACGCCGATTGATGAAGAAGGCGTCCCAAGTATGCTGGTTATCGGGATGCCAGCGGGGATTCATCCGCTGCTCCGGCGTGAGGTCGAGGTAGTAGTGGTTCGTGATGGCTGCCCGGCGCGCAGTACCCTGAGGGAGGGGAGGGACCGGCACGCCGCCGGCGCTTAGGCTCCAGCCGGCGGGGACGCGGTAGCCCGGTGGGCAAGGGTAGTTCGAGGCGCAAAGCTCCTCCACCTGCTGGTAGGTTAGAGTGGGTGCGGTGGAAGCCATGAGAGAGTGATGAGAGATTGTAGAGATGTGATAATGCTGGCCAAGCCGGGCTACATATATGTAGTGAGAAATGGCGGGAAAAATGGGAGCGGGAAGACAGGAGGCGGGAAGAAAGTGGCGGGAAGAAAGAGGCGGGAAGAAAGAGGCGGGAAGAAATTGGCGGGAAGAAAGAGGCGGGAAGACAGGAAGAAATGGCGGGAAGAAGAGGAATGAGCGGGAAGAGGGGGAAGACAGAGGGGGAAGAGGGGGCCGGAAAGACAGAGGCGGAAGAGGAAGATTTTGGCCGGAAAGAACTGGTGGGAAGAGGGAGGCGGATAGATTTTTAAGTGAATTAGTTGTATTTTTTTGAATTTTTTGATATATTATTTGTATTTTTAACATATTGAAATGAATTAGTTTTATTTTTCTGATTTTTTTGATATATAATTTGTATTTTTAAGATTTTGAAATGAATTAGTTTTATTTTTCTGAATTTTTTGATATATTATTTGTATTTTTAACATATTGAAATGAATTAGTTTTATTTTTCTGAATTTTTTGATATATTATTTGTATTTTTAACATATTGAAATGAATTAGTTTTATTTTTCTGATTTTTTTGATATATAATTTGTATTTTTAAGATTTTGAAATGAATTAGTTTTATTTTTCTGAATTTTTTGATATATTATTTGTATTTTTCACATTTAGAAATGAATTAGTTTTATTTTTCTGAATTTTTTGATATATTATTTGTATTTTTCACATTTTAGAATCAAAAGAATTTGGAAAATAACCTTTAGTCGCGGTTGGCCTAGCCAACCGCGACTAAAGGGTCCTTCGGCGGGAACGAAATTTCCAAAATTTGGTCGCGGTTGGTATCACCAACCGCGACTAGTTGTTCTTTAGTCGCTTGGTGATACCAACCGCGACCAAAGGTCGTTTTATAAATAGGCGCGCGCCCGCCCGGCGGTTTCACTTCGTGTTCTTCGCATTCGCAGACGCGTGCCGATCGACTTCTCCTCGCAGACTACGCTCGCTGCCGCGCGCGCGCCCGCCGACGAACCTGCTCGACGAACACCGCGCGACGAACCGGCGGCTCTCCTCCGCCGCCGAAGTCGCGACAAATTCGCGATGATTTAACAACTGACGGTCCTCAGGCCGACACCCGTCATACACACATACAAACTTCGCGAGAATCGCCGCCCGGGCGGCCCGCGCGCTCGTACGAGAGCCCGGCCTTCGATCGCCGGAGCGGCCGCGCCGCCGGTGCCGCCCGCCGCGCGTGAGAGGGCAGAGGAGAGGAGCCGGCGGCCCCCTGCCTCGCTTTTTTTCTTTCGTTTTAGTTTTTTTGTTCTTGTTAATTTTGAAATTAAAAATAACTAAAATTTGAGTTAAAAGTTTGTAAAAAAAGAACTACAATTTGACTTAAAAAAACAAATAATTGAGACTTAAAATTTTGTCTCAAAAAGAACTACAATTTGACTTAAAAAGATTGTGTAAAAACTAAAATTTGACTTAAAAAAACTACTAATTGACTTAAAAAAATTTGTCTCAAAAAGAACTACAATTTGACTTAAAAATATAGTGGAAAAAAACTAAAATTTGACTTTAAAAAACTACTAATTGACTTAAAAATTTTGTCTTAAAAAGAACTACAATTTGACTTAAAAAGATTGTGGAAAAAAAACTAAAATTTGACTTAGAAAAACTGGGTCACGCGCCCCACCGCCCTTTCGCCACTGCCACCACCGCCCTTTCGCCACCGCCACCACCTCCCTTTCGCCACAGCCGCCCTTTCGCCACCGCCACCGGTCTCTCGGTCACGCGGTCACTGCGAGGCGGTCGATCGTCCGCATATACACATCTAATACACGCGTCCCCCCTCTCGCCTCCCTCGTCGCCCTCTCTCTTTATATGTAGAAGAGATGTGATAATGCTGGCATATACACAATTAATTAGTTTTTACTACATGTTTTCAGGACTGACATATGGCGGACGATAGAGCTGACCCGATTATGGAGAACTATGATCAAGAAGCTGAAGAACATTTATTTGGCATCATAAAAGGCGATATTCCTTATGTGCCGACCGAACAAGATGAAGAGGATATTTCTTCTTATCTGAATCTTGACGGTCAAGATGAAGGCCGTCAGCAAGATGATGGGGAAGAAACGTCGATAAACGACGATCTTCAATTGCAAGTAGCAACCAGCTCCGGCGCCGAGGTATATATATACATTTTGCCTCTGGTGATACAAACTTACTGATTTGAATAAATATGTGTGTACTAACACGCGCGACTCTCTTTCTTATTTAAGCCCTCGGCCGGATCTTCCAAGGCGGCGAGGCCCTGGTCCCTCGACGTCGTCCCGCAAATGCTCCGGCACACGACCTGGCGGCTGCAAGGGCGTGCCACCTGACCTATACCTGGCCAGGAAGGTGTGGATTGCTTCGATTAGTTCCCTGCATGGCAGACACGTAAACATTAAATACGAGCCCTATCGGCTCTCAGGTTGCCCTGCGGATCGGCTCAAAGAGCCGATCGCCCCATGGTTCATGTTGGATTTTCAATGACATGGGGATCCTGCTTGATCACAACAAAGCTAAACCAATCTACGACAGTTTAGGGTTTTCACCGTATGATCGGAACATCCTACACGTAGTTGAGCCTAATAGACACGAAAGATAATGGAAAACTAACCCTAAAAGAGGCCTAAAAACCAACATTACGTTAATTCCCGGAACATCCCTCTTAGGACTAACAAACCATACCTAACGCACTACCGGATCGTTCAACCCGTTTGCAAGGCCTAACCATACGGATATTAAACTAATCCTTGAAGAACAAGGAGCAACTATAACAGATCGGATCTACTAAGTAACGAACAAGCAAGATGCTGCCCTTACACCTGGATAGGTGTAAGGGCAGCTAGATATTGAGGGACGGCATAGCTAAGCAGATATGCGTAAGAAAAGCATCTATGCAAGCCCCAAAACATCTACGATAAATAGTGCTACTCGCCATCAACAACGCTTCAGTACACGACAAAGGTAAACGAATAAACGTTGTGCTGCCTAGATCGCAAGATGCGATCTAGGCAGCATGGTGCTTACCCGGGAGAAACCCTCGAAAGAAGGGGTGGCGATGCGCCTGATTTGTGTTTGTTGTGAACATGATTGTCCTCCTTTTCCGATAACCCTAGATACATATTTATAGTCCAAGGGACTTTCTAATTTGGACGTGCACCTAACCGTGCACGGGTCAAACTCTATCTTTTAATCTAAACTACGATGCGATCTACTATATTACAGATACATAGGCAATTAAGCCCAAACTCTTCGCGCAAGGCCGCTTCAAAGATGCTCCACGTGTATATCTTTTAAGCCCATCTTCACTTACGGCCCATCTCCTGATTTGGCCAAAATCCGGTGATAACACATGCCCCCCTGGTTTTGGTAATGATAATTTCAAAACCATCTGTTTTTTCTTCGAGGGGTCATGTCGTGCAGAGCAGAACCGTCGCAGTATGCTTCATCATGACACCTTGCCGTCTCAACTTCTCTGCACGATTTGACTGTTTTGGCACCTCATCCTCGAAAACTGCTCAAGCATTAAATCTCTGCTATATCCCCTTTCATTTAGCCACTTCTTGCAGTTCCCGTCTTCGTCCCTTTCCATTAGCACTCCAAAAGCCCTCCTCTGCCACCATGTCTTCCTTCTTCCTCCTCTTCTTCGTCAAGCCTCTCGTCCAGTCCTCCCCCTCCGAGCCGACGCCGGAGTGGGACCCACAGGAGGCCCACGCGGCCAACATCCGTCGTGCCATAGCCGACGGGAATGAGCCGAGCCACGACTTCTCCGTCTGGTCGGAGGACGACAAGTCCTCAACCGACGGGGAGAGCGACCTCCGCTTCCTCGCGACGGGGAAGGAGGAGAGCGACGACGATCGCTTCTCCTGGGCGACTTCACCTCCTCCGAGGAGGTGAAGGAGGAAGAAGAGGAGGAGGACGACGCCTCCTCCGACGAGCCGCCGGCCAGCGCCTCGCCCTTGGCCGGGCAACCTTAGCGACTTCAACAGCGACGACGACGACAGCGACGAATGAAGACGAGGACAATGAAGGTCCTCCCGGTGGTCGCGGCAGCAGCGACGACGAGCCCGCCGATAGCGGCGGCGATGGCGATGACGAGGGCAGCACTGGTCCGTAGATAGGCTTTAGATTAGGACCAGTAGCAGTAGACGGGGCCATGTACCCCCTAGTTCCTTCTTTTGAGAGCAATCAGCTCTTTGTGTAAGAAATCTTGCCATTAATGAAAAATTTCCTTCAACTTGATCTTGCCGATTCCTTTTATGCTATTTTAGCCGATTTCTCCTCGCACTGCTTTTGCCGATTGTTACCTTGATCGAGGCTCAATGAGCCGATGGCAATGCATCAGCCTTTTATAACGAATTGCAAGACAGGTCGACCTAGTCATCCCCTCAGATGGTAACTTGCAATCCTTGAAATTCAGATCCAAACTTCCAATCGAACAGGTCCAGCACACAGCCTTGAGACCCCTAGATCTTTGGACTTCAAAATCATCCGATCGTGATGTTTGACCTGACGGCAAAATTCCTGAATTAACGCCTCCAGGAAAGCTTCTAGGACCATAGCTGAAACAACTTGACGTTGAAGCTGATACACCTGCATAACAGGTACCATTTGCTCACAACTTTCCTTGTGATATTCTGTTCCTTTGCAGCAACAAACTGGTCCAGAGCCTATCAATGATAATGGCTCCCTCTTCAAACTCCTCCTCAATTATAGCGGTTAACCACCGTTTTATAACAATTGTGGTGCAGAGCTAGCCGATTTTAACCAAAATCGGCTCCCAAGAGCAAAGGATCATCAGGGGCAGCTGCCCCCCGAGCCTCAGTCAAGGCGAGGACGGTAGCGAAGTAGATGGCTGCCAGGACAACTTTGAAGGGAAAACACCCCTCTAGTCTTTGGTTATCCTATTAAGTCCAGTAATCCTGCTCTTGTAGACTTCCCCCGAAGATGATATCATCAAGGACATGCAATCCTGCTGACGAAGCTCCAACTTGGACACCTCCGGGTACACCACCACGTAGAACTAGCCAGATGTGTCACCATCGGCTTCCAAGAACAGGCCAAGCCTCAACTCCCATCAAAACAAGATAGGAAAGCTTATGCACCAGGAGTCGATGTACCACGAGGGCTCAGCAGGACCAGCAAATCCCTTCTTTGAACCAAGAAGCTTCTCATGCAATGGCTCTTTAACTCCTCCTGGCTCAATTCTTGTGCTTTGCTGCTTAGATCGGCTCACCATCCTTGACGATGACTCTGCAGTTGAAGCCCTGGCCAATCGTGACGTTGCCTGTCTTCGAGTCATTTTCCTTCACTGAGGCCTGATCAAGTGGCAGCTTAAACCCTGCCATTCTAAAGTCGATGTCCGAGCATCGGCTGTGCTGAATTTTTTTGTATTTTCGATTTTTTTATTGGCGATTCATGAATCATACTTCGTGGTTGTACCTTCTCCGTGTGTATGCCCCCCGAGCCGAATCCTTCAAGTGATTGAAGATATCGGCTTTTCAGCCAATTCAAGCTTGTCTCGCCACTCACCATGCGAAATAGCACATCAGTAAACATGGGTGGTGGGAATAGTTTTAGCCGATTGCTAGAATCGGCTCCCCTTGCAGTTGGTGATCCAACTTATTTGCTGATAAATGTTGGCCATGGCTTATCCCCAGGACCAATGTCGATCTCTTCTAGTCCATCAGCTGCTGTAAACCCATATCTCAGCTTTCCATTGCCTGCCAAATCAATGATGAACACAGGCAGAAGGTAGGTTGAGGCTAATTGTGGCCGATTGCTAGAATCGGCCTCCTTTTCCATTGCAATGTTGAACGTGGGTTTACAACTTCTTGGCTCCCTGCTATGACAACGTGGCATGTTTGAAGTGAGATCCTTGTTTCTTATTTTTTGGGGCCGATCGCAGGGATCGGCCTTGCCACGTACGTCCATAGACTTGGATCTTGCTACTCTGTCAGGCCAGTGGATAAGACTAGCCTCACCCCGTTTTTTGTAGCTTCGATGCGCTCACAGCCGTCCAGATTGATTCCAGAGAGCGGCTCTTGGTCGTTTGCTTCCCAGATGTTCATGGCAGCCAAAGAGATATCGACTGAATCATCTGCATGAACAACCTCCACTTCATCTCCATCCCATTGTATGATGCACTGATGCATTGTGGATGGAATGCAGCAGTTAGCATGGATCCAATCCCTTCCTAGCAGAACAGCATAAGTGCTCTTGCTGTCGACGATGAAGAAGGACGTGGGGATGGTCTTTCGGCCGACAGTTAAGTCCACGTTCAGAACACCCTTGGCTTCTGACGGTTGGCCGTTGAAATCGCTTAGTGTGACGTTGGTCTTGATCAGATCTTCAGTAGAACGTCCCAAACGTCGTAACATGGAGTACGGCATTATGTTGACTGCTGCTCCCGTGTCAACCAACATCTTGCTGATAGGCTGCCCGTTGATATAACCCTTCAGGTATAGGGCCTTCAGATGCCTATAGCTCCTTTCTCGTGGCTTCTCAAAGATAACTGGCCGTGGCCCGCAATCAAACTGTGCCACTGATACTTCCTCGTCTTTTGGAGCACAAAACTCTGACGGGAGAACGAACACCATGTTTGTATCAGCCGATGTCCCTGCATCGGCTTTCTTCTGCTTGGGTCGCCACACTTTCTTCGGTGGGCGAGCTTCTGTCTCCAGTGTTTGCTGAATTTTCACGGCCAGATCGGGCCGTGCTTTCCTCAACGTGTACAGGTACTGCGCCTCGGCTTCTTCCAAGTTTCTGAGCCGTTGCACTCTGCGCTTTTGGGAGTGGCTGAGTCCATCAGGACACCACCTTGGTCGGTGATATCTATCTTCTTCTTCTGACTCTTCAAAGTCTTCATCTTGGGATGACTCAGCTCGTTTGTTCTGAGGTGGGAGAGGTCCTAGACGCTTGAACACTGAAACTTCGTTTGTTCCCTTCCTCTTCTGTTACATTCTGGGCAGTTCTCGATTGTAGGCAATCGGCTCATTCCTGAGTCCCAGCAGTGTTTGAAGAAAGGACAATTCCAATGTCTGTCCACGTCCTCTTGCTCCCTTGACCTCCCTCTGGCGTGACGCTCATACCCTTCGTATCGACGGTATTTCCTGTTGTCTGCATCAGACCGACGATATCTATCATCATCTACGTCGTAGCGCCGACGTCGGTCGTATTGCTGTTCATATTTGTTAAGGAGGTGCGCGGAAAGTGGTCGTTGATACCGCACGCTGATCACCTCTTCCTCAGTCAAATACCGTCTGTCATCATGCTGGGGCCGGTTGATACGTCTCCAACGTATCGATAATTTCTTATGTTCCATGCTACTTTATTGATGATACCTACATGTTTTATGCACATTTTATGTCATATTTATGCATTTTCTGGAACTAACCTATTAACAAGATGCCGAAGTGCGCTCTGTTTTCTGCTGTTTTTGGTTTCAGAAATCCTAGTAACGAAATATTCTCGGAATTGGACGAAATCAACGCCCAGGTTCCTATTTTTCCCGGAAGCTTCCAGATCACCGAAGAGGGGCCAGAGATGGGCAGGGGGGCCCACACCACACCTGGGCGCGGGCCCAGGCCTGGCCGCGCCACCTGGTGGTGAGGGCACCCTGGTGCCCTCCGAGGCTCCCCTTCGCCTATTTAAAGGTCCTGACCTAAAAACCCTTACGGCAGCCACGGTACGCGAAACCTTCCAGCCGCCGCCATCGCGAAGCCAAGATAGGGACAGGAGTCTCTGTTCCGGCACCCTGAGCGGGGAAGTGCCCGGAAGGCTTCTCCATCGACACCGCTGCCATCTCCACCGCCATCTTCATCACCGCTGTTGTTCCCATGAAGAGGGAGTAGTTCTCCATCGAGGCTCGGGGCTGTACCGGTAGCTATGTGGTTCATCTCTCTCCTATGTACTTCAATACAATAATCTCATGAGCTGCCTTACATGATTGAGATTCATATGATGATGCTTGTAATCTAGATGTCATTATGCTAGTCAAGTGAGTTTTACTTATGTGATCTCCGGAGACTCCTTGTCCCACGTGTGTAAAGGTGACAGTGTGTGCACCGTGTGGGTCTCTTAGGCTATATTTCACAGAATACTTATTCACTGTTATGAATGGCGTAGTGAAGTGCTTATTTATATCTCTTTATGATTGCAATGTATTTTGTATCACAATTTATCTATGTGCTACTCTAGTAATGTTATTAAAGTAGTTTTATTCCTCCTGCACGGTGTAATGGTGACAGTGTGTGCACTCGTGTTAGTACTTGGTTTATGCTATGATCATGATCTCTTGTAGATTGCGAAGTTAACTATTGCTATGATAGTATTGATGTGTATTATTCCTCCTACATAAGCATGAAGGTGACAGTGTGCATGCTATGTTAGTACTTGGTTTAGTCGAATTGATCTTTCATGCACTCTAAGGTTATTTAAATATGAACATTGAATTGTGGAGCTTGTTAACTCCGGCATTGAGGGTTCGTGTAATCCTACGCAATGTGTTCATCATCCAACAAGAGAGTGTAGAGTATGCATTTATCTATTCTGTTATGTGATCAATGTTGAGAGTGTCCACTAGTGAAAGTCTAATCCCTAGGCCTTGTTCCTAAATACGCTATCGCTGTTTGTTACTGTTTTACTGAGTTACTACTGCTGCGTTACTACTGCTTGTTTACTTCCTACAATATTACTACCATCAACTGCACGCCAGCAAGCTATTTTCTGGCGCCGTACTACTGCTCATATTCATTCATACCACTTGTATTTCACTATCTCTTCGTCGAACTAGTACACCTATTAGGTGTGTTGGGGACACAAGAGACTTCTTGCTTTGTGGTTGCAGGGTTGCATGAGAGGGATATCTTTGACCTCTTCCTCCCTGAGTTCGATAAACCTTGGGTAATCCACTTAAGGGAAACTTGCTGCTGTTCTACAAACCTCTGCTCTTGGAGGCCCAACACTGTCTACAAGAATAGAAGCACCCGTAGACATCAAGCACTTTTCTGGCGCCGTTGCCGGGAGATCAAGACACGCTGCAAGGGGAGTCTCCACTTCTCAATCTCTTTACTTTGTTTTTGTCTTGCTTTATTTTATTTACTACTTTGTTTGCTGCACTAAATCAAAACACAAAAAAATTAGTTGCTAGTTTTACTTTATTTACTGTCTTGCTCTCTATATCGAAAACACAAAAAAATTTAGTTACTTGTCTTTACTTTGTTTGCCTAGTTTACTTTTTGCTTATTACATCATGTTTCCTTTTAATTTTACCACAAAAGACATACCGGTAGGACGTGGGTCCATAGTTGGGAGAAATAATATAGAAGAATTTTTCAATCATGTTAGTATTACTGAAGATTTTGAAGATAGACACTTGGTAGAACTTGCACCTACCTATGAAATTGCTGCTGCTGCTTTAGTTCGCATGTTGGAAACTAAATTTGTTAATCTCAATCCTATAATCCAACACATGTTTCTTACACTTGGTGATATGGAAGAAGGGGAAAAGAAAGATTTTGTTCTAGAAACTCTTCTTAGAGAATTTGGTGGTCTAGCAAGAGAGGCTAGAAAGGTTTTTGCTAAATTTAATATGCTAGGTTCTCATACCAATTTTATTGGTCTCCTTGAAAAAATGGACATGGATAGAATAAGGTACACTAATAACATTAATGATGGTGGGGAAATCAAAGCACCAATACCATGTAAACTCCTAGCTATGAATGATGCACTAGAAAATAACTATGCTTGGCTTGTTCCTGAAAATTTGTTCGATGAGAGTAGCAAGCCTAAGACTAATGAAAAGGGAGACGCTAAAACTTATATATCAAATATACTATGCTTGGTTGAGAAAACTCCCAACACCCCTGGTAATGATGTTGATGCTTCTACTCTTGATGTTACTTGATTTGCACTTTCTGCGCCTAGCTGAAAGGCGTTAAAGAAAAGCGCTTATGGGAGACAACCCATGTTTTTACTACAGCAATTTTTTGTTTTGTTGAGTCTTGGAAGTTGTTTACTACTGTAGCAACCTCTCCTTATCATGTTTTTGTGCCAAGTAAAGTTTCTATGTCAAAGTTGATGTTATATTTGGGATCGCTGCGCAGAACAGCATTGCTGTCTGTCACGAATCTGGGCACAGTTCTCTGTAGAAAATTCGAAAAAATCTGCCAATTTACGAGCGTGATCCTCAGATATGTACGCAACTTTCATTAGTTCTGAGTTTTTCCATTTGAGCAAGTCTGGTGCCAGCTTTAAATTCGTCTTTACGGACTGTTCTGTTTTTGACAGATTCTGCCTTTTATTTCGCATTGCCTCTTTTGCTATGTTGGATTTATTTCTTTGATCCATTAATGTCCAGTAGCTTTATGCAATGTCCAGAAGTGTAAAGAATGATTGTGTCACCTCTGAATGTGTGAATTATTAATTGTGCACTAACCCTCTAATGAGTTTGCTTGAAGTTTGGTGTGAAGGAAGTTTTCAAGGGTCAAGAGAGGAGTATGATATACTATGATCAAGAGGAGTGAAAGCTCTAAGCTTGGGGATGCCCCCGTGGTTCACCCCTGCATATTTTAAGAAGACTCAAGCGTCTAAGCTTGGGGATGCCCAAGGCATCCCCTTCTTCATCGACAACATCATCAGGTTCCTCCCCTGAAACTATATTTTTATTCAATCACATCTTGTGTTCTTTACTTGGAGCGTCGGTTTGTTTTTGTTTTTGTTTTTGTTTGAATAAAATGGATCCTAGCATTCACTTTGTGGGAGAGAGACACGCTCCGCTGTTGCATATGGACACATATGTCCTTAGGCTTTACTCATAATGTTCAAGGCGAAGTTTCTTCTTCGTTAAATTGTTATATGATTGGAATTGGAAAATGCTACATGTAGTAATTCTAAAATGTCTTGGATAATGTGATACTTTGCAATTGTTGTGCTCATGTTTAAGCTCTTGCATCATATACTTTGCACCCATTAATGAAGAAATACATAGAGCTTGCTAAAATTTGATTTGCATATTTGGTCTCTCTAAGGTCTAGATAATATCTAGTATTGAGTTTTGAACAACAAGGAAGACGGTGTAGAGTCTTATAATGTTTACAATATGTCTTTTATGTGAGTTTTGCTGCACCGGTTCATCCTTGAGTTTGCTTCAAATAACCTTGCTAGCCTAAACCTTGTATCGAGAGGGAATACTTCTCATGCATCCAAAATCCTTGAGCCAACTACTATGCCATTTGTGTCCACCATACCTACCTACTACATGGTATTTCTCCGCCATTCCAAAGTAAATTGCTTGAGTGCTACCTTTAAAATTCCATCATTCACCTTTGCAATATATAGCTCATGGGACAAAATAGCCTTAAAACTATCGTAGTATTGAATATGTACTTATGCACTTTATCTTTTATTAAGTTGCTTGTTGTGCGATAACCATGCTTCTGGGGAACGCCATCAACTATTGTTGAATATCATGTGAGTTGCTATGCATGTCCGTCTTGTCTGAAGGATCTATCATTTTAGTGGTTGGAGCATGCAAAATTGTTAGAGAAGAACATTGGGCCGCTAACTAAAGCCATGAATCATGGTTGAAGTTTCAGTTTTGGACATATATCCTCAATCTCATATGAGAATAATAATCATTGCTACATGCTTATGCATTTAAGAGGAGTCCATTATCTGTTGTCCATGTTGTCCCGGTATGGATGTCTAAGTTGAGAATAATCAAAAGCGAGAAATCCAAAATGCGAGCATTCTCCTTAGACCTTTGTACAGGCGGCATGGAGGTACCCCTTTGTGACACTTGGTTGAAACATGGCATGCAAAGATCCGGTAGTCCAAGCTAAGTAGGACGAGGTGCGGGCACTATTAGTATACTATGCATGAGGCTTGAAACTTGTAAGATATAATTTACATAACTCATATGCTTTATTACTACCGTTGACAAAATTGTTTCATGTTTTCAAAATAAAAGCTCTAGCACAAATACAACAATCGATGCTTTCCTCTTTGAAGGACCATTCTTTTACTTTTATTGTTGAGTCAGTTTACCTATCTCCCTCCACCTTAAGAAGCAAACACTTGTGTGAACTGTGCATTGATTCCTACATACTTGCATATTGCACTTGTTATATTACTTTATGTTGACAATATCCATGAGATATACATGTTATAAGTTGAAAGCAACCGCTGAAACTTAATCTTCCTTTGTGTTGTTTCAACACCTTTACTTTGATTTATTGCTTTATGAGTTAACTCTTATGCAAGACTTATTGATGCTTGTCTTGAAGTACTATTCATGAAAAGTCTTTGTTATATGATTCACTTGTTTACTCATGTCATTACCTTTGTTTTGATCGCTGCATTCATTACATATGTTTACAAATAGTATGATCAAGATTATGATGGCATGTCACTTCAGAAATTATCTTTGTTATCGTTTTACCTGCTCGGGACGAGCAGAACTAAGCTTGGGGATGCTGATACGTCTCCAACGTATCGATAATTTCTTATGTTCCATGCCACTTTATTGATGATACCTACATGTTTTATGCACATTATATGTCATATTTGTGCATTTTCTGGAACTAACTTATTAACAAGATGCCGAAGAGCCACTGTTGTTTCTGCTGTTTTTGGTTTCAGAAATCCTAGTAAGGAAATATTCTCGGAATTGGACGAAATCTTCGCCGGTCCTATTTTTGCACGAAGCTTCCAGAAGACCGAAGAGATAACGAAGTGGGGCCACGAGGCAGCAGGGATAGGCGGCGGCCAGGCCCTGGCCGCGCCGCCTGCCCTGGCCCCCTGTGGCCCCCGCGTTGCCCTTCCGCCTACTTAAAGTCTCCGTGACGAAACCCCCAGTACGAGAGCCACGATACGGAAAACCTTCCAGAGACGCGCGCCGCGAATCCCATCTCGGGGGATTCAGGAGATCGCCTCCGGCACCCTGCCGGAGAGGGGATTCATCTCCGGAGGACTCTACACCGCCATGGTCGCCTCCGGAGTGATGAGTGAGTAGTTCACCCCTGGACCATGGGTCCATAGCAGTAGCTAGATGGTCGTCTTCTCCTTGTTGTGCTTCATCGTTGGATCTTGTGAGCTGCCTAACATGATCAAGATCATCTATATGTAATTCTATATGTTGTGTTTGTCGGGATCCGATGGATAGAGAATACTATGTTATGGTGATTATCAATCTATTGTTTATGTGTTGTTTATGATCTTGCATGCTCTCCGTTATTAGTAGAGGCTCTGGCCAAGTTTGTACTCTTAACTCCAAGAGGGAGTATTTATGCTCGATAGTGGGTTCATGCCTTCATTGACACCTGGGACAGTGACAGAAAGTTCTAAGGTTGTGATGTGTTGTTGCCACTAGGGATAAAACATTGATTCTATGTCTAAGGATGTAGTTGTCGATTACATTACGCACCATACTTAATGCAATTGTCTGTTGCTTGCAACTTAATACTGAATGGGGTTCGGATGATAACCTGAAGGTGGACTTTTTAGGCATAGATGCAGTTGGATGGCGGTCTATGTACTTTGTCGTAATGCCCGGATTAAATCTCACTATATTTATCATATCATGTATATGCATTGTTATGCCTTTCTCTATTTGTCAATTGCCCGACTGTAATTTGTTCACCCAACATGCTTTTATCTTATGGGAGAGACACCTCTAGTGAACCTGGACCCCGGTCCTATTCTTTACATAGCATACAATCTACTGCAATACTTGTTTACTGTTTTCTTTGCAAACATCTTCCACTCGATACGCTTAATCCTTTGTTACAGCAAGCCGGTGAGATTGACAACCTCACTGTTTCGTTGGGGCAAAGTACTTTGGTTTTGTTGTGCAGATTCCACGTTGGCGCGGAATCCCTGGTGTTGCGCCGCATCACATTTCGCGACCATCAACCTTCAACGTGCTTCTTGGCTCTACTGGTTCGATTAAACCTTGGTTTCTTTCTGAGGGAAAACTTGCTACTGTGCGCATCATACCTTCCTCTTGGGGTTCCCAACGAACGTGTGAGTTACACGCCATCAAGCTCTTTTTCTTGGCGCCGTTGCCGGGGACACAAGATCCAGAAAAGTGCTTGATGTCTACGGGTGCTTCTATTCTTGTAGACAGTGTTGGGCCTCCAAGAGCAGAGGTTTGTAGAACAGCAGCAAGTTTCCCTTAAGTGGATTACCCAAGGTTTATCGAACTCAGGGAGGAAGAGGTCAAAGATATCCCTCTCATGCAACCCTGCAACCACAAAGCAAGAAGTCTCTTGTGTCCCCAACACACCTAATAGGTGTACTAGTTCGGCGAAGAGATAGTGAAATACAAGTGGTATGAATGAATATGAGCAGTAGTACGGCGCCGAAAATAGCTGGCGTGCAGTTGATGGTAGTAATATTGTAGGAAGTAAACAAGCGTAGTAACGCAGCAGTAGTAACTCAGTAAAACAGTAACAAGCAGCGATAGCAGTATTTAGGAACAAGGCCTAGGGATTAGACTTTCACTAGTGGACACTCTCAACATTGATCACATAACAGAATAGATAAATGCATACTCTACACTCTCTTGTTGGATGATGAACACATTGCGTAGGATTACACGAACCCTCAATGCCGGAGTTAACAAGCTCCACAATTCAATGTTCATATTTAAATAACCTTAGAGTGCATGAAAGATCAATTCGACTAAACCAAGTACTAACATAGCATGCACACTGTCACCTTCATGCTTATGTAGGAGGAATAATACACATCAATACTATCATAGCAATAGTTAACTTCGCAATCTACAAGAGATCATGATCATAGCATAAACCAAGTACTAACACGAGTGCACACACTGTCACCATTACACCGTGCAGGAGGAATAAAACTACTTTAATAACATTACTAGAGTAGCACATAGATAAATTGTGATACAAAATACATTGCAATCATAAAGAGATATAAATAAGCACTTCACTACGCCATTCATAACAGTGAATAAGTATTCTGTGAAATATAGCCTAAGAGACCCACACGGTGCACACACTGTCACCTTTACACACGTGGGACAAGGAGTCTCCGGAGATCACATAAGTAAAACTCACTTGACTAGCATAATGACATCTAGATTACAAGCATCATCATATGAATCTCAATCATGTAAGGCAGCTCATGAGATTATTGTATTGAAGTACATAGGAGAGAGATGAACCACATAGCTACCGGTACAGCCCCGAGCCTCGATGGAGAACTACTCCCTCTTCATGGGAGCAGCAGCGGTGATGAAGATGGCGGTGGAGATGGCAGCGGTGTCGATGGACTATTTCATCATGTTTCCTTTTAATTTTACCACAAAAGACATACCGGTAGGACGTGGGTCCATAGTTGGGAGAAATAATATAGAAGAATTTTTCAATCATGTTAGTATTACTGAAGATTTTGAAGATAGACACTTGGTAGAACTTGCACCTACCTATGAAATTGCTGCTGCTGCTTTAGTTCGCATGTTGGAAACTAAATTTGTTAATCTCAATCCTATAATCCAACACATGTTTCTTACACTTGGTGATATGGAAGAAGGGGAAAAGAAAGATTTTGTTCTAGAAACTCTTCTTAGAGAATTTGGTGGTCTAGCAAGAGAGGCTAGAAAGGTTTTTGCTAAATTTAATATGCTAGGTTCTCATACCAATTTTATTGGTCTCCTTGAAAAAATGGACATGGATAGAATAAGGTACACTAATAATATTAATGATGGTGGGGAAATCAAAGCACCAATACCATGTAAACTCCTAGCTATGAATGATGCACTAGAAAATAACTATGCTTGGCTTGTTCCTGAAAATTTGTTCGATGAGAGTAGCAAGCCTAAGACTAATGAAAAGGGAGACGCTAAAACTTATATATCAAATATACTATGCTTGGTTGAGAAAACTCCCAACACCCCTGGTAATGATGTTGATGCTTCTACTCTTGATGTTACTTGATTTGCACTTTCTGCGCCTAGCTGAAAGGCGTTAAAGAAAAGCGCTTATGGGAGACAACCCATGTTTTTACTACAGCAATTTTTTGTTTTGTTGAGTCTTGGAAGTTGTTTACTACTGTAGCAACCTCTCCTTATCATGTTTTTGTGCCAAGTAAAGTTTCTATGTCAAAGTTGATGTTATATTTGGGATCGCTGCGCAGAAACAGCATTGCTGTCTGTCACGAATCTGGGCACAGTCCTCTGTAGAAAATTCAAAAAAGTCTGCCAATTTACGAGCGTGATCCTCAGATATGTACGCAACTTTCATTAGTTTTGAGATTTTCCATTTGAGCAAGTCTGGTGCCAGCTTTAAATTCGTCTTTACGGACTGTTCTGTTTTTGACAGATTCTGCCTTTTATTTCGCATTGCCTCTTTTGCTATGTTGGATTTATTTCTTTGATCCATTAATGTCCAGTAGCTTTATGCAATGTCCAGAAGTGTAAAGAATGATTGTGTCACCTCTGAATGTGTGAATTATTAATTGTGCACTAACCCTCTAATGAGTTTGCTTGAAGTTTGGTGTGAAGGAAGTTTTCAAGGGTCAAGAGAGGAGAATGATATACTATGATCAAGAGGAGTGAAAGCTCTAAGCTTGGGGATGCCCCGTGGTTCACCCCTGCATATTTTAAGAAGACTCAAGCTAAGCTTGGGGATGCCCAAGGCATCCCCTTCTTCATCGACAACATCATCAGGTTCCTCCCCTGAAACTATATTTTTATTCAATCACATCTTGTGTTCTTTACTTGGAGCGTCGGTTTGTTTTTGTTTTGTTTTTGTTTGAATAAAATGGATCCTAGCATTCACTTTGTGGGAGAGAGACACGCTCCGCTGTTGCATATGGACACATGTGTCCTTAGGCTTTACTCATAATGTTCAAGGCGAAGTTTCTTCTTCGTTAAATTGTTATATGGTTGGAATTGGAAAATGCTACATGTAGTAATTCTAAAAATGTCTTGGATAATGTGATACTTGGCAATTGTTGTGCTCATGTTTAAGCTCTTGCATCATATGCTTTGTACCCATTAATGAAGAAATACATAGAGCTTGCTAAAATTTGATTTGCATATTTGGTCTCTCTAAGGTCTAGATAATATCTAGTATTGAGTTTTGAACAACAAGGAAGACGGTGTAGAGTCTTATAATGTTTACAATATGTCTTTTATGTGAGTTTTGCTGCACCGGTTCATCCTTGAGTTTGCTTCAAATAACCTTGCTAGCCTAAACCTTGTATCGAGAGGGAATACTTCTCATGCATCCAAAATCCTTGAGCCAACTACTATGCCATTTGTGTCCACCATACCTACCTACTACATGGTATTTCTCCGCCATTCCAAAGTAAATTGCTTGAGTGCTACCTTTAAAATTCCATCATCCACCTTTGCAATATATAGCTCATGGGACAAAATAGCCTTAAAAACTATCGTAGTATTGAATATGTACTTATGCACTTTATCTTTTATTAAGTTGCTTGTTGTGCGATAACCATGCTTCTGGGGAACGCCATCAACTATTGTTGAATATCATGTGAGTTGCTATGCATGTCCGTCTTGTCTGAAGGATCTATCATTTTAGTGGTTGGAGCATGCAAAATTGTTAGAGAAGAACATTGGGCCGCTAACTAAAGCCATGAATCATGGTTGAAGTTTCAGTTTTGGACATATATCCTCAATCTCATATGAGAATAATAATCATTGCTACATGCTTATGCATTTAAGAGGAGTCCATTATCTGTTGTCCATGTTGTCCCGGTATGGATGTCTAAGTTGAGAATAATCAAAAGCGAGAAATCCAAAATGCGAGCATTCTCCTTAGACCTTTGTACAGGCGGCATGGAGGTACCCCTTTGTGACACTTGGTTGAAACATGGCATGCAAAGATCCGGTAGTCCAAGCTAAGTAGGACGAGGTGCGGACACTATTAGTATACTATGCATGAGGCTTGCAACTTGTAAGATATAATTTACATAACTCATATGCTTTATTACTACCGTTGACAAAATTGTTTCATGTTTTCAAAATAAAAGCTCTAGCACAAATACAGCAATCGATGCTTTCCTCTTTGAAGGACCATTCTTTTACTTTTATTGTTGAGTCAGTTTACCTATCTCCTCCACCTTAAGAAGCAAACACTTGTGTGAACTGTGCATTGATTCCTACATACTTGCATATTGCACTTGTTATATTACTTTATGTTGACAATATCCATGAGATATACATGTTATAAGTTGAAAGCAACCGCTGAAACTTAATCTTCCTTTGTGTTGCTTCAACACCTTTACTTTGATTTATTGCTTTATGAGTTAACTCTTATGCAAGACTTATTGATGCTTGTCTTGAAGTACTATTCATGAAAAGTCTTTGTCATATGATTCACTTGTTTACTCATGTCATTACTTTTGTTTTGATCGCTGCATTCATTACATATGTTTACAAATAGTATGATCAAGATTATGATGGCATGTCACTTCAGAAATTATCTTTGTTATCGTTTACCTGCTCGGGACGAGCAGAACTAAGCTTGGGGATGCTGATACGTCTCCAACGTATCGATAATTTCTTATGTTCCATGCTACTTTATTGATGATACCTACATGTTTTATGCACATTATATGTCATATTTATGCATTTTCTGGAACTAACCTATTAACAAGATGCCGAAGAGCCAGTTGTTTTCGCTGTTTTTGGTTTCAAATCCTAGTAAGGAAATATTCTCGAATTGGACGAAATCTTCGCCCAGGGTCCTATTTTTGCACGGAGCTTCAGAAGACCGAAGAGGGAAGGAAGTGGGGCCACGAGGCGCCGTCACCATAGGCGGCGGGCCGCCCGGCCGCGCCGATATGGTGTGGGGCCCTCGTGTGGCCCCCCACGTTGCCCTTCCGCCTACTTAAAGCCTCCGTCGAAACCCCGGAGAGCCACGATACGGAAAACCTTCCGAGACGCGCCGCGAATCCCATCTCGGGGATTCAGGAGATCGCCTCCGGCACCCCCCGAGGGGATTCATCTCCCGGAGGACTCTACACCGCCATGGTCGCCTCCGGAGTGATGAGTGAGTAGTTCACCCCTGGACCATGGGTCCATAGCAGTAGCTAGATGGTCGTCTTCTCCTTGTTGTGCTTCATTGTTGGATCTTGTGAGCTGCCTAACATGATCAAGATCATCTATCTGTAATTCTATATGTTGTGTTTGTCGGGATCCGATGGATAGAGAATACTATGTTATGGTGATTATCAATCTATTGTTTATGTGTTGTTTATGATCTTGCATGCTCTCCGTTATTAGTAGAGGCTCTGGCCAAGTTTGTACTCTTAACTCCAAGAGGGAGTATTTATGCTCGATAGTGGGTTCATGCCTTCATTGACACCTGGGACAGTGACAGAAAGTTCTAAGGTTGTGATGTGCTGTTGCCACTAGGGATAAAACATTGATTCTATGTCTAAGGATGTAGTTGTCGATTACATTACGCACCATACTTAATGCAATTGTCTGTTGCTTAGCAACTTAATACTGAATGGGGTTCGGATGATAACCTGAAGGTGGACTTTTTAGGCATAGATGCAGTTGGATGGCGGTCTATGTACTTTGTCGTAATGCCCAATTAAATCTCACTATATTTATCATATCATGTATATGCATTGTTATGCCTTTCTCTATTTGTCAATTGCCCGACTGTAATTTGTTCACCCAACATGCTTTTATCTTATGGGAGAGACACCTCTAGTGAACTGTGGACCCCGGTCCTATTCTTTACATAGCATACAATCTACTGCAATACTTGTTTACTGTTTTCTTTGCAAACATCTTCCACTCGATACGCTTAATCCTTTGTTACAGCAAGCCGGTGAGATTGACAACCTCACTGTTTCGTTGGGGCAAAGTACTTTGGTTTTGTTGTGCAGATTCCACGTTGGCGCCGGAATCCCTGGTGTTGCGCCGCATCACATTTCGCGACCATCAACCTTCAACGTGCTTCTTGGCTCCTACTGGTTCGATTAAACCTTGGTTTCTTTCTGAGGGAAAACTTGCTACTGTGCGCATCATACCTTCCTCTTGGGGTTCCCAACGAACATGTGAGTTACACGCCATCTTTTTCTCGCGCCTAAGCCACGAGAGGACCTCACGGGTTACAGCCGCCTCTGCGGGGCGGAGAACACCAGAGAGAAAAGAGCTCTCCGGCGGGCAGGAATCCGCCGGGGAAATTCCCTCCCGGAGGGGGAAATCGACGCCATGGCCATCGTCATCGAGCTGGACATCATCTCCATCATCATCATCATCATCTCCACCATCTACACCGCCATCACCACCGCTGCACCTCGTCACCGCTGTAGCAATTCGGGTTAAATCTTGATTGTTTGATAGGGGAAACTCTCCCGGTGTTATTCTATACTTGTTGTAGATGCTATTGAGTGAAACCATTGAACCAAGGTTTATGTTCAGATTGTTATTCATCATCATATCACCTCTGATTGTATTCCATATGATGTCTCGTGAGTAGTTCGTTTAGTTCTTGAGGACATGGGTGAAGTCTAAATGCTAGTAGTGAATTATGGTTGAGTAATATTCAATGTTATGATATTTAAGTTGTGGTGTCATTCTTCTAGTGGTGTCGTGTGAACGTCGACTACACGACACTTCACCATTTATGGGCCTAGGGGAGTGCATCTTGTATTCGGTTGCTAATTGCGGGGTTGCCGGAGTGACAGAAACCTAAGCCCCCGTTAGTATATCGATGCAAGAGGGATCGCAGGATCTCAGAGTTTAAGGCTGTGGTTAGATTTATCTTAATTACTTTCTTGTAGTTGCGGATGCTTGCAAGGGGTATAATCACAAGTATGTATTAGTCCTAGGAAGGGCGGTGCATTAGCATAGGTTCACCCACACGACACTTATCAAAACAATGAAGATTATTTAGCCACATGAAGCGAAAGTATTAGACTAAAATCCCCGTGTGTCCTCAGGAACGTTTGGTCATTATAAGTAAACAAACCGGCTTGTCCTTTGTGCTAAAAAGGATTGGGCCACTCGCTGCAATTATTTCTCTCGCATTTTACTTACTCGTACTTTATTTATCTGCAATATCAAAACCCCTTGAATACTTGTGGCCGCGCCACCCTGTGGGGGGCCCCACAGCCCCTTTCGCCTCCTTTTTTTCGCGTACTCCTTCGTCCCGAAAACCTAAGCCACAGAGAGGACCTCACGAAGGGTTACAGCCGCCTCTGCGGGGCGGAGAACACCAGAGAGAAAAGAGCTCTCCGGCGGGCAGGAATCCGCTGGGAAATTCCCTCCCGGAGGGGGAAATCGACGCCATCGCCATCGTCATCGAGCTGGACATCATCTCCATCATCATCATCATCATCTCCACCATCTACACCGCCATCACCACCGCTGCACCTCGTCACCGCTGTAGCAATTCGGGTTAAATCTTGATTGTTTGATAGGGGAAACTCTCCCGGTGTTATTCTATACTTGTTGTAGATGCTATTGAGTGAAACCATTGAACCAAGGTTTATGTTCAGATTGTTATTCATCATCATATCACCTCTGATTGTATTCCATATGATGTCTCGTGAGTAGTTCGTTTAGTTCTTGAGGACATGGGTGAAGTCTAAATGCTAGTAGTGAATTATGGTTGAGTAATATTCAATGTTATGATATTTAAGTTGTGGTGTCATTCTTCTAGTGGTGTCGTGTGAACGTCGACTACACGACACTTCACCATTTATGGGCCTAGGGGAGTGCATCTTGTATTCGGTTGCTAATTGCGGGGTTGCCGGAGTGACAGAAACCTAAGCCCCCGTTAGTATATCGATGCAAGAGGGATCGCAGGATCTCAGAGTTTAAGGCTGTGGTTAGATTTATCTTAATTACTTTCTTGTAGTTGCGGATGCTTGCAAGGGGTATAATCACAAGTATGTATTAGTCCTAGGAAGGGCGGTGCATTAGCATAGGTTCACCCACACGACACTTATCAAAACAATGAAGATTATTTAGCCACATGAAGCGAAAGTATTAGACTAAAATCCCCGTGTGTCCTCAGGAACGTTTGGTCATTATAAGTAAACAAACCGGCTTGTCCTTTGTGCTAAAAAGGATTGGGCCACTCGCTGCAATTATTTCTCTCGCATTTTACTTACTCGTACTTTATTTATCTGCAATATCAAAACCCCTTGAATACTTGTGGCCGCGCCACCCTGTGGTCTGGGGGCCCCACAGCCCCTTTCGCCTCCTTTTCTTCGCGTACTCCTTCGTCCCGAAAACCTAAGCCACAGAGAGGACCTCACGAAGGGTTACAGCCGCCTCTGCGGGGCGGAGAACACCAGAGAGAAAAGAGCTCTCCGGCGGGCAGGAATCCGCCGGGGAAATTCCCTCCCGGAGGGGGAAATCGACGCCATCGCCATCGTCATCGAGCTGGACATCATCTCCATCATCATCATCATCATCTCCACCATCTACACCGCCATCACCACCGCTGCACCTCGTCACCGCTGTAGCAATTCGGGTTAAATCTTGATTGTTTGATAGGGGAAACTCTCCCGGTGTTATTCTATACTTGTTGTAGATGCTATTGAGTGAAACCATTGAACCAAGGTTTATGTTCAGATTGTTATTCATCATCATATCACCTCTGATTGTATTCCATATGATGTCTCGTGAGTAGTTCGTTTAGTTCTTGAGGACATGGGTGAAGTCTAAATGCTAGTAGTGAATTATGGTTGAGTAATATTCAATGTTATGATATTTAAGTTGTGGTGTCATTCTTCTAGTGGTGTCGTGTGAACGTCGACTACACGACACTTCACCATTTATGGGCCTAGGGGAGTGCATCTTGTATTCGGTTGCTAATTGCGGGGTTGCCGGAGTGACAGAAACCTAAGCCCCCGTTAGTATATCGATGCAAGAGGGATCGCAGGATCTCAGAGTTTAAGGCTGTGGTTAGATTTATCTTAATTACTTTCTTGTAGTTGCGGATGCTTGCAAGGGGTATAATCACAAGTATGTATTAGTCCTAGGAAGGGCGGTGCATTAGCATAGGTTCACCCACACGACACTTATCAAAACAATGAAGATTATTTAGCCACATGAAGCGAAAGTACTAGACTAAAATCCCCGTGTGTCCTGAACGTTTGGTCATTATAAGTAAACAAACCGGCTTGTCCTTTGTGCTAAAAAGGATTGGGCCACTCGCTGCAATTATTTCTCTCGCATTTTACTTTCGTACTCTATTTATATCAAAACCCCTTGAATACTTGTTTGTGAGCATTTACAGTGAATCCTTCATCGAAACTGCTGCCAACACCTTCTGCTCCTCGTTGGGATCGACATTCTTACTTATCGAAGATACTACGATACACCCCCTATACTTGTGGGTCATCAAGACTATTTTCTGGCGCCGTTGCCGGGGGCGTGAAAATGCTTGATGTCTACGGGCTTCTATTCTTGTAGACAGTGTTGGGCCTCCAAGAGCAGAGGTTTGTAGAACAGCAGCAAGTTTCCCTTAAGTGGATTACCCAAGGTTTATCGAACTCAAGGAGGAAGAGGTCAAAGATATCCCTCTCATGCAACCCTGCAACCACAAAGCAAGAAGTCTCTTGTGTCCCCAACACACCTAATAGGTGTACTAGTTCGGCGAAGAGATAGTGAAATACAAGTGGTATGAATGAATATGAGCAGTAGTACGGCGCCAGAAAATAGCTTGCTGGCGTGCAGTTGATGGTAGTAATATTGTAGGAAGTAAACAAGCAGTAGTAACGCAGCAGTAGTAATAAAACAGTAAACAAGCAGCGATAGCAGTATTTAGGAACAAGGCCTAGGGATTAGACTTTCACTAGTGGACACTCTCAACATTGATCACATAACAGAATAGATAAATGCATACTCTACACTCTCTTGTTGGATGATGAACACATTGCGTAGGATTACACGAACCCTCAATGCCGGAGTTAACAAGCTCCACAATTCAATGTTCATATTTAAATAACCTTAGAGTGCATGAAAGATCAATTCGACTAAACCAAGTACTAACATAGCATGCACACTGTCACCTTCATGCTTATGTAGGAGGAATAATACACATCAATACTATCATAGCAATAGTTAACTTCGCAATCTACAAGAGATCATGATCATAGCATAAACCAAGTACTAACACGAGTGCACACACTGTCACCATTACACCGTGCAGGAGGAATAAAACTACTTTAATAACATTACTAGAGTAGCACATAGATAAATTGTGATACAAAATACATTGCAATCATAAAGAGATATAAATAAGCACTTCACTACGCCATTCATAACAGTGAATAAGTATTTTGTGAAATATAGCCTAAGAGACCCACACGGTGCACACACTGTCACCTTTACACACGTGGGACAAGGAGTCTCCGGAGATCACATAAGTAAAACTCACTTGACTAGCATAATGACATCTAGATTACAAGCATCATCATATGAATCTCAATCATGTAAGGCAGCTCATGAGATTATTGTATTGAAGTACATAGGAGAGAGATGAACCACATAGCTACCGGTACAGCCCCGAGCCTCGATGGAGAACTACTCCCTCTTCATGGGAGCACAGCGGTGATGAAGATGGCGGTGGAGATGGCAGCGGTGTCGATGGAGAAGCCTTCCGGGGGCACTTCCCCGTCCGGCAGGGTGCCGGAACAGAGACTCCTGTCCCCCAGATCTTGGCTTCGCGATGGCGGCGGCTCTGGAAGGTTTCGCGTACCGTGGCTTCTTCGTAGGGGTTTTTAGGTCAGGACCTTTAAATAGGCGAAAGGGGAGCCTCGGAGGGGCACCAGGGTGCCCTCACCACCAGGTGGCGCGGCCAGGCCTGGGCCCGCGCCCAGGTGTGGTGTGGGCCCCCCTGGCCCATCTCTGGCCCCTCTTCGGTGATCTGGAAGCTTCCGGGAAAAATAGGAACCTGGGCGTTGATTTCGTCCAATTCCGAGAATATTTCGTTACTAGGATTTCTGAAACCAAAAACAGCAGAAAACAGGAACTGGCACTTCGGCATCTTGTTAATAGGTTAGTTCCAGAAAATGCATAAATATGACATAAAATGTGCATAAAACATGTAGGTATCATCAATAAAGTAGCATGGAACATAAGAAATTATCGATACGTTGGAGACGTATCAGCATCCCCAAGCTTAGTTCTGCTCGTCCCGAGCAGGTAAAACGATAACAAAGATAATTTCTTAAGTGACATGCCATCATAATCTTGATCATACTATTTGTAAACATATGTAATGAATGCAGCGATCAAAACAATGGTAATGACATGAGTAAACAAGTGAATCATAAAGCAAAGACTTTTCATGAATAGTACTTTCAAGACAGGCATCAATAAGTCTTGCATAAGAGTTAACTCATAAAGCAATAATTTAAAGTATAGACATTGAAGCAACACAATGGAAGATTAAGTTTCAGCGGTTGCTTTCAACTTGTAACATGTATATCTCATGGATAATTGTCAACATAGAGTAATATAACAAATGCAATAAGCAAGTATGTAGGAATCAATGCACAGTTCACACAAGTGTTTGCTTCTTGAGGTGGAGAGAAATAGGTGAACTGACTCAACATAAAAGTAAAAGAAAGGTCCTTCAAAGAGGAAAGCATCGATTGCTATATTTGTGCTAGAGCTTTGGTTTTGAAAACATAAAGAGAGCATAAAAGTAAAATTTTGAGAGGTGTTTGTTGTTGTCAACGAATGGTAGTGGGCACTCTAACTACCTCATCAACCAGACTTTCAAGAGCGGCTCCCATGAAGGACGTTATCTCTACCAGCAAGGTAGATCATCCCTCTTCTCTTTTGTTTACACATGTACTTTAGTTTAGTTTTTCTTTATTTATGGATGACACTCCTCCCAACCTTTTGCTTACACAAGCCATGGCTAACCGAATCCTCGGGTGCCTTCCAACATTCACATACCATGGAGGAGTGTCTATTTGCAAATTTAAGTTGCTTACTGATAGATCAGAGCAAAACATGTGAAGAGAATTATTAATGCAAGTTAATTAATTGAGGCTGGGAACCTCATTGCCAGCTCTTTTTGCAAAATTATTGGATAAGCGGATGAAGCCACTAGTCCATTGTGAAAGTCTGTCAAAAGTAAATGACAAGATCGAAAGATAAAACACCACATACTTCCTCATGAGCTATAAAACATTGACACAAATAAGAGGTAATAACTTTTGAATTGTTTAAAGGTAGCACTCAAGCAATTTACTTTGGAATGGCGGAGAAATACCATGTAGTAGGTAGGTATGGTGGACACAAATGGCATAGTAGTTGGCTCAAGGATTTTGGATGCATGAGAAGTATTCCCTCTCGATACAAGGTTTAGGCTAGCAAGGTTATTTGAAACAAACACAAGGATGAACCGGTGCAGCAAAACTCACATAAAAGACATATTGTAAACATTATAAGACTCTACACCGTCTTCCTTGTTGTTCAAACTCAATACTAGAAATTATCTAGACCTTAGAGAGACCAATTATGCAAACCAAATTTTAGCATGCTCTATGTATTTCTTCACTATAGGTGCAAAGTATATGATGCAAGAGCTTAAACATGAGCACAACAATTGCCAAGTATCACATTATCCAAGACATTTTACCAATTACTACATGTAGCATTTTCCAATTCCAACCATATAACAATTTAACGAAGAGGAAACTTCGCCATGAATATTATGAGCTAAGAACACATGTGTTCATACGAACCAGCGGAGCGTGTCTCTCTCCCACACAAGGATGAACTTATTCATAGAACTAAGATAACAAAACAAAAATAAAAGCACACACAGACGCTCCAAGTAAAGTACATAAGATGTGACCGAATAAAAATATAGTTTCAAGAGAAGGAACCTGATACTTTGTCGATGAAGAAGGGGATGCCTTGGGCATCCCAAGCTTAGACGCTTGAGTCTTCTTGAAATATGCAGGGATGAACCACGGGGGCATCCCCAAGCTTAGAGCTTTCACTCCTCTTGATCATAGTATATCATACTCCTCTCTTGACCCTTGAAAACTTCCTTCACACCAAACTTCAAGCAAACTCATTAGAGGGTTAGCATAATAGGTGACACAAACATTCTTTTCACTTCTGGACATTGCATAAAGCTACTGGACATTAATGGATCAAAGAAATAAATCCAACATAGCAAAAGAGGCAATGCGAAATAAAAGGCAGAATCTGTCAAAAACAGAACAGTCCGTAAAGACGAATTTAAAGATGGCACCAGACTTGCTCAAATGGAAAAACTCAAAACTAATGAAAGTTGCGTACATATCTGAGGATCACGCTCGTAAATTGGAAGATTTTTTCGAATTTTCTACAGAGACTGTGCCCAGATTCGTGACAGACAGCAATGCTGTTTCTGCGCAGCGATCCCAAATATAACATCAACTTTGACATAGAAACTTTACTTGGCACAACAAAACATAAGATAAGGAGAGGTTGCTACAGAAGTAACAACTTCCAAGACTCAACAAAACAAAAATTGCTGTAGTAAAATAAACACATGGGTTATCTCCCAAGAAGTTCTTTCTTTATAGCCATTAAGATGGGCTCAGCAGTTTTAATAATGCACTCGTAAGAAATAAGAGTTGAAGCAAAAGAGAGCATCAAGAGGCAAATTAAAAACACATTTAAGTCTAACATGCTTCCTATGCATAGGAATCTTGTAAATAAACAAGTTCATGAAGAGCAAAGTAACAAGCATAGGAAGATAAAACAAGTGTAGCTTCAAAAATTTCAGCACATAGAGAGGTGTTTTAGTAACATGAAAATTTTTACAACCATATTTTCCTCTCTCATAATAACTTTCAGTAGCAACATGAGCAAACTCAACAATATAACTATCACATAAAGCATTCTTATCATGAGTCTCATGCATAAAATAATTACTACTCCCAACATAAGCATAGTCATTCTTATTAATTGTAGTGGGAGCAAATTCAACAAAGTAGCTATCAAATATAGGAGGTATATTGTAATCATAATCAAATTTATCCTCCATAACAGGTGGTAACAAAAGACTACTATCATTATAATCATCATAAATGGGAGGCAAAGTATCATCAAAGTAAATTTTCTCCTCAATGCTTGGGGGACTAAAAATATCATGCTCATCAAAGCCAGCTTCCCCAAGCTTAGAATTTTCCATAGCATTAGCAACAATAGTGTTCAAAGCATTCATATTAATATGTTCCATGGGTTTTTTAATTTTCGCATCAAACCATCCATGTCTTAAATCAGGAAATAGAATAAAAAGGTCATTGTTGTCCATTATGCCTAACTAGTGAAAATAAAAACAAGAAACAAAAAGATGCAATTGCAGGATCTAAAGGAAATAGCTTCGAGCACACACACAATGGCGCCAGAAAAGTACTGTTACCTGGAACCGAAGTATGAGTGCCTTTTACCTTTCCTCCCCGGCAACGGCGCCAGAAAAGTGCTTGATGGCGTGTAACTCACACGTTCGTTGGGAACCCCAAGAGGAAGGTATGATGCGCACAGTAGCAAGTTTTCCCTCAGAAAGAAACCAAGGTTTAATCGAACCAGTAGGAGCCAAGAAGCACGTTGAAGGTTGATGGTCGCGAAATGTGATGCGGTGCAACACCAGGGATTCCGGCGCCAACGTGGAATCTGCACAACAAAACCAAAGTACTTTGCCCCAACGAAACAGTGAGGTTGTCAATCTCACCGGCTTGCTGTAACAAAGGATTAAGCGTATCGAGTGAAAGATGTTTGCAAAGAAAACAGTAAACAAGTATTGCAGTAGATTGTATGCTATGTAAAGAATAGGACCGGGGTCCACAGTTCACTAGAGGTGTCTCTCCCATAAGATAAAAGCATGTTGGGTGAACAAATTACAGTCGGGCAATTGACAAATAGAGAAAGGCATAACAATGCATATACATGATATGATAAATATAGTGAGATTTAATCCGGGCATTACGACAAAGTACATAGACCGCCATCCAACTGCATCTATGCCTAAAAAGTCCACCTTCAGGTTATCATCCGAACCCCATTCAGTATTAAGTTGCTAAGCAACAGACAATTGCATTAAGTATGGTGCGTAATGTAATCGACAACTACATCCTTAGACATAGAATCAATGTTTTATCCCTAGTGGCAACAGCACATCACAACCTTAGAACTTTCTGTCACTGTCCCAGGTGTCAATGAAGGCATGAACCCACTATCGAGCATAAATACTCCCTCTTGGAGTTAAGAGTACAAACTTGGCCAGAGCCTCTACTAATAACGGAGAGCATGCAAGATCATAAACAACACATAAACAATAGATTGATAATCACCATAACATAGTATTCTCTATCCATCGGATCCCGACAAACACAACATATAGAATTACATATAGATGATCTTGATCATGTTAGGCAGCTCACAAGATCCAACAATGAAGCACAACAAGGAGAAGACGACCATCTAGCTACTGCTATGGACCCATGGTCCAGGGGTGAACTACTCACTCATCACTCCGGAGGCGACCATGGTGGTGTAGAGTCCTCCGGGAGATGAATCCCCTCTCCGGCAGGTGAGGCGATCTCCGAATCCCCCGAGATGGGATTCGCGGCGGCGGCGTCTCTGGAAGGTTTTCCGTATCGTGGCTCTCGGGGGGTTTCGTCACGGAGACTTTAAGTAGGCGGAAGGGCAACGCGGGGGCCACACGAGGGGCCCAGGGGGCAGGCCGGCGCGGCCAGGGCCTGGGCCGCGCCGCCCTATCCCCTGGCTGCCTCGTGGCCCCACTTCGTTATCTCTTCGGTCTTCTGGAAGCTTCGTGCAAAAATAGGACCTGGGCGAAGATTTCGTCCAATTCCGAGAATATTTCCTTACTAGGATTTCTGAAACCAAAAACAGCAGAAAACAAGAATGGCTCTTCGGCATCTTGTTAATAAGTTAGTTCCAGAAAATGCACAAATATGACATATAATGTGCATAAAACATGTAGGTATCATCAATAAAGTGGCATGGAACATAAGAAATTATCGATACGTTGGAGACGTATCAATCGGCCTCCTTCTTATCCTTGCCACGAGAGTGACTACTCTCTGGCTTATCATCGCCATGGCGATCTGCGAGCCCTGCCATATTGATATCAAACGAGAAACCTGGCTCGCGTCCTATGCACTGGCTGAGATCGACCATGTTGACTTCCGGAAACGGCTGCGTGTCAACTCTCATGGCAAACTGACCGAAGAGCAATCGGCCTTGTTCTATCGCCATCTGAATCTGTCCGCGAAGGACTTTGCAGTCGTTGGTGGTATGGGTGAACGTGTGATGCCATTTGCAGTATGGCTTGCCGTTCATCTCTTGTGGTGTGGGGATTTTGTGGCCTTCGGGTAACTTCAGCTGTTTCTCCTTCAGCAGCAAATCAAAAATTTGCTCCGTTTTGCTCAAATCGAAGTCGAACCCCTTCATAGGCCCTGGTTGCTTCACCCACTTGCAGGACACGGGTTTTGCCCCCCGAGTCCACTCAGCTACAGCGACCTCCTGATCTCCTGCAGAAGTCTTCATCTTCGTCCGTCTCGATCAGGGCGACGCGCTTGTACTTGTCCTGGTACAATTCTGGATGGCGCTGTTCATATGCTGTCAACTTCTGAACCATGTGCGCCAGTGAATTGTACTCTGCTTGGAAGGTCACATCTTTGAGCGGCGCTGATAATCCTGCTACCGCCAGCTCGACTGCTTCCTTCTCAGTTAGGCGAACCGAATAACATCGGTTCCTGACGGTCCTGAACCTCTGGATGTACTCAGATACCGTCTCTCCTCGTCTCTGCCGAACTTGAGTCAGATCGGCAAGGCTAGCTTCCGTGGTTTCTGAATGGTATTGTTCATGGAATTGCTCTTCCAGCTGCTTCCACGTCCGAACCGAGTCTGGTAGCAACGAGGTGTACCACCCAAAGGCTGGACCCGTGAGAGACTGCGAGAAGAACCTCACACGTAGCTCGTCTGAAGCTGAGACCATGCCCAACTGTGCCAAGTATCGGCTCACGTGCTCGATCGAGCTGGTTCCTTCTGATCCACTAAATTTTGTGAAGTCAGGGAGCCGATACTTAGGTGGCAGCGGGATCAGGTCGTAGTCGTTGGGATACGGCTTGGAATAGCCGATCATCCTCTTCTTCGGCAATATGCCGAACTTGTCTCTCATGATGGCGGTGATCTCATCCACCGTAGGAGCTGCAGAAGCTGATCGTTCATGACTTGTACTGGTGGCATATTTAGTTAGCCACGCCTGTTTCTCAGCATCCGCTCCAGAACTGCTTCCTGCTCCAGCGACTCCTCCTGCCGTGGCAGTCCTTCCTGCTGTAACCTGGGTCATCCAGTTGTTGCAGTCCGGCACGTATGTGCACACGTATCCATGTGGAACTTCCTTGGGCGGCTCATACAGGAATTGGTAGTCGCCTGGATCACCTCCCTCCTTGTAGACGACATACGCCGGTGAACCTTGTTGCTGTGGAGCTGCAAACGTGTGTTGCAGTGGTGGCCTTGTGTAGAGCGGTACCTCCCCTTGGTGAGTTCCTAGAGCAGGACCTGACGGAGAGTACTTGTGCTTCGTGACTTCTTGCACCACATTGAGCGCGACACGCTCCAGAGTATTCACCAAGTTGACTTCCTGTCGCAGGGCTCTGGTACGTTCGTCCGAAGGGAGAGATAGATCTAGTCCATCCAGCGCGCCTTCGGGTTGGAACCCTTTGAACTTGATCCCGTGCGAACGGGTTTTCTCAAAAGCGCCGATGAGATCGGCTTCCAGATGGCCTTGAGCTCGTCATGTCTACTGCTCTATTCTTGTAGACAGTGTTGGGCCTCCAAGAGCAGAGGTTTGTAGAACAGCAGCAAGTTTCCCTTAAGTGGATTACCCAAGGTTTATCGAACTCAGGGAGGAAGAGGTCAAAGATATCCCTCTCATGCAACCCTGCAAACACAAAGCAAGAAGTCTCTTGTGTCCCCAACACACCTAATAGGTGTACTAGTTCGGCGAAGAGATAGTGAAATACAGGTGGTATGAATGAATATGAGCAGTAGTACGGCGCCAGAAAATAGCTCGCTGGCGTGCAGTTGATGGTAGTAATATTGCAGGAAGTAAACATGCAGTAGTAACGCAGTAAACAAACAAGCAGCGATAGCAGTATTTAGGAACAAGGCCTAGGGATTAGACTTTCACTAGTGGACACTCTCAACATTGATCACATAACAGAATAGATAAATGCATACTCTACACTCTCTTGTTGGATGATGAACACATTGTGTAGGATTACACGAACCCTCAATGCCGGAGTTAACAAGCTCCACAATTCAATGTTCATATTTAAGTAACCTTAGAGTGTAAGATAGATCAATACGACTAAACCAAGTACTAACATAGCATGCACACTGTCACCTTCATGCTTATGTAGGAGGAATAATACACATCAATACTATCATAGCAATAGTTAACTTCGCAATCTACAAGAGATCATGATCATAGCATAAACCAAGTACTAACACGGATGCACACACTGTCACCATTACATCGTGTAGGAGGAATAAAACTACTTTAATAACATCACTAGAGTAGCACATAGATAAATTGTGATACAAAACATATTGCAATCATAAAGAGATATAAATAAGCACTTCACTATGCCATTCATAACAGTGAATAAGTATTCTGTGAAATATAGCCTAAGAGACCCACACGGTGCACACACTGTCACCTTTACACACGTGGGACAAGGAGTCTCCGGAGATCACATAAGTAAAACTCACTTGACTAGCATAATGACATCTAGATTACAAGCATCATCATATGAATCTCAATCATGTAAGGCAGCTCATGAGATTATTGTATTGAAGTACATAGGAGAGAGATGAACCACATAGCTACCGGTACAGCCCCGAGCCTCGATGGAGAACTACTCCCTCTTCATGGGAGCAGCAGCGGTGATGAAGATGGCGGTGGAGATGGCAGCGGTGTCGATGGAGAAGCCTTCCGGGGGCACTTCCCCGCTCCGGCAGGGTGCCGGAAGAGACTCTGTCCCCAGATCTTGGCTTCGCGATGGCGGCGGCTCTGGAAGGTTTCGCGTATCGTGGCTTCTCTCTGTAAGGGTTTTCGATGCAGGGGCTTTAAATAGGCGAAGAGGCGGCGCAGAGGGTCGAAGGGGTGCCCACACCATAGGGTGGCGCGGGCCCCCCCGGCCGCGCCGGCCTGTGGTTTGGTGGGCCTGTGCCCCCTCTCTGGCGGTTCTCGTGTGTTCTGGATGCTTCCGGGCAAAATAGGAACCTGGGCGTTGATTTCGTCCAATTCCGAGAATATTTCGTTACTAGGATTTCTGAAACCAAAAACAGAAAACAGGAACTGGCACTTCGGCATCTTGTTAATAGGTTAGTTCAGAAAATGCACAAATATGACATAAAGTGTGCATAAAACATGTAGGTATCATCAATAAAGTGGCATGGAACATAAGAAATTATCGATACGTCGGAGACGTATCAGCATCCCCAAGCTTAGTTCTGCTCGTCCCGAGCAGGTAAAACGATAACAAAGATAATTTCTGAAGTGACATGCCATCATAATCTTGATCATACTATTTGTAAACATATGTAATGAATGCAGCGATCAAAACAATGGTAATGACATGAGTAAACAAGTGAATCATATGACAAAGACTTTTCATGAATAGTACTTTCAAGACAAGCATCAATAAGTCTTGCATAAGAGTTAACTCATAAAGCAATAAATCAAAGTAAAGGTGTTGAAGCAACACAAAGGAAGATGAAGTTTCAGCGGTTGCTTTCAACTTATAACATGTATATCTCATGGATATTGTCAACATAAAGTAATATAACAAGTGCAATATGCAAGTATGTAGGAATCAATGCACAGTTCACACAAGTGTTTGCTTCTTAAGGTGGAAGGAGATAGGTAAACTGACTCAACAATAAAAGTAAAAGAAAGGTCCTTCAAGAGGAAAGCATCGATTGCTGTATTTGTGCTAGAGCTTTTATTTTGAAAACATGAAACAATTTTGTCAACGGTAGTAATAAAGCATATGAGTTATGTAAATTATATCTTACAAGTTGCAAGCCTCATGCATAGTATACTAATAGTGCCCGCACCTCGTCCTACTTAGCTTGGACTACCGGATCTTCGCATGCCATGTTTCAACCAAGTGTCACAAAGGGGTACCTCCATGCCGCCTGTACAAAGGTCTAAGGAGAATGCTCGCATTTTGGATTTCTCGCTTTTGATTATTCTCAACTTAGACATCCATACCGGGACAACATGGACAACAGATAATGGACTCCTCTTAAATGCATAAGCATGTAGCAATGATTATTATTCTCATATGAGATTGAGGATATATGTCCAAAACTGAAACTTCCACCATGATTCATGGCTTTAGTTAGCGGCCCAATGTTCTTCTCTAACAATTTTGCATGCTCCAACCACTAAAATGATAGATCCTTCAGACAAGACGGACATGCATAGCAACTCACATGATATTCAACAATAGTTGATGGCGTTCCCCAGAAGCATGGTTATCGCACAACAAGCAACTTAATAAAAGATAAAGTGCATAAGTACATATTCAATACTACGATAGTTTTTAAGGCTATTTTGTCCCATGAGCTATATATTGCAAAGGTGAATGATGGAATTTTAAAGATAGCACTCAAGCAATTTACTTTGGAATGGCGGAGAAATACCATGTAGTAGGTAGGTATGGTGGACACAAATGGCATAGTAGTTGGCTCAAGGATTTTGGATGCATGAGAAGTATTCCCTCTCGATACAAGGTTTAGGCTAGCAAGGTTATTTGAAGCAAACTCAAGGATGAACCGGTGCAGCAAAACTCACATAAAAGACATATTGTAAACATTATAAGACTCTACACCGTCTTCCTTGTTGTTCAAAACTCAATACTAGATATTATCTAGACCTTAGAGAGACCAAATATGCAAATCAAATTTTAGCAAGCTCTATGTATTTCTTCATTAATGGGTGCAAAGTATATGATGCAAGAGCTTAAACATGAGCACAACAATTGCCAAGTATCACATTGATACGCGTAGATGCACACGTCCGTTGGGAACCCCAAGTGGAAGGTATGATGCGTATAGAAGCAAGTTTCCCTCAGTATGAAACCAAGGTTTAATCGAACCAGTAGGAGCCAAGAAGCACGTTGAAGGTTGATGGTCGCGAAATGTGATGCGGCGCAACACCAGGGATTCCGGCGCCAACGCGGAACCTGCACAACACAACCCAAGTACTTTGTCCCAACGAAACAGTGAGGTTGTCAATCTCACCGGCTTGCTGTAACAAAGGATTAAACGTATCGAGTGGAAGATGTTTGCAAAGAAAACAGCAAAACACAATTGCAGTAGATTGTATGCTATGTAAAGAATAGGACCGGGGTCCACAGTTCACTAGAGGTGTCTCTCCCATAAGATAAAAGCATGTTGGGTGAACAAATTACAGTCGGGCAATTGACAAATAGAGAAAGGCATAACAATGCATATACATGACATGATAAATATAGTGAGATTTAATTGGGCATTACGACAAAGAACATAGACCGCCATCCAACTGCATCTATGCCTAAAAATTCCACCTTCAGGTTATCGTCCGAACCCCCTCCAGTATTAAGTTGCAAAGCAACAGACAATTGCATTAAGTATGGTGCGTAATGTAATCAACAACTACATCCTTAGACATAGCATCAATGTTTTATCCCTAGTGGCAACAGCACATCCACAACCTTAGAACTTTCTGTCACTGTCCCAGATTCAATGGAGGCATGAACCCACTATCGAGCATAAATACTCCCTCTTGGAGTTAAGAGTAAAAACTTGGCCAGAGCCTCTACTAATAACGGAGAGCATGCAAGATCATAAACAACACATGAACAATAGATTGATAATCACCATAATCATAGTACTCTCTATCCATCGGATCCCGACAAACACAACATATAGTATTACAGATAGATGATCTTGATCATGTTAGGCAGCTCACAAGATCTAACAATGAAGCACAACAAGGAGAAGACGACCATCTAGCTACTGCTATGGACCCATGGTCCAGGGGTGAACTACTCACTCATCACTCCGGAGGCGACCATGGCGGTGTAGAGTCCTCCGGGAGATGAATCCCCTCTCCGGCAGGGTGCCGGAGGCGATCTCCGAATCCCCCGAGATGGGATTCGCGGCGGCGGCGTCTCTGTAAGGTTTTCCGTATCGTGGCTCTCGGTACTGGGGGTTTCGCGACGGAAGCTTTAAGTAGGCGGAGGGTCAACGCGGGGGGCCACACGGGCCCAGGGGGTAGGTCGGCGCGGCCAGGGCCTGGGCCGCGCCGGCCACCCCTGGCTGCCTCGTGGCCCCACTTCGTTAGGTCTTCGGTCTTCTGGAAGCTTCGTGCAAAAATAGGACCCTGGGCGAAAGTTTCGTCCAATTCCGAGAATATTTCTTTACTAGGATTTCTGAAACCAAAAACAGCAGAAAACAGCAACTGGCTCTTCGGCATCTTGTTAATAGGTTAGTTCCAGAAAATGCATAAATATGACATATAATGTGCATAAAACATGTAGGTATCATCAATAAAGTAGCATGGAACATAAGAAATTATCGATACGTTGGAGACGTATCAGCATCCCCAAGCTTAGTTCTGCTCGTCCCGAGCAGGTAAAACGATAACAAAGATAATTTCTGAAGTGACATGCCATCATAATCTTGATCATACTATTTGTAAACATATGTAATGAATGCAGCGATCAAAGCAAAGGTAATGACATGAGTAAACAACTGAATCATATAGCAAAGACTTTTCATGAATAGTACTTCAAGACAAGCATCAATAAGTCTTGCATAAGAGTTAACTCATAAAGCAATAAATCAAAGTAAAGGTGTTGAAGCAACACATAAGAAGATTAAGTTTCAGCGGTTGCTTTCAACTTGTAACATGTATATCTCATGGATATTGTCAACATAAAGTAATATAACAAGTGCAATATGCAAGTATGTAGGAATCAATGCACAGTTCACACAAGTGTTTGCTTCTTAAGGTGGAAGGAGATAGGTAAACTGACTCAACAATAAAAGTAAAAGAATGGTCCTTCAATGAGGAAAGCATCGATTGCTGTATTTGTGCTAGAGCTTTTATTTTGAAAACATGAAACAATTTTGTCAACGGTAGTAATAAAGCATATGAGTTATGAAAATTATATCTTACAAGTTGCAAGCCTCACGCATAGTGTACTAATAGTGCCCGCACCTTGTCCTACTTAACTTGGACTACCGGGTCTTCGCATGCCATGTTTCAACCAAGTGTCACAAAGGGGTACCTCCATGCCGCCTGTACAAAGGTCCAAGGAGAATGCTCGCATTTCGGATTTCTCGCTTTTGATTATTCTCAACTTAGACATCCATACCGGGACAACATGGACAACAGATAATGGACTCCTCTTAAATGCATAAGCATGTAGCAAAGTTATTATTCTCATATGAGATTGAGGATATATGTCCAAAACTGAAACTTCCACCATGGTTCATGGCTTTAGTTAGCGGCCCAATGTTCTTCTCTAACAATTTTGCATGCTCCAACCACTAAAATGATAGACCTTCAGACAAGACGGACATGCATAGCAACTCACATGATATTCAACAATGGTTGATGGCGTTCCCCAGAAGCATGGTTATCGCACAACAAGCAACTTAATAAAATATAAAGTGCATAAGTACATATTCAATACTACGATAGTTTTTAAGGCTATTTTGTCCCATGAGCTATATATTGCAAAGGTGAATGATGGAATTTTAAAGGTAGCACTCAAGCAATTTACTTTGGAATGGCGGAGAAATACCATGTAGTAGGTAGGTATGGTGGACACAAATGGCATAGTAGTTGGCTCAAGGATTTTGGATGCATGAGAAGTATTCCCTCTCGATACAAGGTTTAGGCTAGCAAGGTTATTTGAAGCAAACTCAAGGATGAACAAGTGCAGCAAAACTCACATAAAAGACATATTGTAAACATTATAAGACTCTACATGTCTTCCTTGTTGTTCAAAACTCAATACTAGATATTATCTAGACCTTAGAGAAACCAAATATGCAAATCAAATTTAAGCAAGCTCTATGTATTTCTTCATTAATGGGTGCAAAGCATATGATGCAAGAGCTTAAACATGAGCACAACAATTGCCAAGTATCACATTATCCAAGACATTTTAGAATTACTACATGTAGCATTTTTCAATTCCAACCATATAACAATTTAACGAAGAAGAAACTTCGCCATGAACATTATGAGTAAAGCCTAAGGACACATGTGTCCATATGCAACAGCGGAGCGTGTCTCTCTCCCACAAAGTGAATGCTAGGATCCATCTTATTCAAACAAAAACAAAAACGAAAACAAACCGACGCTCCAAGCAAAGAATACAAGATGTGATTGAATAAAAATATAGTTTCAGGGGAGGAACCTGATGATGTTGTCGATGAAGAAGGGGATGCCTTGGGCATCCCCAAGCTTAGACGCTTGAGTCTTCTTAAAATATGCAGGGGTGAACCACGGGGGCATCCCCAAGCTTAGAGCTTTCACTCCTCTTGATCATAGTATATCATTCTCCTCTCTTGACCCTTGAAAACTTCCTTCACACCAAACTTCAAGCAAACTCATTAGAGGGTTAGTGCACAATTAATAATTCACACATTCAGAGGTGACACAATCATTATTTTCACTTCTGGACATTGCATAATGCTACTGGACATTAGTGGATCAAAGAAATAAATCCAACATAGCAAAAGAGGCAATGCGAAATAAAAGGCAGAATCTGTCAAAAACAGAACAGTCCGTAAAGACGAATTTAGAAATGGCACCAGACTTGCTCAAATGGAAAAACTCAAAACTAATGAAAGTTGCGTACATATCTGAGGATCACGCTCGTAAATTGGCAGATTTTTTCGAATTTTCTACAGAGAATTGTGCCCAGATTCGTGACAGACAGCAATGCTGTTTCTGCGCAGCGATCCCAAATATAACATCAACTTTGACATAGAAACTTTACTTGGCACAAAAACATGATAAGGAGAGGTTGCTACAGTAGTAAACAACTTCCAAGACTCAACAAAACAAAAAATTGCTGTAGGTAAAAACACATGGGTTATCTCCCAAGAAGTTCTTTCTTTATAGCCATTAAGATGGGCTCAGTAATAAGAGTTGAAGCAAAAGAGAACATCAAGAAGCAAATTCAAAACACATTTAAGCCTAACCCACTTCCTATGAAAAGGAATCTTGTACACAAATAGATTCATGAAGAACAAAGTGGCAAGCATAGAAAAGCAACACAAGTGCAATTTCAAGATTCTCAACATAAAGAGGGGAAACTTAATATTATTAAGATGCATATAACCATGTTTCCCTCTCTCATAATAACTTTCAGTAGCATCATGAACAAATTCAACAATATAACTATCACATACAACATTCTTGTCATGAGCTACATGCATAAAATTATTACTCTCCACATAAGCATAATCAATTTTATTAGTTGTAGTGGGAGCAAATTCAATAAAATAGCTATCATTATTATTCTCATCACCATAATCATCATACATAGGAGGCATATTGTAATCATAATTAATTTTCTCCTCAATAGTAGGTGGACTGAAAATATCATATTCATCATTGCAAGCATCATATATAGGAGGTAAAGTATCATCAAAGTAAATTTTATCCTCCATGCTTGGGGGACTAAAAATATCACAACCAGCTTCCCCAAGCTTAAATTCTTCCATAGCTTTAGCAATAATGGTGTTCAAAGAGTTCATGCTAATAACCTTGCTACAACTATTTTGCAAACAAAGTTCCATGGGTTTTTTAATTTTCTCTTCAAACACATCATGTCCTAATTCAAGATAAATTTCATAAAGATCTCTAATTTTTTTGTTGTTTTCCATTATGCCTAACTAGTGAAAATAAAAACAAGTACAGGACTAGACATGATAACAAAATAAATTAAATGCAAGTAACTAATTTTTTGTGTGTTTTTTATATAGAGAGCAAGACAATAAATAAAGTAAAACTAGCAACTAATTTTTTTGTATTTTGATTTAGTGCAGCAAACAAAGTAGTAAATAAAATAAAGCAAGACAAAAACAAAGTAAAGAGATTGAGAAGTGGAGACTCCCCTTGCAGCGTGTCTTGATCTCCCCGGCAACGGCGCCAGAAATTTAGCTTGATACGCGTAGATGCACACGTCCGTTGGGAACCCCAAGTGGAAGGTATGATGCGTATAGAAGCAAGTTTCCCTCAGTATGAAACCAAGGTTTAATCGAACAGTAGGAGCCAAGAAGCACGTTGAAGGTTGATGGTCGCGAAATGTGATGCGGCGCAACACCAGGGATTCCGGCGCCAACGCGGAACCTGCACAACACAACCCAAGTACTTTGTCCCAACGAAACAGTGAGGTTGTCAATCTCACCGCTTGCTGTAACAAAGGATTAAACGTATCGAGTGGAAGATGTTTGCAAAGAAAACAGTAAACACAATTGCAGTAGATTGTATGCTATGTAAAGAATAGGACCGGGGTCCACAGTTCACTAGAGGTGTCTCTCCCATAAGATAAAAGCATGTTGGGTGAACAAATTACAGTCGGGCAATTGACAAATAGAGAAAGGCATAACAATGCATATACATGACATGATAAATATAGTGAGATTTAATTGGGCATTACGACAAAGAACATAGACCGCCATCCAACTGCATCTATGCCTAAAAAGTCCACCTTCAGGTTATCGTCCGAACCCCCTCCGTATTAAGTTGCAAAGCAACAGACAATTGCATTAAGTATGGTGCGTAATGTAATCAACAACTACATCCTTAGACATAGCATCAATGTTTTATCCCTAGTGGCAACAGCACATCCACAACCTTAGAACTTTCTGTCACTGTCCCAGATTCAATGGAGGCATGAACCCACTATCGAGCATAAATACTCCCTCTTGGAGTTAAGAGTAAAAACTTGGCCAGAGCCTCTACTAATAACGGAGAGCATGCAAGATCATAAACAACACATGAACAATAGATTGATAATCACCATAATCATAGTACTCTCTATCATCGGATCCCGACAAACACAACATATAGTATTACAGATAGATGATCTTGATCATGTTAGGCAGCTCACAAGATCTAACAATGAAGCACAACAAGGAGAAGACGACCATCTAGCTACTGCTATGGACCCATGGTCCAGGGGTGAACTACTCACTCATCACTCCGGAGGCGACCATGGCGGTGTAGAGTCCTCCGGGAGATGAATCCCTCTCCGGCAGGGTGCCGGAGGCGATCTCCGAATCCCCCGAGATGGGATTCGCGGCGGCGGCGTCTCTGGAAGGTTTTCCGTATCGTGGCTCTCGGTACTGGGGTTTCGCGACGGAAGCTTTAAGTAGGCGGAGGGTCAACGCGTGGGGCCACACGAGGGGCCCAGGGGATAGGTCGGCGCGGCCAGGGCCTGGGCCACGCCGGCCACCCCCCTGGCTGCCTCGTGGCCCCACTTCGTTAGGTCTTCGGTCTTCTGGAAGCTTCGTGCAAAAATAGGACCCTGGGCGAAAGTTTCGTCCAATTCCGAGAATATTTCTTTACTAGGATTTCTGAAACCAAAAACAGCAGAAAACAGCAACTGGCTCTTCGGCATCTTGTTAATAGGTTAGTTCCAGAAAATGCATAAATATGACATATAATGTGCATAAAACATGTAGGTATCATCAATAAAGTAGCATGGAACATAAGAAATTATCGATACGTTGGAGACGTATCACACATTATCCAAGACATTTTGGAATTACTACATGTAGCATTTTCCAATTCCAACCATATAACAATTTAACGAAGAAGAAACTTCGCCTTGAACATTATGAGTAAAGCCTAAGGACATATTTGTCCATATGCAACAGCGGAGCGTGTCTCTCTCCCACACAAGGATGAACTTATTCAAACAAAAGCAAAAACAAAAACAAACAGACGCTCCAAGTAAAGTACATAAGATGTGACCGAATAAAAATATAGTTTCAAGAGAAGGAACCTGATACTTTGTCGATGAAGAAGGGGATGCCTTGGGCATCCCCAAGCTTAGATGCTTGAGTCTTCTTAGAATATGCAGGGGTGAACCACGGGGGCATCCCCAAGCTTAGAGCTTTCACTCCTCTTGATCATAGTATATCATACTCCTCTCTTGACCCTTGAAAACTTCCTTCACACCAAACTTCAAGCAAACTCATTAGAGGGTTAGTGCATAATCAAAAATTCACATGTTCAGAGGTGACACAATCATTCTTAACACTTCTGGACATTGCACAAAACTTCTGAAAGTTAATGGAACAAAGAAACTCATTCAACTTAACAAAAGCGGCAATGCGAAATAAAAGGCAGAATCTGTCAAAAACAGAACAGTCCGTAAAGACGAATTTTAAAATGGCACCAGACTTGCTCAAATGGAAAAACTCAAAACTAATGAAAGTTGCGTACATATCTGAGGAACACGCACGTAAATTGGCATATTTTTCTGAGTTACCTACAGAGAAAACAGCCCAGATTCGTGACAGATAGAAATCTGTTTCTGCGCAGAAATCCAAATCTAGTATCAACCTTCGATTAGAGGCTTCACTTGGCACAACAAATCACAAAACTAAGATAAGGAGAGGTTGCTACAGTAGTAAACAACTTCCAAGACACAAATATAAAACAAAGTACTGTAGCAAAATAACATATGGGTTATCTCCCAAGAAGTTCTTTCTTTATAGCCATTAAGATGGGCTCAGCAGTTTTAATGATGCTCTCATGAAAATAGACAATGAAGCAAAAGAGAACATCAAGAAGCAATTTCAAAACACATTTAAGCCTAACATGCTTCCTATGCATAGGAATCTTGTAAATAAACAAGTTCATGAAGAGCAAAGTAACAAGCATAGGAAGATAAAACAAGTGTAGCTTCAAAAATTTCAGCACATAGAGAGGTGTTTTAGTAACATGAAAATTTTTACAACCATATTTTCCTCTCTCATAATAACTTTCAGTAGCATCATGAGCAAACTCAACAATATAACTATCACATAAAGCATTCTTATCATGAGTCTCATGCATAAAATAATTACTACTCCCAACATAAGCATAGTCATTCTTATTAATTGTAGTGGGAGCAAATTCAACAAAGTAGCTATCAAATATAGGAGGTATATTGTAATCATAATCAAATTTATCCTCCATAACAGGTGGTAACAAAATACTACTATCATTATAATCATCATAAATGGGAGGCAAAGTATCATCAAAGTAAATTTTCTCCTCAATGCTTGGGGGACTAAAAATATCATGCTCATCAAAGCCAGCTTCCCCAAGCTTAGAATTTTCCATAGCATTAGCAACAATAGTGTTCAAAGCATTCATATTAATATGTTCCATGGGTTTTTTAATTTTCGCATCAAACCATCCATGTCTTAAATCAGGAAATAGAATAAAAAGGTCATTGTTGTCCATTATGCCTAACTAGTGTAAACAAGAAACCAAATGTCGCAATTGCAGAGTCTAAAGGAAATAGCTTCGAGCACACACACAATGGCGCCAGAAAAGTACTGTTACCTGGAACCGAAGTATTAGTGCCTTTTACCTTTCCTCCCCGGCAACGGCGCCATAAAAGTGCTTGATGTCTACGGGTGCTTCTATTCTTGTAGACAGTGTTGGGCCTCCAAGAGCAGAGGTTTGTAGAACAGCAGCAAGTTTCCCTTAAGTGGATTACCCAAGGTTTATCGAACTCGGGGAGGAAGAGGTCAAAGATATCCCTCTCATGCAACCCTGCAACCACAAAGCAAGAAGTCTCTTGTGTCCCCAACACACCTAATAGGTGTACTAGTTCGGCGAAGAGATAGTGAAATACAGGTGGTATGAATGAATATGAGCAGTAGTATGGCGCCAGAAAATAGCTCGCTGGCGTGCAGTTGATGGTAGTAATATTGCAGGAAGTAAACATGCAGTAGTAACGCAGTAAAACAGTAACAAGCAGCGATAGCAGTATTTAGGAACAAGGCCTAGGGATTAGACTTTCACTAGTGGACACTCTCAACATTGATCACATAATAGAATAGATAAATGCATACTCTACACTCTCTTGTTGGATGATGAACACATTGCGTAGGATTACACGAACCCTCAATGCCGGAGTTAACAAGCTCCACAATTCAATGTTCATATTTAAGTAACCTTAGAGTGTAAGATAGATCAATACGACTAAACCAAGTACTAACATAGCATGCACACTGTCACCTTCATGCTTATGTAGGAGGAATAATACACATCAATACTATCATAGCAATAGTTAACTTCGCAATCTACAAGAGATCATGATCATAGCATAAACCAAGTACTAACACGGATGCACACACTGTCACCATTACATCGTGTAGGAGGAATAAAACTACTTTAATAACATCACTAGAGTAGCACATAGATAAATTGTGATACAAAACATATTGCAATCATAAAGAGATATAAATAAGCACTTCACTATGCCATTCATAACAGTGAATAAGTATTCTGTGAAATATAGCCTAAGAGACCCACACGGTGCACACACTGTCACCTTTACACACGTGGGACAAGGAGTCTCCGGAGATCACATAAGTAAAACTCACTTGACTAGCATAATGACATCTAGATTACAAGCATCATCATATGAATCTCAATCATGTAAGGCAGCTCATGAGATTATTGTATTGAAGTACATAGGAGAGAGATGAACCACATAGCTACCGGTACAGCCCCGAGCCTCGATGGAGAACTACTCCCTCTTCATGGGAGCAGCAGCGGTGATGAAGATGGCGGTGGAGATGGCAGCGGTGTCGATGGAGAAGCCTTCCGGGGGCACTTCCCCGCTCCGGCAGGGTGCCGGAACAGAGACTCCTGTCCCCAGATCTTGGCTTCGCGATGGCGGCGGCTCTGGAAGGTTTCGCGTACCGTGGCTCTCTCTGTAAGGGTTTTCGATGCAGGGGCTTTAAATAGAGGCGGCGCAGGAGGGTCGAAGGGGTGCCCACACCATAGGGTGGCGCGGCCCCCTGGCCGCGCCGGCCTGTGGGGGCCTGGGCCCCCCTCTGGCGGTTCTCGTGTGTTCTGGAGGCTTCCGGGTAAAATAGGAACCTGGGCGTTGATTTCGTCCAATTCGAGAATATTTCGTTACTAGGATTTCTGAAACCAAAAAAAGCAACAGAACCGGCACTTCGGCATCTTGTTAATAGGTTAGTTCCAGAAAATGCACAAATATGACATAAAGTGTGCATAAAACATGTAGGTATCATCAATAAAGTGGCATGGAACATAAGAAATTATCGATACGTCGGAGACGTATCACTCGTCATATCTCTTCTTATGCTCAGGAGGCAGATCCTCATACTTGACTGGTTCTCCCGCAATCTGAGGTGCAGATGACGACATGGTTGTTGCGGAAGATTGTCCCGATGTCCCACCGGGCGTGCCAGAATGTGTTGCCTGCCAAAGCCCACCGGCGAGCAGTGGTTAAGCAACACGAAGAGCCGGGAGGCTTCCAAGGCGGCAGCGGGCCCTGGTCCCTCGACGTCGTCCCGCAAATGCTCCGGCACACGACCTGGCGGCTGCAAGGGCGTGCCACCTGACCTATACCTGGCCAGGAAGGTGTGGATTGCTTCGATTAGTTCCCTGCATGGCAGACACGTAAACATTAAATATGAGCCCTATCGGCTCTCAGGTTGCCCTGCGGATCGGCTCAAAGAGCCGATCGCCCCATGGTTCACGTTGGATTTTCAATGACATGGGGATCCTGCTTGATCACAACAAAGCTAAACCAATCTACGACAGTTTAGGGTTTTCACCGTATGATCGGAACATCCTACACGTAGTTGAGCCTAATAGACACGAAAGATAATGGAAAACTAACCCTAAAAGAGGCCTAAAAACCAACATTACGTTAATTCCCGGAACATCCCTCTTAGGACTAACAAACCATACCTAACGCACTACCGGATCGTTCAACCCGTTTGCAAGGCCTAACCATACGGATATTAAACTAATCCTTGAAGACAAGGAGCAACTATAACAGATCGGATCTACTAAGTAACGAACAAGCAAGATGCTGCCCTTACACCTAGATAGGTGTAAGGGCAGCTAGATGTTGAGGGACGGCATAGCTAAGCAGATATGCGCAAGAAAAGCATCTATGCAAGCCCCAAAACATCTACGATAAATAGTGCTACTCGCCATCAACAACGCTTCAGTACGAGCAACACAAGGTAAACGAATAAACGTTGTGCTGCCTAGATCGCAAGATGCGATCTAGGCAGCATGGTGCTTACCCGGGAGAAACCCTCGAAAGAAGGGGTGGCGATGCGCCTGATTTGTGTTTGTTGTGAACGTGATTGTCCTCCTTTTCCGATAATCCCTAGATACATATTTATAGTCCAAGGGACTTTCTAATTTGGACGTGCACCTAACCGTGCACGGGTCAAACTCTATCTTTTAATCTAAACTACGATGCGATCTACTATATTACAGATACATAGGCAATTAAGCCCAAACTCTTCGCGCAAGGCCGCTTCAAAGATGCTCCACGTGTATATCTTTTAAGCCCATCTTCACAAACTTACTAATTTGAATAAATATGTGTGTACTAACACGCGCGACTCTCTTTCTTATTTTAGCCCTCGGCCGGATCATCGAAAAAATCGAGTACGTCGTCGTCAAAGCGTGGCGCAACCAAGACGCTCAAACAAGGAGAAACATATACCATCGAGGTTGTCGACAGTGCAACCGGCAGGCCGCTGGAGCCCCCGAAGCACGCCACCAAGTTTATCAACCAATGCGGAGCCGTTGTTAGAGACAACGTCTCGATCACCCTCCAGGAGTGGCATGAGCCAAAGAAGGCACGTCTTGGTTTCACTTTTGTCGACAAGAGAACTAAAAAGGATTGCTTTAAAAAGCTTATGGAACATTTCGTCCTACCTCCGGAATACCACAAATTTGATGAGGAGGGTAACAAGATTCAGGAAAACAAGGAGAGGAGGAGGCTAGTCAAACACTTCGCTCTTGGTAAGATGGCCGAAACATTCCGGAAATTCAAGCAAAATCTAGCCCGTGACTATGTCAACCAGAACAAGACTCCGGATTTCAAAGGACAATATGAGAGACTTCAACATGATTGGCCAGAATTTGTGAAGCAGAAGAAATCGGAGCATTTCATTGAAATATCGAAAAAAATAAGGAAAATGCGGCTAAGAAGGAGTACAATCATATTATGGGGCCAGGAGGGTATCGCTTTTGGGAGCCTAAGTGGGAGAAGATGGAGAACGAGCTGAGGAGGCGAGGAATCCGTCCAGGTACGGAGGGATGGGACCGAAGGGCCAAAAGCTGGTGGTACGGGCATGGGGGAACGCTAGACCCGGAGACAGGGGCGTGTGTTCACCGGAACAAAACGTTTAAACCCACCCAAGCCCTTATTGACGCAATGAGGGATGCTCAAGAGGGGAAGATCAAGTTCAACAGAGAGAACGACGCGCTGACAAGAGCCCTCGGGAATCCTGAACACGGAGGACGTGTACGAGGCATGGGGAACATTCCGTGGAAAGTAGGGTTCTCCCAGGACGATGACCCGTACGGTTACAGAAGCCGTAAGAGAAAGTCGGATCGGGATGCAGATGTTGTGGCGCGGTTGGCATCGGAAGTCGATGAGATGAAGAAAACCCTGACTATACTAGTACAGGAGAGATCGGCAGCTGGGACGCATGAAGATCATCCAGCGGATCTCGGAAGCCAGCAGCGGAGAAGCAGCGTGGCTTCCACGGAGGTCCAGCCGGCTACTGATGCACCGGAGATCCATATTACTGCACCGGAGCCTCCTCGCTACCCCGTGGACGATGTAAAGGAGATGAAAGAATGTCATCTGCATTATCCTACTGGGAACATGTCCACGAAGGTAGCCATCGGCAGTGCTTTACCATGTGAGCCTGGAGCACTCCACCACAACAACCCCATTCCAGATGGCTATGCTCGTGTCACGGTGGAGGAAATAGTCCCAGGGTTTGAGGACCTGGAGATTGACATTGCTACACCCGAAGGGGAGAGAAGACTTGGAGGTGTCAAGCGCCAGTTTATTCTATGGAAAAAGAAGTTTATCAAGTTTCCAGACGAGGCGCCAAGGCAAACAAGTCCACCCCCCTCCGGTGGTGGTGGCGGCGGCGGTGGTGGTGGTGGTTCACCTACACCTCCTTCACGTCAGCCGACGCCGCCCCCCAATTCACCTCCGGCGGGTAAGCAGACGCCGCCCCCCAGTCCTCGTCCGGCGGGTGATCAGACGCCGCCCCCCAATCCACCTCCGGCGAAGAAGCAGAAGCAGTCTTGGGTTATTAACCCGGAGCCTTATGTACCTACAACCACAAAGATACCAGAGCCATCACTGAAGCCTCTCCCCACAAGGCCTTGGGAACGTAGTGCCGAGGAAGTCGACGCACACGCGTCTGCTGATTATGAGAAATGGAAGGCGGACTGCAAGAAGAAAAGAGAGCCCGAGCCCAAGCAAGTATTTTCTGAGAAGGAAAAGAGCTGGGCTAAGTCATTTTTGAACACACCGTCCCAAGCCGCGAAGAATCTGCCTGACGACTATGAACGTGAACTTCGTAGGCAAGCACTCGCGTTCAAGAGGAACCAAGAGTTGGCGGAGAAGCAGGAGGAGGCCGAGAAAGAATTAGAAAGTAAAAAAGGGGGGAAACAAGTTGCCCAGCTCGGGGAACAAAGTAAACAATCGATCGCCCCGCTCATAGTGAAAGCCGCCGGTCCGGACGATGCCCCCGATATCATAGCAGCTGCGGCAGCACAGGGATTGACTGTAGCGAGTGCCACAGAACAAGCGGCCAACTTAGGTCTGACTCTTCGTGCAGTGTTAGGCCTTGATGAGGCGCCAATGAAGGACGTAGTATTTACATATGTGCGGAATGGGCCTCTCGTCGAGCCTGCGCAGGAAGAGGATCTACCTCGACAAATGAAAGGTCTGCTAAATTGGTACAAGGGTTACATAAAACTTAAAAACGCCAAAGAATATATTTATGCGGAAGTTAGACATGAGCATCACTTCAAACATTACTATATAACAATTCATCGGAGTGAATTGTTCCAGCTGTTCAATCTGCGCGAGCTCGACAAATCTATCATCAGTTGCTATGTTCTGTAAGTGATTTATTAATTTCTACCCCATCTCGTTCATTGCCTGCACTATATATATATATATATATATATATATATATATATATAGTCCTAACTATCTTGTTGTGTACGCTATTATGCAGAATGAAGAAGCGGGAAATGCGAATAAGGCGCATCCATGATGTTGGGTTCATTGACCCACACATCGTTAATTCATATGTGTTAGAACACCACCCCGCCGACGTGGACGAAGACCTGTGGCGGTTTCTTATAAAACAGGAACTCAAAAGTGATATTCTATTTCCTTACCATTTTGGGTGAGTGTTTCTGTCTTGAGCACATTCTCTTTTGTTTACTCCATGCATGGTATGTGGCTAATCGATGAGTTATGCATGACTGTGCATGTATCGTGTCCGCAGGTTCCACTGGATTCTGCTAGTAATTCAAATTCAGAACTCCACAGTTCTCGTCCACGACTCTCTGAATATGGATCCAAAGCATTGGGCCGACATGAGAAAAATGATGCAAAAGTAATTATTTTCATTCGTTTGCGCTCTATATCGATCGGCCTATTTCGTTCATCATTTCCTAATATCAAGTAACTAATTAATAACTCTCTTGTTCATTTAATTTTCTTTGCCTCGTAGGGTTTGGAGACGGTTCGTAGATCAAAAGGTCGGTGAATTCAAAAAAGAGCTACAATTTAAAAGGGCAAAGACTGCGACTGGGGATATTCAGCCACCGGGGACCAATCTATGTGGATACTATGTTTGTGAGAGGATCCGGAGATACACCACTGAGCGGCAGCCGTCTGAGAACAACATCAAGAGGATTAACCTCCGGACGACGCTTAGTCCAGAAGCTCGCTTCCGACCACTTCAAGAGGAACTAGCTGGATGGTTCGCGAGGGAAGTCATCGATCCTAGAGGAGAACACTATGTAGAGGACGTAGAACTTTATATGCACTAAATTATGTATGGAAACTTGTTCAAAATTGTATATGGTCATCCGATATTGAATATATATTGTATATTCCTCTTGAATTCTTTTTGATTCTAATTTCAAATTTGTTTGAAATTGTACATTCATATGCATGTATGTAGTACCGTAGAATATGTGAAACTCCTTCAAAATTAAAATAAAACACAAAAGAAAATAAAACAATACAAATTAAAAAGAAACCAGGTTTAGGGGGGGCTAAAACCCTAAACCTGCGGCGGCCTTTAGTCGCGGTTGGCGAGGAGAACCGCGACTAAAGGTCCTCCGCCCCGAAGGACTGCTGGCGGCCACGTGGAGGCGCCTTTAGTCGCGGTTCGTAAGGAACCGCGACTAAAGGGGGGGGGGGGCTTTAGTCGCGCTTATTTGGTCGCGGTTGCGCAACCGCGACCAATGGCAGTTGCGAACCGCGACCGATGGCCTTTTTTCTACCAGTGATGCTTTCTATTATGCTATGCTAATGGACTGCTTTGGTTTATGCATTGGATGCCATGCAGCACCAACCCAGTTCAGAAACATTTGGCCTCCGCTGCTTCTCACCTCGCCACCAGATGATGCCATGCACCAATGCAGATTGTATTGGCACTGGTTAGTTTCTTTACATTTCCTTGCTAATTTATTCTGAAATGTACCCGTGTTGCCTGTTCTTTACGCCTTTTTGCATATAGTGTTTCATCTTGGGTACTGTTCTTACTGTAGCATGTACAAGGACATTTCAATACTTTATCCAGCATATTGATGTATCAGAGTAAGAGGAAGACCTCTTGCAGTCCATATTTTAAGTACTATCCATGGTGTAACCCTGGTCGACTGAAAATAAATGGTTTAGGGCCATCTTGCAGTCCCCAATGCTTTCTTTACAGAGGAACAATGGTTGTGTTCTATAAAATTACTAGACAGGTAAATACACTTACTAAGCATTTTTCTTCATTGTGCTTTCCTGTTTTGGATTGATCATAATGTTAACGATTTATGTGCTCCTACAGGAGGAATCTTTAGACTATGGGAAGGTACGGGTGCGAGCTTTGCGTTAGGTGTCATGGTATATTCACCTGACCATGGCTGGTATTCTGTTTTCTCTAATTTCTTATTCCATGACTTTATATCAGAGTTTTCCTTGCCTTACACATAGTTTCTGTTTTACATCGGTGCATTTATCTTCATGTATCACTTCATCTGTCATAATATTGTATTTTTATACCTTCATGGCAAATAAATTTCTTGGAATGCTGATAATCAGAACGAACTTCGCATCCGCCTATGGAGTCCGACATAATATCTCTTGTAAAACGTAAGAGAAATAATAGGACAAATAATAATTGGTTCGGTCATTGCCATATAAACAATATGGATCTGGACATAGGTTGCTCTTTACTAGAAAAATGGATGGAATGACTTTGTAGTAGAAAAAATTGAGTACATTGTAGTAGAATGGTGTATCATACTGATGAGGTTCTCCAGGTGTCGGTCGAAATAGAATTTGATAAAATATGTTAATGCTAATTTGAGGTGTGTGTTTCTTGATCTTTCTATAGGTTTTAATGTAAATATGAAATACCTTAAAATAAAAGCTCAGTGTTACTGGTTCATAACAAAATGTAGTTTTACATGTTCCCTTGAATCTGTATTCAATTTGGATCAATATCATAGAGTGATAGGATTGTACATTCTGAAGTACTTTGATTCATATCTCAGTACTTATAATCTATTGTGCAATCGGACAGAGGAATATTCTAATCGCAGTTGCCCTAAACTTAGTGCATATGCCCCTCTCATTGTTGTCTCTGCTACACGGTCCTTGCCATGTATAGCTTGTTCCCCTATTGAGTTGGCAACAACACGTATGCAGGTCAGCATATTAACTTGAGTTGGCACATTTTAACAACATGTAATAGAAGCAGGTGCGTGATGCGAAATGCGGATTCAATGGGGACATCTGATTGGTCTTCTTGGCATATTAAATCTCCTTTTCTTCTCAAAATTACTGTAATTTAGGTTTATATAGAATTGCATGTATTAATCTTGCACCATTACCATTGCATACGAAGGACAAGTAGTTGTACAGTAAGAAAATATTGAACATCCAAACAGCAAAACCCTTGGCTCCCTGTTAGGCCATTCTATACATATAAATAAAACACTACAAAGTAGGTCCTTTTGTGAGGTTAGTATGTGATGTTTTTAGTGTGTACTTCAGGATCTTCATATAAGCTGAAACATTAGAGAAAATTTAGATGTATTTCCAGTTGTTAAAATCACATGGTTCATTCTTTACGTAATTTTCTATTGCAGATTTCATCTGCTTCCCTCATGGAGTGAGAATTCCTTCACCAATGGCAATTCACAGCTAAGTGACTTGACATGTAGATAGAACAACGAGAGCAGGCATGGAAACTTGTGCGGGCTGCCGCGCAGGTCCGCCGATCTCTCACCGTTGCTGCCGCGGGAAAGGGAGAGCGCGAGAACTGGTGACAGCCACTGAAAAAAGAGCACCAGAAGGTCCCTCCACCCCCACTCCGACAGGTTCCTCTACCCCGCTCTGACAGACTCCACTTTACTATGACGCTATCGTCTGCTAAAGCGGCAGCATGTCCGGAGACGTTGCCCTCTTTTCGTTTCGACATTTTTGTCGATTATTCTACACTATATATTAGTTATGGTCTTTTACAAAATGCTTATCAAGATGAAATTCGGGGAACACGTGTCTGGGCGTGCCTCAAAATCCCTAACCAGCTGATTTTTGCATTCTACCGGCGGCGCTGCTCATGTCTGTTCATTATCCATGCTCACAGGTACTTACTGGATGTTAATGTGGAGAGGGTGGAGGACATGGGACAGACATCTTTAAATATCGTAGCTGCAAATAAACATTTGCTTAATCTGAATCTTTGTAAGGCTTTTTCAATAGCATATTTCGTATAATAATTAAAATCATTTCAATATGTTCCTTCTGTAGCCTATCAGATTTCGAAGTTGAATATTTCGGTGTTCAAAGATCATCTATCTTTATGCATCAGCTATTTGTATGATTGTATCACAAGGTAGACTGGTAAATACAGAAAGGGAAGTCTGATTCAATTTTATTTTAGCTATTTGCAGTTTCTATTTCTTGGTTAGGCTGCATAGGCTCTGGATGGTAGGTCTAGAGGTGGAAAGACAAAGAATTTGATGGAGGACACAAAAAGTGAGGATGAGCCTCAGGATTTATGCAGGTTTTTATATTAATTGCACCGAGTAAAACCTACGAATATTGACATGAGCTTCATAGGGTCGTGCGCCAAGGCGCACATCTAAATCTAGTGTTGTGTAATGTTGCTACTGAAACTAGGCAATACTAGACATTTCTAAAGAGGATCATGGGAGCAATTCATGATCTTGAACTACATGTACCACCATTTCCGATGCATCATGGACGCAACCAACAACCTATACAACATGAGTCACCGTTGTTGTTGTAAAGTTGCTTTTACTTGTCTTGAAGTTGCCCGTGAAACCTACCCAAAGTATTTTCACATAATGGAATTTGATCCACGAACATCACCATGCCGCCACCACCATGAATTATCACATCTCACTTCTCACTTATCATCACTACGTCGTCGTCCATAAAAATGGCAAGCGAGAAGTTGAGCAAAAGTACTCCAAACCTTACACATACGTACAGATTATAGTATACTTGTGAGTCATTTATCTACCAGTGTATGTACACCGAAACAAAAACCTGTCAACATAAAATCATGCAGAATATGGTGAGGTGAACATACTCCTGAAAGAAAATCTCAAACGGCTGAGCGTGTGCGACGAATTTGACAAAATTCTCTTAAAACTTCATACACGAAATTGACGATTTACGGCTGACGAAACTCGAAACCGATTGTGGGAATTGATTCATATCATCGACACACATCTTTTTCATGTACAGCTTATTTTGATTTGGAGTTTGGTTGTGTTGATTTAAAGAGAGGGTATGTAGAGTAATGTAACGGAGAGTGAGCCTAAGCGAGTCCACCTGCTGACATAGGCATCCCCAATGGGCCTACCAAAGATGGTACCCGGGGTTTACTAAAGGCCCAGGACTCGAAGAATAAGAAGACTTGGAAGCCCATTTAGTGTTAAGAAAAGATAGTTTGTATTAGGAAAGATAGAGATTTGTAATCTTACGGGTTGTGTATGAAACCCTCCCGAACTCTGTAACTTGTGTATTACGAAACCCTCGGCTCCACCTCTATATAAGGGGGAGTCGAGGGACAAAGAAAGGATCGAATCTATTGTCAACAGAACCCTAGTTTTCATAATCGTCGAGTACTTTTCGGCTGAAACCTTCGAGATCTACTTGCTCTCTACTTCTAGCAAAACCCTAGTCTACAATCTGTAGGCATTGACAAATTAATCCTTTGTCAATTGGCGCCGTCTGTGGGAAGAAGTTATAATACCGGCGAAGAATAAATACCTTGAGAAGAGGATTGGCAAGGCAAAATGGCGCAACCTTGCAAGAAGATGGAATGGTGTCCTTCTTGCTAAGCTTGGAGATTCTTCGGATTAGCTTCTCCAAATCTTTTGCAGAAAGATCTGTGGAGAGCCTCTCGACATCTTCATCACCAGCATACATCCAAAGGGGATTTTTTCGGGCTTGCAGAGGCTGCATTCTAATCCTAAGGAAGTAGGCTGTGATTTGGATACCCGATAGCTCCTTGCCACGGGTACTCTGAAGTTCACGGATGCGAGTCATCAACGCCTCTGTCGCCAATTTCTCTTCTTCGGAAGCTTCAGCATCCCAGGAGCGGCGGCGAAGAATTTTGGTTTTTCCGTCAAAAGGGGCGATGTTGTACTCCATTGAATCAGAGCTTTCTTCGTGCACATATAGCCACCTCTTGCGCCAGCCTTGAACAGAATCAGGAAATTTGACGTCGAATCGACGTCAGATCGAACACAGATGACGACGCCAATATTATAGGCGACGCTGTGGGAGCCATTACGGCGGAGGCAGAAGATGCGTTTCCACAGAGCCCAGTTAGGTTGGACTCCGAGAAAGCATTCGCACAGTGTGATAAAGATCGACACGTGCAAGATAGAATTGGTCGTCAGGTGAAGCTGAAGCCCATATACAAAAAGAAGACCGCGCAGAAACTCGTGGATAGGAGGGGAAAGACCGCGGATAAGATGGTCAACAAAACTAACCCGGTACTCCATCGGAGGCTTTGGGTAGCTTTCCTCGCGGGGGAAGCGCAGTGCATCCTTCTCCTTGGTGAATCCCAACCTCTTCAGCAGGTTCATGTCTTGATTGGAGATCTTGGATCTCTCCCACTCCAGATCTTCGGTGGCCATTGGAGATTGTTGAAGCGCTGGAGTATGCGTGTCGCGGGGATGATGATTCCCACTCGAGGGGAGTAGAACAGCACAAGCTTGGAGGAGCGCGCAAGGCAACGAGCGCAATGGAGGATTTTTGGCAGAGGCGCAGATGGGCGGAGTGAGCGAAAGTGACAGAGGAAGAAGATGATGGAATTAAATAGAGGTGCGGTGAATCGACGCAGCCATTCGATGAAAAATTTACGGCGTAGATGGATTACACATGGACAAGGGGTAAAAATGGCTTTTCACTGAGAAAAGAAACGACAGAGGGCACAGTACGTGCGCCAGAAAAAGTGGAGGACGTGTGTCCCCCACTTGCACGACGTGTCAATCAGATGAGGAATTTGGACCCACAAGGCAGTGAGAGGAGCGGTTTTCGCATGTTTCCAATACAGAAATCGTGGCTATCATCACTGACGTCATCATGGTAAAAGAAAAGCTCGACTATGAAGCTGGGAGAGATTATCGACAACATAAGATTATTTCGAGAGCTTTTGATCAAATACAAGTTTTTGCCCAAACGCTCGGGGGCTACTTTGGAAAAATAGAAAACTTTGAGTATGACAAGATAGAAATGGCGAGAGCCTATGAGCAAATGCAAGCATTTGTTCATAGCCTCGGGGCTACTCCCATCGGAGCGCTGGTCGCGCACCCGATAGATATGAAAATATCGAGAAGGATTACAAATATAGCAGCAGAGGATATAAATTTGTGGAGCCTACACCCAAGCACAAGTTCTTGGCTGTAGCCTCGGGGGCTACTCCCATCGGGAACGCTGTTCGCGTGCCCGATGAATTTTGAAAAAAAAACAGAAGTGAGCATATTTCGAGTTACACAGATAACTCTACATATACTCCCATCGGGAAGACAAAATAAGTCATCAAATATGACTCGATAAAATGTGCTATTCCAACAGCCGAAAAGCACTCGACAATATATTCTCAGAGCGCTAAAAGTCGCGATTAAATCTCTGAATGCCGCAAAACTTTGTGAAGGTAAGACCCCAGATCCGTTCTGAGCGGCGTGGCACTGACGGCGGATGCTACTTTTTTCCGTATCAACAGATACGAAGAAAAATCCTAACGGACGCGTTAGGTACCCGATAAAATATGACTGGGACTCGATAGAATGGTAAGACCTTAAGCGGCACCTGTCGAAGTTTACACCAGTATCCCGAGATCATGTCCAGGACGTGATCTTGAAGTAGGTTTTTGCGGATTGCCACTAGAGCAGTTAACTAGTACCTGATCCGTCAGATGAACTAGCCCCAACTACCGTTATCCCTGTACAAAATAATATTTGCATATCGAAAGATTATGTAATAAGTAAAGTTGGAGATTTTCCCTGATTCTTCGATTCAAGAAAAATCTCGGGGGCTACTGACATAGGCATCCCCAATGGGCCTGCCAAAGATGGTACCCGGGGTTTACTAAAGGCCCAGGACTCGAAGAATAAGAAGACTTGGAAGCCCATTTAGTGTTAAGGAAAGATAGTTTGTATTAGGAAAGATAGAGATTTGTAATCTTACGGGTTGGGTATGAAACCCTCCCGAACTCTGTAACTTGTGTATTACGAAACCCTCGGCTCCACCCTCTATATAAGGGGAGTCGAGGGACAAAGAAAGGATCGAATCTATTGTCAACGGAACCCTAGTTTTCATAATCGTCGAGTACTTTTCGGCTGAAACCTTCGAGATCTACTTGCCATCTACTTCTAGCAAAACCCTAGTCTACAATCTGTAGGCATTGACAAATTAATCCTTTGTCACCTGCAGAAGTTGCATCAATTGACTGCAGGAGGCAAAAGAACGGGCCTGACCCTGGAGAAACTACCGATTCAGACCTTCATCTGGATGCAGGCAAACCACTGCTTTAAAAACCGTGCAATGTAACAATGTAGCGGTCTGCAGGCAACCAAACGATCTGTTCCACATTCTAGCCCATGTAAAAAAGAGCCTCACAGCCTACCAAACGCGTCCATTGTGTTCGGGCTGATGCTACTGCTGGATGTGGTCGCATGTGGGACTGGGCTGCTCGCCTGGTCCTGCTCGATGCTACTGCTATGTTTTGCTGCTGAATTTTAATGCTTATATAGTATAATTGAAATAGATAAAAAATTTAAAAAATAAAATCCTTCGAGATGCCCATGTATTATGTCATCTGGTACCACTGAAAATAAACAAACATGAATTTTGGTTTTTTTTGCAAAATCATCAAACTGGATTTCTGGTTGCATACGAAATCGAAAAAAACGCACAATATATCAAAATGACCGGGAGAAAATTCTACATCCGAATTCACCAGGGCTTGCCCGGTTGGACAATTTTTAGAATCCCCAAATTCGAAAAGAGTAAAAAGTTACGGCAAAATAAAGATTTTTTGCTGCAAAATAGAAAATTAGAAAAAAATCTGTGGCGCACCAAGTGTCCATGCGCCATAGAATTAAGCTCCAAAATTTGAAAGTTCTGGCGCCCACTTCTCCTCCTCTCCTCCACTTCTCCTTCTCTCCTCCACTTCTCCTTCTCTCCTCCACTTCTCTTCTCTTCCCTCCTCTCCTCTTCTCCTCTCCTTCACTTCTCCTCCTCCACTTCTCCACTTCTTCTCCCTCCTCTCCTCCACCCGACGACCTCCTCCGGTGACCTACTCCGGCGACCTCCTCCGGCGACCACCACCACCACCTTCTCCTCCTCCACCACCACCACCTCCTCCTCCACCACCACCACCTACCTCCACCACCACCTCCTCCACCACCACCACCACCTCCTCCTCCTCCTCCTCCTCCACCACCTCCTCCTACTCCACCACCACCTCCGACCGGCCTCATCCTCCACCCACCCACCCACCACACCACACCCACCCACCCACCTACGGCGACCTTCCGGCGAAATTTTAAAAAAATAAAAAAAAATTGGCGTTCCGACATCTAGATTTGGCCGCCATTTTTTTTGAAATAAAAAAAAAATTTGCGGCGCACCGACGGTGGGGTGCGCCACAGAAATAAGACTTTCTCTTTTTGTGGCGCACCATGCCTGATGCGTTACAGAAATAAAACTTTTTGTGGCGCATAAGCAAGGTGCGCCACAGAATTCTTATTTTTGTGGCGAGAATTCTGTGGCGCACCGCCCATGCGCCACAGAATGTCTTTTGGGTGCGCCACATATGAGATTTTTCCTACTAGTGTCAAAGTTCTTTGCGATACTGGTCATCACCAAAGAAGGAACGTTCAAATGAAAAGAGGAAAGGTTATCCTTGAGAAGACAAAGCAGCCCGCGTGTTTGACTGGCTCAACGGTTTGGCCTATGGTGTAACATAAGGTCCAAATTGTATGGTGATGCTATATTTACTATCTTAACACAAATATGCTAGTACTTGTATACATAGATGTTCATCAACTTAAAATTGTTAAGTCAACATAAAAAGAACTGTGACGGCAAGCCTAGAGCGCGACATCGCCGAGCTGGTGATATCCGCAGGGCAGGGTGGCAAGGCGAGTGGCAGCGCACCAGCAACAGGTGGCTTTTGCCGGCAGCTTGAGCAGTAGGGGAGATGTAGGCGGGGAAGGATGCCGCTGGAGGCGGGGAAGGATGAGGTGTTTGTAGTCGATCGACAGCGTATCTGTCGTTTTGCAGTCTAAAAGCGACTATGCCAGGATTACTTAGCGGGTGACGAGATCTAACCCTGCCCGGCGGTTTGACCCTTGAGGTGTTTTTTCGATAAAAAGGAATATATAATAAAAGGAAATATATTAATATCATGGAGATACCAATTACACCTAGCCTCTTCCCCACACTACAAGAGATTTCATATACTATGACGAAAACCCTCGTGACGGTGGTCTGTAACGTCACTGAATATCATAATGTGTGACGTTTTGCCTACGTCGTCATGCATTCGCAAAGAGCCGTGACGGTCGCACAATCACCGTCACACATTTGCACATTCTGTGACGAATCGATAGCTTATATGACGAGCACGGATGGGTCATGGAAAAATTACAACCGGTAACATGAGATGTCTAAAAGAAATAAGAATATCACTAGCAAAAATACCTTATGCGGAAGGATAGAAATAAGAAATATTAATAGCATGAGACGGAGGCGAACTAGCAATTAAAAGTAACAAGTCAAAATTGCATTATCGGAAATCGTACGTACGGTATACTAGCAGTTTCACGGACATGTTTACTTATTAGCTTCATACGTTGATATCTATCGAATGTTTGGAAAGTAAGAAACCAGTACCTGTCAGTTCCATGTGGATCACGATCGTACATACGGGTTGAATCAGAGAAGGAGAATGGCTTACAGAACTTGATCATTACGCCGCGCCGTTGCCGTAGCATACGGCCCCCCTCTTCCCTTCATCGCAGCACCAAAAATCTATTTTCCCTCCACCCAAAATAATTATTCCCTCCACTTCTCTTTTTTTTCCAACTTATCTAATCGTGTGTAGGCCCTAACTGTGCGGAGAAACCCACTTCCCCTATTCTCCTGATTCTCTCCCCCCATTCTCTTCACGCATCACAGATCGATCGGAGGCGTCCTCCGATCCATCCACCCTAGCAAGGATGAATGGCGCCGTCCTCCTCATCTGCGGGATCAACCGCCGGCCTCGCCCGAGACTAATTTCTCCTTCGAGACCCAGCCCGCTCGAACGCCGCAGCCTCCTCGCCGGTGGGATCGGAGCCGCCAGTCCCAGCCCCGACGTCCTCGTGTACGCCCCTTCCTTTGTCCCTATGACGAGTGCAGTTCCGTCTGCACCCACGAGAACTCCTGCACCCGCTAGAACGCTACTGCCCGCACATGCGCGAACGCCTCCGCCTGCTCCTGCGAGTTCGTTGTGGGCCGCACCTGCTAGCTGTTGGATCAATCCGTACGTTCCGCTCATCTTTTATTCTAGCGATCTGTTACTCTATTTTTTGAGGGAATGCTGACATGCTGTATTTCTTTATTAGTATAATCATGTACACCTCAAAGTCTCATGGATGATCTTATATAGTTATATGGGATGTATTTGAACGCAGTCATTCATGGTAGTAACTTGTGTGCCTATTTCATGTGCTTGAACAAACCTTATTACTCCGTTTCAGATTATGATCAAGATCAGGTCACAAGCAGACTGGTTAATGCCTCCTCAGTTGGGTATCGGTATCCTTCATCTCATGGTCAAGTTGATCTTGTTACCGTGCTTGATGTTAGTGGCAGTATGGCAGAAACTAAATTAGCATTATTAAAGCGAGCAGTGGGTTTTGTTATTCAACACCTTGGTCCATATGATCGACTTTCAGTCATTGCTTTCTTTCCTACTGCCTTAAGGTTGTTCCGTCTCCGGCAGATGTCACATTCTGGCCGACAGCAGGCCTTGCAGGCTGTTAACTCACTTGTATGTTGCTATTGCTTTACCATCTGTCTACTATTATCCGTTGCTACTGTAGTATTATCTGTCTAATTATCATCATCTTGCTTGTATTTTGTCTCGCTAGGCTGCGAACTACGTGTTGTATCTGGCGATTTAGCTGGCATGAATTAGTAATAGAATATATGGCGTTCCTTTCCAAAAATAAAGAAATAATAAGGCTGATTGGAGATACTATTTGCAGGTCAGACGGCTGTAGAAAGTAACAAGACTTTTGGCTGGTGTCGTCTAGGCAGAAACTAGAATAGAACATCAGCAGGTATTATGATTCATCCATTATTTGTTGTTTATCTTACAATATGCTTAAGGTATTGTATTCTGGCTACATATTTCTCCTAATGAATTTAGTGAAGTTTGACTTGGAAAAACAACATTATGCATGTTTTCTCGTCAATCAATATATATACACACACATATATACTCATCCTTATTAATACCATATAGTACAAGATGATCCAGTCTGGAAGAGATATACTTTTTCAATCAATATATATACACACACATATAGCAACTTTCTACAAAGCCATAAGGAAGAAAGCATTCCCGGTCCAAAACCACAGTACCTACTACCACAAAAACAACCAGAGCATTGGCATCTAGAATTAACCAAACTGACTAGACCTTACCTAATGACGACAAATCACCTGATCAAACTTTGAAAGACAGTAACTAACCCCGGGCTGATATAGAGATGCGACACTCTCAAAACATGTTGACACCTCACGCCAAATTGATAACAGTGTTACACTATGGGGCCAAGGTATATGCGGTGCCATCTCTTAACTCTATACTTTCTAGTTTCCACTTCAAATAATATATTTCCTCTTTTCTGCGACCTTGTTATGTAGATACTTTGGTTACTTGACTAACACTGTATTTATAGTTGTTTGATTTGTTGTTGGCTACTTGCTATGGCATAGAATATTTGCCTGGTTATTTTCTATGTCGTTGGCTGCTTGTTATGCCGCTGGTTGTTGTACTACTAATTATTTATGTGCTACTGGCTACTTGATAACTTATTTCTATTGTTGGTTGTTTGCTTTTTTGTTCTACAGACTCACATGTAAAAGAAAAGGAGTGAAACACTTGAGCACCGAGCTCCTCAAGCACCTTCCTTTCTAGCATGGGGTACCAATCAAGATTTGGGACGTTTAGGACATCAGCTTCTGAAGAACGCGTCCGAGAGTTAGAAGAAAAGGTTGAACAACAAAAGAGAGAGGCAATAGAGGCAAATGCGATGTACCAACAATTGTTAACCGAGAGAGGTAAAACGCAAGAGGCTGCACTTGAAGAGATACACAGCAAGCAACAAGAAAAAATGGCGGCTATGAAGAAGAGCCAAGAAGAGAATAAAGCATATCAAAGAAGCAAGAGGAAATTCATCTTACGGAAACATGCAACTAAAAACTAGACACCACGGTGCATGAAAGCCATCATTATATGGTGGTGCTATACTAGCAGGAACTTAGTTTGGTCGTCTTTAATTATGTCACTTTTGTAGTGACAATTATTTAGTTATGTAAAATGATATTTGGTTCTGAGCTCGATATATATTCTGATTTCAATGGCAAATGACTATATGTTGTCATATATATTCAAAATTAATTTTTATCACCATTTAATGCATATTAAATTTCGAAACTGTTACAAGCAATAATAAAAAATAAATAAAAATACGAAAAATACTAGGATTATTTCTAAATAAACGAAATGATATCACATATGACATCATTCACATCCGTGACGCTAATCCGTGACATTTTTCAGCAATGGAATGGTCTTGTAGGTGCTGACATCACACATGACATCATCCATACTCTGTGACGTTTTCTGGTGCGCCGCGTCACTAGGGAGTAAACTGTGACGGGGATTCTGTGACGATGCTTGTGACGCTCAAACTTCATCACAAGGGTTCTTCCGTTTATTGCTATTGCGTTACGTCTTGTGCTCGTCACAATATATCGGATCTCTTGTAGTGCCACTTGCAAAAGGAATTATTAAACACCAAGAAAAATCCACATCGCCTCAAAGACTCGAACCACCATGACTAGTCCACTGACTTTAACTTCCATGACACTCTCCGCATCTGACTTCACCATGGAACAAAAAGGACATGTCCCATGATGGCAACAGATAGCAGAGCTTCACGCCGCTCCCTCCCAAAACATGGGAAAAACATGGGTGCGGACGACGAATCTCATCCGATCCAGCAATCTTCAAGCATGATGTGTCCAAGGGAGTTCGCCGAGGGAGCCTTCCGAAACTCTACACTTCGGCCATATCAAGGAGGGCAAACATCAAGCAGGTCTTCGTCAATGGTGTGAGAGAAACCCTAGGACCGCCATATTTATTTGCAAGATAGGCAAGCCCCCTCATCGTCAGTCCACTCCCTAACGGACTGGCCGTAGAGAAGAAGATGGCTCCACGCGACCTAGGTCCCGAATAGCCATGAGGCCTGATACGTTGCAAAACGTAGCTATAATTTTTGATGAACCATGCTTGTTTTATACCAATTTATATATGTTTTGCTTACACTTCGTTGCACTTCTATACATTTTCCGGCACTAACCTATTGACAAGATGCCACAGTGTCAGTTCCCTATTTTCTACTATTTTGTATTTCAGAAAAGTTATACAGGAAATATTCTCGGAATTGGATGAAACAAAAGCTGAAGTTCATATTTTACCGTAACGAAGACTGAGTCCAGAGGAGAGACGAAGGGGCGCCACAGGGCGGCCACACCAGCCCTTTGCGCGGCCCAAACCCTGGCCGTGCCAAGGGGTGGTGTGGCACCCCAGGCGTCCACCGACCTTGCCCTTCTGCCTATTTATTCACGATCTCGGGAATAAACTAAATACTCGAGCCTCCATCCACGAAAAGTTCCGTCGTGGCCTCCATCGCTGACCCTAGCTCGGGAGGGTTCTGAAGCTCTTCCAGGCACCCTGCCGGAGGAGGAGATCATCACCGGAGGCTTCTACATCGCCATGTCCGCCTCCGAAGTGATGCGTGAGTAGTTCATCTCTGGACTACGGGTCCATATCAGTAGCTAGATGGTTGTCTTCTCCAATTTGTCCCTCATGTTTAGATCTTGTGAGATGCCTATCATGATCAAGATCATCTTTATGTAATGCTACATGTTGTGTTTGCTGGGATCCGATGAATATTAAATACTATGTTGAGATCGATTATATACTTGTCATATGTTATTCATGATCTTGCATGCTCTCCGTTGATAGTAGATGCTTTGACCAAGTAAATGCTTGTAACTCCAAGAGGGAATATTTATGGTCGATAGTGGGTTCATGACTTTAGTTTTCTGGAAGAGAGACAATAACTTTTAAGATTGTAGATGTGCTGTTGCTAATAGGGTGAAAACAACAATGTGTTTTCTAAGGATAATTATATTATTTAATTTACACACATTGCTTAATGCGATAAACTGTTGCTTGCAACTTATTACTGGAAGGGGTTCAGATGATAACCGGAAGTTGGATTATTAGTAATAGATGCAGTTGGATTACGGTCTATGTATTATGTTGTAATGCCCGAATGAATCTCATAGTAATCATCGTGTCATGTATGGTTATTATTCTGTCACTTGCCCAGCTGTAATTTGTTCACCCAACATGTTATTTATCTTTATGGAGAGACACCTCTAGTGAACTGTGGATCCCGGTACTTTCTTTTACACTGATACAATCATCTTGTTCTGTTTACTTACTCCATGCATTGTTCTCTTTAATTCCACTGCAAACAAACATCTCTTTCCACACTATACATTTAATCCTTTGTTTTCAGCAAAACCGGTGAGATTGACAACCCCACTATAAGTTGGGGCAAAGTATTTTGGTTGTGTTGTGTGTAGGTTCCACGTTGTTGCTGACGTTGGTAGTGCGCCCTGCCATAAGTCAGCTAGCAACACCTTCATAAGTCACACATTTCTCCTACTGGTCGATTAAACCTTGGTTTCCTACTAAGGGAAAACTTGCTACTGTGCTCATCATACCTTCGTCTTGGGGTTTCTCAACGGTGTGATGTTTGCACTCATCAAGCTCTTTTTCTGGCGTTGTTGCCGGGGAGAAAGAGGATTTATGCAAGGGGAGTCTCTCATGTCCAGTCTCTTTACTTTGTTATTGTTTTGCTTAGTTTATTTTACTTTGTCTTGTTTGCTTCATTATATCAAAAACACAAAAAATTTAGTTTCCCTTATAGCTTTTATTTATTTTGTTCTATTTTATTTTACTAAGTTGTGTGACTTTACTAGCACAAACAACAATGATTTTATTTGTATACCTATTGCTCCACCTGCTCCTGAAGCAGCTTTCTATGAAATTAAACCTGCTTTGTTAAATCTTGTTATGAAAGAGCAATTTTCTGGTGTTAGTACTGATGATGCTGCTTCTCAACTTAATAATTTTGTTGAACTTTGTGAGATGCAAAAGTATAAGGATGTAGATGGTGACATTATAAAATTGATTTTTTTCCTTTCTCTTCGAGAGGGAGAGCTAAAGATTGGTTGCTATCCTTGCCTAGAAATAGTATTTATTCTTGGGTTAAATCAAATATGCTTTCATTGGAAAATATTATCCTCCTGCTTAGATTATATCTTTGAGAAGTGACATAATGAAATTTAGACAATTTGATAATGAACATGTTAAGCAAACTTGGGAAAGAATGAACATGATGCTGCGGTCGGCATTCTCCCTCTCCTTGGCCAACTTCTCCGCGAACCCAATCTCGGTCGCACTTGCTTGAGACTCGGACATTTCATCAATCACGCCGTGGGCGGCGACTCGGGGATGAGTTGCATCGGCCGCCACGGAAGAGGGACAAGCTAGTGATGTAAATGAGTCGGTTTATTATATTTTTTTCACTGATATATATGTTAGCTAAAATCTTAGGCTGGAGCTCCTGCTAGATATGTCCTTGTTTAGTACAATAACGACCAACAACTATAACACTACCGCCAACACCTCCCCCTCCTCCTCCTCCCTCCTTGCCAGTGCGCGGATAGGCAAAGCATGGACGGTGCGGCGGCGGTGGGGACTCCTATGGCTCCCTCTCCCGAAGGGGTCGGTCAGGGATGCAGCCCTAGGGCTACGGCACGGTGCAGCCACCAGTGTCAGGGTGTCGCTGATCTGCGGCGGCGCTGCAGGAGGCGTGGTGGTCTTCTCTAGACGGATCGATGGCGAACGACATGGAGATGACCTTCTGTTTTTCCCATCGGCCCTCGGGCTGCATGTGCAGGTTTGCGAGGCGAACGACTGGTGAGATTCGGGCTTCGACCATGTCAGAGCTGCTGATGGTGGCATCCTTAGGCGTCGTTACCTTGTTGAAGGGGTCATGGTTGCGTATCTCCCACTTCCTGCGAGATATTTGAGGGAAAACTCTAAATGTGGTTTTCCCGGATTGGGCAATGGCGGCCTTTACGGTGTCACTCACCATCTGGGCGGCATCATTTCGAAACCCGTGATGCTTGGAGGGACTGTTGGCGGAGCGGTGTTAACTCTACCGCGTCGATTGTGGTAGGTATCGGCAACGTAGCACAGCAGGGTCTCAGCGGCATGTGTGTGACGATGGATGCGTGCAGGGTGGCGACGTTGTCTGGCGCCATGGCGGCATCAACGGCTGGCCCGGCAAGGTCAATACCTCAATCCTGCTTGAATATGGGTCGGAGGAAGATGGTGGAGGGACTTATCAAGCATGTGGAATGGTGTGCTTTCCGGGTTTGTTGGCTCGGTTTGTGTTCTCGACTTGTTCTTGGGTATTTTGGAGAGGCCTCTAGTTTTGTTTTATGATTTGCGTTGGTCTGAGGTCTGGGCATGAGGCCCCGACATGGCCATCCCGTCATTAAGCTTGTCGTTAGTGAGGCAACTTTGGTTCTATCTTTATATTTTTCTTGCAATTTAATAAAAAAATGTGTACATTATTTTGATGCAGAGGTTGAGGGTATAACCTCCATTTTGAAACAGATAACACTATGTAAATATAATATGAGAATATATTTTTGGGATTTCTATTTTCATGCCCTCAGGTCCTTAGTTGTACTCAGTTTTCCCCAGCCCCTTAGTTTTTCCTCAGTTTTCCCCAAGCCTTTGTCTGAAACCCACAGAAGGAGCTCGGACGGAAGGAATCCGTTTAGTTGAACGTTCCGTGTTGACGTGTGGGGCCGCGTCATTTGTGGGGCCGCGTCGTGTGGGGTTGGTAGGAAGGGACCGCGTGGGACAGGACGAGACTGTGTTTGGTTGTACGTGAGAGCTAGGTTTTGTCTCTTTTGGCCCAAATTCGCATTTTTAAGAGCATCTTTTCCCCTCTTTTCCTCTCTGTCTTTTTTACCAAATTAGTATCAAATCTAGAGAAGCTTCTATTTCTGTCTTTCTTCAATTATTTATGCCTTTTGGCCCTCGTTTTTTGCCCAAAATGGCAGCAAATCTAGTAGCAAATCTAGAAGCTAGTATATGATAAATTCACAGCAGCATAATCAAAAAACTAAGTATAATACATAAACTGCATACAGTAGCCAAAAGCAGCCAATAACGTTGTTAATGTTCACGATAAACTAAGCTGAAAAAAATACAAGACGCACGCAATGTATGGCCAACATCAAGATTAGGATACCCCGGGATGAATGAATTTGTTCTTCATTCCTCAGATATCTCTTTGTCGCTCCACTCGTGCATTATCCCAAGGAAATATTCATTGAACTCCTTCCGTCTGCAGTGTGCGGCCAATACATCCTCCAAACGGTATGACATTTGATCATTTCTCAGACCGTAGTTTCCTATTCTATCCACACGTAGTGGCCACTCATCTCAGGCCTTTGTATCATGAAAGTACTCTCTGATATAACCCATATCCGCGTAGTAGATGCAGCAAGGTCGAAGTGTCAGGTGCACTCTGGTGTCGACGGAGATACACTGGATATAATGCATGAAGAAGGCATTACTGCCAATGTTACTGACCGGATGGAGATAGCGGCTCTGAGTGTCCACACGGTACACCAATGGTTGGTCCGCCAAAAGCATGTTGTCCAACAACACAAGCAACAGATCACCATCCGGCTTCACAAGGTAGAACTTGTCATTTCCAAGTTCTGGAAATGAAATTAGTGTCTCCATCTTGACAGTGCTCGCGCGCTGCTGCAACTTTACATTAGTGCACACTATTCTTCCGGACTCAAAATTGTCCACAGCTATTGCATACAGTTCACCATTGAACGGGGTAATGCAACGCAGACCATGGTTCTCGATCGAAAATCTTTCTTCTCCCCAATCTTCATATATATCCTTAGTTGGAGTGCTCTCATCGACCCAACCAATTTCCTGCGGGTAATGTGCGGAAACGAAGACCATAGTCGGGGATTTGATTACAGCGACTGAATCCAGAAAAACAGATGGCATATGCGCCTCAAACATAGTGTTCGATGTCTTTGTGAGTGGGTTCAGAAGCCGTATCTTGTGCGGCGGGTTCTTCTGGGCAAGCACGATGATGCCACGGCAAAAGCCGATGAAGTAGTATCTAAAATATATTGATAAAGATAACATTCAACACTAAGATGTTTAAGATTGAAAATAAAAAGGTAGATTAACCCTATAGATATGGAGGAATTTGAACCTTGCATAAACTTCCGATAGATCTATGGTGACGTAGCATGATGTGCCGAGTTGGAGGAAGGTGAACTCAGCGGCGCGTGGAAGGGCGTGGTCTAGCATGATCCATTCGTGCAGGTGCACGTCGGGCTCAGGTAAACCTGAGCGCCAATTTCTACAGACTTGCCTCATAGCAGAGTAGGTGTCTGATGTCTACGCACGCTTCTATTCCTGTAGACAATGTTGGGCCTCCAAGAGCAGAAGTTCGTAGAACAGCAGCAAGTTTCCCTTAAGTGAATCACCCAAGGTTTATCGAACTCGGGAGGTAGAGGTCAAAGATATCCCTCTCAAGCAATCCTGCAATCAAGATACAAGAAGTCTCTTGTGTCCCCAACACACCTAATACACTTGTCAGATGTATAGGTGCACTAGTTCGGCGAAGAGAGAGTGAAATACAAGTAATATGGATGATTATAAGTAGCAATTGCAATCTGAAATAAAAATGACAGCAAGCGAACATGTAGCCGAACTTGTTGGAGACGGTGTTTCAATGCTTAGAAACAAGGCCAAGGGATAATACTTTCACTAGTGGACACTCTCAACAATGATCACATAATTGAATAAATAAATGCTACTCTCAAACACTCTTTTGTTGGATAACAAACACCATTCATTGTGTAGGGCTGCAAAAGCACACCTCAAGCCGGAGTAAAGAAGCTCCACAACGTCATAAAGGAATCACACACGATGCGCACATTGTCACCATCACACCGTGGAGAGTGACTACGGAGTTCATATTAAAGTAACCTCTAGAGTGCATAATAGACAAGAGTAACATCTACATATTCAACTAGATTACAAAGCTCATGATCACATAAAGATCACACCATGGGAGAGAGAGATGAACCACATAGCTACCGGTAGAGCCCTCAGCCTCGGGGAGAATGATGCGCGAGATGTACACGTCCGTTGGGAACCCCAAGAGGAAGGTGTGATGCACAGCAAGCAAGTTTTCCCTCGAAGAAACCAAGGTTATCGAACCAGTAGGAGCCAAGAAGCACGTGAAGGTTGTTGGTGGAGGAATGTAGTGCGCGCAACACCAGTGAAACCGGCGCCAACGTGGAACCTGCACAACACAATCAAAGTACTTTGCCCCAACGTAATGTGAGGTTGTCAATCTCACCGGCTTGCTGAAAACAAAGGATTAAGCGTATCGAGTGGAAAATGGTGTTTGTTTGCAAAGAACAGTAAAAACAGAGATTGCAGTAGAATGTATTCAGATGTAAAAGAATGGACCGGGGTCCACAGTTCACTAGAGGTGTCTCTCCAATAAGATAACTAACATGTGGGTGAACAAATTACAGGGGCAATTGACAAATAAAGATTCAATACATATCAACGATGATTACTATGTGATTTAATCAGGGCATTACGACAAAGTACATAGACCGCTATCCAGCATGCATCTATTCCTAAATAATCCACCTTCAAGTTATCATCCGAACCCCTTCCGGTATTAAGTTGTAAACAACAGATAATTGCATTAAGTATGGTGCGTAATGTAATCAACACAAATATCCTTAGACAAAGCATCAATGTTTTATCCCTAGTAGCAACAGCACATCCACAACCTTAGAACTTTCTCACTGTCCCAGATTCAAGGAGGCATGAACCCACTATCGAGCATAAATACTCCCTCTTGGAGTTACAAGTATCAACTTGGCCAGAGCCTCTACTAGCAACGGAGAGCATGCAAGAACATAAACAACACATATATGATAGATTGATAATCAACATAACATAATATTCTATATTCATCGGATCCCGCCAAACACAACATGTAGCATTACAAATAGATGATCTTGATCATGTTAGGCAGCTCACAAGATCTAAACAATGATAGCACAAGCGGAGAAGACAACCATCTAGCTACTGCTATGGACCCATAGTCCAAGGATGAACTACTCACGCATCAATCCGGAGGCGGGCATGATGATGTAGAGCCCTCCGGTGATGATTTCCCCTCCGGCAGGGTGCCGGAGGTGATCTCCTGAATCCCCCGAGATGGGATTCGCGACGGCGGCGTCTCTTGAAGGTTTTCCGTATCGTGGCTCTCGGTACAGGGGTTTCGTGACGAAGGCTATTTGTAGGCGGAAGGGTAGGTCAGGGGGCGTCACGAGGGGCCCACACAACAGGGCCGCGCGGCCAAGGGCCAGGCCGCGCCGCCCTAGTGTGGCGTCGCCTCGTGGCCCCACTTCCTTTCCCCCTCGGTCTTCTGGAAGCTTCGTGCAAAAATAGGACCCCGGGCGTTGATTTCGTCCAATTCCGAGAATATTTCCTTACTAGGATTTCTGAAACCAAAAACAGCAGAAAAGAATGGCACTTCGGCATCTTGTTAATAGGTTAGTGCCGGAAAATGTATAATAATGTTGTAAAGTATGTATAAAACATTCAAGTATTGTAATAAAAGTAGCATGGAACATAAGAAATTATAGATACGTTTGCGACGTATCAAGCATCCCCAAGCTTAGTTCCTACTCGTCCTCGAGTAGGTAAACGATAACACAAATAATTTCTGAAGTGACATGCTACCAACATAATCTTGATCAACATTATTGTAAAGCATATGAGATGAATGGAGTGATCTGAACAAAAGATTGCTAACAAAGATAATGACTAAACAAATGAATCATATAACAAAACTTTTCATGAATAGTACTTTCAAACAAGTATCAATAAGACTTGCATAAGAGCTAACTCATAAGCAATAAATTCTAAGTAGAATGAATTGAAGCAACACAAAGGATGATTAAGTTTCAGCGATTGCTTTCAACTTGTAACATGTATATCTCATGGATATTTGTCAACATAGAGTAATATAACAAGTGCAATAAGTAAACATGTAAGAATCAATGCACACAGTTAACACAAGTGTTTGCTTCTAAGATAGAAAGAAGTGGGTAAACTAACTCAACAATAAAGTAAAAGAATGGCCCTTCGCAGAGGGAAGCATGGATTACTATTTTTGTGCTAGAGCTTTCGTTTTGAAAACATAGAAACAATTTTGTCAACGGTAGTAATAATTCATATGTGCTATGCATAATACTTCCTACAAGTTGCAAGTCTCATGCATAGAGTACTAATAGTGCTCGCACCTTGTCCTACTTAGCTCGGAAGACACGGATTATCATCGCATAACATATGTTTCAACCAAGTGTCACAAAGGGGTACCTCTATGCCGCCTGTACAAGTTTCTAAGGAGAAAGCACGCATTGGATTTCTCGCTTTTGATTATTCTCAACTTAGACATCCATACCGGGACAACATAGACAACAGATAATGGACTCCTCTTTTAATGCTTAAGCATTCAACAACAGTTAATATTCTCATAAGAGATTGAGGTTGTATGTCCAAACTGAAACTTCCACCATGATACATGGCTTTAGTTAGCGGCCCAATGTTCTTCTCTAACATATGCATACTCAAACCATTTGATCATGAAATCGCACTTACTTCAGACAAGACGAACATGCATAGCATCTCACATGATATCCAACAAAGGTAAAGTTGATGGCGTCCCCAGAAACATGGTTACCGCTCAACAAGCAACTTATAAGAATTAAGACACATAACTACATATTCATCACCACAATAGTTTTTAAGCTATTTGTCCCATGAGCTATATATTGTAAAGGTAAAGGAATGAAATTTTAAAGGTATCACTCAAGTAATTTACTTTGGAAGGGCAGAAAAATACCACATAGTAGGTAGATATGGTGGACACAAATGGCATGGGTTTTGGCTCAAGGTGTTTGGATGCACGAGAAGCATTTCCTCTCAGTACAAGGTTTGGGCTAGCAAGGTTGTTTGAAGCAAACACAAGTATGAACAGGTACAGCAAAACTCACACAAGAACATATTGCAAGCATTATAAGGCTCTACACTGTCTTCCTTGTTGTTCAAACACTTAACCCGAAAATATCTAGACTTGGAGAGACCAATCATGCAAACCAAATTAAACAAGCTCTACGGTAGTTCTTCATTAATAGATTAAACTACATGATGCAAGAGCTTAAACATGATCTATGAGAGCTCAAACAATTGCCAAGTTACCAAACCATATGCAGCATTTTCCGATTCCAACCAAATAGCAATTTAACGAAGCAATTTCAGCCTTCGCCATGAACATTAAAGCACAATTAAGAACACAAGTGTTCCATAAGAAAAAGCGGAGCGTAATATCTCCAATATAAGAATGGTGGGATCCAACTTTATTCAAAACAAAAACAAAAATAAAAACAAACCGACGCTCCAAGTAAATAACATAAGATGTGATGGAATAAAAATATAGTTTCACTAGAAGTGACCTGATAATGTTGTCGATGAAGAAGGGGATGCCTTGGGCATCCCCAAGCTTAGATGCTTGAGTCTTCTTAAAATATGCAGGGATGAACCACCGGGGCATCCCCAAGCTTAGACCTTTCACTCTTCTTGATCATAGTATATCATCCTCTTGTCTTGACCCTTCAAAACTTCCTTCACACAAACTTCAAGCAAACTCATTAGAGGGTTAGTGCATAACCAAAAATTCACATATTCAGAGGTGACACAATCATTCTTAACACTTCTGGACATTGCACAAAGCTTCTGAAAGTTAATGGAACAAAGAAACTCATTCAAGATAGCAAAAGCGGCAATGCGAAATAAAAGACAGAATCTGTCAAAAACAGAACAGTCCGTAAAGATGAATCTGGTAGGGGCACTTAACTTGCTCAAATGGAAAAACTCAAAACTAATGAAAGTTGCGTACATATATTAGGATCATGCTCGTAAATTTGCAGATTTTTTCGATTTTTTTACAGAGACTTCTGCGAGAATTCGTGACAGACAGCAATGCTGTTTCTGCGCAGCGATCCAAATCTATCATCAACTTTAACATGTAAACTTTACTTGGCACAAAAACATGATAAGGAGAGGTTTCTACAGTAGTAAACAACTTCCAAGACTCAACAATACAGTAAATAAAATGAAACATGGGTTATCTCCCAAGAAGTGCTTTTGTTTAACGCCTTTCAGCTAGGCGCAGAAAGTGCAAATCAAGTAACATCAAGAGATGAAGCATCAACATCATAACTTGTTCTAATAATGGAATCAAAAGGCAACTTCATTCTCTTTCTAGGAAAGTGTTCCATACCTTTCTTGAGAGGAAATTGATATTTAATATTACCTTCCCTCATATCAATAACAGCACCAACGGTTCGAAGAAAAGGTCTTCCCAACACAATAGGACAAGATGCATTGCATTCGATATCCAAGACAACAAAATCAACGGGGACAAGGTTATTGTTAACCGTAATACGAACATTATCAGCAAGATTAACATCCAAATAACAATTCTTCAATGGTGGCAAGTCAAGCATATCATAAATCTTTTTAGGCATAACAGAAATACTTGCACCAAGGATCACATAAAGCATTACACTCAAAATCATTGAATTTCATCTTAATAATGGGTTCCCAACCATCTTCTAACTTCCTAGGGATAGAAGCTTCAAGTCTTAATTTCTCTTCCCTAGCTTTAATGAGAGCATTTGTAATATGTTTTGTAAAGGCCAAATTTATAGCACTAGCATTGGGACTTCTAGCAAGTTTTTGTAAGAACTTTATAACTTCAGTAATATGACAATCATCAAAATCTAAACCATTATGTTCTACAACAATGGAATCATTGTCACCAATATTTTGAAAAATTTCAGCAGTTTTATCACAAACAGCAGTTTCAGGCAGTTTTGTACGCTTTGCACTAGGAGTAGAAACATTGCCAACACCAATTATTTTACCATTGATAGTAGGAGGTGCAGCAACATGTGAAGAATCAACATTACTAGTGGTGGTAATAGTCCATACTTTAGCTATATTATTTTCTTTAGCAAGTTTTTCTTTTTCTTCTCTATCCCACCTAGCATGTAATTCAGCCAACATTCTAATATTATCATTAATTCGAACTTGGATGGCATTTGTTTTAGCAAACCTAGCATCTTTAACTTCCTCAGGCATAACTTTCAATTTTAAAAGATCAACATCAAGAGCAAGACTATCAACCTTAGAAGCAAGAACATCAATTTTACCAAGCTTTTCTTCAACAGTTTTATTGAAAGCAGTTTGTGTACTAATAAATTCTTTAAGCATCACTTCAAGACCAGAGGGTACACTCTTATTATTGTTGTAAGAATTACCATAAGAATTACCATAACCATTACCATTATTAGAAGGATATGGCCTATAGTTGTTGTTACCATAATTATTCCTATAAGCATTGTTGTTGAAATTATTGCTCTTAATGAAATTCACATCGACATTTTCTTCTTGAGCAACCAATGAAGCTAAAGGAACATTATTAGGATCAATATGAGATCTACCATTTGCAAGCATAGACATAATAGCATCAATCTTATCACCCAAAGAAGAGGTTTCTTCAACAGAATTTACCTTCTTACCTTGAGGAGTTCTTTCAGTGTGCCATTCAGAGTAATTGATCATCATATCATCAAGTAATTTAGTCGCGGCGCCCAGGGTGATGGACATAAAAGTACCTCCAGCAGCTGAATCCAATAGGTTCCTCGAGGAAAAATTCAATCCTGCATAAAAGGTTTGGATAATCATCCAAGTAGTCAGTCCATGGGTTGGCAATTCTTTACCAAAGATTTCATTCTCTCCCATGCTTGAGCAACATGTTCATTATCAAATTGTTTAAAATTCATTATGCTACTTCTCAAAGATATAATCTTAGCAGGAGGATAATATTTACTAATAAAAGCATCTTTACATTTAGTCCATGAATCAATACTATTTTTAGGCAAAGAAAGCAACCAATCTTTAGCTCTTCCTCTTAATGAGAAAGGAAACAATTTCAGTTTTATAATATCACCATGTATATCCTTATACTTTTGCATTTCACAAAGTTCATCAAAATTATTAAGATGGGCAGCAGCATCATCAGTACTAACACCAGAAAATTGCTCTCTCATAACAAGATTCAGTAAAGCAGGTTTAATTTCATAGAATTCTGCTGTAGTAGCAGGTGGAGCAATAGGAGTACATATAAAATCATTATTATTTGTGCTAGTGAAATCACACAACTTAGTATTTTTAGGAGTACCCATTATAACAGTAGTAAAGTAAACTAGGCAAATAAAGTAAAGACAAGTAACTAATTTTTTTGTGTTTTGATATAGAACTAGTAAACAAGACAATAAGTAAAGTAACTAATTTTTTTGTGTTTTTAGATATGAAGCAAACAAGACAGTAAATAAAGTAAAGTAAAGCAAGACAAAAACAAAGTAAAGAGATTGGAAGTGGAGACTCCCCTTGCAGCGTGTCTTGATCTCCGCGGCAACGGCGCCAAAAAACAGTCTTGATACGCGTAATGTACACGTCCGTTGGGAACCCCAAGAGGAAGGTGTGATGCACACAGCAGCAAGTTTTCCTCAGAAGAAACCAAGGTTATCAAACCAAGGAGCCAAGAAGCACGTGAAGGTTGTTGGTGGAGGAATGTAGTGCGGCGCAACACCGTGAAACCGGCACCAACGTGGAACCTGCACAACACAATCAAAGTACTTGCCCCAACGTAACAGTGAGGTTGTCAATCTCACCGGCTTGCTGAAAACAAAGGATTAAGCGTATCGAGTGGAAAATGGTGTTTGTTTGCAAAGAACGGTAAAAACAGTGATTGCAGTAGAATGTATTCAGATGTAAAAGAATGGACCGGGGTCCACAGTTCACTAGAGGTGTCTCTCCAATACGATAACTAACATGCTGGGTGAACAAATTACAGGCGGGCAATTGACAAATAAAGATTCAATACATATCAACGATGATTACTATGTGATTTAAATCAGGGCATTACGACAAAGTACATAGACCGCTATCCAGCATGCATCTATGCCTAAATAATCCACCTTCAGGTTATCATCCGAACCCCATCCGGTATTAAGTTGTAAACAACAGATAATTGCATTAAGTATGGTGCGTAATGTAATCAAGACAAATATCCTTAGACAAAGCATCAATGTTTTATCCCTAGTAGCAACAGCACATCCACAACCTTAGAACTTTCTGTCACTGTCCCAGATTCAATGGAGGCATGAACCCACTATCGAGCATAAATACTCCCTCTTGGAGTTACAAGTATCAACTTGGCCAGAGCCTCTACTAGAAATGGAGAGCATGCAAGAACATAAACAACACATATATGATAGATTGATAATCAACTTAACATAATATTCTATATTCATTGGATCCCGCCAAACACAACATGTAGCATTACAAATAGATGATCTTGATCATGTTAGGCAGCTCACAAGATCTAAACAATGATAGCACAAGCGGAGAAGACAACCATCTAGCTACTGCTATGGACCCATAGTCCAAGGATGAACTACTCACGCATCAATCCGGAGGCGGGCATGATGATGTAGAGCCCCTCCGGTGATGATTCCCCTCTCCGGCAGGGTGCTGGAGGTGATCTCCTGAATCCCCCGAGATGGGATTCACGACGGCGGCGTCTCTGGAAGGTTTTCCGTATCGTGGCTCTGGGGGGGTTTCGCAACGAAGGCTATTTGTAGGCGGAAGGGTAGGTCGGGGCGTCACGAGGGCCCACACATGGCCGCGTGGCCAAGGGCCGCGCCGCCCTAGTGTGGCGTCGCCTCGTGGCCCCACTTCCTTTCCCCTCGGTCTTGGAAGCTTCATGCAAAAATAGGACCCTAGGCGTTGATTTCGTCCAATTCCGAGAATATTTCCTTACTAGGATTTCTGAAACCAAAAACAGCAGAAAACAGGAACTGGCACTTCGGCATCTTGTTAATAGGTTAGTGCCGGAAAATGTATAATAATGTTGTAAAGTATGTATAAAACATTCAAGTATTGTAATAAAAGTAGCATGGAACATAAGAAATTATAGATACGTTTGCGACGTATCAGAGAACTACTCCCTCCTCATCATGGGAGACAGCAACGGCGATGAAGATGGCGGTGGTGTTGATGGAGATGACTCCGGGGGCAATTCCCCGTCCGGCGGCGTGCCGGAACAGAGATTATGTCCCGAAACTTGTCGTCGATGGCGGCGGCGCTGCGGAACCCTTGGTGGAATATGACTGGATTCTTTAGGGTTTTCGCATCTGGGGAAATATAGGCGAAAGGGCAGCGTCGGTGGAGTCCCGAGGGCCCACCCCACCTGGCGGCGCGGCCGGTGGGGCCGCGCCACCCTATGAGGTGGCTAGCTCGTGGCCCCCCTCGTCTCTCCTTCGGACTCCGTGAAGCTTCTGGAAAAATAGGGACGTGGCCTTTTGTTTCGCGCAATTCCGAGAATATTCGCACGAGTAATTTTCTGGAACCAAAAACAGCACAAAACAGGAACTGGCACTTCGGCATCTTGTTAATAGGTTAGTCCCGGAAAATGCATAAAAATGATATAAAGTGTATATAAAACATGTAGCAATTGGTATAATATAAGCATGGAACATCAGAAATGATAGATACGTTGGAGACGTATCAAGCATCCCCAAGCTTAGTTCCTACTCGCCCTCGAGTAGGTAAACGATAACAAGAATAATTTCTGAAGTGACATGCTACCAACATAATCTTGATCAATACTATTGTGAGGCATATGAGATGAATGAAGTGACTCAAAGCAATGGTCTATAGTTTGCTAACAAAAAGATAATGACTAAACAACTAAATCATATAGCAAAAACTTTTCATGAATAGTACTTTCAAGACAAGCATCAAAAAGTCTTGCATAAGAGTTAACTCATAAAGCAATAGATTCTTAATAAAAGGTTTTGAATCAACACAAAGGAAGAGTTAAGTTTCAGCAATTGCTTTCAACTTTTAACATGTATATCTCATGGATAATTGTCAACACAAAGTAATATGATGAGTGCAATAAGCAAGCACATAAGAAATGATGCACACAAAGTTGACACAAGTGTTTGCTTGTAAGATAGAAAGAAGTAGGTAAACTGACTCAACATAAAGTAAAAGATAGGCCCTTCGCAGAGGGAAGCAGGGATTAAATCATGTGCTAGAGCTTTTCAAGTTTTGAAATGATATAGAGAGCATAAAAATAAAGTTTTGAGAGGTGTTTGTTGTTGTCAACGAATGGTAGTGGGCACTCTAACCCCTTGTCAAACAGACTTTCAAAGAGCAGCTCCCATGAAGGACGTTATCTCTACCAGCAAGGTAGATCACCCCACTTCTCTTTTGTTTACACATGTATTTTAGTTTTATTTATAGATGACACTCCTCCCAACCTTTTGCTTTCACAAGCCATGGCTAACCGAATCCTCGGGTGCCTTCCAACATTTCACATACCATGGAGGAGTGTCTATTGCAACATTAAGTTGCTTACTGATAAATCGGGGCAAAACATGTGAAGGGAATTATTAATGAAAGTTAATTAATTGGGGCTGGGCACCCCGTTGCCAGCTCTTTTTGCAAAATTATTGGATAAGCGGATGTATATGCCACTAGTCCATTGGTGAAAGTCTGCAACAAGATTGAAAGATAAAACACCACATACTTCCTCATGAGCTATAAAACATTGACACAAATAAGGAGTAATAAAGTTTTGAATTGTTTAAAGGTAGCACATGAAGTATTTACTTGGAATGGCAGAAAAATACCACATAGTAGGTAGTTATGGTGGACACAAATGGCACAGGTTTTAGCTCAAGGATTTGGATGCACGAGAAGCATTCCCTCTCAGTACAAGGCTTTGGCTAGCAAGGTTGTTTGAAGCAAACACAAGTATTAACCGGTACAGCAAGACTTACATAAAAACATATTGCAAGCATTATAAGACTCTACACTGTCTTCCTTGTTGCTTAAACACTTTTACCAGAAAATATCTAGACCTTAGAGAGACCAATCATGCAATCCAAATTTCAACAAGCTCTACGGTAGTTCTCCACTAATAGGTTTAAACTACATGATGCAAGAGTTTAAACATGATCTACTTGAGAGCTCAAAACAATTGCCAAGTATCAAATTATTCAAGATAATATACCAATTACCACATGAAGCATTTTCTGTTTCCAACCAAATAACAATAAGTGTTGCAGCTTTCAGCTTTCGCCATGAATATTAAAGTAAAACGAAGAACACAAGTGTTCAAATGAAAAAGTGGAGCGTGTCTCTCTCCCACACAAGGATTGCTAGGATACGAATTTATTCAGACACAAACAAAAATAAAAGCACACATACGCTCCAAGTAAAGCGCATAAGATGTGAAAGAATTAAAATATAGATTCACTAGAGATGACCTGATAAGTTTGTTGATGAAGAAGGGGATGCCTTGGGCATCCCCAAGCTTAGACGCTTGAGTCTTCTTGAAATATTCAGGGATGAACCACGGGGGCATCCCAATCTTAGGCTTTTAACTCTTCTTGATCATGTAATGTCATCCTTCTCTCTTGATCCTTGAAAATTCGTTCACACCAAACTCAAAGTAATCTTATTAGCGGGTTAGTGCATAATGAAAAATTCACATTTTCTGCATGGACACAATCATTACCTACACTTCTGGACATTACCCATAGCTACTGAAATTTAATGGAGCAAAGAAATCCACTCAAACAGAGTAAAAGAGGCAATGCAAAATAAAAGGCAGAATCTGTCAACACAGAACAGTCCGTAAAGACGAATTTTTTCGAGGCACTTAACATGCTCAGATCCAAAAACTTAAAACTAATGAAATTTGCGTACATATCTGAGGATTACTCATGAATTGTTTCAGAGTTTTTAGATTTTTCTGCAGACAGAAAACCTCGAAACCGTGACAGCTAAAAAATCTGTTTCTGCGCAGAAATCCAAAATCTAGTATCAACTTTCTATTAGAGACTTTTCTTGGCACAACAATGCAAGAAAATAAAGATACAAAGGTATTGCTACAGAAGTAACAAGCACCTTGACTCAAAACAAAAAGAAAATCAAAAATAACAGAAAATAAAAATGATGGGTTGTCTCCCATAAGCGCTTTTCTTTAACGCCTTTTAGCTAGGCATAGTGATTTTTATGATGCTCACATAAAGATGAGAGTTGAAAAGAGAGCATCAAGAAGCATATATAAAACATGTTTAAATCTAACACTCTTCCTATGCATAGGAGCCTTGTAAGAAAACAAGTCAATGAAGAACAAAGTGAGTAGCATAGGAAGACAAAACAAGTGTAACTTCAAAAATTTCAACACAAGGAGAGGAGACTTAATATTATTGTGATATATGAAATCGTGTCTCCCTCTCTCATAAGGACCAGTAGGTCTTAAAGTACCCAGCAAATAAAAGCAAATCAAGAGAAAGCTCAAAACATTCATCATAAAGAGAAGAAATTTAGTAACATGAAGATTTCTATACCCATACTTTCCTCTCTCAAAATAATTTTCAGTGGTATCATGAATAAACTCAACAATATAGCTATCACATAAAGCATTCTTATCATGATCCACATGCATAAAAGTATCATTACTCTCCACATAAGCATAATCAATTTTATTAGTAATAGTGGGAGTAAAACTATCACAACCATCATTGTAATCATCATAAATTGCAGGCATGGTATAATCATCATAAATGGGAGGCAAAGTATCATCAAGGAAAATTTTCTCCTCAAAACTTGAGGGAATAAAAATATCACAACCAGCTTCCCCAAGCTTGGACTTTTCCATAGCATTAAAAACAATAGTGTTCAAAGAATTCATGCTAAAAACATTGCTACAACTATTTTGCAAACAAAGTTCCATGGGTTTTTTATTCTCTCTTCAAAAACATCATGTGCTAATTCAATATAAAGTTCATAAAGATCTCTAATTTTTTTTGTTGTTTTCCATTAAGCCTAACTAGTGAAAAATAAAAACAAGAGACAAAAAGGTAAAATTGCGGAATCTAAAGAGAGATACCTTCGAGCACTCACACACTGGCAACAGTGCTAGGAAATAGCTTAGTAGTCGGAGGATGTGAATACCTTTTACCTTACCTCCCCGGCAACGGCGCTAGAAAATAGCTTGATGTCTACGCACGCTTCTATTCCCGTAGACAGTCTTGGGCCTCCAAGAGCAGAGGTTTGTAGGACAGCAGCAAGTTTCCCTTAAGTGAATCACCCAAGATTTATCGAACTCAGGGAGGTAGAGGTCAAAGATATCCCTCTCAAGCAACCCTGCAATTAAGATACAAGAAGTCTCTTGTGTCCCCAACACACCTAATACACTTGTCGGATGTATAGGTGCACTAGTTCGGCGAAGAGATAGTGAAATACAAGTAATATGGATGATTATAAGTAGCAATTGCAATCTAAAATAAAAATGGCAGCAAGCGAACATGTAGCAGAACTTGTTGGAAACGGTGTTTCAATGCTTAGAAACAAGGCCTAGGGATCATACTTTCACTAGTGGACACTCTCAACAATGATCACATAATTGAATAAATAAATGCTACTCTCAAACACTCTCTTGTTGGATAAAAAACACCATTCGTTGTGTAGGGCTGCAAAAGCACACCTCAAGCCGGAGTAAAGAAGCTCCACAACGTCATAAAGGAATCACACACGATGCGCACACTGTCACCATCACACCGTGGAGAGTGACTCCGGAGTTCATATTAAAGTAACCTCTAGAGTGCATAATAGACAAGAGTAACATCTACATATTCAACTAGATTACAAAGCTCATGATCACATAAAGATCACACCATGGGAGAGAGAGATGAACCACATAGCTACCGGTAGAGACCTCAGCCTCGGGGGAGAACTACTCCCTCCTCATCATGGGAGACAGCAGCGGCAATGAAGATGGCGGTGGTGTCGATGGAGATGACTCCGGGGGCAATTCCCCGTCCCGGCGGCGTGCCAGAACAGAGATTCTGTCCCCCAAAACTTGTCGTCGATGGCGGTGGCGCTGCGGAACCCTTGGTGGAATATGACTGGATTCTTTAGGGTTTTCGCATCTGGGGCAATATATAGGCGAAAGGGTAGCGTCGGTGGAGTCCCGAGGGGCCCACCCCACCTGGCGGCGCGGCAGAAGGTGGGGCCGCACCACCCTATGAGGTGGCCAGCTCGTGGCCCCCTTCGTCTCTCCTTCGGACTCCGTGAAGCTTCTGGAAAAATAGGGACGTGGCCTTTTGTTTCGTGCAATTCCGAGAATATTCGCAGAAGTAATTTTCTGCAACCAAAAACAGCAGAAAACAGGAACTGGCACTTCGGCATATTGTTAATAGGTTAGTCCCGGAAAATGCATAAAAATGATATAAAGTGTATATAAAACATGTATCAATTGGTATAGTATAAGCATGGAACAACAGAAATTATAGACACGTTGGAGATGTATCAGTGTCCACGTACTCCTCATTCGCCAGTAAGCATTCGCAAATCTTGTGAAGTGGTCCATCAGCCGAGAGAGAGGCCCAGTTCACGGAGGCGCCGCGCTTGGATGCGCCGCCCTCGGAGGCGGCGGGCTCGGCGGCGACGGGCTCGGATGCGACGGGCTCGGAGGCGACGGCCGCCGGTGCATTCTTCTTCTCCATCGACGGCAGGGTAGCACGCGTACGGCGGTTGGGTTTTTTCGATCTGGAGAAGTTGATGGGACGTGAGAGGCGTGGTTTCGTGCGTGAGCGAGAATGAGACGTACTGTGTGCAGAGGGAGGGAGAGAGGGGCTTACGCGTCCTAAATGCGACCCGCGTCCTACGCGTCCACTATTGCACGTCTGCACCGCGACACGCATCAACAATGGCACGTCTTCCACTTCTGCACCGCAACACGCGTCCTCGAGTCTAACCCTGGAAATTTAGATATACTCAGGTATACCCTCGAGTCATATACTAGCATTTTTTGTGTGCTCAGTTTTCGCCTTGAGTGCTAATACTGGCTAGTGCAATATACTCAGTTTTACCCTCAAGTGGCTGGTCAACAGAGAGTCAACAAATGGGATTAACTAGTTAAATGAGTTATTTAATGTGCAAAAAATTCCGAAAAAGAGTGGCACTTACTCATGGAGTCTTTACCACAAATTTTCACTTCTCAAATCATAGATAAATCATAGATAAATCATAGATAAATCAAGTTTTACCACAAATTGCCACTTCTCAAATCACATAGTAGCTATGAAGGTGCATGGTTTTCCACAATAAGCCCTACCCAAAACAGCTTTCTCCAAAACATACTTTGTCTGAATGAGGCCATAATTTTCACACTCATGTATATTTGTATTGCAAATAGTTTGAGGTAGGCCAAGATGGGTTTCATTGTACAAAACACGCATTTTCCATTTTTTAAATCTCATATTTGAATCCCTTAGTCTGTTTACTACTCACTTGCCCTTGGTTTCTTGATACTACTCAGTTTTGCCCTCTCCCTTCACAAATTCTCACGACGCCCAACATTGCCCTGATTGGTCTAGCCCATGTCACGCGGATCGTGCCCGCCGACCGTTGATCGTATGATCTAACGGGCAGGATAACCCCTATCTCTCTCTCTGGTCGGGGCCACCATCCTCTCTCTCTCTGTCGGCGGTTAGCTTCCACCCTCTATGTATGCGAAAGGACGGTTACTGCTTGTGACGGTAAAGCACACGTCCGTTGGGAACCCCAAGAGGAAGGTATGATGAGTACAGTAGCGAGTTTTCCCTCAGTAAGAAACCAAGGTTATCGAACCAGTAGGAGATGAAGATCACGCGAAGGTTGTTGGTGAAGGAGTGTAGTGTGGCGCAACACCAGGGATTCCGGTGCCAACGTGGAACCTGCACAACACAATCAAACTATTTTGCCCCAACTTAACAGTGAGGTTGTCAATCTCACCGGCTTGCTGAAAACAAAGGATTAAATGTATGGTGTGGAGAATGATGTTTGCTTGCAGAAAACAAAAGAGAACAATGATTGCAGTAGGTTGTATTTCAGATGTAAAAGAATGGACCGGGGTCCACAGTTCACTAGTGGTGTCTCTCCAATAAGATAAATAGCATGTTGGGTGAACAAATTACAGTTGGGCAATTGACAAATAGAGATGCACATACATATCATGATGACTACTATGAGATTTACTTAGGGCATTACGACAAAGAACATAGACCGCCATCCAGCATGCATCTATGCCTAAAAAGTCCACCTTCGGGTTAGCATCCGCACCCCTTCCAGTATTAAGTTGCAAACAACAGACAATTGCATTAAGTACTATGCGTAATGTAAACAATACAAATATCGTTAGACAAAGCATTGATGTTTTATCCCTAGTGGCAACAGCACATCCACAACCTTAGGGGTTGTTGTCACTCCCCCAGATTCAATGTAGACATGAACCATCTATCTAGCATAAATACTCCCTCTTGGAGTCACAAGTATCAACTTGGCCAGAGCCTCTACTAGCAACGGAGAGCATGCAAGATCATAAATAACATATATGATAGATCAATAATCAACTTGACATAATATTCCATATTCATCGGATCCCAACAAACACAACATGTAGCATTACAAATAGATGATCTTGATCATGATAGGCAGCTCACAAGATCTAAACATGATAGCACAAGAGGAGAAGACAACCATCTAGCTACTGCTATGGACCCATAGTCCAAGGGTGAACTACTCACGCATCAATCCGGAGGCGGGCATGGTGATGTAGAGCCCTCCGGTGATGATTCCCCTCTCCGGCAGGGTGCTCCTGAACCCCCCGAGGTAGGGTTGACGGCGGCGGCGTCTCTGGAACTATTCCCGTATCGTGGCTCTCGGTAATAGGGTTTTCGCGACAGGAGGAATAAATAGGCGAAAGGGCAGCGTCGGGGGGGGGAGCGAGGGGCCCACCCCATAGGCCGGCGCGCCCCCCCCCCACTTGGCCGCACCGCCAGGTGGGGTGGCCACCTCGTGGCCCCTCTCCGCCTCTCCTTCGGTGTTTTGGAACACTCCGTGGAAAATAGGGCCGTGGGCTTTTGTTTCGTCCAATTCCGAGAATATTTGTAAACTAATTTTTCTGAAATCAAAAACAGCAGAAAACATGAACTGGCACTGTGGCATCTTGTTAATTGGTTAGTCCCAGAAAATGCATAAAAATGATATAAAGTGTGAATAAAACATGTAGGTATTGTCATAAAACTAGCATGGAACATAAGAAATTATAGATACGTTGGAGACGTATCAGTTACCCAATATGCTAAAGTTTGGTTTTCTTCATTCTTTTTCACGAGCTAAATTATAAACTCTTTTTAGGCATTACTTTTCACGCAAAAAATGATAAATCATCACCGATTTGTTGTAGCTATTACTTTTCACGTAAAAAATAATACACCATCACCCATTTCTTGTAGCCATTACTTTCCACGCAAAAAATGATAAACCATCACCGATTTTGTTGTAGCCATTACTTTTCACGCAAAAAATGATACACCATCACCCATTTCTTGTAGCCATTACTTTCCACGCAAAAAATGATAAACCATCACCGATTTTGTTGTATCCATTACTTTTCACGCAAAAAATGATACACCATCACCATTTCTTGTAGCCATTACTTTCCACGCAAAAAATGATAAACCATCACCGATTTTGTTGTAGCCATTACTTTTCACGCAAAAAATGATACACCATCACCCATTTCTTGTAGCCATTACTTTCCACGCAAAAAATGATAAACCATCACCGATTTATTGTAGCCATTACTTTTCACGCAAAAATGATACACCATCACCCATTTCTTGTAGCCATTACTTTACACGCAAAAAATGATAAACCATCAACGATTTGTTGTAGCCATTACGGTAAAATGAAAACTATCACGAATTACCATTTCTTTTAGGCATTACTTTTCACGGTAAAATGATAAACTATATCACGAAGTTCCATTTCCGTCAAGATAGTCCGCATTACTTTTTGTTGAGATATATACCCCCACAACGGTCATCTCCTCCTAAATTTATTGTGTAAACCCCCACAACGGTCATCTCCTCCTTAATTTATTGTGTAAACCCCCACCAACGGTCACCTCCTCCTTAATTTATTGTGTAAATCCTACAACGGTCATCTCTCCCTTATAAACACCCACACGGTCATCCCTTGTGTCAATAGGTTCTGCCTCTCTCTTCTTCGTTCACATACACTTGATCCATTGCCATGGCTTCCACGTCTCGGACGCGGACCGGAAGGGGAAGGGGAAGGGGAAGGGGAAGGGGAAGTGGATCATCATCATTTCCACCACCACCGTCAACACTGCCATTGATCATAGAGGAGTTCTTTATCGTCGTCTATGAAGACCCTTTGGTCAAGAAGGTATGTACGCGTTTCCACATATATGATGCATGTGATTAATTATGGGCATGTTCCAAAAAACCTTTAATTTCAAACGATCGGCGCTCGATCTCTTTGCAGGCACTCCCAAAAAAATTTGCGGACTATCTTGACGGCCAGGAGCCAGCTAAGGTGTATCTGCGAGCAGCTGACTGCGGTCCTCGTCTCTGGACCGTGGAGGTCCTATTTGACGTACAAGGCCGGATGTACCTCGACAAGGGCTGGGAGAATTTTGCCATCGCGCACGGTGTGGATTTCGGCTGCTACGTTGGTGACCCACAAGTATAGAGGATCGCAACAGTCTTCGAGGGAAGTATTACCCAATTTATTGATTCGACACAAGGGGAGACAAAGAATACTTGTAAGCCTTAACAGCGGAGTTGTCAATTCAGCTGCACCTGGAAACAGACTTGCTCGCAAGAGTTTATCAAGAGTAACAGTTTTATGGCGGTGGGAATAGTGAAGTAACAGCAGCGGTAAAATAAAGACAGCAGTAGTGATTATAGTAAACAGCAGGATTAAAATACTGTAGGCACAGGGACGGATTAACGGGCGTTGCATGGATGAGAGAAACTCATGTAACAATCAAAGCAGGGGCATTTGCAGATAATAATAAAACGGTATCCAAGTACTAATCAATCAATAGGCATGTGTTCCATATTTAGTCGTACGTGCTCGCAATGAGAAACTTGCACAACATCTTTTGCCCTACCAGCCGGTGGCAGCCGGGCCTCTAGGGAAAATACTGAAAATTAAGGTACTCCTTTTAATAGAGTACCGGAGCAAAGCATTAACACTCCGTGAACACATGTGATCCTCACATCACTACCATCCCCTCCGGTTGTCCCGATTCTTGTCACTTCGGGGCCATTGGTTTCGGACAGCGACATGTGTATACAACTTGCAGGTAAGATCATAAACAACGAATATCTTCATGAATCAATAACATGTTCAGATCTGAGATCATGGCACTCGGGCCCTAGTGACAAGCATTAAGCATAACAAGTTGCAACAATATCATAAAAGTGACATCTACGGATACTAGGCACTATGCCCTAACAATCTTATGACTATTACATGACCAATCTCATCCAATCCCTACCATCCCCTTCAGCCTACAGCGGGGGAATTACTCACACATGGATGGGGGAAACATGGCTGGTCGATGGAGAGGCGTTGGCGGTGATGGCGGTGATGATCTCCTCAATTCCCCGTCCGGCGGAGTGCCGAACGCAGACTTCTAGCTCCCGCGACGGAGTTTCGCGATGTGGAGGCTCTCTGGAGGGTTTCTGGCGACTTCGACTTCTCTCCGTGCGTTTTTAGGTCGAACCCGATAAGTAGTCCGAAGGAGGGCGTCGGAGGCCGACCGAGGGGCCACACCATAGGGCCGCGCGGGCCCTCCCTAGGCCGCGCCGCCTTATGGTGTGGGGCCCTCGGGCCTCCACCTCTCTTGCCCTTCTGGTCCGTCGTATTCTGGTAAAATAGGGCCTTCTGCATAAATTCCGAGGATTTTCCCGAAAGTTGGATTTCTGCACAAAAACGAGACACCAGAGCAGTTCTGCTGAAAACAGCGTTAGTCCGTGTTAGTTGTATCCAAAATACACAAATTAGAGGCAAAACAATAGCAAAGTGTTCGGGAAAGTAGATACGTTTTGGACGTATCAACTCCCCCCAAGCTTAGCTTATTGCTTGTCCTCAAGCAATTCAGTTAACAACTGAGCGATAAAAGAACTTTCACGAACACATTTGCTCATATGATGTATATATTCTCATGCTATGGCTAATACTCAAGTAGTTCATAATGAAACACATGCAAATAAGATCATCCAACAGCTATGTCAATCATGGAGAGGTACCAACAATTAATAATAAGCATCATGAATCATGTATATAAGCAGGATTGCAATGTTCATAAGAGAATATGATAAAGTGGTATCTCGCTTGCCCATATTTGATCGGCAAAACATAAATGCCGAGGCACCTCTTGAGTTCATAGAAAGACTAGAAGTAGTGATTGTCAAAGATAAAAGCATCAAAGTTATACCACAATCAATCATATTTTGAGACAAGCATATTATACTAAGAATGACAGTTGTGCTCTCAAGATAGTGCTCAAAGAAAGAATGGAGACACAACATAAAAGTAAAAGATTGACCCTTCGCAGAGGGAAGCAGGGATTAACATGCGCTAGAGCTTTTCATTTGTAAAGCAGGAGTAAAATTATTTTGAGAGGTGTTTGTTGTTGTCAACGAATGGTAATGGGTACACTAACTACCTCATCAACCGGACTCACAAGAGCGGCTCCCATTTTATTTATTTTTGGGTGGCACTCCTTCCAACCTTTCTTTCACAAACCATGGCTAACCGAATCCTCGGGTGCCTGCCAACAATCACATACCATGAAGAAGTGCCTTTTTATTTAAGTTTTATTATGATGATGACACTCCCCCCAACCTTTGCTTACACAAGCCATGGCTAACCGAATCCTTCGGTGCCGTCCAACAATCACAAACCATGGAGGAGTGTCTATTTAAGTTAATTAATTCGGGACTGGGAATCCCATTGCCAGCTCTTTTTGCAAAATTATTGGATAAGCGGATGTGCCACTAGTCCATATGAGAGTCCGTCAAAAGTAAATGACAAGGTTGAAAGCTAAACACCACATACTTCCTCATGAGCTATGAAACATTAACACAAATTGAGAAGCATTTTGAAAGTTTTAAAGGTAGCGCATGAGAATTTACTTGGAATGGTTTGAAATGCCATGCATAGGTATTTATGGTGGACACTTTGGAACAACTTGGTTTTCAGGTGTTTGGAAGCACGAGCGGCGTTCCCGCTCAGTACAAGTGAAGGCTAGCAAAAGACTAGGGAGCGACACATCAAGAGAGCAGTAACTGTCATAATCATGCTTGCGGCAAAATAAATTAACGGAGGCATAAAAGTGATACAAGAACTCCGAAGCAATATAAATCATCAAGGCTTAATTGACTTTTTTGTTCAGTCATATGCATGCGTGAGCATGTGCCAAGTCGATATAAATTATTCAGAGGAGGATACCACAATGCCATACTTACTTATGAATAAAACAATGCAAGCAAACATCCATGACATGCTACTCATATTAATAAATTGGAGCTAAACATGAGAGATCATGAACTACTAGACTTTCTCAAATAACATATACCTCACATGAACCAACTAAGCATGCTCATATGGATGAGTATATGTACAAAAATGAAAACAAATAGAGTTCATACCAGCCTCTCACCACAATCCAATTGTTGTAGATCGTCATTATTGCCTTTCACTTGTGTAGCTTGGATAATATGAAATGAAAACCACGCTCCAGCCACCGAAGACCATTGAACTCATGATGAACTTTACAAACCAAAGAAGAACAGCAAATATTTTTGGTGTTTTCGAATTGGAAACAAGAACGAAAGAAAACAAGTAAACAAAGCAAAATCTTTTTGGGTTTTCTCATAGCAAACCAACGATAGCAAATAAAGTAAACTAAGAGCAAGGAACCAAATAAACAAATGGTGAAGAGAAACAACAGAAATATTTTTGGTCTTTTTGTGTTTTAGGAAAGAAACAAAGCGAAAACAAAAGAATGCAAACTAACAGAAACACAGAAAAGCAGGATGACAGAAATCTGCCAAATCCTGACAGCAGTACAGAAATCGAAATTAACAAAAATCTTCCATTGCTCAGACCAAAAAGTGTTAAACTAATGAAAGTTAGATAACAACCTGGGGCACATGCTCAAAAATTGGCAACTCAAAATAACGTTCTGGCTGTGCGCACGAATTTTTTTGGTAACAGCCCAGAATCTGTTTTTGGACAGCACTTCCCCAAATATCATCTCCCTCTCATTAGAAAACCACTCTAGAGACTAAACAAGTATGTACAAGTATCCAGCAACCATAATATGCAGAGAATGAGTGATGCCGGTATACCCCCCCAAGCTTAGGCTTTTGGCCTAAGTGGAGTTCATTCCCAACGAGGGTCGGAGTTCCACGCCGGTGGGTCATACATGGAGTGATAATAAGGCCCCTGCGCAGAAGAATATCGTGGAGGCTCCACATGACCATGATGTTGATATGAGGAGCTCGCTGCATCGGATGAAGAGTCGGGGTGCTCCTCGGCCTCCTCCACATCTTCCCTTGCACGACGGCTTTCCCTTTCTATGTATGCGTTTAGCTCATTTTCTGTGATCGACCACCCGTTCCTGGCATCAAGGTTAAACAAAGCAGGTGCAGGCAATCGTACTAGTTTTTCAATTTTCTTAGTTATACTCCAATTTTTCTTATACAAAGTTATCCTATAATGCAGGTTGTTCAAATTAGATGCATCTGAAATAAATTCATGTTTAATCATAGAAACAACATCAAGCTTCTCTATAGAAAGTGGAATATCTAAATGGTGAGGTTCTACACCATGCATAGCTAATAAGCGAGAGGCGATAAGACCTCCACAAATTCCTCCTTTCTCACGGTTAGTAGCAAGTCTACAAGCTATTAAAGCACCCAAATTATAAGTCCTATCTGTTGCAAAGCAGCAGCTAAGAAAGCCAAATCTTGGACAGATAATTTACCTCCAGTCTTTCTCGCAAGAACGCACTTTGTAACGAAATAAGCAAAATAGCGGATAGCTGGCTGTTGAATGCTACTAATCTTACCACTATCATTGGAGAAGCTCCTCCCATTACAAATCATTGTATAAAGATTTGAGAGCTCCCGCGGCGTTCCCCTGATCTTCTCGCAGGATCCCCACCGCGGCACTCTAATTGCTGTACAAAAATCACTGAAAGGCAAGTTGATAGTTTTGTTATAAATCTTGTACCGGACCATGGGATTAGTTTGAGACCGATGAAATTCGAAATCCTGCACAACCGACACCGTTAGTTTAGCATATTGGTGAGGTTCACCAACAATAAAACCTTCCAACCCTGCATTGGAAATCAGTGTTTGAACATCTTGCAGGATTCCTGCATTCCGCATAAAATCCGTGCATGGGTAATAAGAGGGGTATACTCCCTCTTCACGATGAACTCTCATGACTTGCTGTACCTCCAACTCTTGTTGGTTAAGTTGGTGCATACTTCCTTCCATTTTCTGAAAATTTTCAACAATCATTATAAAATTTGATTTCGAGGTATATAATTGAAGAGAACTACTATAGGAACTTGCTAGAGTACTAAACATGCATCAAAACTAGTTTCTTCCACTTAGAACAAGCATGCAAGCTCACTAAACATGTTATCTACAGCAGCAAAATATTCAAGATATACTTAACCAAACAAAATTCTAATTGGACAATCAAAGGAGTCACATACCAAGGAGTAAATGTGCCAAATTTCAAACAGAAATCTGGGCTGAGCAAGGAGATCGAAAAATCGCGAGTTCTTGAGCAGAAACACGAGTGAGAGGAACTTGGTACGAGTTTTTTCGGGAGAGAGAAGATGCTGGGAGGAAGAGATGATGTAGTGGGGCAAGGAGGGGCCCACACCACGGTGGCGCGCCCACCTCCTTGGCCGCGCCGCCTGTGGTGTGGCACCCTCCGGTGCCCCACAGGTCATCCTCTGGTACTCCCAGTGCCTCGTCGAAAAATAGGACCAACGGTGTAATTTTTGTAATTTTTAGAGAACTTCGAAAAATGCACATTTCTGGGTGTTAAATTAATTATTACTGCGCAGGAAAATGATTTCCAAAATCTTAAACAACTAAAGCATATTGCAAAACAAAAGGTGCTACAGCAAGTAAAATAAGTGGAGGGAGAAAGAAAGAAAGAAATGTTGTTTAGCTCTCTTATGCATTAAAATATACTTGTTAACAAGGTTGATCAAGTCTTGCTACCAAATAAATTTTATATGACATAAGAAGAAATAAACCTCAAATCAATCATGTTACCTTATATTGAATTGATATGGATCCAATCACAAGAGTTTGATATTCTTCTTTAGGCTCATATATAGGACAATCAATGGATCCCACTTTGATAGTTTTCACATTAAAAATTGTATTAACTCCACATACTTTATCAATCCTCTTGGGAAAATAGACAATGTGTTCCTTATCATCAACATTGAAAGTAACCATGCCTTTATTGCAATCAATAACAGCCCCTGCAGTATTAAGAAAGGGTCTTCCAAGAATAATGGACATATTATCATCTTCAGCATTTCCAACACAACAAAATCAGTTAATATCAAGCAATGCTGAGTAACTTGAACAGGAACATTTTCACATAAACCAACAGGAATAGCAGTAGATTTATCAGCCATTTGCAAAGATATATCAGTTGGTATCAATTTATCTAAATCAAGTCTCTTATAAAGAGAAAAGGCATTACACTAACACCTGCTCCCAAATCACATAGAGCAGTTCTAACATAATTATTCTTGATGGAACAAGGAATAGTCGGTATACCTGGGTCTCCAAGCTTCTTTGGAATCTTACCATTGAAGGAGTAATTAGCGAGCATAGTGGAAATTTCCTCATTGGGGATTTTCCTTTTGTTAGTAACAATATCTTTCATATACTTTGAATAAGGAGGCAATTTAATTGCATCAGTCAAAGGGATTTGCAAAAATAAAGGTTTCATCCAATCACAAAATTTATTATAATGTTCCTCCTCCTTTGATTTTAGTTTCTTAACAGGAAAAGGCATTTGCTTTTGACCCCAAGGTTCTCTTTCATTACCATGTTTCTCAGTAAAATCTTCTTTAGTGTACTTTTTATTTTTAGCAAGCTTTTCAGGTTCTTTTTCAATTTCTTCTTTATCGAGTATCATCCTTATCATTATCTTTATCATGTTCATTACCACTTTCAGTTTCAGCATCGAAATAGAAATACTATTAGGATCATTAACAGGTTCAGAGGATTCTACAACATTCTTATGTTTCTTCTTTTTCTTAGATGGAGCACTAGTTTTAATTAGTTGAGAATCTTGTTCAACTCTTTTGGGATGCCCTTCAGGATATAGGGTAGAAACACCACCTCTAGTTGTTACTTCATAAGCATGTTTTTCTTTAGAATTATTTCCCAACAAGTCATTTTGCACTTTAGTAAGTTGATCAATTTGAGTTTGAACCATTTGAAAATGTTTAACAAGTATCTTAACATCATTGGAGGTTCTCTCCACAATACCATGCAATTCACTAATAGCTCGAGAATTTTCCATTAAATGATTCTCTACTCTCATATTAAAGTTTTCTTGCTTAACAATATAATTATCAAACTTATCTAAGCATTGAGCAGGAGGTTTTGAATACGGAATATCTTCCCTAGTAAAGCGTTTAAGAGAGTGTACCTCAATCATGGATGAAGGGGGAGTTATCTCACATAAATCTTCTATAGGAGGTAAATTCTTCACATCTTCAGGTTTAATACCCTTCTCTTTAAGAGACTTCTTGGCTTCCCTCATATCTTCATCATTTAATTTAATCATACCCCTCTTCTTCACTATCGGTGTCGGGGTTGGTTCAGGTGTAGACCAATCATCATGATTCCGGCCTATTTTAGCCAATAATTCTTCAGCGTCGTCTGGAGTTCTTTTCCTGAAAACACAACCAGCACAACTATCCAGGTATGCCCTAGACTCAATGGTTAGTCCACTATAAAATATATCAAGTAAATCATGCTTTTCCAAATCATGGTCGGGCTGAGCTCTAATAAGAGAGCAAAATCTAGCCCAAGCCTCAGGCAATTTCTCTCCATCTTCCTGGTCAAAATTATAAATTCTCTGCAAAGCAGCATGTTGAGCACTAGCAGGAAAGTATTTCCGGAAGAAAACATCAAGCAATTCTTTTGGACTTTTAATAGAACCAGGAGGCAAATTATTATACCAAGTTTTAGCATCATCCTTTAATGAGAAAGGAAAAATTTTAGCGACAAAATAAGTACGCATCTTAATATCATCAGAAAACAAGCCACTAAGAGTAGATAGCTCAGTCATGTGTTCAACAGCACTTTCTTTTTCAGTACCACAAAAGGGTGTTTTCTCAACAATAGCTATATGAGATAAATCAAGAGAAAATCATAATCTTTATCCCTAATGTTTATAGGAGATGTGGCAAATTTAGGATCAGGAGATAGTTTATATCTAACAGCATGTTCTGCAAGCAACTTTTTAATTTTTCTTGCATCAGTAGTAGCATTGCATTTTTCAATAAAATCATCATCAAGCTCTACATAATCTTCATCAAGATCATCACTAGAATATTCAACAGACTCAGGTGAATTAACAGTGTAGCAGCATTTTCATTAGGAGTTTCAGTATTTTCAATTTGTCTAGACTTAGCAATTGTAGCATCTAGAAAAGATCCTAACGAACCATCATTATCAAGTACAGCAGAAGCATCATCACAATTATGAGAGGAATTTTCAAATTCAGCAGAAGTACCAGCATTTGAAGTTTGTGGTGGTGAAACAAGTTTACTTATCACAGATGGTGAATCAAGAGCAGCAGAGGTACTAAGAGTTGTACCTTTTCTTGTAGTGGATGGTAATATGGCGATCTTAGTATCGCGAGGTTTACCCATGATGGAGAATTTGCAGCGAACAATATCAATCCAAGTGAACTTCCAAATAAAGCTATGCTCCCCGGCAACGGCGCCAGAAAATAGTCTTGATGACCCACAAGTATAGGGGATCGCAACAGTCTTCGAGGGAAGTATTACCCAATTTATTGATTCGACACAAGGGGAGACAAAGAATACTTGTAAGCCTTAACAGCGGAGTTGTCAATTCAGCTGCACCTGAAACAGACTTGCTCGCAAGAGTTTATCGAGTAACGTTTTATGGCAGGGAATAGTGAAGTAACAGCGGTAAAATAAAGACAGCAAGAGTGATTATAGTAAACAGCAGGATTAAAATACTGTAGGCACATGGACGGATTAACGCGTTGCATGGATGAGAGAAACTCATGTAACAATCAAAGCAGGGGCATTTGCAGATAATAATAAAACGGTATCCAAGTACTAATCAATCAATAGGCATGTGTTCCATATTTAGTCGTACGTGCTCGCAATGAGAAACTTGCACAACATCTTTTGTCCTACCAGCCGGTGGCAGCCGGGCCTCTAGGGAAACTACTGGAAATTAAGGTACTCCTTTTAATAGAGTACCGGAGCAAAGCATTAACACTCGTGAACACATGTGATCCTCACATCACTACCATCCCCTCCGGTTGTCCCGATTCTTGTCACTGGGCCATTGGTTCCGGACAGCGACATGTGTATACAACTTGCAGTGTAAGATCATAAACAACGAATATCTTCATGAATCAATAACATGTTCAGATCTGAGATCATGGCACTCGGGCCCTAGTGACAAGCATTAAGCATAACAAGTTGCAACAATATCATAAAAGTGACATCTACGGATACTAGGCACTATGCCCTAACAATCTTATGACTATTACATGACCAATCTCATCCAATCCCTACCATCCCCTTCAGCCTACAGCGGGGAATTACTCACACATGGATGGGGGAAACATGGCTGGTCGATGGAGAGGCGTTGGCGGTGATGATCTCCTCCACCCCCGTCCCGGCGAGTGCCGAACGGAGACTTGCTCCCGCGACGGAGTTTCGCGATGTGGCGCTCTCGGAGGGTTTCGGCGACTTCGACTTCTCTCCGTGCGTTTAGGTCGAACCCGATAAGTAGTCCGAAGGAGGGCGTCGGAGGCCGACCGAGGGGGCCACACCATAGGGCCGCGCGGCCCTCCCTAGGCCGCGCCGCCTTATGGTGTGGGGCCCTCGGGCCTCCACCTCTTGCCCTTTGGCTCCGTCGTATTCTGGTAAAATAGGGTCTTCTGCATAAATTCGAGGATTTTCCCGAAAGTTGGATTTCTGCAAAAACGAGACACGAGCAGTTCTGAAAACAGCGTTAGTCCGTGTTAGTTGTATCCAAAATACACAAATTAGAGGCAAAACAATAGCAAAAGTGTTCGGGAAAGTAGATACGTTTTGGACGTATCATACGTACACTTCAAATATGAAGGCGATGATGTGCTCACAGTGAAAGTGTTCGACGGAACAATGTGCAGGAAGTACTACTACTCAAACGACGAAGATACTGACGATGAAAGCGACGACGACGTGAAGCCATGCATCCATCCCGTTTAGATAAGGGGATTATGACCAAGAATATATATGTAGCTTCATATGCATCGATTTAGAGATCTAGCTATTTTCTATATATTATGCATGTAAAAATAATATCGCATTTCCACCATGATTCGAGCACCACAGCCTCCAAACGATGGCGATGCCGATGCCAATATCGGCATGGTCAGAACGGCTATGCTCGCCGCCACTGCTAGGTCACCGTCGGGATGCACAATGTTTAGCATAAGAGTCACTTTAGATTAAGCTGCAAAAATAGTCACCTGCCATGGGCTGAGGCGGCCCCACAGAGCGGCTCTATATTATATTCTCTAAATAAATAGATGACCCTAGCGGTCATTGGCTGCGGAGGCCCCACAGAGCGGCAATATAAATAAATAGACGACCCACTGGTCATTGGCTGCGGCAGCCCCATAGAGGGGCCCCATTTGTCATTGGCAGCACCGCATATACAATCAGGAAATAAAACGGGCCACACATTAGCGATAGATGGATAGCTACCCGTCAGCACGAGACGGTCAGAGAGGAACTGCCCTCTGTGCAGCCCCACCCGTCAGATTAACGGTAACGGTAAGGCCTCTGACCTGACGGCAACCCTCCCGTCCGAGCGTCTGCGAGGGGTTTCAAACTAGGAGTGAAAAACTGAGGAAAAACTAACGAGCTGGGGAAAACTGAGTACAACTAACGACTTGAGGACACGAAAATAGAAATCCATATATTGTTATGATGTATCTGGTGATACTTATTTGTGGCATTGTAGAAGTTGATAATGTTTCATAAACTTAGTCAGACTTCACATCGTTTGACTTCCAACAAAACTTGGGCTTATTTTCAAGAACTGATGGAGTATTATATATTGAAAATAAATGATGGGTTCTAACAAATCATTAATATAATACAAACTCTCATAAAAAGTAAAACCTCCAGCATTTAATTTGCTGGTATAACTTCTGTAACTTAACTCCAGTGGCTCGGATATATGATAAACTGTGTCAATTTTTTAAACCAGTTTAAAAATGGTCACAAACTCATAACCAAAATTCACAACCTGGCTAGGTCCTAAAATGCAGAAGTAACTCATAGTTATGCCGATGATTTCTTCAAGGATATTACTGATGAAAAATAAATACCAACCATCAAACTCAACATATTTTACCTCATCTATCAACATGTACCTTCAATTGCAAATCCATATATTGTTGAACCTTTCGCCGCCACCACCACCAACAACCCTCATGCATAGATAGGTGGAGTGGGAAAATGTTGTATCCTTTCCAGAGATGTAGGAAGAGCGTGGTATTCTAAGCATAGTTTTGTGAAGCACCGAAAATAATATCCAGTGAAAGCTGAGTAACGGTGCTAGCTTAGAAATTTAGAAACCCGAGCACCCATCTCTGGGTTTGTAAGTGTCACCAAGCCGGTAACATGATAAGACTGAAGATATGTGAATGGTAGACATCAAGAAAAAACTTCGTGCAGTCGGTATAGTAGTGACGACCATCTTTCCGAGGAAGACTGCACCTGATCATGTCGTGATGACATCTGCTCAGTATCATGGAAGTTTCATGCCTGACCTGCACCTTCCTTGGATGTTGCCAGCTGAGTGATTGTTTGGTTAGTGTAGAAAATGAGCATTTCCTTGCGCGGAGGTCCTCCTCCTCGAAATAGACTTTCGTCCCGCTATATTAATATAGCAAACATCCTAGACCGATGGGGCAAAACAGCACACGAGCACGTCCAAGAGAAAACATAAAAGAAAGAAAAGAGAAAGGAATGTCGAAGAGGTCGAATCGATGATAAAACGAAGATATCTCGCAGCCGCTGCGCCCACCGAAGATTTACACCACGCTCCTAACACTCTGAAGCCTCTCCGGGAGCCTCGGTCTGGCACTACTTGTATGCCATCAGCAGTGGCAGCACAACTAAGGGCGGTCCTAGTTGACGCTCGACTCGCACGTTAGTGCGTCGACGCCCAATCAGCTCGGATTCCATTTTTCTATTTCGGCCAGCTGATGTAAATACTGATGTAAATACGTAAGACTTGCCAAAAAAATGTAAGTACGTAAGAGATATCGTTCTGTACGTTTCTTTCTGTTAACAAAGATAGTTCTTTCTGTGAAAGTAACAAAAAATTCGAAAATATATTTGAATTTTAAAATTTGGTCAGACTTTCAAAATGTTCACATTAAAAAAAATATTCAGATAAAAATATGTTCACATTTAAAAAGTTCAGATTTGAAAATAAATCTAGATTTTGAAAAAATCATATTTTAAAATTGTTCAGATTTGAAAAATGTTCACACTTTAGAAAAGTTCAGATTTGAAAAATATTCAGAATGTTAAAATATAAATTTAAAAATAGTTACATTGTAAAATTTTAAAATTTTAAAAAGTTCAGTCTAAAATATTTTTCAAATCTAGAACTTTGAAAATCTGAACATTTCTAAAATTTTAAAAAGTTCATATTTAAAAATATTTAAATTTAAAAATGTCCATGATTTAAAATGTTTAGATTTTTTTTAAAGAAAACAAACAAAAACATGAAAAAAAGAAACAGAAAATAGTAAGCATAGAAAGAGAAAACACGCGTGAACCAGAGAAAATCGGCTGGAAACGAAAAACCGAAGAAAAAACCCAAACTTCCTTAAATCAGAAAAACCCAAAGACCTTTTTTTTTTGAGAGAACTCGGCCACTTTATTGAGAATCATAACAAATCATTACAGAGAGTTTTCCGGATGCACTCCGGCACGGAGTTTCTAAAAACAGAAGAAATAAACTGCTCAGCCGAGCGAGCAAGAATGTGAGCCGATTCATTACAATGACGACGAACATGACTGATCGAAAGCGAAGAAAATCTAGTCTGGAGAAGCTTAATATCCTGGATTACCACGCCCACGATTGCTCCGATCCAATTCCGGTGACTGCCACCGTTGGACCAGCGAAAGGCAGTCCGAGACTACCATGATCTTGTCGAAACCTTCATCACCGGCAAGGGAAACCGCGCGACATAGAGCCAACGCCTCAGCTAGTTCTGGCATCGTGACCTCCTCGCGAAGCTCGCTGCACGCAGTCAAGCAAACACCTTTGTGGTCCCGGATCACGACACCGATTCCCATCCGACGAGAAGAAGTGAATAGAGCTGCATCAACATTTATAAGAACCGTACCTTCAGGCGGCGGAGACCATCGAGCATAAGAAGAAATGGTATCACGCCTAGTAGAAGGATTCGGAGAGAAGACATGCAACTCTATCATCTCAACGTAAGCTTGGATTTGTTCAGCAACACAGTGCGGGTGTTTCATCATTTCGCCATTGCGCACACTGTTGCGAGCAAGCCACAAGTGCCACACACTCACAGCCAAAACCATGCACTCTTTATCTGTCGACCTTGCCAGGAAGTCAAATAGCCATGTCTTTGTACTGGTGAGGAATTTCCTGCGAAGGTGAATATTGTATTTGGCTTTGATTTCACTCCAGACCTCCCTTACGTATTGACATGAAAGAAGGGCATGGTCTGCTGTTTCATCGCGGCTGCAATAGATGCAACTATTGCACGTCGGAATATGTCTCCGACAGAGCTGAACTCCAGTGGGCAGGCAATCGTGTGCGAATCGCCATAAGTTTATGTTCATCTACCCAGGAGCTCTAATCGCCCACAGTTTGTTCCAAAATTGGGCATCCGATTCAGTTTTAGAGCTAGTGCCACCACCTTGTCTGCTACGATCAGTGAAGAGCTTCTCCGATCTTGCGAAATGGTATGCAGACCGAACACTGTAGACACCAAATTTGGTGAAAGGCCACGACACAAAATCATCCCCCACCCGAGAACTGATTGGTACCTGCAAGACCTGATTCGCCACCTCCTCCTCAAAAACGGAACGTACAATATCAACGTCCCATGAACTGTGGTCCTCAAGCAACAGGAACTCCACAGTCGCGCCGTCGGGCACCGGCGTCAGAGTCTTGAAGGAACCAGGTGCAACATTTGGTATCCAATTATCAGTTAACAAATTGATTTTCTTTCCATTGCCAACGCTCCATCTGATTCCCTTCTTAACTAGTTCCATGCCATAGCAGATGCTACGGCGCCAAGTGTAGGATGAAGATCGTGGCTGCGGTGCATCCCATATATCACAATCTGGGAAATACCGTCCCTTCAGCACACGTGCACACAGAGAAGATGAATCAGTAAGCAACCTCTAGCACTGACGACCAAGCATCGCCTGATTAAACAGGTTCAGATCCCTAAACCCCATGCCACCAAGAGATTTAGGTGTCGATAACCACTCCCAGCTCCGCCAATGCATTTTCTTCCTTCCCTCCTCAATGCCCCACCAATAATCCACCAAGGCCTTACGTAAAGCATCACAAGTAGAGATAGGAATATGAAAACAACTCATTATGTAGGAAAACGCTTTACATCCGCCGACCGATGGCGCGCAGAAATCGGTCGTGCTGCCCGCGCGACTGCCATTTCCCGCCTAGCTACTTTCCTCCGCGCGCGGAGCGAATCTTACCGTGAGCTGATCCTCCAGCTTTTGCTCTGCTCTTGCATGCATGAAGCAGGGCCCGGACCATGCATCGAATAGCAGGAGTGCAGAATAGTGCATGCAAGAATAACTCTAGGCTAGCGAACCTTTTTTTTTTTGCTACTCATTCATGCACTTGCATGTTGATTATTTGCTATGTGCACAAACAACTATAATTTTAAGTTGTTTGTATTTTTAAACTTTTGTTCAATTTGTTTGTGATTTTTGTTGTAAATGAATCTTTAGCAAAAATAATTGTTGTTTAACCACTTTTTCATTTGTTGGAAACACATGGTTTTTGTTGTAACCTTTTTGTCGTTTTTGTTGTAATAGATGATAATTTTTGTTGTAATTAATCTACAGCAAAAAAGTTGTAGCTACAAAAGTGTGTCCGAAATGTTGTAAACCTTTTCCATTAGTTTTATTGATTCACAAAAAAAATTGTTGCTAATGATGTTATGTAAGAAAACTATTAATTTGAAATAATATTACTCATCGCGCATTTAGAACGACAAGTGGGACATTTCTACGTGTACAAAATCGTGTGCACATAACAAAGAGAGGTCTATTTGGTGGGGTCCGCCATGTGAGGAATGAAGCGTCCAACTCCATTCATGCAGCCATCTACACGGACATGCAGCAGCGGTGGGCTCCATCACGATAGGGACCTGACTCTGCATGCAACAGCGGCGGGCCCAGTAGGTAAAAAGGCGGTTGATTGTTAGCCCTCAGATGCGCATCGGACGGCGTCGGCACGACCGATCCGGCCGCGCGGAATCGGTCGGCCGACGGCCAGCGCGCGCCCATTATGTAAGACCTTCGGGATATCAGGTATGCTGGGTCGGCCTGGTTAGAAAGCTAGCTGTGTGGGGGTACGCCTAGACTCGATACGGTTTGCACGACGCGTGAAATAGGGATTGCCCACAACTAAAGAGTGCGTTTGGTTTAGATCCAAAGCCCACGACCCACGGCCGACGTATTGTTTGGCTAGCCCCAGCCCAGATGGTGCGGTCTAGTTCAATTCAAGTGAAATCTTGGTTGATCCGCGGGAGGCCGATTTGGTCGCTAAAAAATTGGCTGTACCTGCAAGTTGATAGGGTGTAGTGGGGCATCATCAAAATCATACGACATCGGGGTCTCCAGAATCAGAATCCGATATAATATGTATGCCACTGAGAGCTCTTACCGGCGCCGCCATCATGTGCGCGGCTCGGAGCCAGCTAGTTGCGTAGGCCTTCGTAGCCTCCTAGATAACATGGGCCCACATAAATTGTGCTCCCTCAGTTTCATATTACTTGGCATATATAAGGTTTAGTTATTAAACTTAAAATTTATCAAGTTTGACCAATTATATGTAAAAATATATTATTAAAACTAACCCCTGAAACCCTTTATGATTTATGATCAAATGTGAAATTTCTAAAATGAGGAAAGATGGCCACAACCTCACAGCCACAATTCTCAACTAGCTAGGATATATAAAACAAGTCATTATTAAATCATTGATATCTTCAAAAATATTATAAAATAAGTATCAGATATATGCTATCACCAAACTAAACTTATTTTAGCTCATTTATCAACATGTATAAATACAGACCCATATATTGTTGAAAACTTTCGCTAGGCACCATCTAGCGCCACCAATAACCTTCATAGAAATTACATATAGGCAAAGTGGGGAAAATTCAGTAACGAACTATATCCTATGCTCAGTTTACAAACCCATGTATCTGTGGGTGTCACCAAGTCCATAACATGATACATGTTCTCAATATTGGAGATATGGGAATGGAAGACATCAAGACAAATACGTGTGCAACGTTTCCTACTCTCACAACACTCTGGCAACGGAATATCATCTGATCATGAAGTTAGGTTTCTGTCATAGGAGTTTCATGCCTAGCGTGCAACTTCAGGCCGTCTCCAGTGCACGGTTCTTAGACTAGTCATAGTGGGGAGTAACATAGAGTAGTAACATGGTGCATGTTACTACTCTATGTTACTACCTCTATAGTGGATAGTTACTATATGTGGTGTCATGCATGTTATATTTATTAAATTTGTAGACTCATCTGTCTTGAGAAGTGGATGTTTGGCAAAATAGCACCACCCCACTCTTTCTTCATTTATTGCCATGCCATGTCACCAAAATGCATTGGGGTGTGTGATGTTACTAGCTATGTTACTCCCACTATGAGAGCAAGTACAATAGATCTTACTCAGCAGGCTATATGCTTGTCCACATCAGTAAAATCTTAGCTGGATGAGAGAGAAGTGAGGAGAGAGAACAGAGCGGGCGATTCTTCAATCGCCGGGCTGTACGCAAAAACCGAGAAGGTACAGCTCGCATGCAGCCTCACGCTGACGATAAAGCTGGCTCTACCTGCTTGCCTGAGTCTTGCATGCAACGAGCCCATGCAATGCATTAATTGCTTAAATAATCGTTAGAGCCAACTTAATAGCCAGATCTATTGTACTACCGTTTGCTCTAAGTGACCTGGCATGTGTATATAGCCAGTAGCAGGCTTTATTATTGTTCTTGCTCTGAGTAGTCTTAGGGCTCCTTTGATTCAAAGGATTTACATAGAAATTGTGTAGGATTTGGTTCTTATGGGAAAATTTCCTATACATGTTGTTTGATTCATAGGAACATATCCTATAGGAATCTTGTAGTGTAATTCCTATAAGAAAAAAGCATTAGCTCATACCTCATGGAAAAATTCCTTTGCTACAATCAAACACATTTCATCTTTCTATAGGATTCAACTAGACATGCCATTTCAATCCTATAACTTTCCTATTCCTATGCTTTTCCTATCCTTTAAATCAAAGGAGCCCTTAGCTCGAGTTCATAGGAAAAGAGGTGACATGGCAGCCTAATCAATGTTGAAAGAGAGTATGATGTATGTAAGCCAAGAACTGGCTCTTAGCACGCAAGGCGAGGTGTAATTACTACTACATCCATCCGGTGCATCCAGCTATTCCCATGTGACCAAGCTGTGGCTTGTTGGAAGGTAGGCCACGCAGTACATCACATGTAACTTGGCCACAAACTGATATAAAACTATGCTCTCTAGAGCCGACTTGTAGAAACGATGCATTGTGATGCCCGTTGTTTAAAGAGCTGTTTCCTAGCTAGACATGGCGTCTTAGAACCGCCCCATTGTAGACGGCCTCACTAGATGTTGCATGAAGTGTGATCATGTGATTGTTCAGATGACGGTGATTGACTTGCATTTTTATGTTTACAACTAAACTGCCATCTATTCCCACTTTCAAAAGTGGAGTCATATAAATAGTAATGTCAGATTCGACCAAGTTTATAGCCACCGAAAATCTTGATAGTTTTGGTAGGGTGGAAAAACCTGTTGAAGTATAAATGCATTGCCTAATCTCTTCCATCAGATCGGTCTTTTGGTTGCATTGGTTAGAGCATACAGTTCTACATGGTATCGGAGGTCTTGAGTTCAAGACTGGCGCAATATAAAATAAAAATATTGCAGCCCACTTTCGGTCCACGTTTAGACCTGAGGGAGCCATACGTGAGGGGGAGTGTTGAAGTATAAATGCATTGCCTAATCTCTTCCATAAAAGCCAAGAGGTCTTGAGTTCAAGACCCGGCTGGCGCAATATAAAATAAAAATATTGCAGCCCACTTTCGGTTTTCCCTGGAGCCACACATGAGGGAAGTGTTGAAGTATAAATGCATTGCCTAATCTCTTCCATCAGATCGGTCTTTTGGTTGCATTGGTTAGAGCATGCAGTTCTACAAAACCAATATCTTGTGATGTATATGAGCAGATTTCTTATATTTTCTTCTTTTTCACTGATATATATGCTAGAGTAAAATCTTAGGGTGGAGCTTATGCTAGATTTGTCCTTGTTTATGGCAAGAACTACCAACAACTATTACACTATGTAAATATAATATGAGAATATATTGTTATGATGTATCTGCTGATATTTATTTGTGGCATTGTAGAAGTTGACAATGTTATATAATCTTAGTCATACTTCACATTGTTTGACTTTGGACGGAACTTACGCTTATTTTCAAGAACTGATGGAGTATTATATATTGAAAATAAATGATGGGCTCTAAAAAATATCAATAATATGTTACAAACTCTCATAAAGAGTATCCCAAAAAAAAACTCTCAAAAAGAGTAAAACCTCCTGACGCGGACTTTTGGCTCATGGGTGCCAGGCACCCCCATAGATCCACCGTTTATGATTGCTTGAAGATCAACCAAAAGTATAGCAAAATTTTCTGCCAGTTTCCCTTCAATTCGAAATACGGAGTAAATACCTGTACACATATCTGACATCACAGTGAAACCTGACCTTTGCCCCCACGCAACTGAAAGCGGAACAGAGCAAACATGTCAGTACAGGAATGCTCATTTAAATATTGGATTGCTCATGCACGATGCGTCAATGCTCAACGTCATGTATGTCGCCGGTGAGCTCCACGTTGGCCCTGCTTCCCAACGAAGTACCCCAGGTTCCTTATGGCGCCGAGCTGCCGGGAACCTCTCGCACACATCCGCCGACGAGGTTGTACGAGAGGGAGCTAAGGAGACACCAGGTACTTCACCGTACATCCACCTGAAGCTTGGCATCCTGGCGATGCGGTTCGTGAGCATGGACGGCGCCGATCTCAACACGCCGCCGCCGCTACCACCATGGCACGGTAGCATCAAGTCAAGGAACATCCACCTCGACGCCGAGCTGCAGCTTCGCATCATGGCTTCGACGTGTTCCCTATCGTCAGCGCGCCGCAATTAGCGCATGCCATGTTCGCGTTCAGGCCATCTGAGGTAGTGAGGTCGCCGCCGCACCAGCGTGTCCCCATGTCGGCCAGGTCCGACGTGCTCCGCTTCGGCGTCGTGTGTTAGCTACTTAATCTAGTCGTTGCACTTTGTCAGTTTAGCACGTTTTTCAGTTTCAGTTAAACTTTCAGATAAGGCACGATCTCGCGTTTGTGTTTGAGCGGGTCGTGCGAGTAGCTTCAGGCAGCGATTGATTCGGGCTCGTGGGATGGCACGAGCAAGTAATGCGGATCAAGCGTGAAGGTAGGATCTCTACCGGCCCACTTTCCCTTTGTAACGAATAAAAGGAAATGAGATAGCGATCAGAAAAGTTGCAACGTTTACGCAACGCCAAACACCCTGTCTCTGTTCGTGTGCAATCTGAACTTCGTGTTACAGGTTTCTTGGCCACCGCTAACAAGTGGTATCAGAGCCTCGTTCGCGAGGTTCCTCGATAGCCATGGCCGGGAGCAAGGACAGGGACGAAGCTGGGAAGAAGAAGGGTACGAGCGGGTCGCCCGTACGAGCGACCTCACGCCCGCCCGCGGACACGTCGGCGTCGCGAGAGCGGGGCCGGAGCATCGCGAGACGCGGCGGCAACGACATTGTCGTCCACGAGCGCGTGATCCAGACGGGCGGCAGCTCCAACGTCGTCTACCCCACGCTGACGGCAACGAACTACATCGAGTGGGCGCTGGTGATGAAAATCAACCTGCGCGCCCAAGGCCTCTGGGAGGCTGTGTCCGGCATGGGTGAGCCGGGCGAGCGCGAGGACATGGCGGCGCTTGCCGCTCTCATCCGAGCGGCGCCCCCAGAGATGGTGCCGGTCCTCGCCGTCAAGGAAACGGCAAACGACGCGTGGGAGGCGATCAAGATGATGCGCGTGGGCGTCGATCGCGTGCGCGAGGCGACGGCGCAACGCCTGCGAAAGGAGTTCGAGGAGATCTCCTTCAAGAACGGCGAGTCACTCGACTCGTTCGTCATGCGCATCATGGGCATCGTCAACAACCTCCGCACTTTGGGCGACAACGTGCAGGAGGTGCGGGTCGTGCAGAAAATCCTGCGGCAGGTGCCAGGCGACTACTCGCAGATCGTTTGTTCGATCGAGACGCTGCTCGACACCAACAACATGACCGTCGAGGAGCTCGTCGGGCGGCTGCGATCCGCTACGGAGCGCTGCAACATCGACACCACGAACACCGCCGGAGGTCAAGTGCTCCTCACTGAAGAGGAGTGGATCGCGCGTTCCAAGAGGCGCGAGCAAGGGCAAGGATCGAGTCCGGGCGGCGGCAAGAGCAAGCCCAAGGGCAAGGCAACGGCCACGACCCGCGACGGAGGCAAGCCCAACGGCGAGCGCGACATGAGCAAGGTGAAGTGTTATAACTGCAACAAATACGCAAATCACTTCTCCAAAAACTGCCCCGAGCCTCGCCGCGAGCGCAAGGAACGGCTTAACCTGGCGCAGGAGGAGACAAGTGAGGCCACACTGCTCCTCGCCAGCGTGTGCGCGCTCACCGTCACGACGGAGCATGACGTTCAGCATGTCCTGCTCAATGAAGAGCGCTCCCAGGCTCGAGCTGCACCGGTCGAAACTGGTTGCGACACCTCGTGGTTCCTGGACACGGGCGCCAGCAACCACATGTCCGGGCGCAGGGACATCTTCTCCGAGCTAGACACCGGCATCCATGGCTCCGTCAGGCTTGGGGATGGCTCGGCGGTACAGATCGAAGGGCGAGGCACGATCCTCTTCGAGTGCCGCACCGGTGAGCATCTTGTACTGACAGAGGTCTACTACATCCCTCGCCTGCAGAGCAACATTGTCAGTCTCGGCCAGCTCGACGAGATCGGGTACGAGACAAGGATCCGCCACGGCGTGCTTCAGCTACGTGACCCAGCGGGTCGCCTGCTCGCACGCGTGCCGCGGACGAACGGGCGCCTGTACGTGCTCCGGATGAGCCTGGCACGGCCAGTCTGCCTCGCCATGCATGACGGCGACGAGGCGTGGCGCTGGCACGCGCGCTACGGCCACATCGGCTTTCAAGCCCTGCGCCAACTCGCCAAGGAGGAGCTCGTGCGCGGGCTGCCTCTCGTTGACGAGGCCGAGCGCATCTGTGAGGCATGCCTCGCAGGCAAGCACAGGAGGATGCCGTTCCCGCGCCAAGCTCTGAACAGAGCAGCAGAGGTCCTCGAGCTCGTCCATGCAGACCTCTGCGGACCCATCTCTCCGCCGACGCCGGGAGGGAAACGATATTTCCTCCTACTGGTGGATGACAAAAGCCGCTTCATGTGGTTGCGTCTGCTGGCAACGAAGGATGAGGCGCAGACCGAGCTGAAGAGATTTCAGGCCAGAGCTGAAGTGGAGTCTGGACGACGGCTGAAGACGCTGCGCACTGACCGTGGTGGGGAGTTCAACTCCATCAGCCTCGGGGAATACTTCGCCGATCAGGGGGTGCATCGCCAGCTCACTGCACCCTACACGCCACAGCAAAATGGAGTCGTCGAAAGACGAAACCAGACCATCCTTGGGATGGCACGGAGCTTGCTGAAGGCGAAGGGAGTGCCCGCTCGTTTCTGGGGTGAGGCAGTCACCACGGCCGTGTACCTGCTCAACCGCTCTACGACGAAGAGCGTGGTCAAGAAGACGCCGTTTGAAGCCTGGTGTGGCAGGAAGCCGAGCGTGAGTCATCTCCGCACGTTCGGCTGTGTCGCACACGTGAAGGTCACCCGTCCAGATGTCAAGAAGCTTGACGACAGGAGCGTGCCCATGGTCATGCTTGGCTACGAGCCAGGCTCTGCGGCGTACCGTGTGTACCACCCTCCCACGGGGCGCGTCCACGTCTCGAGGGACGTCGTCTTTGAGGAAGGAGCTGCATGGAACTGGAGCGAAGCAGGAGAGCCAGCTGCTGCGACGCTCTCCTACGACACTTTCGTAGTCGAGCAGGCCTACCAGCCGGATGGGAGGTCCGTGCACGTGGAGGACGGAGCGCCTACGACACCGGTGGGCACGCCGCTCACCGATCCGGCCACACCTGCTACAAGGACGTCCACGACGAGTGCTTCTCCGTCAGGCTACGGCACGCCAGTACCTGCCACGCCCCCAATCCAGTTCTGCACGCCGCCCACCAACGCGACGGTGCCATCCCCCGACGAAGAGGCACCACGCAAGTACAGAACCTTGGAGAACCTCTGGGACACGACGGAGGAAGTAGAGGCAAGCCACGACGACGACCTCTGCCTCCTCACTGATGAGGAACCAGCTTCCTTCAACGATGCTGAGGGCACGAGGGCGTGGCGCGATGCAATGAATGAGGAGATGAACAGCATCACTGAGAACGCCACCTGGGAGCTGACTGAACTCCCGCCTGGGCACCGACCCATTGGTCTGAAGTGGGTATACAAGCTGAAAAAGGATGCCCATGGAGCAGTGGTGAAGCACAAGGCAAGATTAGTGGCAAAGGGATATGTCCAACGACAGGGAGTGGACTTTGAGGATGTATTCGCGCCGGTGGCACGGATGGACTCAGTGCGCGTTCTCATTGCTCTTGCTGCTCACGAAGGATGGCAGGTACACCATATGGACGTGAAATCTGCATTCCTCAACGGCGACCTACTTGAGGAAGTTTATGTGCAGCAGCCACCGGGGTACGTCAAGGTTGGCGAGGAAGGAAAGGTGCTCCGTCTGCGGAAGGCACTCTACGGGCTTCGTCAAGCTCCCAGGGCCTGGAACGCGAAGCTTGACGACAGCCTGAACTCTCTCGGTTTCGAGCGTTGTCCCTCTGAACACGCAGTATATCGGAGAGGCACAGGGGAGTCATTGCTCCTGATCGGAGTCTACGTCGATGACCTCGTTATCACCGGCGTAGATACTGCCGAAATCGAGAGGTTCAAGCAGCAGATGATTAGTCTCTTCCGCATGAGCGATCTTGGACAGCTGAGCTACTATCTTGGCATTGAAGTTCGTCACGAGCGTGATCGGATCATTCTCTGTCAGGCAGCTTATGCCAAACGGCTTCTGGAGCGCGCAGGGCTGGAGGACTGCAATCCCTGCATCACTCCTATGGAAGCAAAGCTCAAACTGAGCAAGGAAGGCAACGGTGATCCAGTGGATAAGACGTTGTTTCGGAGTATCATGGGAGGACTCCGATACTTGACACACACCAGACCAGACATCACGTTTGCTGTTGGTTACTTGAGCAGGTTCATGGAAGCTCCTGCATCTGATCATTATGCAGCAGTAAAGCACCTGCTCAGGTATGTGGCTGGGACCCTGGATCACGGCTGCACATACTCACGAGGCAATGGAGTTCCCAAGCTCATTGGTTACAGTGATTCAGACCACGCTGGTGACGTTGACGACCGAAAGAGCACATCGGGCGTCATCTTTTTCCTTGGCCAAAGTCCAGTAAGTTGGCAATCCCAGAAGCAGCGAGTGGTGGCAATTTCCTCGTGTGAGGCTGAATATGTGGCAGCCACCACTGCTGCTTGCCAAGGTGTGTGGCTGGCGAGGCTCCTCGGCGAGATGCTGAACGAGAAGCCTGTGATGCCCAAGCTGTTCGTCGACAACAAGTCGGCGATCTCACTGTCGAAGAACCCGGTGTTCCATGATCGCAGTAAGCACATTGAAATCAGATATCATTTCATTCGCGAGTGCGTGGAGCGGGGAAGGATCGACATCAACTACATCAGAACGAGAGATCAGTTAGCCGATGTTCTCACGAAGCCACTTGGGCGCATTGTGTTCCAGGAGCTGAGAAGGAGGATCGGCATGTCAGAAATAATTCGGCCACGACAAGATTAGGGGGGTGATTTGTTAGCTACTTAATCTAGTCGTTGCACTTTGTCAGTTTAGCACGTTTTTCAGTTTCAGTTAAACTTTCAGATAAGGCACGATCTCGCGTTTGTGTTTGAGCGGGTCGTGCGAGTAGCTTCAGGCAGCGATTGATTCGGGCTCGTGGGATGGCACGAGCAAGTAATGCGGATCAAGCGTGAAGGTAGGATCTCTACCGGCCCACTTTCCCTTTGTAACGAATAAAAGGAAATGAGATAGCGATCAGAAAAGTTGCAACGTTTACGCAACGCCAAACACCCTGTCTCTGTTCGTGTGCAATCTGAACTTCGTGTTACAGGTTTCTTGGCCACCGCTAACATCGTGCTCCTAGTGCTTGTCATGGGGTAGGTTTCCCTCGTGGTACTTTCCTCAACGCACGCGAACTGGGCGGCAATCGGTCACAGAGGGCAGCCAGAACGAGGTCCTCAACCTCCGCCGTGCAGCTGGTGCGTATTGCCGTCGAGTGCACCAAAGCTACACAATGGAGCCGGCCCAACAACGCCTGCGCGGCATTCCTGGCATGCCAAGTGGTAGCAGCGCATCGTCGCCTTCGTCGCCGGCGAACTGCGTGAAGCCGCTGCCGGGGTTGATGACGTGCGCAACGTTCCTGACCGGGAGCGAGGCTGATAAATCGACGCTACAGAGCGAGTGTTGCGGCAGGCTGGGCATGTTCCTGAAAAGGCTCGACGGCGTGTCGGAGAGATCTCCCTGAAAGATTCGCCTAAGAGCAAAAGTGGAGAAGAAAGATGAACAGTGCGTGAGGAGTGTAGATGGGGTAGTGACGAAGATGACAGAAGGAAGAAGATGAAGCAAGGAAGAAGAAGAAGTAATGGAGGAGATGGAGTAGTTGCAACCCGCTGGCTTGTGGTACAGGGATCAGTTATTAGGCTGGTTCTGCCCAACGGCTCTCCTTGACTTTGCGGGACGAAGCTCCTGCCACAACTCTGTCGCAGTGGGCCAGCCTGGTACGGAAATGAGTGAGGATACATCAATATAATTGAGCAATACATGCATATTTCATGGTGTACAGCGTGGGCCAGGGGCAGGTGTCAACCAAAGCTATGGAGTGGTGTGGCACCCATGTGCTCCTTTGTAATTCTCTAAAACCTCCAGCCTTTAATTTGCTGGTCTAAATTCTGTAACATAACTCCAGTGGCTCAGATCTATGATATAAACCGTGTCAATTCTTACAACCAGACAAAGAAAGGGTCACAAACTCATAACCACAATTCAGAGCTGGCTAGGACTTAAAAGGAAGAAGTAACTCATAGTTATGTCGATGATATCTTCAAGGATACTCTGGCCGCAAAATAAATACCACTTAATCACCAAGCTCAACTTATTTTACCTCTCTCTCAACATGAACCATCAATTGCAAATCCATATATAGTTGAACCTTTCCCCACCAGCGCCACCAACAACCCTCATACAAATTAAACATAGACAGAGTGGGAAAATGTTGTATTCTTCCGAAAGATGTAGGAAGAGCGTGGTACTCTAAGTATTGTTTTCTGAAGCACCGAAAATAACATCCAGCGAAAGCTGAGTAACGGTGCTAACTTCGAAATTTAGAAATCCAAGCACCCATCTCTGGGTTGTCACTGTCACCAAGTCGGTAACATGATAAGACTAGGGATATGGGAATGTCAGACATCAAGAAAACACTGCGTGCAACGCGTCCAATAGTGACGGCCATTCGGCCGAGTGAGCCTGCACCTTATCACCTCGTGATGAAATCTGCTCGGTATTTTTTTTTTCCAAACGACCCACCTGGGGATCGAATTTTCATTACCAAGAAGATAACGAAAATACAGAGTTGTTCACGAAAGAAAAAGCAAAGGCGAGAGGATCGCCGCCTAATGCTAGCGTTCATGATTAACTATTACAAGCCAACACAAGTTTTAACTGCCAGGGACGTAAATCTCAGCCTACAACCGAGGGGAGCCATGAAAGGAACAGCCAGAAACAAGCTTAGCTAGCCAAAAGGGGGCAACTCTAAAGCGATCATCAAGTCTTCAGGAGGCGGCACCGTCATCAACATCATCAGGATTCTTGTTCTCCAGCTGGAGTAGATTGCCATGTCCAGGATTTCCAGCAGCACCAGCTCCAGCCGCCGCAGCTAGGCGCATGAGGCCATCCTCACCAGCACGAAGCTCAGAGGCATCTTGTTCACCATGCAAACCTGACCAATAATTCATAAACACAACAGCGTAACTGATTAAGTCAAGGGGAGAACTAATCAGCTTGTTTTCAAAACATGCTCTATTTCTAGTTTTCCAGATGGCCCAGCAAATAGCTGCCAGGCCAGCAATTTGAATGTTACGACTGGCAGGAACAAACTGGGGAAACCACCAAAAGAATTGTGAAAAACTCCCAGGACGAGTGGGAGAATTGATAGCAGTAGCAACCGCATTCCAGACAAACTTGGCTACAGAACAGCCAAAGAAGAGATGGTTGATGGTTTCTAGATCATTGCAAAATTGGCAATGAGGAGCCCCAGACCAGTTGCGTTTGAGAAGATTGTCTTTTGTAGCAATAGCGTTATGCCAGATCAACCAGAGCCAGATTTTAATTTTCAGAGGAATTTTGCTTTTCCAAAGATGTCTGAAGGATCTGTCTCTACCACTCCCACAAATCTGTTTATACATAGACTTCACAGTAAAGCTACCATTTTTTGACCATTTCCATCTGGGAGAATCATTTTCTTGAGACAGATTTGTCTGGTTCATCAGCTGAATCAGACCAGCCTCTTGTATGATGAGATCAGGAGTCAGCCATCTTCTGTATGAGAATATCCATCCTATAATAGCAGCCCCAGCCACAGCCCATTACAAATGTCAAATAGCACAGGAAACATATCTTTGAGAGGACTTGTACTACACCAAGAATCTCCCCAAAAGCTAGTCAACATACCATTACCAACCTTCATTCTTCTACCACGGAGGTATAAATCTCTAATTTTCAACATGTCAGACCAAAGGGGAGAATCTCCAGGTCTTTTTCTTGCATAATAAATGCCTTTTCCTCTCAGATATTTCAATCTCATAAAATCTTGCCAAATCTGCTCGGTACTGTTTGGTTAGTGCAGCAAACGAGGATTTCCTGGCGCGAAGATGCACTCATTTTTTTCATTTGCCTGTCCCAAGTGAGCACCTGGTGCGGCCTCTCCGGAAGCCTCATCCTAGCGCTACATGTAAGCCATCAGCAGTAGCACCACCAATAAAGTTACACTTACGAAAAACTTCTTACGTAAATTTTTTACGGGCTGAGGTGGAGTTGTGTGGATCTATCATGTGCCTAAAATCACGGGAGCTAACTGATTTACAACAAACCAAAAGCAGCCACGCCATCCCGTAAGTTAATCCCGTAGAAAATATTCCGTAGGTGTAGCATTTCTCGTAGCAGCACAAGGAAGCAAGAAGGATGATGCTTACAGGGATTTGGTTACTGGTCGGTAAATCTGGTTACCGGCCGGTAACCAAGTTTACCGAGCACCCACGGTAAATGGGCATACCGAGCAAAAAATCTGACTTTTCCTGAATTTTTTAAATTTAAATGCTTAGTAATGGACAAATAGGCCGCAACTCCATATTACACCTAACTGAAGGCACGGCCTAGTGGTAACATTCGCGATTATCTATACCAGACGTTGCAGGTTCGACTCTGCGTGTTTGGTATATGCACCCAACCTGTATTTTTTTCTGGGGCAGGCTTTGTGGATGTTAGCCTATTTGTTACTTTGTTTGGTAGGATGTAAAAGATTTTTTTTTGGGCCCAGCAGCTATGTAAGTTTCAGTCTGTTTGGCTGCATACTAGTACAGAATAGCCTACAGGTCATGTGTGAATTTTGGCTACCAGTCGCGTGCACATCCTGCTAGTGGTAAAGGTTACTTGTCGCGTGCAGGCTCCACACACAGCTAGTAAGCTACTTAACAGCCTTGTGCGACCCCGGCCCGCTGCCAAGAAGTTTAGTGGAAGTGTGCTGCCCACACACTTTCACTATAATTAACTTTACTTGCAGCGCACTGTCCATACTCAATATCAAATACATACACACAAGAATTATGATACAATTATACCGGTACGACCAAACTATTATTTGATCTTAAATGTTAGAACCGAAGATCACAAGCTAGCTAGTAATCTAAATCACATGGATGAGAAATGCAGTCACGATGAGTAGCATCAGGAATGAGTAGCATCAGGACTAAGGTGATCTTCATCTGATTCCTTATCATCTCTCTTCTCTCTCCAGCTAGATAGTGCGCGTTTTTAGCTTCCACCTCTATCATAGCGTTGTATCGTTTGTAGATGCAACTGCTAAAATTATGCACCTCTATCCAACAATCTTCCCAATTGACATAGACTCCGGAAACCCTACCCTTGTAAATAACAAACAACGTCATCTCTATGCACAAGATAAATAATATATGTCACTAAAGAAAATTCATAGATAATATACGAGGTAGTGCCACAACATTTGAAAAAAGTCAAGTACCCAGAGATGAGCCTTATATAAAGACATGCGACTAAAGAGGTCAACCAATAAGACCAAGTCAAATGAGCAAGCAAGAATGGAAATAGGACAAGGTTTAATTGGCTGCCTCTTTCATTAGGACATCTCCAGCAGGCCGACCCAAAGCGGTGACCCAAGCGTCCCGTTTCTGTCCATTTCGGTCGGCCTGCGGATAGAATGCGTCTTGCGGTCAAGCCGGCCCGGATAGAGAGCCTAGCGGCGGACCCATTCTGTCCGATGTTGGCCAAATTTTGCAAAGAAATTTCTCAAATGTTGCATACATATTTGTAAATTTTCTTGAAGCAAATTAATAGAACATAATAAAAAAATAGTAGAAGACTACATCGTCCTCATCTTGGCGTCTCCTAGTTGTCCTCGTCGGAGTGGTAGTGGCGGCGGCACATGGTTTCGTCGAAAACCTTGACGCTGAAGTCGCTATGGCCGTTATACTTGAAGACGACAAAGTGCACGGTCTCAATGGTGTGCAAGCGGGCGAACCACCTCCAATCTTTATCGCAGGAACATTTTCCCTTCACCGTCGAAAATCACCTCCACGGGTCACATGCTGGTCGCGCAACCGGACACACGCAGGAGGACATGGTGGGGCTCTTGCCCATCGATGGTCGAGGCGAACCTCTAGGGCAGGCGCAGCCTGTCCCTTCCCATGCCCTGGTGGATGGTCACGCCGAACTCGAACCATAGATGTCGATGGCGATATGGTCGGGCGGCGATGGTGGCGATGGCGACGACGCTGGTGGCTGACTCTGGCCTCTCCTGCTACTCCTTCCTCATTGGTCTCGGCTGCGGCCTTGGTCACGCCTACGGTCCAGAGGCTGTCCTAAGTGCCCTCCCCTCGAGCCTATGCCGCCAACCATTGCTGCGGAGATGCCTGTGGCGGAGGTGGTGGTGGGGAATGGAAGAAGTGAGGTTGTGGAAGAAAATGGCCGCCGCTGGCCTGCTTAAAAAGGGCAAGAGCATTCGTAGAGCGAAACATCGACATTGATGGATGGCATGCGGGGCGGCCAGAGCAGGAGCGCATGCGTCGGGCGGTGCGGCCAGAGCATGAGTCAACCTACTTCCATTGATCGCCAGACGAAGAAGGCCGTTGGGTCGCTTCCATGCGGGCTCTACGTCCATGTGGGCGGACACGAGAGGACACGCGTGCTGTCTGTGCTGGCGCATGGGTTCCCCAAATTTGGTGCGCCTATGGGTCAATGCGGACAGTTCGGTCCGTTTGGGTTGCCCCGCTGGAACGTGCGTGGCTGGTCCATATGTCCGCACAGACCGATTCGAACATGCTCGGATCAGATGGGTCGGCCCCCTGGAGATGCCATTAGATGGTGCCAGAGTATAATCATCGGCAAGTGCATTTGAATATAAAGACACAAGATAAAAGAGGTCAACTAACAAGATCAAGTCAAATACGCAAATAATGTGCAAGAACAGTAAAACCGCTAATTAAGTTCATGACCCTAATTAATCTTTCCAAAAGTAGAGTGGGGCTGTTTTAGGAATAATGTTTACAACACACGAACTCGACTTATAGATCAAACTCAGCTTACTGATGCAAAATAAATACCACTTAATCATGAAACTCTACTTATTTTACCTCATCTGTCAACATGTACCCTCAATTGCAAATCCATAAATAGTTGAACCTTTCCCCACCAGCATCACCAACAATAACCCTCTTACAAGTTACACATAGGCACAGCGGGAAAATGTTGTATTCTTTCGAGAGATGTAGGAATAGCGTGGTACTCTAATCATAGTTTTCGGAAGCACCAAAAACAATATCCAGTGAAAATTGAGTAACGCCGCTAACTTGAGAAATTTAGAAACCGAAGCACCAATCTCTGGGTTGTGTCTGTTAAAAGAGGTTAGCGACCGTGTATAGATACGATCCTATCCTCTCCTTCTAAACCCAACAGATAGATACATATCTTCTGTTAGTTGTTGTAATCCTAACTACCTGTAAACCCTAGCTCGTTTGAGCTGTATATAAAGAGTTCCTGGCCGATGCATTGAGGCACGGCACAATCTCAATCATAGTCTGTATTTTTATATGGTATCAGAGCCAACACTCCTAACCACCCATGGCTCCCAACGCACCACCGCCGCCCCCTGCGCCGATCAACATCATCGCCGCGCTGAGTGCCGCCATCACCATCAAGCTCGACGGGGATAACTTCCTGCTCTGGAAGGCTCAGGCTTTGCCTGCGCTTTACAGCAATGACCTGTTTGGCTTCGTCGATGGATCAAAGGCGGGGCCACCAAAGAAGGTTGCAGCTGCAACCGGCAGCTCTGAGCAGATCGATAATCCGGAGTATCCGATCTGGTTCAGGCAAGATCAGCAGGTCCTGAGTGGCTTGCTCGCCTCTCTCACGCCCGCCGTGCTCGGTCACGTCCAGATGCTCAAGACGTCCGCGCAGGTGTGGGAGGCCCTGGATCGGACCTTTGCGTCCAAGTCCAAAGCGCGGATCGTGCAGCTCCGCACCGCGCTGGTGAAACCCAAGAGGAGGGACGTGTCGATGTCCAGCTACTACAACAACACCAAGCATATCGCCGACACCATGGCGGCGATCAGCAGCCCCCTTGCCGACGACGAGATCGTCTCCTACGTGCTCGCCGGCCTCGGCGACGACTACGACAACTTCACCACCTCCATGGCCGTACTCGCTGGTAATGATGATTTTACCCTTAGTGATCTGTATGGCCACATGACAGCTTACGAGGCGCGCACCGGCGATCGCTCCTCCAACAACACCAACAACCAGTTCCAGCACTCTGCAAACCACGCCGCAAGCGGTGGCGGGCGTGGGAACTTCGCTCGCGGCGGAGGCGGGCGTGGCCGCGGCGACGGTGGCCGTGGCAATGGAGGAGGTCGCCACAACGGCGGCTACAACAACGGCAACAACGGCTACCACGGCAACGGTGGCAACGGCGCCTACCAGGGAGGCGGTCACAGCGGTGGCCGTGGCGACAACTCATGGCGCGATGGCAATGCCCCAGGTGGAGGGCGTGGTCGCGGCGGAGGCGGCAAATCCACATGCCAGATATGTGGCACCTACGGCCATGACGCCCTGCGCTGCTATCAGCGCTTCAACCACGGGATCCAGCCGGAGACAGGTGGATCAAGCAACCGGGCAGCCCACTACTCCGCTGCCAACGACCAGTACACCAGCGATCCCAACTGGTACCTGGACTCGGGCGCCACCGACCACATGACGAACGACCTCGAGCGCCTCCACACCCACGAGAACTACAGGGGCAACGAGCAGATCCAAGTTGCCAACGGTACGCACATCCCTATTTTGCATATTGGTGAATCTAGTTTGTCCGGTTCGACTCGTCCTCTTCGTTTAAGCAATGTTCTGCATGCCCCTAGCCTGAGCAAAAACCTCCTTGCCACTCATAAGCTTGCTCGGGATAACAACTGTTTCGTTGAAATTCACCCCCATTCTTTTTGTGTCAAGGATCGCACCACGAGGGCAACTCTGCTTCAAGGTAGATCATACGGTGGCCTGCTACTAGTTCCTCCTTCCCATCATCGCCCACCGCCATGTCATCCGCAAGCTCACTCCACCTCGCCGTCAAAGGAACTGTGGCACCGTCGTCTCGGCCACCCTGCAACACCCATAGTTCAGTCCATCCTTCAGATGAATAAGTTAGGCTCCCTTCCAAATAATGGAGTGGCACATGTATGCGACGCCTGTCAGCAGGCAAAACTCCACCAGCTGCCGTATGCAGCCTCTAGTCGTGTTTCTCTTTCTCCTTTAGAACTTGTTCATACGGATGTATGGGGTCCAGCAATTAAATCCGCTGGCGGGTTCAAATACTATGTCAGCTTTCTTGATGATTTCAGTAAATTTTCTTGGGTCTATTTGTTGAAGCATAAATCTGATGTTGAAAACGTGTTCTATCAATTCCAAAAGCAAGTCGAACTCTTGCTTGGCACCAAAATTCGCTCGGTTCAGTCCGATTGGGGCGGGGAATACCAAAAACTTCACACCTATTTTTCCCAAACCGGCATTACCCACCGCATCTCTTGCCCACACACCCATCAACAAAACGGCGCCATTGGACGGAAACATCGTCACCTCGTTGAAACTGCCTTAGCCCTCCTCGCCCAATCTTCCGCTCCCCTTCGTTTTTGGGACGATGCCGTTCTCACAGCATGCTATCTCATAAATAGAATGCCAAGCCGTGTCATTCAGAACACGACCCCGGTCACAAAATTTCTCAAGAAACCCGTCGATTACACAAACTTGCGCGTTTTTGGCTGCGCGTGTTGGCCAAATCTGCGGCCATACAATAACCGTAAACTCAGTTTTCGCTCTCGTCAGTGCGTCTTCCTCGGATACAGCGCTGACCATCGAGGCTTCCAATGTCTAGATCGGTCCACAGGCCGCATATATGTCTCTCGCGATGTCGTGTTTGACGAACATGTCTTTCCTTTTTCCACCGATACCTCCTCCCCTTCGCCCACCGAAGACGCTATTCTCCTTCCTGAACCGGATACAGATGATCCTCTATGTACTGATACGGCTAGTGCTACTGACGGTGTTGTTTCTGCTTCTGTTCCAGAGATCTTGCAGGTACCGGTGCTCGCTGAACCACTGGTTCTCCATGCTCCTCCTCACGTCGATCAGGCAGGCGGCCCCCATGCAGCCCATGATGGGCCGCACGATGCTGAAGCCCATGACTCCGACGGTTCTCCACCGCGCACTCCGTCACCTACCGCTCATGGGCCATCCCAAGAACTGCATCGACAACCAGCCGACTCTGCATCGTCACCTGCAGTGTCCCCGGCTCCGTCTGGTTCGTCTGCTGCCGATTCTGCTCCAGCTCTTCCCGCCCGCCGCCCTGTCAAACCTGTGCGTCTGTTTGATGGCATCATCCGGTATGACACCAAGAAGAGAGCCTTTGCAGCTGAACCTACCTCTCATGTCGATGCTCTGGAGACCCCTGCCTGGAAATCCGCGATGGATGATGAGTTTCACGCTCTTTGCATTAACAATACCTGGCGTCTCGTTGACCCTCCTCCTGGTCGTAGCATTGTCGGATGCAAGTGGGTTTTCAAGATCAAACACAAAGCAGATGGCACCGTGGATCGTCACAAGGCCAGGCTTGTCGCTAAAGGGTTCACACAGCGTCCAGGGATTGATTACACAGACACTTTTTCTCCAGTTGTCAAGCCGACCACTGTCAGGCTGATCTTGTCTATCGCCGTGTCCCGGGGGTGGACTCTCTGCCAGATTGATATTCAGAATGCGTTCCTCCACGACGATATTCAGGAGGAGGTATATATGTATCAGCCTCCAGGGTATGTTGACAAGAATTATCGGAATCGTGTCTGTCGTCTTCAAAAATCTCTGTATGGACTGAAGCAGTCTCCAAGAGCGTGGTACTCGAAGCTAAGTTCAAAGTTGCAGTCTCTGGGTTTCGTTCCATCCCAGGCCGACACTTCTCTCTTTGTCTTTGGTAAGAAAGGAGTAACAATCTACATGTTGATCTACGTAGATGATATTATCATCACAGGATCTTGTCAGCAAGTTGTCAGTAATCTGATGAAGAAGCTTCGAGAATCCTTTGCTGTTAAGGATTTGCGAGATCTGTCCTATTTTCTCGGCATTGAAGTGACACGCACGGATAGTGGTATAGCGCTTACTCAAGCCAAGTATGCAGCAGATCTGCTTAAGCGTGTAAATATGCATAATTGTAGAGACATAGCCACACCAATGTCATCCTCTGAAAGGCTCAGCAAAACCTCAGGAATATTACTGTCAGACGATTTGGCTTTCAGCTATCGAAGCACAGTTGGTAGTCTGCAGTATCTCTGCTTGACCAGGCCAGATATTGCGTTTGCTATGAATCGAGTATGTCAGTTCCTAGCCGCTCCGACAGATGTGCACTGGTCAGCTGTGAAACGTATACTGAGATACGTGAAAGGAACACTGAGTTATGGGCTGCAAATTCAGAGATCATTGTCAACTGAGCTAAGCGTCTATACAGATGCCGATTGGGCTGGCTGCCCTGACGATCGCCGGTCTACAAGTGGCTATGCAGTATTTTACGGACCAAACCTGGTGTCATGGAGCTCTCGAAAGCAACCCACTGTCAGCCGATCAAGTACGGAAGCGGAGTACAAGGCTATAGCTAATGGGACAGCCGAGGTGACATGGTTACAGTCAGTTCTCAGAGAACTAGGAGTGTTTCAAGCTCAAGCTCCGACTTTGTGGTGTGACAACCTTGGAGCTACGTTCCTCGCAGCGAATCCTATGTTTCATGCACGAATGAAACATATAGAGATTGATTTTCATTTCGTCCGAGAAAAGGTTGCTGCAGGTACACTGAAAGTTCTAGCAGATATTTTCACTAAGGCACTTGGTCGAGATATGTTTGATCGCATGAAGTTCGAGTTGTGTTTAGCTAGTACGAGTTTGGATCGAGAGGGGCTGTTAAAAGAGGTTAGCGACGGTGTATAGATACGATCCTATCCTCTCCTTCTAAACCCAACAGATAGATACATATCTTCTGTTAGTTGTTGTAATCCTAACTACCTGTAAACCCTAGCTCGTTTGAGCTGTATATAAAGAGTTCCTGGCCGATGCATTGAGGCACGGCACAATCTCAATCATAGTCTGTATTTTTATAGTGTCAGTGTCGCCAAGCCTGTACCATGATAAGATTGGATATATGGGAATGGCAGACATCAGGAAAAAGCTGCTTGCAATGCCTCCAGCAGTGACGACAAGCTGGCCGACGGCACCTTATCACCTGGTGATGAAGTTTGCTCGGTGTCATAGCAGTTTCATGCCTGGCCTGCAGCTTATGTGGATGTTGCGACAATCACTGTTTGGTTAGTGTCCTGGAGGAAATGACGATTTACTAGCGCGGAGATCCACTCAGTTTGTGATTAGTGTATCCCAAGGGAGCAACAGATGCGGACTCTCCGACGAGCTGGCTCATGATTCACATGAAGAAGCCTAAGACGCCAGCATTCAGCAGTAGCATGCTAGCAGGACAACAAAGAAGCAAGAAGACCGGAAGAAGAATCTAGAACTAGAAGCATGCGCCACCGTAGCTTCCAGGATCAGTTTCCGATACGATGCGTACGCCACCAAGAGCCCATACCGACGCAGCCATCACATGCGTGGCTCGGAGCCAGCTCGTCGCATATGACATCCTAGCATCCTAAATAACATGGGCCCACATAATATGTACCGACAGTACTGATTTTACTTAGGACGTAACTGTTGACTACATTGGCTGCAAAACCGAAACTTAAGCATGAGACCACCATCGGCGTCATAACTTGGTAAGAACATAGCAATAGTGGCGATTTGCACAAAAATAACCCAAAAGTGAAAGAAAAGCACAGATTGATCCTCCGGAGAAACTATTTCACCCATCTAACCCTTTTATGTGGCGCCCCTCTCACGGACGTCACACATGCCCATGTGGCGCCCCTGCTGCCGGCGCCACAAACCCATCCGACGTGGCCCGTCGACGCTGAGCTGGTGAGCCGATCCGACGTGGCAGTCCGTGTGGCGCCGCTCACGCCGGCGCCACACCTTGAAAGTGTGGCGCCCGTGGCAAGGGCGCCACACGCCCACTTAAGTTTGGCCGCGCGCGCCCAGCCAGCCCGACCCTTCTTCTTTCTTTCTCCCTCTGTTCGTCCTCTCCACAGGAGGCGCCCGGCTCTCTCTCTCCCTCCTCTCCCCCCACCAAATCCACCACCAAATCGTCAGATCTGTCCGTGGAGATCGTTCCCAACTCGTTCCTTGAGGTAATCTCCTCCGTTCCCCTTCTTTTTATCCATTGATTTTGTGTATTTGGTTGAATCTAAATGTCAAACCCTAGATGTGGATTTGGTTGATTTGAGGGTGGAGATGGATTTGGTTGGATGTTAGGGTTGTTGAAGTAGGAGAAATGGTAGTGTGCTAGTTTGTATGGATAGATTATGTTGATTATGGTAACTAATGAACACATGTGTGTATGTGTTGTTCCCATTATGCTAGGGGGATGGAAAGAATTGTTCATGTTCATCATGTGGAAAAGGATGCTTACTTGAAGGGAAACATAGAGCCGGACCCGGAAGAGGTTGACTTGGTGTTTGACCTTAGCCCTAGCTTTGCGGAGGTGGTAGCACAAGTGAGGGTTGAGTTGAATTGGAATGAGCCAAATGATGGTGATGAGCTAGAGGGAAGGCATAATGTGGGGTTTGGAATGCACACCCGTTGGAAGACAATGCGTATCAACTCCGAGCAACGTTGGTCCGTTTACAAGGAGACGGTGGCCGGGTCACAAGATAAGGCTTTGGAGTTGTTTGCAACCAAGACGGTTGATGCTCGTATCGAGCTTGACCTTAACCGGCCATCCTCCCCCGTTCGAGAGAGGAGTCCACCACCCATGAGCCAAGAAGAAGCCACCCAATCTCCCATTGTCCAATCTCCCATTGCCCAACAACCTCCGTTGGATAATGAGTATGACGAGCATGACGATGGTGATGATGGTTTCGAGATGAATGGCAAAAATATCGGTGATTTGGATAAATATTGGACGCAAGAGGAGATGGACCACTCCATTCCTTATTCCCGATGCTATGCGTCGGACTCGGATGATGATGGACCCGAAGAGGAGGTTGATGAGGATGGCTTGACGGCTAAGGAAGCCGAAAGAGCCGAGATCTTCAAGAAGGTAACCGGACGGGATATTCGGGTACCATTGTTCCGTGATGTTAGTCTTGCGGATGGAGCCGTGGTTGATGGTGGCAAAAGTTTACTTCTTGGAGCTAGGCCAATATCCAAGAGAGATGTGGATGCTACGACGGCTATGATCTCTAAAGGGCTCACGTTTGATACCTTCTTGGAATTGAAGATATGGTTGAAGGAGTTCTCCATTAAGCATCATCGCCCTTACATTGTTGTTCACTCCGACTTGAAGAAGCGGTACACGCTAAAATGTGTGGATAAAAGGTGCCCATGGGTTGTCCGTGCAAGACCTTTCAAAAAAGGGCCCTCTTGGCACATAACAAGTTGTGTAGCCACTCACATGTGCCCGGGGCCGAAGCTTGATGGCAAGGATGCGCAGCCGGACCACCGTCAACTCACATCCGAGTTCATTGCATACAAGCTCTCGGCGGAGATATCATCACTTCCTATCATGAGCATTAAGTCCGTGCAAGATACGGTCAAATCCCGGTTTGCCTACGATGTCAAGTACGGGAAGGCATGGAAGGCCAAACAAGCCGCATTTAAGATGTTGTACGGTGATTGGGAGGAAGCATACAACCGAGTCCCTAGGTTGTTGTTAGCGATGGCCGCAACTAACCCGGGCACGGTGCATGTGGTGGAGCCTTCCGCAACCAAAATGACATTGCATGATGGTAAAAGAGTGAGGATATTTCACCGTGCATTTTGGTCATTCGAGCAATGCACGAGGGCATTCGAACATTGTAGGCCCGTCATAGCCATGGATGGTACCTTCTTGACCGGGCAGTACAAGGGCACACTATTGGTGGCAATAGCAAATGATGCGAGCAACCGTTTAGTACCACAGGCTTTTGCATTGGTAGAGATTGAGAACAATGATAACTGGGAATGGTTTTTCCACATATTGAGGACGAGGGTCATACCACCCTCAAAGGAAGTGTGTGTCATCTCCAATCGTCATCAAGGAATTCTCAATGCGGTGGAGCTTGCAATCCCCGGGCATGCTCCCTTGCATCACCGATGGTGCATGAGGCATTTTTGTGCAAACTTCTACCGGGCATGCAAGAGCAAAGAGTTGTCTGACCTTCTTCAAGATTGTTGCCTCGCTTATTCAGAGCGCCGCTTAGCAAACCTATACAACGGCTTGCTGAAGCACAAAGACCTCAACGCGGGTGGTCAAGAGTTTCTTCATAGACACCTCATATTTAACTCAAAGTGGGCGAGAGCTTATGATGAGGATGGGAGGAGATATGGCCAAATGACAAGCAACATGGCCGAGTGCTTCAACAATGTGTTGAAGGGTGTCCGTGCATTGCCCGTGACGGCAATCATTCAATACACATTCGAGAAGTTGAATGTCTATTTCCAGAACTACACCGATGAAACGGAGAAGGAAATTGCTATGAATTGCGAGTTCCCAACGAAGGTTCAAGAGTTCATGGATTTTCAGGCGAGGAAGACCGACTCCCAAACGGCTACATGTTATGACAATGTTGACTGGGTTTACCAAGTGAATGAGCCGGGAGGCACCACACAAGGTGGTGTCCAACACGGAGGCCGGGCTTTCCATGTGTCCCTAAAGACATGTGAATGCACATGTAAGAGGCCCTATTTGCTTCATTTGGCTTGCTCCCACTTGCTAACAGCGGCACGCACTAGACGTGTCGACTACAATAACCCGCTCACCGTTCGGGAGTCCGAGTTCTCAATTGAAGCCACAAAGAGGACATGGGCTCCAAGGTTTTCTCCTTACTTGGATCAATCACAATGGCCGGAGTATCATGGTGTGCAAGTTTGGCCAGATCCGGAATGGAAGGTTGTGAAACGTGGAAGAAGAAAGACAAAGAGGTATCACGGAGATATGGATAGATGGGGTCATCCGGGAAACAGGTTATTCCAAGAAGCTCGCGAGCCAACTAATTGTGGATCGTGCAATAGTAAGGGCCACAATAAAAGGAAGTGCACATCCGGCAAAAAATCAAAGGGCAATGATGCTAGCACAAGTCAAGCATCAAGTAGCCAACAAGCTTCAAATCAACCTCGAAGCCAACAAACCCCAAGCCAACAAACCCCAAGCCAACAAGCTCCAAGCCAACCGTCTCCGCGTCAACCTCCTCCAAGCCAACAAGCTCCAAGAACACAAGCCCCACGGCAACAAGCTCCAAGCACACAAGCCCCACGGCAACAAGCTCCAACGCAACAAGCTCCAAGTCAACAAGCTCCAAGGCAACAAGCCCCACGGCAACAAGCTCCAAGCACACAAGCCCCACGGCAACAAGCTCGAACGCAACAAGCTCCAAGTCAACAAGCTCCGAGGCAACAAGCCCCACGGCAACAAGCTCCTACGCAACAAGCTCCAAGGCAACAAGCCGCAAGGCATCAAACACAATGGCGACAAGGTCCAAGGATTCACGTTGGGCTTAGTAGAAGTCGGCATGGTGGCCGTCGGGGTACTAGCATGATAGGATACCTAGCGGGGCCTTATCCGTATGTGTCTCCAAGTTACTAATTGCATTTTACTTTCTATTTTCCTATTCCATGACTAACTTTGGTACTTCAATTTGGTTTTCAGGTATGGCAACTCAACCCACCAAGGGGAAGGGGGCATGGGAGGGCAATGATAAGGAGGAGTCCGTTTGGGAGGAGGCGGTAAGGACGGTGCGGAAGAGGGAGAAGGAAGAACTTGAGAGGCGGGAGGAGATAGCTAAGAAGAAGGAGGAAGATGACCGTATGCAAAGGGGGTATGAGGAATACCTATTGCGCAACAAGAGGAGGAATGACAAGCTGAAGGCCGAACGGGACCGCGAGGCACGGGCAAAATTCCTGAGGAGCTGCCAACTTGAGCAAATAGCGAGGGAGAGGGCCAATAGGATGCACCTAGAAGAGGTGGCTAGGGAGGCTGAACGCATCAAGGAGGAAAGAGCTCAAGCGGAAGATGCAAAGACGGAGGAGCGCCACCACTTCTTCGATTCGGTCGTTCAGTTGGCTCGTGACATAAGGGAGAAGGAAGAATTGGCTGAAGAATCTAAGAAAAAGAAGGCGAGGGGGAAGGGAGCCTTTGCCAAGCAGTGATGTCCCTTTGGCTATGTTCTTGTTGTCGAACCATGATGTTGTGTGAACTGATATAATCGAGAGATGCACGAAGAACAAAAAAACACTGAGACACGAATTTTAAACACACCCTTGCAACACACCACACCACGGCGCCAAAACTTCACTATTTCGGTGGTGTTTACAAACGCCGTGGGTGTACAAAGATGCGATGAAACCCTAGCTCGGCCCAAGCCTACCGGCGACGGGCCTCGCTCCGCTCGTCAGAAGTTAGCCTCTTCTTGGAATTTGGATCACAATATAACAAACTCCACCTTGAGACAAATTCCTTGTAGCATGAGCTTCAACAAAACACCTGAATCAACAAAGAAAAACACTTGCTGGCGCCAATAGCCACTTGGGCTAAACAATTATACCAACCAAGCTTGAGCAAAGCTCAAACTTGGACACAGGGACAGGCTTAGTCATCATATCAGCAGGATTATCATGAGTACTAATCTTGCATACCTTCACTTTACCTTTTGCAACCACATCTCTGATTGCGTGGTACTTAATATCAATGTGCTTTGTCCTCTCATGGAACATCTGATCTTTAGTAAGATAAATATCACTTTGACTGTCACTGAACAACTTAATGCAAGAATTATCTCCACAAAGCTCAGCATATAAACCTTTCAACCAAACAACCTCTTTACCTGCCTCAGCAATAGCCATGTACTCAGCCTCAGTAGTAGATTGTGCAACAACATCCTGCAAAGTAGCCTTCCTAACAGCACATCCACCAACAGTAAACACATAACCTGTGAGGGACCTTCTCTTATCCAAATCTCCAGCATAATCTGAATCCACATATCCGGCGAGCCCCTCACCAATCCTGCCAAACCTCAAGCAAGCTTTTGATGTGCCGCGAAGGTACCTGAAAATCCACTGAACAGCTTTCCAATGTTCTTTACCAGGATTAGTGATGGCGTGTAACTCACACGTTCGTTGGGAACCCCAAGAGGAAGGTATGATGCGCACAGTAGCAAGTTTTCCCTCAGAAAGAAACCAAGGTTTAATCGAACCAGTAGGAGCCAAGAAGCACGTTGAAGGTTGATGGTCGCGAAATGTGATGCGGCGCAACACCAGGGATTCCGGCGCCAACGTGGAACACAACAAAACCAAAGTACTTTGCCCCAACGAAATGAGGTTGTCAATCTTGGCCTGTAACAAAGGATTAAACGTATCGAGTGGAAGATGTTTGCAAAGAAAACAGTAAACACAATTGCAGAGATTGTATGCTATGTAAAGAATAGGACCGGGGTCCACAGTTCACTAGAGGTGTCTCTCCCATAAGATAAAAGCATGTTGGGTGAACAAATTACAGTCGGGCAATTGACAAAATAGAGAAGGGCATAACAATGCATATACATGATATGATAAATATAGTGAGATTTAATTGGGCATTACGACAAAGTACATAGACCGCCATCCAACTGCATCTATGCCTAAAAAGTCCACCTTCAGGTTATCATCCGAACCCCATTCAGTATTAAGTTGCTAAGCAAGACAATTGCATTAAGTATGGTGCGTAATGTAATCGACAACTACATCCTTAGACATAGAATCAATGTTTTATCCCTAGTGGCAACACATCACAACCTTAGAACTTTCTCACTGTCCCGGTGTCAATGAAGGCATGAACCCACTATCGAGCATAAATACTCCCTCTTGGAGTTAAGAGTAAAAACTTGGCCAGAGCCTCTACTAATAACGGAGAGCATGCAAGATCATAAACAACACATAAACAATAGATTGATAATCACCATAACATAGTATTCTCTATCCATCGGATCCCGACAAACACAACATATAGTATTACAGATAGATGATCTTGATCATGTTAGGCAGCTCACAAGATCCAACAATGAAGCACAACAAGGAGAAGACGACCATCTAGCTACTGCTATGGACCCATGGTCCAGGGGTGAACTACTCACTCATCACTCCGGCGACCATGGCGGTGTAGAGTCCTCCGGGAGATGAATCCCCTCTCGGCAGGGTGCCGAGGCGATCTCTGAATCCCCGAGATGGGATTCGCGGCGGCGTCTCTGGAAGGTTTTCCGTATCGTGGCTCTCCGGGGTTTCGCGACGGAGGCTTTAAGTAGGCGGAAGGGCAAGGTGGGGGGCCACACGAGGGCCCCACACCCTAGGTCGGCGCGGCCGGGGCTGGGCCGCGCCGGCCTATGGTGTCGGCGCCTCGTGGCCCCACTTCCTTCCCTCTTCGGTCTTGGAAGCTTCGTGCAAAAATAGGACCCGGGCGAAGATTTCGTCCAATTCCGAGAATATTTCCTTGCTAGGATTTCTGAAACCAAAAACAGCAGAACAACTGGCTTCGGCATCTTGTTAATAGGTTAGTTCCAAAATGCATAAATATGACATATAATGTGCATAAAACATGTAGGTATCATCAATAAAGTAGCATGGAACATAAGAAATTATCGATACGTTGGAGACGTATCAATTAGCCATGTAACGACTGACCAAACTCATAGCATATGACAGATCAGGACGTGAACAAACCATGGCATACATCAAGGAACCAACAACACTAGAATAGGGAACTCGAGACATGTACTCAATATCATCTTCAGAGCTAGGACATTGCAAAGCTGACAACTTAAAATGAGAAGCAATAGGAGTAGTAACTGACTTTGCATCATGCATATTAAAACGATGAAGAACTTTCTCAATGTACTTTTCCTGACTAAGAAACAACAAACTAGACTTTCTGTCCCTTTTAATTTCCATGCCTAGTATTTTCTTAGCAGGACCAAGATCCTTCATCTCAAACTCACTACTTAATTGATTCTTTAAAATAGTGATCTCTTTCATGCTCTTGGCAGCAATCAACATATCATCAACATATAGCAGCAAATAAATAGGTGATCCATTAACAAACTTGATATACACACAACTATCATACTGAGATCTCTCAAAACCATGTGTAAGCATAAATGAATCAAACCTTTTATACCACTGTCGTGGCGACTGTTTCAGACCATAAAGGGACCTCTTTAATTTGCAAACAAGATCCTCCTTACCAGGCACAACATAACCTTCAGGTTGGTCCATATATATCTCCTCCTCCAACTCACCATGCAGAAAAGCAGTCTTTACATCTAGCTGCTCAAGCTCAAGATCATGCATAGCAACAATACCAAAGAAAGCACGAATAGAACTATGCTTCACAACCGGGAGAATACATCATTATAATCAACACCTGGAATTTGACTGAAACCTTTTGCTACCAACCTTGCCTTAAACCGTGGAGGCTCATTAGGAGACAAACCTTCCTTTCTTTTAAATATCCACTTGCGGACAACCTTCTTTTGTTTAGACAAGTGCACAACATCCCATGTGCCATTCTTCTCAAGCGATTGCATCTCTTCTTGCATCGCACCTACCCACTTCTCTTTATCAACCGAAGCAATGGCTTCAGTATATGTAGCTGGTTCAATATCATGCTCCACCTGTTCAGCACAACTCAAAGCATAATCAACAATATCACATTCTTGAATTAATCGGGTAGGAGGTGCAATATTTCTCCTAGGGCGGTCAGCAGCAATAGACCGTCCTTGTCGCTGAACAAAAGGTGGTGATGGTGGAACATCATTATCATCATTGTTGGTTTCAGAACCATATTTTCATTCTCCTTTTCGTGCTCCACCTGCACGCCAATTCTGTGCTGCTCATCATCAGAAACATCAGGAGAATCAATAGCATCAGAAATATCAGTAGACGGACTATCATTAAACATAACCGCCTCATTAAAAACGACATTCCTGCTCAACACAATTTTCTTAGTTTCAGGATTCCATAATCTATATGCCTTAACTCCTGAACCATAACCAAGGAAGATGCACTTAACAGCCCTTGGCTCCAACTTTTCATTATCAACATGAGCGTAAGCAACCAAAAACTCTCAAATCTGAATAATCAGCAGCGAACCAGACCATACCTCAATTGGAGTTTTCTTATCAAGTGGAACAGAAGGTGACCTGTTGATGAGATAACATGCGGTGGAGGCTGCTTCAGCCCAAAAACTTCTATGCATCTTTGCATTAGACAACATGCAACGAGCCCTCGAAATAATGGTCCTGTTCATGCGTTCAGCCACGCCATTCTGTTGAGGGGTGTACGGAATGGTATGATGTCTTACCATCCCATCATTGCTGCAAAACTCATCAAATTCATTTGAACAAAATTCCATACCATTGTCAGTACGGAGTATCTTAACCTTCTTTTCAGTTTGGGTTTCTACCATAACTTTCCACTTCTTAAAAGCATTAAAAACATCAGATTTATGTTTCAGGAAATATGGCCACACTTTCCTTGAGTAATCATCAATAATAGTAAGCATGTAATTAGCACCACCATTAGAAGTTCTACGGGACGGACCCCAAACATCAGCGTGTACATAATCTAAAATGCCTTTGGTGGTATGAACGGAAGCATTAAATTTTACTCTTTTATGCTTACCAAAGATGCAGTGCTCACAGAACTCAAGCTTACCAAAATCGCAGCCATCAATTAGCTCTCTCTTTATCAATTCTGCCATGCCAAGCTCACTCATATGTCCAAGACGCTTATGCCAAAGGTTAGTCTTACTAGATTCATCAGAACTAACAACAGCAGCAATACCAGGCAAAGTGCTACCTCTAAGGACATATAATTTCGCAGAATTCATATCACCAATCATAATAATGAGAGAACCTGATGATACCTTCAAAAGTTTGTTCCCACCTTTGTACTTGTACCCGTCACAATCAAGGGTACTCAAAGAGATCAAATTCCTCGCCATGGAGGGTATGTGTTTCACTCCTGTCAACGTGCGTGTCATCCCATCATGGGTCTTGATCTGAACAGAACCAATGCCAACAATGCTGCACTGGTTGTCATTCCCCACACGCACAAAATCTCCACTCTGCACAGACTCATAAGAACTGAACCAATCTTTATTACAACAAATATGAAACGAACATGCAGTATCAAGAATCCATTCATCATCACGTGAAACACATGCAGCCAAGACAGCTAAGCAATCTCCATCAGAACTATCACTACCATCATTACCAGCAACAACAGCAGCCTCACCCTTACCGGTGACAACGGCAGCCTTACCATTACCATCATTATTTTTCGGTTGGTAAGTTCCGTTCCTTTTTCTCCTTGTTCTGCAGCTTTCAACAATCATCAATATTGTGGTTAGATTTCTTACAATACCTGCAGAACTTGTCACGTCCTTTGGACTTTGAGAGACCTCTGTCGCCCTTGCTCTTATCTCTGTTGTTGTGGTAGTAGTTATCTCGCTGCTCAGGCCTGCCACGGATCTCTAATGCCTCCGCCTTGGAGGACGAACTTTCAGCCTGCACCATAGATTTCATTTTCTCCTTTTGTTGGAGAGCATCATAAACTTCCGCGAGAGTTAGTTTGTCGCGGCTCAATAATATGGTGTCACGAAAATTACTGAAAGAATTAGGCAGCGAGCATAAAAGAAGAAGACCTAAATCCTCATCCTCATACTTAACTTCTATAGACTGCAAATCAGAAACAATCTCTTTCCAGGAAGATAGGTGATTCATTACCGAACCTCCCTCTTGCAACTTATGCGAGAACAGCTTCATCTTCACGTGCAATCTGCCCGTGAGATCCTTGGACAAACAGATCTCCTCTAGTTTGACCCATAACTCGGCGGTGGTTTTCTCCTGCAACACTTCCTGCAGAATATTATTGGACAGATGGAGTTGAATCAACGATAAAGCCTTACGGTCTTTCCGCTTCTCCGCATCGGTCCAGGTATCCTTCGCTTTCTCGCCGAAAGCATCGATCGCTTCATCCAGATCTGAAGATTGGGCGAGAATCGCCCTCATCTTCACTTGCCACAAAGCAAATCTCGTGGTGTAGTCCAGCTGCGGTAGATCGAACTTCAGTGACGACATCTCGTAAACCCTAGATCCAAAGAACACGGGCTCTGATACCGCTTGATATAATCGAGATGCACAATAAACGAAGAACGAAAAGTAAAACACTGCAGGGGACACGAGATTTTAACGTGGAAAACCCTTGCAACACACAAGGGAAAAACCACGGGCGCCAGCAAAACTTCACTATTTCAGTGGTGTTTACAAACGCCGTGGGTGTACAAAGATGTGATGAAACCCTAGCGGCGGCTTACAGGGAAAAATATATAGACGGTGGCAACGATCCGTACCATTATGATGCTACGCTCAAGCTTCGCTCGGCCCAAGCCTACCGGCGACAGGCCTCGCTCCGCTTGTCAGAAGTTAGCCTCTTCTTGGAATTTGGATCACAATATAACATGAACCTTGATCTTCTCGAACCTTCATGTCATTGAACCTTATTGTAATTGGAACCTTGATGTCGTCGAACCTTATTTGTCGTTTGAACCATTATGATGTGTCGTACATATGTGCAATGTTGTCCTCAAAACTGTTGGAGTTTGGTAGGATTTTTCATGGTTTAACACAAGTCAATGTGTGGCGCTCTCCGCACTGGCGCCACACTGCACTGTGTGGCGCCCGTGGCATCGGCGCCACACATGCCAACATATATCAACTTTTGGGTCGAAAACATCCAGGGCTCCGGACGATTAGTCCTTAGCCGTTTTGCGAGGCTCTTTGTGTGGCGCCCGGGCGCCACACATGCTAGTGTGGCGCCCGTGGCATCGGCGCCACACATAGAGCCTCGCCAAAACAGCTAAGTCCCAGACGATTTGTCTCACAGTATGTTTTGGGCAATTACAAATGGATGTGTCGGGACTTTTGGCGCCCTTGCCACGGGCGCCACACGGGCTGCCACGTCGGATCGGCTCACCAGCTCAGCGTCGACGGGCCACGTCGGATGTGTTTGTGGCGCCGGTAGCAGGTGCGCCACATGGGCATGTGTGGCGCCCGTGAGAGGGGCGCTACACAAAAGGGTTAGATGGGTGAAATAGTTTCGCCGGAGGGTCAGTCTGTGGTTTTCTTTCACTTTTGGGTTATTTTTGTGCAAATCGCCAGCAATAGTAGTCCACATTGTACATGAAATCGCCCAACAACTAATTAAAATATAATAAAAATTACAGAAAATAAACAATAGTAGCTAGTGTGCATCATTTACATAATTAATACTACTAGGTATTTACAAACATAAAAGGTGGCGGTGACAAAACCACCGCCAAGGAGTTGCCAGGCTCACCGTAACTTTTGCTCCGGTGGTAATCCAGGCCGCAATTGTTCCTTTGATGCCATAAAGGACCGACCGCAAGGATGAGGTTTCGTCCTAGAAGAGTACAAGCGTAAAATAGTCAGGTGTATAGCATCTTCATGTGAATCATGTAACAATGGCCATTGTGTTTGTGAATTTTTAAAATAGTTGGATGAGTTATTTTTTTTTGTCACAGTATCACAAATAATTATGAAAAGAATTGTACAATGAGCTAAAAAATATCACACACTCACGATCCTAACTCACAAGGAGGCAAAAAAGAGAAGTAACTCATACTATTGATGGGAAATATATATTGGATAAATGCTCTCGCCAAACTCAAGTTATGGCAGCTTATTCATCAACATCTGTAACTACAAAACTATGTGTAGATGATCCTTTCCCCACGGACAGCCAGGACCACCAATAAACTGGCATAGAAATTACATATAGCCAGCGAGGGGAAAACTTGGATATATACACGTAAGAGAGGTAGAACGAGTGTTATTCTAAACATAGTTCTCCACGAAGCATGAAAAATATTATTAAGCGAAAACTGAGTAATTGTTGCTATTTGTGCGATGTCACCAAGCCTGTAACGTGATACATATCCTGAAGATTGAAGATATATGAATGGCAGGCATCATGAAAAAGCTGCGTGCGATGTTTTCAGCTTTGGGGACACTTCTTGCCAACCGTATCGTATCACCTGGTGAGGAAGTTTGGTTGGTGTCTTGAGAGTTTCATGGCTGTCCTGCAGCTTCTCCCGGAGGGCGTTGTTCTGTTAGTGTCTTGGAGGAAACGGTGCTTTGCCTGGCGTGATTTTCCTGTCCCAAATGAGTGTCTGGTGCTGCCTGTTAGTGTCTTGGAGGAAACGGTGCTTTGCCTGGCGTGATTTTCCTGTCCCAAATAAGTGCCTGGTGCTGCTACTGCGGAAGCATCGTCCATTACAAGTAGCGATAAAAATAAGAAGAAAAAAGACAGGAAGATGAATCAAGCGATTGGCGAAGGATGCGCCACCATAACCTCCGGGATCCAGACACAATATGGGGCGGTCGCCGTCGAGAGTCATTACAAGTGCTTTCTCCAGGTATGCAACTCGTAGGAGTCATGGATCACATGTGCCCACGTAATCTGTACCTAGAATGTTGAATGGCCGCATGTAGGACATAAATCGTAAATATATTAGGTGCAGATCGAACTAAAACTTGCATGAAACCACCACTGGTGATATAACTTGGTAAGAGACTAGGAGTTCTGACGAAAAAGACGCCCGCTCCCGTCCCCGTGTGGCTGAGCCGAGCTGCACCGAGGCGCCTCAGATCCAGCGAGCGGCTGGCCTCCCTGTCTCACCCGCCCTCGCCGCCACCGGTGGGCGTCGTCGGGCAAAGCCCTGGCGGCGCGGTGGCGGCGGGGCGCCCTCCGGTGCGCAGGATCTGGGTGGCCCGGCTCTGGCGTCCTTCTCCGGCGGTTGTGGCTAGCGGCAGCGTGGTGGCTGCTGCGTGTTGTGCCTCTTCCGGTGGCTTCCTCCGTAGAGGATGGTGGTTGGGTTCCGGGCAGCGGCCCGCGGAGATTTTTGGCGGTGGCGGCCGGCGTGGCCGCGTCGGGCGGTGTTGGAGGTCCTGCTGCTGCCCTCTATCTTCTCCCAAGCTGGCATGCCTAGGATGATCCCTTGAAGACCAGGTGTCGCTCGATCTGGAGCGGCCTGTCTCTCTAGGCTAGCGTTTGGGAGGAAAGTTGTGCGGTGCTCCTGCCAGCATGGTGCTGGGCGGAGCTGTCGTCTCCGTTGTGGTTTGCCTCCACGTGGTGTGGCGCTTCTGGTTCGGGTCGACGAGTTCTCCAATTCTGGCGGTCCGGTGGTGGTTGGCGTTCGTCCGTCTTGGCGGCAGTATATGCTGGCCACTGCTGGTCGGTGTTGTGGCTGCGAGGGTCGCCTCCTCTTTACTCAGCCATCAACCTGCATCGGATCGCCGCTGGGTTGGCGGGTGCCATGGTTTCGTAGTGGTGGCCATGGTGGTGACGCGCTCCCCACACGGGGGTCATCGTGGCTGGGTGTTGAGCCCCTCTGTCTTGCCATCAGTGATAGAGGACGCTGCTCATGTCTGTACTGGTGTGCTCCATGGTGATGCAGATGGCGGCCATGGGTGCGGTCTCCTCTCCGATGCGAGGTGAGCCGTGGCAGTGGTGGTGGTGGCTTCTTCTTGCTGATTGCTAGGCTCCAGTGTCGGGTCCTTGTGGGAGCTCTTTGCCGTGTCGAGGGTGCTCCATGTGCAAGTGCTCAATGGGCATGTCTATGCTTTGTGATGCCCTTCGACACCAGCTGGTGGGACACAGGCGTCGTGGCGTCGTATCGGCCACGTGTGACCTTTCGGCCACACCCTCGAGACAGGTGGTGTCGGGGTGCGTAGTTTGGTCTCGGATGTGCGTGGCCCTTCGATTACGTCGATGGTGCAGTGTTGTTGCTGGGTCTCGGCGGACCAAAGCCGTTCAATTACTCTAGCGGAACCTCGAGCTGGGTTGTCCCTCTAGTGTGTCCTCGGGACTCTTCCTTGTGATCGCTGTGCTTCGGTTGCGATGAGTATTCTCATCGGCCAACTGCCCCCAGTTTTGTGGGGTGGCCACTTTTTTCTCCTCGGTCTTGTGTGTTGTCGGTGTGTGTTTTTCTTTTTCCTCTCCTCTCTTGTAACCCCCATGTACTCTGGTTCATTTGAACCTATCTTGTAGAGGCTAAAAAGCTTCATAGGAAACTTGACTCAATATATGTTCAGGCTGGCTCACGCATCCCAATGTCATTCGTCCTGCCGGAACTTCGGTGTGACAGGTGACGAGGATGGCCATTTGCGTGGGGGTTCGGCCTGCATAAAGGCAGCGGTCCTAGGGTTTCTCACGCGCCAAGACAAAGACCTTCTGGATGATGATCCTTCTTCATCTAGCTGGAGTGATGAGTTCCGGAAGGCTCCGCCGGCGAATGGAATAGTTCATCTTTTTCCTGGAGTTTGCTGGATCGGGTGGTATTTGGTCGCGCGCACACATGCTTTTATTCCGACCGTTTGGTTCTGGAGGGAGCGACGCGAAGCTCTGTTCTGTGTTAACATCAAGTGACTTGGTCCATGGTGAAGTCAGAATAAGAGAATATCAGGAAAGTCAGAGTAGAGGACTAGCTAAGGGTGGTTTAAGTCTTCGCGATGTTGAGGGGCTTGCTTGGTGTCCGGGCTTTGCAGCAGTGGTATGATAGTGGGGGTAGCACCACAGGTGAAGTTTAGATTCCTGCCTTTCAGGGTGAAAACTCAAGGTCTGACCTTAACTGGTTGTGCGATTTTGTTGGAGGCATTGTTTTAAGAGTGGGGACTATCTTCAGGGTGAAAACCTAAGATCTTTGATCGGACGATGACGGCGCTAGTGCACTGTTCCCATCTTGGAGGCGTCGCTTTTGGAGAGTTTGTATTTCAGGTGTTGTACTGTACTCCATATACAATATATATTAATGTTGATCCCTACCCGTGGAGGCACCACGGGACAGCCAAATTCTTTGGATTGCAATCTTATTAGCATCGGCTAGATTATAGTGTCTTGTGGTCCTTTGTATGTAATTTAGCAACTAAAACCTGTGTTAAAATCGTGAACTAATCTGTAATAATTTAATATATATGGTATCAGAACCAAATAAACGTCGTCTGAAGTTCAAAACCTGGCCAACACACCATTATAAAAAGTTGTTGTGATCTAGTACGTCGTTACCGGTGTAAGATTTGGAGAAGACTAGATACGAGGGGGAGTACTGGAATATATTGGACAAAGTCTCACCAAATGTCACATTGGCAAACACACGTTTTAAACCGCCAGTGACCAACAGTTTCAGTATAAATCCATCACAGACAAGAGTACGCCCAGAACACAGCCTATGCCATGGACTGAGATGGCGACATTATTCATTCCAACAGGATAACTTATTCCACATTATTAATTTGATCACCCAGATCATTGCCATGGACCGAATTCCTCATCAATCGGGTGCCTTTCTGGAGCTACGCCGCCTCGGTGGTACTCACGGTCACCGCCTTGTCCCCGCCGTCGCATCCGTGCTCGGTCGCCGTTCCGGTGCTGCACTCCCTCAGCTTGATTGCGTGAAGTACGGCCTGCATGCGCACGCACAGGGTGGATTAATTGATCGATCTAGCAGGAAGGTATTGGGTAAGATAGAAGTGATGATCTAGTATACTGTATACGTACAGTGTAGATGTCCTGGTACATTGCTCGGTTGACGGACTCGAGCGACGACTCCCGGAGCACCGCCGACACCTGGCACTGGCACTTGCAGTCGCCGCCGGCCGCCTCGGCCTCCGCTTTCTCGTACATCGCCGCCAGGTCCGACTTCACCTTGCACCAGTACTGGAGCCGCTCATCGATCAGGTCCAGCACCGTGCAGCAATCTGGCTCTGGCTTCGGGGTCGGCGTCGGCTCCGGCTCTGGCGTGGGCTGGGGCTCTGGCGTCGGCGTCGGCTCTGGTTCTGGCGTGGGCTGGGGCTCTGGCGTCGGCGTCGGCTCCGGCTCTGGTTGCGGCGGCACCGGTCTTTCAACCGACACCACGGAGGGGTCAAGCTTAACACGCTCCCCGTCCCAGCCCTGCGTGTACGCGCCGGCGACGGACAGCACCTCGGTGGTCTCAACGTCCGCGTCTCCCTCCGGAACGTCGAGGTACACGGTGAACTCCAGCGTCTCGCCAGCGTTTAGCGCGCCTACGTCCACGGCGCCGGACCTAGCGTCGCCGCCGATGCTGGCCTTGCGGTCGCCGGAGTCTATCCTTGCGAGCGACACGCCTGGGTGCACCGCCGCGAGCTCGGCGCCGACGCCGACGGCGGAGAACAGCCGGGACCTGGCCTTGTCCACCAATCCCGCGACCGTGCTAGAGAACTTGCCGGCACCTCCGGCTCCGTCGACGGGCGTGTAGGTCCCTTTCGTCCTGGTGGCGATGTAGCCCATGGTTTGGGCGTTGTGTCCCGAGAAGCCGAACGTGTGCACCGGGTAGGCTGGGTGCGCGAGTACGCTCGTGCTGGTTCTTGTCCACTCCTTCTCCTCTAGTATGGTTGTGTCGCCGCCGTCCGACAGCAAAATGATGAACGCCGGACGGTCAACGTCGCCACGGCCCATCAGAATCTGGCAGGAGAGATTATAACACACATACGGATGATCAGAATGAGCTCTCACAAAATTTTGTGCAGGATTTTTTTTTTGGATGAATACCTTCTCGGCCCTCTCTAGGGGCTTGGACAACCTGGTGCCGTTCCCGACCTTCAGCGAATTCAGCGTGCTTCGGGTCTTCTGCTTGCCATCGGCGGACATGAGAACGAGCTCCTCCTCATCATGGGCGACACCATCATCGAACGGCACGATGGCGAGGCGGTCAGTAGGGAAGAGCATGCGGATGAGGAGTGCCACGGCGGCCTTCTCCTCCTCCAGCCTGTGGTCGTCGTTAACGCTCCTGCTCCGATCGATCGCCGCGACGATGTCGATCGGGGCGCGAACAGTCTGCTCCTTCCCCGGAGCCACCAGGCGCACCGTCACCGGGAAGTCGGCGTAGCGCTCCGGCCGAGGGATGGACTTCACCGTCGTGAAGATGCTCAGCTGGAGAACGGAGGCTGGAGCTGCCTGTGTTGTTTGCAAGGTGAAACAAACGTTAGCTTCTGCTGCAACACGGCCGATTTAGACGTACAGTACGTGAACTGCGCTATTTTAATTTGAAACCAAAAAAAAAAAAAAAAAAACGGAACGAAACTATAGAGCCAGATGCAAGGAAGATCACCTGTGCGTCCATGTCTGCTGTAGAGCAAGGTAGCGCGTGCTGTCGAAGTTCGACCACTGGTAGCTAGCAAGCTGTGCTATGGATGTTTCCCTGCTATAATTCTGGATATAAGTCGATGATCTTATTCGAGACCTCGCGTACGCCCATATATATATACACACGTCTGGAACTCTCTCTCGCCAATCCGCCGGTGCATGCCACGAAACGATGCTGGTCCATTCATGCGTCCGTCCCGGCTTATCACATTGATGTGATATACGGTTTGTCGCCATTTACACATACGTGATGCACGCTTTTTTTTCTATTTCGGTTTTTTTGTTAAAAATGGGAAAAATATTTCTCTTTTCATTAATTAAGAGCAAAAGTAGAGTTTAAAGGTTTCCATGGCCGAGGCCTACTCCATCCAACAACATGGAAACACGCCTCTTAGAGGACACAAGACAAATAACATCACAAAGGATGTTTACTCTCACGGAAGAAAATTCACCAAGCCTTCTTTTTGTTTGCGAATAGAATCCTGACATTAGATGAAAACACTGCAACCTAAGTCTTCATGTCATCCTTGATGTCAGAGATAATCAAACTCGGAACATGTGACACATGCCGGAAAAGAGGCTTGCTCCCGTACAACCCCCTCCCCCAAACTCAGTTTGGACTTTCGGGTAATTAGCAAAATTAATTAATAGTTAACCATGAGCCCTCCAAAGCCCATGTCCAAATCCGGTATACCCACACGTGGATATACCGTATACACACGATCTCCATAAAAGGTTGCACGATCTAAACGCCCCTGAGCCGTCATTGCCGATCACGTCCGCCATTGTCGATCACGTCCGCCGCCGCGGAACTAGCCATCGAACAGGTCAGGCTCTATGCTCCTTCTTCCCTAACGTCCCGGACTGGCCGGCTAGAATATGGCCGGACTGTCCGTCCGAACGCCGCGCCGCCGACTTGGCTTCACGTTGCCGCCACCAGAGAATCCTTGCCCAGGCATGTCGCCGCCTTGACGTGCATCCTGCCCGCCGGCCTCGACCGCCACCGCCCGGCAAAGTTGTCGCCGATGAGTCGACAACGGCGTACATACACCAAACCGTACCTATATGTATGCTCCATATTTGTATACATAAGTTGAGTCATACGGGTTTTGTACATGGCTACGTATACCCATTTAGTTTTCTAAAAATAATTGTGACATTAATTATGAAGGGGTATCGAACGATCTCAGCCGTTCTTGTGTTTGAGCCCAAAATGAGTTTGGGGGAGGGGGTTGTACTGAAGCAAATGCCGCCGGAAAATCATAGAGTTGCGCTCATTCCACAACCCTAGTCACTCCAACCAGCTCCCAATACAAGTTGGGTCTGTACAAGATTTTGTCAATAATTCTAATCCAATCTACTTTCTAAAATCTTGCTTCTACTAGGGAGCTGACTAATTATCTTGTATACCCATGAAAAAATATCCCTGTTCTGCCTGGTAGAGTTTCCAGGGAAAAACAGTGGTGGGCCCTGCCAACTTTTTTAAAAACTTCATCCCCCATATATTAGAGGAAAACAATGGTGGGACCTGGCAACTTTCATGTGGCAATTTAAAAAAAACTCATTCCCTATATATTATAAGATCCAACAACTGGCACGTTGTATGCTCCGCGGTCCTAAAATTTTAGGGTTCTCTCAGTATAATTTGCCAAAAACATTGTCTTCTATAAGAGAATTAAGTTAATTCTAGATGAGTCAGAATCCATGTGCAAAATAAAATCAGTTGCACCGCATGTCTAACTCTCACAAATACGAATCATGATGCAAATTCAATAGCGAGAAGTTGATTGAGCTTTTACTTAATGCTTATCAATGTTTTCTTGGTTGCAATCGATATGCAACTGAAAAATACTACGTTCATCTCACATATATAACTCTCAAACTTATGTAAATTAAGATGCATATACATCAAAAACTGAGGACTTGGCCGACCTCTGACTTAATTCTCACCAAGATGACAACTAGATATCCCAGTTTTATTTAATTAAGATGCATATTTGTCAGTCGATAAGATGTTCCTGTCAGTTCTGTTTCTGACGACAGTAATTCTAAGCATATACAAAATTCACTATATCAAAACATCTCCATCTCTCCTTACGTATTTAACACGACTACAATCTTACGTCCTCAGTTTTGTATATATATTGATTTAACGTCATATTTCACTGACAGCTTGCAATACCTTCAAAGTTCGTACAACATGCATGACAAAGAGAAGCGTGATTCACGTACGCGGAAGCAGAGAACGCCAAATTATACATGCATGTCAACTCGTTAGATGTAAAAGGAAGCCATATCATCCAAACCAACCGTGAGTCACGGCAGAGACGAGACAAACAAGGATATGGACCATCTTGTCTAGTGTACGGTTTCATTTGTTCGCATGAATTGTTCTTTCATGTGATTAGCGTCACTACGGGAGAATTGCGGTACGCCGACGGCCAGGCGATGTGCCGACGGCCAAATGTCGGGCCGTCGGCACACCTGTACCGACGGTCACCGTCGGCACAGTTCTGGCCGTCGGCACAGGACCAGTCTGGCCGTCGGCACAACATTTTTTTCCTTTTTTTTCCACTACAGACCCGTGCCGACGGTTTAATCGTCGGCATAGCTTTTTCCTATTTCTCCACGGCAGTCTTCAAAAAAGCATAACTAAATCATTCTAACTGAGAAAAATAAGTATAATATATCAAATTTTGCAGAAAAACAAGATCTATCATAGAAAAATATCAAAAATGGAATATTTCGAATACCTAAATAAATTTTCTTAGAAATGAGCCATAATGTTCGAGGTTTCATGGCTTTCACACACGCCAAAAATGAAAAATGGTCGCTCGTGGGTCGGATTAGAAATCCACGTCCGGGGTATTGCTTACCATCCTAGGGCCCACACACGTGCCAAATATGACCTCGTTTCGGCAAATTATGCCATGTCGAGGTCGTTTCCCACCTCATTTCCCCTGAACTACATAGAACTCTGGACCAGATTTAAACTAGAGGTACTTGATCTATTGCTCATGATTTTTGGGTAAATTAAATTGTAGGTTCAAAATATGATATGGATGTCATATTTGTATTCCTCTCATTTTTCTGATCAATTTAGACATATTATTTGCCAAATTCGTATTTACTGATATTAATTATTTCATATTAAATAAAAAGACAAAAATGAAATCAATTAATTTTTTTTCAAATTCTATATTATTATTATTTATATATATTCATTGTTGTTTACTTAGGTAATTGTTTAGAATTCAAAAATATAGAGATGTGACAGCACGGTCAAAGGGTTAATATGATTGATATCGTAGTATTAACAACAAGGGCATCATTTCTTTCATGGAAGCTCATCCGAAGAGAACCAAGAAGTTAAGCGTGCTGGAGCGGGAGTAGTGTGAGGATGGGTGACCAACTGGGAAGTTTGACTACAAGTGCAATTTGACCTAATATTAGGTGTACTAAGTGTAAGTGTGATTGTGAAAGATTAACAAGTAAAAAATAATAAGAAGAAAATTGGAAAAAAATATATTTTCAAAAAAAACATAATTTGAATCTTTTTCAAAAAAAAAATTTGAAAATTTTGAAATACTATGCCGACGGTATAACCGTCGGCACAACAATCTGTGCCGACAGCCAGTCTGTGCCGACGGTGATCGGGCAGTCCCCGACCAGAACTATGCCGACGACACTACGCCGACGGTCACCGTCGGCACAGCCTATGCCGACGGCCTTCTTTGCAGACTGGAGCTCTCCCGTTGCGTGTAGATTTCCCAATTACACAACTTGCCTTGTGATTCATATTTAGTTGTTCTCCTACCAAAGAATTCACACATCTTGTAATTATTTTTCTTTGTAAACAAATAGCGGAAATAATATAGTCATGCATGCACAGTTAAAAAATAAACAAGTGCAATTTGACCTAATATTAGGTGTACTAAGTGTAAGTGTGATTGTGAAAGATTAACAAGTAAAAAAGAATAAGAAGAAAATTGGAAAAAAAAATATTTTTTTAAAAAACATAATTTGAATCTTTTTTCAATTTTTTTTTTGAAAATTTTGAAATACTATGCCGACGGTATAACCGTCGGCACAACAATCTGTGCCGAAAGCCAGTCTGTGCCGACGGTGATCGGGCAGTCCCCGACCAGAACTATGCCGACGACACTACGCCGACGGTCACCGTCGGCACAGCCTATGCCGACGGCCTTTTTGCAGACTGGAGCTCTCCCGTTGCGTGTAGATTTCCCAATTACACTACTTGCCTTGTGATTCCTATTTAGTTGTTCTCCTACCAAAGAATTCACACATCTTGTAATTAGTTTTCTTTGTAAACAAATAGCGGAAATAATATAGTCATGTATGCACAGTTAAAAAATAAACAAGTTCCACCACCCCCTACTGTACATGATTGTCTATGGCTAATTGTATGATCATATGTATATTGTCTATTGTCCATGACATATGTCGTTAACTAGGCTGCATAAATGTGAACTATTTTTCTTCTTCTCATCATTCTATTTCTAGTTCTCCTTCTGTAAGATTTTATTATAACCTAATGTTACAACAACATCACAAGCGGGTACTAACGGTTCTATACGACGAGGCACGCTCTTAATCATCACGTTGCTTTGGTTGCGCTGAGGCGCATCCTTTTTTTCTCGCGGCGCATATGGCGATTCATCGAGCTTGTTCTGGCACAACGGATATAGCTAATTTAATGCTACATATTGTGGGCCAACACACATTTAGTGTTAACAACAAGGGTATCATTTCTTTCATGGAAGCTCATCCGAAGAGAACCAAGAAGTTAAGCGTGCTGGAGCGGGAGTAGTGTGAGGATGGGTGACCAACTGGGAAGTTTGACTACAAGTGCAATTTGACCTAATATTAGGTGTACTAAGTGTAAGTGTGATTGTGAAAGATTAACAAGTAAAAAAGAATAAGAAGAAAATTGGAAAAAAATATATTTTAAAAAAAACATAAATTGAATCTTTTTTTCAAATTTAATTTTGAAATACTATGCCGACGGTATAACCGTCGGCACAACAATCTGTGCCGACAGCCAGTCTGTGCCGACAGTGATCGGGCAGTCTCTGACCAGAACTATGCCGACGACACTACGCCAACAGTCACCGTCGGCACAGCCTATGCCGACGGCCTTCTTTGCAGACTAGAGCTCTCCCGTTGCGTGTAGATTTCCCAATTACACTACTTGCCTTGTGATTCCTATTTAGTTGTTCTCCTACCAAAGAATTCACACATCTTGTAATTAGTTTTCTTTGTAAACAAATAGCGGAAATAATATAGTCATGCATGCACAGTTAAAAAATAAACAAGTTCCACCACCCCCTACTGTACATGATTGTCTATGGCTAATTGTATGATCATATGTATATTGTCTATTGTCCATGACATATGTCGTTAACTAGGCCGCATAAATGTGAACTATTTTTCTTCTTCTCATCATTCTATTTCTAGCTCTCCTTCTGTAAGATTTTATTATAACCTAATGTTACAACAACATCACAAGCGGGTACTAACGGTTCTATACGACGAGGCACGCTCTTAATCATCACGTTGCTTTGGTTGCGCTGAGGCGCATCCTTTTTTTCTCGCGGCGCATATGGCGATTCATCGAGCTTGTTCTGGCACAACAGATATAGCTAATTTAATGCTACATATTGTGGGCCAACACATATTTAGTGTCTTGGAGGGTGTGTGTGAGCTGCAATATTTGGTGAGTTGGTCTAAGTAATTATGTGCACACCACAAAACAAGTATTCCTATGATCTTTTTCGGTGCTATGTTTAAGCCTGCTATTTTTATATTTACAATTTATTTAATTAATAAAAATCACAGAAATCATAATAGAAATTAAGAAAACTTAACAGAAACTCGAATATATGACATAATAAGTATCACACTCATAGATTGTCGGACCACAAAAGATAGAAGCGATCCTAATAAGCATTGATACGTACATACCATCACATAAATTTTCATGACAAGTTAAAAGTGTGGTATCACACAGTTTGACTCACCCAATCCCGACCAAAAGGAAACTCATTCCCTTTAAGGTAACAAGTGCTACGATGAAAACATTTTGATTACTTGGCATTTAGTTCCGCTAGCGTGTACTCCTCCTATACAAGTGATACGAGAAAGATGTACCCATGAATTTTGAAGTTCATTTTATGAAAAAACCTTTATATTTCCATGATATGTGAAGCTCCAAACATGTTTTACATTGATTTTGAGGTTTTCTGCGAAGTCTTTTTTTATTTGTTATTAACTTTGTAGAACATGAAACATCTGTCTTGTGTATTTTTATCTTTCAAGAACCTTCCAGGCCTCAACCGGACCCCAAATTTTTGCCATATTAGATTTTGGGAAACACCACGTTGTGAGAAAAATAAGTTCCAGAGGAAACCTTGGGCCAGCAAGCTGAAAGGACGAGATGTCTCTTAAAGAGGGATGGGTGAATAGGTGATTAATTTTTTTTTACAGATCTGGATTGTAAAAATGCGAAATTGAACTAACATTTATTTAGAAGATCAAAATCGAAATAAGCTAAGCTCAACTAAGTGCAACAACAATAACTCAAGCTAAGCAGGATAGGAACAAGATATAGGTAGAACAACTGATAGCAAGATATAAGTACTTCAACCTCGATGGCTATCACAACGATAGTAAACTCAGATATAGAGATAACCGATGCACACGGTGATGAAGATGTATTTTCGTGTTCCCTCACACAAAGTGAGGTACATCACGTTGAAGAGATGCAGGATACCACAAAGGTCCTCCGAACGCCATGAAGGCTCACCTTTTTCTCCAAGACAATACCACAAAAGACAACCTTCTTTCCATTATGGGTAGATTTTCCTCCACTCCGGAGATGGCAAGCTCCACAACCACTTCACAAGCTCCACGAAGGAGAAGCTATGCCACTTGACAATCTTCCATGAAGAGGTCACTGGAGCACCAACCACCAAGCCAATTAGGAGGTCACTCTCCAATAGTAACAAACTCACGGTCTCTCACTTAAACTAATCATAATTGAAAGATCAACACTTATGCAAGTATGCAAAAGCAAAGGGTGTTCAAATCCTTCACACTCAAATCTCACCAAAGCAACAAATTCTATGGAGTAACTAGGGAGGAAGAACAATGAAGTAAATCCACAAATGGCTCAAAGGTCTAGATCCCAAGAGTTCCCTTCACTTAGAAAATGAATTGGTTGGTAAAGATTGTAGATATAGATCTCCTCTAGTCCTCTTCTAAATCTTTTAGAATATGCAAGAATCATGGGAGGGAAGGGAGATGAAGCAAGGTTCAACAATGGAGTATGATAGAGAGAATGGTTGACCTTACCTCCTTAAGGAGGAAAAAGGGTATTTGTTGTCCAATTGGAAAAACTAGCCATTTGGAGGAATTCCTTGACGCAAACCGGCAAAAAGTTCGGCGTCGCTGGTCATCCTGCCGGAATGGTCCAACGAGGACCAGAACTAATTTATGTTTCCTCGAGACCGCTCTCTGATGTTCCATTCAGAACATACTAGAGCAATCCAGCGGCACCAAACAATTCCGGCATGATTAAAAAGATAGACCTTGGTTCAATTTCATCTGTTTAACAAGTTTAGTAATAAGCATAAAGGAAACCCCGTGGTTTTGCCTAACATTTGACGGCCAAATAATGATCAGTTCATGCTTTGCTTTGGAATATTTGTATACGTTGAAAACCATTGGCTGTATAGTTGGAAGCGGACATTTTTTTAGTGCTATATGAGCATTTGTACAAGTTCCCAATAGTACGTACTATGTAATTTGCTTTAAATAAAAAAGGCCGGCTGCAACCTTTTTCAGGGCCAACAGGCTGCGAGCTGAAAGGACCAGGCTGCCATCGGCTGATGGGCTCAGGAAAGTGCCCCATGACCCAGAGAGGGTTGGACACCCATATATAATGGGCTTAAGACTTTCTAAATAAATGGGCTTATTAAAGCCTACGCAGAGATGGCCTAGAAAATAAGGTTTTTTTTTTGTTGCACAAAGGGTTATTGCTGCCAGTTTCTGTTCTTCTTGTTCGAGGATCCAATCCCATCATCTTCCTTCGTCGGCCGCCTCCAGATCGATCGTCTACCCGCATCAGTGGAAGCACTCCTTCATTCGCGCAGGTTTGCAAGCGCCACTCTCCATTGCATTCTCCACCCGCTTCCCACCCTCACTTCTCACTCCGCACGCGAAATCAGTCGGGGCAACATACACGATGACCGAAGTGATCAGCATGGAGGAGAGAGTCAGAAATTGGGAGATAATCAAAGAGAAGCGGAGATGTGAGTGATTGTTCGATCTTCTAGCTTTCATGCTGCTGGTTCTTCCGCTAATTTCTTCTTCTACTTATTAGTTGCATGTCACACCCCGGGGTAGGATCTGTAGCTAGGAGATAGAGAAGGGGGTGAGAGAGAGCAAGCATGAGATGGGAGAGAGAACCAGAGGGTGAGAATGGCGATCACGCAATCAATTATTCGATGGCCTCACAGTTCAGATTACAGAGGTTTATATTGACACCTCGACCCCACACCAACGGCACGACTCGGCCCAACAACAATTCGGCCCAACTCCTGCTTCTGCTTGTCACAACGTATCAGAAGAACTACGTCGTCGATATAGTTGTGACATTTGCCTCCCCTTGAGATGCAGCATCGTCCCAAATGACTGCTGTAGGGTAACGAAGCTGAAGCACATCAGCATCCTCCCATGTCGCTTCCTCAGGTGGTCGCGTCGCCCACTGAACCTTCAACTGGATCACCGGTTCATTACCTCTTTTCTTTAGACGACGATCAAGGATCTTCTCTGGTGTAAGATCCCTTGCCGCCAGATCAGGTGGCCGAGGAAGATCAGCAAACACCGGCGTATAGTCAGGGGTAAAAGGCTTGAGCTGCGATACATGGAAAACTGGATGTATACGAGCATCATCAGGTAACGTGAGCTTATATGCCAACTCACCAACTCGTTGCTCCACCTGAAAGGGACCAAAGAACTTGTACACCAGCTTGCGACAAGGTCGATTAGCTACCGATGTTTGTGCATATGGCTGAAGTTTGAGAAGCACGTGATCCCCCACCGAGAACGCTCGTTCAGTTCTGTTCCTGTCTGCCTGCTTCTTGAAACGAAGCTGGGCACGAAGTAGCTGAGAACGAAGGCGCTCTGTGTGAGCCATCCAGTCCATATCCTGAGAATCCCCTGCTCGATCCATCCAGTGTATCATAGCGCCTGGGTTTGGTTCATACCCATACAGAGCCTTAAACAAAGAACAGTTGAGAGACGAGTGGTGACTGGAATTATACCAAAACTCTGCGACTGGTAACCAGCTACGCCACTGTCGTGGAGAATCATGTACTAATGTCCGCAAATACATCTCCAAGCACTGATTGACCCTCTCCATTTGACCGTCAGTTTGTGGATGATACGCTGTCGAGTACAACAGTTTAGTTCCTGTGGTTGACAGCATGTCCCGCCAAACAGAGCTGGTAAAAATCTTGTCCCGATCAGACACAATTGTCAATGGCACTCCATGCAACTTGATCACATTATCCCATAGAGCTTTGGCCACTTGAATAGCAGTGAATGGATGTTTCAATGGAATGAAATGAGCCACCTTAGTGAGGCGATCCACCACGACCATAATGACCTCGAATCCCTCTGATTTAGGTAGCCCCTCCACAAAATCCATCGAAATGTCCTGCCATGGTTGTAAAGGAACTGGCAGAGGTTGCAGTTTACCTGCTGGCTTCAACTGTTCATGCTTCGCATGCTGACACACTTCACACTGTCGAACGAAATCCTGCACTGCCGTTTTGAGACCAGTCCAAGCAAACAGCTTCTTGATCCTCTGATATGTGGCTATCGTTCCTGAATGGCCTCCAACCGCACTCTGATGAAACGCGCTGATGGGCTTGGTTTGTAAAGCTGTATTAGCGCCAATCCAAATACGATCGTGAAGACGAATCAAGCCCTTGTGTAGCGAGAATCCCGCTTCATCTGGTGATAGAATGGCTAGCTTAGCCAACAAGTCTTGTGCTTGCCTGTCTGTCTCATACGAGTTAGTTACCTCGATCAACCACTGTGGCTGACAGATGGACAAGGCATTCGCTGTCAACAAGTGTCCCACGCGTGACAAAGCGTCTGCAACTCCATTCTCCACACCACGCTTGTATTGGAAACGAAACTGCAGTCCCACCAGCTTTGACATCGCTTTTCTCTGTAAATCTGTGTCCAATTGTTGATCTCCCAGATTGCATAGCTCTTATGATCAGTGAGAATCACAAAAGGACCACGCTGCAAGTATGCACGCCACTTATCCACGGCCATCATCACTGCTAGGAACTCTTTTTCGTATGTCGACAGTTGCTGATTGCGGATACCCAAAGCCTTGCTGAAGTAAGCCACTGGATGCCCTTCTTGAACAAGCACTGCTCCAATGCCAGTAGCACAAGCGTCAGTTTCAATGGAGAAGGGTTTATCAAAATTGGGCAGAGACTACACCGGAGTGTTCACCATGGATTCCTTTAATTGCTCAAACGCTGCATGTGCTTGATCATTCCAACTGAACCCTTTTTTGGTCAGTAACAGCGTCAGTGGTTTTGCAATAATACCATAATTCTTCACAAACTTGCGGTAATACCCTGTGAGACCAAGAAACCCTCGCAATTCCGTTGCCGTCGTAGGTATAGGCCAGTCCTGCATTGCGTTTGTTTTCTCGGTGTCAGTAGACACCCCTTCCTTAGAAACAATGTGACCAAGATACTCAATACTGTTCTGTGCAAAAGAACACTTGGATTCCTTGGCGTACAGCTGGTTGTCTCGTAACAGCTGAAGCACCTGTTTCAGGTGTTGGTGGTGTTCATCCAACGTCTTGTTGTAGACTAGGATGTCATCCAAAAAGACAATCACAAATTTCCGAGTGAATGCAGCAAAAATTGTATTCATGAGACACTGAAATGTTGCCGGTGCGTTCGTCAGTCCGAATGGCATAACCCGAAATTTGAAGTCCCCATGATGGGTTTTAAAGGCTGTCTTCTCTTCATCTGCCTCCCTCATTCGAATCTGATGATAGCCCGCCCGGAGGTCCAACTTGCTGAAATACGCTGCGCCCGCCAATTCATCCACCAACTCGTCCACGATTGGCAAGGGAAACTTGTTCTTCACCGTTACCAAATTCAAGCGCCGATAGTCAATGCAGAAACGCCAGCTTCCGTCTTTCTTTTTCACCAACAGCACAGGAGCAGCATAGGGACTCATACTGTGTGTAATTAGACCTGAACGAATCATTTCCTGCACCTGCCGTTCGATCTCATCCTTCTACATCGGAGAATAACGGTACGGTTTTGTGTTTGGTGGTTGTGCGCCCCCTTCCAAGGTGATAGCATGGTCATATTGGCGATGCGGTGGTAAACCCTGAGGTTCAGCGAAGACGTCAACAAACTCAGCGAGAACCGCAGTAACAGTTGATGGATGCGAGGAAGAATTGTTGGACCCCGAGAAAGTATCCAACACGGCCACTGCGAGGATGTCATTAGTTGCTTGCAACAACAGCACTGCTTCCCAATCCACTTGTTCCACGATCGGCGGAGTACCAGCCACCAGTCCTTGTAGAGTAACCATCTGTCCCTGATGCAGAAAAGATATGGCATTGCCCTTCCAATCACAAGTCATAGGGCTAAACTGATCCAACCAGTCCTTTCCCAGCACCCCATCATACGCCCCCAACTCCAGAACACGTAAATCCGTAGCAAAAGAAGCCCCCTGACAGGTCCAAGATAACTGGGGTACTAGCTGATCACACTGCACCAACTGTCCATTTGCCAACTTAACTGGTACTGCCGGAATAGGAATTGTCTGAACCCCAATGCTGTCAACAAAGTTCTTGTTGATGAAGCTATGGGAGCTACCTGAATCCACCAGCAACAGCATGACTTGGTTCCCAACCGTGACAGGCAGTTTAAATGCCGCTGGTGCCTCTTTACCTGTGAGAGCATGGGCTGACAACATACACCACACTGGTTGATCCACTGGCTCATTCAATAGCTCCAAGGCACGGACAGCTTCATCAGACAGCCATTCACCAAATTCGCCCACCTGAATCGTCAAGAGCTGCACCGGTTGTTTGCACTGGTGTTCCCTGGAATATTTGTCGCTGCACTTGAAACACAAATTGTTGGCGCGCCGGAAATCGCGAAGCTGGCGCTCGCGACTAAAATCATCGCCACCTGCGCGTGGTGGAACATTCCCTCGCGGAACCATAGGCAGTGGTGGCGGACGACCCGCTGGAGCTAGTCGTTGTCGTGGTCTGGCAGCCTCCATTTCTTCCTCCTGAATTCGCGCTAACACCGTGGCCCTGGTAATACTGGTTGGTGTCTGAGCATGAACAACTGCTCGTATTTCTGGTTTCAATCCAAGCAGAAACTGAGTGACAAAGAATTTGTTGCTCAGAGATGGATCCAAGGCAAGTAGATGGTACATGTACTTCTCAAACTGCAAGCGATACTCTGCCACTGATCCTAACTGACGAAGCTGCAGTAATTGGTGCATCTGCACTTCAAATTCATCTGGTCCAAATTCTTCCTGTAGAGCACGACCAAAAGCATCCCAAGTGAGAGAGCGTCCTTGCTGACGAACAGCTTGCCACCACAGAGCTGCCCGACCATCCAGATAGAGAGATGCCGTGGTAACCCAACTCTGCACTGGCATCCTGTACAAATCAAAATATGATGCACAACGATCCAACCACAAATTAGGCAATTCCCCATCAAACCTCGGAAAATCATGCTTGGGCGGCTTGACAAACGCCTCGCGATCCTCGAATTGCGTCGTGGCGCGATTCTGCCGAACATGTTGCGTGTGTTGGAGCTGGGCATCAGGCACGTTGGGGATGAGCGGTGCGCCATCGTTGGCCAGGCGTGGGTAGCCAGGCACCCCCATTCCTGACGCCACGAACGCCGCGGTTGCGGCATGAGTCTCCCCAGCCCCCGCCGCTTGTGATGCCGCCGGTAGATGCGCGGTGGACGCGGCATGGCGCACCTCGTCCACATCGGCCTGAGTCAAGTCGATTTGCTTACGCATGACCTGGAGATCCTGATAATCCGAGCGTTGAAGGCGGCCTGCTCATCGTGTCGCTTGCTCCCCAGTGCCGCCCCATCGTCCAGCCGCTTAAGGATCTGATCCAGGAGAGCCTTCGTCTCCGCTCCGCTTGCTTCCAACGCCATGAGCACCTGCTGCGTCTGCGCCGAGCTCTTCGCGGGCGTCGTTGCTGCTCTCGCCAAATGGATCGTACCGAGCGCAGGATTTTGCGGGATTCACCGAGGTGATTCCCACCTTTTGCTTGGATTTACGGATCAACGCCGAGCGGATCGCGAGCGCAACGACGACGAGAAAAAAAATTCCGCAGGAATTTCCGGCTCTAGATACCAAATTGTCACACCCCGGGATAGGATCTGTAGCTAGGAGATAGAGAAGGGGGTGAGAGAGAGCAAGCAGGTGATGGGAGAGAGAACCAGAGGGTGAGAATGTCGATCACGCAATCAATTATTCGATGGCCTCACAGTTCAGATTACAGAGGTTTATATTGACACCTCAACCCCACACCAACGGCACGACTCGGCCCAACAACAATTCGGCCCAACTCCTGCTTCTGCTTGTCACACCGTATCAGAAGAACTACGTCGTCGATACAGTTGTGACACTGCACGCTCTGATTAACTTCTCTGACCACTCGCGGTGTGTGGTGGCTGACCTGACTATGCAATTTATGTATCCATAATCAGTTCAACAAGCTCGGCAGAAGGCGTATGATTCTGAGAAAGAGCGCAACTGGAAGAAGCACAAGAAAGATCACATTGATCCACCGGTCACCCAATTCAACGAGAAACCATTTGGTGCCCTGATGACCCACAAGTATAGGGGGTGTATCGTAGTATCTTCGATAAGTAAGAATGTCGATCCCAACGAGGAGCAGAAGGTGTTGACAAGTAGTTTCGATGAAGGATTCACTGTAAATGCTCACAAACAAGTATTCAAGGAGTTTTGATGTAACAGATGAATAAAGTACGAGTAAGTAAAGTGCGAGAGAAATAATTGCAGCGAGTGGCCCAATCCTTTTTAGCACAAAGGACAAGCCGGTTTGTTTACTTATAATAACCAAACGTTCTTGAGGACACACGGGAATTTAGTCTAGTGATTTCGCTTCATGTAGCTAAATAATCTTCATTGTTTTGATAAGTGTTGTGTGGGTGAACCTATGCTAATGCACCGCCCTTCCTAGGACTAATACATACTTTGCAAGCATCCGCAAAAGAAAGTAATTAAATAAAAGCCTTAAACTCAAAGATCCTGCCCCCCTGCATCGATATACCAACGGGGTTTAGGTTTCTGTCACTCCGGCAACCCCGCAATTAGCAAACGAGTACAAGATGTATTCCCCTAGGCCCATAAATGGTGAAGTATCATGTAGTCGACGTTCACATGACACCACTAGAAGAATAACACCACAACTTAAATATCATAACATTGAATATTACTCAACCATAATTCACTACTAACATTTAGACTTCACCCATGTCCTCAAGAACTAAACGAACTACTCACGAGACATCATATGGAACATGATCAGAGGTGATATGATGATGAATAACAATCTGAACATAAACCTTAGTTCAACGGTTTCACTCAATAGCATCAATAACGAGTAGAGATCAACACCGGGAGAGTTTCCCCTATCAAACAATCAAGATCTAACCCAAATTGTTACAGCGGCGACGAGGTGCTGCGGTGGAGATGGCGGTGATGATGATGAAGATGATGGTGATGGCGATGGAGATGATGTCCAGCTCGATGGCGGTGACGATGGCGTCGATTTCCCCCGGAGGGAATTTCCCCGGATTCCTGCCCGCCGGAGAGCTCTTTTCTCTCTGGTGTTCTCCGCCCCGCAGAGGCGGCTGTAACCCTTCGTGAGGATCCCTCTGTGGCTTAGGTCTTCGGGACGAAGAGTTTCGCGAAAAGGAGGCGAAAGGCGGTGTGGGCCCCACACCACATGGTGGCGCGGCCAGGCCATGGGCGCGCCGCCTATGGTGTGGGCCCACCCTGGGTCCAGCTGGCTCCCCCTTCTGGCTTCCTTCGTCATCTGGAAAAATAGGATTTTTGGTAAAATTTCCTTCCACAGTTGATCTTCCGAAATATTGCATCTGACGGTGCTTTTTCCAGCAGAATCCTGGCTCCGGTGTGCGATCTCCAAATAATCATGAAACATGCAAAATAGATGAAATAACATAAGTATTTTGTCCCAATATGAAATATATCAATGAATAACAGCAAATTATGATATAAAATAGTGATGCAAATTGGACGTATCATGCCCCTGTCAACGAAATTGCAGACACTTTTCTTAAAAACTGTGCTGTCTCCGTTGGTTTGTTCAATGGTAATTACTTCTTCTGTTCTACGATCCTGCATGCTTGTGAATTTTTCATATCTGATCTTCCTAGAAATGATTGATTATTTTAAATCGCCACCCCTGTGCCAGGAAAAGTGATGGTATTCGCATGCTCTGGAACAGCCGTTCAGTACTGCAACGATAGCATGCATAGATACCATACAATATTTGTGACTTCCAAGTGTTTGGTCGAACAATTTGAATCCAATAGAACCAGTGATGATAACCTTAAGGTTGGTGCTCCTACTCACCGCTCCGTTCTAAAATCGTGTTTTTGCTATTAGAAGCTAGTGATCAGTAATTCTGTGATGCTGTACACTGAGGGTTTTCTCACGACAGGTTCGGGTGCGTCTGCCTGACAATACAACTATCTCTGGTTTCTTGGGACTGTATGATGACAATATTGCTATTGTCACGGCCTTCTGCACAGCACATGTCTACCCTGTGGATACAAGTGAGATTGTGGATCTGCACCAACAAACAGATAGGCGCAGAATGTTCCCGTCTTGATTTCACTGAAGCCGCTGTGTCTTGCGATTGTGCTATCACACAGTCCGGGCTTGGAGGGTCAGTTATATTACTTGATCGAGATGGGAATGGACACTTTGTTGGGGTGATGGTTCAAGTGCCTACGGTTCAAGCTCCTGGTGCGTGCCTCGCCGTCGTGCGCGGCCAGCGCCGTGCCCCTGCGACGGGCCTCTGGGTGTCTACCCCTCTTCTTGTCGCTGCCCTTCCGTCCGGGGTGGGGGCTCCCTGCAGTTCGACCACTCCCCTTCTCCGGTGGCCCGTGTCCATCCTTCGTCGTGGTTCCTGCTGGGCGGGGGAGCTCAGCCTGTCTTGATGCCGGGTTGTAGGTGCACATCTAAGCGAAGCTCGTGGACGATGATACCGCTGGCGCCATACCCCTCCTTGGAGGCGTCCTTTTGGCTCTGTGCACCTCGCCGCATTCGGAACTGTGCTTACCTCTCGTCTTCCCGTTGGCCGCCCACTCGTATATTTACGGGCCTAGGCCGTTGTCACGGTGGCCCCCTCCGAGCCGCCTGGACGTCCTGGGGTTGCCTCGGCATGCGCCGCCTCGACCATGGGGGAGGCACACCGGTGTCGTCGCCCCAGTCTTGGCTATCCGACGCCTTTCGACTATGTTGGTCTTGGCGGCACACTGCCTTCGGCATCGCCGGCGGCATACCGGTGTCGCCGCACGGACTCAGCTATCCGACACCCTTTGTCCGTGGCGGGATGGTTCTTCATGTGCTTCTGATGGGTTCCACGAATTCCACTGCCTGCTCCCTCGGTCTGCTTGCCATGTGGTTTCTCTCCGGAGTTGCTCGCTAGCGGTCGACGTGAGGTCCTCAAGGTGACGTCGGTTTTTGGCTTTGTCTGGCTTGCGCTTGTGGCGTAACTCATCTCTGCATCGCCCTTCGACCACGGGGTCGGCACACCGGTGTCGTCGCCCCAGTCTTGGCTATCCGACGCCCTTCGACTGAGCTTGGTCTTGGTTCTGCAGGTCTTCGTCGCCGTCCTTCGCTCGCCATGCCAAGTCGCAATGACTGTCCTTTGTGGAGCTGACCTCCCGGGGGGTTCGGTTGGCTTCGGTTGCTAACCTCCCCCTCCCCTTTGTGTTCTCTTGTCTAGTTTGTTTTTCTTTCTGTATTTTATTGTTTTCTTCTCCCATGTATCCCCGTGTATCTCCCCACATCTGTCGTAAGAACATGGACCTGCCAGGCTACTTTCGTGGAATATAACAAGCGGTGGGAATTTCCCCCCGTCAACCTCGAAAAAAAAACTACCCACTTCCGTGGATATTCCTTACCTAAATGTCTACATACTGTTCTCCCTGCAGGATTTCTATTAAGATCTCTCATGCTAAAACTTTTGGGCTATCCCCTACCACCACCACTCGTGTTTGAGCTCTGCGGGCACCTAGTTGGTACGTTTGAAGAGATGTTTGGTCAACTTCATGCGTGTGAAGGCTTTCCTTGGGATCTCTATGAGTATGGTCCTAAGAAGCCTATATGGGAGCGGCTTGAGAAAGATGTTGTCCAGAATTTATCCCGAAGTCTTGTCTCAGTTTCTTCATTCATGGGAGACGTGAGGTGTTTTGCTTGCACAGCATGGGCGGAGCTAGCAGGGTGCATGGGTGGGGGTGCCCCACCCTAAGATTAGCCATTATTAGGGACATTCACTAATAAATAAGGAAGTGCACACCTACGAGAAGGCAAAATCTACAAGGAAGTTTTTCCGTCTCCGTTTTCCATTGTGTGTGTGGCCGGTGGTAGACTGTTATTAGTTCTAGGTGCTAGCTCTATGCCTATTTTTCTTCTTCAATTGTGCAACCTTTTCATCCAAAAATTGAGTTTATGCTACTTGTGCGACTCTATGAAAACTTTTTAGTGTTGTTGTTTAGTACTAAATTTTATACATGTACATTTTCATGTTATATTTCTGGTAATGAAAAAATTATCTAGACGCTCCACCCTAGCATAAAATCCTGGATTCGCCACAGTTGCACAGGCTTGCTTATAATTTGCCAGGACCGCAAGGTTGTCCTTACATCGGCCAGTTTGTTTAGAACTGGTGATGCTGATGGCAAAATTGATCCAACCTTGCGGATAGAGGTGTTTCTTTCGCGAGAACAATGTGTTGGTGGGCGATTGGACATGTTCCACCAAGATTACAACATTGCCATTGTCAGTCTAATGGATTACCTTACTGCTGCTTCTGCACATGATATTTTCATAGCGACAAAGACATCTAAATCTGAGGCAGTGGTAGCTATTGGGCGTCCAACCAAAGATCATGAGGGGTTATTGATGGCCTCAATGGGTATCCTGCAGTGTAGACGGAAAAAAGACAAAGGTTCCCAATTCGATTGCAAAGTCCTCAAGATTTCCACTTGTAAAATCACAAAGGCATGTTTTGTTGGCATGAACTTTTATGATCAAAGTGGACCAACTCCATATCTTCCAAAGAGCAATATTCTAATTTTTTTAAAGAGAGGGTTTAAACTTCTGTCTAGAAGAGCATTGGCACGTCCCATTATCCTGGACTTGGACAAAGAAGGTAATTCTTCAAAGAGAAGTCGGTAGCCTGTGCCCAAACCATATTGGTATCTTTCTGGTAATTCTGATCCTCTTGGTCGGGTTGTTGGAAAAGTTCCCATGTAGACATCAAGATGCTGATGGAGTGGACCATATAATATCGTCTATTTTGTCCCTTGCAACCAGCATTCAATTAATTTAAGAAGCATGTCCAATTTCTTCACGGTGTTATCGCAAATATTTATTTGTGGTATTTTCTATGCTTGGTCGAAAAGTTCCCATGTAGATGTTAAGGTGTTGATGGAGTGCACCATATAATATCTATTTTGTCCCTTGCAACCAGCATTCAATTAATTTAAGAAGTCTGTCCAATTTCTCCACGCGGTGGCAACACGGAGGGAGTATTATGTATGAGAGGTAGGAATTTGCATTTACGGTAATCATGATGCAAACAACTGTTAAACATTTCCTGCAATCATGTTGTGAGTCTCAGAACCTTCCCACTCCCAAATTTTATAGTCCTTTGCCTCTTAACCCTATTACAATAGGAAAACGCTTGCGTTCGGTCGACCGAACGAAGCGAAAAGATCGGTTGCTCCGTGCTGCCACCGCATGAGACTCGTTCCGTGTAGGCCCAAGCACCACGCGCTCTTCTCTCCCAACCTTATCTTCTCTCCCCATTCATTTTCTCTCCACCCCAAGGTTCTACCTCTTATCCTCCGCATGAGAGCACTACCAGGCCACGCCGGCCATTGCAGGCACCACACCGTGGCCCCACCCACACCCACTCGCCGCTGGCAGGGCGGCCCTGCTCCTCCTCCGGCGAGGCTGTCCCTTCTCCTCCTCCGGCGAGACCTCATATTGAAGCTGCAAGGTGCTCAACGCCTCCATCCTGATGTTGTGAGGTGAGGTGACTCCGGCCGCCGCCATTACTTTCGCCATGGGAGAGTCATGGGATCGATCTGTTGGAGTCCTAGTTTACTATCCCAAACTTTTCTTTGTGGAAATTCTTCTTCTTTTTTGTTGGATTGGTTGCTAAAGTTTTTGGAATGACTTAATGAATCTGCGTTGCAAATACTATTAGCACATGAATTTGGCTAATGTTAGATTAGTTACTTTAGTTTGCTCACATAGTTATTGATTATTGTTGTAAATTACTAAGTGAGTGGTTGTAAATTTTTTTAACATGGGAATTAATTATTGTAACTATAATAGTGATTTGTTGTAAAGATTTTTAACATGGGAATAAATATTGTTTACCATTGTTGTAAAAAAACAAAAAAATGTTTGATTGGTTATTGACTGTTACTGTAAAGATAGCTGTGATTTGCTGCAAACATTTTTAATATGGGAATTAATATTGTTGACTATTGTTATAAAAAACCAAACTTTTTTGTTGGATTTGTTATTAACTATTATTGTAAATATAACAACAATTTGTTGTAAACATTTTCAATAGGAGAATTAATATTGTTGACTATTGTTGTAAAAACCCAACATTTTTGTTGGATATATTATTGACTATTATTGTAAATATAACAATGATTTGTTGTAAAGATATTCTACCACAAATATTTATTGGGAATAGCATTAGTGCTGAAATTGTTGCTTTTGTTAAAATCATTGTGAAGTATTTTGTAAACATCCAAAAAAAAGTTGGATTACTATTGTTGTGAACACCCGATATCATCACATGGTGCATGGTGGGTTCCAGTTAGATGACCAACTATATCGACGCAACCTCCCTAAGCAGGAGCGGGAAAGCGACCCGAGTAGGTGGCAGAGGCGACAACAGAAAGCAACCCACGTGGGTGGACAGCTGGCAGCAAGGCGTACGATCATGATCGTGCGGTACCGAATGCAACCGATTTTTTTTTGCTTTGCATTGGCCGACCGATGGCTAGCACTGTCCATTGCAATATTATATTCTAGTTTCATTTTTGATTGGTCGGGCTGAACATTGATTCTAGCACTAATTCCATGCTCCGTGATGGATGTGTCCTCATTGTTGCTGATTACAATGATTATATCAGGGAAACATATTCTAGGATTCCAAGATGTACAAGACCAAAATCAAAATAACCATAGCCGGACTATACATCTGATCCGGTAACCTAAAGCTAAGGTGATACCTTTGTAACTTCTGCATTTGTCCTAGTGCAAACACCAGCCATATCCCAGAAATTAAACACATAAGATGGAACTCCTTTAAGGACCGGAATCCTTGGATGCCAATGACTACCCTTCCATTTTGGCGCATTCCCCGTAAGGCCTAGCCAGAGATAGACCTTATTGGATATTTCTTTCAGTATGTCGATGTCGGCCGTACTTGAGATGTCTAGTTCTAGGTGTGGGAGAGTGCTAATGTGCTGATCCATTTTGGCACCCTCGAAACAGGCTTCCAAATGACAAACTTTCGGAGATATTGAAGTGAGGCACACAAAACCATTAAGAATCTAGAATGAAACTTTCTAGGAATTTCTGATAACTTTGTTATAGGAATTACATTAGATAAGTTAGTTATCTCAACTAAGCAGTTGCCTCTGGAAGTACTCGTATAGAAAACACAATCATATGTCCATTATCTCTAAATGCTATAAGTTTCCAGTTTGTTTAGGAATGTCACTTATACACTTAGAACTGAGCACAACATACCTAAGCTGAAGCATAGTTTTTGGCAGTTCACAATACTAGGTACTTGCTTAGTAAACACAAAGATACTGACTGAACTAACACAAAATTGTTTTGTTATGGTTTTTAGCAATGCATCTTCTGAGTTATTGCACTGCATGGATAATAATCGAATCCTTTTTGGCAAAGAGGTAGGCTTTTGTCCATCTGTTATGGTAACAAAATTATCTTTGATTGACATTGATATTAGAATATTGAGCACCATGTCATGGACTTGACATATTGTGCACTGCCATCATACACAATGTTCACAGGTAAGACCATACTTCTATTAATAAGATCATTAAATAACTCTGAGCTACTTGGTCCAATCTTTTATGGGTCACGCTGAGCGTCCCCCGGGGGATTAGATTTCTAATCCCCCGGGTGGACAGCCGTTGGATTAGCTTGATTGGACCGTCCAGATTATGACACATGTCACAGTATACCTCAGTCCCACTTTTGCTACCATAATGTACCAAAGTAGCAAAAAACGGTTCGTTTGTAGCAAAATCAACACAATTGAAGCAAAACACGGTTCACCCAAAATACACACAGATCTCGTCGGAGACTCGCCGGAGACCTCACCGGAGACCTCGCCGCAGATGATGTAGCAAAAATGGTGTACTATTGTAGCAAAAAAAATCTGGTATTGTAGCAACACCGACATCATCGGAGAGCTCGCAAAAAAAAACTCGCCGAAGATGTCACCCGGGAACTCGCCGGAGGCGTCGCCGGAAACCTCACCGGAGACATGGTAGCAAAAATAATATGCTAAAGTAGCAAAAAAACACAAAAAAAGTAGCAGTTTTTTTTGATATTATAGCAAAACCGATCTCGTCGAAGACTGCCGGAGACCTCGCCGGAGGACTCGTAGCACAGCCGCCGTGCCATGGTAGCAGAGCAGGCCGCCGCATGGAGCACCACCGCCATGCCATGGTAGCAGAGCAGGCCGCCGCATGGAGCACCACCGCCATGCCATGGAAAACTTGAAGAAGTCTGCCGACGGCGGCGTGCTGGAGCGACGGCCGGAGAAGCTCGAGCCCATGGGGGCGGTGGGGGTAACAGAAAGGTGTGCCGGTGGAGATAGGCCACGTGAGGGGAGGAGAGTGGCGGTGAGGGCTGGCTCCTAGGCGGCGGCGGTGGCGGAGCACGAGCAGGCGACGGGAGAGAAAATGATGCGCGCAGTCAAGCACGGGAGAACGAGGCAGAGGAGTTGGTGGCGTGAGGTGGAAGACGATCGCATCTGGGCTGGGCACACGAAGGAAGAGATAAGGCTTGAAGGAGATAACGACATTTGCACGTGGGTGGGCCCAACATCGTTACACGTTCTGCGTACAGCGAGCGTCAACCGACCCGGACGATGAGAAGCACGATCCCCCGGGGGAAGCGCAGTGTTTGGGATCTTTTATCGATCCCTCTCTTCATCAATAAATCCTTCAGATATCATTTCCTTGTTAAAATATTGGTCCTTATCTTATAATCCTCTAGATATATTCTTAAGTATAACAAACAAGTCTTCAAATGATGACGTAGATCATAGTAGCTGAGAAATAAAATCTTTCTCATTCCTTGTAAAGTATTACTATTGTCAAGTGCTGAACCGATTGAGTTTAGCACCAACTCCCACTCATACTTTTTGTTTGATTTGGTAGCCAACAAACCAGCAATATATATGAAGTATGGCCAATGGAAAACCACCACATTTTCTTAAAATTTCTGTACAGACTTCTTCCACATGTGTGGGATGACTGTGCTCTCTCAGCTTGCCCACGAGTCTAGCGATGAGAAAATTTTATATCGCAGTTGTGGAGAATACTGAAGCTTTGAGCACGAAGTGCCTTCCGCTAACTAGGATGCAGCAAAACTGGGACAATAGATGATAAGCTAGTTCATTGTCTTGAATGGTTTTTGTAACATCCCAAAATTTTATAAATTTTGAAATGATAATTTAATAAATTAAGTTGATTGAATTTCTTGACTCGGTTAAAAATTCTCAAGGAAATGGAACTTTTCATAACTTGTTTTAATTTTCTAAAAGTTGATTTAAAAACACTTTATGATTGGATTATGATGAGTATCCAACTTAATTTTATTCTGTTTCTAAACCTTGTGAAGTGTTGTTCAAAATATATAATTTCGGTTTTCTCTTTAAACATAAACTTATTTTAAAATTTTGCTAAATATCGGTAGAAAATAAAATTTTCAGAATTACAATTAAAGATTTTTTCATTTTTTGATATGTTTAGAAACTTATTTTACTCAAAAGACATAAATCCTATTTTGAGTTTTCCTAAATGGCCATATAAGACATTATATGCATAATGACATTCTTATAATTTGGATTTTTATAAAGTCATTTGATACGTTTTGGACTTCAAAATCAAAATTTATGTTTGAAATAAAATCTTAGAAAGGTTTCAGTCTCAAAACATGTTTTGTTTGTTTCTCGCATAAAACCTAAATCGTATTTCTAGTTTTTCCTAAACCTATTAGGGAAATTGCCCAAAAATATATACCTTGTGTTTTTGTTTGGATTAAAACATTGCTCCATAATGTCTAGTTACGGTACTGAAATTTTACAAATCTTCCGTATTTTGTTTTGGTCAAATTAGAGGCCTAAAACTTTTTTCTTTAAGATGAAAGGCCTATTAGTTTTGATAGAAAACAAGACACGAAAAAAACATACCGACCGGCCAGGCTAGCTCAACCAAGAGCCAACCCAGCCAAGCCTACTGGCGATGGGTCTCGCTCCGCTCGTCAGAAGTTAGTCTCCCTTTAGAATAAACTAGGAAAATTGCCCGTGCGTTGCACGGGTGGATTGCATTTTTACGAATGATTAAAATCCGGCTCTCGTTTCCAAATCTTGTTTTGTCTAAAATATTCTGGATAGTTTCACGATACGAATTTCTTATCTAACGAAATACGCCCATGTGTTGCTACTGGTGTAAAATCCTGAAGAATTCACTATTGGAGAGATGATGATGTAGACATCCATCTACATAAGGCATTTTTAAAATATGTATATTTTTATTATAATTATAAAATTAAATCAAGAAAAATACCATCACATGGTTTTAGTTAAAATTAATTCAATTATCTTTGTTTAATTGTACATGCTCACTCCGGTTCATAATAAATGTCATCTCTTAAATTTAAATTTTCTCAAATTTGAAGTAAAGAAATATCGGTTATTATGAATCGGATGGAGTAGGAAATATGCCGGTGTGTTGCTACAGAAAAGAATGCAGACACTCTGCCGTCTCGGGCTGAATGGGTTCGTTTGTCTCTCCTTGATAAACTTGTCATCCTCATAACTAATCCTGTTCTCCTTTTTTTTCGATAAAGGGAATATATTAATATCAAAAAGATACCAATTACACCCAGCCTCTGCAACAACGCACCATTCTAATGGCACTACGGATGCACACAGCCAAAAAAAGGAAAAGAAAACTAAGAAACAAAAGTCCCGCTACAGTATCACGTGCCTAACAACAACAATACATCCACCGCCAAGACAACACCTGAAATACAGACTCTCCAAAAACGACGCCTCCAAGAAGGAAACAGTGCTCTAACACAGTCGTCGCCCGATCAACGATCTTAGGTTTTTCACGAAGATAGTCCCCGCTCTCAAAACAATGCCTCCAACAAGGTCATTGCCGCACAACCAGTTAAGGCCAGACCTTGGGTTTTCACCTTGAAAGGTAGGACTCGAACTTCACGTGTTGTCCCCCACTATCATACCTGTTGTGAAGCCCGGAACACCAAGCAAGTCCCTCAACCGCGGAGACTTGAACCTCCTTAGCTAGTCCTCCTCCGGCCTTCATGAACTTCTCTTCTTCCGACTTTCATCATGGATCCATAGTCACTTGATGTCAACACAGAAAAAGAGCTTCGCGCCGCTCCCTCCAGAACCAATCGATCGGAATAAAAGCATGGGTGCGCACGATCGAATACCGATCCGGCAAACTCCGGGCACAAAGCAACATTGCATTGGCGGAGCCTTGGAACTCAACACTCCGCTAGATCACGAGTCCAGGCCTCCGGTGGGTCTTCCTCTTCACGCAAGAGAGACCCTAGGACCACATCCTTTATTCAGGTCGGACCCCCACGTCGGCGACCATCCCGGGATAGCTCCAACCTTGCGACTCGTCGCCGGTCTCCATCTCGCCGCCGGAACGCGGTGATAGATCGATAGATCCACCACCACCAACCGCAGGCCGTCCCTCTCGGCGAAGAGGGCCACCTCCACCGTCGTACCCAAGGCTGCTGCCCCGGCGACCTCGTGTCGCGGGTGAAGCCCAAGATCGCCTCCACTCAGCGAGAGGCGGGGAATGGCGCGAGGCCATGGGCCACCGCCCGCCACCGCCCTGCCGGAGTGCTGCGAGCCGATGGGAGGAGGGAGCGCGGCGCAGGCCGCCGCCGCCGCCCATCCCAACCGCGCCGGCCGATCCACCCAGAGCCGAGACGGAGGAGCGGCGCGAGGCGCGGCCACCCATCCCATCGCGTCCGCCATGCTCGAGGAGGAAGATCCGGCCGCCGTCCACCATGCGTCGACGAGGAAGGGCCCCCGCCGCCGCCACGCCCCGTGGGTCTTTGCCCCAGAGGCGCTACCGGCGGCGGCGGCGGCGGCGGTTAGGGCTGGGAGGCTGGGCAGTCTTCCGCGTAATCTATTCTCGCGAGGCTAAGTCGCCAGTTACCTAATCCTGTTCTCCTAGATAGTCAAATGTTCAACCATGGCAACAAAACAATAGTTGCGGAAGTTCCACACAATCAGAACGTTTTCTTTGAGAAACTGTTCACCTATTTAGCACATTTCTTTTTAGGAAAAAACATCAAATTGTATTTCCTACAGCTAAATACAAAAACACAATTTGGTACACAAATTTACATATATTATAAGAACAAATATAATTCAGCGTGTACTACCTCCGATTAAAGGAATAAGGCGCCCTCGTTTTACGTGTTTTTCGTTTGACTAAGAATTACTTCAAATATATAAAGATTATTTGTATGAAATTAACATCATTAGAAAGCGTTTTTCAATACGAATCCAACGATACTAATTACATATAATATAACCAAGATTTTGTTGCTTAATTTTTTTGGTCAAACTTCGTCTTGTAATACGCGTGCGGCTTATTCGTTGGGACGGAGGTAGTATTATATAGACAAATATAGACAATCACACATGCGTCCATACTATGCATCTAATAATCAAAAAAAAAGTATGGATCAACTTACAGAAGCACACAGATCATACAGGAAAGAACAACCAGATGTAAAGAAAAAAAAAATAGAGAGCAGGGCAGCTATTGGTAATCTGAAAGCAGTTCAGCGAGCATGTACTGACGGGGCGGTTTGTGGAAGGGAAATGATCTAATTCCCCCGGGGGATCGGGCGTTGCCATCCTCCGGACGCGCTGCCGTCCGATGCGGTCCATCGTACGTATGCTTTTGGCCTGGCCCCACAGCCCACCGCTCCACCCGGGAAATATCTACTCCTACCTTATCCTCTCGCACGGTCCACTCCACCGCTTCACCACACATCGTCCTCCCCTCTCTCTGCTTTTTTTCTCCGGCCATGGTGGGAGATCTCTCTCCACGGGGCACGCGAACCTCGGTCTGAGGCACCGCCGCTTGCCCACGCAACCTCGACGCCTTGCCCCCGTCCAATCCACGCGCCTCCGCCGCCCAAGCGATGCACCGCCGTATCCAGTCCGTCTCCCAATCCCACCGGTTGTGCTCTCTCTCTCTCTCTCTCTGCTACCTCCGGGACGGGAGTGGTGCTTCGAGGAGGCGCCTCTCGTGCTGCGCACCAGCACCCACCGCCGACCCTGCGGAGGTGCTCGCCCAACGGCAGAGGTACTGCTGTGCGAGATGACGACGCTTCTACCGCCGGCAATAGAAGATGCTACCTGGGGCAGATGACGTCGGTGCATCAGGCGGGCGGCGTTGCTGCGAAGGCACAACGGCGTTGCTACCTACAGCGGGTGCCGGTGCTACCTACTTCCGGCGGAGTTGCTGCAAAGCCATGACGGCGGTGCTACTGCCGGTGGGCGGCGTTGCTACCTACGGCGAGCGGCGTTGCTGCAAAGCCATGACGGCGGTGCTACCGCCGGCGAGCGCCGTTGCTACAAAGGCATGCTGGCGGTGCTGCAAAGACATGACGATTGTGCTACCGACGGCGAGCGGAGTTGCAGCAAAGGGGTTCCGGCGGTGCTGCGACTGATGCTCCGATGGTGCTACCGACGGCGAGGCGTTCCAGCGGTGCTGTGTACGGTGGTGCTGCCAGTGATGCTCCGGCGATGCTTTGGGAATAGTGGTGCTCCCGGAAAGAGATTTGCGGGGCAGTTTTTTGGTGATGATTATCGCAGGAGGAAAAAAACGGAGGATGGAGACAAAACGGGTGAAACGCATGTACGGGACACGTGTCACACGCTCGAGTCGGGGGATCGGAAGCCCGGATCCCCCGGGGGACGCTCAGCGCTTTCCTCAACCCGCTCAAAACATATGACGAACTGCTCGTACTATAGTATAACCCAAGTGCTAAAAAGTACTCGGATGCCGGTTGTCTCAATGAGCACTCGCGCTGTGGCCGTTGATCTCGTTGATCAATCTCATCTTACTCACGTCCCGACAAAAACAATACTACCACTGTGCCTGTATGCTCCCTCGCCGCCCCCGTTCACATCCTCTGGCACGACGCCCACCGCCAGCCTGGTTTCCGGCCCACCTCTCGCCATCGGTGCAGTATGCAGCGCGCCGCCGTCCTAGTTCCGGGAACCTCCCGCGCGCCGCCGTCCTAGTTCCGGGAACCTCCCGCACGCCAGCCTGGTCTCCCGCGCGGCGTGCGCCACCAGACCGGATCCCAGCGCCCGCCGCTCCAAGCCCCCATGGCCGCCGGTCCAGGCCTCAGCCCCTCCACCAGGACACCGGTCGGAGCGAGCGATGCGGCCGCGGTATTAGCCGGCCGAAGAAAGCGGGGCCCAGCTGATGGGCGACTGCTGGTGAGGGTGGCAGAGGCAGGCAGAGCTCGGTTGGCTTCTTCGGTTGGAGCCACATAGCATGGAGGGGCGGCTGGTGCGAGCTAGCGTTCGAGCTCATAGCCTGAGGAAGGCGGGAGGCGATCGTGGGGATCGAGCGGAGCTTCAGTTTCTCCTGGCGGCTGTGTGGCGGAGAGAAGAAGAACTTAGAGCATCTCCACTAGTCCCCCCGACGAGGCCCCCGGCGAGCGTTTTTTCCATCCGGACGGCGTAATTCGCCCGTCGCACCCCGGTTCCTCGTTTCGTCGGTTGGGCCTAAATTCATCCGGCGATCCCACGCCATCCCCGGGGCGCTCGGGGACTCGGACGAAAGCAGCGCGCGAAACGGCGAGGAAACTTCCCGCGTGGCCCCAACTTGTCGGCGAGACGACCGTCCTCATCGCATCGTCTTCCGCAAAGCCTCGCCGGTCAGCATTCGCCGGCCGCGCAGCTTCCACGCGATTAATGCCGTCGCATCGTCATTCGCGCACGCATCGTCTTCCACGCGGCATTAATCGCCGGCTCGCCGCGCCCGCCGCGCCTATTTAAGGCCAGTCCGCTCGCCGCGACGCCCTGCTCCACTCTTCCTCCATTTTCCCTCCACTCACCGCCACCAACGAAGATGGCGTTCTCCGACGACGACGGCGCAACCTCCAATGGCTTCCCCGGACGCTCCGTCGGTGGGAGGGGCACCTCCCTCCGCGCGGTACCCTGCCCGCCCGACACGAGGCCTCCCGGCGGCGGGTGGCGACTCGGGTGGCGCGCCATCCCGCCGCCGCCTCGGGCGACGCCCTCGATGCCGCCATCGAGGAGGCGCGGCGATGACGGACGAGGAGCGCGCCGACCGCGCCACCACCCCGAGAACTACATGCGGTGGAACTCATACTTCCTTCGGCGGTGGGAGCGGGAGCTGGCGGCCTACGGCCCACCGCCTCCTCTGCGCAACAACGCCGCGGGACGACGACGGTGGTGGAGCGCGCCGGATAGAACGGCGAACGTCCTCGAGCACATCGAGGGCGGAAACTTCCCGTGCTCACGATGCCCCTGCATCGAGGGCGTCGACGAGCCGCCGCCGGCCGGGCGCATGGCTGCCGGCTCGTCGTCTTCGGATCGGCGCAGGTCATCCTTGGCGCCGGTGAAGAGGAGGAGACGTCGCGCCCCGCCGGTGCGCGTCAAGGAGCCGCGTCTCCGCCGCCGACCGAAGGCGCAGCGGCGGCGCCCTCGTCATCGCGACCAGCCTTCCGCAGGCGGCGGAAGAGGACGAAGAAAGAGGCCGCCGCCGCAAACCAGCTCGCCGAGGGAGGCGAGTGCGCGGAGCACGCCGCGATGGCGGAGGCGATCGCCGGGTCGCTGCGGACATGGAGGAGAAGCGCGCGACGACGCGCCCATGACGGGCCAGCGCGGGAGCGCCGGCGGAGCGCGAGGCTTGGACTGGCCGTCGCGCGGCGCCGCCAGCGCCGCCCGCGCCGCCGCTCCAACCGCCGCCGCCGACGTCGCTCGCTACGGCCGGCCTGCGACACCTCCATCGGCGTCGCCGTCCCATTCGTCGACCTCGAGCGTCGGACGACGAATGGTACAAGCCCCCGCCTCGGTGGGGAGACGCGGCAGGGCAGCGGCGGCCGGCCGCCAGGCGGCGACGGCGGCTCCGGCGACGACGGCGGCGACTACACGGTGTTCTACCGCCATTTGGGCATGTAGAGCGCCGTGTTTTAAAATTAGCATTTGAATTCCCCGAATTCGAAATATAGTCGAATTCGGCCTCTATGTATGAACTCCGCCCGTTATGTAGTAAATATCATTAAATTTAGTCTATATTCACCGTTTTTAGCCGTAGTTTGTCAAGTTTCCGTTTTTAAATTCGCCTCGTCGGCGGGCGGCGGTGGGAAACTGCTACTCCCCACGCCAAATCTTCCTCCAATCTGGACGAAAATTTCACCGGATTTGGGCGTGGGGAGCGCCAACGAGTGGGGATGCTCTTATCTTTTCGTTTTTTTCACTATATTTCTCCAACTTGTAACCAAATTACGCAGAAGTCTATGTATTTTCCTGCTCAGCCTCTGAACTTAGTTTTTTTTTTTTTGAGGGGGAACCACACATTTTATTAGCTTTCAATAATAACCGGTACAACGTGTGGATCACAAGGCTTATCTAGCCAAAGGTAACGACCTGGTTCCAAATTGGAAGAGAATTTGGCCAGGTTATGAGCATCTACATTACAGTCCCTTTTCTCATGTATAAACCATACTACCTCAAAACTTAGCATCATGGCTTGAATCTCCCGGATCACCGAGCTGCAATGACTTCTGGATCCTACCTTGATTGCATTGATCACTCCAGCACAGTCCGAACTAACATGTACTCGTCGGGCACCAATATCTTGAGCAAGGGACAGGGCTTCCCGGCATGCCAACGCTTCAAGTGTTGGAGGATCAGATATGCCGTCCATGACCACCGCACTAGAGCCTTGAAACCGGCCAGCGTCATCTCTGCACACCACTGCCCACGCTCCTCTCTTAGCAACCTTAGCTTGTGCCCCATCAACATTGAATTTCAGACAACCATCCTTAGGCACAGTCCATCGCTGGCTTCGCCTATTCAGTGTTGGGAGCACTTTTTTCTTTTCAGTGACTGGCATAGCAATTTGCAGCTCTTGGAGATAGTTCGTGACAAAACTGAAGATAGATAATGGACTCTGAAAAATCCCTTCATGTATTGCCTTTCTCCTAGCTGTCCAAATCGCCCATAAGACAACCAACACTTTGACAAACTCTTCATGTTTCAGAGTTTCGATCAGATGGAAAATCCACTGCTTAGCATCACCAGTGTTATGAGCTGTTAAGTGTTCAGCAAGCTCCTCGTCAACCAGCGCCCACACACTCCGGGACATCAAACAATCCAGGAGAGAGTGCTTCCATGAGTCCTCCGCACCCTGACAAATTGCACACATGCTAGTATTCTCCATGTTTCTGTGGTGCAAAACATCCCCTGTGGGTATTGACTGTAAAGCTAGCCGCCATGCAAAATGTCTAATTTTTGATGGGACCTTAGTCTTCCACAACTTGGTCCACATCTTGCTATCCCGCTCAGAATTAGAATGGTCGGTCCGGCCATCTAACCAATCTTCCCTTCTCTTCTTGATACTAATCAGCATTCTGTATGCAGAACGAACAGAAAACATACCCTTCGTTTCAAAGTGCCATGCCCAGAAATCTCCCTGGACCCTTGTGCTTATAGGTATTTCTCTGATGACTTCCACATCCATTGGAAGAAAGACGAGGTTCAGTTTTTCCACATTCCATTGGCCTAAAGTGGATTCAATCAGCTCACTCACCTTTTCTGGAGGGTTAACAATTTTTGAAATATATGGGCGCAAGCATACATCCCTCGGCAGCCAATTGTCGTGCCAAATCTCAGTTGTTGTTCCATCTCCGATTCGTCGGATCAACCCTAGCTTCAAAATATCTCTGCCTTCCACTATTGCACGCCAAACTTGTGACGGCGAAGAACCCAGACTTGCATTCAGAAAATCAGTGGAAGGGTAATAGACAGCCTTCAGAATTCGGGCACTGAGAGTGCTCGGATTTTCAAGAATTCTCCATGCTTGTCTCGCCAGAAGTGACAGATTAAAGAGCTCCATATCTCTGAACCCAATACCCCCTAAGTATTTAGGCATTGTCATCCTCTCCCACGACACCCAACACGTCTTCCTCTTTCCCTTCTTACTACCCCACCAAAAACTCCTAATAAGGGAGTTTATTTGATCACGTAAGCCTCTGGGTAACTTAAAACACGACATTGAGTATGTCGGTATAGCTTGAGTCACAGCTTTTATAAGCACTTCTTTCCCTCCTACTGACAGGATTTGCTCGATCCATCCCTGGACACGCTTCCAAACCCTATCCTTCAGATATTTGAACGCTCCATTTTTACAGTTTCCAACATCTGATGGCATCCCCAGATACTTTTCAGATAAAGACTCATTGTGCACATTTAGGACTCCTTTGATTTCATCACGTATCTCATTGGGGCAACCTTTAATAAAATGAACCGAGGACTTATTCAGATTAACCTTTTGCCCAGATGCTTTACTGTACCTCTCCAAAATATCCAAGATCGCATGTGCACCTTCCACGTTCGCTGCAAGAAACATCAGGCTATCGTCCGCAAATAATAGATGGTTCACTGGGGGAGCTAATGGCGCCACTTGGATGCCACGTAAATTTTCTGATATTCCCCTCCTTTTCAACATGCATGATAGTCCTTCTGCTGCAAGCAAAAACAAGTAAGGTGAAATGGGATCTCCTTGCCTCAGACCACGAGAAGGTTTGAACTCCTCCGACCTAGCTCCATTGAAGAGGACAGAGAAAGAAACTGAGGTCACACTTCTCATAACCGACTCAACCCATCTTGGATGAAAACCAATTTTTAACATGATAGCCTCCAAGTATTGCCATTCAACTCTGTCATAGGCCTTCATCATATCCAGCTTCAAAGCACAAAATCTCTTCGTTTTTCCTCTTTTCTTTTTCATGAAGTGTAAGCACTCATATGCTTTTATAATGTTATCAATAATCAACCTTCCCGGCACAAAAGCGGATTGTTCATCAGATATAATGCTTGGTAAGATCAACTTCAGTTTGTTAGCCATGGTCTTGGAAACAATCTTCTGAATCACGTTACAAAGACTTATTGGTCTAAACTGAGTTAGTGAGTCCGGGCTTGGCACTTTCGGAATCATAACAATAAAAGTTTTGTTTACCTCACTCAGAATTTCGCCTCCATTTAGCGCATTCAGAACAGCACTTGTCACTTCAGGCCCACATAAATCCCAGTGACGCTGATAGAAATGAGCTGGAAATCCGTCCGGCCCCGGCGCTTTCGTCGGGTACATCTGAAACAAAGCTATTTTAACTTCCTCCTCTGAATATGGCGCCAACAGAGCCGCGTTCATAGCCGCATCCACTCTCACAGGAACAGAATCCAGTACTGAGTTCATCTTCTCTACACCTTCAGAGGTATATAGTTTCTTGTAGAATTCTGTAGCCATCTTGCTCATTTCAGCTGCAGATTCTGTCAGGGTACCATCCCCCCTAACCAGCTTGCAAATGCGATTTTTTTTCTTTCTACCGCTCGCTCTTTGGTGGAAAAACTTGGTATTGCTATCACCTTCCGACAGCCATTTAATCCTGGCACGTTGCCTCCACATAACCTCCTCACGGTGGTTCAGCTCAACTAGCCTTTCGACCACCTTTATTTCTTCATAATCAGGCCCCATCCGAGCTGGAACATTCCTCAACTCTTCCAGGCGTTTGTTAAGTTGATCAATTTCCTTTCGCACTAGGCCAAAAACAGAAGCGCTCCAACTACCCAAATCTGCCGAGAGGGACGAGAGTTTTGACTGACTTCCTCCCATCGTCGTTTCCTCCGCAGATTTCTTCCACATCTGTTCCAAGAAGGGCAGGAACTGCTCATGGGATTCCCACATAACTTCATATCTGAAGAGACGGTCATTGGCCTGGTCTTCCTGAGGTGCATCGGGTCTCAGTAAAATGGGACAGTGATCCGAACATGCAGCAGTTAAATGATGAAGTGTAGCCAATGGAAATCTGTCCATCCACTCCGCCGATGCTAAAGCACGATCTAGTCTCACTCTAGTATAGCTGCCCCCCACCACCTTTTTCTCGAAAGTCCAGTCGCGTCCCACATAGCCTAAATCCTTCAAGCCACATACATCAACCGCTTCCCTAAAACCAAGCATTTGGGTTTCATTCCTTTCTCCGACTCCCAGATGTTCATGACGGTATAAAACCTCATTGAAGTCACCTATCAATAACCAGGGCAAGTCATTTTCACACCTGATGTATTTCAAAAGATCCCAAGTTTTCTTTCGCTCACTGCACTTGGCTTCCCCATATACACACGTTAGCCTCCATTCATCCTCGCTTGCTTTTTTTACCCTTAGGTCAACATGATACTGAGAGAACCTGATGAGTGAGACCTGATACTCGTCATTCCAAAAAACTCCCAAACCTCCACTCCGACCCTTGCTTTTGACTGCAAAACATCTGTCATAACCCAGTGTAGCTGGTAGAGCCTCAACTCTTTCTTTTGACACCTGTGTTTCCACGATACACAGGAAATCCGGCCGCTCACGCCTCGCCAATTGACGAAGCTCTTTAACTGTCGCGTCGCCGCCAACCCCGCGACAGTTAAAAGCCATGACACTCATTGGGCCTGGCGGTCCTCCTCGGAGGCCGCCTCTGTCGCCACGACAATTGTTCCTTCTACTCCAGTTCTGTCATTCTCGCTTACCTTTTTAGGTCTCTTTTTATCCCTTGGTGCCATATAAGCTGGTGGTGGTGGTGGCACCCCCACGCCCAGCCCACCAACTGAGTTCACTTCCTCTGTATTGATAGTGGCTGAGCCATTGCCAACTATGATGTTGCCAGCATCCTCTCCCCCAAAATCCAGCTGTCTAGCCGCCTGACCCGTTGCAACAGCGTCCTCTCTAGCCTCTTCCTCCATCTCTATAGTAGCCGGATTTTTCAGTGGACTAGACGCTGTATCACTTATATCATCTCCTGAGAATGCTTCATCAGACGTGCGCTTGCGAGGAGCACCAAACTCCCCCCTGCCACCCCTCCCTCGGCCACCAGAACGCCCACTCATCGGAGCTCGGTAAGTAAATTGTCCCACTTGGACCCTCCTCTTCGCTATCATCCATTTGCCATATTGGACTTCTTCAGGTGTGTGAATACCATCACCGCACTCCTCCATATCATGACCCATAACACCACAGACATCACAGAAATACCCGATTTTTTCATACTTGACAAGCAGCATTTTCCTCCCAGCACCATCAACGTTCAGAGGAACAAAACGAATCAGTGGCTTACTCACGTCAATGCTAGCCCTGACTCTAACATAGTCTCCCTCAAACCAACGTTGTGGATTCATCTCAACACTCTTAACCTTCCCAATCCTTCTAGCCAACTGATCAACCACTTCTGGAACACGATAAAGTTCAGGAATAGAGTGGATCTGCGCCCACACAGCAGCATGATCAAGTGTAACCTCTGCCGGTGCTACCAATCCATCATATTCAGAAATCACAACAACCAACTTTCTGAACAGCCAAGGCCCCTGGTTCATCACTTTATTCCAATCCCCCAAGCAGAAAAATTTAAAAGTAAAAAGATTATCATCTACCTCACGTAGTTCTGGATCATTCGCCAAACCCCAGACATGTTTCAACGTTTGAAACAGAGCTTCCGAACTGAAAGGCTTGTTCGTATTTACTCTAGCAACCGCCAACCAACGCGCCTTCTTCTTCATCCCAATGAGATCATCCTTGCCTATGAAAACATCATCAAGCTCCCCCTCCCGCAGCTCCAAGTTCTGCAATGCCCTTGCAAGTGCTTCATCTCCCTCCTCCTTCCTAGAGCCCGATCCCCTTTCAAACCTCGCCATCAGATCAATCAACCAAAACCCGCCTCCAAAACCCTAACCCAAAGCGCAGCGCCAAGACCGGGTAAGCGGACCAGCCGCCCCTTGATCAGTCCGAACGCGCGGGTGGGAAGGGATCCGGATGCAAGGCTCGAAGAAACTCAACACCAAGGTCTCACGCCGGTGAAGATCGCCGGCGGAGCAGAAAACCCTAGTCGCCTAGGGTAGAGACCGAGTTGCTTCAATTCCTGCCTCTGAACTTAGTTGAACGACCATTTTAGGCCCTTCTCATATATGTCCATCTGCAACAATACACTGTTGCAAAATTCCACTTTTGTGGCCCATAATTTATTATTTCACACATTTGCTATGTTGTATTTTTTAAGACAACATATGTTTATCGAGCCGTTATTTTTTATCTCTTTCACCAAACATCATGCGCTCGATGTTGTAGCCCCTCTTTATGTCCCTCAATTGGCTCCTACCGCCGATGTAGGCCAATTTAGATGGTTCACCCGCCATAACTCCTCCATCGTCATAAAATTTTGACCCACCACCGTTTGGCCTAGCTGACATCCCTTTCGATTTGCAGCTCGTGTTGCGCCTCGTGCCATGGGTCCCCCACCGACCACATCTGTGTTGATCGAGGTAAAGTTGTACCTCGCGGTGGTTGCCACGAAAAAAACAAATTGTCTCTTCCCACATGTGCTAAGTTGTACTGTTCTCTCGCACATTTTATAATTCATGTTTGTAGATAATAAATTATTGCTAAGTTGCATATCTATCAAATGCTAAGTTCTATAACCCTAGTTCTAAGTTGCATGCCTCATCTACAAAGTTGCTTATCGTGATATCGCAATCCCTCTTCATCTCGTTCGGTTCGCTTTTTGCCGCCCACATATGCCGAGCTAGACGTCCCGCCCTCCCTCCCAATGGAGCTTCGTCCTATCTCCGTAGATGGTGGGGCACCGCCGATCTCAAAGCGACACCCACTTCGGCTTCTTGCAGGCCATGTATTTGTTTCTCCACACATGTAGTAAGTTGTATTTTTGTTAGTGGTATTATTGGTTGCAGAAATGACCTAAGTTGTATTTTACATTTTTACACACAATAATTTGTTCTCCACACATTTGCTAAGTTGTGTTTGTAGATAGTAAATTATTGCTTCACACATATACTAAGTTGCATACCCATTGTCTCTAAATTGTATATTTCCTTGTGCTAAGTTATATACCCCATCTAGTTCACACGTGTAGTAAGTTGCATACTCATTATTACTAAGTTCATACACCACTAGTGCTAAGTTGCATACTCATCGTTGCTCACTTATATACACCATTGGTGCTAAGTTGTGTACCCCATATGTGAAGTTGTCCACCTCGACACGAGAGTGGCAACAACTTAATACACAAGGAGTGGCCGTACCTATAAGTACATGTATTTCACTCCTAAGTTGTTTACCGCTAGTGCTAAGTTGTATGACTTGCCTATCGTGATGTCACAACATCTCTTCATATCCCTCGATTCGCTCTTGTCACTGACATATGCCGAGCTAGACAGTCCACCCACATCTTGCCCTCTCCATCGCCCTAGAGATCCCACCTAAGCACCATCGGTATCAAAGAGATATCACATTCGGCTTCTTGCAGCTCGCATAGCACCACGTGTATTGGCTCGTGGGATCGTCCAAATCCGTGTTGATTGAGACGAAGTCGTGTACCTCGAGGCGACAACTGCCATGAAGAAACAAAAATTCTTCACACATGTGATAGGTTGTATTTTTGCCGACGGTATTACGGGTTCCACATGAGCTAAGTTGTATTGTGTGCACAATAAATTGTTCATTCACACATTTGCTAATTCGTATTTGTAGACAGTAAATTGTTACTTTAAACATGTACTAAGTTGCATACCCACTATTTATAAGTTGTATACCCATTACTATTAAGTTGCATACACACTCTTGTTAAGTTGGATACCGACTATGATTAAGTTGCGTTCATTGTCCAATATAGTTTCACCATGTCTAAGTTGTCTACCACCGTCACTATGTTGTGTACTATTTGGTTATGAAATTGTATTTTTCGCTGCTAATAAGTTTTCTAGTTACCAACAATACGAGAAACTATGGTGGGCAACTAGTAGTGCAATGTTGCAAGTCTCATTACTATGAAATTATTGGACATTGTTGCTACGTACCTTAGAAAGGCTATCAAATATTAAAAAAAAGATAGTGAAAGCAACTCTTTGTACGAAGTTGCTTTGATATAACACTAGACTTGATTTTCCATACGAAGAGAGTTGCTTTTCAAAAAAAAAAAATTGTCGAAACATATACATATGGGATCTAGTTTCGAAGATCTCATCGCGAGAGGCCCAATGATGAAAACGGATAACAGTTTCGGCATACGGTTTAACATTTATGACTTTTTGAATTTTTTCATGTAAAAGTTAAATATACGTCTGGTGCTTTCAAGTGAGTACGGTCTACCTAGAAATTTCCCTTTCTGAACGTGGGGTAAAGAGCTATTAGAACTTTCCTTTTATGGTGTGAATGCTAAGATATACAAACCAGCATCCGGATGCCCTCTAGCCGTGTCCATAGTATAATACCAATCGAATTTATCCGGGTGGCGGTGGCGCGAGGCGCGCAGGAGCAATCGATCGACTACCCAGTACCCACAGCTAGCTAGCCAGCCGTTTCGTGGGCAGTTTCCCTGGGCAGTTCCCGTCGAGCTCGGGCACGCGCGCGCAGCCCGAAGATACGTGGGTCGCTGCCGCTGCCGCCGCCGCCGAATCTGCGCGCACTGCCATGTGCGCGTCGCGGTCATCATCATCTGCCGTGGCTTCGCCGGCAGGGCATGCGGCCGGGTGCGTGGCTGGCTGGCTATGGCTGCTGCCTCCCAAGTCCCGTGCTCCGTGTCCGGTCAGGGCCGGGTCGAGTCCGGACGACGACGCGACCACGATGGTGGCTTCCCGCCGCCTACTACGGGAAAAACTTTCTTTGCCGTGCAACTGTTTGCACGGCAAAGGGCCTTATATGCACGGCAAAGGCTTTGCCGTGCGTTGGCACGGCGCGCCGATAAAGCAATCGGCGGCAAAGGCTGCTTTGCCGTCGCCTGTTGCGCAAAGGTCTTTGCGTGCGATGCGCAGCAAAGGTTGCTTCTTTGCCGTGTGCTAAATATGATTTATCTAAAAAAGATCCGCCGGTCTGGGATTCGAACCAGGACGTAGAGAAAGCGTGCAACCTTGCCCAGTAAGCGTTCGTTTGTTGATAACATCCACACCTTTTGGAGAAGAAATCAGGTTTTACATCCTGCGTTACACTAGGCAAGGCTTGCTTTGCCGTGTGTTTGTTAAAAACACTAGGCAAAGACTTACTTTGCCGTGCGTTTGTTAAAAACACTAGGCAAAGGCGTGCACGGCGATGCTTTTTGCTTTGCCGTGTGCCGCGTCTTTGCCGTGTAGGCTATCTTTGCCGTGCGCTACGTTGGTCCTTTGCCGTGCAACTTTCTTTGCCGTGCGCTCTCTTCCGTCGTTGCCGTGAATCAAATCTTTGCCGTGTGCTCGTGTATGTGTTTGCCGTGGCCAAAATCTTTGCCGTGCGTTTTTCTACGTGCACACGGCAAAGAAATCTTTGCCGTGCGAAAACACACGGCAAAGATACAATGCACGGCAACTGCAGTTTTTCCCGTAGTGCAGCCGCAGAAGCTCCCGCCGCCGGAGAAACTCGAGATGCAGACGCTACCGACGGCGAACCACGGAGGAGGGCGGCAGTAGAATCGAACCACGGAGGAGGGCGGCAGTAGAATCGCGGAGGAGAGGAGAGTATTCGGAAGGAAACTTTTTGAACTGTTTTTTAAGTGCTAGAGGGGATAATATTTAATTTCGTGGGAGGGTAGATCGGTCCGAAAAAGTATTGGACCAAGGAAACAAACATATGCTTTTGTTCAAAAAAAAAAAACTAACATATGCTCAACTCCGTTGATGGCACCAAGTCCCTAGAGCCTAAACCAGTCACGACGCGGCGAGAAGGCGTACGCGAAATCGCAAATACGCTGCAGCCATGAGAACAACACTCACCTTGGGCGCTTGCTGGCCAGGCATCCTAGGCGGGTCGCGTGTGTCTTTTCTGCTCCGCGTGGTCATCACCGTCCCTGGCAGGACGTGCTCCGGTGACAGCCCGCCTCCCGCTGCTATCGTCATCGTTGGCAGCAGCGCGAGCGCGGAATCTAGGAGACATCTAGCATGGTGGAGACACGGAGCGCCAGGATTTCGGAACCATGGTTGTGGCGGTCGGTAGAGGTAGAATTCCTTGTTCTAACCAAAATTGGATCGGCTCGTCTGGATTTTCTGTCTCAGTTATGTGGACTCATCGGCTCCGATTGGAGGAAAACTCTCGCGACAGCGTCGCCATGCCAAGATTGCGTCGCTCTTTGCCGGAGGACCTCGCCGCGCGTTTCCGGAGGATCTAGCCACGCGATTCCGGTGGTTCCGGCCCTTGCTCGCAAGTCGCAATGTCGACCGGAACGATTTCACGATTGATGGAACCGTAGAAGCTAAACAGGGTGGCTTATATCTACCCAGCTGTATCGATCAGAGTCCGTAAAGGTGTCCTTTCCATGCTTGAGTCGATCGAAATACTTCTTCAGCACGTGGTTCTTCTGTGCACGTATTCGTTTGGACTCTTTTTTTTTTTTGAAAACTCGTTATGGACTCATGGATGAGCATTGCGAGGTCCACTTCCTGTGTTGACAAACCGATTGTGACTGATCCAGCAAGGGCGGCTTGGCCGAAGAAATTCAGGCCCAGGCCCATCAAAGGCGACGGACGATCGACAAGGTCATCGGGAGACGGAAGTCTGAAGCGTTTTCTTTGACTTACCGGTGGCACATGTTGTAATTTCGACGAAAATTAGGGGCAGAAAAAAACGGACCAACAAGAAACCTTATTTTCTTTATTATTAGGTATAGATTTGGATCACAATACAACAGTTTTCAAGCAGTGCAAGGTACTTTATGAGATTATTTACTGTGGTACGCCTGCAAGCTCATGAGCTTTCAGTAAACATGTCGTGCTTAATATATTTTCTCTCTAACATAATGTGGTGACCCTGCATACCACTGCATGTTGTAGTATGCCAGTCGTTGATATAACATTCACGAAGTACCATTTCGCAAATATTACATCCCTCAGAGTAGTACAACAGAACATAGCAGGGTCCATAACTCATTCACATATTATTACAAATAACATACACATGTCGTCTTGGAGCTCCTCTTCGGTCCTAAGAGGAATACTCCTGGGTTCGAGGTGAACCCAACTTAACTTACAATACCAGAGTTTCATTATACTAAATATTTATTTCCTCGAGCAGCTAAATATTAAGAGTTCGGGCTGCTCGGTTACTACTACTTCTCAACAGATCTCTCTAGGCTTGTTCTTCTCCGGAAGCCTCCCCGGATCCGTAGACTATGAGATAGTCTACGCCTTCAACACCTCCTGAGAGGTCGGGTTCTTCATAGCCGATGATCTCGGCGCCTTCATTGTTGTCGTTGTCCTCCTCCGGACGATTCGGACAATCTAAGCATGGGGTTTAAGAGTGGTATGAGTACGAGCGTACTCAACAAGTTCATTATAGATAAGAGGTGTTTAAATGCACTAGCTACGATATTAGACCAGAAAGTCTAATACCAATGCAAGTTTTGATAATCATTTCTTCAAGAGGTTGCTTTTATTTCAAAGAGCTATGTCCGTCAGCCTTCACCGGTTAACTAGAACTTCATGGAGCTCCTTTCGGCCGCGTTCGCAGTTCCATATCCCGGAACAGGGAGTGACAGTCACGATTCTTTACACTCTGCAGAGATGTGTTGCTTTACCCATAAGAGATCTTAACCTTGGTGCCAACCGGGCAGCTTTCCAGTCCACACTTCCTTTGGTGTGAGGCCCGGTATAAGGTCTAGCCAATCATGTTCCTCCGCTGCCTCGCACACCTACCCTTTGTTGCATACCCCGACCCTGGGTCCTCGTCGGTCCTCTTACCAATTAAGGATGGACCCCGACCACGACAACAGTTTGGGACTCGTTAACCAAACTCCTTCGCGGTAGCTGCAACCCATCATAGACCACTTACCGTGGGGAATTAGAATGGGATCCCCACCGCTTGCCCAACCTGGGTCAAGTGTCTACGGTAAGCGCATCCATTGATGTACGAGAGGTGGAAACACTTTTGACTACTCCGTCCCACTCAGGATCTTATGGTTAACACGGGTATTACGGCACAAGAATCAGGCGACATTTGTTGTTTAATCCTAGATGGATATAAACCCTTGCAATGGAACCTCCACCATATCAACACAATCCATGGTTCCATTGCCAACCACATAGTCATATTCATAGTTATGAAAGTAGTGGTTTTGGTTTTTATGCAATAGTGATAATCATAGTATTTTGCAAGTAATTTGATAAAGATACTCGAATGACATGAGCAAGCGATGAACTTGCACAACTGCAAAGTTGCAGTTGGAAGGTATGGACGACCCTTGTCCTCTTGTTGTTGAAAAATAGCATCATTGTCCGATAAGGGCAATGGTTAAAGAAGCAATAATGCATGATTCCAGTTTTAGGGTTTGTTCCCCCCTTCCGATGTCGTTGTTATTTTATGAGAGGTTGAATACTAAGAACATCTTAGAGATACTTGATTTAGGGTAAATATAACCTTGAGATATTGTCAAGGTGTTTTTGATAGTCCATTTGCATTAATGGACTTATTTTCATTATTGAAATTATTATTTAAATCATCAAAATAAGATTTATTTTTAATTGTCTTCAAAAATTAGGTTTGGTATTTTATTTAAATAGAGATTTTTATTGTGATCCCTTTTCATATTTTTAATGTATTTTTAAGAGCTTTTATCAATTTTCTATTGAATTTTCAAGTTTCATGTATTTTGTTGATTTGTGAAAAGACTGAAATACCCTTGGGCCCCACCTGTCAGGTGGCCCAACGGGTTAGGTCGAACCCGAGCCACCCTTTGGGCTCGGTCGGCCCATTCGGCCTCTCCCTCTCCTCGCGCGAAACCCTAACTCCTCTCCTCGCTCTCGCGATGCCGTGGTCGCCGCTGCCTTCGCCGAGATTCCCCGGCCGTCTCCGGCCATCTCCGGCGATGAGATGCGGCGGATCTTGACCGCCTGGTGACGGCGCACCAGATCTACGGCGTCGATCTGGTCTTCGCCGCCTCCGCTACTCGTCCCCATCTGGCCTGCTCGCAAGACCGTGGAGTTCCACGGCAATTCGTCGCCTCCGACGCCCCTGGCGTCGCTGCGCCGCCATGGCCGCCGTGTGTGCGACTACGGTGCCATGGCCGGCTTGGCCTGGCCGCCGTGCTCGGCGCGTGCCGCCGTAGCCGCCATGGCTACACTAACCTGCTCTGCTCCAAGTAAGTGCTCCGCCGCCCTCTTTCTCCTGGGCCTTTCTTCCTCCTCCTCTAGTATCCCTGGCCATGGCTTCCCTCCTTGTGGAGGTGCTGGCCATGCTTAGCTTCTGTGCTGTTGCTTGCTGCTCTTCTACTTTGCTCTATGCGCTCCTGTTGCCTGCTAGATTCCTACTTTGGCATTTCTGTGGTTGTTCATGAACATCCAGTGATGCTCACGATCTGCTGGCTGGCTCCTGTAATCATTATTGCTACTAGGATACCCTGTGTGTGCATATTTATGTCCCTGGCTTGATCATTATGTATGATCCTTGTAGTATCCAAGTGCCAGTGTTTCTGTGTGCTCTTCTGTGTGCTATAATTACAAGATTATGCTCAATTGAGCATTGTTGCTGACTTGGCAACTCCATCCCTTGATGGAATGCTCCAGGATACAATCATAAATTGGTTTATGACTTAGTCTGTGATTCAATGGTTGCTTGGATATATGCTTTGCTTGTGTATTATGATCCAGTGGTTCATCAAGCCTTTGATGTGCTTCTGGATACAATTATAAAATCATTAATTCAGTTATCTGATTATTCAGTTAGGACTTGGTTGGATCTCTTCAGTAGCTGGCTAATTACTGAGAATATGCTTGGCTATGGCTATCTGTAACCAGTGCTAGCAAGCTCAGCTGATCAAATGATCATGAGTTGCTTGTGAGATATGTTGTTTCCTGTCTGTGCCTCACTGTTGCCCTCTGTGTGATGTGTGTTCATCTCACAAGCTTGGCCTGATGTGTGATGGTGCTTGCTCAAGCATCATTTGATGCTTGCAATGATCCATTGGATCATCTGCAAGGCTCTGGTGTTTTGATTACTTGTGTAATTCATTTATCTGTATTAGCTTGCTTTATTAAATGGATAAATGATGTGAACTGCCTTGCAGTGATGATCATATTAATTAAATTAGCTAGGGCTAGTTGGATGACAACCTCTGGTTGGTACCCTAGCCCTCTACTGAACCCTACTGGGTGATGATGTGGTGGCTTAAGATTTTGGTTATGGGTTGAGGTGGCCCTGGCAGCTCTTTGATGTTGTCATGGGTAGCTCCCCCTCACTGTGGCTTGTTGTGACTTGGTGGATACAACTCTGGCAATCCCTGTTGGATTTCCAGTGCTCTTTGATGTTGACAAACTAAAATAGGCACCAGTGCCTATCTGTCTGATGGTTAGCAGACCATGTAGTGCTAGGTAAGTTGGAATGGCTAATTAGGATCAAATCCATGATGGATTTCTCTGGTTGTGTCACTGTGTTGACACCACCAATGTTCCCTGGGTTATTTTCCTTCTAGCCTTTGCTTTATTTTCTGGCACCAAATGGTTTTGCAACCAAGTGATGATACATCCAGGGTTTCCTACCCTTATTTGATTCTGTGATGCATGTGTATGCTTATTGATGAGCAAAGCATGTGTTTGCTCAGGTTCTTTTGTGTATACCTCACTCCAGCTCCTAGAAAATGAGTGTTGGTGTAGAGGATTGCTTCTGTGTTGTTCTTGTGGTTGATTTACTTGCCCTGCTCCTCCTGGTGATCTTGTGAGCTTGATTTAGTGCTGTGGTGAGTTAGCAGATTGAACAGCAGTGGCTGTTCATGTGTTCTTGAGTTCTTGTGTTCTTACCAGTGAAGCCTGTCGATGAATGAGCTAGGGTTTGGCTCAAAAAGGTTATATATGATGCTCCTATGCTCTCCCTGGTCGACAGCTTGGGTCTGCACACTTGGTGACTCACTGATGAAGTGTGTGTGTGTTGTGCCACATGCACACTCAGTGGCTTGGTGTTGAGCATGCACACATGCTGTGTGTGCTGCTTGTGTGTATGTGTGTACCAGGTCCTGTGAACTTGGCTTGGAGAGGATCAGCTCGGCAGCCTGATCATATCCCCTCCATTTGCTTTATTTGTTAACCTGCCAAGTGGCTTTGCCACTTGGCTTAATTCTGTTTTTGGCTTTGATTTGTGCAGGGATCATCAATTGGTCACATTGGACAGGGAATTCATCAAACACAAGATCAAGTGAAGAGGATCTTGTAGAATTTAGACTAGGATCATTAACTTGTAATTTTTCTTTATTTTTCTTTCTTCTATTCTGCCCATTTATGTAATGTGTTGTATTATTCTTTTATTCCACTTATGAATATGGTAATGACATTGTAAATTGTGTAATGATCAATAAAGCTCAAAGTTTTTCTCTAATGAGCTTTACTTTACTTTAATTGCTAATATTGTGCATTACTTATTATTTACTTAATGTATTCTATCATAATTGAATTATTGAGGTTTATTATTTAATGTTTGAATTTTAAATTCAAATTCCACATTGGTTTAGATTCAACCATGTCATTTGTCAAGAATTCAATCATGCAACTCTCCCCTCTCTTCTTAAAAACCCTGAACTATGAAGTGAGATACAAGTTTGTCGCACTCTCGAAACCCTAACCCGTAAGGTGTCGAGAGAGAACTTGTCCCCCTTCGATGCAGTTTTTGTTTAAAAGCGCGAAATTTCCCCAGAATTTACTATGCAATGCACATCCCTTTCTAGATTCTACCCCTCGATAGTCTCTAAACCTGGAACATTACAGCCTTTCCCCCTTAAAGAAAACTTCGTCCCGAAGTTGTGGTTGTAATACCTGAACAGCTCGGGGTATGTTTTCCTCAGGTCTTCCTCTTTTTCCCAGGTGGCTTCCCTCTCGGGATGATGCTTCCATTGTATCTTGCAATACTTGATCGCCTTATTTCTGAGTTGTTTCCAGCTCTCCTCAAGAATCTTGGCTGGCTTCTCGATATATGTTAAGTCTGGTTGTAACTCGAGCTCATCATGTGATATTGGTTCATCTGGGGTCTTCAAACACTTTCTGAGTTGTGACACATGGAATACATTATGAACTTGTGCTAACCTTCCAGGTAGATCTAATTCAAAGGCTAAACCTCGATTCTGACTCAATATCTTGAAAGGTCCAATGTATCTAGGACTGAGTTTTCCTTTTACTCCGAATCTCTGAAGTCCTTTCATCGGGCTCACCTTAAGGTAAACCATGTCCCCAACTTGCGGTTCCCATGTCCTCCTCTTCTGATCGGCATAACTCTTTTGCCGACTTTGGGCTATCTTAAGCCTGTCTCTGATAATGTCAATGATTTGTTGTTTTTCCTTGACATAATCAGGATTGAACTCTTTGCTTGCTCCGGCTTCATACCAACATATCGGTGATCTACACTTCCGTCCGTAGAGAGCTTCAAATGGTGCCATCTTGATGCTTCTTTGATAGCTATTATTGTATGAAAACTCTGCTAGTGGTAAGTGTTCTTCCCACGATCCTCCGAAGTCTAGGGCACAAGCCCTAAGCATATCTTCTAAGATCTGATTGGTTCTCTCGGTTTGTCCACCGGTCTGGGGATGATAAGCGGTACTATAGTCCAACTTGGATCCTAAAGCTTCGTGAAGTTGCTTCCAAAATGCTGATGTAAACACGGATCCTCGATCCGATACGATCTTCTTTGGCACTCCATGCTTACTCACGATCTCTTTGATGTAAAGATCGATAAGTTTCTCTCCTTTATCCTGCTGGTTTACCGCTAAGAAGTGGGCACTTTTCGTCAACCGGTCCACGATTACCCATATCATGTCCTTCTTTTTATTAGTCATGGGTAGTCCGGTGATGAAATCCATTCCTATCTCTTCCCATTTCCATTCTGGAATAGGTAAAGGTTGTAACTTCCCTGCCGGACTTTGGTGTTCCGCCTTCACTCGCTGGCATGTATGGCATTCTGCCACATATTGTGCTATTTCTCTCTTCATGTTCTTCCACCAGAATAACTCTTTTAGATCCATGTACATCTTCGTACTCCCCGGATGAATGGAGTATGGTGTTTGATGGGCTTCCCGGAGTATTACTTCCTTGATTTCAGCAATATCCGGAACACAAATTCTTTTCTGGAACCATAATGATCCAGACTCTCCGCGATGAAATTGATGGTCTTCCTTCATCTATTCTTCTCATCTCCTCAACAATGAATGGATCGTCCATTTGACCCATCATTATCTCATTCTTCAGGTTGACATTCAACTCATCGGCTACTTGCAACGCCGATAATCCTTCATGGGCTTCCTTCTCCCAAAGTTGTATTTGGGCTTGACTTATTTCCTTCCTCAACTCCGGTGATATTTCTTATTCCACTCCTCCGGTGCTTTTCCTACTCAGGGCATCTGCTACAACATTAGCCTTCCCTGGTGTGTAATTGATTGTCGATCATAATCCTTGATCAATTCTAGCCATCTTTTCTGTCTCATGTTGAGTTCCTTCTGAGTGAAGAAATATTTGAGGCTTTTATGATCTGTATAGAGCTCACACTTAGCTCCATAGAGAAAATGTCTCCAAGTTTTGAGTGCAAAAACGACTGCTGCTAATTCCAAGTCATGTGTTGGATAATTCACTTCATGAGGTCTGAGTTGCCTCGATCCATAAGATATCACTTTCCGATCTTGCATGAGTACGCAACCCAATCCATGTTTGGATGCGTCACAGTACACGGTGTAATCCTTGCCAACTTCTGGAACTGCTAACACCGGTGATGTGGTGAGTTTCTCTTTTAGGGTTTGAAAGCTCTTCTCACACTCCTCTGACCACACGAATGGTGTATTCTTCCTTAACAATTTCGTCATTGGTCCTGCTATCTTGGAGAATCCTTCAATGAACCTCCGGTAATATCCTGCCATTCCGAGGAATCCTCGGATTTCCTTGACAGTCTTGGGTGCTTCCCATTCTAGAACTGCTGCTACCTTACTCGGGTTGACAGCGATTCCATCTTTGCTAATGACATGACCAAGAAATTCCACTTGATCTAGCCAAAATTCACACTTACTAAGTTTGGCATAAAGCTGATGTTCCCTTAGTGTTTGCAACACTAACCTCAAATGTTCGGCATGTTCTGCCTTGTTCTTGGAATATATCAGGATATCATCGATAAATACGATGACAAACTTATCTAGATATGGCATAAAGATCTTATTCATGAGATTCATGAATATTGCTGGGGCATTGGTCAATCCAAAAGGTACTACAAGCTATTCATGGTGTCCATATCTTGAGACAAAGGCAGTTTTCGGAACGTCTTCCTTCTTGATCTTTATCTGGTGATAACCGGATCTTAGATCAATCTTGGAAAAGACTCCCGCGCCTCTAACCTGATCAAATAGATCTTGTATTCTTGGAAGTGGATACTTGTTCTTGATTGTGACGTTGTTCAGATTCCTGTAGTCTCCGCACATCCTTCTTCCTCCATCTCTTTTATCTACGAAGATCACAGGTGATCCCCATGGTGAAACACTCTCTTGAATGAATCCCTTTTGTTCCAAGTCATCCAATTGCTCCTTAAGTTCTTTCAATTCCTTGGGCCCCATCTTATATGGTGCTTTTGCAATCGGAGCTGTTCCTGGAATTAGGTCGATAGTGAATTCTATCTCCCTATCTGGTGGCATACCAGGTAATTCCGCAGGAAACACATCCTGGAATTCATTTACTACAGGTATATCTTCTATCTTTACCTCTTTCATGCTGTTCAGCTGTAGCTCAACTTCGATCTGGGTATGTTTGTCTCCTTGGTAGATCATTCTACTTCCATCGGGACTTTTCAAAGACACCGTCTTGTTCACACAGTCGATCAATGCTCCATTAGATTCCAACCAGTTCATACCAAGAATGACATCAATGTCCTTCATCGGTAAAATGAATAGGTCTGCGTCAAACGCACATTTATTGATCATAATGACTTGTTTTTGTTTGGCATGGGTTACTACTATCGTTCCCCCCGCAGAAAGTATGGTTATGGGTGTATCTAACTTAGTGCAACTAATCCCATGTTTGATGATGAATTGTTGAGAAATGAATGATGTAGTTGCACCGGTATCAAAAAGTACTTTGCCGGGATGAGTGAGTATCTGAGCGTACCTATCACCGCTTGGTCGAGTTGACCACCTCCTCCAGACTGGTACAGTTTAGCTTGCCGAAGGGCTTCTTATTCTTCCAGCTCCCTCCGGTGTTTCCTCGATTTCCTCCTCCTCCAGATTGACCTCCTCCAGTGTTTCTCTTGGGGCAGTCCTTCAGTATGTGCCCCTCCTGCGACAACCAAAGCATATAATCTTTGGCTTCTTACAATCTTTCGCGACATGTCCTTTGAATCCACAGAAATGGCATATAGTCTGATTTGCAGACTGATATCCTTGGTTCCTCCTCTGGTTGTTGTTGTTGTTGTTGTTGTTGTTGTTGTTGTTGTACCGTGGCTTGAAACTCAAGCTGGTATTAGGCTTGTTACTAACAAACCTCTTAGGCTCAAACTTGGCCTTTTTCCTCTTCTCTTCTTGCAGTTGTTTGAAATCATCTTCAAGAGTGATGGCTGCATCCACCAACTCTTGAAACTCCGTCGCTCTCATCATACGGAGCTGAACCTTGAACTGGGACTTAACCCCCTCAGAAACCTCGTTTTCTTCTTGTCCTCGGTGTTGACTTCCTCAACAGCGTAGGACAGCTTTGAAAACTCCACGACATAGGTCAGGATTGCCTCGTCCTTACGCGAGACTCTCGAACTCGGCGCTTCAGTTCCACAATACTTTCAGGGACATTGGATTCCCTGAACTTCCTTGCGAATTCCTCCCAGGTGAATACCTTTCCAGCCGGGTAAACGGCTACAATGTTATCCCACCATGATGCGGCGGTTCCATACAACAAGTGTGTAGCATAACAGACCTTCTCCTGGTCATTGCATCCAACAGTGTTGAGCTTTCGCTCAGTGTCCATGAGCCAGTCTTCCGCGTCCATTGGCTCGGGCGCGTATGCAAAAGATATGGTTTTGGAAGTCTGCGAGTGTGACTCCCGGGTTCTCAGGTCTCTCCACCCTGTTTTGTTGCAACAAATCCTGAAAGAATTTGTTCTGCTGCTCCAGTGTTATACGCTGTCGCTCCTCTACCATCTGCATGTACTGGATAAAGTTTTGCTGCGTCATGGGTGGTGGTGGTGGTGGAAACTGATCTCTGGCTGCACCCTCAGCCTCCTCCTTTTGTTTTGCTTCGCGCTCCATGCGCTGTGCTTCAGTCTCATCTCCTAGCGTTCCCGACATAACCCCCTAGTTCTGCAACACAAGATGATACTCATAATTACTCCATGCGCAAGTTTTCTGAGCTCAACATTGTGCACAGAACTAGTCACGCAATGGAAATCAAGAAGCAAATCCAAATCATACAAAACATATACCCTGTATATACATACATAAGTGGTCTTATTACAATACTCAAGTTGATGTGAGTATGCAAACTCACTTATTAAAGTATATGTACAAATTTATACAAATATTACAAACTATAATACACGTGGTACTTGTGTATTATAGCCTCGCCTCCCTTGGTGGACTCTAGTCGATCTTCACTCCCGGTACATTCCAGGCTTCCATCCGGTCGAACGTGTCGTCCTCCTGATAGACCCTGGAACATAAGGTCTCCCTGTTGGCTGATAGTCCGAATCCAATGATGATCCTAAGGAGAAATCAGTGTTCATAAACTGATCGTTGAGTGCATCATAGTCCACCCATCGGGTATATTCTCCTGTAGCCCCACCATAAGGATTACCTAAACCCATACCCGACTCTACCTGTGTCGGATATCCTCCATCCACTCCTTCATTACTAGGATAGCTCTGGTTCTGGGTTGTTGCGTCATCATTCATCTCTCCATCATAATACGCTGTGGTACTATGTGTTCCAGTATCCGATCCCCAACGCCAACCCCTGGAATTCTCGATTGGAGTCTCGGAACGCTGTTTGTTTCCGGATTCCTCTCTTCGTATCCCCCATAGGAACTACCCAGGTAGTTCCCAGGTGTAACAGGGGTGGGTTCACGTGCAAGTGGATCAATACTGATGTAGTCACCAGCTGAATAAACTGGTGTGTGCACCACATTCTCCATAGGTTCTTTGCCCCTACTCTCCTCCTTGGGTTCGGTGAATTCTTCCAGCATCGTATCAATTGCTCCTATCAGATGATGATTCAGCTGAAAGAGTAATGATATGAAGTTACGGCTATTGTCCATATATTTTGCTGCTGCTATAGGTTTGCGTTTAGCATATTTGTAGTGGTTGAGCATGGGATCATTGTCCTCCTCCATATGAGGAATTTGTGTGAATTCGGAACCCATAAGCTCTTTCGTCTTATGCTCCCGAATATCGGATATGGCTCTCATAACAGCTATATGATAAGCTGTGTTGGTTGTCCTCGCTTCTCCAGCTGGCATGACTACGCTCATTCCCAAAGATTCGGGAAGTCGCAATCCTACTCTGCACTTGGCCAATACTGGACCATCATAGAACATGTATTTCTTTACTGGAATCTGGGGATCGCACCCAAATTCTAGTAACATGGCTCGTAGGATATCTGCAAGTCCTCCTTGGTACTCGTTCAGTGTGGAATCCATAACTTTCACGTTTCTCCCTGGTCGTGAACTTGCCATGTTGACTGTAGAATAGAAAGATTATGAGATTAGTAATAATGCATCATAATAGAGATAATAAACAATTATCGCACTAAAAGATATGATTGTTGTATTCTCAATTGAATATACACCATATTTTTAGAGAATTCTTTATTAGTCCTATTTGACTCCTAACGTTTGGTCCCATTTACTAGGTTCCAACCTAAGGTCAAAGCTTTTGCTCTGATACCAACTGTGGTGACCCTGCATACCACTGCATGTTGTAGTATGCCAGTCGTTGATATAACATTCACGAAGTACCATTCCGCAAATATTACATCCCTCAGAGTAGTACAACAGAACATAGCAGGGTCCATAACTCATTCACATATTATTACAAATAACATACACATGTCGTCTTGGAGCTCCTCTTGGGTCCTAAGAGGAATACTCCTGGGTTCGAGGTGAACCCAACTTAACTTACAATACCAGAGTTTCATTATACTAAACATTTATTTCCTCGAGCAGCTAAATATTAAGAGTTCGGGCTGCTCGGTTACTACTACTTCTCAACAGATCTCTCTAGGCTTGTTCTTCTCCGGAAGCCTCCCCGGATCCGTAGACTATGAGATAGTCTACGCCTTCAACACCTCCTGAGAGGTCAGGTTCTTCATAGCCGATGATCTCGGCGCCTTCATTGTTGTCGTTGTCCTCCTCCAGACGATTCAGACAATCTAAGCATGGGGTTTAAGAGTGGTATGAGTACGAGCGTACTCAACAAGTTCATTATAGATAAGAGGTGTTTAAATGCACTAGCTACGATATTAGACCAGAAAGTCTAATACCAATGCAAGTTTTGATAATCATTTCTTCAAGAGGTTGCTTTTATTTCAAAGAGCTATGTCCGTCAGCCTTCACCGGTTAACTAGAACTTCATGGAGCTCCTTTCCGGCCGCGTTCGCAGTTCCATATCCCGGAACAGGGAGTGACAAGTCACGATTCTTTACACTCTGCGAGAGGTGTGTTGCTTTACCCATAAGAGATCTTAACCTTGGTGCCAACCGGGCTTTCCCGTCCACACTTCCTTTGGTGTGAGGCCCGGTATAAGGTCTAGCCAATCATGTTCCTCCGCTGCCTCGCACACCCACCCTTTGTTGCATACCCCGACCCTGGGTCCTCGTCGGTCCTCTTACACCAATTAAGGATGGACCCCGACCACAACAACAGTTTGGGACTCGTTAACCAAACTCCTTCGCCGGTAGCTGCAACCCATCATAGACCACTTACCGTGGGGAATTAGAATGGGATCCCCACCCCACCGCTTGCCCAACCTGGGCCAAGTGTCTACGGCGCATCCGTTGATGTACGAGAGGTGGAAACACTTTTGACTACTCCGTCCCACTCCGGATCTTATGGTTAACACGGGTATTACGGCACAAGAATCAGCGACATTTGTTGTTTAATCCTAGATGGATATAAACCCTTGCAATGGAACCTCCACCATATCAACACAATCCATGGTTCCATTGCCAACCACATAGTCATATTCATAGTTATGAAAGTAGTGGTTTTGGTTTTTATGCAATAGTGATAATCATAGTATTTTGCAAGTAATTTGATAAAGATACTCGAATGACATGAGCAAGCGATGAACTTGCGTGAACACTGCAAAGTTCTGCAGTTGGAAGGTATGGACTGACACTTGTCCTCTTGTTCTGAAAAATAGCATCATTGTCCGATAAGGGCAATGGTTAAAGAAGCAATAATGCATGATTCCAGTTTTAGGGTTTGTTCCCCCCTTCCGATGTCGTTGTTATTTTATGAGAGGTTGAATACTAAGAACATCTTAGAGATACTTGATTTAGGGTAAATATAACCTTGAGATATTGTCAAGGTGTTTTTGATAGTCCATTTGCATTAATGGACTTATTTTCATTATTGAAAATAGTATGTGTGATTTAAATTATTATTTAAATAATCAAAATAAGATTTATTTTTAATTGTCTTCAAAAATTAGGTTTGGTATTTTATTTAAATAGAGATTTTTATTCTGATCCCTTTTCATATTTTTAATGTATTTTTAAGAGCTTTTATCAATTTTCTATTGAATTTTCAAGTTTCATGTATTTTGTTGATTTGTGAAAAGACTGAAATACCCTTGGGCCCCACCTGTCAGGTGGCCCAACGGGTTAGGTCGAACCCGAGCCACCCTTTGGGCTCGGTCGGCCCATTCGGCCTCTCCCCTCTCCTCGCGCAGAAACCCTAACTCCTCTCCTCGCTCTCGCGATGCCGTGGTCGCCGCTGCCTTCGCCGAGATTCCCCGGCCGTCTCCGGCCATCTCCGGCGATGAGATGCGGCGGATCTTGACCGCCTGGTGACGGCGCACCAGATCTACGGCGTCGATCTGGTCTTCGCCGCCTCCGCTACTCGTCCCCATCTGGCCTGCTCGCAAGACCGTGGAGTTCCACGGCGATTCGTCGCCTCCGACGCCCCTGGCGTCGCTGCGCCGCCATGGCTTCGCCTCCGTGTGTGCGACTACCGTGGCACCGCCATGGCCCGGTTTGGCCAGGCGCCACCGTGCTCCGGTGCGTGCCGCCGTAGCCGCCATCGCTACACTAACCTGCTCTGCTCCAAGTAAGTGCTCCGCCGCCCTCTTTCTCCTGGGCCTTTCTTCCTCCTCCTCCAGTATCCCTGGCCATGGCTTCCCTCCTTGTGGAGGTGCTGGCCATGCTTAGCTTCTGTGCTGTTGCTTGCTGCTCTTCTACTTTGCTCTATGCGCTCCTGTTGCCTGCTAGATTCCTACTTTGGCATTTCTGTGGTTGTTCATGAACATCCAGTGATGCTCACGATCTGCTGGCTGGCTCCTGTAATCATTATTGCTACTAGGATACCCTGTGTGTGCATATTTATGTCCCTGGCTTGATCATTATGTATGATCCTTGTAGTATCCAAGTGCCAGTGTTTCTGTGTGCTCTTCTGTGTGCTATAATTACAAGATTATGCTCAATTGAGCATTGTTGCTGACTTGGCAACTCCATCCCTTGATGGAATGCTCCAGGATACAATCATAAATTGGTTTATGACTTAGTCTGTGATTCAATGGTTGCTTGGATATATGCTTTGCTTGTGTATTATGATCCAGTGGTTCATCAAGCCTTTGATGTGCTTCTGGATACAATTATAAAATCATTAATTCAGTTATCTGATTATTCAGTTAGGGCTTGGTTGGATCTCTTCAGTAGCTGGCTAATTACTGAGAATATGCTTGGCTATGGCTATCTGTAACCAGTGCTAGCAAGCTCAGCTGATCAAATGATCATGAGTTGCTTGTGAGATATGTTGTTTCCTGTCTGTGCCTCACTGTTGCCCTGTGTGTGATGTGTGTTCATCTCACAAGCTTGGCCTGATGTGTGATGGTGCTTGCTCAAGTATCATTTGATGCTTGCAATGATCCATTGGATCATCTGCAAGGCTCTGGTGTTTTGATTACTTGTGTAATTCATTTATCTGTATTAGCTTGCTTTATTAAATGGATAAATGATGTGAACTGCCTTGCAGTGATTATCATATTAATTAAATTAGCTAGGGCTAGTTGGATGACAACCTCTGGTTGGTACCCTAGCCCTCTACTGAACCCTACTGGGTGATGATGTGGTGGCTTAAGATTTTGGTTATGGGTTGAGGTGGCCCTGGCAGCTCTTTGATGCTGTCATGGGTAGCTCCCCCTCACTGTGGCTTGTTGTGACTTGGTGGATACAACTCTGGCAATCCCTGTTGGATTTCTAGTGCTCTTTGCTGTTGAAAAACTAAAATAGGCACCAGTGCCTATCTGTCTGATGGTTAGCAGACCATGTAGTGCTAGGTAAGTTGGAATGGCTAATTAGGATCAAATCCATGATGGATTTCTCTGGTTGTGTCACTGTGTTGACACCACCAATGTTCCCTGGGTTATTTTCCTTCTAGCCTTTGCTTTATTTTCTGGCACCAAATGGTTTTGCAACCAAGTGATGATACATCCAGGGTTTCCTACCCTTATTTGATTCTGTGATGCATGTGTATGCTTATTGATGAGCAAAGCATGTGTTTGCTCAGGTTCTTTTGTGTATACCTCACTCCAGCTCCTAGAAAATGAGTGTTGGTGTAGAGGATTGCTTCTGTGTTGTTCTTGTGGTTGATTTACTTGCCCTGCTCCTCCTGGTGATCTTGTGAGCTTGATTCAGTGTTGTGGTGAGTTAGCAGATTGAACAGCAGTGGATGTTCATGTGTTCTTGAGTTCTTGTGTTCTTACCAGTGAAGCCTGTCGATGAATGAGCTAGGGTTTGGCTCAAAAAGGTTATATATGATGCTCCTATGCTCTCCCTGGTCGACAGCTTGGGTCTGCACACTTGGTGACTCACTGATGAAGTGTGTGTGTGTTGTGCCACATGCACACTCAGTGGCTTGGTGTTGAGCATGCACACATGCTGTGTGTGCTGCTTGTGTGTATGTGTGTACCAGGTCCTGTGAACTTGGCTTGGAGAGGATCAGCTCGGCAGCCTGATCATATCCCCTCCATTTGCTTTATTTGTTAACCTGCCAAGTGGCTTTGCCACTTGGCTTAATTCTGTTTTTGGCTTTGATTTGTGCAGGGATCATCAATTGGTCACATTGGACAGGGAATTCATCAAACACAAGATCAAGTGAAGAGGATCTTGTAGAATTTAGACTAGGATCATTAACTTGTAATTTTTCTTTATTTTTCTTTCTTCTATTCTGCCCATTTATGTAATGTGTTGTATTATTCTTTTATTCCACTTATGAATATTGTAATGACATTGCAAATTGTGTAATGATCAATAAAGCTCAAAGTTTTTCTCTAATGAGCTTTACTTTACTTTAATTGCTAATATTGTGCATTACTTATTATTTACTTAATGTATTCTATCATAATTGAATTATTGAGGTTTATTATTTAATGTTTGAATTTTAAATTCAAATTCCACATTGGTTTACATTCAACCATGTCATTTGTCAAGAATTCAATCATGCAACTCTCCCCTCTCTTCTTAAAAACCCTGAACTATGAAGTGAGATACAAGTTTGTCGCACTCTCGAAACCCTAACCCTGTAAGGTGTCGAGAGAGAAACTTGTCCCCCTTCGATGCAGTTTTTGTTTAAAAGCGCGAAATTTCCCCAGAATTTACTATGCAATGCACCCTTTCTAGATTCTACCCCTCGATAGTCTCTAAACCTGGAACATTACACATAAGTCCAGTGTGATTTAAGTTTTCAGGAATGTGCATGATCTTTAAGCAATAATCACTTGAAACTTGCTACATTCTTGAATCTGAGAGTTAATCTGAGCACCGAGATAGAGAGACAAAACCACCAATGAAGCATAGTTACTTTCAGGTAAGTAGACCAGACTTGTTGGAGAGCGACCAGCAGATCAATTTTATTTTAATGAAGGACATGTGCACTCTTTGGCGACTCGAGTTGAGTTGACTGTATGGTTTGCAACTAATTTTATTTGAGACTTGGATTATTAAATATTAATGCATAAACATTGAATATAATTCGGTGTGTGTTCCATTTATCATCTTATGCCTTTTGATAGGAACACTATGTACAAAAGCTAAAATATGCAAAGACCTAGATGCATGGTAGAGACACTACCAACGCTTATTTTGACATCTAGTAATGCATATGTTGCTATATGTTTTTTCCGAAATTTCAATGCATATGTTGCTATATGTGGTTCATGTTCACGTGGATGCACAAGTATGATGAAATTAAGAAATCGTTTCACTCTCTCACACACAAGTGGACAAAGGGAATAACTTTTCTACTTTCATGGATAAATCTCATATGTGCCGACAAGTAATAATAAGATGTACTATTATTTGTGGTATTCAGTCGTTAATTTTTGACTTTTCTTTTTGTTTACATAAATCCTTCAATTCTTGCAAATAACAACGCCCACCAACTATATCAAGACATGTAGTTCGAACCATTCAAAATTTATCATATACTTTGTATTGCTCCATTTTTCTCAGATATTTCTATCATATGGATGGGCGCGGAAGCGCGCCTCAATGGTATAGTTATACATTATATGGTCTCCATGTCAATGTGACATGACGACATTGATCTCGAACTTCTCTCCGACGACCAGGGACAAGCCACTGACGGTGAGCACTCCATTCCTCCGGTACATGATGCCAGCTGCCTTCAGCTGAACGCCGTTTACGTAGACCTTTGGTGTCGCCGGCGACTGGAGCCCCATGAAGACCACCTTACCGATGGCCAGCTTCCGGCTTGGCGCGTACGTGTTGTGCACCACATGCGACCTCATCGTGATGCCGCCCTTGCTCTCTTTATCGCAGCTGAATCTCACAAGGGTCCACTTGCTTCTCGCCCCGCCCATCTCCGGCGACTCGCCGTCGTCCAAGAATAGCTCCCCCTTGGCCGTGCCATTCTCCGCGAGCGCCACGAGGAGGCGGAACTCGGTTTGGCGCGCACGCGACGTGGTCAGCGCCGGCTGCTGCGTCGGCAAGATGCTGCCGCCTGCCACGTGCACGTTCGCCGCGTCCGCTAGCGCCGGGAGCGTCACCCGCTTGCCGGTCCGCGTGGCGACGGCGAGGGAGTAGTCGTAGAGGCTGAACCACCGGCCTGCCGGGAAGTAGGCGTCTACGGTGGTCGCGCCAGGCTCCATCACCGGAGAAACGAGAAGGCCGGGGCCGAACAGAAACTGCCTGTCCACGCCGTACGTATTGGCGTCGTGCGGGTAGGAGAAGAAGAGCGGCCGCACCATGGGCGCCCCCGTGGTGTGCGCCTCGTACATGAGCGTGTAGAAGTAGGGCAGCAGCCGGTACCGCGTCCCGAACGACTTCCTCGCGGACCTCGCCGTCGACTCCCACAGGTAGAACTCCCGCCGGATGGTCTTCTTCTCCGAGTGGCCCCTCATGAACGGGTAGAAGGCGCCGAGCTGGATCCACCGGCTGCACAGCTCCTGGCTCGAGTTGCCGGTGAAGCCGCAGATGTCGGACCCGATCATGGGGATGCCGAAGAGGCCGAAGCTGAGGATGGTGTTGATGGAGTGCCGCATCTCGTCCCACCGCGCGTCGTTGTCGCCCGTCCAGTGCGCGGCGTAGCGGCCGGAGCCGACGAAGGTGGAGCGGCTGAGCACGAAGGGGCGGCGCTTCGTGTCCCTGAGCAGCCCGTCGTGCGTGGCCCGCGCCTCGAGGAAGCCGAAGAGGTTGTGCGCGTCGTACTCGGAGACGCCGTTGTAGTGCGTCGCCGAGACCGGCACCGAATGATTGTTGATGTCGCGGTGCACGCCGGCGTTGTTGATGCGGTAGGGCGGGTCGTCCAGCGCGTTGAGCGTCGGCATGTCCCTGAAGTTGGCCGGCTCGTTCATGTCGCACCAGAGCCCGTCGACGGGGATGGTCCGGCGGAACTCGGAGATCTTCCGCTCCCAGTACTCGGCGCCGCGCGGGCTCATGAAGTCCGGGAAGTAGACCTCGCCTGGCCACACCTCGCCCACCAGGGTGCTGCCGTTCCACTGGAGGAACACGTCCTTCTCGTCGGGCGTCGCGCTCCTTTTGACCTCCGGGTCTAGGATGACCACGTACTTCTGGCCGTTGCTGTGAAGCCGGTCGACGAAGGGGCGGAGCCGCTTGGCCGGGTAGTTCACCGGATCCAGCGTGAAGTCCTGGTAGCCGTCCATGTAGTCGATGTCTGTCCACATGGCCTCCAGCGGGATCTTGGCCTTGGCGTAGCCAGCCACCACGTCCTCCAGGGCTTCCACGTTCTTGTACCCATACCTGCACTGGTGGTACCCTTCAGGAGATGCAGAAAAACAGAGTTAGCAAAGAAGATGACAAGATCCGAGCTATAGGTTGTTCGATCGGATTGTCTGGCCTTACCAAATGACCAGTATGGCATGGGGGCGGGCCGGCCGATAAACTGGGTGTACTGGTCGACCACGGCGAGCGGGGATGGACCGGCGAAGAAGTAGAAGTCGAGCACGCCGCCGATGACCTTGTAGGTGATGGAGGAACCCCCGTAGTGTATGTCCATCCCGTTGCTGTTGAGGAGGAGCACGCCGTGGGCAGCGCCGCCGGGGGAGCGCACGTCCATGTAGAACGGGTGCGAGCCGTAGAGGTTGAGGTCCAGCTGGTCCGACCTCCCCAGGTCCTCGTTCCACAGCGTGAACGAGTCGTTGTGCTGGAGCCGGAACGTCCGCTTCGTGTGCTCGCCCAGCCCGTACAGGGATGACCGGCCCGCCGGCAGAGACGATGTAACCTCCAGGTACCTGCTCCATTCGATTCATGACGATTGATCATTCAGTGAGATTGCAACATATTAGAACGACAGTTTTAGATATTATCAGAGTTACTGACCTGTCCTTGAACACGAGGGTGGCGGATGTGTCGAAGAGGACGTCGCCGGTGGAGCGGCGGGTGACGGTGAACCGGAACGGGGCGGTGTGGATGGTGAAGGTGAGGTCCGAGGACGCGCTGGAGAGGGTGTGGCTGCTCGGCAAGGCGGCATGTTTCGCCGTCGGCTCGACCAAGACGTCCTGCAGTGCCGGCCGCGGGATGACGTCCCGGGGAACCTCCCATCGCGCATGGTCGGCGTCGGTGATGCATACGTGGAGCCTGCTGTCCGTCTCCATTCTGCACCGTCATGAAGAAAAAAAACTACAACTGTGAGCAAGAGCCAACTTAACTGATCCTTGAAAAAAGAGTAGAGAAAATCAAGCTCATGAGTTAGGATGAAGGGGTATATGCACTTGCCTTGCACTTAGGCTGAGCCTCTTCACATCAGGCCCGAATTTCGTCGTCCCGCCTACAAGCTTCAGCCCGGCCGATAGCCGGTTCCCGGACTCGGCCACCGACACGACGTCATAGCCCGAGTGCTGCTTCGCAGAGCCGCAATGAGGGAGGAGGCAGACGAGCAAGGCGAGGAGCGCCACGTGGTTAGCAGAAGACGAGCCCATTGCTCGTCGATCAGAGGACGATGTGCAAGTGCAACACGATGAGGGCAGCACCCACTTGGTGCTCAGCTTTATATAAGCAAAATTTCAAGGCATCGACAAATAAATCTTGTACCCCATAATGGCCGAGATTTACTCTCACTGCCTAAGATTACTCCCGGATACTGGATAGATACCAAGAATACGCCAAAGATAATATTGACTTATCGCTTCACCGAAACGAGGGAGTAAATCGATGCTGAGATATACCACAATGATATACCGGATCCCAAGATATAACGCTAAGGAAGGAAAATAAACATTGCCAATAATAAATGCTAATGGCAGCAAAATAAACATGGCAAATAAACGTAAAGAAACAACGTTCGGAATAACTTTTTTTTTTTTACTTCATTCCAAATTTAAAATCTTAATTATAAGTTTACACAAAAACATACAAGACTATGCAAACCCAAATTACATTGATAAGATCCATCATGAAAAAACTATGTTCAAAAACTATGTTCACATTGTATCTAGACTTGTAGATGGTGATATCATTTTATTTATAAACATGTCAACTCTCACAATTTTGATCCTTAGTTTTGTCCTAAGTTAACATATTAGACCGGAAGAAGTTGGAGAACATCACAAAAAAAAGAGATTCGGCCGTGGCTAAATTCAGGTCCACAATCGCCGTCGGCCGCAAGGGATAAGTGCATCGGCACATATAAGTAGAGCATGATATTAAGGCTGGAAAGTGAGAAATGCAAGAGAGGGAAGAACATGCAGCCACCAGATTACGTTGAGTCAAGGCCGTCGGATCCAGGTGTACCAAAGCAGTGCAAGGTTTAGGCGCGTGAGGGTGGCCGGACCATGTGGTGCTGAAGGAAGGGGTCACCGGATTCCCTGGCTCTGATGTATTGTTGTTATGAGATGAGAATCTAGGTACAAACTCCCGAGGTATAGCTTGGGTTTGACCGTTTGAGTCGAGAAAGTGAGAACGCATGGGCATCTATACCAAAAAACAAATATTTCTTTGTCGAAAGAAAAATGCAAACATTTACAAGGTCTTTCCTTAGAATACAAGAATATTTATTTTGTGAAACTACAAAGAGATAACATGTGATTGCGGGCCCAATTGCCTGGTGGCATCGTAGCCACTTATTATAACCTTGGATTGGGTTGGATCCTAAATCCATGTGCCAATGCTAGTTCCTGGATCTTTAGCTTGGCATAGTCCTTAAAACATTAGCTAGCATATACAATCGATGAAATATCATGTAAAACAAATATCACTATTACATGAGTTGAATAAATTATGAGTTTACTTTATTAAAAATATGCTTAGCTCAAGGCAATCTCAAATAAAACAACGGACACTTAAGTAAATTCAGTTCATCAAGGACGCATGCTTCTTTTGAGTACATCAATGCCACATTCGTTTTGAGTGTAGAGCCGTAATCCTCTGTGTTTCCACTTGTCGTCAGAGTACCCTGCAACATTGTTGCAGCCAGAAATGGTCAATAGTAGATTTAATGTATCGGGAAGTTATAATTAAAAGAAAAAATGGCCTATCTCTACATGCTTCAAGGCTTACAAGAGAAAGCTTGAGGATCATTTGCGTAAAGCTATTTTTTACTAAGTTAAGTGTAAAAGATAACTTATTTATTACTTTAACTTTTTAATAAGGTAACATAGGGTCGAGTGGATCCCAAGGATTTTTTCCAATCATCAACCTAACAATTGGATAAACACACAAATTCCCCAAAAACTCACATATGAACAATATTAAAGACGCCTTAGGCATTTATAGACATTTTCATTAAAAAGAAGAAAACAATCCTTCATAGGCTCCATCCTCCAGATGCTTAAGTTGTCCTTTCCATGTACATGGATTAGATGGCAACCTCAAAGCAATTCTGAAAAATGCAATAAAGTCCTATTATTTGGCCACCGTGACCAAACTGGAGCTCAGCGCATTCAACCGCGAGGTCGTTGAGGACAACACCACTTGGGATGGCGATGCAGGAGCTTTCTGCGTGTAATATCCCAGGATTTGAGACGTTTGCGGGGTAGAATTAGAAAAGGGTTGTGCATTGCATCGCAAAACTAGGGAAAATTTCGCGCTTAATTGCATAAAACCTAAGAGGGAACAAGTTTCTCTCTCGACACCAGCAAGAGTTAGGGTTTCGAGAGTGCGACAAACTTGGACATGATCTCTTTTGAATTAGGGTTTTGAGAAGAGGGGAAACATTTGCATCCACACTTTAAGTTGTGTGGTTGAATTTGAGATGAGTTTGAAATGAATCTCAAACTCAAACAACACATAAATATAAGAAGACAATTAATAATTCAATTAATAATACTATATGGGTTAATATAAATAAGAAAAGAATATAAACATATCACAAAAATCTCATTAGAGAAAACTTGAGCTTTATTGATCATCACACAATAGATACATTGTGTTTACAATATTCAAATGGGATAATTATTACATAACTCATTTCATAAATGATAAATGTAAAAGAAAAGGAAAATTACAATATATAAAAGAACTAGCTAAACTAAGTATCTTCATCTTCTTGATCTTCTTGATCAACAACTTGATGGAGAAGTGCTTGATCACCCTATTTTGATCCCTGCATAGATAAAAAGAAGAACAGAAATGCACATTGTGCCAAATGGCAATGCCACTTGGCAAATAAGAAAGAAAGGTAAATATGCACGATAATATCAACCAGTCGAGCTGATCCACAGCTCCACAAGTCCCAACAGTGAGCAGTACAAGCAGCTCACAAGGATGAGGGCATGCTCACCAACACACACACACACACACAGGAGGAGTCACCAAACTAGCACAACACTTGTTGTCGACCAAGGAAGCCACCACTGGCTGATATAAAAACTTTTCAGCCACCAAACCCTAGTGTTCATCGACACAAGCTCCAGCAGGGTAAGAACAACAAGAACAGAAAGAACACCACTATACCAAACCATCCAGTATCTATTCCACCAAGAACAGATAGCTGTTGAGCAAGAAATGGAGTAGAACCAGCACATGCAGCTAGGAGGAGTAGGACAAGCACCAACCCAACAGCCAGAAGCAAAACCTCTACACCAACACCATCTAGGAGCTGGTGTGAGGTATACATCAAATCATGGACAACCCAGATGGTTTTGTCCATAATATTGCACAAGCATGGTACACACAAACACACAGGGGTGGAAAACTCTGTTTGATCATCATTTGGTCATAGACCAAGCGACTCTGGTGAAAATGGCAAAGCATCCAGAGATGAATCAAATTATTGTCCATGGTTATGCCAACCAATTAAGTGATAGCATCTTCCAAATGGAAATAGGAAGGAAACCATCCCAGATAACTAACCATAACTACCAGACTACACTAGCCCTTTTAAACCATCAGAAAAAGGCAGTAAAAATATTTCTGCCAATATTTTTCAACATCAAAAGCTGCTGGCAATCCAAATGGACCATCCAGCAAGCACTTATCCCATCACAGCAAACCAACAAGGTGGGAGATACCAAAATAGCAGCCAAATGCTGCTAAGGTCAACTCAACCACACCAAAAGCATCCAAGCAGCTAGCCAAACATATATATCATCACCCAGAAGGGTTCAAGATAGAGCTAGGGTACCCAACAACAGTTGGCATCCCTCTAGCTCAAACATATACATCATAAGATTCATCACTGCAAGCAGTTCATCTCATTTATCTAGTAATTCATGATAAACTATTCAGATAAATGAAGTAAGCAAATAACCAGCAACAGAAACACTTGCTAATGATCCAGTAGATCACTGCAAGCATAAGCACATGCTTTATAAAGCATTAGCAAACACCAGTACATGGTGAGGTGCTACACCAGCACAGGAAGCACCACTAGCAAAGCACATATAGGAGTATAGTAAGCAATCATCAAGCAATTGACGATCATATGATCATCAGAGCTTGCTAGAGCTTGCTAAAACCAATAGTAGAATCTATAACTCATACTAGTTACTGAATCAACACGGCCAAGATATAACTGAATACACAGTAACTTAATATACAACTTTATAATTGTATCCAGAAGCACATCATCCAAAATGGATGAATTTGTGCCACTGAACAAATCAAACAAGCTATAGAAATAGATAGAGCCTCACAGTAATGCACACATGCACAACAGGCACTTACAATTGCAGGTACTGCAAGCTGCAGTAAGTCTGAAATGCATATAAGGATGGCACACACATGCATTTGAGCCACAGTAACAATTATAGCCAATCAAGCAAGTAATTGAGCAGACAATAGCATGACCAGAGGCACAGCAGAAGCAGCAAAGCAGTAAGAGCATGGCATGAACAACATATCAGCAGCCAGTAGTGCAGCAGTAGGCCAAGCACTAGAGCAAGCATAGCAGCAACACAAGCATGGCCTAGGTGGCCAGGAGCACAAGCACAGACACAGAAGCACAAGAATAGAAGGAGAAGCACCACTGCGGGTGTACTGGTAAGACCAGTGCACCAGAGCAATGGATGCCAAGGCATCTAGAGGTGGAAGACGAAGTAGAACAGGTGAGAGAGAGGAGAAGGAGTACACACCTGGGTGAGAAGACAACAGACACGGCCATGGCGGCACGCGCCAGACCACGGCGGTGCCAAGACAGGCTAGGCCATACCACGGTGAGCGTCGCAGCGCCCAACACGGCACGGCATTCCCCTGGATAGCGCCAGGGCAAGCCTAGAGCACCGCCGGCGTGCAGCAACGGCGGCAGCCGTAATCCTAGGCGCCACGGGAGGGTCGAGGAAGAGAAGACGAAGGCGAGCCCGTCAAATCGACGCGGATGATTTGACGCGCCGTCGTAAGTTGCATCGAACGCACCCCATGGCGATGGCGAAGACGGCCGGAGCTGGCCGGAATCAGCCGGCGACGGCGGAGGCGATTCGAAGTCGCAGGAGCGGCTAGGGTTAGGGTTAGGCGTGCGAGAGGGAGAGAGGGGCGAATGAGGCCGAATGGGCCGGACCAGGCCGAGCTAGTCTAGTCTAACCACTCGGTTCGCCTGACATGTGGGCCTAGAGGCAAAATGGTCATTTCACCTTTCAATTTAAATAGGAAATTTGACATAAATCCATAAATGATAAATAACTCTAAAAATAGAGGAAAATCATGAAAACCACTTAAAATTTTACTCTCTATTAGAAAAAAATATTAGATGGAATATATGAACCAAGTGAATATTAATCATTATTTATTCCAAGAATAATGCATTAATAAAAGCAATTAAAATAAACCTCATATTTTTAACAATTAAATAAGTCCATAAATTACTTTGGACTTAACTAATTCTTGGAAATACTCCAAGACAAAATTTTCACTCTTAAGGAGTATCATCAATTGTGCTTATTCGCCACCTCCGACATTTAATAACTAAACATCGGGAAGTGAGAAACAACCCTAAAAACAAAAGCATGCATATTTGAATCTTTAAACATTGCCCTTATCGGACAATTATGCTATCTTTCAAAAACAGAGGACCAGGGTCAGTCCAAACAATCCAACTGCACTACCTTGCAGTCACCAGGAAAGTTCATTGCTTGCTCATGTCAATTTGAGTATTTTTATCAAATTACTTGCAAAATACTATACTTATCACTCTTGCATGAAAAGAAAAATGCTACTTTCATAACTATGAACATGACTATGTGGTGGGCGATGGAACCATGGTATGAGTATGCTGGAGGTTCCATTGCAAAGGATTTGTATCCATCTAGGATTAACAACAAATGTCGTCCAGTGATTCTTATGCCGTAAGACCCGTGTTAAGCATAAGATCTGGAGTGGGATGGAATAGTCAGTTGTGTTTCTTCCTCTCGTACATCAACGGATGCGCTTACCATAGCAGTTGTGTCTTTCGAGAGCAACTTGAGGGTGGGGATCCCATTCTAATTCCCCACGGTAATGTGGTCTATGATGGGTTGCAGAAGACAGGCAAAGGTATCGAGGTCGGATGGTACCAAGAATAGGGTACGTTGACCGGCGGGCATATTAGTCGAGGGCGGATGATATCCAATGGATATGCTGACCGGCGAGGACCCAAGGTCGGAACAGCAACAAAGGGTGGGTGTGCAGGGTCGCGGAGGAATGCAATGATTGACTAGGACCTTATACCGGGCCTCACACCACAGATGTGTGGATGGAAAAGCTGCCCGGTTGGCACCAAGGTTAAGATCTCTTATGGGTAAAGCAACACACCTCTACAGAGTGTAATGAATTGTGACTGATACGTCCCAAACGTATCTATAATTTCTTATGTTCCATGCTACTTTTATGATGATACTCACATGTTTTATACACATTATATGTCATATTTATGCATTTTCCGGCACTAACCTATTGACGAGATGCCGAAGAGCCGATTGCTGTTTCTGCTGTTTTTGGTTCCGAAATCCTAGTAAGGAAATATTCTCGGAATCGGACGAAATCAACGCCCATGGGCCTATTTTTACACGAAGCTTCGAGAAGACCGGAGGGGAGACGAAGTGGGGCCACGGGCGCCGCCACACTAGGGCGGCGCGGCCTAGAGGGGCCGCGCGGCCCTAGCGTGTGGGGCCCCGTGACTCTCCCGACTCCGCCCTTCCGCCTACTTAAAGCCTTCGTCGCGAAACCCCCGATGCGAGAGCCACGATACGGAAAACCTTCCGAGACGCCGCCGCCGCCAATCCCATCTCGGGGGATTCCGGAGATCGCCTCCGGCACCCTGCCGGAGAGGGGAATCATCTCCCGGAGGTCTCTTCATCGCCATGATCGCCTCCGGATCGATGTGTGACTAGTCCACCCCTGGACTATGGGTCCATAGCAGTAGCTAGATGGTTGTCTTCTCCTCATTGTGCTATCATGTTAGATCTTGTGAGCTGCCTATCATGATCAAGATCATCTATTTGTAATCCTACATGTTGTGTTTGTTGGGATCCGATGAATATTGAATACTATGTCAAGTTGATTATCAATCTATCATATATGTTATTTATGTTCTTGCATGCTCTCCGTTGCTAGTAGAGGCTCTGGCCAAGTTGATACTTGTGACTCCAAGAGGGAGTATTTATGCTCGATAGTGGGTTCATGCCTCCATTAAATCTGGGACAGTGACAGAAAGTTCTAAGGTTGTGGATGTCTTGTTGCCACTAGGGATAAAACATCGATGCTTTGTCTAAGGATATTTGTGTTGATTACATTACGCACCATACTTAATGCAATTGTCTGTTGTTTACAACTTAATACTGGAGGGGTTGGATGATAACCTGAAGGTGGACTTTTTAGGCATAGATGCATTGGATAGCGGTCTATGTACTTTGTCGTAATGCCTGATTAAATCTCATAGTACTCATCATGATATATGTATGTGCATTGTTATGCCTTCTTTATTTGTCAATTGCCCAACTGTAATTTGTTCACCCAACATCTGCTATCTTATGGGAGAGACACCGCTAGTGAGTGTGGACCCGGTCCTATTCTTTACATCGGAATACAATCTATGCAATTGTTCTTTCTGTTTTTCACAAACAATCATCATCATCCACACTATACATCTAATCCTTTGTTTTCAGCAAGCCGGTGAGATTGACAACCTTTGTTACGTTGGGGCAAAGTTATGTGTTGTGCGGGTTCACGTTGGCGCCGGAATCCTTGGTGTTGCGCCGCACTACAGTCCTCCGCCATCAACCTTCAACGTGCTTCTTGGCTCCTCCTGGTTCGATAAACCTTGGTTTCTTTCTAAGGGAAAACTTGCTACTGTACGCATCACACCTTCCTCTTGGGGTTCCCAACGGACGTGTTGTTTACGCAAAACTATTTTTCGTGTAGGGAGATCAAGACAAGCGCAGGGAGTCTCCACTTCCAATCTCTTTACTTTGTTTTTGTCTTGCTTTACTTTATTTACTACTTTATTTGCTGCATCATATCAAAACACAAAAAATTAGTTGCTAGTTTTACTTTATTTACTGTCTTGTTCTCTATATCAAAACCACACAAAAAATAGTTACTTGCATTTAATTTATTTACTTTGCTTTATTTACTACTGCTAAAATGGGTATTGTTGAGAATACTAAGTTGTGTGACTTCACTAGCACAAATAATAATGATTTCCTATGCACACCTATTGCTCCACTGCTACTACAGAATTCTTTGAAATTCTTGCTTTAAATCTTGTTATGAGAGAGCAATTTTCTGGTGTTAGTTCTGATGATGTTGCTGCCCATCTTAATAATTTTGTTGAACTATGTGAAATGCAAAAGTATAAGGATGTAGATGGTGACATTATAAAATTAAAATTGTTTCCTTTCTCCTTAAGAGGAAGAGCTAAAGATTGGTTGCTATCTCAGCCTAGAAATAGTATTGATTCTTGGACTAAATGTAAGGATGCTTTTATTGGTAGATATTATCCTCCGCTAAAATTATATCTTTGAGAAGTAGCATAATGAATTTCAAGCAATTATATAATGAACATGTTGCTCAAGCATGGGAGAGAATGAAATCTTTGGTAAAGAATTGCCCAACCCATGGACTGACTACTTGGATGATCATCCAAACCTTTTATGCAGGATTGAATTTCTCTTCGCGGAACCTATTGGATTCAGCTGCTGGAGGTACCTTTATGTCCATCACTTTGGGGGAGGCAACAAAGCTTCTTGATGATATGATGACAAATTACTCTGAATGGCACACGGAAAGAGCTCCACAAGGTAAGAAGGTAAATTCTATTGAAGAAACCTCCTCCTTGAGTGATAAGATTGTTGCTATTATGTCTATGCTTGTGAATGGTAGATCTAATGTTGATACTAATAATGTTCCTTTAGCTTCATTGGTTGCCCAAGAAGAACGTGTTGATGTAAACTTCATTAAAAATAATAATTTCAACAACAATGCTTATAGGAATAATTCTGGTAACAACTATAGGCCATATCCTGCTGCTAATGGTAATAGTTATGGTAATTCTTATGAGAATTCTTACAACAATAATAGGAGTGTACCCCCTGGTCTTGAAGCCATGCTTAAAGAATTTATTAGTACAAACTGCTTTTAACAAATCTGTTGAGGAAAAGCTCGATAAAATTGATATTCTCGCTTCTAAGGTTGATAGACTTGCCTCTGATGTTGATCTTTTAAAATTGAAAGCTATGCCTAATAAGGATATTGATAATAAAATTGTTACTACAGCAAATGCCATCCAAGTTAGAATTAATGAGAATATTAGATTGATGGCTGAATTGCATGCTAGGTGGGAAAGAGAAGAAAATGAAAAACTAGCTAAAGAGAATAATGTAGCTAAAGTTTGCACTAGTAATGTTAATGATTCAAATGTTGCTACACCTCCTACTATTAATGGTAAAATAATTGGTGTTGGCAATGTTACTACTCCTAGTGCAAAGCGTGCAAAATTGCCTGAAACTGCTAAAACTGCTAAAATTGATAAAACTGCTGAAATTTTTCAAAATATTGGGGACAATGCTCCCATTGCTGTAGATCATAATGGTTTAGACTTTGATGATTGTCACATCTCTGAAGTTATAAAGTTCTTACAAAAGCTTCCTAAAAGTCCCAATGCTAGTGCTATAAATTTGGCCTTTACAAAACACATTACAAATGCTCTCATAAAAGCTAGAGAAGAGAAACTAAAACTTGAAACTTCTATTCCTAGAAAGTTAGAAGATGGTTGGGAGCCTATCATTAAGATGAGGGTCAATGATTTTGATTGTAATGCTTTATGTGACCTTGGTGCAAGTATTTCTGTTATGCCTAAGAAAATTTATGATATGCTTGACTTGCCACCATTGAAGAATTGTTATTTGGATATTAATCTTGTTGATAATGCTAGAAAGGAACCTTTGGGGAGGATTGATAATGTTCGTATTATGGTTAACAATAACCTTGTCCCGTTGATTTTGTTGTCTTGGATATTGAATGCAATGCATCTTGTCCCATTATATTGGGAAGACCTTTTCTTCGAACTGTTGGTGCCACCATTGATATGAAGGAAGGTAATATTAAATATGAATTTCCTCTCAAGAAAGGTATGGAACACTTCCCTAGAAATAGAATGAAGTTACCTTATGATTATATTATTAGAACAAGTTATGCTGTTGATGCTTCGTCTCTTGATGTTATTTGATACACACTTTCTGCGCCTAGCTAAAAGGCGTTAAAGAAAAAGCGCTTATGGGAGACAACCCATTATTTTACTTCTGCACTTTATTTTATATTTGAGTCTTGGAAGTTGTTTACTACTGTAGCAACCTCTCCTTATCTTTATTTTATTGCATTGTTGTGCCAAGTAAAGTCTTTGATAGTAAAGCCAATACTAGATTTGGATTGCTGCGCAGGAACAGATTTCTTGCTGTCACGAATTTGAGCACTAGTCCCTGTAGAAAAATTAAAAAAATCTGCCAATTTACGTGCGTGATACTCAGATATGTACGCAACTTTCATTCAATTTGGGCATTTTCATCTGAGCAAGTCTGGTGCCACTTTAAAATTCGTCTTTACCAACTGTTCTGTTTTGACAGATTCTGCCTTTTATTTCGCATTGCCTGTTTTGCTATGTTTGATGGATTTCTTTGTTCCATTAACTTTAAGTAGCTTTGTGCAATGTCCAGAAGTGTTAAGAATGATTATTTCACCTCTGAATATATGAATTATGCACTGACCCTCTAATGAGTTTGTTTCTAGTTTGGTGTGGAGGAAGTTTTCAAGGGTCAAGAGAGGAGGATGATACAATATGATCAAGAAGAGTGAAAAGTCGAAGCTTGGGGATGCCCCGTGGTTCATCCCTGCATATTTTAAGAAGACTCAAGCGTCTAAGCTTGGGGATGCCCAAGGCATCCCTTCTTCATCGGCAACTTATCAGGTTCCTCTAGTGAAACTATATTTTTATTCCGTCACATCTTATGTGCTTTACTTGGAGCGTTTGTTTGTTTTTATTTTTGTTTTTGTTTGAATAAATTGGATCCTAGCATTCTTTGTTCGGGAGAGAGACACACTCCACTGTTTCGTATGAACACATATGTTCTTAGCTTCATCTTTAATATTCATTGCGAAAGTTGAACTATTTCATTCATTGTTATATGGTTGGAAACGGAAAATGCCGCATGTGGTAAATGTTTTAATGTCTTGAATAATGTGATACTTGGCAATTGTTATGCTCATATAGATCTTGTTTAAGCTCTTGCATCATGTACCTTGTACTCATTAATAAATAACTACATAGAGCTTGTTAAAATTTGGTCTACATGATTGATCTCTAGAGTCTAGATATTTTCTGGTTGAGGTGTTTGAACAACAAGAAGACAATATAAAGTCTTATAATAGTTACAATATGTTCATATGTGAGCTTTGCTGCACCTTTTATACTTGAGTTTTCTTCAAACAACCTTGCTAGCCTAGCCTTGTATTGAGAGGAATTCTTCTCGTGCATCCAAATCCTTGAGCCAATAACCATGCCATTTGTGTCCACCATACCTACCTACTACATGGTATTTCTCCGCCATTCCAAAGTACATTACTTGAGTGCTACCTTTAAAATTTCCATTCTTTACCTTTGCAATATATAGCTCATGGGACAAATAGCTTAAAAACTATTGTGGTGAAGAATATGTACTTATGTGTCCTATTTCTTAGTAAGTTGCTTGTTGAGCGATAACCATGTTTTCTGGGGACGCCATCAACTCTTTTACCTTTGTTGAATATCATGTGAGTTGCTATGCATGTTCGTCTTGTCTGAAGTAAGGGCGGTTTTCACAATCAAATGGTTTGAGTATGCATACTGTTAGAGAAGAACATTGGGCCGCTAACTAAAGCCATGATTCATGGTGAAAGTTTCAGTGTGGACAGCTAATCCTCAATCTCTTATGGGAATATTAATTGTTGTTAAATGCTTATGCATTAAAGAGGAGTCCATTATCTGTTGTCTATGTTGTCCCGGTATGGATGTCTAAGTTGAGAATAATCAAAAGCGAGAAATCCAATGCGAGCTTTCTCCTTAGACCTTTGTACGGGCGGCATAGAGGTACCCCTTTGTGACACTTGGTTGAAACATATGCTATGCAATGATAATCCGTGTTAACCCAAGCTAATTAGGACAAGGTGCGAGCACTATTAGTATACTATGCATGAGGCTTGCAACTTATAAGATGTCGTATACATAACTCATATGATTTATTACTAGCGTTGACAAAATTGTTTCTTGTTTTCAAAATGAAAAGCTCTAGCACAAATATAGTAATCAATGCTTCCCTCTGCGAATGGCCTATCTTCTACTTTATTGTTGAGTCAGTTTGCCTATTCTTTCTATCCAGAAGCAAACACTTGTATCAACTGTGTGCATTGATTCTTACATGTTTACTTATTGCACTTGTTATATTACTTTATGTTGACAATTATCCATGAGATATACATGTTGAAGTTGAAAGCAACCACTGAAACTTATATCTCCTTTGTGTTGCTTCAATGCTTTTACTTTGAATTTATTACTTTATGAGTAACTCTTATGCAAGTCTTATTGATGCTAGTCTTGAAAGTATTATTCATGAAAAATCTTTGCTATATGATTAATTAGTTTACTCATTATCTTCATCATTGCTTCGAATCGCTGCATTCATCTCATATGCTTTACTATAGTATGATCAAGATTATGATAGCATGTCACTTCAGAAATTATCTTTGTTATCGTTTACCTACTCGAGGGCGAGTAGGACTAAGCAGGGATGCTTGATACGTCCCAAACGTATCTATAATTTCTTATGTTCCATGCTACTTTTATGATGATACTCACATGTTTTATACACATTATATGTCATATTTATGCATTTTCCGGCACTAACCTATTGACGAGATGCCGAAGAGCCAGTTGTTGTTTTCTGCTGTTTTTGGTTCAGAAATCCTAGTAAGGAAATATTCTCGGAATTGGACGAAATCAACGCCCAGGGGCCTATTTTTACACGAAGCAGAAGACCGGAGGGAGACGAAGTGGGGCCACGGGGAGCCGCCACACTAGGGCGGCGCGGCCTAGAGGGGGCCGCGCGGCCCTACCGTGTGGGGCCCCGTGACTCTCCCGACTCCGCCCTTTCGCCTACTTAAAGCTTTCATCGCGAAACCCCCAGTACCGAGAGCCACGATACGGAAAACCTTCCAGAGACGCCGCCGCCGCCAATCCCATCTTGGGGGATTCAGGAGATCGCCTCCGGCACCCTGCCGAGAGGGGAATCATCTCCCGGAGGTCTCTTCATCGCCATGATCGCCTCCGGATCGATGTGTGACTAGTCCACCCCTGGACTATGGGTCCATAGCGTAGCTAGATGGTTGTCTTCTCCTCATTGTGCTATCATGTTAGATCTTGTGAGCTGCCTATCATGATCAAGATCATCTATTTGTAATCCTACATGTTGTGTTTGTTGGGATCGATGAATATTGAATACTATGTCAAGTTGATTATCAATCTATCATATATGTTATTTATGTTCTTGCATGCTCTCCGTTGCTAGTAGAGGCTCTGGCCAAGTTGATACTTGTGACTCAAGAGGGAGTATTTATGCTCGATAGTGGGTTCATGCCTCCATTAAATCTGGGACAGTGAGAAAGTTCTAAGGTTGTGGATGTGTTGTTGCCACTAGGGATAAAACATCGATGCTTTGTCTAAGGATATTTGTGTTGATTACATTACGCACCATACTTAATGCAATTGTCTGTTGTTTACAACTTAATACTGGAAGGGGTTCGGATGATAACCTGAAGGTGGACTTTTTAGGCATAGATGCATGCTGGATAGCGGTCTATGTACTTTGTCGTAATGCCCTGATTAAATCTCATAGTACTCATCATGATATATGTATGTGCATTGTTATGCCTTCTTTATTTGTCAATTGCCCAACTGTAATTTGTTCACCCAACATGCTATCTTATGGGAGAGACACCGCTAGTGAACTGTGGACCCCGATCCTATTCTTTACATCTGAAATACAATCTGCAATTGTTCTTTCTGTTTTCGCAAACAATCATCATCATCCACACTATACATCTAATCCTTTGTTTTCAGCAAGCCGGTGAGATTGACAACCTCGTTACGTTGGGCGAAGTTTGATTGTGTTGTGCGGGTTCCACGTTGGCGCCGGAATCCCTGGTGTTGCGCCGCACTACACTCCTCCGCCATCAACCTTCAACGTGCTTCTTGGCTCCTCCTGGTTCGATAAACCTTGGTTTCTTTCTGAGGGAAAACTTGCTACTGTACGCATCACACCTTCCTCTTGGGGTTCCCAACGGACGTGTTGACTGCACGCATCAACCTGTCACTCCCTGTTTTGAGTTTTGGAACTGCAAACGCGGCCGGAAAGGAACTCCATGAAGTTCTAGACACCTGGTAAAGGCTCACGGACATAGCTCTTCAGAATAAAACCTGCATTGGCATTTGACTTCCTGGTCTAATGTTGTAGCTAGTGAATTAAACACCTCGTTCCTATAATGAACTTGTTGAGTACGCTCGTACTCATACCTCTTATAATCCAGTGTGATGTATATATATGGCTTGTAATCTTAAGTGACTGAAATAAACACCGGCTATGCTTCTGTTGTACTACTCTGAGGAATATAATATTTACGGATTGGTACTTTGCACATGTTATGTCAACGACTAGCATACTACAACATGCAGTGGTATGCAGGGTCACCACACTGCGCTAAAGCCAGAGGGCGTCTGATACGACATGTCAACCTGGAGATTGAAATCCATTTGAAGCTGGCCATAGGAGGTCGTAACAAACACCTGGGAGGGAGAAGTCGCCTTCGACATGTCCCAGTAGAAGTATCGAAGCTCCCTAGCAGCAGATTCAGCCACCCGCAAGCCGAAACTAGGAGTCTCCTATGGTGACCCTGCATACCACTACATGTTGTAGTATGCCAGTCATTGACATAACATGTGCGAAGTACCATTCCGCAAATATTACATCCAGTGATACAACAACACTCACATAATATTACAAGCCATATATGTACATCATACTGGAGCTATGTACATCATACTGGAGCTCCTCCTGGGTCCATAGAGGATAACTCAATGGTTCTAGGTGAACCCTAATAAACTTATAGACTAAGGGTCGTAGCAAGCTAAGTACCATTACTACTCCAGCAGCTAAATACTATAGATTTCGGTGCTGCTCGACTAGTGCTACTGGTGTTGCCTAAGCGGTGTTCTCTTCTAGAACCTCCCCGGTTCCGTAGACGATCAGGTAATCCACTCCCTCTACCCCTCCGGATAGATCTGGTTCTTCATAGCAGATCCCATCTGCTCCTTCAAGTCCGTCATTGGCCTCCTCCAAGTGGTTCAGGTAATCTAAGCAGGGGACTATAAGAGGGATGAGTACGAGCGTACTCAACAAGTTCATTATAGGAAAGAGGTGTTTTATGCACTAACTACAACACTAGACCAGAAATTCATAGGCCAATGCAGCTTTTTGTAAGCATTTCTTCAAAAGGTTGTTTTTATTCTGAAGAGCTATGTCCGTCAGCCTTCACCGGGTGTCTAGAACTTCATGGAGTTCCTTTCTGGCCGCGTTCTCTGTTCCAAAACCCCGAATATGGAGTAACATGTCACGATTCGATACACTCTGTAGATGTGTGTTGCTTTACCCATAAGAGATCTTAACCTTGGTGCCAATCGGGAAGCTTTCCCGTCCGCACTTCGGTGGTGTGAGGCCCGTTATAAGGTCCTAGCCAATCATTGCATTTCTCCGCGACCCCGCACACCCACCCTTTGTTGTAGTTCCGACCTTGGGTCCTCGCCGGTAAGCATATCCCTTGGATATCATCCGACCTCGACTAATATCCTCACCGGTCAGCATACCCCATTGGGTATCATCCGACCTCGATACCTTCGCCGGTCTTTTGCAACCCATCATAGACCACATTACCGTGAGGACTTAAAGGTTCCCCACCCATCCGGTTGTTCCCTCGGGATACAACTGCTACGGTAAGTGCATACATTGATGTGCGAAAGGAAGAAGTACAACTGACTACTCCGTCCCACTCCAGATCTTATGGTTAACACGGGTATTACAGCACAAGAATAACTGGACGACATTTGTTGTGAATCCTAGGTGGATATAAACCCATTGCAATGGAACCTCCACCATACTCATACCATGGTTCCATTGCCCACCACATAGTCATATTCATACTTATGAAAGTAGTATTTTTGCTTTTCATGCAAGAGTGATAAGTATAGTACTTTGCAAGTAATTTGATAAAAAATACTCAAAGTGACATGAGCAAGCGATGAACTTGCCTGCTGACTGCAAGGTAGTGCAATTGGATTGTTTGGACCGACCCTGGTCCTCTGTTTCTGAAAGATAGAATCATTATCTTATAAGGGCAATGGTTAAAGATCCAAATATGCATGCTTTAGACTTTTAGGGGTGTTTCCCCCTCCCCGTTGATATTTATTTAATGGTAGAGTTGGCGAATAAGCATGATTTATAAATACTCCTTAAGAGTTATTAGAATAATCTTTTGTTATTTTTAATAAGGAGTTTATTCAAAGAAAATATTTATTTTCTTTGATTCCAATTTTAGAATAAATTATGGCTTATTATTCTTCTTTTAATTATTTAAAGGCATAGAATTTCTTTATCCAATTTTCTTGGTAATAATTCATCATACTCATTTTTACTCTTTGGTTAATTTATGATGAAAGTATTTGAATATATCACAAAATTTTAAGTGGTCTACATATATTTTTTTTAGAGTTTTTCTAGGGTTTTTGGATTTATTTCCAAATTTGGAATAATTTCCATGGTCAAATGACCATTTTTCCCCTCGGTCCCACTGGTCAGACCGACCAGGTAGTTTGGTTGGACCAGCCCGTTGGGCTCGGCCCAACCTGGTCACTCGCTCGCGTCCACTCCTCCTCGCCCTAACCCTAATCCCTCTGCCTCTCTCGCGACGCTGAGTCGCCAGCGCCATCGCCAGCTTTCCCCGGCTGTCTCTGGCGGTCCCTAGTGGTGTGGTTGGTCGCAATCGCTCCGCCTCTCAACGGCGCACCTTCTGATCCGCGTCGATCTGGAGATGGTGGCCTCCACCGCTCGCCCCCAACCCTACTACACCTAGGGTTTGTGCGGTGTGCATGGTGATTCGCCTCACGCCGGTGTTCCTGTACACCTTGGTGATGCGGTGCGCCTCACCGGTTCTACGCTGGAGCTCTTGTGCCTGGCGGAGCCCTGGATTGGCCGCGGCTTGGCGTTGCCATGGCCAGGCTATGCCGTCGTGCCGCCACGGTTGTGTTCGTGGTGCTTCTGCTCCAGGTACGAGTCTCCTTCACTCCTCTCTCCTCTCCTCTTCTTCTCCAATTCCTATCTACTGGCCAGGCTTCCCCATTTTTGGGTACTCTCCATGCATGTTGTTGTTGTTGTTTTGCTAGTCCTATGGCTGCTGTGCTCACTACTGCCCTAATGGCTGTGCTGTTGCTGCTAACTGATGCTGCTGCTCTACTTGTTATGTTGTTGCTGCTGTTACTTGCTTCCTACTGTGCTACTGGCTATTTTGTTGTTGCTATTAGTTGAGCAAGCTTTGCTTGCTGCTGTTGATCTAGCCTCTCTGTATTATCTCTCTAATGGCCTCATTTGGCCACTACTATTAGCAGTTCTTGCTATTTGCAAGTGCCAATCATGTGTAGGTGTGGTTGCAGTGATGCTCTAGCTATTCCTAGGCTTTCTTGGTTGGCATGTTGCAATGATTCATCTATTCTTGATGATGTGCGTATGGATACAATTATAAAAAAAATTCTATGATCTTTGGTAATGCATTGGTTAGCTTATCTGTAGCAATTCAGTAACCCCAGTGAGTTACTGATGCTCTAGCTTGCTATTGCAAACTCTGGTGATCATGTGATCACCATTTGTTTGATAAATGCTTGCTGAGGTGTCTATATGTGCCTACTGGTTAATAATTGTGTTGTTGTATAGCTTCTCACCATGTACTGGTTGTTGCTTATGGTTGGAAAAGCATGTGTATGCTTGGAGTGCTCCATTTGGTGCTTAGCAAGTGTCACTGTTACTTGTCAGTTAACTAATTCATTTATCTGTGCAGTTTGTCTTATCCAGTCGATAAATGAGATGAACTGCTTGGCAGTGATGATTCTTTTACTTGTATTCTTACAGCTAGATGGATGCCAACTATTATTGGGAACCCTAGCTGCAAATTGAACCCTATTGGGTGATGATATATGTGTAGGCTTGATGGTTTGGAAGGTTTGGGGATTGAGCTAGCCTTTGCAGTGATGAACTGTTGGCTTAGGTGACTCTCTCCCTTGTTGGCTTGTTGGGAAATCTGCTATAGCTTGCTGGGTGATCATATTTGATTGCCAACAACATTTTGTTGTTGAGAAATACTTGCAAATACATATATTTTTGCATATCTGATGGTTTTAAAAGGGCTAGTGTAGTCTAGGTATTTTTGGTAACTATCTGGGATAGTTTTCCTTCCTATTTCCATTTGGAAGATGCTACAGCTTATCTGGTTGGCATAATCATGGTCTTAGCTTTTATTCCTCCCTTGTCTTTCCCATTTCAACCAGGCTTCACTTGGTCTATTGACCAAATGATGATCAAATAGGGTAATTTCACCCTTTGTGTGCTTTGTAGCATGGCTGTGCAAATGGTGAACAAAATCATCTGGTTTGTTCATGTTTAATGGTATACCTCACTCCGGCTCCTAGATTTGTGCTGATGTAGTGGTTAGCTTCCGTGTGGTTTGCTGGTGCTTGCCCTGCTCCTCCTTGCTGGCTTGTGCTGGTGCTACTCCACTATGGCTTGATTCAACAGTGACTTATTCTTGGTGGAGTGAGTACTGGACTAGCTGTTCTTGCTAATCTTGGTGTTCTAGCTGTTCTTGCTGGTTCTGTCGATGGATGGCTAGGGTTTGGCTATTGAAAAAGGTTTTATACCATCTTCTCCTTGCTTCTTTGATCGACAACAGTGTGATGTGAAGTTGCTGACTAGCCTTGAGGCTGGTGTGCTGTTCTACATGCACTTGGCCTTGTAAGCTGCGTGTGTGCTCCATGTTGGAACTTGGGCTGATTGGATCAGCTCGGCTGGGTTGGTCTTATCCTCCCTATGGTATTTCTTTTGACATTCCAAGTGGCATTGCCACTTGGCAAACAATGTGTATTTGTTTTGAATTATGCACTGGTTCAAGAAGATCAAGGTTTACTAGATGATCAAGAAGATCACACTCTACTGGATGATCAAGAAGATCAAGACAGTAGCTAGGTTGTAGTTTAGTTTAGTTTCTTCATTTACTTGTAATTTTTCTTTTTCAATTTCTGAAATGAATATGTAATATTTATATTTGGATATTGTAATTGACAATGTATCTTGTGTGATAATCAATAAAGCTCAAGGTTTCTCTATTGAGCTAATTGTGTCTTATATTTCTTATTTTATTGTTTGAATTATATATACAATACTATTTGTTTTAATTATTCATTGTTTTATATATCAAGTAATGTTTAAGTTTGAAATTCAATTCAAACTTGATTCAAATTCAAACACTCAAGTGTGTGTGTTAATTCAAATAATTATCCCCCTTTTGATACCCTAATTCAAAAGAGATCGTGTCCAAGTTTATCGCACCCTCGAAACCCTAACCCTCCTCTTAGGTTTTTATGCAATTAAGCGCGAAATTTTTCTCAGTTCTCCGATGCAATGCACATTCTTTTTCTAATTCTACCCCGCAAACGTCTGGAATCCTGGGATGTTACATCTCCTTCCTTGACTGCGAACGCTAAAACCACCACGAGCACCAACCTTATTGACGTAGAATCTCGTAATCCACACCCTCCTCCCATCAGAGCTCCGCTTCATGTAGAAGAACCGCGAGGCAGCATCAGATCCCACACCTTCCTACCAGCATAAAGCCAAAAACTAGCATCACACCGAAAAGACGAAAACCTAAACCTATAATGTACATGACTACACCGAGCACCTCTCTTTCCTCTGCTTAGGCCAGCGATGCCATCCGAGGAGATTAGGTATCGGGGCAGAAGCTAGGGCTCTCTCTCGGCTCTCTGGAATGGAGATGGGAAGACAACTGGTTGTGGATGGATCATACGTGCGTAATCTGCTCACGTGTGTTCTAGAGAGAAACCATGAGATAATAGAGATGTATTGTAGAAGAACAGAGGAGCCGGGTGATATGGTTCCAACATTTGCATCGTGACCAAATATTGTGGAATCCTTTTGAGAAGCCACCAACCAAAGCCACGGACGTGATCCTCTGGCACAGGGCTAAGGAAACTAAGATGTGATGTGGTAAAATTTGGGTGCCAACTTAATTCTAAGCTTATTAAATCTACAATTCTGAGATGAATATGAACATGTCATCAATGTCAATCTCATAGATAGAGCGGAATGCTTGATAGGTAACCCAAACCAACAAAAAAATCAATCTCATAGTTTTATACAGGTTATTATTCTATTTATGTACTCCATCCATAATGGATGATCCATTACATATTATTCGTCACTGATCAAGTACACAATTATAATAAATCCGTGACAATTAATATGAAATGGAGGAACTACCTACTTAGCAGGGTTACCACTTGCTTATTATTGACAATCGAAAAAAGAGTCTCCTTAAGTTTGAGCCTTATTCCAAGTCTAACTCCCCGTTATGCATTCTCTTCTTCGGCCGCTCAACATATGATCACTGTACCACATCTTCCATTCGTGGAACAGCATATTCCAGAGAGGCTGCCGATCAGCGGGACATGCATGCTCACAGAATGACCAGATGGTGCTGCCTCTAAGTCACCCCGGCCTTTTGATTGATAGCAACTTCATCGATGATATAACTACGTCTATCAGATGGGCTGTTCCTATCCGGCACCCTTGTCTCAAGTCGCTTGTGTTTTCCCAATACCTCTTAATCCTATCGTGATGGCAGGATGATACAACCATTGTCTCTTGTGGAACGAGTTTTAAATATGGACAACGAAGATGCATGCGATGTGTTTCTGGTTTACTAGGTTGGTCAAGAAATTATATTCAGGTCCTAAGAATAAAACAACAACATGTGAAGCCCTACTTACATCCTCTACTTCAAATGTTGTCTAACATATATAAACAGCAAGACAATACGTATCTGTTGTCCTACTTATTTGGTGCACGACACTTACATCATGCATAGCATGTAAGGCTTAATGATTTGCATATGCTCTTATCTCACATTGCGCAAGGACTGGTTGGTGCTGCTACGTGATTCACGGTTGTCCATGTGGGTTCTGTAAGTGATAATTGGGATGAAGCATCGTACTCCGTAAATCATATTACGTCATCTGGTCTCTCCTTCGTACGAAAATATTTAGTTGTGTTTCTCTAATGGGACTGAATAGGAGAGACGGTAGCTCGGTGTCGCTGTCGTTTGACCTTAATTGCTTCAGAAGTACTCTCCATTCTTCATTAGTGCAATCTGTTCGGGGTATAGACGTGGTGCTGCTTGTAGGCAGTGTAGCTCTACGGCCGGCGGCACAAGCTTCCATAGTCAGCGGCATCGAGTGGCTCTAGCGTGTTGCCGGGAATGATGCGGGGCCCAAGGATCTGTGGTGTCATGACGCATGTAGCAGAGGCCTGCGGCGAGCCGGAGCTGGACTGGCTTGCCTAGGTGGTGGACTGGTTGTTTGGGAGGTGTTGGTGGTTGGCAGAAAACCTCTTCCTAGAGGTTCACCCTTAACATCATCAGGGTCATCTCGTCTGATCTTATATCGCAGTGCAGTGCATACCGAGCATGCTTCCAAATTTTCGTACTCCTCACTGCGGTAGAAGATGTAGTCATTAATGCATGGATGTATCTTCTGCACCTTTAATTCTAGAGTGCAGAGAATTTTTTTTGCTTCGTATGTAAATCTGTTATCCTTTGGAAACATTTTCTTCATTATTTTCACTAATTTCTCACATCTCTTGTCACATAAACCAGTCTCTTTCTTCTATTGCAGAAACTTCAGTGTGGTACCGAGCTTTGTGTTGCCATCTTCAATTTGGGTACAACTTTTTTCTGTGATCCTCTAACATGACCTTTAACTTCCGTGGACTTTCTGCTTCTCTGTGTGCATCAGCGATGGCCCGAAAAATATCATCAGCGGGCTCATCTGATGCCTCTTCATCTTCAGCTTCCCCGTTGCAATATCACCTTATTCAGGGTACATATCATCATCCTCTTCTTCTATATTGTCTTCCATCATAACCCTTCTTTCTTCGTGCTTGGTCCAACAATCATAGATTGGAATGAAACCTTTCCAAAGCAGGTGGGAGTGAAGGAATTTCCTGGAAGCGTAATCCTTTAAGTTCCGACAGTCAACACATGGACAACACATAAAACCATCCGCCCGTTGGTTTTTCTCTGTCGTACGGATAAAAAATTTCAGGTCCGCATTGAACTCGTTATGGCGTCAGTCACCGTACATCCATTACCGCCGATTCATCTGCATCATATAATTAAGTTTATCAAAAACCATTACAGAACATCATGAATAGTAAAATGACCACTATACAAATGAAATGATAAAGTTGCTAACCTCGATCGAGGTGGAAAGAAATAGGAGAAAGCTTAAGTGTGGCTCGGGCACCTAATATCATTTTTGTTTTGTATGAAATCAAGTGGCATCATTCTCTAAGACATTTCATCGAGCACCTCTTGTGCATAGAAAAGAAAAACAAACTAGCACACAACTCTCACACCTTCCACCAAGAAAGATAGAGGAGAGGGTTGGCTGAGCGAGGGGTATTTATAGGCAAAGGGCCGGGGACCTTTTACACATGTCCGTGCCACAAATCGGTGACAAAGGTACCGCACGAACCGGTGCAAATGCCTGCCACGTGGCTGACGTTAACCCTTTAGCACCGGTTCGTGGCACGGACTGGTGCTAAAGGTCCCGCACGAACCGGTGCAAATGTCTGCATGTTACCGTGCGTGGTCCTGGCCGCTCGAACCAGTGCTAATGCACAATTTAGTCTCGGTTCATAGCCGAATCAGTGCTAAAACTCCGGGCAGCTCCAAATATAAGGCCTAGTTTTTACTAGTTGGTGGTGGGGAGGCATTTTCTTGCTGATTGGTGCACAACAACAACAGCCAGCAATGAGCTCCAACAACAACCGGAAGAGTAGCCACACATTAACCTCTACTACTATGTGCTAACCCTGACACCCATTTTCAGCTGCATCCTCCGTTTCACCATACTGGAGCTTTTACATCATCTTGGTACCCGAGTTTTCCACCAAGGGAGAGCCGTCATCCATCGAACATCACCCTCATGTGATGACGCTGACCAGAAGGTCATGCATGCAACAGATTAAAAGGAAGGTGTTGCCTCTAGATCACCCGACAAAGGGATAGATTTAAACTACATGATCTGAACAACAATGGCTATCAGATGGGAAGTTTCTCTCCGGCAGGCCAGGCCTGTTCGAAGCTTCTTGTGCTTTCCCAATGCATCTTAATCCCAGCAGAAGTGATGTGCATTTTCTTACATCGAAAGAACTCGACGAAAATACAACAACATACATGTGGTTCACTTCTAGTTCCTTGGTTGTAAGAAACAATGTTCATTGCTTGCTCGAAATAAAAAGAAACGGTGTGAAGCCCTAACAAATATAAGCACAGTGGTATTCATCGTCGTACTTATATGCTGCCTGGCATTTAGAGCAAGTTGAATAGTATAGTCAACTACTGGCTATAATCCAAGTGATATGTCATCTATAGTCAACCTAGAATCAACATGTATATAAGGAGCTATGAAAATGTACTGATTTATCAATGCATGACCCACCTTTTCCTGTCACAAAGTGCCTAGGAGCACATGCTAGAGCTAGTTCGTGTATGAGAGTCCACTCCTTTCTCTTTAATTACTCCCCTCTCTCCACTAACTAGACAAAAATATACATATTGTAATTGTATTATGTACTCCTGGGTGGATTCATTGCTCAAGGAGCTTGGGCGTGACCCAGCAGCGCACACCCATACTTTGGTGTGATAATCTAGGGGCCACGTACCTCACGGTAAATCCTGTCTTCCATGCTTGTACTAAGCATATTGAGATTGATTTCCACTTGGTACGTGAGCCGGCCTGTTATTGCAGGTGCACTAAAATATTCGGTTTATCTCCTCCAATAACCAGCTGGCTGATGTGTTCAGAAAGCCAGCTACATGACAGATACCAGACAATTTTAAGTCCAATGTAAATCTTGTATGTAATAGCTTAGATTGAGAGGTGTGTTAGAAACGGTCTTGTAAACGTACGTAAGGTGTGAAGTCGTACGTATTGTAGTTGTATTATGTACCTGTCAAGTATATAAATAGAGGGGAGGTGGAGGCATAGACCCCATGAAAACTCTAAACCTATTCCTCAAACTGTGGGGTTGAAAGGTGAGTGATGGCAGAGTCATTGGCGCCAAGAGGATGTTTCAACTCTTGCAATTGGTGACGGTTCCATAAGCCCACAAGCCATGAATTTGTAAATTCATTAACATTTCTTTGAATTCAATTATATTTCGTGGCACGATCATCTGCATTGATCACACTACATGTTCAGATAGGACGGGTAACAGTGGCGAGCTGAAAAATCACACAATAAGGCAAAATCATTTGATTGAAAATGCCCTAGCCAGTTAAGATTTGACTGGTGCCGTTCTTTCATTTTTTTTTTAACTTTTATCTCTCAAAGTTCATAGGTGCAGCGTGTTTCTATAATATACACACGATTGTACCACCCGCTCAACAGAAGAAGGCTAATATTTTGAGCGCTCATGTTTTTTACACCTGGACCAGCACATGGTTTTGGGGCGCATAGTTTCTCCCAGGACACACCAGAGCAAGCTTCCTCATTTTTCCAGAAGAACGTTGGTCGTCGCTTATCGATTTTCTTAAGTGTTAGCATGGGCATGAGAATGGGAGGCATGCAGTATGTACGCTCGGAGGTATTCGGTCGTGCGCAGCAATACTTTTATTCCGATTGATTGGTTCTGGAGGGAGCGACACAAAGCTTTTTTTCTGTGTTGACATCAAATGACTATGGATCCATGATGAAAATCGGAAAAAGAGAATTTTATGAAGGCCGGAGGGGAGGACTAGCTAAGGAAGGTTCAAATCTCCGCGCTGTTGAGAGACTTGCTTGATGTTCCGAGCTTCACAGCAGCGGTATGAATGTGGGGCGACAACACAGGTGAAGAGGTGAAGTGCAGAGTCTTACCTTTCAGGGTGAAAACCCAAGGTCTGACCTTAACTGTTTGTGCCTGGCAATGGCCTTGGTGGAGGCATTGTTTTGATAGCGGAGACTATCTTCAGGGTGAAAACCTAAGATCTTTGATCGTCGCACGACGGTGTTTGAGCACTGTTCCCTTCTTCGAGGCGTCGTTTTTTTGTAATTCAGGTGTTGTCTTGACGGTGGATGTATTGTTGCTGTTAGGCCCGACATACTGTAGCGGGACTTTTGTTTCTTAGTTTTCTTTTCCTTTTTTTGGATGTGTGTATCTGTAGTGCCATTAGGGTGGTGCGTTGTTGCAGAGGCTGGGTGTAATTGGTATCTTCTTGATATTAATTTATCGAAAAAAATGCAGTATGTGCGCAGCGAGTCAAGGACCGCCTAGAGAAGGATTAGTCTGCGGCCTTTAGAGTGAGTAGAGAAGCTTTTCAACCGGCAAGGTACCGATCGACACGGTCGATGAGGATTTTAAATTCGGATGACGGCAGTCCCTACTATGTTTTCAAGAACAAGTTGAACGCCCGTGAAGGCCAGGTTGCTGCGAGGAATTACATCGTAGCCTTCATGCTTAATGATGTTGTGCTATATGCGCGATTCTAAAGATCAGAACAGCTGTGCATCCATGGAGATTCACAACAAGGCTTTGGCGTCGGCTCACCCTGAACTTCAACTACAGTAGCGTCGCAACATGGCTGTCAGATGGGTCGTCCCTCTCCAACAGGAAGCTGTTTATGCTTTCCCAACGTCTCATAGTCCTAGCACGCATGAGTGCTGCAAGCATTGTGTTATTTGAAGGAGCATTCCAAAAGGACCACAACAGAAATTATACTCAGTTCCTCGGAATAAAAGACAAGGTGTTTTCGAGGTGTGAAGCCCCTAACAAATATAGCAAACACAATATCGTTTCCAACTTGCCTACTTATTTGCAGCTCGTCATTTAGAGCACATCATGTGTAAGGCTTTGTTACCGATCTGCATGCACACGTGCTCTTTGCTAACATTGCACGGGTGTGCATCAGGTACGTGTGGGTTCAAAGACGGTCGTACACTCGTACTGCAAGTGGCAATTGGGATGCAACATACGAAAGCATGTTAGGACGTCCGACCCGTCCTCCGTATGTTTCAGCGTTGATTTTTCTTCTCTCTTTCATGTAGTATATGCATTTGCAGCCACAAGCCTAACGCAACCAAGACATGACAAAATACTTCTTTTTTATTTAGTATATAGAAGAAATGTGTAGGTTAAATAACGCTGCTAATATTCAAAGCGGTGCAACATACACAAATTACATACTGTATAAGAATTTCAAAAAATATAACAAATTTACACATAAAAATTTAAACTATTTCTTCTTTGATGGCCCCGCCTCGTCGTCCTCACGGTGGCGCTTCCTACTCGTCACCTCTTCCGAACAGGCGGTGTCATCCGACGGATCGGAGGAACTTGTGTCCTCTTCGTCGTCGACGGAGCTCACCGGCTGCGCCTTCCGCTTCGCTTTCGCCTCCGCCTTCGCCTGGGCCGCCACCGCCTCCTCAGCCTCTTCCTCCTCCTCGGCCTCCTCCTCCTCCTCCTCGGCCTCCCATTCCTCGGCGTTGTCCGGCGGCGTGGAATCATCGCCGCTGCTGGGCGTCCGGACTCTGTCCCACCAATGGCTCCATCCTGGAGACTTGCCCTCGCTGTCGGTGTCTGATGGAAGCCCGGAGAGGTCGCTCATCGTGAGAAGTTTGGATGAATGGCGGCCGGTTGAAGATCCGAAAGCGCCTACGTACGGGTCTTATTGAGCGCGGATGAACGGCGACACAGATATCCAAGAGACCGGCGGTTGCTCTTCCGCAGAGTTCGCGCTCCATTCTGGAGGTTCGCGCGTCGATCAACGCGGTTGCCAATGCGACGGTTCCACTTCTCGGCAACTGCATCGTCCCTAGGTAGGCGGCGGTTGATCGTCCGTCCGTGAGTCGCTGACGTTTCGACCCCGCGTCACTTCACCTCGCTTTTCGTTGTGTCCGGCGTGCCCGGAGCGTTCCCTGTGAGGCGGGGACGGGCTCGGGGCGCCGAACACCGTATCGGGTCGCGCCGGACAAAAAGAGACTTTGGGAAACGCGGCTGGAACGTTTTTTTATCCGGCGCGCCCCAAATCACTTTGGGAGACGTGACTGGAGATGCTCTGAAGTGCTAAAACTTAGTAGCCAATTAAAGTACAAGCTTACTCCCTTTGATCATGTTTAATTGACGCCACATATGTATGCAAGTAAGCTACTATCTGTGCACCACTCGTGTTGTTTTTTCCCCATTGTAGGTAGTATCGATCTCTCATAGTTATGCGATTACAAGAATTCTGATTCCTCTATTTTTTTTGTAATATAAAACATTTCGACAAGCTAAATTAACCTGGGAAAATGTGTTATATTGGAGAACGGAGGGAGTACTTTTTTTTTACATGCCTATAGATGCTCTCTCCAGTGTAGGTTATATGATTCTTATTAGAAACCGTAAGACCAAAAATATGTTATTTGAGCGTTCAGGGCCTCGTACACAATGGCCAGCGCCGAGCGCCAAAGACAATCCGATGGAGCCTCGTTAAGTCGTTATCCTTTACATCTGCATCCTTTTTTTTCCCAAATGCCCGGGCAAGCATCATTTCAGTATCATAGCCTCCCACCAAGTTTTCCTCCTTGGGCGAGAGGCCGTCATCCAACATCAACCTCAGGTTGTTCACCGGACAAGAAGAGCGTGCATGCAGACAGAGCCACGCTACAGTTGATCATGCATAAACTACAAAAGCAGAGAAATGGTGGCTGTGAGATGGGTCGTCTCTCTCCAACTATCCGGTCGCAAACAGCTTGTGCTTTCCCAACGCCTCTTAATCCTAACATGAGTGATGCAAAAGAGTTTTACATAAGGACTACAACACGGATTGTTAGTTTCCTTGGTACTCTTAAGAAATTATGTATAACTTCCTCGGAATAGAAATACAGCATGCGAGTTAGCTCTAGCAAATATAACGAACGCAATATCCGTCGCCCACTTGCCTACTTATTTGCTGCTCGGCATTTAGGGCACGCCATGTAAGGCTTGTTACTAAGCTGCACATGCTCTTTGCTGAGATATTGCCCAAGGGCAACGCTGTTACGCTGTTTCACGGGTATACGGGGTATAAAAGATAGTAGCTCTGCAAGTGTTAATTGGGATGCAACAACGAAAAGCATGCTAGGACGTTATTCCTCCGACCCATCCTCCGTATGTCTCATTATTGATTTGTTTATGTTTCATGTAGAGGGTTGTTATTCCTCCAGTTCACCAGAGTTCAATTCTAAGATTTGACATCTGTGTGTCTCATAAAGACGAAATTTTTTTCCAGTGGGAGATGATGTTCTCGTCGACAGTGCGGTGCCTGTGGTGACTTCGTTAAACTCACAAACAATCCGTTTAGAAATAAGGGTCTGTGTATAGGGCATTCATCACACGCGACTATGATTAGAGCTATGGTGTGTGAAAATTTCGCGATGAGTTCTTACTCTTCTTCGTGTCTTGTCCTCTACGCCTTCCTCTGGCGTACCACGTGTCGCCGACGAGTTGGCCTCCTTGGCCCGACTACCCCCCCCCCCCCCGCCGTCCCAATGTTTGGCACACCCCACCATTACATCACACACCCAGTTCACTTCGTCATGCTTCACACCAAAAAGATTGCTCGCATCTCGTGCGTCACGCCATACCCGCAGGCGCAGCATCGCCGTTTGGAGCCAGGCCCCTCCGGTGGCGGAAGAGGCCCCTAAGGTGGCGGAAGAGGCGCCTCACGTGGCGGAGCAGGCGACTCCGGCCTACAACCAACAAAACTAATAAGGCGAAATGAATTCGGAGGACATGGATGGGCGGAAATGTTGCGGCTGCCAAATTCGTGCACGACAAAATATCGCAAACAGTTTGTTCAAACAGAATCATATGCAAAGGAAGGTATCACAAACGGTCTATGCAAACGGTTTTTGTATGCAAAAACGTTTGCGAATATTTTGATCGTGAAATGTTCACGCAAGTTCATCGATTTTTTTCAAATTGCGAAATCAAAATCTACACGCCGTTTACCTCCTCACGTAAAAAATGTGTCGCTCACTCTTCCCTCTGGTGGCCTACCCACCTCTGCACCACGCCTCCCTGGCAATCCACTCTAGGTTGCATCGACCTTGCGCCGACGGATGCGGAAGAGGAGCATTCCTCACAGCATAGCCATGCTAGGGGGAAGCTTCATCGACCTCATGAGGTCTCACTCCGAGGAGGAGCACGCTGCACAGGAGGATGATCTGGCCGGGATGGAGGAGGACTTGGAGGAGCAGATGGTGCCGAAGGAGTCCATCGACTCGGCACGGCGTGAGGAAAAAGTTGTGCATCGCGTGGTGGAGGACTCCTTCTAGACTCTCCGTGAGGAACGGGTGCGTGCATGGTTGTGCATCAAGAAGAAAGGTAAGAAGGCCGGCCGTGCAGCGCTTGTTCTGCAATTTCCCTCTAATGAGCTTGCCGAGATGTGGATCACCGGAGATGTGGATCTCCGGCGCTGGCACAGCGCAGGGCTGCCTTCGAAGCAGAAGCATCAGGCACTAGCAGCTAGTGCCTGATATATTTCGGAGACATTCGCTTGGTAAATGGCACATTCTCATTCTACCAAACAGTGATCCAATGATGCTGTATACCATTGCCAAATTTACATTGTATTCCCTCAAGTTGCTGATCAGCTCCCTGCAGGTATACTTATCAATGTGTCTGTGTGACTGCCAGTGCAGCCTCTCGCCGTACGTGCTGACAGCAGATGGTTGTGCTCACTACGATGTTCCGCTACATACCATCCATGGTCGTTTGTTCGGACTTCGGAGCAAGCGAATCACCGCGCGACATTCTGTGCGAGCAGACTTGGTGTTGCACCGTTCCGCCTTGCCCTGAAAATGTTTATGATGCTTATGTGGTTTATATTGTCATTGTTTGCTGCATAACATTCTATTTGTTTTATAGTAGACAAAACAAAAAATGGGTATATGTACGTACCGCGCATCAACAATAAAGTTCTTGCATCGACTTGCATTTCTTTACATTCAGCCTGCTCTTTCCGTAGCGAATTCCAAAGCCACACTCCCATGAATACAAGTTGTAGAAATCGTATGATTCTGATATGGAATCGAACTGTGTGCCAATTGATCGGTAAATAACGACATCGGTTTTCCTATCAGCAAATGTGTTGAGTGCATTCTCCAACGCAGACACACGGTCAATCCTTAGAGCATGTCTAGCAGGCCCCTTATATTTCTGCCCCGTATCTGGCTGCTTTTTCGCCCCGTATCGAAAAACTGCTCCATTTCGAGCCATGCCGTCTAGCAGACCCCGTATTTCGCCCCGTATTTTCAAAAATTAAAACCCCGGGAAGTTCATCTTCATTGATCATACTAGGGATCATACATACATTTTGATCATACAACGGATCATACTACATCTACAAAGCATCAACCTACCTCTACTCGTCCAGGATGACGTAGGGGATGAAGGCGATCCTCGCCGCCTCCTCCCGCGCCTCCCGCGCCTCCCGCGCCTCGAACTCCTGGACGGCGGCGATGGCCGCCGCCTCCTCCTCTGCCTCCGCCGCCGCTTTCTCGGCGGCATCCGCCTCGGACAAGGCGACCGCACGGCGGTAGGCCGCCACGCTTCCTCTACGGTGTCCGGCGAGCGGGATCGCTTCGATCCGCTCGCCGGCGAGGCCCTACTGCGGCGGCGGGAGTCCATCCTAGCGGCGGCGGTGGAATGCGTGGCGGGGGCGCTAATTTCTCACCGGAGCGGGAGGAGGAGGCGGCGCGCGGCGGGAGCTAGGGTTGCGAGTGAGGGGTTAACCTCACTCGCACCTGCGCCCACTATATGTACGGGGCGACGGGGCCGATTTCCTGGCCCGTATTCCACCGAAATGGGGTGGCCCGAATACGGGGCCTGCTAGACGGCCCAAACCGCGCCTGCCCCGTATGTCGCCGGAATTTTACGGGGTGGGCGGGTTATACGGGGCCTGTTAGACCTGCTCTTACTCTCATCTGGTATCACGCCCCGACGGGTCTGCATGCATCCGTGAAAGTTTGTAAGGAACTACCGAATGTCATTGCAGATGCAACACAATAAACCCAACTATAAAGAAAAATATAAATCCTGACGCCTAAATCCTTACCTCCTTTGCCATGGTTTCGATTCTTCACCATCAACCTTTGTTTGTTCCATGCTGCAATCTGGCTGGACCATTCTGGTCACCTCCGGTGGCTGCACAGAGAGTCGGGCATATCTACAGATATTGCTAAATCAAGGTAGTTTTCGCATCCAACACCGTTTACCATCGGCAAACTGGTCCTCCATTACAGCGCTGCCATGAAATAATCAAATAAACAGTGTCATACGAAACATGCATGGCACAACTACCTGGATAACAATGTACTACTGACAATCTGACATTATAACATCCATACAATCTACTTCATGATAATGTAGCATTACCTAACATCAGATTCATTTGTGCATATTTCCAATCCGTGCCATGAGCCCTCCGAGCTTTCAACCATATCAGGCAATGTCGAGCATGAGGTTTCATCACCAGCGTCATAAACCGAATGAGTTAAGCCAGGTATCAAAGACATCAAAAACGGTGGTGCAGGGCCATCAACTCCACTGACCGAATTATCCACAGCATCAAGCTCCATTGTTGCGCTTATACAAGGACTCTCTGTTCCACCGCCAACCGAAGATACCGTTTTGCAATATCTACATGGTCTCATACCAAAGACAGATTCAGACGACGCCTAAAAATAACAGATTATCCGCTTTATAAAACAAACACACTTGCTCTCACCTCTGAAATTGCTGATGTGAGGACCAATACTCCTCCGCCAACTCGTCCATCTTATTCTTGCCTGGGATCTTGGGCGTATATCTGTCTCCACTTGCCCCTGACTTATATATTTTGTATGGCGACTCCCCCAAATTCAACAGGATTTGGGGATGATGCCGGTCCGATCCGGTCAGAATCGATCCGAGAACTGAATCTTTCTCCCTTGGACTGAATCGAGACAGGGAGCACAGAAGATAACAGAATCTGTTTGGAGAACTGAATCTTTCTTCCCCCGGACTGAATCGAGATGCGTAATTATCTAGGTAGAACAGAAACTTTCGCCCCTTGAAGTGTGGAAGAAAATCGGGGTAGAAAAGATGCCTCTAATGAGTAGGTCCGCGAGGAGCAAAATATCCACCCCGTGGGTGGTTATCTGTCCCGTCGTAGTCCTCGCGCGTACCTGACTTTCTACTCGTATTGCGTCTGTATTGTTTCCATGGATAAAACAATATCCATGTCATCGTGTTGACCCCACCCATTCACTCCAATCCAGCGTCGGCACTGAAGAGAGACAAAGATATAATGGTAAATGGATGCTTTCATTGATAGGGACATGGGTTATACTACCTCTCTCCCAAGGAATAAGGCGCACACGTATTCCAATGCAAACTTTGACCATAAAAATTGAGCAACAAAATCATTGTTATATTATATGTAATTAGTATCGTTGGATTCGTATTGAAAAACACTTTCTAATGATGTTAATTTCATACAAATAATCTTTATATATTTAAAGTAATTCTTAGTCAAACGAAAAGCACGTAAAACGAGGGCGCCTTATTCCTTGAATCGGAGGTAGTATATAGTACCCCAACAGTCGTCAGTACATAGTTGGTTTACATGATTGCGTCGCTTCGAAGAGGTGCAGCGACGGTTCTAAGTACACAACGTTTGGACAACGCTAGAGAATAACTGCTAGGTAGTTTTCCTACTACCTCCGTCCCAGTTCATAGGACTTACACGTATCCCTAAGTTCTCAATTTTGCCAACATAATATTAATTGTACAATATAAAAATTGTATCATTAGAAAGTACAACACGTGAGCTTTCTAATGATATATATTTTGTAATATATATCTTGTATTATCATTGTCAAATTTACGATCTAGGAACACGCGCAAACCCTATTAACTGGGACGGAGGGAGTAATAGAAATCCTAACTGCCTTATTAGCCTAATTATAACGCTAATTTATTCCTAACACTCCCCCTTGGACAAACGATGTCTTCAAAATCTTCAATGTCCAAAATTTTCCATAAGGTCTCTTGAAAAATTGATCTTGAAACTTGATCTTGTAAAATATATATCCTCCAAAATCCTGTAGAAAAATATAAGGATAATATAGGAATCCGATATACCGTTGGTATAATAATTGTATCATTAAAACCTATATGAGAAATCCGTTGGAGAACTCATAAGGAAAGAGTATAATATATTATTATCGGATGATAAATACTAAGTTCAGTTCTGGGAAATTTCTCCCCCTGAACTTTGCAATTTTCTAAATCGTCTCATACCAATGCCATGAATGCATTTTTGAAATGCAGTTGCTGGTAAAGACTTAGTGAACAAATCTACAAGATTATCACAAGATTTTGTTTGCAAAATATTAATTTCTCCATTTTTCTGTAATTCATGAGGAAAAAACAGTTTTGGAGCAATATGTTTTGTGATATTACTTTTAATATATCCCATATGCATTTGAGCAACACATGCATCATTATCTTCATAGATAATAGTTGGTGATTCTAATGAACCTATGCCGCATGATGTCTGGATGTGATTAGTCACTCTGCGAAGCCATACACACTCACGTGAAGCTTCATATAACGCAATTATTTCATAGTGGTTAGTGGAATGTTACTAAAGTCTGTTTAATTGACTTCCATGAGATAGCAGTTCCACCGAATAAAAATACAAATCCAGTTTGTGATCTAGCATTACGGGGATCAGAAATATAGCCAGCATCAGTATAGGCAGTCAAAGTCATGTCTTGATTCTTCTTATAGAATAAACCAAGATCTTTGGTACCTTGTAAATATCTGAAGATATTCTTCACTCCATCTCAATAGCGTTTTGTTGGAGCTGCACTATGTCTAGCCAATAAATTTACTGCGAAGGCAATATCTGGCCTAGTACAATTAGCAAGGTACATTAGTGCTCCTATCGCACTAAGGTATGGAAACTCAGGTCCCAATACTTCTTCGTTATCATCCCTAGGTCTAAAAGGATCCTTTTCCATATCAAGGGATCTAACGACCATGGGTGTTTTGGATGGATATGATTTATCCATATTGAATTTTTCCAAAACTTTCTGAATATATGCGGGCTGATAAACGAGTATTCCTGAGGGAAGATGCTCAAGTTGTAAACCTAAGCAGAATTTGGTTTTTCCCAAATCCTTCATCTCAAACTCCGTCATTAAATGATTGTGTGCTACAGATATATCTGCCGCGTTACCAATGATGTTGAGGTCATCAACATAAACTGAGATGATGCAAAATCCTTTTGAGGATTTCTTAATGAATACGCATGGGCAATTATCATTATTTGAGTATCCTTTCTGAAGAAGGAACTCACTAAGCCGGTTATACCAAATTTTACCTGACTGCTTTGATACGTCTCCGACGTATCGATAATTTCTTATGTTCTATGCCATATTATTGATGATACCTACATGTTTTATGCACACTTTATGTCATATTCGTGCATTTTCGGAACTAACCTATTAACAAGATGCCGAAGTGCCAGTTCCTTTCTGTTTTTGGTTTCAGAAATCGTAGTAACGAAATATTCTCGGAATTGGACGAAACAAAGACCGGGGCCTATTTCGCCACGAACCTTCCAGGAGACCGAAGAGCATACGAAGTGGGGCCACGAGGTGGCCAAACCGCAAGGCGGCGCGGCCAAGGGGGCCGCGCCGCCCTGTGGTGTGGGCCCCTCGTCGGCCCCGACTCTGCCCTTCCGCCTACTTAAAGCCTCCGTCGTGAAACCCCGGGCGAAAAACCACGATAGAAAACCTTCTTGAGGCCGCCGCCGCGATCCCATCTCGGGGATTCGAGATCTCCTCCGCACCTGTGGAGAGGGATTCATCTCCGGAGGACTCTACACCGCCATGGTCACCTCGGAGTAATGAGTGAGTAGTTCACCCTGGACAATGGGTCCATAGCGGTAGCTAGATGGTTGTCTTCTCCTCATTGTGCTTCATTGTTGGATCTTGTGAGCTGCCTAACATGATCAAGATCATCTATCTGTAATACTCTATGTTGTGTTTGTCGGGATCCGATGGATAGAGAATACCATGTTATGTTAATTATGAAGTTATTACATATGTGTTGTTTATGATCTTGCATGCTCTCCGTTACTAGTAGAGGCTCTGGCCAAGTTTTTGCTCTTAACTCCAAGAGGGAGTATTTATGCTCGATAGTGGGTTCATGCCTTGAATCTGGGACAGTGACAGAAAGTTCTAAGGTTGTGATGTGTTGTTGCCACTAGGGATAAAACATTGGCGCTATGTCCGAGGATGTAGTTGTTGATTACATTACGCACCATACTTAATGCAATTGTCTGTTGCTTTGCAACTTAATACGGAAGGGGTTCGGACGATAACCTGAAGGTGGACTTTTTAGGCATAGATGCAGTTGGATGGCGGTCTATGTACTTTGTCGTAATGCCCAATTAAATCTCACTATACTTATCATGACATGTATGTGCATTGTTATGCCCTCTCTATTTGTCAATTGCCACTGTAATTTGTTCACCCAACATGCTTTTATCTTATGGGAGAGACACCTCTAGTGAACGGTGGACCCGGTCCATTCTTTTAATACTGAAATACAAATCTGCTGCAATACTTGTTTTACTGTTTTCTCTGCAAACAATCATCTTCCACACAATTCGGTTAATCCTTTGTTACAGCAAGCCGGTGAGATTGACAACCTCACTGTTTCGTTGGGGCAAAGTACTTTGGTTGTGTTGTGCGGGTTCCACGTTGGCGCCGGAATCTCTGGTGTTGCGCGCACTACATCCCGCCGCCATCAACCTTCAACGTGCTTCTTGGCTCCTCCTGGTTCGATAAACCTTGGTTTCTTTCTGAGGGAAAACTTGCTGCTGTGCGCATCATACCTTCCTCTTGGGGTTGCCCAACGAACGTGTGAAATACACGCCATCAAGCTCTTTTCGCTTGCCGGGGAACGAAGAAAAGTTACACCACAAAGATTTTCAACTCCCACGTCAACAGCTCTTTGCGCCGGGGAGATCAAGACACGCTGCAAGGGGAGTCTCCACTTCTCAATCTCTTTACTTTGTTTTTGTCTTGCTTTATATTATTTACTACTTTGTTTGCTGCATTATATCAAAACACAAAAAAAATACTTGCTAGCCTTACTTTATTTACTGTCTTGCATTCTATATCAAAAACACAAAAAAATTAGTTACTTGTTTTACTTTACTTAATATCATGCATGTTTTTATTTCACTAGTTAAGCATAATGGAAAACAACAAAAATATGAGAGATCTTTATGAACTTTATCTTGAATTAGGACATGATGTGTTTGAAGAGAGAATTAAAAAACCCATGGAACTTTATATGCATGCTAATGGGAATGTTATCACTATGGATGCTTTGAACACCATTGTTGCTAATGCTATGGAAAATTCTAAGCTTGGCTCTGATGAGCAGGATCTTTTTAGTCCCCCAAACATTGAGGAGAAAATTTTCTTTTATGATTACAATATGCCTCCTATATATGATGATAGCCACTTTGTTGAATTTGCTCCCACTACAACTAATAAAATTGATTATGCTTACGTGGAGAGTAATAATTTTATGCATGAGACTCATGATAAGAATGCTTTATGTGATAGTTACATTGTTGAGTTTGCTCATGATGCTACTGAAAATTATTATGAGAGAGGAAAATATGGTTGTAGAAATTTTCATTTACTAAAACACCTCTCTATGTGCTGAAATTTTTGAAGCTACACTTGTTTTATCTTCCTATGCTTGTTACTTTGCTCTTCATGAACTTGTTTATTTACAAGATTCCTATGCATAGGAAGCATTTTAGACTTAAATGTGTTTTGAATTTGCCTCTTGATGCTCTCTTTTGCTCCAAATACTATTTCTTGCGAGTGCATCATTAAAACTGTTGAGCCCATCTTAATGGCTATAAAGAAAGAACTTCTTGGGAGATAACCCATGTGTTATTTTGTTACAGTACTTTGTTTTATATTTGAGTCTTGGAAGTTATTTACTACTGTAGCAACCTCTCCTTATCTTAGTTTTATGTTTTGTTGTTCCAAGTAAAGTCTTTGATAGTAAAGTAAGCACTAGATTTGGATTACTGCGCAGTTCCAGATTTCTTTGCTGTCACGAATCTGGGTCTACCTCCCTGTAGGTAGCTCAGAAAATTAAGCCAATTTACGTGCATGATCCTCAGATATGTACGCAACTTTCATTCAATTTGAGCATTTTCATTTGGGCAAGTCTGGTGGCCTAATAAAATCCATCTTTACGGACTGTTCTGTTTTGACAGATTCTGCCTTTTATTTCGCATTGCCTCTTTTGCTATGTTGGATGAATTTCTTTGATCCATTAATGTCCAGTAGCTTTATGCAATGTCCAGAAGTGTTAAGAATGATTGTGTCACCTCTGAACATGTGAATTTTTTATTATGCACTAACCCTCTAATGAGTTGTTTCGAGTTTGGTGTGGAGGAAGTTTTCAAGGATCAAGAGAGGAGTATGATGCAATATGATCAAGGAGAGTGAAAGCTCTAAGCTTGGGGATGCCCGGTGGTTCACCCCTGCATATTCTAAGAAGACTCAAGCGTCTAAGCCTTGGGATGCCCAAGGCATCCCCTTCTTCATCGACAACATTATCAGGTTCCTCCCCTGAAACTATATTTTTATTCCGTCACATCTTATGCACTTTGCTTGGAGCGTCGGTTTATTTTTGTTTTTTGTTTTGTTTGAATAAAATGGATCCTAGCATTCACTTTATGGGAGAGAGACACGCTCCGCTGTAGCATATGGACAAGTATGTCCTTAGGCTCTACTCATAGTATTCATGGCGAAGTTTCTTCTTCGTTAAATTGTTATATGGTTGGAATTGGAAAATGCTACATGTAGTAACTCTAAAATGTCTTGGATAATTTGATACTTGGCAATTGTTGTGCTCATGTTTAAGCTCTTGCATCATATACTTTGCACCCATTAATGAAGAAATACTTAGAGCTTGCTAATTTGGTTTGCATATTTGGTTTCTCTAGAGTCTAGATAACATCTAGTATTCAGTTTTGAACAACAAGGAAGACGGTGTAGAGTCTTATGATGTTTACAATATGTCTTTTATGTGAGTTTTGCTGCACCGTTCATTCTTGGGTTTGTTTCAAATAACCTTGCTAGCCTAAACCTTGTATCGAGAGGGATTACTTCTCATGCATCCAAAATCCTTGAGCCAACCACTATGCCATTTGTGTCCATCATACCTACCTACTACATGGTATTTATCCGCCATTCCAAAGAAAATTGCTTGAGTGCTACCTTTAAAATTCCATCATTCACCTTTGCAATATATAGCTCATGGGACAAATAGCTTAAAAACTATTGTGGTATTGAATATGTACTTATGCACTTTATCTCTTATTAAGTTGCTTGTTGTGCGATAACCATGTTTGGGGACGCCATCAACTATTCTTTGTTGAATATCATGTGAGTTGCTATGCATGTCCGTCTTCTGAAATAAGAGAGATCTACCACCTTAATTGTTGGAGCATGCATATTGTTAGAGAAGAACATTGGGCCGCTAACTAAAGCCATGAATCATGGTGGAAGTTTCAGTTTTGGACACACATCCTCAATCTCATATGAGAATAATAATTGTTGCCACATGCTTATGTCCCGGTATGGATGTCTAAGTTGAGAATAATCAAAAGCGAGAAATCCAAAATGCGAGCTTTCTCCTTAGACCTTTGTACAGGCGGCATGGAGGTACCCCATTGTGACACTTGGTTAAAACATGTGCATTGCAAAGATCCGGTAGTCCAAGCTAATTAGGACAAGGTGCGGGCACTATTAGTATACTATGCATGAGACTTGCAACTTGTAAGATATAATTTACATAACTCATATGCTTTATTACTACCGTTGACAAAATTGTTTCATGTTTTCAAAATAAAAGCTCTAGCACAAATATAGCAATCGATGCTTTCCTCTTTGAAGGACCATTCTTTTACTTTTATGTTAAGTCAGTTCACCTATCTCTCTCCACCTCAAGAAGCAAACACTTGTGCCCTTCCTATGAAATAAAAACATCCATTCTTTTACCCTTGTGCTACTAGTCTCGCTTTATATCTCACCACCTCATTATTTTCGTTCCTTTTTCGAACGAAAACCCATTTAGCTCCCACAGGGAAGACTTTTTGAGGAGTAGGTATTACTTTAGAGAATACCTCTCTTTTATTAAGCGAGCGCAGTTCTGCCTCAATTGCCTCCTTCCATTTAGGCCAATCCGAGCGCTTCAGGCACTCTTTCATAGATTTTGGCTCTGGATCCAGTTGAAGGGTTTTAGCAATTTTAGAGGAGAAATATGTGTCGACAATTGTAGTCTTTCTATTATATGATTCTCCCGAATCGATATAGTTTATGGAAATTTCATTAGTTTCTTCAGGCACCGTGTGATTTCCCATAACAACGGAGTCTGGTTGTTTCGATGTCCCAGCAATAGAATTTGTGTGCACATTTATGCTAGGTTCTTGATGTTGAACATCATCTTGGTGTCTATCAACTTCAGGTTGATTTGCATTTACCGTCATAGATTTCCTTTGTTTCCGCGGTGGCTTTGGAGAAGCCTTTTCCCTTGAGACCAGATTTCTCCCCCTTTTATTTGTAATTGGGAGTTGAGTAGTTTTATTTGGTACCTCTACTCGTTCTGGTGCATTGACTGCAGGGATATATGATTTAGTGACACCTTTGTGATCAGTAAATGCATCTGGCAAGTTATTTGCAAAGTGTTGCAAATCTATTATTCTCTGAACTTCAGATTCAGATTCTTTAGTACGTGGATCTAAGGATTGGATGCCTGTTACATTCCAATCTATTTCCTGGCATTCTTTGTGGTTTGTTTCTCCCCCTAATGCCGGGAAATGATCCTCATCAAAAATTGAATCAGCGTACCGGGCTGTAAACAGGTCCCCTGTTAGGGGTTCTAAATATTTTATAATTGACGGAGATTTATATCCCACATAGATTCCAATTTTTCTATGGGGGCCCATGGAGGTACGCTGCGGTGGTGATATCGGTACGTATACAGCGCAACCGAATTTTCGCAGGTGGGAAATACTTGGCTGATTGCCTCGTACTATTTGAAATGGGGAAGTTTCATGATATGCAGTTGGTCTGACTTGTATCAGATCTGCGGCGTGTAAAACCGCATGTCCCCAACAAGAGGTTGGTAAATTGCAATTCTGCAATAATGGTCTAGCAATTAATTTTACTCTTTTGATTAAAGATTCAGCCAATCCATTTTGAGTATGAACATAAGGTACAGAATGTTCTAGATGAATGCCTAAGGCCATACAATAATCATTGAATGCACGTGAGCTGAATTCAGCCGCATTGTCCATTCTTATTGTTTTAATCCTGTGTTCAGGATGATTTGCTCTTAATTTGATAATTTGAGCTATTAGTTTTGCAAAGGCATGGTTACGTGTTGATAATAAACACACATGTGACCATCTAGTGGATGCATCAATTAGCACCATAAAGTACCTAAATGGTCCTGATAGAGGTTGTATTGGACCACATATATCTCCTTGAATTCTTTCAAGAAAATTAAGCGACTCATTTTTCACTTTGAGGTAGGATGGCTTAATAATTAATTTCCCAGTAGCACATGCAGTGCATACGAAATCTGATGACTTAGGAAATCTTTTAATTGGTAAATTATGACCAATAGAATTGCTTATAATTTTTCTCATCATACCTATTCCAGGATGACCAAGGCGATCATGCCAAGTCTTGAATTTATCAAGATTTTGAAAAATTATTTTGTACGCAACATAAGGTACGGGTTTGATGTATGTAAAGTATAATCCGGATGAAAATGAAGGGAATTTTTCAAGAGTTTGTTCCTCATATCCGTCGCTTTTTGTTAAAAGCAAATATTCTTTCTTATCCATCTTAACAGTTTTAAGATGGAAATCATTTGATCGGATATCTTTGAAACTTATAAGGGTACGTGTTGATTCAGGATACAAGAGTGCATTCTGAATTACAATAGTAGTACCCATAGGGAGTGTGAATGTGGCTCTTCCAGAACCAATTATTGCTTTGTTACTCCCGGTTATAGTCATAACATCTTCCTTTCTCTTAGTAAGAGTTTGGAAGTATTTTGTTTCCCTTAAAATTGTGTTAGTAGTAGCACTATCCACTAAACATAATTCTTCTTCCATCGGATTTTTCCCGTAAAATTTCTAAAAATAGAAAGAGAATATTTTAGAATAAATTTATTTTATTCATATATTCATCAAATTACATACATAGTATTTATATTACAAATTCGAAATATAAATACATTACAATATTATGTCTGATTCACATAATACAATACATGTAGTCTAAAAGACTTTATTCTACTTGTTGTTATACAATATATAACACATCGTAGTATTTGAGTAGCTAAGTGACATCAATTGTTTAGGAGATCAATTGAGGTCTCCAAAAACATCTTGGGTGTAGTCCACAAGCATGTCTTCATCAAGGATGATGTTGTCCTTTGGCTTGAATTCTTCAATAGAACTTTGAGAAGGACTAGCTTGAGGGTTGTGTTCAATGGCATTGAAGTGAGCTTCAGCCTTATTTCCATGAACTTGCTTCCCTTTTCCTCCATACTTCATGTATAGATCCACTAGGTGCTTGGGAATACGACATTTGTTTGTACGATGATTCGCACATCCACACCTTTGACAAGTTTGAGAGTTGTCATTTTGATCATTTCTCTTGAAATGACCTTTCCCCTTAAATTGACCATTGGTCTTTTGACCATTGTTTTTCCACTTTCCCTTGAATTTTCGGAAGTTCCTCTTACGGTTTCCGAATTTATTAGTAAAATGAGCATTAGCATGTGCTTCAGGGATCGGCATGGCACCCGTTGGGCGAGCATTGTGATTTTTCATGAGAAGTTCATCATGCTTCTCGGCCTGAAGTAATGTGTATATAAGCTCAGAATACTTCGTGTATTTGTGTTGACGATATTGCTGTTGCAATATCCTCATCGAGGGATGGAAAGTGCATAAAGTTTTCTCGATTAAATCTTCATCTGAAACTTGCTTGTTGCAAAATCTCAGTTTGGAGTTAACTTTATGCACGGCAGAATTATATGCCGCAACGGACTTAAAGTCCTGGAACCTTATGAGAGACCATTCTCTCTCGGCTTCCGGCAACATAACCGCTCTTTGTTGGTCATATCTCTCCTTGAGGGAGTTCCATAAAGCTAGTGGATCCTCCTCCATCAAATATTCATTTTTTAAATCGGGATGGAGGTGGTGCCTTATGAAATGTAATGCCGCATACTTTGCCACTTGGGGTATTTCTGGAGCATTTTCGGGGGGTGTGATAATCACGGGACCAAGGCCACGACCATTTAAATTTATTTTCATATCCATGGCCCATGATAGATAGTTACTTCCATCAAGTTGTAGTTCTTGGAATTCTTTTTTACTGATGTCACCCATTTTTCCTTTCTCTATTCTCTCCGATGGCCTACTTGCTTTTTGGCAGAACAAGTGCTGATGACGTGAAGAGAGACAAAGATATAATGGTAAATGGATGCTTTCATTGATAGGGACATGAGGTATATATAGTACCCAACAGTCGTCAGTACATAGTCGGTTTACGTGATTGCGTCACTTCGAAGAGGTGCAGCGACGGTTCTAAGTACACAACGTTTGGACAACGCTAGAGAATAACTGCTAGGTAGTTTTCCTAATAGAAATCCTAACTGCCTTATTAGCCTAATTATGACGCTAATTTATTCCTAACAGGCACGAGTCGAGTTCAGGAGTGCCTAGGTCCAGCAGCGAATTAACAATGTGTATAGCAGGATTCCACATATAATTGGCAGTCTATATATTAATACACCTTCCAGGGTGTATTCTCGAAAAAAATTGGCAGTCTATCCATGCAGGCATGTCTTCTTTATACGGGGACTTGCTGTTTTGTCCTAGGTTAGGGGTGCGGCGGAAGCTGAATGGCAGCTCAAGTTAGCACGAAGTCCCGCGTCACGTGGATCCAGGAGAAGATCTGACTGGGTTGCCGATGCGTGTGTTGCTCGGAAACAGGAGCACCAACGGAGCACTGGGATGGAGATGAACTAACGGCCGAATTTTCGCAGGTTACCTCTTATCTATAGTATCTTTGTTACACACATGTTTATCTCCCGCTAATCTAAACTACATAATAATTGTTGCAGGAAACGATAAACAAGAACAGGAATATGACTGCCGCCAAAATTATAATGGCAGAATCAAACCTGCTCGAGAAGGCGAAGAAGGATGTCCTTGACATCGCGGCGAAAGCACGTGCGTAAAAAACATTATCAGATATTATTTCTACTAGTTGTAATGCTAGGGTGGATTTGTGTCCGGAAGGTCTCATAGACCTGTAGAACTTTTTTACTTTGGGTGGTGAACTTATTTGGGGTTGATGTTATTTGTTCCACAATGAGATAAGTACTTTTTTGCACGATAAAAAGTACAGATAAGTAATTCAACCTTTCGCACGTACATAATTCAAACGAGTAGCACACGACATGACATAGAAAAAGCGGGAAACATAACAAACACATGTTAAAACTAATGAAACTAAACATGACCATCCTCAAGTAGCCCCGGCAGCTTCACCGCCATCGTGAACTTCACTCCTCCTCCTCCTCCTCCTCTTCGTCGAAGTTGTAGGGAAGGGTGTGCATCATGTTGCGCGTGGGAAAGTGGCACTCAAAGTTGGTGTAGATGTTGAACGTAGTGAATGCTATGAACTCGCAGCCGCACCAAAAGACTTTGCCGAGGAGCTCGTACGCGTCGTAGCGGTTGGTGAAGGTGACCGTGAGGAACAAGAGGAAGGCGCGCGTGTGGTCACGGGCCTCGTCGAGGCGAAACATCACCGGCGCGTCCGAAGGGAGGTGGGCAAAGCCGGCGGTGAGGAACGCGCGGGCGAGCTCGACCGGTCCCCTCCACCTGGAGATGGCCCACACGCGGAGTGTGTTCTCCACGACGACGCCCGCCGGGTAGCGCCGCTCGGGCACGGTAGGAGGCCGACGGAAGACCGGTGCGTTGAACTGCATCCTACCGGTGCGTTGCAAGGTCTTGGGTGGGGATTTGCTTCAAGTGGAGAATATATGGATTGTTGTCGCGCCGAGTGGAGAGGAAAAGAGGGGGTATAAATAGGGCGCCAAATCGATCAATTACAATGAAACGTCGCGCTGTTTCCGTGTCCGTGGAATGGGTTGCGCGTGTGTATCCGTGTCAATGCGGTGCGCCTGAATCAGTCTTCCTCTATTGCTCTGAATCGGCGACCATAAATGGCTCTGCTGCGTAGTCTGCCTCGCGGAGCGCTCGAGTTTGAATGCACATCTGACTTGGTGCGGCGCATGCATGGAAAAGTCTGCGACGGGAGCTAGCATGGCGAAGTCTGCGACGGACAAAACCATGCAACGGTCCGAACCACGTCTCCTCCCTAGACTAATCATACTGCGGAGTGAGCCTCTCGCGGATCGCCGTCGCTCAGCAGATCGCAGCCGTGCACGAGTGTTTTCCTATAAAAGGCCTCCATCCAACGGCGTAGAGCTAGGTATTGTAGGGCCCGCCCGGAGTCGCTTCGACCGCCACGTGAGAATGGCCATTCCTCGGCTCCCGAGCGGCCGCCGCCCACCTCTGCCAATGAAGTTATTGGCGACGCCACGCGTGCCCATCAGCCGCCGCCCACCTCTGCCAATGAATTTATTGGCGACGCCACGCGTGCACAGCGGCCGCCGCCGACCACGGTTGCCTGGGGCATTATATAGCGGCGCTCGTTCGGCTGCCTCATCTACTCCCGCACAAACCCTAGCCGCCGCACAACCTGCACCGTAGCGCAGCCCACCCACAAGCCCGCGAAGGAATCCATGGCTGGTTTTGGTGGGCGGCGAGGCGGTCGAGGCCGTCGAGGCCGAGGGCGCGGTCGCCGTGCTGGAGCAGCATCACCCAGCCGCTCGCCGTCGCCAGCGCCGTCGTCGTCTTCGGAGGAGGCGACGTGCTTCGAATTCATCCTACGCATCGACCAGGACCCTCTCGGCATCAAGCGGCTTCCGGACAAGTTCGCCGAGTTCGTCGATGGCGTCGAGCCGGCAGAGTTGCAGCTACGGGAGGCCAGCTGCAACTTTCGTCGATGGCGTGTCGAGGTATTGTTCGACGGCCAGGGCAAGATGTACCTGCACACCGGGTGGGACAAGTTCGCCCGCTACCTCGATCTCGAGCCCGGCTGCCAGCTTATCTTCTGCTACGACGGGGATGGCGACATGGTCGTCAAGGTGTTCGACGGCACATCCTGCCGGAGATACTACCACATCAGCGAGTCAAGCTCGAGCACCGACAGTTAGATATTTTCGAGTGTTCTTTCTTTGCAGCGAAAATGGCCACCGGCCAATAGAACCACTAGTGTACGTTTCCAGTCTGGGTGCCTGGGAGTGTTCTTTCTTGGCAGCGAACACAGGAAACACCCGAGGACGACACTAGTTAGGTTTCCTCATTTTTCAATGTTCTAATCTTGTTTTAAACTATGTAATGGTTTGTGTAATGTTCGTATCTGTGTTTAAATGAAAAAGAGAAAAAAAATTAGGTAAAAGTTATTGGTTTCCAAAAATTGTGAAGTTTTTTATTTATTTCAATTTTTGTGATAGTAAACCTATAAATTTCTGTTAAATTCAGGCGAAAAAAAGTTGACAGATAAAGCCATGGCCCATGAGTTCCCTCCCGCGTCCAATATCCACAATGTCGCACGTTATTGGGCCTAGTACAAATCGGCCTATTACCATTCCGGAGTGTTCCCCGCGTGCATTGGCCCGTTACATGTCTGACAGCCTAGTTTTTTAATTTTTATTTAAATCTGCAGCACATCCGGTTAAATTCAAAAAATTCAAAAAAGTTTTAACCAACGGATTATGTTCACAAAAACGTGTGACATATTGGGTAAAAAAACTGGATTTTTTTCGAAGGTCGAAAAATCGACTAGCTTAGAAAAACTGGTTTGATGTAACCCAAACGGTTCCGTTTCTAAAAATGTGGATTTTTCGACCTTCGAGAAACGCTCCAGAAATTTTTGCACACACTCTGATATCCATCCTAAGACGAAGTGTTAAGTTTTTTTCATTTTTTGAATTTCTGTGAAAATAAACTATTAAATTTCAGTTAAATTCGAGTTGGGAAAAAACAGAAGAAAACTAGAGAACCCTGCTGGATGGGCCATGAGTATTCCTTCCCCGCGTCCATGCTCCACGTTAATGGGCTTAGTTCAAACCGCGTTACATGTCTGACGGCCTAACTGAAAAGTTTTTTAGTTTTGATTTGAATAAATCAGCACCACATCTGGTTAAATTCAAAAAATTCAAAAAAAGTTTTAACCAACGGATTATGTTCACAAAAACGTGTGACATATTGGGTAAAAAAAATTTTTTTTCGAAGGTCGAAAAATCGACTAGCTTAGAAAAAGTGGTTTGATGTAACCCAAACGATTCCGTTTCTAAGAATGTGGATTTTTCGACCTTCGAGAAACGCTCCAGAAATTTTTGCACACACTCTCGTATCCATTCTAAGACGAAGTGTGAAGGTTTTTTCAATTTTTGAATTTCTGTGAAAATAAACAATTAAATTTCAGTTAAATTCGAGTTGAAAAAAAAACAAAAGAAAACTAGAGAACCCTGATGGATGGGCCATGAGTGTTCCTTCCCCGCGTCCATGCTCCACGTTAATGGGCTTAGTAGAAACCGTCCTATTAAATGTTCGGAATATTATCCAACTATCGCGCTTAGCACTGCGTGCCGGCGTTAATGAGCGCCACCGCTCCGCGGCTCTCGGCCTATAAAAAGGGCCGCTGTCATCGTCCTCTCACACACAAACCCTAGCCCAACCCGAGCCGCCACCATCTCAACAAAAGTCGACGCCATGGGTGGGACGGGAGGCCGAGCTCGCGGTCGTGGTCGTGGCCGCGGCGAGCTGCACGCTCGCCGTCGCTGCCACACCGTCGGCTTCATCGCCGGAGATGGACGTTGAGGGGCCCGTGTTCGAGTTCCTCCTCGTCCTCAAGGGCGACCCATGCGGCATCCAGAGGCTGGACTCCTTCGCCGTCTACGTCGCCGGCGACGACCGCCCGGGCACGATGCATCTGCGGGGCTTCGTCCGGCTTCTACCGGTGGATCATCGACGTGATCTACGACGCGCGGCTAGATGTACCTCCACATCGGCTGGGAGAAGTTCGCGCGCCACCACAGCCTCGAAGCCGGATTCATCCTCCTGTTCTCCTACTTTGGCGACAGGGACATGAGCGTCAAGGTCTTCGACGAGACGCGTGATGGCGTGTATTTCACACGTTCGTTGGGGAACCCCAAGAGGAAGGTATGATGCGCACAGCAGCAAGTTTTCCTCAGAAAGAAACCAAGGTTTATCGAACCAGGAGGAGCCAAGAAGCACGTTGAAGGTTGATGGCGGCGGGATGTAGTGCGGCGCAACACCAGAGATTCCAGCGCCAACGTGGAACCTGCACAACACAACCAAAGTACTTTGCCCCAACGAAACAGTGAGGTTGTCAATCTCACCGGCTTGCTGTAACAAAGGATTAACCGTATTGTGTGGAAGATGTTTGTTTGCAGAAAACGTAAAACAAGTATTGCAGCAGATTTGTATTTCAGTATTAAAGAATGGACCGGGGTCCACAGTTCACTAGAGGTGTCTCTCCCATAAGATAAAAGCATGTTGGGTGAACAAATTACGGTCGGGCAATTGACAAATAGAGAGGGCATAACAATGCACATACATGTCATGATAAGTACAGTGAGATTTAATTGGGCATTACGACAAAGTACATACACCGCCATCCAACTGCATCTATGCCTAAAAAGTCCACCTTCAGGTTATCATCCGAACCCCTTCCAGTATTAAGTTGCTAAACAACAGACAATTGCATTAAGTATGGTGCGTAATGTAATCAACAACTACATCCTCGGACATAGCGCCAATGTTTTATCCCTAGTGGCAACAGCACAACACAACCTTAGAACTTTTGTCACTGTCCCAGGTGTCAATGCGAGGCATGAACCCACTATCGAGCATAAATACTCCCTCTTGGAGTTAAGAGCAAAAACTTGGCCAGAGCCTCTACTAATAACGGAGAGCATGCAAGATCATAAACAACACATATGTAATAACTTCATAATTAACATAACACATATGTAATAACGGAGACCATGGCGGTGTAGAGTCCTCCGGGAGATGAATCCCCTCTCCGGCAGGGTGCCGGAGGAGATCTCCAGAATCCCCCGAGATGGGATTGGCGGCGGCGTCTCGAAGGTTTTCCGTATCGTGGTTTTTCTCATCGGGGTTTCGCGACGGAGGCTTTAAGTAGGCGGAAGGGCGAGTCGGAGGGCTGGCGGGGCCCACACCATAGGGCGGCGTGGGCCCCCCTTCGCGCCGCCTTGTGGTGTCGCCACCTCGTGGCCCCTTCGTATGCTCTTCGGTCTTCGGAAGGTTCGTGGCAAAATAGGCCCTGGGTCTTGATTTCGTCCAATTCCGAGAATATTTCGTTACGAGGATTTCTGAAACCAAAAGAAACAACAACGGCACTTCGACATCTTGTTAATAGGTTAGTTCAGAAAATGCACGAATATGACATAAAGTGTGCATAAAACATGTAGGTATCATCAATAATATGGCATGGAACATAAGAAATTATCGATACGTCGGAGACGTATCAAGCATCCCAAGCTTAGTTCTGCTCCCGAGCAGGTAAACGATAACAAAGATAATTTCTGAAGTGACATGCCATCATAACCTTGATCATACTATTTGTAAAAATATGTAGTGGATGCAGCGATCAAAACAATGGTAATGCCATGAGTAAACAAGTGAATCATAAAGCAAAGACTTTTCATGAATAGTACTTCAAGACAAGTATCAATAAGTCTTGCATAAGAGTTAACTCATAAAGCAATAAATCAAAGTAAAGGTATTGAAGCAACACAAAGGAAGATTAAGTTTCAGCGGTTGCTTTCAACTTGTAACATGTATATCTCATGAATAATTGTCAACATAGAGTAATATAACAAGTGCAATATGCAAGTATGTAGGAATCAATGCACAATTCACACAAGTGTTTGCTTCTTGAGGTGGAGAGAGATAGGTGAACTGACTCAACATAAAAGTAAAAAGAATGGTCCTTCAAAGAGCAAAGCATCGATTGCTATATTTGTGCTAAAGCTTTTATTTTGAAAACATGAAACAATTTTGTCAACGGTAGTAATAAAGCATATGAGTTATGTACATTATATCTTACAAGTTGCAAGCCTCATGCATAGTATACTAATAGTGCCCGCACCTTGTCCTAATTAGCTTGGACTACCGGATCTTTGCAATGCACATGTTTTAACCAAGTGTCACAATGGGGTACCTCCATGCCGCCTGTACAAAGGTCTAATGAGAAAGCTCGCATTTAATTTGGATTTCTCGCTTTTGATTATTCTCAACTTAGACATCCATACCGGGACAACATGGACAACAGATAATGGACTCCTCTTTAATGCATAAGCATGTGGCAACAATTATTATTCTCATATGAGATTGAGGATATATGTCCAAAACTGAAACTTCCACCATGAATCATGGCTTTAGTTAGCGGCCCAATGTTCTTCTCTAACAATATGCATGCTCCAACCATTAAGGTGGTAGATCTCTCTTACTTGAGACAAGATGGACATGCATAGCAACTCACATGATATTCAACAAAGAATAGTTGATGGCGTCCCCAGAACATGGTTATCGCACAACAAGCAACTTAATAAGAGATAAAGTGCATAAGTACATATTCAATACCACAATAGTTTTTAAGCTATTTGTCCCATGAGCTATATATTGCAAAGGTGAATGATGGAATTTTAAAGGTAGCACTCAAGCAATTTACTTTGGAATGGCGAGATAAATACCATGTAGTAGGTAGGTATGGTGGACACAAATGGCATAGTGGTTGGCTCAAGTATTTTGGATGCATGAGAAGTATTCCCTCTCGATACAAGGTTTAGGCTAGCAAGGTTATTTGAAACAAACACAAGGATGAACGGTACAGCAAAACTCACATAAAAGACATATTGTAAACATTATAAGACTCTACACTGTCTTCCTTGTTGTTCAAAACTCAATACTAGATATTATCTAGACTCTAGAGGAACCAAATATGCAAATCAAATTAGCAAGCTCTAAGTGTTTCTTCATTAATGGGTGCAAAGTATATGATGCAAGAGCTTAAACATGAGCACAACAATTGCCAAGTATCAATTTATCCAAAACATTTTAGAATTACTACATGTAGTATTTTCCAATTCCAACCATATAACAATTTAACGAAGAAGAAAACTTCGCCATGAATACTATGAGTAGAGCCTAAGGACATACTTGTCCATATGCTACAGCGGAGCGTGTCTCTCTCCCACAAAGTGAATGCTAGGATCCATTTTATTCAAACAAAACAAAAACAAAAACAAACCGGCGCTCCAAGCAAAGTGCATAAGATGTGACGGAATAAAAATATAGTTGGGGGAGGAACCTGATAATGTTGTCGATGAAGAAGGGGATGTCTTGGGCATCCCCAAGCTTAGAAGCTTGAGTCTTCTTATAATATGCAGGGTGAACCACCGGGGCATCCCCAAGCTTAGAGCTTTCACTCTCCTTGATCATATTGCATCATACTCCTCTCTTGATCCTTGAAAACTTCCTCCACACCAAACTCGAAACAACTCATTAGAGGGTTAGTGCATAATACAAATTCACATGTTCATAGGTGACACAATCATTCTTAAAACTTCTGGACATTGCATAAAGCTACTGGACATTAATGGATCAAAGAAATTCATCCAACATAGCAAAAGAGGCAATGCGAAATAAAAGGCAGAATCTGTCAAAACAGAACAGTCCGTAAAGATGGATTTTATTAGGACACCAGAATTGCTCAAATGAAAATGCCCAAATTGAATGAAAGTTGCATACATATCTGAGGATCATGCACGTAAATTGGCTTAATTTTCTGAGTAGACCCAGATTCGTGACAGCAAAGAAATCTGGAACTGCGCAGTAATCCAAATCTAGTACTTACTTTACTATCAAAGACTTTACTTGGCACAACAAAACATAAAACTAAGATAAGGAGAGGTTGCTACAGTAGTAAACAACTTCCAAGACTCAAATATAAAACAAAAAATACTGTAGTAAAAACATGGGTTGTCTCCCATAAGCGCTTTTCTTTAACGCCTTTCAGCTAGGCGCAGAAAGTGTAACTCAAGTAACATCAAGAGACGAAGCATCAACATCATAATTTGTTCTAATAATAGAATCATAAGGTAACTTCATTCTCTTTCTAGGAAGTGTTCCATACCTTTCTTGAGAGGAAATTGATATTTAATATTACCTTCCTTCATATCAATAGTAGCACCAACGGTTCGAAGAAAAGGTCTTCCCAATATAATGGGGCAAGATGCATTGCATTCAATATCCAAGACAACAAAATCAACGGGGACAAGGTTATTGTTAACCATAATATGAACATTATCAACTTTCCCCAAAGGTTTCTTTTTAGCATTATCAGCGAGATTAACATCCAAATAACAATTTTTCAATGGTGGCAAGTCAAGCATATCATAGACTTTTTAGGCATAACAGAAATACTTGCACCAAGATCACATAAAGCATTACAATCAAAATCTTTGACTCTCATTTTAATGATGGGCTCCCAACCATCCTCTAGCTTTCTAGGAATAGAAGTTTCAAGTTTTAGTTTCTCTTCTCTAGCTTTTATGAGAGCATTTGTAATATGTTTTGTGAAAGCCAAATTTATAGCACTAGCATTAGGACTCTTAGCAAGTTTTTGTAAGAACTTTATAACTTCAGAGATGTGGCAATCATCAAAATCTAAATCATTACAATCTAAAGCAATGGGATTATCATCCCCAAGGTTGGAAAAAATTTCAGCAGTTTTATCACAGGCAGTTTCAGCAGTTTTAGCAGTTTCAGGTAATTTTGCGCGCTTTGCACTAGGAGTAGAAGCATTGCCAACACCAATTATTTTATCATTAATAGTAGGAGGTGCAGCAACATGTGAATCATTAGCATTGCTAGTGGTGGTAATAGTCCAAACTTTAGCTACATTTTTATCTTTAGCTAGTTTTTCATTTTCTTCTCTATCCCACCTAGCACGCAGTTCAGCCATTAATCTTATATTCTCATTAATTCTAACTTGGATGGAATTTGCTGTATTAACAATTTTATTTTCAATATCCCTATTAGGCATAACTTTCGATTTGAAAAGATCAACATCAGAGGCATGATGTCTACGGGAGCTTCTATTCTTGTAGACAGTGTTGGGCCTCCAAGAGCAGAGGTTTGTAGAACAGCAGCAAGTTTCCCTTAACTGGATTACCCAAGGTTTATCGATCTCGGGGAGGAAGAGGTCAAAGATATCCCTCTCATGCAACCCTGCAACCACAAAGCAAGAAGTCTCTTGTGTCCCCAACACACCTAATAGGTGCACTAGTTCGGCGAAGAGATAGTGAAATACACGTGGTATGAATAAGTAGTAGCAACGGCACCAGAAAAGTGCTTTGCCGGAGTAAACAAGCGGTAGTAATGCGTAGTAACACGGTAAAACGATAAACAAGCGCGATAGCGATATTTAGGAACAAGGCCTAGGGATTACACTTTCACTAGTGGACACTCTCAACATTGATCACAACAGAATAGATAAATGCATACTCTACACTTTTGTTGGATGATGAACACATTGCGTAGGATTACACGAACCCTCAATGCCGGAGTTAACAAGCTCCACAATAATGCTCATATTTTAGTAACCTTTAGTGTAAGATAGATCAAAAGACTAAACCAAGTACTAGCATAGCATGCACACTGTCACCTTCATGCATATGTAGGAGGAATAGATCACATCAATATTATCATAGCAATAGTTAACTTCGCAATCTACAAGAGATCATGATCATAGCATAAACCAAGTACTAACACGGTGCACACACTGTCACCTTTGCACACATGCAGGAGGAATAAAACTACTTTAATAACACATCACTAGAGTAGCACATAGATAAATTGTGATACAAACACATTGCAATCATAAAGAGATATAAATAAGCACCTCACTATGCCATTCAACAGTGAATAAGTATTCTGTGAAATATAGCCTAAGAGACCCACACGGTGCACACACTGTCACCTTTACACACGTGGGACAAGGAGTCTCCGGAGATCACATAAGTAAAACTCACTTGACTAGCATAATGACATCTAGATTACAAGCATCATCATATGAATCTCAATCATGTAAGGCAGCTCATGAGATTATTGTATTGAAGTACATAGGAGAGAGATGAACCACATAGCTACCGGTACAGCCCCGAGCCTCGATGGAGAACTACTCCCTCCTCATGGGAGCAGCGGCGGTGATGAAGATGGCGGTGGAGATGGCAGCGATGTCGATGGAGAAGCTTCCGGGGGCACTTCCCCGCTCCGGCGTGCGGGAACAGAGACTCCTGTCCCCGGATCTTGGCTTCGTGATGGCGGCGGCTCGGAAGGTTTTCCGTATCGTGGTTTTCGCCTCGGGGTTTTCGCGACAGAGGCTTTATATAGGCGAAGAGGCGGCGCGGGAGGATCGAAGGGGTGGCCACACCATAGGGCGGCGCGGCCAGGGCCTGGCCGCGCCGGCCTATGGTGCAGGTGGCATGTGGCCCCCTCTGGTCCTTCTCGGGTGTTCGGATGCTCCCGGTGAAAATAGGGACCTGGGTCTTGATTTCGTCCGATTCGAGAATATTTCGTTACTAGGATTCTGAAACCAAAAACAGAAACAGGAACTGGCACTTCGGTATCTTGTTAATAGGTTAGTTCCGGAAAATGCACGAATATGACATAAAGTGTGCATAAAACATGTAGGTATCATCAATAATATGGCATGGAACATAAGAAATTATCGATACGTCGGACGTATCAAGCATCCCCAAGCTTAGTTGCTCGTCCCGAGCAAGTAAAACGATAACAAAGATAATTTCTGAAGTGACATGCCATCATAAACTTGATCATATTGTAAACATATGTAATGAATGCAGCGATCAAAACAATGGTAATGACATGAGTAAACAACTGAATCATAAAGCAAAGACTTTTCATGAATAGTACTTTCAAGACAAGCATCAATAAGTATTGCATAAGAGTTAACTCATAAAGCAATAAATTCATAGTAAAGGTATTGAAGCAACACAAAAGAAGATTAAGTTTCAGCGGTTGCTTTCAACTTATAACATGTATATCTCATGGATAATTGTCAACATAGAGTAATATAACAAGTGCAATATGCAAGTATGTAGGAATCAATGCACAGTTCACACAAGTGTTTGCTTCTTGAGGTGGAGAGAGATAGGTGAACTGACTCAACATAAAAGTAAAGAGAATGGTCCTTCAAAGAGGAAAGCATCGATTGCTATATTTGTGCTAGAGCTTTTATTTTGAAAACATGAAACAATTTTGTCAACGGTACTAAAAGCATATGAGTTATGTAAATTATATCTTACAAGTTGCAAGCCTCATGCATAGTATACTAATAGTGCCCGCACCTTGTCCTAATTAACTTGGACTACCGGATCTTTGCAATGCACATGTTTTGACCAAGTGTCACAATGGGGTACCTCCATGCCGCCTGTCTAAGGAGAAAGCTCGCATTTTGGATTTCTCGCTTTTGATTATTCTCAACTTAGACATCCATACCGGGACAACATGGACAACAGATAATGGACTCCTCTTTAATGCATAAGCATGTGGCAACAATTATTATTCTCATATGAGATTGAGGATATATGTCCAAAACTGAAACTTCCACCATGAATCATGGCTTTAGTTAGCGGCCCAATGTTCTTCTCTAACAATATGCATGCTCCAACCATAAAGGTGGTAGATCTCTCTTACTTCAGACAAGACGGACATGCATAGCAACTCACATGATATTCAACAAAGAATAGTTGATGGCGTCCCCAGAAGCATGGTTATCGCACAACAAGCAACTTAATAAGAGATAAAATGCATAAGTACATATTCAATACCACAATAGTTTTAAGCTATTTGTCCCATGAGCTATATATTGCAAAGGTGAATGATGGAATTTTAAAGGTAGCACTCAAGCAATTTACTTTGGAATGGCGGATAAATACCATGTAGTAGGTAGGTATGGTGGACACAAATGGCATAGTGGTTGGCTCAAGTATTTGGATGCATGAGAAGTATTCCCTCTCGATACAAGGTTTAGGCTAGCAAGGTTATTTGAAACAAACACAAGTATGAACTAGTACAGCAAAACTCACATAAAAGACATATTACAAGGATTATAAGACTATACATCGTCTTCCTTGTTGTTCAAACACCTTACTAGAAATTATCTAGACCTTAGAGAGACCAATTATGCAAACCAAATTTTAGCATGCTCTATGTATTTCTTCATTAATGGGTGCAAAGTATATGATGCAAGAGCTTAAACATGAGCACAACAATTGCCAAGTATCACATTACCCAAGACATTATAGCAAATTACTACATGTATCATTTTCCAATTCCAACCATATAACAATTTAACGAAGAGGAAACTTCGCCATGAATATTATGAGCTAAGAACACATGTGTTCATATGAACCAGCGGAGCGTGTCTCTCTCCCACACAAGCATGATGTAATCCAATTTATTCAAACACAAACAAAAATAGAAACAAACAAACAGACGCTCCAAGTAAAGTACATAAGATGTGACGGAATAAAAATATAGTTTCGGGGAGGAACCGATAATGTTGTCGATGAAGAAGGGATGCCTTGGGCATCCCCAAGCTTAAAGAGTCTTCTTGAAATATGCAGGGGTGAACCACCGGGGCATCCCCAAGCTTAGAACTTTCACTCTCCTTGATCATAGTATATCATCCTCCTCTCTTGACCCTTGAAAACTTCTTCCACACCAAACTTTAAGCAAACTCATTAGAGGGTTAGTGCATAATCAAAAACTCACATGTTCAGAGGTGACACAATCATTCTTAACACTTCTGGACATTGCTCAAAGCTACTGGAAGGTAATGGAACAAAGAAATCCACCCAACACAGCGAAAGAAGCAATGCGAAATAAAAGGCAGAATCTGTCAAAAACAGAACAGTCCGTAAAGACGAATTTTAAAATTGCACCAGACTTGCTCAAATGGAAAAACTCAAAACTAATGAAAGTTGCGTACATATCTGAGGATCACTCACGTAAATTGGCATAATTTTCAGAGTTACCTACAGAGAATTAGACCCAGATTCGTGACAGACAGCAATGCTGTTTCTGCGCAGCAATCAAATCTAGCATCAACTTTACCATAGAGACTTTACTTGGCACAACAAAACACAAAACTAAGATAAGGAGAGGTTGATACAGTAGTAAACAACTTCCAAGACATAAATATAAAACAAAGTACTGTAGCAAAATAACACATGGGTTATCTCCCAAGAAGTTCTTTCTTTATAGCCGTTAAGATGGGCTCAGCAGTTTTAATGATGCACTCGCAAGAAATAGCATTTGAAGCAAAGAGAGCATCAAGAGGCAAATTCAAAACAAATTTAAGTCTAACATGCTTCCTATGCATAGGAATCTTGTAAATAAACAAGTTCATGAAGAGCAAAGTAACAAGCATAGGAAGATAAAACAAGTGTAGCTTCAAAATTTCAGCACATAGAGAGGTGTTTTAGTAACATGAAAATTTCTACAACCATATTTTCCTCTCTCATAATAACTTTCAGTAGCATCATGAGCAAACTCAACAATATAACTATCACATAAAGCATTCTTATCATGAGTCTCATGCATAAAATTATCACTCTCCACATAGGCATAATCAATTTTATTAGTTGAAGTGGGAGCAAATTCAACAAAGTAGCTATCATTATTATTCTCATCAAGTGTAGGAGGCATAGTATAATCACAACAAAATTTACTCTCCATAGTAGGTGGCACCAAAAGACCACTATCATTATAATCATAATAAATAGGAGGCAAAGTATCATCAAAGAAAATTTTCTCCTCAATGCTTGGGGGACTAAAAAGATCATGAAAATCAGCTTCCCCAAGCTTAGAACTTTCTATATCATTATCAACAATGGTGTTCAAAGCGTTCATACTAATATTACTACCAGCATGCAAATAAGATTTCATAGGTTTTTTAATTTTCGCATCAAACAATCCATGTTTTAAATCAGGAAATAGAATAAGAAGCTCATTGTTGTCCATTATGCCAAACTAGTGTAAACAAGAAACAAAAAGATGCAATTGCAGGATCTAAAGGAAATATCTTCGAGCACAAATACAATGGTGCCAGAAAAGTACTTTACCTGGGACCGGAGTATGAGTGCCTTTTTACCTTTCCTCCCCGGCAACGGCGCCAGAAAAGTGCTTGGCGCGTAGTTGACGAGGGAGAAAGTGCTTAGTTGCCGGGCTTGCCAATGTGTGAGTGCCGTTTACCTTTCCTCCCGGCAACGGCGCCGAGAAAGTGCTTGATGTCTACGGGAGCTTCTATTCTTGTAGACAGTGTTGGGCCTCCAGAGCGAGAGGTTTGTAGAACAGCAGCAAGTTTCCCTTAAGTGGATTACCCAAGGTTTATCGATCTCGGGGAGGAAGAGGTCAAAGATATCCCTCTCATGCAACCCTGCAACCACAAAGCAAGAAGTCTCTTGTGTCCCCAACACACCTAATAGGTGCACTAGTTCGGCGAAGAGATAGTGAAATACAGGTGGTATGAATAAGTAGTAGCAACGGCACCAGAAAAGTGCTTTGCCCAGGAAACAACGGTAGTAATGCAGCGGTAGTAACACGGTAAAACGATAAACAAGCGCGATAGCGATATTTAGGAACAAGGCCTAGGGATTACACTTTCACTAGTGGACACTCTCAACATTGATCACATAACGGAATAGATAAATGCATACTCTACACTTTTGTTGGATGATGAACACATTGCGTAGGATTACACGAACCCTCAATGCCGGAGTTAACAAGCTCCACAATAATGCTCATATTTTAGTAACCTTTAGTGTAAGATAGATCAAAAGACTAAACCAAGTACTAGCATAGCATGCACACTGTCACCTTCATGCATATGTAGGAGGAATAGATCACATCAATATTATCATAGCAATAGTTAACTTCGCAATCTACAAGAGATCATGATCATAGCATAAACCAAGTACTAACACGGTGCACACACTGTCACCTTTCCACATGCGGGAGGAATAAAACTACTTTAATAACACATCACTAGAGTAGCACATAGATAAATTGTGATACAAACACATTGCAATCATAAAGAGATATAAATAAGCACCTCACTATGCCATTCAACGGTGAATAAGTATTCTTTGAAATATAGCCTAAGAGACCACACGGTGCACACACTGTCACCTTTACACACGTGGGACAAGGAGTCTCCGGAGATCACATAAGTAAAACTCACTTGACTAGCATAATGACATCTAGATTACAAGCATCATCATATGAATCTCAATCATGTAAGGCAGCTCATGAGATTATTGTATTGAAGTACATAGGAGAGAGATGAACCACATAGCTACCGGTACAGCCCCGAGCCACGATGGAGAACTACTCCCTCCTCATGGGAGCAGCAGCGGTGATGAAGATGGCGGTGGAGATGGCAGCGGTGTCGATGGAGAAGCCTTCGGGGGCACTTCCCGCTCGGCGGGGTGCCGGAACAGAGACTCTGTCCCCCAGATCTTGGCTTCGCGATGGCGGCGGCTCTGGAAGGTTTTCGTATCGTGGTTTTTCGCCTCGGGGTTTTGGAGGCTTTATATAGGCGAAGAGGCGGCGCGGGAGGGTCGAAGGGGTGGCCACACCATAGGGCACGCGGCCGGGGCTGGGCCGCCGGCCTATGGTGCGGGTGGCTTTGTGGCCCCTCTGGTCCTTCTCGGGTGTTGGATGCTCCCGGTGAAAATAGGGACACTGGGTCTTGATTTCGTCCGATTAGAGAATATTTCGTTACTAGGATTTCTGAAACCAAAAACAGTAACAGCAACTGGCACTTCGGCATCTTGTTAATAGGTTAGTTCCAGAAAATGCACGAATATGACATAAAGTGTGCATAAAACATGTAGGTATCATCAATAATATGGCATGGAACATAAGAAATTATCGATACGTCGGAGACGTATCAAGGCAAGACTATCAACCTTAGAAGCAAGAATATCAATTTTATTGAGCTTTTCCTCAACAGATTTGTTAAAGGCAGTTTGTGTACTAATAAATTCTTTAAGCATAGCTTCAAGTCGGGGGTGTATTCCTATTATTGTTGTAAGAATTCCCATAAGAATTAGCATAACCGTTACCATTATTATAAGGATATGGCCTATAGTTATTACTAGAATTGTTCCGATAAGCATTGTTGTTGAAATTATTATTTTTAATGAAGTTTACATCAACATGTTCTTCTTGAGCAACCAATGAAGCTAACGGAACATTATTAGGATCAACATTAGTCCTATCATTCACAAGCATAGACATAATAGCATCAACCTTATCATTCAAGGAAGAGGATTCTTCAACAGAATTTACCTTCTTACCTTGTGGAGCTCTTTCCGTGTGCCATTCAGAGTAATTAATCATCATATTATCAAGGAGCTTTGTTGCTTCACCAAGAGTTATGGACATAAAGGTACCTCCAGCAGCTGAATCCAATAAATTCCGCGAAGAAAAATTTAGTCCTGCATAGAAGGTTTGGATGATCATCTAAGTAGTCAGTCCATGGGTTGGGCAATTTTTAACCAGAGATTTCATTCTTTCCCAAGCTTGAGCAACATGTTCATTATCCAATTGTTTAAAATTCATTATGCTACTCCTCAAAGATATAATTTTAGCGGGGGGATAATATCTACCAATAAAAGCATCCTTGCATTTAGTCCAGGAATCAATACTATTCTTAGGCAGAGATAGCAACCAATCTTTAGCTCTTCCTCTTAATGAGAAAGGGAACAATTTTAATTTTATAATATCACCATCTACATCTTTATACTTTTGCTTTTCACACAATTCAACAAAATTATTAAGATGGGCAGCAGCATCATCAGAACTAACACCAGAAAATTGCTCTCGCATAACAAGATTTAGTAAAGCAGGTTTAATTTCAAAGAATTCTGCTGTAGTAGCAGGTGGAGCAATAGGTGTGCATAGGAAATCATTATTATTTGTGGTTGTGAAGTCACACAACTTAGTATTTTCAGGGGTAGCCATTTTAGCAGTAGTAAATAAAACAAACTAGATAAAGTAAATGCAGGTAAACTAATTTTTTTTTGAGTTTTTATATAATGCAGCAAACGAAGTAGTAAATAAAATAAAGCAAGACAAAAACAAAGTAAAGAGATTGAGAAGTGGAGACTCACCTTGCAGCGTGTCTTGATCTCCCCGGCAACGGCGCCAGAAAAAGAGCTTGATGGCGTGTATTTCACACGTTCGTTGGGGAACCCCAAGAAGAAGGTATGATGCGCACGGAAGTTTTCCCTCGAGAAAGAAACCAAGGTTTATCGAACCAGGAGGAGCCAAGAAGCACGTTGAAGGTTGATGGCGGCGGGATGTAGTGCGGCGCAACACCAGATTCCGGCGCCAACGTGGAACCCGCACAACACAAGCAAAGTACTTTGCCCCAGCGAAGCGGTGAGGTTGTCAATCTCACCGGCTTGCTGTAACAAAGGATTAACCGTATTGTGTGGAAGATGATTGTTTGCAGAGAAAATAGTAAAAACAAGTATTGCAGCAGATTTGTAGTATTAAAGAATGGACCGGGGTCCACAGTTCACTAGGTGTCTCTCCCATAAGATAAAAGCATGTTGGGTGAACAAATTACAATCGGGCAATTGACAAATAGAGAGGGCATAACAATGCACATACATGACATGATAAGTATAGTGAGATTTAATTGGGCATTACGACAAAGTACATAGACCGCCATCCAACTGCATCTATGCCTAAAAAGTCCACCTTCGGGTTATCATCCGAACCCCCTCCGGTATTAAGTTGCAAAGCAACAGAGACAATTGCATTAAGTATGGTGCGTAATGTAATCAACAACTACATCCTCGGACATAGCGCAATGTTTTATCCCTAGTGGCAACGACACAACACAACCTTAGAACTTTCTGTCACTGTCCCAGATTCAATGCGAGCATGAACCCACTATCGAGCATAAATACTCCCTCTTGGAGTTAAAAGTAAAAACTTGGCCAGAGCCTCTACTAGTAATGGAGAGCATGCAAGATCATAAACAACACATATGTAATAACTTGATAATTAACATGACATGGTATTCTCTATCCATCGGATCCCGACAAACACAACATATAGAATTACAGATAGATGATCTTGATCATGTTAGGCAGCTCACAAGATCCAACAATGAAGCACAATGAGGAGAAGACAACCATCTAGCTACTGCTATGGACCCATAGTCCAGGGGTGAACTACTCACTCATCACTCGGAGCGACCATGGCGGTGTAGAGTCCTCGGGAGATGAATCCCCTCTCCGGGTGCCGGAGGAGATCTCCAGAATCCCCGAGATGGGATCGGCGGCGGCGTCTCGGAAGGTTTTCCGTATCGTGGTTTTCGCATCGGGGGTTTCGCGACGGAGGCTTTAAGTAGGCGGAAGGGCGAGTCGGGGGCCGCGGGGGCCACACCATGGGCGCGCGCGGGCCCCCCGGGCGCGCCGCCTTGTGGTGTCGCCACCTCGTGGCCCAACTTCGTATGTTCTTCGGTCTTCTGGAAGCTCGTGAAAAATAGGCCCCTGGGTCTTTGTTTCGTCCAATTCCGAGAATATTTCGTTACTAGGATTTCTGAAACCAAAAACAACGAGAAAACGAAGCGGCACTTCGGCATCTTGTTAATAGGTTAGTTCCGGAAAATGCACGAATATGACATAAAGTGTGCATAAAACATGTAGGTATCATCAATAATATGGCATAGAACATAAGAAATTATCGATACGTCGGAGACGTATCAGCATCCCCAAGCTTAGTTCTGCTCGTCCCGAGAGGTAAAACGATAACAAAGATAATTTCTGAAGTGATATGCTATCATAACCTTGATCATACTATTTGTAAACATATGTAGTGAATGCAGCGATCAAAACAATGGTAATGACATGAGTAAACAAGTGAATCATATAACAAAGACTTTTCATGAATAGTACTTCAAGACAAGTATTAATAAGTCTTGCATAAGAGTTAACTCATAAAGCAATAAATCAAAGTAAAGGCATTGAAGCAACACAAAGGAAGATTAAGTTTCAGCGGTTGCTTTCAACTTGTAACATGTATATCTCATGGATAATAGTCGACATAGAGTAATATAACAAGTACAATATGCAAATATGTAGGAATCAATGCACAGTTCACACAAGTGTTTGCTTCTTGAGGTGGGAGAGATAGGTGAACTGACTCAACATAAAAGTAAAAGAATGGTCCTTCAAAGAGGAAAGCATCGATTGCTATATTTGTGCTAGAGCTTTTATTTTGAAAACATGAAACAATTTTGTCAACGGTAGTAATAAAGCATATGAGTTATGTACATTATATCTTACAAGTTGCAAGTCTCATGCATAGTATACTAATAGTGCCCGCACCTTGTCCTAATTAACTTGGACTACCGGATCTTTGCAATGCACATGTTTTGACCAAGTGTCACAATGGGGTACCTCCATGCCCTGTACAAAGGTCTAAGGAGAAAGCTCGCATTTTGGATTTCTCGCTTTTGATTATTCTCAACTTAGACATCCATACCGGGACAACATGGACAACAGATAATGGACTCCTCTTTAATGCATAAGCATGTGGCAACAATTATTATTCTCATATGAGATTGAGGATATATGTCCAAACTGAAACTTCCACCATGAATCATGGCTTTAGTTAGCGGCCCAAAGTTCTTCTCTAACAACATGCATGCTCCAACCATAAAGGTGGTAGATCTCTCTTACTTCAGACAAGACGGACATGCATAGCAACTCACATGATATCCAACAAAGAATAGTTGATGGCGTCCCCAGAAACATGGTTATCGCACAACAAACAACTTAATAAGAGATAAAGTGCATAAGTACATATTCAATACCACAATAGTTTTAAGCTATTTGTCCCATGAGCTATATATTGCAAAGGTGAATGATGGAATTTTAAAGGTAGCACTCAAGCAATTTACTTTGGAATGGCGGATAAATACCATGTAGTAGGTAGGTATGGTGGACACAAATGGCATAGTGGTTGGCTCAAGTATTTGGGATGCATGAGAAGTATTCCCTCTCGATACAAGGTTTAGGCTAGCAAGGTTATTTGAAACAAACACAAGGATGAACAGTACAGCAAAACTCACATAAAAGACATATGGTAAACATTATAAGACTCCATACCGTCTTCCTTGTTGTTCAAAACTGAATACTAGATATTATCTAGACTCTAGAGAAACCAAATATGCAAACCAAATTAGCAAGCTCTAAGTGTTTCTTCATTAATGGGTGCAAAGCATATGATGCAAGAGCTTAAACATGAGCACAACAATTGCCAAGTATCACATTATCCAAGACATTATAGCATTTTACTACATGTATCATTTTCCAATTCCAACCATATAACAATTTAACAAAGAAGAAACTTCGCCATGAATACTATGAGTAGAGCCTAAGGACATATTTGTCCATATGCTACAGCGGAGCGTGTCTCTCTCCCATAAAGTGAATGCTATGATCCATTTTATTCAAACAAAACAAAAAACAAAAACAAACGCTCCAAGCAAAGTGCATAAGATGTGACGGAATAAAAATATAGTTTCGGGGGAGGAACCTGATAATGATGAAGAAGGGGATGCCTTGGGCATCCCCAAGCTTCTTGAGTCTTCTTAGAATATGCAGGGGTGAACCACCGGGGCATCCCCAAGCTTAGAGCTTTCACTCTCCTTGATCATATTGCATCATACTCCTCTCTTGATCCTTGAAAAACCTCCACACCAAACTCGAAACAACTCATTAGAGAGTTAGTGCATAATAAAAATTCACATGTTCAGAGGTGACACAATCATTCTTAACAATTCTGGACATTGCATAAAGCTACTGGACATTAATGGATCAAAGAAATTCATCCAACATAGCAAAAGAGGCAATGCGAAATAAAAGACAGAATCAGTCAAAACAGAACAGTCCGTAAAGATGGATTTTATTAGGCCACCAGACTTGCTCAAACGAAAATGCTCAAATTGAATGAAAGTTGCGTACATATCTGAGGATCATGCTCGTAAATTGGCTTAATTTTCTGAGCTACCTACAGGGAGATAGACCCAGATTCGTGACAGCAAAGAAATCTGGAACTGCGCAGTAATCCAAATCTAGTACTTACTTTTCTATCAAAGAGTTTACTTGGCACAACAAAACATAAAACTAAGATAAGGAGAGGTTGCTACAGTAGTAAACAACTTCCAAGACACAAATATAAAACAAAGTACTGTAGTAAAAACATGGGTTGTCTCCCAAGAAGTTCTTTCTTTATAGCCATTAAGATGGGCTCAGCAGTTTTAATGATGCACTCGCAAGAAATAGTATTTGAAACAAAAGAGAGCATCAAAAGGCAAATTCAAAACACATTTAAGTCTAAAATGCTTCCTATGCATAGGAATCTTGTAAATAAACAAGTTCATGAAGAGCAAAATAACAAGCATAGGAAGATAAAACAAGTGTAGCTTCAAAAATTTCAGCACATAGAGAGGTGTTTTAGTAACATGAAAATTTCTACAACCATATTTTCCTCTCTCATAATAATTTTCAGTAGCATCATGAGCAAACTCAACAATATAACTATCACATAAAGCATTCTTATCATGAGTCTCATGCATAAAATTATTACTCTCCACATAGGCATAATCAATTTTATTAGTTGTAGTGGGAGCAAATTCAACAAAGTAGCTATTCTCATCATCAAATATAGGAGGCAAAGTATCATTAAAGTAAATTTTCTCCTCAATGCTTGGTGTACTAAAAGGATCCTGCTCATCAGAGCCAGCTTCCCCAAGCTTAGAATTTTCCATAGCATTAGCAACAATGGTGTTCAAAGCATCCATAGTAATAACATTCCCATTAGCATGCATATAAAGTTCCATGGGTTTTTAATTCTCTCTTCAAACACATCATGTCCTAATTCAAGATAAAGTTCATAAAGATCTCTCATATTTTTGTTGTTTTCCATTATGCTTAACTAGTGAAATAAAAACATGCATGATATTAAGTAAAGTAAAACAAGTAACTAATTTTTTTGTGTTTTTGATATAGAGTGCAAGACAGTAAATAAAGTAAAGCTAGCAACTAATTTTTTTGTGTTTTGATATAATGCAGCAAACAAAGTAGTAAATAAAATAAAGCTAGACAAAAACAAAGTAAAGAGATTGAGAAGTGGAGACTCCCCTTGCAGCGTGTCTTGATCTCCCGGCAACGGCGCCAGAAAAAGAGCTTGATGGCGTGTATTTCACACGTTCGTTGGGCAACCCCAAGAGGAAGGTATGATGCGCACAGCAGCAAGTTTTCCCTCGAAAGAAACCAAGGTTTATCGAACCAGGAGGAGCCAAGAAGCACGTTGAAGGTTGATGGCGGCGGGATGTAGTGCGGCGCAACACCAGAGATTGGCGCCAACGTGGAACCCGCACAACACAACCAAAGTACTTTGCCCCAACGAAACAGTGAGGTTGTCAATCTCACCGGCTTGCTGTAACAAAGGATTAACCGTATTGTGTGGAAGATGATTGTTTGCAGAGAAAATAGTAAAAACAAGTATTGCAGCAGATTTGTATTTCAGTATTAAAGAATGGACCGGGGTCCACAGTTCACTAGAGGTGTCTCTCCCATAAGATAAAAGCATGTTGGGTGAACAAATTACAGTCGGGCAATTGACAAATAGAGAGGGCATAACAATGCACATACATGACATGATAAGTATAGTGAGATTTAATTGGGCATTACGACAAAGTACATAGACCGCCATCCAACTGCATCTATGCCTAAAAAGTCCACCTTCAGGTTATCATCCGAACCCCCTCCAGTATTAAGTTGCAAACAACGGACAATTGCATTAAGTATGGTGCGTAATGTAATCAACAACTACATCCTCGGACATAGCGCCAATGTTTTATCCCTAGTGGCAACAGCACAACACAATCTTATAACTTTTCTGTCCCAGGTGTCAATGCAGGCATGAACCCACTATCGAGCATAAATACTCCCTCTTGGAGTTAAAAGTAAAAACTTGGCCAGAGCCTCTACTAGTAACGGAGAGCATGCAAGATCATAAACAACATATATGTAATAACTTGATAATTAACATGACATGGTATTCTCTATCCATCGGATCCCGACAAACACAACATATAGAATTACAGATAGATGATCTTGATCATGTTAGGCAGCTCACAAGATCCAACAATGAAGCACAATGAGGAGAAGACAACCATCTAGCTACTGCTATGGACCCATAGTCCAGGGGTGAACTACTCACTCATCACTCCGGAGGCGACCATGGCGGTGTAGAGTCCTCGGGAGATGAATCCCCTCTCCGGCAGGGTGCCGAGGCAGATCTCAGAATCCCCCGAGATGGGATCGGCGGCGCGGCGTCTCGGAAGGTTTTCCGTATCGTGGTTTTTCGCATCGGGGGTTTCGCGACGGAGGCTTTAAGTAGGCGGAAGGGCAGAGTCGGGGGGGACGGGGGGCACACCATAGGGCGGCGCGGGCCCCCCCCTGGGCCGCGCCACCTTGTGGTGTCGCCACCTCGTGGCCCCACTTCGTATGTTCTTCGGTCTTCTGGAAGCTCCATGGAAAAATAGGCCCCTGGGTCTTTGTTTCGTCCAATTCCGAGAATATTTCGTTACTAGGATTTGAAACCAAAAATAGCGAGAAACAGGAACTGGCACTTCGGCATCTTGTTAATAGGTTAGTTCCAGAAAATGCACGAATATGACATAAAGTGTGCATAAAACATGTAGGCATCATCAATAATATGGCATAGAACATAAGAAATTATCGATACGTCGGAGACGTATCATGCATCTATGCCTAAAAAGTCCACCTTCAGGTTATCATCCGAACCCCTTCCAGTATTAAGTTGCTAAACAACAGACAATTGCATTAAGTATGGTGCGTAATGTAATCAACAACTACATCCTCGGACATAGCGCCAATGTTTTATCCCTAGTGGCAACAGCACAACACAACCTTAGAACTTTATGTCACTGTCCCAGGTGTCAATGCAGGCATGAACCCACTATCGAGCATAAATACTCCCTCTTGGAGTTAAGATCAAAAACTTGGCCAGAGCCTCTACTAATAACAGAGAGCATGCAAGATCATAAACAACACATATGTAATAACTTGATAATTAACATAACATGGTATTCTCTATCCATCGGATCCCGACAAACACAACATAGAGTATTACAGATAGATGATCTTGATCATGTTAGGCAGCTCACAAGATCCAACAATGAAGCACAATGAGGAGAAGACAACCATCTAGCTACTGCTATGGACCCATAGTCCAGGGTGAACTACTCACTCATCACTCCGGAGGCGACCATGGCGGTGTAGAGTCCTCGGGAGATGAATCCCCTCCGGGGTGCCGGAGGAGATCTCCGAATCCCCGAGATGGGATTGGCGGCGGCGGCGTCTCGGAAAGTTTTCCGTATCGTGGTTTTTCGTATCGGGGTTTCGCGACGGAGGCTTTAAGTAGGCGGAAGGGCAGAGTCGGAGGGCTGACGAGGGCCCACACCATAGGGCGGCGCGGGCCCCCCTTGCCGCCTTGTGGTGTCGCCACCTCGTGGCCCCACTTCGTATGCTCTTCGGTCTTCTGGAAGGTTCGTGGCAAAATAGGCCCCTGGGTCTTGATTTCGTCCAATTCGAGAATATTTCGTTACTAGGATTTCTGAAACCAAAAACAGCAGAAAACAACTGGCACTTCGGCATCTTGTTAATAGGTTAGTTCCAGAAAATGCACGAATATGACATAAAGTGTGCATAAAACATGTAGGTATCATCAATAATATGGCATGGAACATAAGAAATTATCGATACGTCGGATACGTATCAACGTGCTGCCGCCGGGACAAGCACGACAACCACGGCGACAGCATCGACGAGGAGGACGACTGATGAAGAGTGTTGTTTCTTCGCAGCGAATACGTGCATCGAGGTTTCTGTCTGTTCTCCCTCGCAAGAACCAACAGGGGCACCGTCACCAGCTGGATTTTCCAGTTTCGGTGACTAGGTGTGCCCTCGAGTGTTCTTTCTTGGCAGCGAACACATGAAACCTTCGATGCACGGCCTAGTTAGGTTTAGTTTTTTTGCAATATTTTTGTTTGTGTCAACCATGGTTCAAACTATGTATTAGTTTGGGGAAAACCATGTTCCTAATTATGTCTTCGTGTAAACCACGTTCTCAATTATGTATTAGTTTGTGGAAATTGAAATAAAAATGACAAAACAAAGTTGAAATCTACATGAATAATCTGGGGTAGACCATGGTGAGTTGCACCCAAACACCCCAAGTATAGGGTTTTAGGCCAAAACATGCATTTTTGGGGAAAATCAAGTGGCTGGGGATGGCAGGGTGAGGCCACACTTGGCACATGGATGCACCATTGCATGCCCCACACTGCTACCATTGGCATCTACAAGAATAATATGGGGTAGATCATGGTGAGTTGCACCCAGACACCCCAAATATAGGGTTTTAGGCCAAAACATGCACTTTTGGGGCAAACAAGTAGGTGGGGATGCCAGTGTGAGGCCACACTTGGCACATGGGTGCACCTTGCATGCCCCATACTTCTACCCTTGTCACCTACATGAATAATCTGGGGTAGACGATGGTGAGTTGCACCCAGACACCCCAAATATAGGGTTTTTGGCCAAAACATGCACTTTCTTAAGGGTTCACAACTCTACCAATATGTGACTATTTTTTTCTCCTTTCTTACCTGTAGCTTCTATGGTAACCAAACTTTTATATTTGTGTCCACCATGGTTCAAACTATGTATTAGTTTGTGGAAAACCATGTTCCAAACTGTGTCTTCGTGTAAACCACGTTCCCAATTATGTATTAGTTTGTGGAAATTGAAATAAAAATACCAAAAAAAGTATTTTAAAGGTTTCGTGTGTTTTTTGTTGGCAGCGAACGCACGAAACCTTCGATGCACGGCCTAGTTATTTTTTTTGCAATATTTTATATTTGTGTTAACCATGGTTCAAACTATGTATTAGTTTGTGGAAAACCATGTTCCTAATTATGTCTTCCTGTAAACCACATTTCCAATTATGTATTAGTTTGTGGAAATTGAAATAAAAATGCCATGATGCATGCCCCACACTCCTACCCTTGTAATCTACATGAATAATATAGGGTAGATAATGGTGAGTTGCACCTAGACACCCTAAATATAGGGTTTTAGGTGAAAACATGCACTTTTGGGGCAAATCAAGTCGATGGGATGCCAAATCAAGTGGATGGATGTGGATGTGGCTGGGGTTGCCAGGGTGAGTCCAACTGAGTGCATGGTTATTTCATGTGAGAACCCAAGGAGACTTAACACGGAATGGTGCATGGTCTATTTAGTCAACGTCGAAATAATCACAAGTACACAAATATGTGACTATTTTTTACCTCAAGCTCATATGTGACTATTTTTTACTCCTTTCTTACCTGTACCTTCTATGGTAATCAAACTTGTTGATTTTAGCTAACATCTCTACGTGGCAATGACTTTGTTATCGAGGGATCGAACAAGTTTGGCTACGGAGACTGAGCAGTCTATGTGAAAAACTATCTATGCATGAGAATAACAAACAAGGCATTCATGCATAACAGTTATAACTAGCATTTATCTAGATAAAAGAGTAACAGTTATAACTAACATTTATCTAAACAAGGCATTCATACATAACAGTTATAACTAGCATTTGTCTAAACAAGGCATTCATGCATAACAGTTATAACTAGCATTTATCTAAACATGCAGGCATTCATGCATAACACTGGAGATATAAGTTCTTAGTACTAAGAAATTCCATAAGTATAACTTAAGGTTCTACGTACACACATTAAACCTAAAAGTTCTTAGTTATCCATTACAACCAGACAGAAATAAGCTCCAAGGACATAAAATATATATACGGCGGCGAGCATCGGGCTGAGGCATGCATGGTAGGTTCACATGTTGCGACGCCTCTTGAGGATCCTGCCGGAACGGGGAAGGCGAGGACCCAGCAGAAACCTTGCAAGTGCCTCGTGGTCAGCCTTGCCCTGCCACTCGCGGGCGCTGTGGCGAGTGTCCATAGCATGCATCTCAAGGGAAGCCAGCAAGCCGTCCTTCACCTTGCAGGGACAGAAGGGGCAAGCATGCCTTCCCCTACGCACTGTCTTCAGAATCCGAGACTCGAATCCCTTGACCTGCCTCTGCACGTAGGACTCAAAGTTGTCCTCGTCGACGTCGTCATCTGTGTTGTACTGCAAATAAAATTAGTTAGTCATGTGCTTCATACATGGAAGGACAATATTCATTTAATTGAACAAAACAGACTACACATGAGGAATAATCCTACAAGAAAATTAGAACCGATGAGACATTGGATATGCCTCACCTGGAACATACTTCATCTGAAACAAAGAACTATTACAATTGGTCGCAAAAAATGAGAGGTAGCTAACAATCCCCACCATAGTACTACAGACAAATGTGTGTTCCTTATTAGTTTTGCAGGACAGGGGCACAGTACCGAATTGACTCTGCCCATAGATTCCAATTTTTTCTCATGATTCATTTTTTGTAAATTCTGTTTTCCCAAAGTTCATTTCTACATACATTTCGTGGTGTGACAATTTCTACGAAACATTGTTAGAAAAAGAAACCTTTCACTTTTGAACCGCTTTAACCAATCAGCAGCTTGTATTCATTTTTGTCCTTTAAATGCCTGTATTAAATAGAGCAAGTGGATCGTCATTTTAGCTCACTGATTTAATGCCTAAAAAATAGGAGAGAGACATGCATTGGGGCAAGGAGTAATTATATGATGTGATTAATTAGCAAATTAAATGGAAGCAGGCCTTATTTGATACTCCCTCCGGTCCTAAATATAAGCCATATAGTGTTTTGAGAAAAATTCCATAATATAAGGTTTATTACGTTGCCCCACTTGTATGGAAAATATTTTTAGTGATTCGATTATGTTTTCTCAGCTTATGCAAAGTCCTCTATTAGCTCACGTTAATTGACTAGGGTTAATCCTAACCAAACAAGGTGTAATTTTTTTCAAAAGTGTGTTTCTTAATTTCCGTGCCAAAAACTATATGGCTTATATTTAGGACAGGAGGGAGTATGTGTTTTGGAACAAGTAGTTCTTCACAAATAATATTAGATACATTGCTCAATAATATTAGATACATTGCTCAATAATATTTTAACAACCACAAATAAGCATACATTAGGCATGGTAGAGTACAATGTGTAAAGTCTATACGCTGAAGCATTTATGTATAAGAGGAATCAGATGGCATTGTACTACATTTATATTACATCAGAATATAGTGATGTAAATGGAAAAGATGCCATCACTCACCGATATCAGTAAACCCTAGGTATGATTTTCAATCATTTTAGGTCACTCATTGCATGCCTTGATCCCAGCCCCCAATAATCATTTTTGGTTTCTCAATGTTGTTACTAGCATGCACAACATTTATAAGCATCTTCTTGATTAATGAGCATATTTTTTGACAGAATACGGCACTTTATTCATTAACCCATATCAATACAAAGGGTCTTCTGGATGCAAGCCGGAGCATAATTGGAAATAAAACCGAAGGACGCTAGATTACAGGATCTAGCTAAAATGTGTGCCGCTTCATTTAAAGAGCGTTTAACAGGCAGCAATAGATTCAACAGACAAGTTTGATGTCCTTTACCAACACTCCCACCTGAGACCGATCAAGCACAGTGGTGTTTATTCGTTGGATCAAGGACAAGCAATCAATGACGAAGATCACCTTTGAAAAAACCCTATTTCTAGTGATCAGCACCGCTTGTCGAAGAGCCAAAGCTTCAGCAATCTCCGGAGAGGTAAAAGATTGCATCAGTGACGAATCAAGGACAAGCAATCAGTGCCGAATGAGGGATTTTTTTACAAAAAGTTCAAGGTCTCTTCAAAACCACGCGCATCCACTTATTTGTGGACGGAGGGAGTAGATCTACCTCGCAGGGCTCGATGTACTCGCGGACATAGCTGCGGTTACCAGATCGACATAGCATCCACGCGCATCTACTACATCGACTTTGCAGGGGTTACCAGATCTGAGAGGGGAGACATAGCTTTACCTCGCAGGGCTGGACGTACTGGCTGACCTCGTACAAGGCGTCGATTTCCTTGTACGCCGCCTCCCTCTCGGCAGCGGCGCGAGCAGCAGCAGCCACCGCATCAGCGCCTCCGCCCAGATCAGCACCAGCAGCTCCCGCGCCGCCGTCCGCCACCGCACCAGCAGGCGCAGCCGCTCCCGCTCCCGCTCCCGCAACCGCTCCCGCGGCCACCCCCGCAGCCGCAGCCGCTCCCGCTCCCTCTCCGCCCTCCAAACCAGCAGCAGCCGCGGCAAAGTTCATGTCCATTGCCGGATCTGTGCTTCGCCGAAGAAATGGGAGTGTAGGGAGAGAGGCTTTGTTCGCCGAAGAACTAGGGTTAGGGTTTTCTCTCCTCTGCTTTTTGCCAGAAATGGGGATGGTGGGGAGGGGATGCGGCCGAGTGGGGATAAAGTAGTGGACTCTTCTGGACTGTGCGCGTGGGCGTGGACCCGTGTGTGGACCCGTGAGCATGGACGGGCGTGTACGCGGAAGGGGTATGTACGCGAAAGGGGTACGGACGTGTACGCGAAAGAGGTACGGGCGTGTATGTATTCTCGCGGTGATACGCATACCCCCTCGGCTAACGGGTCCTGCGGGTTTTGGGTTGGGTATTTCTGTACCCAAATCGAAGCTGAAAAGTCGATCATGCCCCTCGCCGCGGATTAATCTGGGTCGTCCTTGTGTTCCGCTCAACATAACCGTTCGACGTTGGGGATTTATGGAAGCACTCGCCATCTATTACATGTATGCCCGTCCATGTTGTCACACAACCATGTGGTAGCAGCCTATGCCAGAGAATCGCACTGAAATAGGAGCAGATATGGAAGGAGGCGCGGACGACTTCAGCGGAGCGGGAAGGCGGGAACCCCAGGCCGTGATCTTTCATGTTAGTTTTTTTTGTGTGCATGCAACAAGACCAAGATCTTGTGAGGCAAAACAATTCATGCGAATCACGTATTGTTTTTATTTTGTGTGAATGGCAGATCACGTATCCTTTGTAGACATACACGTACTGTGTCTTCTACGGGCATGCAACAGTATCAGCGTGAGTCAGAATACGACTACAGAATCAATTATAATCTAGATTACAATTAGTTAATTGTAAATATATTTTTTGCCCTTCAGAATGTTGAGAGGGGGTGTGCACTGAAGCAAGCCTCTTAATTAGGGAAGAAGGAAAAGACTAGGTTCTTGCCTGCGCGAAAAATCTAGCAGAGCTCATAGGCTGACCTCCTTTTGTTCCTTTCTGGGCGGGGTTTCTTACCCCGCCCCCTTCTTTTTGTTTTTATGGCTCTTTTTGCTCTTGACTAGGCAAAAGCTTTCTTACCCGTTTCAAAAAAAATCTCTATGGGGTGTACCAACAAGCATGACTCATATGAGTTACCTATTTAGAATTAAATAATATTTCTTGTGAATCTGAAATAAGCTTTCCCATAAAAATAGAATCTTGTAATAAAAGAAACGTGTACATTTTTAACTGAATGGAAAATATGTCATGGCTATGTTGTATAGCATCGGGGATAACACTATTTATCAAGAGGTGTAGACACACTTGTGCGAATTCAGGTAACACCTACAAGGGATAAAAATAAAGGAAGCGTGAAAATAATTTACGAAATTTATCCAGAGTAAATGTTTCTAACAACCACACCCACCCTGAATGTCTATATGTATATATATGACCTCTTATCCGATCCAATGTTCTATCTATGTTTCAGAATAGAAGTTTGAACACCTGATCATTTACTCTCACTAGAAGCACCACAAGCTAAAACATGAGGCCCAATAAACAGGGTCATCGAGTACCAACCAGTGCGGTTTTTACTATAAATGTCTATACTTACTATTCTGTATACCAAGATACCTATGTACTTGATAAATAGTATGTCGGTTCACAAATATAGTATGGTCTCTCCCTAGCGACTCTGGGGGAACCACCCGTCGAACCCTAGTCCGCCGCCGTCCGCCGCCATCCTAGCCGCCGCTGCTGCCCTCCCCAGCGGCGGTGGCGGCGCCCACCCCGTCGTTTGATGGTGGGCAGGGGAGGCGTATCCCGGCGGCTCCTCACGAGAGGAGGTGAGAGGTTGTGGTGACCCGGCATACCACTGCATGGTGTAGTATGCAAGTCTGATATAACACCAATGAAACACCGTTCCACTAGTATTATATCGCTCGGAGTGGTACAACAGAAACATATGCGGGTCCAAGGCATGTCTATAGAATTACAATATTGACTCTGTTACATAAGATCATCACAGCCTCCTACTTTACAATGAGGTAAAACTGCAAATAACTCTAGAAGGACGACTCGTAGACTAGTCTTATCACGAACTCTATTTGTAGAGTATTTAACTAGCTACAGAGGCTATGAATAGATTCTAGCTAAATAGGAGCTAAGTTTAGGAAGCTAGTTCCTTTCTATTGCTAATATAGGTTTCTCCTTGTTGGATGTGGAATCTGCCTCTTCTGACAGGTTCATGTCCCTTGAAGTAGTTGATGACTCCTCGATCTTCGTGTTGCACTGTAGATCCTCCTTCGGTGCCTCCATATCTAAGCAGGGGATTTAAGAGTGGGATGAGTACGAGCGTACTCAACAAGTTCATTATAGGGAAGAGGTGTTTAATGCACTAGCTACGGCATTAGACCAGAAAGTCTAATACCAATGCAGGTTTTCATAACCATTTCTTCAAGAGGTTGCTTTTATTCAGAAGAACTATGTCCGTCGGCCTTCACCGGTTTACTAGAACTTCATGGAGCTCCTTTCCGGCGCGTTCGCAGTTCCATATCCCGGAACAGGAGTGACAGGTCACGGTTCTTTACACTCTGCAGAGGTGTGTTGCTTTACCCACAACCGGGTGATCTTCCCGTCCACACTTCCTTCGGTGTGAGGCCCGGTATAAGGTCTAGCCAATCATGTTCCTCCGCTACCTCGAACACCCACCCGTTGTTGCATGCCCCGACCCTGGGTCCACGCCGGTCCCATTATTCCCGTAATTTCGGGTGGACCCCGACCACGACGATAGTGCTGGGCTCTACCATACACTCCTACGCCGGTAGCTGCAACCCATCATAGACCGCATTATCGTGGGGAATTAGAATGGGATCCCCACCCTCCGGTTGTTCCGCAAGACACAAGCACTACGTCAAGCAATGCTTTAGGGGGAATTAGAATGGGATCCCCACCCTCCGGTTGTTCCGCCGGATACAACTGCCTCGGTAGCGCATCCGTTGATGAACGAGAGGTGGAAACACTTTTGACTACTCCGTCCCACTCCGGATCTTATGGTTAACACGGGTATTACGGCACAAGAATCATGGCGACATTTGTTGTTTAATCCTAGATGGATATAAACCCTTGCAATGGAACCTCCACCATATCAACACAATCCATGGTTCCATTGCCCACCACATAGTCATATTCATAGTTATGAAAGTAGTGGTTTTGGTTTTTATGCAATAGTGATAACCATAGTACTTTGCAAGTAATTTGATATAAATACTCAAATGACATGAGCAAGTGATGAACTTGCCTTTCTTGACTGCAAGATTATGCAGGCAAGGTCTTCGATATGCAATAACTCCAAATTCTGAAATAGCATCATCGTCCGGTAACGATGTTTAAAAGATTGGCAAAGATGCAATAATGCATAAGCATGAGATGCAATCGCTCTAAACGTGACCTAACCCCGATGATTTAGGATTAGTGAGTTGTACTGATTAGTTTTAGGGTATGTTGCGCTTTTAGAGTGATTCACAAACAAGGTTCTTATTAGGGTTGATTACTTAGTATTACAAATAAGCAATGCAATATATCACAATAATAATATTACAAACACACATCAAGGAGAATTGGTATAATCCTAACATGTATTGAACAGTGGTTGATTTAAGCACTATATGGCATGGTTAATGATTAATTATCATATACTTCAAAACAATAACTTTTGAAGAACATGTTCTTTAATAAAGAACAAGTATGATAATTAGGGTTGTGGAGTTCTATGGTTTATTATGGTTTCATCCAGTTTCTGGAGTAAGTATTAGATGGATCCTAACAAGATTGGGTTCATTAATAACTAGTGGTTTGTAAGATTAAGATAAGCCTAGGCATCCTAAGCAATTCATTATACATTGTTGTTGTCAAGGTTGGTTTATCTTGCTAGTGATAGCTGGCTAGGGTTTATAGGTCCTTATAAGCAGGGTTGATGATGATTCCTTATTTTCTTCAAAAGAATAACTTTCGAAGAACATACTTCTTAAATAATAAGAAGTATTACAATTAAGGTTGAGGTTGTGTAGGTTTTACTTTTGAATTCATTAAGTAAAGAATAATTGGTTCCTATATAAGGTGGTTTATAAACATGTTACACTATTAGGGTTTAGGTGTATGGCAATTGATGCCAAATATTAAGTATGGTTGCTATGTAGAGTTAATCACAATGGTGTGATGCTAATTAGGGATAAATAAGGATGATGGCTTTGGTAATAGGTTCTAGGGTTTACACTTGGTTGACTCTACTTGATTATCTAGGTCTGACGAAGATGAACACATGGGATATCCATCTTATTAGTGATGGGTCCTCTACCTTTTATGTGGCCAAGACATGTATTTAGTTGCTACTATGGTTCTATGATTTGAAAGAAGGTACCATGATCACATGTTCTAACCTAGTGTTTAGGTTAGAAACAATTTAAGGTTCTCATGTAATAATGGAGTTAGGGTTCTAATTGGATTCAGGGTTTTAGGGTTTCATATGAAATTATGAAACTAATATTTTATGTATAATGGAACTAGGTTTTCTTGATTACCATTTAATTCTTAGGTTAATATCTTCATTATAAAGTTGAAGTTATTAATAACTTTGGAATAAAAATATTATTGAATTTGGCATTTTATTATTTTTAAGGATTTTAATAATTAAGGTAATTATTAATCAGGGTTTAAATCCCTCTAATAAGGATTTAACAAAATAATAAATAAAGAAATTAGTTTTAAAGTTTTCTTTATTTCTTTACTGGTTTCTATTTAATTTTTAAAGGTTTCCTTATTTATTGAATTTTAATTCAATCAAGTATAAAAGAAAAGACTTATTTAATGAGTTTAAAATAATTAAATTTTTATTAACAATAAAAAATTCTATATTATATTTTTATTGGATAGATTTTCTTTTTAGGAACATTTTGATATCTAATTTGTATTTTTCTGAATTGTAATGAATTTTCTAAATTTACTGGAAGTTGCAGGTATTATTGAATTGAAATTAAAATGAAAAGAACTGCTAAACGCACCCTGATGGTTCTACCCGCGGTCACTGACCTGTGGGCCTTGGTCCACGTCGGCTGCCACCGTGGCCTTGACCAGTCAAAATTGGTTACGAGGCCAGGGGAGGTTCTGGCCGGCGGCCAGTGGCGAGGATCGCCGGCGTTTCGAGGCGCGAGAGGGCAGGTGACCATGTTCATACGATCCAGCACGCGAAATCGAGCTAACTGGTGGCGGCGTCGCTCCGGTATGGTCACCGGATCGTGCTCGCCGGCGAGGCCAAGTGGCGGGGCTCGCGGACGTGCGACGCGACGGTGATGCAGGGGTTAATGGAGTGAAGCGAGGGTACTGGAAGGTTCGTGTGCTCACCAGGAGCATGATGCGCATGACGGCAAGGCTTTTGGAGGCCTCAGTCGACGGTGAACGTCGACATCTGGTGGTCACCGGCGCAGACTTGAGGTCGCGATTCGACGACCTCGAGACTTCCCGGCATGCGCGCGTCGAGGAGGTGGTTGTTGGAGACGAGGCGGAGCTCTGGGGCTTCACGGCGGTGCTCGGGGTGGCCCCTAACGACGGCGACGAGCAAGACCGGCGAGCTAGGGTTTACGTCTGGGAAGAATTAGAGCAGAGGAGGAAGAAATTCGAGGATTAGGGTTCGTTGCGGCCTTTATATGGCTCGAGACGAGCCTTGTCACGCTGCCGGTGAAGGAGAGCTCACCAGCGCCGCGACGAAGACGATCACGACGTCGCGCTGTCGACCATGCGCGGGGGAGAGGATGAGGATGACCCCCTCACCTCTGTTCTTCTTTTTTTTTAAATGAAGGGTTATGGTGGGCTGGTCTGGGCCGTGTTGGGCTCCAGCTGCTGGGCTGCTGGTGGGCTACTCGGCCAGGTAAGGGTCCAGGTGGTTTTCCTCCTCTTTTTCTTTTATCTGTTTTCTTTTTCTGTTTTATAATTCTGTTTTGAATTCTAATTTGAATTCCTTTCTATTTTGCGGATCTTGCTTATTTGATTCATACAATTATTAGTACAAGGCACTGAAGATACTTTAAAGATTATTGTGGTGTATTATAAAATTCAATAGGAATACTAGAACATTGATTTATTAATTACTATTGGGATTTGAATTAAATAACCATATATGTATTAGTTTGAATATTGCCCTTGGAAATATCCAAAATTACTTTCCCAATGGTTGTTGATCTTACTTAATGATAGATAGAGTTTTATTTGGTTTTATCTTGCAAGAAACAATTCCAAAGTAATGTTTATTTATGAATTTCAAATAAGAGAGTGATTTGGATGGCATAATTTCATGTGCTAAGATGTCACTAGGGACTTGATCTCTCATTTGAGATTGTTGGTCACTTGCACATGAATTTATGTGAGAACTAGCTTGTTAAGGTCTTGTGAGGTTTATCTTAATTTCTATTTCAAGTTTAATACTTGTACTATTATTTTAATAACACCTTGAAATACTTAGAGTAGGTATTACTCCCATCAGGGTTTGGTCTTGGTCATAATGATAAGTGGTTGATCACCACTTATGGGTTTTAATTATAAAATGTAGCACAGGTTTTCTTATGTTCATGAATTCAAGCATAAGATATTATTGAGGTTGCAATTCTGGTTATAGAGATGGGAAGACATCATATTGTGCTAGGGTTAATCTCCCCTAACCAAGATAATATGGTTACTTTCTTAATTGCTTCTGTGCTCATTTAATTACTAAGGATTTGAGAATTGGTTTTATCTTCTACCAATTAACTACAATTATTGTCCTTAATTTATCATTAAGTTAACTACATTGGTTATAGTTCTTTTTATAGTTAACTTTGGTCTTATGTATGAATGGTTGCTCACCCTATTAAATATGGAGTTTTACTCTAAGGTTTTCTTAGGTTCTTTGTTTTATGAAATATAGGTATGGTAGGATTCTACTTATGATCACCAAATGGTTCATAAGTAAAAGATAAGATATAAACCTAGGGTTGCTTACTAGTTATCTTCCTATAATTTCATGTGGGAATGAAATCTACTTATTCTAGTAGGGTTTAACTTATCCTCACATACATCAAGAGCATGATCATGGTTAGACATGATCCACTTGTTCTTGATATCTTTACCTCAAGTTCTTAGGGTTTATGATCATCACTCAATTTATAATGATCAAGGTTTGGCTTCCTAAATTATTTCTAATGGAATGGTTCTCACTTCCATGATCAAGCACTATCTTGATCAACTAGGATATATCACTTCTATATTACTTTCTAGGATGGTAATGGTCATGGTTGTCTCAATAGTTTTATATCCCAGGAAAATGCCTGGGATATTTACTTAAAGTTCCCTCAAGAACTGATGGTTTAACCATTTGGATATTTGAATAGATAGAACTAGGATTAGTATGGATGGTCTCTCTCATTTGGGAAGGACTTCAATGCTAACCTAATATTAGGCTCCATAGAGGTTGATGTGATCATCAAGATCTATGTTTAACATTAATGGTTATCTCTCTCTAGGGTTGTCTTGAAGATGATGATTTGAATACTTGGATGTATATCCAAGGTTTAACTCAAGTTTTGTTATTGCTTCTTTAATAATTATAATAGAACTCTCACCTCTCTAGGTTTGATGAAATAGAGAAGAATACATACTTCTAGAGTTGATCTCCTTGTCTTGCTTCCAAGATTGAAATAGAATGAATACCATGAGGTTCATGGTATGATCAAAGATCAGTTTAAGATAAGGAAAAGATAAGTTATGAATAGTTTCTCCACTTATTGTTACTTGATTTCCAAATAGATGTATGTTCTTATGTCATGGTAAGGATTACCATATTATAATCTTTTATAAGATCAAGCAATTGATCATTGAGTAAAGTGTGGTTATGTTGATTATTAGTTCCATTTGATCTAACCCCTTAGATCAAATCATCTCTACCCAAAACAAGGTTTTAGCAAAGTCACATTGAGGTTTATAGCACTTGACTTGATGAGCTACTTCAATTCTACCAAGGTCAAGTGAAACTTCAGTTACTGTGACTGTTTTACTTTAAAGCGCGAAAATTCCCCAGATTTTCTATGCATGAATGCAATGCACACATCAGTTTCCTCTATTTTTGTAACCCCAATACCTGGGATATTACGGAGGTCGACCCCAGGGTACAGGGCGGTGCGCGGCTGTTCCAGGCTAGCGCCTGAGGATCTCCGGTGGGAGGTGTTGAGGAGGAGGGGTGTGGCGCCCATGGTGGCGTCGTGACCTGCGAGATCCGGTGGAGGGCTGCGGCCTGATCTGGTAATCGTGGGGTTAGGCCGATGCTCTACACTGGATCCCCCTGTTCCGCTTCTGCCTTCTCAACTTTGGAGACGACCAACGGTGTGGGGCCTGCTAGTCTTGCAAATAATGGCGGCGGTCCTTAGATTTCTTCTCGCACCAAGATGGAGATCTGCCGGTGCCTGTCCTCATCGATCTGGCGGATGTGTCGTGTTCCGGAAGGCTCCGCTGGCGCTCCATTGGGCGAATCAAGCCTGGAGGTTGTCGGATCGGGTGGAATTCGGTCGTGCGCACCCATGTTTTCTCTAGCCGTTTGGTTATAGAGGGAGCGCTTCAAAGCTCTGTTGGCGGTTATTATCATGGAGCACGTTTTCGTTCCATAGTGCTGGCGGAGAATGACATGGAAGCCGAGATCTGTCATCTTGCAATAATGGTGATTCGAGTCTGGATGGTGAGGAGAAATTGGCTTCGTGATTGGTGTTTTTGGAACAGTGGCAAGCGAGTGGGAACGAATGCACAGGAGAAGTTCAAAGTCTTACCTTTCACGGTGAAAATCCAAGGTCTGGCTTTAATTGGTTGTGCCTCGCAATATCCTTGTTGAAGACATTGTTTTGTGGGTGAGGATTTTCTTCAGGGTGAAAACCTAAGATCTATGATCGGGCAACGACAGCGCTGGTGCACTGTTACTTCTTGGAGGCGTCGCTTTTGGAGAAGTTGAACTTCTGGTGCTGTCATGGTGGCGTTAGTGCTGTTGTTTAAACGATTAGATCACTGTAGCGGGGGCTTTTCTTTTTTTCGTAATTCTTCTTTCTTTTTTTGGTTGTGTGCATCTGTAATGCCGCTAGGGCAGTACGTTGCAGAGGCTATGTGTAATTGGTATATTTTTGGTATTAATATATACTCTTTGTCGAAAAATGTACTTGATAAATTTAGTGTTACTAATTACTAATTGCTGAAATTTGATTTTATTTTCGCAATGGGTAATATGTCTACTTCCCTGATATAAGAAACATTGCTACTTTAGTCACGTTTGGTCTGTTTATTCTAGATATGATGGTACTATATTGACATTGGAGGAACAAGCAGCGAATCGGGAACAAATGAGGAAAATTGAGAACCGTGTTGATCAGAGAAGTAAGATGGAAGCTCGGTAGATGAACCCCGTTAGGTGAACCTTATTGTGTATTTCATCTAATAGTTTCAAACCATGTCGTTCATGATGTGGAGATGAACCCTATTGCTCATGTAAGTTAGATGCCTGAATAGTGAACCCTTGAATGTTTCAGAATGTTGGTTTCAGACCTAGACTGCTTGGAAATATTGGTTTTAAACATTGTTTGACTTCTTGAGTGTGATGTATGCTTGATGGCTAGATTGCTTGAATGTTTGCAGGCAGTACCACAACTTTAAAAATGCCTAAGAAAATAATCAGCGGCACCAGAATTAAAAGCCGGAAAAACAATTAGAGGCATCCTCTAAAAATGCTGGCAAAAGAGCAATCTCGACGGAAGCAAATACAACACTTTTTTATGTCTCCAAAAACTATTGCTGGTACTTTTGGTAGAATTGGCTGCACTTTTAAGTGCTGGTAATCTAGGTTCGTGACGTATTGTCATGAACAAATTCCTCTATAATATACTTCATATATAGGAATTTATATCAAGAATAATAAAGCCATCCCTGCACAAATTAAGCAGGACATTAAAGAGCATCTTAATCTTCGGCCACATCTCCCTCGCGTACTAACTAAGGGCATGTACAACGGGGCGTTTATACCCAGGCGCTAGGAAGAAAATACCGGCCGTTTTCTGCTAATTCCAGTCGGTTTTGAAGCATCGACGCATACTTAAGAGCCAGGCGTTTAAATTAACAATGGAAAACAAGTCCGCCAAGCTGCCGACGCTTGCATGCATGCAGTAAGTGTCTTCTTAAGCGTCTAGGTAGGAGTCTACCGATGTACATGCTCTAAGGAATTACTGCATGTTGGGCGAATTTATTGCATGATTCTTGAATCGTGAGAATATTTTAAAGGTAAAAGATCATATCACGACCATGAATAAATTCTTATATAATATAGTTTATATATAAGAATTTCTAGAAAGAACAGCAATGCCATCCCTTCACAAATTAAGCAGGTATTGCTAAGGATTATAATCCTTCTTCAACTTTTCAATGTAAACCTTTTGAATCAAAGATAACCTAGTAGTCGGGAGGGAAGCACCAGAGTGGATAATCCATGCCATTCGTCATGTAATGTCCCACGGAGGGGATTCCCTCCACGCCGTCACGAGATTTTTGGTGTAGGCAGCAATACATGGACTCACCATATTCTGACCTCGCCAAGTAGGCCTCTTTGCGGAATTTTGGGTAGTTATAAAAGATGGCATGCCAATGGTCGGAGTAGTAGATGTGGTTTTTCGTTACACCGCCGCGCCCGCCAGCTTGCACATGCAACACCCGGGAGGAGCATGATCTCCCCAAGAACAAGGCGCTGTCACCCAAGGTAACTACCTCCTTCCACGTATAGGTGTGTGCCGCGACATCAAGTTGGAACACCTTGAAGAAGGGCTTATTGTTTTCCCAAGAGAGAGCCATCATGGCCACCGCTAGCTTACCATGTAACTCAAAGATGGATGTGGTGAGCGGGCTCTCGATCCTATAACCATGCCAATGGACATCAAATATGTAGGGGCCGCCGACCACCAGCGGCGGCGCCGCATCTTCGTTAACGCTGATGTCAAACTTGAACAATTTCTGGCTATTATGTGTTAGGCCGTAGAGGGCCCCCTGGAAGAAAACAATATCGTCGAGCACCACCCTATCACATATTTCGATCACGACCCACCCGGCGTTCGGAGAGCCAACTCTGCACAAGGCTGTGTTGCGTTGATGAGTCATGGCGGCAAGGACGCAGTCGCCCGAGGTAGGGACGTCGGAGAAGATTACTTTGCAGATGTCCCACAGACTCCGTACTACCCATGGCATGTTCCTCTGCTCCCTGGAAAGTGGCACCTCAGCACCTGAGAAAAGATTGAAGATCGCGAACGTAACCGGCGGCGTGGTCGTGACCGCGGCCACCCATCCGCCGTCGTAGCATCCACGTATCCGCGTGTTGCGCAGTTTGCCCGGGATCTCGAAACGGAGAACCTCGCGTTCCTCAGGGCAGTAGAGGTTTTTCTTGATGTCCATGCCGCTGCTGTGGGCTGAGAGGAGGAGCAGAGGGAGTGCTGGTGGCGCCGGCGCAGCCCGCCACGACCTGCAGGTGGCGGCGAAGCGAGCGCGTCCGCGTCGGGAGATGAGCCTCGACCGGATCATGCCAAGAAGGTCGTCCGGGAGGTTGGACCAGTCCACTTCCGACGGCAAGCTCCGTCCTTGTTCCATGCTGTCGTCGCCGTCCGCCATCAGCGTCCACCTGGTGCAGATCGATAAATTGCAGCCAACAGATAGCCCGTCTCCCATGTTGACGTCCAAGGCAGGTCTTTGTAAAATAGAAAAAATAAAGTCCAAATCAGGTACGCTCGTGTCCGGCTACATCTCATGATAATTAATCCAACAATTCCCCTAAAGGGCATCTCCAGCGGGACGACGCAAACGAACGTTTGCGTCTGCGTGGACAAAAAACGCCCTCCAGCGGGGCGACGCAAAACTTCTCTGCAGCTGGAGATGCCCTAACCCCATCAACACTGGGCAGCCCTACCTAGCGGTCGATTTCCGTTTTCGGCAATTCCGCGTGCTGTAGGTCCAGCGGTCGATTTCCGTTTTCGGCAATTCCGCGTGCTGTAGGTGCTTTCCGTCTTTGGCAACTCCGCGCGCTCGCAAAAACCAGCCGCCGAGGGGATTCGAACCCGCGACCTTCCTCCGCGGAAACGAGCACCTTGCTGACCAACCGGCCGCCAAATCTTTCCTGTCCACCATAGAACAGCATATATTTTGTCCTAGATAATTTGCATGGGTGGAAGTAGCCTTACAAAAACTAAACGAGTGAATTCGAGCACGCTCCGGCTCCGATCCATAAATTTGGTGCACACTAAATCTTTATTCTTTTACATTTTTTATAAAATATTGATCATGCATTATTATTAGACGGATTTATTGATGTTACAGAAAATCTCTCCCAATACGGAAATATGAAAGTTATTTCCCCCATTATTTATCAACCGCTCTACCCATTAGCGGGTGTAGGTGAGCACAGTGAACGCCGCTACGTCTGAACGAATTAAATGCGCAGCAAGCGGCGTCTCGAGAAAGTCTCATAACCCAACACATGAATTCAGACAAAGAGTGTCTCTAAGTCTGAATTCAGTCTCAACCTTGACGAAACAAAGGCGAATTCAACAAGGGTCGTGTGGCTCTGAATAAGTTTCGTAAGTACAACAAGGGTCATGTGGCTCTGAACGCGTCAGCCGCCTGAATCCTCATCGGCCAGATGACCTCGTGCGATGAAGACAACATCTTTCTCAGGCTCGACGGCAGCGGACTCCACGCTCCCCGGTGTGCGATGCTCTCCCGCTGCGTGCTTGTCACCGGCGGCGAACTCCCTGCTCCGTGGTCAGCGTTGCTCTCCTGCTGTGTGCTCGTCACCGGCGGCAGCCTCCGAGGCTCCGCGCGGCGCTACTACTCCAGAGAGGAGAGAGAGAGAGAGATAATGAGAATGAGTGGTGGACAGCAACAGGTGAGACGGTGGGAGGGATAAAACTGCTGAGCGGTTCTTAAGATGTGAGTGATAACAGCCAAAAAAAGTACTGACGCCGTATGGTCACCGTGAGCCAGAAAATGAATCTCAACGTTGATCCAACGGCAGCTAGAACGTGCTCACGTATACACGCGGCCACACCTGCACCTAGGTCGCAAAGAGAATTATGAATTCTAGTTTTTTCCTATTGCACAAGTAATAGTAGGTACGCCAGGATTACCTAGTTTAGCTGGGAGTTTGTCTCCGTAGCTAGTCATCACGGCCACGGTTGTTGTTGCTCTATTTTTTCTACCAAGAATATCTCGAAGAAATTTAGTATAAGTAAGAACTAATATAGCATCTGCTAATGGAAGTTCTAAACGGCGGCGCATGCGGGGGTTGATATCCTGCAGCGTCGGCCATCTTCCGTCAGCAACATCAGGCCTGCATTTTGGAGAGCAGCGGCAGCAAGATCCGGATAATAGGTCTACGCAGATAAGACGATGAGGGAATTCCTGGAGAAGCAGATCAAGGAATCGACTGAACCGCTCGAGGGACCAAAAACGAGACCAAAACTGAAATTAATTGGCAGAAGAACAAATCTGTATGGTTCATTTTTTCGCAGCCGCGGTTATGTGTATGTTTATAGATGGTAGTCACATGGACCGTTGCTCTCTGAGAGCACTCGTTCAAGCTACTTGTGCTTTCCCGAAGCTTCCTAATCCTAGCATGAATGATGCAACCACTGTTTTACGTGGAATGAGTTTTACGAAAGGGAGCACAACATGCATGGGCTTATTAGCTTCCTTGGTTCCTCCGAATAAGAAGTGTGTGAAGCCCTAAAAATTATAAGCAAGGCGGTATCTGATGCACTACTTATTTGCCTCTCGGCATTTACGACACAACAAGTAAGGCTAGTTACTGAGTTGCACATGCTCTTTGCTGACACTCATTACGAACCACTGATGATATATGCTTCACAGGTGTATATGTGGGTTCAAATTAAGTATGAAAATACAATATTGCTAGATCCGGATAATAGTGCCAACTGGGCTACAGCATCATAAAACATGTAGGACGTTTTAGCCATCCTTCCTGTCGTTGCCTAATCGACGGTACCCCGGAGGAGGGATCCTCACGAGGGGGAGAAGAAGTAGGGGCCATAGGGCGGAGTGCTCTCGGGACGGTGGTACGCGAGTTACCCAGCCGGAACACCTGCACGATGAGGGGCCTACTGCTGCTATGCCGGAATTATCGGGCTTTCGCGTTGTTACAATGAGTTGTGGTTCGCCTCTAGGGCTCCAGGATCCGGCTTATAAAGGCGCACGGATCTAGGGTTTACATGGAGAGTCCTAGCCGGATTACAGGTCGCCTAACTACGGTACAATGTCTTGCCGTGTACGTCAAGGATCTGCCTTCCTCCTCGTAAATCTGGATCCGGGTTCCACATGGGCCTCCATGGATCCGGGTTACTCTGGGCCTCCATGGATCCGGGTTCCACATGGGCCTCCATGGATCCGGGTTACTCCTGGCCTCCATGGATCCGGGTTCCACATGGGCCTCCATGGATCCGACTTCCTCCGATGGTCGGTTGGGATCCGGCTTCCCTATCCTGGGCTGGACTTCATCCTTTAGGATCAACAGCAACTGGGCTGCCCGGTGGGCCATAAGCCATCACCACCATCTGTGAGCCACCGGGCTTGCCGGAATCGGACCATGTCGATGGTATACCTATGAAGTATATCCACAACAGTAGCCCCCGGAGTTCTCCAAGATTCACCGTTCTTCCATCCAGCTCAGCTTGCGCATGTCTTCATCCTTTGGCTGGAACGAATAATAGAGAATCTTGAAGGACTCCAAACTTCATATCTCCAACCAAGTATTGGTCGGAAACTTCATGATCCAATGGTCAGATTCTTCGGAGACACCATCCAACGTAATCTTCGGTATGGATCCGACTAGCCAAATGTAGGTTCGGATCTGACTAGCCAAAATTTAGGTGTGGATCCGACTACCAAAAATTAGGTGCGGATCCGACTACCAAAAATTAGGTGCGGATCCGGCTACCAAAATTGAGGTGCGGATCCGACTACCAAAAATTAGGTGCGGATCCGGCTACCAAATATATATAGGTGCGGATCCGGCTACCAAAAATTAGGTGCGGATCCGGCTACCAAAAATTAGGTGCGGATCCGGCTACCAAAAATTAGGTGCGGATCCGACTAGTTAGCCAGATTTTCGTCATCTTTGAAATTTTTCTTGACATAACCATATGTATGTAGCCCCCGAGCGTTGAGTCGGCTTGCTCCAAGGAGACTCGATGCTCAGAAACTTAGCCCCCAAGCGTCAAGGTGGACATTTTCCGGCTTGTTGCTCCAAAGAGAACTTCATCGATGTAGCCCCCGAGCGCCAAGGTGAATTTACTTGAAAATCCGGCTTGGTGCTCTTAGAGTAGCTTTATCTTTATATGTGACTTAGGAATAGCGTAAATCCCAAGCATCTAGGCGGAAATTTCCAGCACCGATACCCGAAAGGAAACACACTTTTCACCTAAGATCAAACCGCAGCCCCGAGGGTTGGTTCCGGCTAAGCATAGCGGAATCAAGACTCAAGTTGCTTTTCCAGCTGTGCACGCCATGGATCCGCCTAACCTTCTCTCATTGGATCCGGCTAGCTTCCCCTGGGGCTTCGAGCGGTGCTAGATCTGCTTGAAAACACCTTAAATCGAGGACTGTTGTACGTCCAAGTGTCATGTACCTGATACATAAACATAAAAACATATTTGTATTAAATTGTTTCTTTGATCATGTTCAACGAACAAATGTAAGGCGGAACAAAAACGGCCTTTGAACAAATGTTTTAAAGCTGAAACTATGCAGCAGTTGAACAACATAAAACTGTCAAAGCGGAAAAAACTCAACTATCTTGAACAGTTAATGTAATTTATATGTTTTAAGCAAGTGCTGGTTTATCCGTTCTTCTGGTTTATATGCTTGACTTTTCGCGAGACGGCGAACTTTAAACACAGAACATCTGCTGAGGCGATAGCGCTTAATAGCGAAACAATCAAGAACCTCAAAAACAGAGGCCGGCTTTAAGTACCGAAATGTCACTACTAAGGAATCCACATATAAACAACAGAAAACGTGTAGGCCAGAAAACTCAAGCTAACGCCCGAAGGCGGAAATTTTGCAGCGTACTGGAGCCTTAAGCGGCAAAAACAGTACAAAGTTTTTCACGAGCGCGAGGCAAATCGTGGGAAAGATATGACCAACAGTGAAAGCGGTAAAAGACTCAGGATATGAGCAAACCAATCTTAATCTCATGATCATAAATTTTAAAATATTAAATATAAATAGGGACTTAGCTGTTTGGAGCGGAATTGTCGTCGGTCGTGGCGGTTTTTCTTCGGCGTTCCGTCGAGACGATGCGAGATTGATTGTCGCAGTGGTCCTGTCGGTGCGGATCCACCTACCAAAATTTAGGTGTGGATCCGACTTCCAAAAATTTAGGTGCGGATCCACCTACCAAAATTTTGGTATGGATCCGGCTACAAAAATATAGGTGCGGATCCGACTACCAAAAATAGGTATGGATCCGGCTACAAAAATATAGGTGCGGATCCGACTACCAAAAATAGGTATGGATCCGGCTACCAAAAAATATAGGTACGGATCCGACTACCAAAAATAGGTATGGATCCGACTACTAAAAATGTAGGCGCGGATCCGGCAACCAGAAATATAGGTGCGGATCCGACTATCAAAAACGTAGGCGCGGATCCGGCAACCAGAAATATAGGTGCGGATCCGACTACCAAAACCAGGATTTGAATTTTTCAGATCTAAGGCGGAATTTTCCCTAGGAAGCTCCTGCGACTCAGATCGGATCTTCGCGACTGCGTCCTGCTCAGCGGCGGTCGCGTCAGCGCTACTTATCAGTGGGTTTCCGTCGGAATCGACGGTTTCCCGATGAAGATGTGTATGCCATGGGTCGATGGGGTCGGTTTTAGCCGGAATCCAACATTCATCCGGAGGGACGATCGGCAGGCTTCCGGCGTAAAGGACACGCCCCACGGCGATGGTGTCGTCGTAGCTTCCCATGGCGGAACCCTCCCGGTTCCGGCCTCCAGACGCCGCAGGCCCCACGGCGATGGTGTCGTCGTAGCTTCCCATGGCGGAACCCTCCCGGTTCCGGCCTCCGACCGCAGGCCCACGGTGGGCGCCAGCGCGTTGCCTAATCGACGGTACCCCGGAGGAGGGATCCTCAGGGGAGAAGAAGTAGGGGCCATAGGGCGGAGTGCTCTCGGGACGGTGGTACGAGTTACCCACTTCGGAACACGCACGATGACGGGCCTCTGCTTGTGGAATTATGGGCGCTTTCGCGTTGTTACAATGAGTTGTGGTTGCCTCTAGGGCTCCCAGGATCCGGCTTATAAAGGCGCACGGATCTAGGGTTTACATGGAGAGTCCTAGCCGGATTACAGGTCGCCTAACTACGGTACAATGTCTTGCCGTGTACGTCAAGGATCGCCTTCCTCCCTACGTCGTACTGGATCCGGGTTCCACATGGGCCTCCATGGATCCGGGTTACTCCTGGGCCTCCATGGATCCGGGTTCCACATGGGCCTCCATGGATCCGGGTTACTCCTGGGCCTCCATGGATCCGGGTTCCACATGGGCCTCCATGGATCCGACTTCCTCCGATGGTCGGTTGGGATCCGGCTTCCCTATCCTGGGCTGGACTTCATCCTTTAGGATCAACAGCAACTGGGCTGCCCGGTGGGCCATAAGCCATCACCACCATCTGTGAGCCACCCGGGCTTGCCGGAATCGGACCATGTCGATGGTATACCTATGAAGTATATCCACAACACTTCCCATGCAAATATTTATTTACTTCCTCTCATGTATATGCACTGCAGTCGATTATGTTTAGGTTTTAAGAAGTACTCAAGGTCTCTCTGTCCTTGTCATTCAGCTTTGACTCAGAGATGCTCTTTATAAGTGACTAGTAAGTTTGCACGTGCAATGCACGTAAAAATAAAATAAAATAAAATTGTGAGATATGTGAAACAACATATCTCTTGTTCAGTTACAAAAATAAATACGACATATTTTCTTGTTCAAGCTAGGGAATGATCCAAATTCGCCAATGTACATGTTGTATTAGTATGTACTCTGTAGCAAATTCTTCAAACATGACATTTCATTGAAGCTCTACGGATAATCCTTGGTTAACAAGACCAACCTATTCTTGGGAGTTGGGAGCCTCAGAGTGACACAACTAAATAAGTACCCCTTCCATCACTCTTTAATCAAAATTATCGTTCTTAATATGATTGATGCTACTAATTTTTCATGTAAAAATTCTTAAAAGGGAACAATATGACACCTGACACATATTTCCGTTTATAACAATAAAGCAACCAAAAGCACAGTTTGGCCAGCGGCAACAAAGTACACAATGAGATCAGCTTAATCTTGTATTTTGTATCATGAGAGGAAAATAAATACATAGGGTCATGTGCACAAAATTTTAATTTGCACCATATGAACTGAAACAACAGGAGTTTCCATTTTCCTTCAAAGCATCAAACCAGAATAGATCACATTGTTTTAGCATCGTTAAGCAGTCATCAGCGGTGTTAACATAAATTTCACTACTTCAGCGACAATGTAAAGCAAAAAAAGTAATTATGTAGTATCACCCTGGCAACACCGTGAGGCCACTCTCGAGTCTTGAGCAGCTCGTAGTTAACGGGGCACTTCTTCCAGTCAACCTCGACAATGATCTTCCTTCACTTTGCCGGCCCACTCAGCCTCCATGTTGCTGCTATTGTTACAGAAGCAAAAAATAATAAGGAGACACGTCTGAACTTGTATACACTGCACAAATGTGACTTTAAAAGCTCTTAAATACAGATACACCATAGACAAATGTGACTCGAAGTAGCATCCAAGGAAAAATGAGATCGTCGGTACCAAATTATTTTTATATCATGTAGAATTGGTACATAGCAAATAGAGAGCATACAAATTAGTGTTAGTTCATTATTATTTAATTAAGTTGAAAAATTGTGTTAGTTCATTATTATTTAATTAAGTTGAAAATTAGTGTTAGTTCATTATATGTAAAGTAAACGAGCACTCTCCCAAAGATCTCGTGCTAACTCCCAGTATTATCTATTATGTTTGTTGCTGTAAAATAATAAAGAGGAAACTGCAATAATTTGCATCTCCTCTTTTGTTTGATTCAAAGCAAATGGAAACTAATATCTGTCACATAAACGTGGTAAAACCTGAAGATAAATCAGGAAGCTCTACCTCCACATTGGGATGTCGACAAAAGCCTTCGCCTCAGCAGAAGTGAACATCTGTAATCTGTTACAACATAGCCCTATGTTCTTCAATATTTCAAATATAAGTTCTGGAGTACGTACACTCTGGTTGGTCAATATTATGAGGATGCTACAACATAAAAGAACTGACATATGTTAGAGCATGGATGAAGAAATGAAGAAACCAGATTAAACAGAACAAGTTGCTCTAGTTGCTACCTTCTTGATTGGTCCAGTCTTGACAGCGTATGGAGTAGGATTTTCCTGCAGAGCACCGTGCTATGGTATTTACCTGCCAGCGAAAATTTGATACAATTAAACTCTTACATCCATGTACATTACATCAATTCAAACATGTAGTAATTTAGTACAACAGTAGTATTTTTGTGGAGAAAATGAAGCTCACATGATACCACTATACCAGTGGTATACCAAAGGGGAAAAGTCATACTCCAGTATAGTAGTGAACTTACCTCTTGAGAATTGCTGACATTGGTATTTTCTGGCTCCTACTCACAAGTATACATAATATCTCCTTTGTTGGCAGGAAAATATAAGATGCCATAGTAATCATTCAAATAAACTTTAGCATTCAAAATATATTAATATTAATTACGAATAAAAGACTACATGATTCTTCTATATCTCTAACCTTTTTTGTTTTCTAAATATAGCACTATCAACAAATCGTAACCATTCCTCAACCGAAATCACTGTGTACAATAGCAGGGAGAAGAAAGGGAGTTACAATAGTGAGATACCATACAGTTCACTCTAGCAAAATAGAAACAATTATTCATACAAAAGAGGACAGTGCTCAAACAGATAGTTTCTATTGGTCTGCTCTTGTATGTGAGAAGAAACTGAAATTCGGAAGGGCTATAAGAAATCTTTAAGCAACTACATATTCAATTGTAGCCTGCAATTTCCGATGTCTCCATTCTCCATAAATCAGTGACACTACAGCTACCAAGAAATTGCTGATTACTTCAAGACAAGCTTCATTGCCAAATCTAAATAAGTCAGTTGCAAATAGCTATTTTAAAAACATGATATGCAGAGGGGTAAATGCATTATAAACAAAAGCAATATATTAGTCTGTGATATGCACACATTTTTGCATATCAATGACACGTTGATGGGTAAGACTGAACCTGGTCTTTTTCATCATGTGTAGACAAAAATCTGAAACAAATATTTCTGCTAGGTGCTTACTGATGAAACACCTGAACATCACTTTTGAAATTGTATTTGGGTTAAAACAATTCCAATTTAATGGATGCAAAATGCGTAAAATATCCCAGTTAAGGAGTTACATTACCACTTAAAGCAGAGAATTTCCATGAAGGAAAGTATGAACTTACAGAGTCCTAATGGCCCCATAAATAGCACTCCCACCGATCCATAATAAGTGTTATTGCTTTAGTTTAAATTGGTTCCAATTTGAACTAAAACCACGATACTTATTATGTATCGGATGGAGTACGTAAGTAGCTTTACTTGCTGATTAAGTCCGTGCACTGAATAAGTTGCGTTCACTGGCATATTTTCAGTAACATTTTTGCAAATGATTTTTTCAGCAACATAATGCGAAAAAATGCTTACATGATACTTCGTCCTGTCTGCACCATCTGATCCAATATTTGAGGTGATGCTAACCATGACTCCATGAGAACCAAGAGTTAGCATCTCTGCATGCCCAGCCCATCGATCTATTAAAACAAATATTGTGTGTCAACGTGCGTATAGGTGAATGATCAAAACCATGTACTGATTAGCAATCCTAAATAATATTTGTAACCAATTGGAACTATTCATTCATCGTTTCATGGTATTAATTAGCAAACCTGAAAATCGATTGTACTTGCAGACTGCAAAGCTGCAATGTAGAAGAGGAACGTCCAGGGCTGGGCTCAGGCGATGGAGTGGGGCTTCATGTGCAGGGCTACTGGAGCGCAGGCTGAGATGCGCGATCGCGTGCTGGGCAGCGTCCTCCCGCGGCGACGGCGGGCAGGATCCATGTGGCGGCGTGCCGAGCGGTGGCTTCAAGTGCAGGATGTCGGCTGCGACCAGATTCCCCGTGGCGTCGTGCAGGGCGCCGGCGGCAGGCATGATCAGATCGGCGGCGGGAAGGATCCCTGTGGCGCGTGCAGCGCGGTGGTGCCGGCGGCGGGCTCGCGATGCGTCAGGTTGGGGGAAAAGGTGGGAGGGCTGACGGGATTAGATTAGCGTGCGTGCCATCTGCTGCAGGCAGCGAGGTGAGGATGACGATGGGGCGAGGAACTCTGCGGGTGCGGTTGCGGGATGCAACGGCGTGGGAGTCGCGGACCGGTGGGGCAGTGGGATTAGGGCCACTTCTTTTGGGCTTCTCCGGTGGCTTCTGGGAGAAGCTTCTCCCCACCAGCTTCTCCCAGAAGCCTGGACCCTAAAAAATTTCTGGCTTATATTCTAGTTTAGGCTAAATAAGATTATAAGGAACTATTTGAGGTTCGGGCTTCTGGAAGAAGCTGGTGGGGAGAAGCTTCTTCCAGAAGCCGCTGAAGAAGCCGAAAAGAAGTGGCCCTTAGTGGCGATGCTGATCGGGAAAGCGTTGTCCGCTCCTTCAAACACGGGATAGATGTGAGCCGTCAGATAAACCGATCAGACGTTCCAGATCGTCTGGATCAGCCCCTCTGGGACTTTTATTAGTAGATAGATAGAGAAGATTACGACCTTCATTGCAAATCATCAGCGCACACTATGATAGACCGTGTGATTCATGATTGAATTTTTTCTGTTGATCTGAAGGAAAATGTTACTGAATAGAACGCTCACTCGGACATCACTATCTAAATCTAAAAAATGTATATTCAGTTCATGGAAACTTAAATATTCTTTCTTTTCACAACTTGTATATGTACACATGCAATGTGCTACCATCTCAAACAAAGCTCAACAAAATTTCTCTCAAATTTCACTAACACTACTTGTGTTCCATGGGCGTCCCATTGCTACCAAAACATATTAAGCGTTACCTCAACTGTTTTAGCAGAAGTGCAAATAGCAGCAACAAACATTATTTCTAGAAATATAGATGACATGAGAGCCGTCCGTAATATGCATGCCACAAAAACTTTTGTTAGCAGAAAAAAACCCGTAATTAACACCATGAGCTTTTTCAAAGCCACTAATGAAACTATAATAATATCACACAGTTTGTTGCCATAAGTTTGGTTTTAACTATCCTTGATTCTTCTTCTTTCATCTGCAACATCTGGCCTTCGTTTTTTATAACAGCAGCAGCCAGATCTGTACACGGATGGCTGTCAGATGGACAGTTCACTACAGGAAGTGCACAAGGTGCCGATGGCCATCCTCTGTGTCGACGGCTAAATGTCGGGGCTGTCGACACAGGGGCTAGGCCAGCAGGCAAGCCGTCGGCACATGAAGCAATGCGCCAACGGGAACTGTCAGCACAGTTTTGGCCATCGGCATAGCCTCTCCGCTGCAACGGCGAGGTAACAACGTTAGGCCTATGCCGATGGCTTTGGCGTCGGCACAACTTTCAGCTCTGTGCTGACGCCAAAGCCGTTGGCATAGATATTTTCTATTTTACCACATTAATCTGAGAAAAATCATAACTAAATCAATATATTCAGAAAAATAAAAATAATATATCAAAATTTTCAGAAAAATAAGATCTATCTTAAAAAAATATCAAACTTCAAATATTGCAAATATCTCAAAAAACTTTCTCAGAAATGAGCTATCGCATGTTTCATGGCTTTCACGCCGAATGACCAATGTTAAGGCTAGAATCGTCGCATAATTTGTGATAATGTGTTCATATTGTGTACACATGTGGGTGAACAATGTTGCTACAAGAAGGTTTCATTTTCATCGCACCAAAAAGGTATTTTCCATTTTCGTAGTCCAAAAGATGGAGTGTTTTATGAAGCAACCACCAAATGAAAGTTTCACAATACATGTGCATCTTAGGATGGTGAACAATATTGCTAGAGTAAGGTTTCATTTTCGTCGCACCAAAAAGCTATTTTTCCATTTTCCGAGTCCAAAAAACGGGTGTTTTATGAAACAACCACCAAATGAATGTTTCATGGCGTTTGTAAACACTCCCGATATAGTGAAGTATTTGCTGGCCAGCGCCATGGTTTTTTCCCCTCTGAGTTGGATGTGTTTTTCACGTTAAATCTTGTGTCTCCGCTACGTTTCCTTTATCGTTCTTCGTTATTTACTTGTCGCTTTTCCGCTACGTTTTCCTTTATTGTTTTTCGTTATTTGCTTGTCGCTTTATAACAATGGCCGTGTGCCGGGATGGCCCGAGCGCCATGGTTGAGTGGGACCAGCGCGCGTGGCCGGCACGCATTAGCACCTTAATTAGAATGGTCTTTTTCTTTCTTTCATCTTTCTTTTTTACTAGTTATTTTGGACGTGTAAGTCTTTAATGTGTTGACTAGATCCCAACATTAACAAAGCCTAGGGGTAATTTGTATCATCTTCTTATATTAATATATATAATATACAATATATGTATTATCCATTATTATAAAATATCTCTTGTAACTCTATCGTCCATCGTATAATTTTTTTGTCCACCGATTAGCATGCTAGGGCAATGAGGGTATAGAAGCATACTAGCACACAACCGTGCGGTCACCGCCAGATTCAACATTTTCCACGTACTGCGCTATTTTTTACGAAAATTTCACCGATCTATTAATAATCATCAACAACAGTATATATAAAGATGCCCCAAAATAATAAAAATTACAAATAGATCACTGGACCACCTAACGACAACTACAGACACTAGCATGAGCCGAAGGCGCGCCGCCGTCTTTTTGCAGGGTTCCTCATGCTGCCATCCTATTTCCAAAAGATAAACAACTTACTTTAAGGTGAGACGAAAGCCTATTTCCAAAAGCACAACTAAAAACATCGTGTGAATCGTCGGGAACTCGATCGTAGTGCCGTCTTCTCTCGAAGAACCGACTTTAGTAGTTTATTACTCACTAACTCCGGTCCGGCCTGTGAGGCTGTGAAACAACTATAACAACTAGCACGCCTACCGTCTTCGGAAGAAGATCCGAAACGGGGCTCACATATTTTCTGATCTACCTATGTACTGGTGATCGTGCTTTGCTATTCTGCTTGGTCTGGCAAAATCTGCCTACTGCACCTGGCCAAAAAATTGCACATATAATGTGCAGCAGGCATGTCTTCTTTGTACGGGAACTTGCTGTTCTTATTCCAGGTAAGCACGAAGTACTGGGAGCTGGGATCGAGGAGAAGATCTGACTGGGGTGCCGATCCATGGTGTCCGAAGATCAGGATAATAGGTCTACACAGTTTTAGACAGATGGCTGTCAGATGGACCGTTCCTCTCCGACAGAATTAGATCAAGTTGCTTGTGCTTTCCCAACGCCTCCTAATCCTAGCATGGGTGATGCCAACATTGTCTTATGTAGAAAGAGTTTTACAGAAGTGAGCACAACACAGATGGGCTTCTTTTTTAGCGTCCTCGTTGTCTAAGATATTTTATTCCGTTTCTCAGAATAATAGTGTGTGAAGCCCTAACAAATATAAGCAAGGTCGTATCTGATGCTCTATTTATTTTCTACTTGGCATTTACCACACAACAAGTAAGGTTCATTACTGATTTGCACATGCTCTTTGCTGGCATTGAGTATGAAGCGTTGTTAAAGATATGGTACGCTCTCGGCATACTTTCGGAAAAAAAGTATGAAGCGTTGCTGCTATATATGTGTTTCACGGGTGTATATGTGGGTTCAAATTAAGCATGAAGTACGAAATACAGTGCCAACTGGACTGCAGCATCATAAATTATGTTAGGACATCTGAACCATCGAGTTCCTTTGTCAATATTGTTATTTTCTCTCTCATGTATATGCACTGCATGTTAAGATTAGTTGTTAGAGATATATCTCGTGAGTTGTATCTGTTCCTATCTGGTTTATAAAGATAGGAACGTATCTATCTCCTCCTCTCTTGTAACTAAATTCTGTTGTAATCTTCAGCCATTGTTCGGCCTATATAACACGGAACGCGGCACGAGACAAAGTGCATCGCTTAACCCTAAACTCGCACATGGTATCAGAGCCAATCTTCCAAACACATCTATGAGCCTAGCTTCCTCTTCCACCGCCGCCACCATGACCAATCCCCTCGCCGCCCAGAGTGTTTCAGAGAAGCTCACCCGCACGAACTACCTCGTGTGGCAGTTCCAAGTCCTCCCTGCAGTGCGTGGAGCGCGGCTGATGGGCTACCTGGATGGTACGACCAAGGAGCAGAAACCATCGAAGTCGATGATGAAAAGGGCGGCAAGGTAAAAAGTATCCAACCCAGCCTATGAAAAGTGGATCACCACGGACCAGCGGGTCCTTTCTTATCTGTGTAACACGCTGTCCATGGACATCCTCTTGTCCGTGACCGGCCTCGAGACAACATCTGAAGTGTATGCAGAAATCAAGGCGATGTTTTCGTCCCAGTCACGCACGTGCGTTGCAAATCTGTGTGTGGCACTCATCAACACCAAGCGGGAGAACCTCCCCAACTCTCATCTGTACTTCGCTAGGATGAAGTGTCTCGCTGACGAGCTTGCAGCTGCAGGCCGGCCACTCGACGAGGAAGATCTCGTTGGCTATCTTCTGGCTGGCCTCGACGACAACTACAACGCCCTCTTCGCTGCAATCGGCGCCAATGCCAACGAAGAGCTCACCGTCATCAACCTCTATGTGCAAGTCAATGCTTATGACAATCGCATGGAGCTACTCCACGGATCGGCCGGCATCAACAACAACAACCCGTCCTCCGCCAACGCTGCTGCAGGAGGACGTGGCGGACCACGAGGCCGTGGCAAACGTGGCAACTTTCGCCGCGGAGGAGGACGAGGCGGTGACCGCGGCTATGACCGTGGTGGTGACCGCGGCTACGACTGTGGCTATGATCGCGGCGGTGACCGCGGCTATGGTCGCTCGAACCAGGGCGGCGGCGGCAGCCCCTACAACAACAATGGGCGCCGCGGCAGAGGTCGTGGAAACGGTGGCGACCGTGACCGCGAACGTCTTATCTGTCAAATCTGCCAGAAGCCTGGCCATCCTGCGTGGAAGTGCTGGGATCGGTACGAGGAAGATGATGAAGAAGAAAGGGGTGCCAACTCTGCATCCTACGGCGTGGACACCAACTGGTACAGTGATACCGGTGCCACCGACCATATCACCAGCGAGCTCGACAAGCTCACCATGAAAGAGAAGTACACCGGCCGTGACAAGATCCATACTGCAAATGGAACAGGTATGAGTATTAGTCATGTTGGTCATGCATTTGTGAATTCCCCATCAAAAATCTTACAACTTCGCAATATCCTTCATGTCCCACATGCTACCAAAAATCTTGTCTCTATTCATCGTCTCACAAGAGATAATAATGTCTAAGTTGAATTTCACCCTTGGTATTTTTATGTTAAGGATCGGGACACGAAGAAAATTCTTATTAAAGGACGGTGCACAAGAGGTCTCTACCCATTGGTGTCCTCATCATCAAGCTCGAATAAACAAGTCTTTAGCGCCACAAAGCCTTCAGCTACAACGTAGCATGATCGTTTGGGTCATCCTTCATTCAAAGTTGTTAAGCAAATTCTTAGTTGAAATAAGCTCATTTGTTCCAAAGAGTCTAGAGTTGAGTCTGTTTGTGATTCTTGCCAGAGAGCAAAGAGTCACCAATTACCCTATATAAGGTCTACTAGTGTTTCTACTGCACCTCTCGAACTTGTGTTTTCCGATGTGTGGGGACCAGCACCAACTTATGTTGGACGATTTTCTTATTATGTGAGTTTCATTGATGATTTTAGCAAATTCTCTTGGATTTATCTTCTCAAACAAAAATCTAAAGTTTTCCAAGTCTTCCAAAATTTCCAAAATCTTGGTGAACGCAAATTTGATCGTAAAATCCTTGCCATGCAAACGGATTGGGGTGGTGAATAATATGAAAAATTAAACCCCTTCTTTAATCGAGTTGGCATATCCCATCATGTGTCCTGCCCTTATGCTCACCAACAGAATGGTTCTGCCGAACGCAAACACCGACATATTGTTGAAGTGGGTCTAGCCTTACTCGCCAACTCTTCCATGCCACTAAAATTCTGGGATGAAGCCTTCTTGACAGCCACACACCTCATAAATATGCTTCCTTCACCAATCATCAACAATGAAACTCCCCTAGAACGCCTATTCAAAGACAAACCTGACTATTCATCTCTTCGAGTCTTTGGGTGTGCATGCTGGCCAAATCTTAGACCTTACAACCAGCGCAAACTTGCTTTTCGCTCAAAACAATGTGTCTTCTTAGGATACAGTAACATGCACAAGGGTGTCAAGTGTCTAGATGTCTCTTCTGGACGCGTCTATATATCACGCGATGTTGTCTTCGATGAAACGGTGTTTCCTTTTGCAAATCTCCACCCCAACGTTGGTGCTAGGCTGCGCCAAGAAATTCTACTCCTTCCTGAGTTCCTTCGGTCCTCTTCGGTCTTAGCTCAAGGGGGAGAACAATGCATTGATCTAACACCTAATATCTCTGCCAGTTCTTTGTCTCATAATGTTACTCAGGATCAGCCACGAGCTGTAGGAGAAAATTCGGTGCAATTTGATGAAGATTTGGATCCAAACAGAGAACAAACTTCCTCTACACAAAGTGACAACAGCACCACGGACATCGAGGATGATTTTCCTGCCAGTTCGGAAGAATCTCCATCGGGATCGGGTGATCCATCAGTGTCAGGCGGAGCAGCGTCAGACGGGGGATCTCAGGCGTACGAGGATTCCCCTCGTTCTCGGCGCGTCCACTCAGAAGGCGCCACCTCATCCGGCTCCTCCGCGTCTCAAGAGACAAGCGAGCCACGCCCTCGCGAACCACGCGCTCGACCGCATGTGCGCACTCATGCTACTGCGGGGTCCAGCGGATCCATGGCACAGCCAACCAGGCTGACCGGCACCAGGCAGCGACAGGATCTGTCTGCTCCAGGCGGATCTTCTGCGGCCACAACTTCTGCAACCAATCCTGCTGCTGCGCCAATTCCATCGGTATACCGCACCAGATCAAAAACTGGTAACAGCACTCCAAAACTGTACACAGATGGTACAGTCAGGTATGGCCTGTCTATATTTAGTGAGCCTAAAAATCTGCAAGTAGCTCTCTCAGATTCAAATTGGAAAAATGCTATGGATGATGAATATAAAGCTCTAGTTGATAATAAAACTTGGCATCTAGTACCCCATAAGCAGGGCATAAATTTGATAGATTGTAAATGGGTATGTAGAATTAAAAAGAAAGCAGATGGCACAATTGATAGATACAAAGCTAGATTGGTAGCAAAAGGCTTCAAACAAAAATATGGCATAGATTATGAAGATACCTTTAGTCCTGTTGTTAAAGCTGCTACAATCAGACTTATTCTAGCTGTTTCAGTATCTAGAGGATGGAGCTTAAGGCAATTAGATGTGAAGAACGCGTTTCTGCATGGTGTTCTGGAAGAAGAAGTTTATATGAAGCAACCACCTGGATATGAAAATCCTCATGCACCATATCATGTGTGCAAACTTGACAAATCTCTTTATGGCCTCAAGCAAGCCCCAAGAGCATGGTTTGCAAAGTTAAGTTCTAAGTTTCAGCAACTTGGTTTTATGGCATCCAAGGCAGACACCTCATTATTCATTTACAACAAGTCAGGTATCATCATTTATGTGCTGGTCTATGTGGATGACATCATTGTTACTAGTTCTTCCAATAAGGTCATAACTGCACTTCTGCATGATTTAAGTACTGCCTCTGCATTAAAAGATCTAGGTGATTTGCACTATTTCTTGGGAATTGAAGTTAGACGGTTTGATAGTGGTGTTGTTCTAACTCAAGAGAATTATGCCTTAGACATGTTGCAAAAAGTAAATATGAAGGATGCAAAACCTTGTCCCACGCCTTTATCAGTCTCAGAAAAATTGTCAATTACAGGAGGTGATCCTCTTGGACCGGAAGATGGTACAAGGTATAGAAGCATTGTTGGAGCACTCCAGTATCTAACATTAACTCGACCAGATATTGCTTGCTCAGTTAACAAAGTGTGTTAGTTTTTGCATGCACCAACTACTGTCCATTGGACAGCTGTGAAGAGAATATTGAGGTACATCAAAGGAACAGCCAATCTTGGTTTAACATTTAGAAGATCTTCTTCTACACTTGTGAGTGCTTTTTCAGATACTGACTGGGCAGAATGTGTGAAGGAGATATGCCCTAGAGGCAATAATAAAGTGGTTATTATTTATATCTTTATGTTTATGATAAATGTTTATATATCATGCTAGAATTGTATTAACCGAAACATTAGTACATGTGTGATATGTAGACAAACAAGAAGTCCCTAGTATGCCTCTTAAACTAGCTTGTTGATTAATGGATGATTAGTTTCATAATCATGAACATTGGATGTTATTAATAACAAGGTTATGTCATTGTGTGAATGATGTAATGGACACACCCAATTAAGCGTAGCATAAGATCTCGTCATTAAGTTATTTGCTATAAGCTTTCGATACATAGTTACCTAGTCCTTATGACCATGAGATCATACAAATCACTTATACCGGAAAGGTACTTTGATTACACCAAACACCACTGCGTAAATGGGTGGCTATAAAGGTGGGATTAAGTATCCGGAAAGTATGAGTTGAGGCATATGGATCAACAGTGGGATTTGTCCATCCCGATGACGGATAGATATACTCTGGGCCCTCTCGGTGGAATGTCGTCTAATGTCTTGCAAGCATATGAATGAGTTCATAAGAGACCACATACCACGGTACGAGTAAAGAGTACTTGTCAGGAGACGAGGTTGAACAAGGTATAGAGTGATACCGAAGATCAAACCTCGGACAAGTAAAATATCGCGAGACAAAGGGAATTGGTAATGTATGTGAATGGTTCATTCGATCACTAAAGTCATCGTTGAATATGTGGGAGCCATTATGGATCTCCAGATCCCGCTATTGGTTATTGGTCGGAGTGAGTACTCAACCATGTCCGCATAGTTCTCGAACCGTAGGGTGACACACTTAAAGTTGGATGTTGAAATGGTAGAACTTGAATATGGAATGGAGTTCGAATATTTGTTCGGAGTCCCGGATGTGATCCCGGACATCACGAGGAGTTCCGGAATGGTCCGGAGAATAAGATTCATATATAGGATGTCATTTTATGTGAATAAAATGATGCGGAAGGTTCTATGGAAGGTTCTAGAAGGTTCTAGAAAAGTCCGGAAGAAACCACCAAGGAAGGTGGAGTCCACAAGGGACTCCACCTCCATGGCCGGCCAGCCCTAGTGGGGGTGGAGTCCCAAGTGGACTCCACCATAGGGGGCCGGCCACCCCCACATGGGAGGTGGGAATCCCACCTTTGGGTGGGAGTCCTAGTTGGGCTAGGTTTCCCCCTCCTATGGAAGGTTTTGGTTTGGTCTTATTCGAAGACTTGGACACCAACACTTGGGATCCACCTATATATAGAGGGCCAAGGGGAGGGGGCCGGACACACCAAAGCCACAAGCTTGGCCGCCCCCATAGTGGCCGGCCACCCTCTCCCCAAACCCTAGCGCCCCGCTCCTCCACCATATCCCGCACGCTTAGCGAAGCTCCGCCGGAGTTCTCCACCGCCACCGACACCACGCCGTCGTGCTGTCGAATTCAAGAGGAGCTACTACTTCCGCTGCCCGCTGGAACGGGAGGTGGACGTCGTCTTCATCAACAACCGAACGTGTGACCGAGTACGGAGGTGCTGCCCGTTCGTGGCGCCGGAACCGATCGTGATCAAGATCTTCTACGCGCTTTTGCAAGCGGCAAGTGAACGTCTACCGCAGCAACAAGAGCCTCCTCTTGTAGGCTTTGGAATCTCTTCAAGGGTGAGTCTCGACAATCCCCTCGTTGCTACCGTCTTCTAGATTGCATCTTGGCTTGGATTGCGTGTTCGCCGTAGGAAAATTTTTGTTTTCTATGCTACGTTATCCTACAGTGGTATCAGAGCCGTGTCTATGCATAGATGGTTGCACGAGTAGAACACAATGGTTTGTGGGCGTTGATGCTCTTGTTATCTTTAGTTTGAGTACTTTGCATCTTTATGGCATAGTGGGATGAAGCGGCTCGGACTAACTTTACATGACCGCGTTCATGAGACTTGTTCCTCGTTCGACATGCAACTTGTATTGCATAAGAGGCTTTGCGGGTGTCTGTCTCTCCTACTATAGTAAAGATTCAATTTACTCTTCTATTGAAAACATTAGTATCAACGTTGTGGTTCATGTTCGTAGGTAGATTAGATCTCTCGAAAACCCTAAACCACGTAAAATATGCAAACCAAATTAGAGACGTCTAACTTGTTTTTGCAGGGTTTGGTGATGTGATATGGCCATAATGTGATGATGAATATGTATGAGATGATCATTATTGTATTGTGGCAACCGGCAGGAGCCTTATGGTTGTCTTTAAATTTCATGTTGAGTAGTATTTCAAAGTAGTTGTAATAGTTGCTACATGGAGGACAATCATGAAGACGGCGCCATTGACCTTGGTGCTACGCCGACGATGATGGAGATCATGCCCGAAGATGATGGAGATCATATCCGTGCTTTGGAGATGAAGATCAAAGGCGCAAGAACAAAAGGGCCATATCATATCACATATGAACTGCATGTGATGTTAATCCTTTTTATGCATCTTATTTTGCTTAGATCGCGACGGTAGCATTATAAGATGATCCCTCACTAAAATCTCAAGATAATAAAGTGTTCATCCTTAGTAGCACCGTTATCAAGTCTTGTCGTTTCGAAGCATCTCGTGATGATCGGATGTGATAGATTCAATAAGTACATACAACGGGTGCAAGACAGTTTTGCACATGCGGATACTAAGGTGGCCTTGACGAGCCTAGCATGTACAGACATGGTCTCGGAACACGTGATACCGAAAGGTAGAGCATGAATCATATGATTGATATGATGAACACTTTGAGTGTTCGCCATTGAAATCACACCTTTTCTCGTGATGATCGGGTTTAGGTGCGGTAGATTTGGTTCGTGTGATCACTAAGACAATGCGAGGGATATTGTTTTGAGTGGGAGTTCACCTAGATTTTTAATTATGTTGAATTAAAATTTGAACTCAATTTGTCATAAACTTAGTCTAAACTATTGCAAATATGTTGTAGATATGGCGTCCCCAATCAATTTTAACCAGTTCCTAGAGAAAGAAAAACTTAAGAGCAACGGTAGCAACTTCACCGACTGGTTCCGTCATGTGAGGATCTTCCTCAATGGCGGAAATCTGCAATATGTGCTTGATGCACCGCTAGGTGACCCTCCAGAAACTGAAACCGATGAAGTAAAGAGTGTTTACGCAACTCGAAAACTCGGTACTCTCAAGTTCAGTGTGCCATCTTATGCAGTCTGGAATCCGATCTTCAAAAACGTTTTGAGCACCACGATCCTCATGAGTTGATGAAAGAGTTGAAGACTATTTTTGAAACTCATGCGGCCGTGGAATGCTATGAAGCATCGAAACACTTTTTCAGCTGTATGATGGAAGAAGGCAGCTCCATTAGTGAGCACATGCTCGTTATGACCGGGCATGCGAAGAAACTCAGTGACTTGGGAATAGTGATTCCTAACAGACTGGGGATTAATCGTGTCCTTCAATCACTGCCACCAAGTTACAAGAACTTTGTGATGAATTACAATATGCAGAACATGAACAAGGAGTTTCCTGAACTCTTTGGCATGTTAAAAGCTGCTGAGATTGAGATTAAGAAAGAGCACCAAGTGTTGATGGTCAACAAGACCACCAGTTTCAAGAAACAGGGCAAGTCTAAGGGAAAATTCAAGAAGGGTGGCAAGAAAGCTGCCACACCTCCTATGAAACCTAAGAACGGCCCTAAGCCTGATGCTGATTGCTATTACTGCAAAGAGAAGGGACACTGGAAGCGTAATTGCTCCAAGTATCTGGCTGATCTGAAGAGCGGCCTTGTCAAGAAGAAGAAAGAAGGTATATTTGATATACATGTTATAGATGTCCATTTCACTGGTTCTCGTTCTAGTACCTGGGTATTTGATACTGGTTCGGTTGCTCATATTTGTAACTCGAAACAGGAACTAAAGAATAAACGACAACTGCTGAAAGATGAAGTGACGATGCGCGTTGGAAACGGATCCAAGGTCAATGTGATCGCAGTCGGCACAATTCCTCTACATCTACCTTCGGGATTAGTTTTAAGCCTAAATAATTGTTATTATGTACCGCGTTGAGCATGAACATTATATCTGGATCTTGTTTAATGCAAGACGGTTATTCATTCAAGTCTGAGAATAATGGTTGTTCTATTTTTATGAATAATATCTTTTATGGTCGAGCACCACAAAAGAATGGCTTATTTCTATTAGATCTCGATAGTAGTGAAACGCATATACATAACATTGATGCTAAGCGAATTAAACTTAATGATAATTCTACTTATATGTGGCACTGTCGTCTTGGTCATATTGGAGTGAAACGCATGAAGAAACTCCATACCGATGGATTACTTGAATCACTTGACTTTGAGTCACTTGATAGATGCGAAGCATGTCTAATGGGAAAAATGACAAAGACTCCATTTTCTGGTATGATGGAGCGAGCTACTGACTTATTGGAAATCATACATACCGATGTATGTGGACCAATGAGCGTAGCATCGCGCGGTGGTTATCGTTATGTTCTAACCTTCACAGATGATCTGAGTAGATATGGGTATATCTATTTCATGAAACATAAATCCGAAACTTTCGAGAAGTTTAAGGAATTTCAAAGTGAAGTAGAAAATCAACGTAACAAGAAGATCAAATTTCTACGATCTGATCGTGGAGGTGAATATCTGAGTTATGAGTTTGGCATGCATTTAAAGAAATGCGGAATACTTTCACAATTGACACCGCCGGGAACACCACAACGAAACGGTGTGTCCGAACGTCGTAATCGAACTCTCTTAGATATGGTTCGTAGTATGATGTCTCTTACTGATTTGCCGTTATCATTTTGGAGTTATGCATTAGAGACAGCCGCATTCACTTTAAATAGAGCACCATCAAAATCCGTAGAAACGACACCGTATGAATTATGGTTTAATAAGAAACCTAAGTGTCGTTCCTGAAAGTTTGGGGTTGCGAAGCCTATGTAAAGAAGTTACAACCGGACAAGCTAGAACCCAAAGCGGAGAAATGCGTCTTCATAGGATACCCTAAGGAAACTATAGGGTACACTTTCTATCACAGATCCGAAGGCAAAATCTTTGTTGCTAAGAACGGAACCTTTCTTGAGAAAGAATTTCTCACTAAAGAAGTGACTGGAAGAAAAGTAGAACTCGATGAGATTAATGAATCTATACTCGTTGATCAGAGTAGCGCAGTACCGGAAGTTGTACCTGTACCGCCTACACCGGCAACAGAGGAAGCTAATGATAATGATCATGAAACTTCGAACGAGGAAACTACTGAACCTCGCAGATCGACAAGGGAACGTGCCACTCCTGATTGGTATGATCCTTGTCTAAATGTCATGATTGTGGATAATAATGATGAGGACCCTGCGACGTATGAAGAAGCGATGATGAGCCCAGATTCCAACAAATGGCAAGAAGCCATGAAATCCGAAATAGGATCCATGTATGATAACAAAGTATGGACTTTGGTAGACTTACCTGATAGCCGAAAGGCTGTCGAGAATAAATGGATCTTCAAGAGAAAAACAGATGCTGATGGTAATATTACTGTCTATAAAGCTCGACTTGTCGCAAAGGGTTTCCGACAAATTCAAGGAGTTGACTACGATGAGACTTTCTCACCTGTAGCGAAGCTAAAATCTGTGAGGATTTTGTTAGCAATAGCTGCATTTTTCGATTATGAGATTTGGCAGATGGATGTCAAAACGGCGTTCCTTAATGGAGATATTGAGGAAGAGTTGTATATGGTACAACCCAAAGGTTTTGTCGATCCTAAAAATGCTGACAAAGTATGCAAACTTCAGCGTTCAATCTATGGACTGAAGCAAGCATCAAGAAGTTGGAACCGACGCTTTGATAAGGTGATCAAAGACTTCGGGTTTATACAGTGTCATGGAGAGGCCTGTATTTACAAGAAAGTGAGTGGGAGCTCTGTAGCATTCCTGATATTATATGTAGATGACATATTATTGATTGGGAATGATATAGAACTATTAAGCAGTGTAAAGGGTTATTTGAATAATAGTTTTTCAATGAAAGACCTTGGTGAAGCATCATATATATTAGGCATCAAGATTTATAGAGATAGATCAAGACGTCTAATAGGGCTATCACAGAGTACATACCTGGACAAGATTCTGAAAAAGTTTAGAATGGACGAAAGTAAGAAAGGATTCTTACCTATGTTACCAGGCAAGGTCTTGAGTAAGACTCAAGGACCGGCTACGGCAGAAGAAAGAGAAAGGATGAGTCAGATCCCCTATGCCTCGGCAGTAGGCTCTATCATGTATGCCATGCTATGTACAAGACCGGATATAGCACATGTTAGTTTGACTAGCAGATATCAAAGTGATCCAGGAATGGAACACTGGACAGCGGTCAAGAATATCCTGAAGTACTTGAAAAGAACTAAGGATATGTTTCTTTGTTATGGAGGTGACCAAGAGCTCGTTGTAACAAGTTACACCGATGCAAGTTGGAACACTGATCCTGATGACTCTAAGTCACAATCTGGGTACGTGTTTATATTGAATGGTGCTGCAGTAAGCTGGGCAAGCTCAAAGCAGTGCACGGTGGCGAAATCCTCAACAGAATCGGAGTACATAGCGGCTTCAGAGGCTTCATCAGAAGCGGTATGGATGAAAAGGTTCATTGTAGAGCTCGGTGTGGTTCCTAGTGCATTGGACCCATTTGTCATCTACTGTGATAACATGGGTGCCATCGCCAATGCACAAGAGCCAAGGTCACACAAGAGGCTGAAGCATATCAAGCTGCGTTACCACTCGATTCGCGAGTACATCGAAGATGGAGAAGTAAAGATTTGCAAAGTACACACTGATCTGAATGTAGCAGATCCGTTGACTAAAGCTCTCCCTAGGGCAAAACATGACCAACACCAGAATGCCATGGGTGTTAGGTATATTACAATGTAATCTAGATTATTGACTCTAGTGCAAGTGGGAGACTGAAGGAGATATGCCCTAGAGGCAATAATAAAGTGGTTATTATTTATATCTTTATGTTTATGATAAATGTTTATATATCATGCTAGAATTGTATTAACTGAAACATTAGTACATGTGTGATATGTAGACAAACAAGAAGTCCCTAGTATGCCTCTTAAACTAGCTTGTTGATTAATGGATGATTAGTTTCATAATCATGAACATTGGATGTTATTAATAACAAGGTTATGTCATTGTGTGAATGATGTAATGGACACACCCAATTAAGCGTAGCATAAGATCTCGTCATTAAGTTATTTGCTATAAGCTTTCGATACATAGTTACCTAGTCCTTATGACCATGAGATCATACAAATCACTTATACCGGAAAGGTACTTTGATTACACCAAACACCACTGCGTAAATGGGTGGCTATAAAGGTGGGATTAAGTATCCGGAAAGTATGAGTTGAGGCATATGGATCAACAGTGGGATTTGTCCATCCCGATGACGGATAGATATACTCTGGGCCCTCTCGGTGGAATGTCGTCTAATGTCTTGCAAGCATATGAATGAGTTCATAAGAGACCACATACCACGGTACGAGTAAAGAGTACTTGTCAGGAGACGAGGTTGAACAAGGTATAGAGTGATACCGAAGATCAAACCTCGGACAAGTAAAATATCGCGAGACAAAGGGAATTGGTAATGTATGTGAATGGTTCATTCGATCACTAAAGTCATCGTTGAATATGTGGGAGCCATTATGGATCTCCAGATCCCGCTATTGGTTATTGGTCGGAGTGAGTACTCAACCATGTCCGCATAGTTCGAACCGTAGGGTGACACACTTAAAGTTGGATGTTGAAATGGTAGAACTTGAATATGGAATGGAGTTCGAATATTTGTTCGGAGTCCCGGATGTGATCCCGGACATCACGAGGAGTTCCGGAATGGTCCGGAGAATAAGATTCATATATAGGATGTCATTTTATGTGAATAAAATGATGCGGAAGGTTCTATGGAAGGTTCTAGAAGGTTCTAGAAAAGTCCGGAAGAAACCACCAAGGAAGGTGGAGTCCACAAGGGACTCCACCTCCATGGCCGGCCAGCCCTAGTGGGGGTGGAGTCCCAAGTGGACTCCACCATAGGGGGCCGGCCACCCCCCACATGGGAGGTGGGAATCCCACCTTTGGGTGGGAGTCCTAGTTGGGCTAGGTTTCCCCCTCCTATGGAAGGTTTTGGTTTCGGGTCTTATTCGAAGACTTGGACACCAACACTTGGGATCCACCTATATATAGAGGGCCAAGGGGAGGGGGCCGGACACACCAAAGCCACAAGCTTGGCCGCCCCCATAGTGGCCGGCCACCCTCTCCCCAAACCCTAGCGCCCCGCTCCTCCACCATATCCCGCACGCTTAGCGAAGCTCCGCCGGATTTCTCCACCGCCACCGACACCACGCCGTCGTGCTGTCGAATTCAAGAGGAGCTACTACTTCCGCTGCCCGCTGGAACGGGGAGGTGGACGTCGTCTTCATCAACAACCGAACGTGTGACCGAGTACGGAGGTGCTGCCCGTTCGTGGCGCCGGAACCGATCGTGATCAAGATCTTCTACGCGCTTTTGCAAGCGGCAAGTGAACGTCTACCGCAGCAACAAGAGCCTCCTCTTGTAGGCTTTGGAATCTCTTCAAGGGTGAGTCTCGACAATCCCCTCGTTGCTACCGTCTTCTAGATTGCATCTTGGCTTGGATTGCGTGTTCGCCGTAGGAAAATTTTTGTTTTCTATGCTACGTTATCCTACAATGTGTTGATGATAGAAGATCAACAGGAGGTTTTGCAGTTTATTTTGGACCTAATCTGATTTCATGGAGTGCTAGGAAGCAAGCAACAGTCTCAAGGTCAAGTATAGAAGCTGAGTACAAATCACTGGCAAATGCCACAGCTGAAGTAATATGGATTGAATCCCTTCTGAAAGAACTTGGTATACAAAGAAAACGGGTCTCCTGTTTATGGTGTGACAACATGGGAGCAACTTATTTATCAGCTAATCATGTCTTCCATGCAAGGACAAAACATATAGAAATTGACTTTCATTTTGTAAGAGAAAGAGTGGCAAACAAGTTGCTTGAAATCAGGTTTATTCCTTCTCAGGATCAGGTGGCGGATGGTTTCACCAAAGCATTGCCAACACGGCAGCTTGAAGAATTTAAACACAATCTCAATCTTAGGAAAGGTTGTGATTGAGGAGGGGTGTTAAGATTAGTTGTTAGAGATATATCTCGTGAGTTGTATCTGTTCCTATCTGGTTTATAAAGATAGGAACGTATCTATCTCCTCCTCTCTTGTAACTAAATTCTGTTGTAATCTTCAGCCATTGTTCGGCCTATATAACACGGAACACGGCACGAGACAAAGTGCATCGCTTAACCCTAAACTCGCACATTGCAATCATTAATTTTTAGGTTTTAAGATGTACTCACAAACATATGGGACTGAACAGGACAAAAGGTCTCTTGTTCCTTGTGATTCGGCCTTGCTTGAGAGGTGCTCTTTCTAAGTGTTTACCAACATTCCATGCAAATCACCGGTACACACTATGATAGACCGGTTGATTCATGATTGATGTTTCTTCTATAAATTTGAACGAAAATGTTTCTGATTAGAACACTCAATTGGACATCAATATCTACATCTAAATTCTGTTTATTCAGTTCACTGAAACTAAAATATAAAGTATTGCTTTCACAACCTGTATATTTAGACATGAAGTGGGCTACCATCTCAAACCCAGCTCAACAAAATTTCTCGCCAAATTCACTAAAACTAACTTAGTTTATGTTCATTCAGTTACTACCAAATTGAGGGCTTGGGCCTAATTTGTTTGGACATCATTTTCCTGCCAGGAATTTGTGCCACTGGTAGAAAAAAGGCCATCAGTCGCGGTGCGCAACTGCCATTGGTCGCGGTTGCGCAACCGCGACCAATTAAGCGCGACTAAAGGGCCCCCCTTTAGTCGCGGTTCCTTACGAACCGCGACTAAAGGCTCCTTCACATGGGCGACCGTCGGGGCGGAGGCCCTTTAGTCGCGGTTCTTCTGGCCGACCGCGACTAAAGGCCGCCGCAGGTTTAGGGTTTTAGCCCCCCTAAACCTGCCCCCTAAACCTGTTTTCTGTTTAATTTGTATTGTTTTATTTCTTTTGTGCTTTATTGTAATTTTGAAGGAGTTTCACATATTCTACGGTACTACATACATGCATGCATATGAATGTACAATTTCAAACAAATTTGAAATTAGAACCAAAAAGAATTCAAGAGGAATATACAATATATATTCAATATCATCGGATGACCATATACAAGTTTGAACAAGTTTCCATACATAATTTAATGCATGTATAGTTCTACGTCCTCTACGTAGTGTTTTCCTGTAGGATCGATGACTTCCCTCGCGAACCATCCAGCTAGTTCCTCCTGAAGTGGTCGGAAGCGAGCTTCTGGACTAAGCGTCTTCCGGAGGTTATTCCTCTTGATGTTGAGCTCATCCGACTGGTCCCGCTCATTGGTGTATCTCCGGATCCTCTCACAAACATAGTATCCACATAGATTGGTCCCCGGTGGCTGAATATCCCCAGTCGCAGCCCTTTTAAAATGTAGCTCTTTTTTGAATTCACCGACCTTTTCATCTACGAACCGTCTCCAAACCCTACGAGGCAAAGAAAATTAAATGAACAAGAGAGTTATTAATTAGTTACTTGATATTAGGAAATGATGAACGAAATAGGCCGATCGATATAGAGCGCAAATGAATGAAAACAATTACTTTTGCATCATTTTTCTCATGTCGGCCCAAAGCGCCGCATCCATCCATATTCAGAGAGTCGTGGACGAGAACTGTGGAGGTGTGAATTTGAATTACCATCAGAATCCAGTGGAACCTGCGGACACGATACATGCACAGTCATGCATATATAACTCATCGATTAGCCACATACCATGCATGGAGAGTAAACAAAAGAGAATGTGCTCAAGACAGAAACACTCACCCAAAATGGTAAGGAAATAGAATATCACTTTTGAGTTGCTGTTTTCTAATAAACCGCCACAGGTCTTCCTCCACGTCGGCGGGGTGGTGTTCTAACACATATGAATTAACGATGTGTGGGTCAATGAACCCAACATCATTGATGTTCCTTATTTGCATTTCCCGCTTCTTCATTCTGCATAATAGCGTAGACAACAAGATAGTTAGGACAATATATAGTGCAGGCAATGAACGAGATGGGGTAGAAATTAATAAATCACTTACAGAACGTAGCAACTGATGATAGATTTGTCGAGGTCGCGCAGATTGAACAGCTGGAACAATTCACTCCGATGAATTGTTATATAGTAATGTTTGAAGTGATGCTCAACTCTAACTTCCGCATAAATATAGTCTTTGGCGTTTTTAAGTTTTATGTAACTCTTGTACTCCCTCCGTTCTTTTTTAATTGACTTGAATATAGTCTTTGTCTAAGCCTTGTACCAATTTAGCAGACCTTTCATTTGTCGAGGTAGATCCTCTTCCTGCGCAGGCTCGACGAGAGGGCCATTCTTCACATATGTAAAAACTACGTCCTTCATTGGCGCCTCATCAAGGCCTAACAGTGCACGAAGAGTGATACCTAAGTCGGCCGCTTGTTCTCTGGCACTCGTTACAGTCAATCCATGTGCTGCCGCAGCTGCTATGATATCGGGGGCATCCGGACCGGCGGCTTGCACTATGAGCGGGGCGATCGATTGTTTACTTTGTTCCCCGAGCTGGGCAACTTCTTTCCCCCTTTCTAATTTTTTCTCGGCCTCCTCCAAGGCTTTCTTCTCCTGCTTCTCCGCCAAATCTTGGTTCCTCTTGAACGCGAGTGCTTGCCTACGAAGTTCACGTGCATAGTCGTCAGGCAGATTCTTTGCGGCTTGGGACGGTGTGTTCAAAAATGACTTAGCCCACTTCTTTTGCTCATCAGAATATACTGGCTTGGGCTCGCCCTCTATTTTCTTCTTGCAGCTCGCCTTCCATTTCTCTAAATCAGCAGCCGCGCCCGCCTCGACTTCCTCGGCACTACTTTCCCAAGGCCTCGTGGGGAGAGGCTTCAGTGATGGCTCCGGTACCTTTGTTTTCTTAGGTACGTAAGGGTCCGGGTTAATAATCCAGGACTGCTGCTTCTGCTTCTTCGCCGGAGGTTGAAAGATCGAGATGTCGCCTAGAGGGGGGGTGAATAGGCAATTAAAAACTCTTACGGATTTGTCTTGTAATAATGCGGAATTAAACTATCGTTTAGTTTACAAGCACAAACCCTAAATATGCTATGCTCAACTAAGTGTAACAATAGCAACTAGAGCTAAGCAAGATATGCACAAGATATATGTAGCACAAGTGATAGCAAGATATATATGTACTTCAAGCACGATGGCTATCACAAGGAAAGAGAGCTCGGGTATAGAAATAACCGAGGCACGCGGAGACGAGGATGTATTCCCGTGTTCCCTTGCTTTGCAACAAGGTACGTCACGTTTGGAGGGGTGGAGGTCCCACGAAGGATTCCCCACGCCACGAAGGCTCACCCTATTCTCCGAACCACACCCACGAAGGATAATGGCCCTTTCCTTATGGTTAGCTTTTCCTCCGCTCCGGAGATGGCAAGCTCCACAACCACTTCACAAGCTCCACGAAGGAGAAGCCCGGGCCTCTTCACAATCTTCTTGAAGAGATCACCGGAGCACCAATCACCAAGCCAACTAGGAGGTCTCCCTCCAAGAGTAACAAGCTCATGGTCTCTCACTCGAACTAATCGTGGTAGAGAGCTCAACACTATGCAATGATGCAAAGCAAGAACACCGGAGGTGTTCAAGTCCTTCACACTCAAATCCCACCAAAGCAACGAATGCTAGGATGAGATTGGAGAGGAAGAACAAGGGGGAAAGTCAACTAAAGACTCCAAGATCTAGATCCCAAGAGATTCCCTCACTTAGAGAAGAATTGGTTTGGTGGAAGTGTAGATCTAGATCTCCTCTCTCAAATCCTCAAATATGAGCAAGAATCATGGGGGGGAACAAGAGAGAGAGCAACTTCTTCAAATGCAACAATGGAGGTGAGAGAAATAGGGAAGAAGTAGTTGCTCAAGGTGGAAGAAGGGCTATTTATAGTCCAAGGAGAAAAATAACCGTTGGGGAAAAAACTGTGTGCAAATCGCAGGAAAAACGCCCAAAAAAGTGGCCCAGCCGGTTGCCAGGCCGGCCAACCGGATTTTGCCGACCAGCCCAGGGTCCGCGGACCGGCCCAAGAACGGGCAGGGCGAGCGCGCCGCACAGGCGAGCGCCTGTCGCGCGGGGCGCAGGCCGGGTGGGCCGCAGAGCGGTGAGGCCGTCCGGCCAGGAGGCCGGTCCGGCGAGTGGCCGCCGAGCGACCCGGTAGGAAACCGGCGCCGGGCCGGGGAGGCGGCGGCCCGAAGTCCGATCGGACCGGAGGGCAAGCTGGGCTGCCCGGCTGGTGGGCCGGTGGCCGCCTGGTCGACCGGGTGGGCCGGCATGCGGTCCGGCAGGCCGGTCGGTGATGACCCACAAGTATAGGGGATCGCAACAGTCTTCGAGGGAAGTATTACCCAATTTATTGATTCGACACAAGGGGAGACAAAGAATACTTGGAAGCCTTAACAACGGAGTTGTCAATTCAGTTGCACTGGAAACAGACTTGCTCGCAAGAGTTTATCGTAGTAACAGTTTAATAGCAGAGTGAAATAACAGCAGCGAGTAACAAAGACAGTGATTTTAGTAAATGCAGGATTAAAATACTTAGGCACGGGGACGGATGACGGGCGTTGCATGGATGAGAGAAACTCATGTAACAATCATAGCAGGGCATTTGCAGATAATAATAAAACGGTGTCCAAGTACTAATCAATCAATAGGCATGTGTTCCAATTATAGTCATACGTGCTCGCAATGAGAAACTTGCACAACATCTTTTGTCCTACCAGCCGGTGGCAGCCGGGCCTCAAGGGAAACTACTGGATATTAAGGTACTCCTTTTAATAGAGTACCGGAGCAAAGTATTAACACTCCGTGAACACATGTGATCCTCACGTTACTGCCATTCCCTCCGGTTGTCCCGATTTCTGTCACTTCGGGGCCATTGGTTCCGGACAGCAACATGTGTATACAACTTGCAGGTAAGACCATAAACAATGAATATCATGATGAAATAATAACATGTTCAGATCTGAGATCATGGCACTCGGGCCCTAGTGACAAGCATTAAGCATAACAAGTTGCAACAATATCATAAAAGTACCATCTACGGACACTAGGCACTATGCCCTAACAATCTTATGCTATTACATGACCAATCTCATCCAATCCCTACCATCCCCTTCGCCTACAGCGGGGGAATTACTCACACATGGATGGGGGAAACATTGCTGGTTGATGTAGAGGCTGAAGGAGATATGCCCTAGAGGCAATAATAAAGTGGTTATTATTTATATCTCTATGTTTATGATAAATGTTTATATATCATGCTATAATTGTATTAACCGAAACATTAGTACATGTGTGATATGTAGACAACAAGAAGTCCCTAGTATGCCTCTTAAACTAGCTTGTTGATTAATGGATGATTAGTTTCATAATCATGAACATTGGATGTTATTAATAACAAGGTTATATCATTATATGAATGATGTAATGGACATATTTATAATACTTTATGTAGATGACATATAGTTGGTTATAAATGATGTAATTATATACTTGATTAAAAAGGTTTCATTGAGAAATTAACTTCAATGAAAGGATATGGACTGAAACAAATTTAGTGTCAAGATCTATGAAGATAGATTGAAACATATAAATAAGTTTAAGTCAAAGTACATATGATGGATATTGAAGTAGTTCAATATAGAAATATTAAGAAAATGTTCTTGTCATGTGAAGGTTTAACAAGACTTGAGTGTATCTGACACTCAATGAGTAAAAACACATGAGTGATTATAGATCACGAATAATATGTACACAATCAGATATCATGTGCTATAAAGTGTTATAAGCATATACCAGAATGATTCATATGATGATCATTGGACGACAGTAAGAATATCCTTGAGTACTTTAGAAGAACTAAGGATATATATATATTTTTGTATGAAGAAATGACAAACAAATCGATGTAAGGTGTTACACCGATATTGGTTTTGTCACATATAAAATATAATTTCAATCTCAAATTAGACTAAGTGTTGTTTAAAAGGTAGCACAATGAACTAGAAGTTGTCTATGCTAGATTTAGAAGAGTTCTAAATATTGTGACGGATTCTACAAAAGAAGGCAAAGTATGTCATTATTTTGACAATGACAAAGGATGTTAAGTCAAGAGGTTCTTTGAGAACTTGGTGTAGTTCCGACAGAGTCAGAACTTTGAAGCTATATTGTGTATGACAATATTAGTAACATATTTCAGACCGCGGAATTAAGGTTCCACCAGAAGACCAAACATATTTAATGCCGACTCATTTGGAAATGAGTGATGCGTTGAGACGCAAATGAATTACAAAATACATACGTTTCTGAGCATGTCAGATCCGTTGACTAAAACCTCTCCCGTGAGCAAAACATGATAAAGCACCGGAAGGCCAAGGTGTTATATCTTTACAAATGTAAACTAGATTATTGACTCTAGTGCAAGTGGGAGACTGAAGGAGATATGCCCTAGAGGCAATAATAAAGTGGTTATTATTTATATCTCTATGTTTATGATAAATGTTTATATATCATGCTATAATTGTATTAACCGAAACATTTGTACATGTGTGATATGTAGACAACAAGAAGTCCCTAGTATGCCTCTTAAACTAGCTTGTTGATTAATGGATGATTAGTTTCATAATCATGAACATTGGATGTTATTAATAACAAGGTTATATCATTATATGAATGATGTAATGGACACACCCAATTAAGCGTAGCATAAGATCTCGTCATTAAATTATTTGCTATAAGCTTTCAATACATAGTTACCTAGTCCTTATGACCATGAGATCATGTAAATCACTTATACCGGAAAGGTACTTTGATTACATCAAACGCCACTGCGTAAATGGGTGGTTATAAAGGTGGGATTAAGTATCCGGAAAGTATGAGTTGAGGCATATGGATCAACAGTGGGATTTGTCCATCCCGATGACGGATAGATATGGGCCCTCTCGGTGGAATGTCGTCTAATGTCTTGCAAGCATATGAATAAGTTCATAAGAGACCACATACCACGGTACGAGTAAAGAGTACTTGTCAGGAGACGAGGTTGAACAAGGTATAGAGTGATACCGATGATCAAACCTCGGACAAGTAAAATATCGCGTGACAAAGGGAATTGGTATCGTATGTGAATGGTTCATTCGATCACGAAGTCATCGTTGAATATGTGGGAGCCATTATGGATCTCCAGATCCCGCTATTGGTTATTGGTCGGAGTGAGTACTCAACCATGTCCGCATAGTTCACGAACCGTAGGGTGACACACTTAAAGTTGGATGTTGAAATGGTAGAACTTGAATATGGAATGGAGTTCGAATATTTGTTCGGAGTCCCGGATGAGATCCCGGACATCACGAGGAGTTCCGGAATGGTCCGGAGAATAAGATTCATATATAGGAAGTCATATTCCAAGTTTGGAAATGATCCGGTGCATTTATGGCAGGTTCTAGAAGGTTCTAGAAATATCCGGAAGAAAGTCACTTTGGAAGGCGGAGTCCCGAAGGGACTCCACCACCATGGCCGGCCAACCCTAGGGGGTGGAGTCCCAGGTGGACTCCACCTAAGGTGGCCGGCCACCCCCTCCCAAGGGAAGGTGGGAATCCCACCTCTAGTGGGAATCCTAGCTTGGGTAGGTTTCATGTCATATGGAAGGTTTTGGTTTGGGGTCTTATTCGAAGACTTGTAGACCAACTCTTGGGTGTTCCACCTATATAATGAGGGCCAAGGGGAGGGGGCCGGCCACCAAAAAGCCACAAGCTGGCCGCACCCCATAGAGGCCGGCCACCCCCTCTCCCCAAACCCTAGCCGTCCCACTCCTCCTTCTTCCCCGCACGCTTAGCGAAGCTCCGCCGGGATTCTCCACCGCCACCGACACCACGCCGTCGTGCTGTCGGATTCAAGAGGAGCTACTACTTCCGCTGCCCGCTGGAACGGGAGGTGGACGTCGTCTTCATCAACAACCGAACGTGTGACCGAGTACGGAGGTGCTGCCCGTTCGTGGCGCCGGAAGCGATCGTGATCAAGATCTTCTACGCGCTTTTGCAAGCGGCAAGTGAACGTCTACCGCAGCAACAAGAGCCTCATCTTGTAGGCTTTGGAATCTCTTCAAGGGTGAGACTCGATATCCCCTCGTTGTTACCGTCTTCTAGATTGCATCTTGGCTTGGATTGCGTGTTCGCGGTAGGAAATTTTTTGTTTTCTATGCAACGTTATCCTACAGTGGTATCAGAGCCGTGTCTATGCATAGATGGTTGCACGAGTAGAACACAATGGTTTTGTGGGCGTTGATGCTCTTGTTATCTTTAGTTGAGTACTTTGCATCTTTATGGCATAGTGGGATGAAGCGGCTCGGACTAACTTTACATGACCGCGTTCATGAGACTTGTTCCTCGTTCGACATGCAACTTGTATTGCATAAGAGGCTTTGCGGGTGTCTGTCTCTCCTACTATAGTAAAGATTCAATTTACTCTTCTATTGACAACACTAGTATCACCGTTGTGGTTCATGTTCGTAGGTAGATTAGATCTCACTCGAAAACCCTAAACCACGTAAAATATGCAAACCAAATTAGAGACGTCTAACTTGTTTTTGTAGGGTTTGGTGATGTGATATGGCCATAATGTGATGATGAATATGTATGAGATGATCATTATTGTATTGTGGCAACCGGCAGGAGCCTTATGGTTGTCTTTAAATTTCATGTTGAGTAGTATTTCAAAGTAGTTGTAATAGTTGCTACATGAGGTGAACAACCATGAAGACGGCGCCATGGACCTTGACGCTACGCCGACGATGATGGAGATCATGCCCATTGATGATGGAGATCATGTCCGTGCTTTAGAGATGAAGATCGAAGGCGCAAAGACAAAAGGGCCATATCATATCACATATGAACTGCATGTGATGTTAATCCTTTTATGCATCTTATTTTGCTTAGATCGCGACGGTAGCATTATAAGATGATCCCTCACATTAATATCAAGATAATAAAGTGTTCTCCCCTCGTATGCACCGTTGCATTGTTCGACGTTTTGAAGCATCTCGTGATGATCGGGTGTGATAAACTCGACATACAACGGGTGTAAGCCATGTTGCACACGCGGAATACTTGGGTTTGCTTGACGAGCCTAGCATGTACAGACATGGCCTCGGGACAACGGAAACCGAAAGGTTGAACACGAGTCATATGGATGATATGATCAACATGTTGATGTTCACCATTGAAGCTACATCATCTCACGTGATGATCGGTTTTTGATGTAGTGAATTTGGATCGTGTACCACTTAACAACTATGAGGGATGTTGTATTAAGTGGGAGTTCATTAATAATTAGATTAAAACATGAACTAATTATCATAAACATAGTCTGGGTAGTATTTTGAATTAATTTTGTAGTATTGGCATCCGTTTACTACTATGCGCTAGTCTTATAATTGAGATAGAAATACTGTTAAAATCTGACTAGAAACTTTACGGATTGGTACCGTATTGTTAATGAATCAAGAAATGATTAAGTCCTATTGCAAACTTTTAGTGAAACTCACTTTGTTGATTCAGAGAGCTATGGTTTCAATTAGTACCTAAAGTTATCTTGTCTCCGTGAAACTTGAAGTTCAAATCTGTTTGAAAAGTAAGGAGCTGAAAATTTAGTTTTCAGAAATAATCAAGGTACGAGATATATGTGATATCTAAGACCTTATTGCAAGATGATAGAATATAAATTTGGTGAGACTACATAAACTCATAAGTTTTATGAGAATGTACGAAGGTTGAAGACGCAAGGCGTCCCAATCCTCCAACTATTGGGGCACTAACAATATTCGCATATCCATGAAGTGATTGTCCTTAGTATGCACCGTTGCTAAGACTCGTCGTTTCGAAGCATCACGTGATGATCGGGTGTTATAGATTCTACGTGTGCTTCCAACGGGTGCAAGCCAGTTTTGCATATGCGAATACTAAGGTTTAAACTTTATGAGCCTAGCATGTACAGACATGGTCTCAGAAAGTTATCATGAATTGATGGATAAAATTATGAGTGAAATTGTTCATCGTATTACATATTTACTAATAGTGAAATCTGAAACACTTGTCATATGATGATCAACTTCAAAGTAAGAACCTCAAGGTTATTGGTATTTGACCAACAAACCTAGAAGTTATTGATGTTGAAATGTTTTTCTGAATAATGAGGAAAGCTAAAAGAGAAACTGCAAAAGATATTTTGGCAAAAGAAAAGAAAAGACTAGAAAGTCTAGCTCAGGTGTATATAAATGATATACATGTTATGGTTATATTCCTAGTTAAGTCACACAATGAAATTCTTGGGTATTAGTACCATATTGGTTGGTATGAAGTGTCATACAAAACAACGCAATACAAGAATACAATGGCCTAAGTGACTGACAAGGAATATGATAGGAATGCACGTCTGGAACAAAATAAAGTGTTATTATGTTCGTCGTTGGCATTCTATCTAGCCCTTAGAATTTATAATAAAGAACTTAATAATTGTTATTTTGCTCTGGTCAAATGAAAACAATGAGTTGTTCAAATTATGACATTACTCCATATACGATGGATAAGTTATTATAAATCTTAATGGTGAAACACACATAAACACTGACGCTAAAAATGCCATAAGGCAAATGATTTGAATTCCACTTATTTGTGGAACCGCAATTTAGGTCATGTTAGAAAGGATCGCATGAAGGAACTCCATGCAAATGGATTTTTGGAGTCATTCGATTTGTTGAATCGTTTGGCACTTGCAAAATCTTTTCTAAAAGTTAATGACTGAAATACTGTTCATAGGCCAAGAGTTGAATGGGCAACTAACTTAGTGGAAAAATACATGATGATGTATGTGGTTCACTGGGCATAGGTTGTGCGGGAGATTCTTCTACTTCATGAAAACTTCCAACAATGAATTGATTATATATATGTGGATATATTCGATAAGGAAGAAGTTTGAAACATTTGAATGGATTCAAATAAATTTCAGCATGAAGTGGAAATCATCGTAATAGAAAAATCAAATATCTATGATTGGATCATGGTGGAAATATTTGAATTACGAGTTTTAGCGAACATCTAAGAGAGTTATGAAATTGTTCTACAACTCACGTTTCTTGGAGTATCATAGTGATGATGAAGTATCCAAGAGATGTATCCAAACCTTGTTGGATCAATGATGAGATAAGATATTGACGCCATTATATTTTTGTGGATTATGCTTTAGTGACTACCGCTTTTACACTGAATAGAGCATCATCATGATCCGTTGAAATGACACCATACGAGTTATGGCATGGGTATGAACCCTGATAGTCTTTTCTTAAATTTTGGTATGCATAGCATAAGTAAATAAGTTTACAACCAAAATCGGATGAATGTCTTTGTTGGTTATCCCAGAGATTTGATTGGGAATTCTTCCCACGAGACAAAGACAAAAGTGTTTGTCAATGTTTCTTATTTCCGAGAAATTGTTTCTAGTGAAGTATTTGAGTGGGAGGACAATATAATTTGATAAGGTTTATGAACCTGAGCATAATGATCAGAGTAGCGCAGCATCGGAAATTGGTTCCGGAAGCGACCACGACGATCATGGCTCCCATGACTACAAAGTGTTTTAGCCATGGAGATCAAAATACATATTGAACCTTGTAGGTATGGTTAACTTTGTGATCAAATAAATGATTTGTGGACAAAGGATTGATTGTGAACAATGATAAACCAACTACAAACAAAGAAGTTATGATGGGCCCTGACTCCGTTAAAATGGCTATACACCATGAAATCCAAGATAGATGAATACTTTTTGAAAGTAAATGGATCTATAAAATTGATGGACTTGGATGAAATATCCTTGAAGAAGCTCGACTTGTCGAAAAGTTGTTTACGACAAAGTTCAAAGAGTTGACTACGATAAGATTAGATCTTCCGTAGCAATGCTTATAGTCTATGAGGATTATTCTAGTAATCGCTACATATTTCTTTTATGAGATATGCTAGTAGGATGGCAAAATACATTACTTAACAGAAGTGTGTATTAAAGGTGTATACAAGATACAACCAAGAGTTTTGCTGGTCCGTGGAATACTAGATAGGTATACGAACTTCAATTGGATGAAGTAAGTATCGCGGAGTTGGAATCTTCACCGGATGAAATAGTCAAAGAGTTTTTGATTTCATCAGAGACGATGAAGAGGCTTGCATTTGCAAGAAATTAAGTGGGAGCGCTGAGACATATTTATAATACTTTATGTAGATGACATATAGTTGGTTATAAATGATGTAATTATATACTTGATGAAAAAAGGTTTCATTGAGAAATCAACTTCAATGAAAGGATATGGACTGAAACAAATTTAGTGTCAAGATCTATGAAGATAGATTGAAACATATAAATAAGTTTAAGTCAAAGTACATATGATGGATATTGAAGTAGTTCAATATAGAAATATTAAGAAAATGTTCTTGTCATGTGAAGGTTTAACAAAACTTGAGTGTATCTGACACTCAATGAGTAAAAACACATGAGTGATTATAGATCACGAATAATATGTACACAATCAGATATCATGTGCTATAAAGTGTTATGAGCATATACCAGAATGATTCATATGATGATCATTGGACGACAGTAAGAATATCCTTGAGTACTTTAGAAGAACTAAGGATATATATATATTTTTTTGTATGAAGAAATGAAAAACAAATCGATGTAAGGTGTTACACCGATATTGGTTTTGTCACATATAAAATATAATTTCAATCTCAAATTAGACTAAGTGTTGTTTAAAAGGTAGCACAATGAACTAGAAGTTGTCTATGCTAGATTTAGAAGAGTTCTAAATATTGTGACGGATTCTACAAAAGAAGGCAAAGTATGTCATTATTTTGACAATGACAAAGGATGTTAAGTCAAGAGGTTCTTTGAGAACTTAGTGTAGTTCCGACAGAGTCAGAACTTTGAAGCTATATTGTGTATGACAATATTAGTAACATATTTCAGACCGCGGAATTAAGGTTCCACCAGAAGACCAAACATATTTAATGCCGACTCATTTGGAAATGAGTGATGCGTTGAGACGCAAATGAATTACAAAATACATACGTTTCTGAGCATGTCAGATCCGTTGACTAAAACCTCTCCCGTGAGCAAAACATGATAAAGCACCGGAAGGCCAAGGTGTTATATCTTTACAAATGTAAACTAGATTATTGACTCTAGTGCAAGTGGGAGACTGAAGGAGATATGCCCTAGAGGCAATAATAAAGTGGTTATTATTTATATCTCTATGTTTATGATAAATGTTTATATATCATGCTATAATTGTATTAACCGAAACATTTGTACATGTGTGATATGTAGACAACAAGAAGTCCCTAGTATGCCTCTTAAACTAGCTTGTTGATTAATGGATGATTAGTTTCATAATCATGAACATTGGATGTTATTAATAACAAGGTTATATCATTATATGAATGATGTAATGGACACACCCAATTAAGCGTAGCATAAGATCTCGTCATTAAATTATTTGCTATAAGCTTTCAATACATAGTTACCTAGTCCTTATGACCATGAGATCATGTAAATCACTTATACCGGAAAGGTACTTTGATTACATCAAACGCCACTGCGTAAATGGGTGGTTATAAAGGTGGGATTAAGTATCCGGAAAGTATGAGTTGAGGCATATGGATCAACAGTGGGATTTGTCCATCCCGATGACGGATAGATATACTCTGGGCCCTCTCGGTGGAATGTCGTCTAATGTCTTGCAAGCATATGAATAAGTTCATAAGAGACCACATACCACGGTACGAGTAAAGAGTACTTGTCAGGAGACGAGGTTGAACAAGGTATAGAGTGATACCGATGATCAAACCTCGGACAAGTAAAATATCGCGTGACAAAGGGAATTGGTATCGTATGTGAATGGTTCATTCGATCACTGAAGTCATCGTTGAATATGTGGGAGCCATTATGGATCTCCAGATCCCGCTATTGGTTATTGGTCGGAGTGAGTACTCAACCATGTTCACGAACCGTAGGGTGACACACTTAAAGTTGGATGTTGAAATGGTAGAACTTGAATATGGAATGGAGTTCGAATATTTGTTCGGAGTCCCGGATAAGATCCCGGACATCACGAGGAGTTCCGGAATGGTCCGGAGAATAAGATTCATATATAGGAAGTCATATTCCAAGTTTGGAAATGATCCGGTGCATTTATGGCAGGTTCTAGAAGGTTCTAGAAAAGTCCGGAAGAAAGTCACTTTGGAAGGCGGAGTCCCGAAGGGACTCCACCACCATGGCCGGCCAACCCTAGGGGGTGGAGTCCCAGGTGGACTCCACCTAAGGTGGCCGGCCACCCCCCCCCAAGGGAAGGTGGGAATCCCACCTCTAGTGGGAGTCCTAGCTTGGGTAGGTTTCATGTCATATGGAAGGTTTTGGTTTGGGGTCTTATTCGAAGACTTGTAGACCAACTCTTGGGTGTTCCACCTATATAATGAGGGCCAAGGGGAGGGGGCCGGCCGCCACAAGCCACCTAGCTGGCCGCACCCCATAGAGGCCGGCCACCCCCTCTCCCAAACCCTAGCCGCCCCACTCCTCCTTCTTCCCCGCACGCTTAGCGAAGCTCCGCCGGGATTCTCCACCGCCACCGACACCACGCCGTCATGCTGTCGGATTCAAGAGGAGCTACTACTTCCGCTGCCCGCTGGAACGGGGAGGTGGACGTCGTCTTCATCAACAACCGAACGTGTGACCGAGTACGGAGGTGCTGCCCGTTCGTGGCGCCGGAAGCGATCGTGATCAAGATCTTCTACGCGCTTTTGCAAGCGGCAAGTGAACGTCTACCGCAGCAACAAGAGCCTCATCTTGTAGGCTTTGGAATCTCTTCAAGGGTGAGACTCGATATCCCCTCGTTACCGTCTTCTAGATTGCATCTTGGCTTGGATTGCGTGTTCGCAGTAGGAAATTTTTTGTTTTCTATGCAACGTTATCCTACAGGCGTTGGCGGTGATGGCGGTGATGATCTCCTCCAATTCCCCGTCCCGGCGGAGTGCCAGAACGGAGACTTCTGGCTCCCGCGACGGAGTTTCGCGATGTGGCGGCGTTCTGGAGGGTTTCTGGCGACTTCGACTTTTCTCCGTGCGTTTTTAGGTCGAGGCGAATAAGTAGTCCGAAGGGGGGCGTCGGAGGCCGGCCGAGGGGGCCACACCACCTGGCCGCGCGGGCCCCCCCTGGGCCGCGCCACCTGGTGGTGTGGGGCCCTCGGGCCTCCACTTCAAGTGCCCTTCTGGCTCCGTTAGTTTCCTGGGAAAATAGGGCCTTCTGCATAAATTCCGAGGTTTTTCCCGAAAGTTGAATTTCTGCACAAAAACGAGACACCAGAGTTCCTGAAAACAGCGTTAGTCCGTGTTAGTTGCATCCAAAATACACAAATTAGAGGTCAAACAATAGCAAAAGTGTTCGGGAAAGTAGATACGTTTTGGACGTATCAGTCGGCAACCGGCCGCCTCCCCCCTTTTTTTCTTTTCTTTTTCTTTTTCTCTTTTACCTTTTCTTTAATAACTATTGCTCCCGAACTCCGATTAACATGAAACCAATTTTGTTGGAAAGATAACGACGAATAGAACCCCAACAAAAACTAGAAATATGGAGACTCCTCACAGAACATTTTAGATGATTTTAGAGAGGGAGTCTCCCACCGTCAAGAAACGGTGAAGACGTCCAAACTCGAAAACGCAATAGAAGATGCATGCGGATTCCGTTTTCGATGAACTTGGGCTTGTTGTAAAGCTAGCAACAAGCTCAAGAACCTCACACAGAGAAATACCAAGAAGCAATAAGAATGTGCAAAGTATGCAAAGGATTGAGCTCCCTAAGACGATGTGATCAAGTTACCCAACCGAAAGCCCCTCTTGATAGTGCGGCTATCTATCCTATAATCCGGTCTCCCAACATCCACCTTGAGACCGGTAAAAGGAAAACCTAGCAAGGCCATACCTTTGCCTTGCGCATCCCGCTTGATCTTGATGATAACTCTTCAAGCTCTACACAAGCCGGAATGCCTCACTTGATCAATGTTGCTTCGTGAAGACTCACAAATACTCCCCCATACACTATGATGGGAAAGCTCCATTGATGCACATCTTCACATGTCCATTATCACCAAATGGATGGCAAGCTTCAAGCATGTGATCCACTTGAGATGCTCATCTTGAACTTGCCCAACTCAATCCTTGTATCTTCTCATACTCACATAAGATAGAGCATGGCTAATATTGAGTTCCACATAAGAACTCCATCTTCATTTCTTCTTCTTGATCATATCACATATGTATCTTCATAACCGATGATCTTGATGCCAATACACAAGGTATACCTTTATCTTCATGGCATCCATACTTGAATCCAACACATGGAATACAAGTAGTACCTATGGAATATTCCTTCATATAAACATAATGAAAACATTAGTCCATAGGGGTTGTCATTAATTACCAAAACCACACATAGGAGCAATGTACCCTTACAATCTCCCCCATTTTGGTAATTGATGACAACCACAATAAGAGGGTTTATATAATGAATATTAGAAACAAGTACGCAACTTATCCGAGAATAAGTTGTATACAAGAGGTTGTATTTGATATGGTCAAGTAACACAAAGCTACTAGCCCATATCAAAACCGGCTCTACTCACACAACTACAACAAATGCAAGAGATGTGAGTAGAACCAATATATATAGTGAAAACTCCCCCACAATGTATGCACGTGTGATGAACATGAATTCATTGCATATATTGTCAAGATTAACCTTTGGGATAGTTTCCACTATATATATACAACCATGCAAGACATATAAATATGGAATGCATGAGAGGCAAAACACTTAAGCACAAACCAATCTTAAGTATAAAACCATTCCCTTAAACCCTCTAAACTTCTCCCCCATTGGCATCGATTGTCAAAATGGGTGAAAAATTTAGAAGGCCAATATAATGTGAGTTCCTCCCCAAAGTGTGCACTTCTCATAATTTGAGTGGAATCAAGTGCACATATCCAATGATGAATACTTGAAGGAAGTCAAACTATATTGAGGACCAAAGATTGCATAAAGATAACATGATGAAGTGAGCTTCAACAAATAAAGCAAGCAATCAAAGATCCAATTGGACGAACAAAGATATCATGATAAGAGAGATATAGTGCTCTAAATAAAATAAGAAAGCTCCCCAAGGTTCGTGCATAATTTATAATGTTTGCATTTGAATACAATATGCACAAACATGGAATCCTCACTCCCTATATATCATTTAGAACACAACTAAGATAAAGAGAATATGCTTATCAAGAACAACTTGAGTCCAACAATTACGAGATATGAGTGCATGAAGAAAAACAAATAAACCAAGCACTCATAAATCTTCTTTACCAATAACACTAAAATCAAAAGGATAAGAAGATGGTTGGCAAAGAACAAGGATATCAAGGTGATGGATTAACGCTCTTATGTATATAAGTTTCTAAAGTGGACAAAATGATCCATAAAGAAACATGCACACACAAGAGGTTAACAAAATAAATAAGACTAGATATCCAAAATGAAGTCATAAAATATACCAAAGGATATTTGCTTAAAAAGCATATATAGCCTATGGCTCCAATTTTCACTAGTGGTATATGAATGAGCTTCAACTAAGAAAATCTCAAAAACATCACAACCAACAATAAGGGAAGTAGAGCTAGTTGGAATGTTTTGAGAAAGGCAACAAGTATCATAAATATGGATTTATTTCACAAATTCATCAATATTGCACACAAGAGCTCTTTGAGGAATTGATATGCAATAAATTGCTAGAGGGCATATTTGTGATAGGTGAATCATAAAATATGATATATATAACCTATCATATGCACTCAAGCATTAAGCATAACAAGTTGCAACAATATCATAAAAGTACCATCTACGGACACTAGGCACTATGCCCTAACAATCTTATGCTATTACATGACCAATCTCATCCAATCCCTACCATCCCCTTCGCCTACAGCGGGGGAATTACTCACACATGGATGGGGGAAACATTGCTGGTTGATGTAGAGGCGTTGGCGGTGATGGCGGTGATGATCTCCTCCAATTCCCCGTCCCGGCGGAGTGCCGGAGACTTCTGGCTCCCGCGACGGAGTTTCGCGATGTGGCGGCGTTTGGAGGGTTTCTGGCGACTTCGACTTTCTCCGTGCGTTTTAGGTCGAGGCGAATAAGTAGTCCGAAGGGCGTCGGAGGCCGGCCGAGGGGCCACACCACCGGCCGCGCGGCCCCCGGCCGCGCCACCTGGTGGTGTGGGGCCCCGGGCCTCCACTTCAAGTGCCCTTCTGGCTCCGTTAGTTTCCTGGGAAAATAGGGCCTTCGCATAAATTCCGAGGTTTTTCCCGAAAGTTGAATTTCTGCACAAAAACGAGACACCAGAGCAGTTCTGCTGAAAACAGCGTTAGTCCGTGTTAGTTGCATCCAAAATACACAAATTAGAGGTCAAACAATAGCAAAAGTGTTCGGGAAAGTAGATACGTTTTGGACGTATCAACTCCCCCAAGCTTAGCTTATTGCTTGTCCTCAAGCAATTCAGTTAACAACTGAGCGATAAAAGAACTTTCACGAACACATTTGCTCATATGATGTATATATTCTCATGATATGGCTAATACTTGAGCAGTTCATAACAAGGTACATGCAAATAAGATCATCTAATAGCTATATCAATCATGAAGAGGTACCAACAATTAATAATAAGCATCATGAATCATGTATATAAGCAGGATTGCAATGTTCATAAGAGAGTATGATAAAGTGGTATCTCGCTTGCCCGTATTTGATCGGCAAAACATAAATGCCCAGGCACCTCTGGAGTTCATAGAAAGACTAGAAGTAGTGATTGTCAAAGATAAAAGCATCAAAGTTATACCACAATCAATCATATTTTGAGACAAGCATATTATACTAAGAATGACAGTTGTGCTCTCAAGAAAGTGCTCAAAGAAAGGATGGAGACACAACATAAAAGTAAAAGATTGACCCTTCGCAGAGGGAAGCAGGGATTAACATGCGCTAGAGCTTTTCATTTTTAAAATCAGGAGTAAAATTATTTTGAGAGGTGTTTGTTGTTGTCAACGAATGGTAATGGGTACACTAACTACCTCGCCAACCGGACTTTCAAGAGCGGCTCCCATGAATTATTGCATATTTATTTGGCACTCCCTCCAACCTTTCTTGCACAAACCATGGCTAACCGAATCCTCGGGTGCCTGCCAACAATCTCATACCATGAAGGAGTGCCTTTTTTTAGTTTAGTTTTATTATGGTGATGACACTCCCCCAACCTTTGCTTACACAAGCCATGGCTAACCGAATCCTTCGGGTGCCGTCCATCAATCACAAACCATGGAGGAGTGTCTATTTAAGTTTAATTAATTCGGGACTGGGAATCCCATTGCCAGCTCTTTTTGCAAAATTATTGGATAAGCGGATGTGCCACTATTCCATATGAGAGTCCGTCAAAAGCAAATGACAAGGTTGAAAGCTAAACACCACATACTTCCTCATGAGCTATAAAACATTAACACAAATTAAGAAGCATTTTGAAGGTTTTAAAGGTAGCGCATGAGAATTTACTTGGAATGGTTTGAAATGCCATGCATAGGTATTTATGGTGGACACTCTGGAATAACTTGGTTTTCATGTGTTTGGAGGCACGAGCAGCGTTCCCGCTCAGTACAAGTGAAGGCTAGCAAGAGACTAGGGAGCGACAAATCAAGAGAGCAGTAACTGTCATAATCATGCTTAAAGCAAAATAAATTTAAGGCATAAAAGTGATACAAGAACTCTGAAGCAATGTAAATCATTGAGGCTTAATTGACTTTTGTTCAGTCATATGCATGCGTGAGCATGTGCCAAGTCGATATAAATGAATTATTCAGAGGAGGATACCACAATGCCATACTTACTTATGAATAAAACAATGCAAGCAAACATCCATGACATGCTACTCATATTAATAGATTGGAGCAAAACATGAGAGATCATAAACTACTAGACTTTCTCAAATAACATATACCTCACATGAACCAACTAAGCATGCTCACATGGATGAGTATATGTACAAAAATGAAAACAAATAGAGTTCATACCAGCCTCTCACCACAATCAGATTGTCGTAGATCGTCATTATTGCCTTTTCACTTGTGTAGCTTGGATAATATGAAATGAAAACCACGCTCCAGCCACCGAAGACCATTGAACTCAAGATGAACTTTACAAACCAAAGAAGAACAGCAAATATTTTTGGTGTTTTCGAATTTGAGAATAAGAACAAAAGGAAACAAACAAACAAAGCAAAATCTTTTTGGGTTTTCTTATAGCAAACTAGCAATAGCAAATAAAGCGAAACAAATGCAAGAAACCAAAGCAAACAAATGGTGAAGAGAAACAACAGAAATATTTTTGGTCTTTTTGTGTTTTGGGAAAGAAATAAAGCAAGAACAAGAAATAGCAAACTAAAAGAAACACAGAAAAGCAAGATGGCAGAAATCTGCCAAAACTTGACAGCAGTACAGAAATCGATTTTTACAAAAATCTTACGTTGCTCAGTTCAAAAAGTGTTCAACTAATGAAAGTTAGATAACAACCTGGGGAACCTGCACAAAAATTTTCAACTCAAAATAACGTTCTGGCTGCGCACGAATTTTTACGGTAACAGCCCAGAATCTGTTTTCAGGCAGCACTTCCCCAAATATCATCTTCCTCTCATTAGAAAACCACTCAAAGAGACTAAACAAGTATATACAAGTATCCAGCAATCATAATATGCAAAGAATGAGTGATGCCGGTATACCTCCCCCAAGCTTAGGCTCTTGGCCTAAGTGGAGTTCAACCCCAACGAGGGTCGTTCCTCGCCGGTGGGTAGTCCATGGAGTAGTCATAGTAAAGCTCCTGTGCAGAAGAAAAGCGTGGAGGCTCCGCATATCCACCATGTTGATGCGAGGAACTTGCTGCATCGGATGATGAGTCGAGGTGCTCCTCGACCTCTATGTCGTCTCTTGCATGTTGGCCTCCTCTCTCTATATGTGCATCTAGTGCACCTTCTGTGACCGACCAATCTCCCCTGGAATCAAGGTTAGACAAAACAGGCGCAGGCAATCTTACTAGTTTCTCAGTTTTCTTAGTTATTCTCCAAACTTTCTTATAAAATATCATCTTATAATACAGGTTACCCAAGTTGGAGGAATCTGAAACAAATTCATGTTTAATCATAGAGGCTATGTCAAGTTTTTCTATGGGGAACGGAATATCAAAATGATGAGGTTCTACATTATGAAAAGCTAGTAAACGAGAGGCGATGAGGCCTCCACACATTCCACCTTTCTCACGGTTAGTAGCAAGTCTATAAGCTATTAATGCCCCCAAATTATAAGACCTACTATTTTGCAGTGCTGCAGCTAGAAAAGCCAAATCCGGGATAGAAAGTTTACTACCAATCCTTTTGGCGAGAACGCATTTGGTGATAAAATAAGCAAAGTAGCGGATAGCCGGGAGCTGAATACTAGTGATTTTACCACTTTCACCTGAGAAACTCCTTCCATCGCAAATCATCTTGTAAAGATCCGAGAGTTCTTGCGGCGATCCCCTTATCTTCTCGCACGACCCCCATTGCGGTATTCTAATTGCTGCACAAAAAGCACTAAATGGCAAGTTGACAGTTTTATTGTAAATTTTATACTGGACCGTGGGGTTAGATCGCGACCAATTAAACTTGAAGTCCTGCACAAAAGCCATAGTTAATTTTACATATTGTCTTGGCTCTCCTTCAACAAAGTCACTCAGCCCTGCACGAGAAATTAGAGTTTGAACATCTTCAAATATCCCCGCGCTTCTCATGAAATCCGCGCACGGGTAGTAAGAGGGGTATACTCCCTCTTCACGATTGACTATCATAACTTGTTGGACTTCCAATTCTTGCTGGTTCAAGTGATATCTATTCCATTCCATTTTCTGAAATTTCAACAACCAATATAAAAATTTGATTTGGTGACATATAATTGAGGGAAACTACTATAGGAACTTGCTAGAGTACTAAACATGCATCAAAACTAGTTTCTACCACTTAGAACAAGCATGCAAGCTCACTAAACATGTTACCTACAGCAGCAAAATATTCAAGATATACTCAACCAAACGAAATTCTACTTGGATGGGTGGAGGAGTCACATACCGAAGAGCAAATGTGCCAAATTTCAGACAGAAATCTGGGCTGAGCAAAGAGATCGAGAAATCTGGAGCTCTGGAGCAAAAACGCGAGAGAGATGAACTTGGTACGAGTTTTTTCGGGAGAGAGAAGGTGCTGGGAGGAAGAGATGGCAAAGTGGGGCAAGGAGGGTCCCACACCACATGGTGGCGCGCCACCTCCTTGGCCGCGCCGGCCTGTGGTTTGGCCCTCTGGTGCCCCACAGGTCATCCTCTGGTGCTCCCAGGTGCCTCGTCGAAAAATAGGACCAACGGTATAATTTTGCGAATTTTTGAAAACTTTGAAAAATGCACATTTCTGGGTATTAAGTTTATTATTACTGGCCAGGAAAATTTTTGAAATCTCAAATCAACTAAGAAACTTTGCAAATTAAAAGTGCTACAGCAACTAAAACAAGTGGAGAAAGAAAGAGATGTTGTTTACCTCCTCTATGCATATAAAAGGTATTTGTTAACAAGGTTGATCAAGTCTTGCCACCAAATAAATTTTACATAGCATATGAAGAAATAAACCTCAAATCAATCATGTTACCTTGAATTGTATTGATATGGATCCAATCACAAGAGTTTGATATTCTTCTTTAGGCTCATATATAGGACAATCGATGGATCCCACTTTGATAGTTCTCACATGAGAGATAGTATTAACTCCGCACGCTTTTTCAATCCTCTTGGGGAAATAGACGGTGTGTTCCTTATCATCAACATTGAAAGTAACCTTTCCTTTATTGCAATCAATAACAGCCCCTGCGGTGTTAAGAAAAGGTCTCCCAAGAATAATAGACATATTATCATCTTCGGGCATTTCCAACACAACAAAATCAGTTAATATCAAGCAGTTAGTAGTAACTTGAACAGGGACATTCTCACATATACCAACAGGAATAGCAGTAGATTTATCAGCCATTTGCAAAGATATATCAGTAGGTATCAACTTATCTAAGTAAAGTCTCTTATAAAGAGAAAAAGGCATAACGCTAACACCGGCTCCCAAGTCACATAGAGCAGTTTTTACATAATTATTCTTAATAGAACAAGGAATAGTAGGTATACCTGGGTCACCCAACTTCTTTGGAATTTTGCCATTGAAAGAGTAATTAGCAAGCATAGTAGAAATTTCCTCATTGGGGATTTTCCTTTTGTTAGTAACAATATCTTTCATATACTTTGAATAAGGAGGCAATTTAATAGCATCAGTCAAAGGGATTTGCAAGAATAAAGGTTTCATCCAATCACAGAATTTATTATAGTGTTCTTCTTCCTTTGATTTTAGTTTCTTAGCAGGAAAAGGCATTGGCTTTTGCACCCAAGGTTCTCTTTCATTACCATGTTTCTCAGCAATAAAATCTTCTTTAGTATACTTTTTATTTTTAGCATGCTTTTCAGGTTCTTCTTCAACCTCTTCTTTATCAGGAGTATCATTCTTATCATTATCTTCACTATTATCATGTTCATTACCACTTTCGGTTTCAGCATCAGAAATAGAAATACTATTAGGATCATTAACAGGTTCAGAGGATTCTACAAACATTCTTTTTCTTTTTCTTTTTCTTCTTAGAATGAGCACTAGGTTCAATGCGTTGAGAATCTTGTTCAATTCTTTTGGGATGCCCTTCAGGATATAGAGGATCCTGGGTAGAGACACCACCTCTAGTTGTTACTTCATAAGCATGTTTCTCTTTAGAATTATTCCCTAACAAGTCATTTTGCACTTTAGTGAGTTGATCAATTTGAGTTTGAATCATTTGAAAATGTTTGACAAGCATCTTAACATCATTGGAGGTTCTCTCCACAATATCATGCAATTGACTAATAGCTTGAGAATTTTCCATTAGATGATTCTCTACTCTCATATTAAAATTTTCTTGCTTAACAATATAATTATCAAACTCATCTAAGCATTGCGCAGGAGGTTTTGAATACGGAATATCTTCCCTAGTAAAGCGTTGAAGGGAGTTTACCTCAACCATGGATGAAGGGGGAATTATCTCACATATATCTTCTATAGGAGGTAGATTCTTCACATCTTCAGATTTAATACCTTTCTCCTTGAGAGACTTCTTGGCTTCCCTCATATCTTCATCATTCAATTTAATTAAACCCCTCTTCTTCACTATTGGCGTTGGAGTTGGTTCAGGCGTATTCCAATCATCATAATTCCGGCCTATTTTAGCCAATAATTCTTCAGCGTCGTCTGGAGTTCTTTTCCTGAAAACACAACCAGCACAACTATCCAGGTATGCCCTAGACTCAATGGTTAGTCCACTATAAAATATATCAAGTAAATCATGCTTTTCTAAATCATGGTCAGGCAAAGCTCTAATAAGAGAGCAAAATCTCGCCCAAGCCTCAGGCAATTTCTCCTCATCTCCCTGATCAAAATTATAAACTCTCTGCAAAGCAGCATGTTGAGCACTAGCAGGAAAGTATTTGCGGAAGAAAACCTCAAGCAATTCTTTCGGACTTTTAATAGAATTAGGTGGCAAATTATTATACCAAGTTTTAGCGTCATCCTTCAATGAGAATGGAAATATTTTAGCAACAAAGTAAGTACGCTTCTTAACATCATCAGAAAACAAGCTACTCAAAGTGGATAACTCAGTCATGTGTTCAACAGCACTTTCTTTTTCAGTACCACAAAAAGGTGTTTTCTCAACAATAGCTATATGAGATAGATCAATAGAAAAATCATAATCTTTATCCCTAATGTTTATAGGAGATGTGGCAAATTTAGGATCGGGAGACAGTTTATATCTAACAGTATGTTCTGCAAGCAACTTTTTAATTTTTCTTCCATCAGTAGTAGCATGGCATTTTTCAATAAAATCATCATCAAGTTCCACATAATCTTCATCAAAATCATCACTAGAGTATTCAAGTTCAGGTGAACTAACAGGTGTAGTAGCATTAGGAGTTTCAGTATTTTCAATTTGTCTAGATTTAGCAATTGTAGCATCTAGAAAAGATCCCAATGAACCACTATCATCAAGCACAGCAGAAACATTATCAATATTATGAGAGTGTTCAGATTCAGCAGATGTACCCGCATGCGAAGCATGTGGCGGTGAAACAAGTTTATCAATCACAGATGGTGAATCAAGTGTAGCGGAGGTACTCAGAATTGTACCTTTTCTTGTAGTGGATGGTAATATGGCGATCTTAGTATCGCGAGGTTTACCCATGATGGAGAATTTGCAGCGGACAATATCAATCCAAGTGAACTTCCAAATAAAGCTATGTTCCCCGGCAACGGCGCCAGAAAATAGTCTTGATGACCCACAAGTATAGGGGATCGCAACAGTCTTCGAGGGAAGTATTACCCAATTTATTGATTCGACACAAGGGGAGACAAAGAATACTTGGAAGCCTTAACAACGGAGTTGTCAATTCAGTTGCACTGGAAACAGACTTGCTCGCAAGAGTTTATCAGAGTAATTTAATAGCGTAGCGTAGTGAAATAACAAGCAGAGTAACAAAGACAGCAGTAGTGATTTTAGTAAACAGCAGGATTAAAATACTGTAGGCACGGGGACGGATGACGGGCGTTGCATGGATGAGAGAAACTCATGTAACAATCATAGCAGGGCATTTGCAGATAATAATAAAACGGTGTCCAAGTACTAATCAATCAATAGGCATGTGTTCCAATTATAGTCATACGTGCTCGCAATGAGAAACTTGCACAACATCTTTTGTCCTACCAGCCGGTGGCAGCCGGGCCTCAAGGGAAACTACTGGATATTAAGGTACTCCTTTTAATAGAGTACCGGAGCAAAGCATTAACACTCCGTGAACACATGTGATCCTCACACTGCCATTCCCTCCGGTTGTCCCGATTTCGTCACTTCGGGGCCATTGGTTCCGGACAGCAACATGTGTATACAACTTGCAGGTAAGACCATAAACAATGAATATCATGATGAAATAATAACATGTTCAGATCTGAGATCATGGCACTCGGGCCCTAGTGACAAGCATTAAGCATAACAAGTTGCAACAATATCATAAAAGTACCATCTACGGACACTAGGCACTATGCCCTAACAATCTTATGCTATTACATGACCAATCTCATCCAATCCCTACCATCCCCTTCGCCTACAGCGGGGGAATTACTCACACATGGATGGGGGAAACATTGCTGGTTGATGTAGAGGCGTTGGCGGTGATGGCGGTGATGATCTCCTCCAATTCCCCGTCCCGGCGGAGTGCGAACGGAGACTTCTGGCTCCCGCGACGGAGTTTCGCGATGTGGCGGCGTTCGGAGGGTTTCGGCGACTTCGACTTTCTCCGTGCGTTTTTAGGTCGAGGCGAATAAGTAGTCCGAAGGGGCGTCGGAGGCCGGCCGAGTGGGCCACACCACCTGGCCGCGCGGGCCCCCCGGGCCGCGCCACCGGTGGTGTGGGGCTCCGGCCTCCACTTCAAGTGCCCTTCTGGCTAGTTTCTGGGAAAATAGGGCCTTCGCATAAATTCCGAGGTTTTTCCCGAAAGTTGAATTTCTGCACAAAAACGAGACACCAGAGCAGTTCTGCTGAAAACAGCGTTAGTCCGTGTTAGTTGCATCCAAAATACACAAATTAGAGGTCAAACAATAGCAAAAGTGTTCGGGAAAGTAGATACGTTTTGGACGTATCAACTCCGCCTCCCCCCTTTTTTTCTTTTCTTTTTCTTTTTCTCTTTTACCTTTTCTTTAATAACTATTGCTCCCGAACTCCGATTAACATGAAACCAATTTTGTTGGAAAGATAACGACGAATAGAACCCCAACAAAAACTAGAAATATGGAGACTCCTCACAGAACATTTTAGATGATTTTAGAGAGGGAGTCTCCCACCGTCAAGAAACGGTGAAGACGTCCAAACTCGAAAACGCAATAGAAGATGCATGCGGATTCCGTTTTCGATGAACTTGGGCTTGTTGTAAAGCTAGCAACAAGCTCAAGAACCTCACACAGAGAAATACCAAGAAGCAATAAGAATGTGCAAAGTATGCAAAGGATTGAGCTCCCTAAGACGATGTGATCAAGTTACCCAACCGAAAGCCCCTCTTGATAGTGCGGCTATCTATCCTATAATCCGGTCTCCCAACATCCACCTTGAGACCGGTAAAAGGAAAACCTAGCAAGGCCATACCTTTGCCTTGCGCATCCCGCTTGATCTTGATGATAACTCTTCAAGCTCTACACAAGCCGGAATGCCTCACTTGATCAATGTTGCTTCGTGAAGACTCACAAATACTCCCCCATACACTATGATGGGAAAGCTCCATTGATGCACATCTTCACATGTCCATTATCACCAAATGGATGGCAAGCTTCAAGCATGTGATCCACTTGAGATGCTCATCTTGAACTTGCCCAACTCAATCCTTGTATCTTCTCATACTCACATAAGATAGAGCATGGCTAATATTGAGTTCCACATAAGAACTCCATCTTCATTTCTTCTTCTTGATCATATCACATATGTATCTTCATAACCGATGATCTTGATGCCAATACCCAAGGTATACCTTTATCTTCATGGCATCCATACTTGAATCCAACACATGGAATACAAGTAGTACCTATGGAATATTCCTTCATATAAACATAATGAAAACATTAGTCCATAGGGGTTGTCATTAATTACCAAAACCACACATAGGAGCAATGTACCCTTACAATCTCCCCCATTTTGGTAATTGATGACAACCACAATAAGAGGGTTTATATAATGAATATTAGAAACAAGTACGCAACTTATCCGAGAATAAGTTGTATACAAGAGGTTGTATTTGATATGGTCAAGTAACACAAAGCTACTAGCCCATATCAAAACCGGCTCTACTCACACAACTACAACAAATGCAAGAGATGTGAGTAGAACCAATATATATAGTGAAAACTCCCCCACAATGTATGCACGTGTGATGAACATGAATTCATTGCATATATTGTCAAGATTAACCTTTGGGATAGTTTCCACTATATATATACAACCATGCAAGACATATAAATATGGAATGCATGAGAGGCAAAACACTTAAGCACAAACCAATCTTAAGTATAAAACCATTCCCTTAAACCCTCTAAACTTCTCCCCCATTGGCATCGATTGTCAAAATGGGTGAAAAATTTAGAAGGCCAATATAATGTGAGTTCCTCCCCAAAGTGTGCACTTCTCATAATTTGAGTGGAATCAAGTGCACATATCCAATGATGAATACTTGAAGGAAGTCAAACTATATTGAGGACCAAAGATTGCATAAAGATAACATGGTGAAGTGAGCTTCAACAAATAAGGCAAGCAATCAAGAATCCAATTGGACGAACAAAGATATCATGATAAGAGAGATATAGTGCTCTAAATAAAATAAGAAAGCTCCCCAAGGTTCGTGCATAATTTATAATGTTTGCATTTGAATACAATATGCACAAACATGGAATCCTCACTCCCTATATATCATTTAGAACACAACTAAGATAAAGAGAATATGCTTATCAAGAACAACTTGAGTCCAACAATTACGAGATATGAGTGCATGAAGAAAAACAAATAAACCAAGCACTCATAAATCTTCTTTACCAATAACACTAAAATCAAAAGGATAAGAAGATGGTTGGCAAAGAACAAGGATATCAAGGTGATGGATTAACGCTCTTATGTATATAAGTTTCTAAAGTGGACAAAATGATCCATAAAGAAACATGCACACACAAGAGGTTAACAAAATAAATAAGACTAGATATCCAAAATGAAGTCATAAAATATACCAAAGGATATTTGCTTAAAAAGCATATATAGCCTATGGCTCCAATTTTCACTAGTGGTATATGAATGAGCTTCAACTAAGAAAATCTCAAAAACATCACAACCAACAATAAGGGAAGTAGAGCTAGTTGGAATGTTTTGAGAAAGGCAACAAGTATCATAAATATGGATTTATTTCACAAATTCATCAATATTGCACACAAGAGCTCTTTGAGGAATTGATATGCAATAAATTGCTAGAGGGCATATTTGTGATAGGTGAATCATAAAATATGATATATATAACCTATCATATGCATCTTCTCAAATTACTCAAATGTTCAATAAGAAGTTTTATTTAAAAGGGTTTTTCAAGAACCGCAATATTTTCGAAATAAATAATTTCATGCCAAGATACAACCTACAAGAGGTTGGATGCTATATGAGAATGCATGAATAAGATACTTGTTACCGAGATAGCAATGGCTTGATGTAGTAGATAAGAGTTCATCGATCATCCTAGCTTGACTCCAATTCTCATATGGTGACAACACCTTCCTTATAGATGAGACAAGCCTCCATTGCATCTCCAATGTACCTAAAACATCATTCAAGTACATCTTGGTCCCCAAACTTATTGGGTCCAACATGGTTAGACTAACCACAATATATAGGACACACTCCATATAAACATGTGCATATTTAGATGAAGTTTGAATTTCATGCACATCTTAGCCATTTAGGATTTGATGGAGTATATCCTACATAATGGATCGAAAGAAGGCAAGCATGCTATAAATAAATTACATATAAGCACGCACAAAGACTTTTAAAGATCCAAGCAAGATATACTTTGGACAAAACACCAAAAGAATTGAATAAGGCATAGAGGTGTCACAAAACAAATTTGTTGTCCAAATTATATCTAAGAAGCAAATCACAAAAGATTTGTTCAACAAAGTTCAACAAATGAACTAAGAAGAGACCATTGAGCATAAAGGATGAAATAAAGCAAACATGCTCAAAGATCTTATCTCATTCAACATATAAAGCATAGAAGAAGGAATGAGATAGCAAAACTCCCAAAGGAGCAAGGTTCGAACAAATAAACCAAACCCACTACACTTTTCACAATGGCACAATGTACCGTAAGGAAAAGGTTTGTCTTCCAAAACAAACACTTGATATGAATCAAGATAATTTATCAAAAGATTTTTCAAAGAGACAAGGAAGACACATGGGAGCAACAAGGATTTGTTGGAAATAAAATAAGGCAATAAGAAGCAATCCAAGGTGAAGGTGATCCATAAATTCAACCACATATAAGGTTATCAATTGTCAAAGACAATGAGTATATTGGAAATAATTTCCGGTGGTGAATTGACAAAGATAGTAAGGATCAACTTCACAATAAAAGGCATAGGATAAGTATATAGAATTAAGCACTATGCATGGATGAAGATTCTTGATAACTTCAACTAGTCACACAATCACGCACGGCAATGATTAGAATAACTTGAAGCAAACGGTGTCCCAAATAAGATATAGAGATATGTATTTGAGGAAAAACCGCACCAAGAATTTCTTATTCAAACAAGAACCAAAAGATGAGCAATAAAATCTTTTTACTACAAGTGGAGCTTGTTTGAGCAAACATGCCACCTAGGAACAAGATAATTAAGAGCATCAACTCTAAGTGGCATAACCTCATATGTTCACATTTTCTAGGCTTGTGATATGTACAAAACATATTACTCCCCCATAATGTGATAAGTCATTTCTTCTAAATAAGAGGCAACTAAAATTCAACTAGAGATGATTAATGGATATTTAGAATTTGAATTTCTCATGAGTATGGCACACCACATAGTGACTAGATAATCTTGCAATATCAATACTAAGTGGTGGTACCCATGTACACACATTTTAAAGGAAGAGAGATGCACAAAGCATATCACTCCCCCAAAATGGGATGTTCCATTAATCACTTCAAAGAGAGCCAAATAAGATATCATCAAGATGCATTAGGCTCAAAACAATACACAAGTATATGATGAGTCAAACAAACATACTTGAATACACAATATAGGCAAGTAAGACACAACACATACATACACATATTTGGTACAAAACCAAACATGCAAAGGGGCAAGTAACTTACAATAAACATGAAGAGTTGAAGTATAAGTTACCGCAAAGAGGAACATTGGATATAAGATATAGATGATAATCCATATGACTTGGCTTGGTAAAAATATAATATATGAAGATCCCTTAATTCTTCATGAAGTAGCCAAGTCTCCAATGACCTCCACTTGTACCTATTGATCAAGTTTGAGATTGTTGGTCCCCAACCAAGTTGGGTCCTAAGAGGTTAGTCACAATAGGCTTGGCAACCCAAATGGTTCTTTTCTTGAAACCACTTTGAGTTCCAACAAACTTGGCAAACACATTGCCATCCTTATCCTTCCCTAGAGAATAATCATCATCAACAATTATAGGGTTAGATAAGGTACCACCTAAGCAAGAAGAAGCAAAGTGCCCCTTCTCACGGCATAAGTAGCAAGTGTTCCCCTTTCTCTTCTTTATTGATTTCTTCTCTTGGGGAACAATATCTTGATTCTTCTTGGGAAGTGGCCTATCTTCAACTTGAGGTCGAGCATGAGCTTGACCTTTACCTTGTGGCCGTTTCCCTTGTTGTTTCTCACTCAAGTGCTTCTTCTTTTTCTTCAATGGGCATGATCTAACATGATGCCCTTCAACCTTGCACTTGAAGCAAACCAACTTGGCCGGATCATTGATTTTATCTTGGCCCTTCTTCTTGTTGCTCTTGCTCTTGGACTTGTTCTTGTTGTTGGAGTTGAATCCAAGTCCACTCTTGTCATTGGGGGATTGTTGCACACTTAGCATCTTGTCAAGTGCGGATTTCCCTTCATGACGCTTTTCCAAGTCTTTCTTCAAAGAAAGGACTTGGGCCTCGAGCTCTTTGATTTCCTCTACATGGTTAGTAGAAATACAAGTACTAGAGGAAGTAGAAGCTTCATTGTTAGAGCAACAAGGCAAAGTGAGTAATCCAACACAAGGTGTATCACTAGTTTGACTAGATGGATTACAAGGACTAGCACATGGCAATATAACATTTGTAATAGTTTTCTCATTTTCATGCATATAGGATTCAAATTTTTGTGTAAGCATAAAATTAGTATGCTTCTCATCTTTTAGCTCATGCTTGAGGAGAGTGAATCTCATTTCCCCATTTTCAACATGGGACTCCAACTCCACTATGGTTTCCCTATATTTACTCAAGGTATCCATAGAGTGTTCGAGATTAGCACGAGCTTCTTTATTACCATGAAGAGAAGCATATACCATTGCCATATTATGCACCAAGATATTATATTCTTCATCATTATCATCATCATCACTCTCATCATTAGAGGAAGTGTTAGGAGTCAAAGTAGGAGATACCTTTGATCCATTTGCCATAAGGCACATGTGCATACCGGAGGATGAAGATGAAGAAATTCTTGAATCCTCATTTGAAAACATGTCTTGATCCATAGAGTGTTCGGTTTCCTCTACATTGTTAGTCAACAAACAACTAGAGGAAATAGAAGCATTTTGATTATGGGAGCAAGACAAGGCAAGCATATCATCATGGGATTTATGTAAGCAATTTACACATGATATGCAAGGACTATCAACACAAGCATGTAGATTATTTTCAATGCTAGATGTGTTTAAGTCCAAAGAGGAAGCATTGCAATGGGATAGAGATGAAGAATCATCACTATTGAGCACAATATCAACATTGCAATTTTCCTCACCACTCACCATATCATTACCTCGTGTCTTGCTACACGTTGGTGAAGTGGAAGAAGATGAGAACTCATCACGGCCGGAGGTGGAAGCAACTTGGAGCTCTTCATGATGTGAAGGGGAAGAGAGCTCCTCGGAGTCACCACCGACCAATTGAGAAGTGGATCCACCAAACATTTCCTTAAGCTTGATCCACATCTCATGAGACGATTTTCGCTTTATATATATCAAGAACCTACGAAAATCGGGTCTCAAGGAGAATAAAAGCTCATTAGATACTTGAGCTTCAAGATGTAAGTTTTTCTCATCCTCTAAAGATAGATTTTGAGAATCCATCGGAGGAGAAAAACCTACATCTAGAAATTGCTCAATGTTTGGACACAAGGTCCGAAGATTGCAAAGCAAGCAATTTCGCCACAAATGATAATTTGTGCCAACAAAGATAATTGTGTCATTGTGCACTATACTAGCCGACATCTTTACTCTCAAGGCGGTGAAGCCTTAAACAAGGAGAGACCTTGCTCTGATACCAATTGAAAGATCGAGATGTCGCCTAGAGGGGGGGTGAATAGGCAATTAAAAACTCTTACGGATTTGTCTTGTAATAATGCGGAATTAAACTATCGTTTAGTTTACAAGCACAAACCCTAAATATGCTATGCTCAACTAAGTGTAACAATAGCAACTAGAGCTAAGCAAGATAGGCACAAGATATATGTAGCACAAGTGATAGCAAGATATATGTACTTCAAGCACGATGGCTATCACAAGGAAAGAGAGCTCGGGTATAGAAATAACCGAGGCACGCGGAGACGAGGATGTATTCTCGTGTTCCCTTGCTTTGCAACAAGGTACGTCACGTTTGGAGGGGTGGAGGTCCCACGAAGGATTCCCCACGCCACGAAGGCTCACCCTATTCTCCGAACCACACCCACGAAGGATAATGGCCCTTTCCTTATGGTTAGCTTTTCCTCCGCTCCGGAGATGGCAAGCTCCACAACCACTTCACAAGCTCCACGAAGGAGAAGCCCGGGCCTCTTCACAATCTTCTTGAAGAGATCACCGGAGCACCAATCACCAAGCCAACTAGGAGGTCTCCCTCCAAGAGTAACAAGCTCATGGTCTCTCACTCGAACTAATCGTGGTAGAGAGCTCAACACTATGCAATGATGCAAAGCAAGAACACCGGAGGTGTTCAAGTCCTTCACACTCAAATCCCACCAAAGCAACGAATGCTAGGATGAGATTGGAGAGGAAGAACAAGGGGGAAAGTCAACTAAAGACTCCAAGATCTAGATCCCAAGAGATTCCCTCACTTAGAGAAGAATTGGTTTGGTGGAAGTGTAGATCTAGATCTCCTCTCTCAAATCCTCAAATATGAGCAAGAATCATGGGGGGGAACAAGAGAGAGAGCAACTTCTTCAAATGCAACAATGGAGGTGAGAGAAAGGGAAGAAGTAGTTGCTCAAGGTGGAAGAAGGGCTATTTATAGTCTAGGGAGAAAAATAACCGTTGGGGAAACTTGGGCTGAGAAAACGCCCGTGGAGCCGGTCAACCGGCCACAGACCGGTGGCGCGCCAGCGGTGCTGGGGGCCGGCCGGACCGGCCCAGGGACCGGGCAGGGCGAGCGCGCCGCACAGGCGAGCGTCTGGTCGCGCGGGGGCGCAGGCCGCGGGGTGGGCCGCAGAGCGGTGAGGCCCAGTCCGGCCAGGAGGCCGGTCCGGCCAGAGTGGCCGCCGAGCGACCCGGTAGGAAACCGGCGCCTGGGCCGGGGGAGGCGGCGGCCCGGTTAAAGTCCGATCGGACCAGAGGGCAAGCTGGGCTGCCCGGCTGGTGGGCCGGTGGCCGCCTGGTCGACCGGGTGGGCCGGCATGCGGTCCGGCAGGCCGGTCGGCAACCGGCCGCCTCCCCCTTTTTTCTTTTCTTTTTCTTTTTCTCTTTTACCTTTTCTTTAATAACTATTGCTCCCGAACTCCGATTAACATGAAACCAATTTTGTTGGAAAGATAACGACGAATAGAACCCCAACAAAAACTAGAAATATGGAGACTCCTCACAGAACATTTTAGATGATTTTAGAGAGGGAGTCTCCCACCGTCAAGAAACGGTGAAGACGTCCAAACTCGAAAACGCAATAGAAGATGCATGCGGATTCCGTTTTCGATGAACTTGGGCTTGTTGTAAAGCTAGCAACAAGCTCAAGAACCTCACACAGAGAAATACCAAGAAGCAATAAGAATGTGCAAAGTATGCAAAGGATTGAGCTCCCTAAGACGATGTGATCAAGTTACCCAACCGAAAGCCCCTCTTGATAGTGCGGCTATCTATCCTATAATCCGGTCTCCCAACATCCACCTTGAGACCGGTAAAAGGAAAACCTAGCAAGGCCATACCTTTGCCTTGCGCATCCCGCTTGATCTTGATGATAACTCTTCAAGCTCTACACAAGCCGGAATGCCTCACTTGATCAATGAGGGCCAAGGGGAGGGGGCCGGCCACCAAAAAGCCACAAGCTGGCCGCACCCCATAGAGGCCGGCCACCCCCTCTCCCCAAACCCTAGCCGTCCCACTCCTCCTTCTTCCCCGCACGCTTAGCGAAGCTCCGCCGGGATTCTCCACCGCCACCGACACCACGCCGTCATGCTGTCGGATTCAAGAGGAGCTACTACTTCCGCTGCCCGCTGGAACGGGAGGTGGACGTCGTCTTCATCAACAACCGAACGTGTGACCGAGTACGGAGGTGCTGCCCGTTCGTGGCGCCGGAAGCGATCGTGATCAAGATCTTCTACGCGCTTTTGCAAGCGGCAAGTGAACGTCTACCGCAGCAACAAGAGCCTCATCTTGTAGGCTTTGGAATCTCTTCAAGGGTGAGACTCGATATCCCCTCGTTGTTACCGTCTTCTAGATTGCATCTTGGCTTGGATTGCGTGTTCGCGGTAGGAAATTTTTTGTTTTCTATGCAACGTTATCGATGAGAGGCGTTGGCGGTGATGGCGGTGATGATCTCCTCCAATTCCCCGTCCCGGCGAGTGCCGAACGGAGACTTTGCTCCCGCGACGGAGTTTCGCGATGTGGCGGCGTTGGAGGGTTTCGGCGACTTCGACTTTTCTCCGTGCGTTTTTAGGTCGAGGCGAATAAGTAGTCCGAAGGGGGGCGTCGGAGGCCGGCCGAGTGGGCCACACCACCTGGCCGCGCGGGCCCCCTGGGCCGCGCCACCTGGTGGTGTGGGGCCCTCGGGCCTCCACTTCAAGTGCCCTTCTGGCTCCGTTAGTTTCCTGGGAAAATAGGGCCTTCTGGATAAATTCCGAGGTTTTTCCCGAAAGTTGAATTTCTGCACAAAACGAGACACAGAGCACTGAAAACAGCGTTAGTCCGTGTTAGTTGCATCCAAAATACACAAATTAGAGGTCAAACAATAGCAAAAGTGTTCGGGAAAGTAGATACGTTTTGGACGTATCATCCAACCGCCGCCCCCTTTTTTTTTTCTTTCTTTTTCTCTTTTACCTTTTCTTTAATAACTATTGCTCCCGAACTCCGATTAACATGAAACCAATTTTGTTGGAAAGATAACGACGAATAGAACCCCAACAAAAACTAGAAATATGGAGACTCCTCACAGAACATTTTAGATGATTTTAGAGAGGGAGTCTCCCACCGTCAAGAAACGGTGAAGACGTCCAAACTCGAAAACGCAATAGAAGATGCATGCGGATTCCGTTTTCGATGAACTTGGGCTTGTTGTAAAGCTAGCAACAAGCTCAAGAACCTCACACAGAGAAATACCAAGAAGCAATAAGAATGTGCAAAGTATGCAAAGGATTGAGCTCCCTAAGACGATGTGATCAAGTTACCCAACCGAAAGCCCCTCTTGATAGTGCGGCTATCTATCCTATAATCCGGTCTCCCAACATCCACCTTGAGACCGGTAAAAGGAAAACCTAGCAAGGCCATACCTTTGCCTTGCGCATCCCGCTTGATCTTGATGATAACTCTTCAAGCTCTACACAAGCCGGAATGCCTCACTTGATCAATGTTGCTTCGTGAAGACTCACAAATACTCCCCCATACACTATGATGGGAAAGCTCCATTGATGCACATCTTCACATGTCCATTATCACCAAATGGATGGCAAGCTTCAAGCATGTGATCCACTTGAGATGCTCATCTTGAACTTGCCCAACTCAATCCTTGTATCTTCTCATACTCACATAAGATAGAGCATGGCTAATATTGAGTTCCACATAAGAACTCCATCTTCATTTCTTCTTCTTGATCATATCACATATGTATCTTCATAACCGATGATCTTGATGCCAATACCCAAGGTATAACTTTATCTTCATGGCATCCATACTTGAATCCAACACATGGAATACAAGTAGTACCTATGGAATATTCCTTCATATAAACATAATGAAAACATTAGTCCATAGGGGTTGTCATTAATTACCAAAACCACACATAGGGGCAATGTACCCTTACGGAGGTGGATTGGGGGGCGGCGTCTGCTTACCCGCCCGGGGCGGACTAGGGGGCGGCGGCTGCTTACCCGCCGGAGGTGAATTGGGGCGGCGTCGGCCCTCGTGAAGGAGGTGTAGGTGAAGCACCACCACCACCACCCACCGCCGCCACCACCACCACCGTAGGGGGGTGGACTTGTTGGCGCCTCGCCTGGAAACTTGATAAACTTCTTCTGCCATAGAATGAACTGGCGCTTGACATCTCCAAGTCTTGTCGCCCCTTCAGGTGTAGCAATGTCAATGTCCAGGTCCTCAAACCCTTGGACTATGTCCTCCACCGTGACACGAGCATAGCCATCTTGAATGGGGTTGTTGTGGTGGAGTGCTCCAGGTGGTAAAGCACTGCCGATGGCTACCTTCATGGACATGTTCCCGATAGGATAATACAGATGACATGCTTTCATCTCCTTTATATCGTCCACGGGGTAGCGAGGAGGCTCCGGTGCAGTAATTTCGACCACCAGAGGCTCCGGTGCAGTAATTTCGATCGTCGGTGCACCAGCCGATGGGGCCTCCGTGGAAGCCACGCTGCTTCTCCGCGGCTGGCTTCCGAGATCCAATGGATGATCTTCATGCTGCGCCCGAGCTGCATCTCTTTCGGCTACTAGTACACTCACGGTTTTCTTCATCACATCCATTTCCGATACCAACTGCGCCACAACATCTGCTTCCCGATCCATCTTTCTCTTACGGCTTCTGTAACCGTACGGGTCATCGTTCTGGGGAACCCTATTTTCCACGGAATGTGCCCCATGCCTCGTACACGTCCTCCGTGTTCAGGATTCCCGAGGGCTTTTGTCAGGGCGTCGTTCTCTCTGTTGAACTTGATCCTCCCCTCTTGAGCATCCCTCATTGCCTCAATAAGCTTTTGGGTGGGTGTAATTATTTTTCCCTGGTAAACACACTCCCCTGTCTCCGGGTTCAGCGATCCCCCATGCCCGTACCACCAGCTTTTGGCCCTTGGGTCCCATCCCTCCGTACCTGGACGGATTCCTCGCGCCCTCAGCTCGTTCTCCATCTTCTCCCACCTAGGCTGCCAAAAGCGATACCCTCCTGGCCCCATTTTATGATTGTACTCCTTCTTGGCCGCATTTTCCTTATTTTTTTCGATAGTTCAAGGAACTGCTCCGATTTCTTTTGCTTCACAAAATCTGGCCAATCATGTTGCAGTTTCTCATATTGTCCTTTGAAATCCGGAGTCTTGCCCTGTTGACAAAGTCATGGGCTAGATTTTGCTTGTATTTCCGGAATGCGTTGGCCATCCTAGAAAGAGCGAACTGTTTGACTAGCTTGCACCTCTTCTTGTTTTCCGCAATCTTGTTACCCTCCTCATCGTATTTGCGGTATTCCGGAGGTAGAACGAAATGTTCCATAAGCTTGTTGAAGCAATCTTTTTTTGTTCTCTTATCGACAAAAGTGAAACCAACACGTGCCTTCTTTGGCTCATTCCACTCCTGGAGGGTGATCGAGACGTTGTCTCTAACAACGGCTCCGCATTGGCTGACAAACTTGGTGGCGTTCTTGCTGGGCTCCAGCGGCCTGCCGGTTGCTTGTTTCTCCGACAACATCGATGGTTGCGCCACGCTTGACGACGACGTACTCGATTGTTTCGACGATCCGGCCGAGGGCTAAAATAAGAAAGAGAGTCGCGCGCGTTAGTACACACATATTTATTCAAATCAGTTTTGTATCACCAGAGGCTCAATGTATATATATACCTCGGCGCCGGAGGTGGTTGCTACTTTCAACTGAAGATTATCGTTTATCGACGTTTCTTCGGCACCATCTTGCTGACCATGCCCTTCATCTTCACCCTCAAAGTTCAGATAAGAATCGATATCATCTTCTTCTTGTCCGGTCGGCACATATAGAACATCGCCTTTTATGATGCCGAAGATTTGTTCTTCAGCGTCCGGATCATAGTTGTCCATAATCGGGTCAGCTCTATCGTCCGCCATATGTCAGTCCTGAAAACATGTAGTCAAAACAAATTAATTGTGTATATGCCAGCATTATCACATCTCTTCTACATATAAAGAGAGAGGGCGACGATGGAGGCGAGAGGGGGGACGCAGTGACCGCGTGACCGAGAGACCGGTGGCGGTGGCGGGGACGCAGTGACCGCGTGACCGAGAGACCGGTGGCGGTGGCGAAAGGGGGGACGCAGTGACCGCGTGACCGAGAGACCGGTGGCGGTGGGGAAAGGGGGACGCAGTGACCGCGTGACCGAGAGACCGGTGTGGCGGTGACCGAGAGGGCGGTGGCGGTGCCGAGGACACATAACCCTCGCCGCCCCCTCTCGATCCCAAATAAAATTTTGTTAAGTTAAAATTTTGATCATTAAGTCTAAATTTTGTTAAGTAAAATTTTCTTAAGTTAAAATTTTGATCATTAAGTCTAAATTTTGTTAAGTTAAAATTTTAATCATTAAGTCTAAATTTTGTTAAGTAAAATTTTTCTTAAGTTAAAATTTTGATCATTAAGTCTAAATTTTGTTAAGTAAAATTTTGATCATTAAGTCTAAATTTTGTTAAGTAAAATTTTAGTTACATTAAGTCTAAATTTTGTTAAGTAAAATTTTAGTTACATTATACTATTACATGTGTAAATTTTTGTTAACCTAACACATTTTTTTTAAGTAAATTTTTGTTATGTCAAAATTTCGAGGGAGTACAAAATTATATACATTATACTATATATTACATATTTGTTAAATTTTGTTAAGTCAAAATTTTGTTAGTATACAAATTTTTAGTTAAGTTAAAAAAACAAAAAAAAAACAAAAAAAAAGAGAGAGGCAGGGGTGCCGGCCGTGTAGGCGCTCCCCGTGCCCTCTCTCTCTCTCTCCCGGGCGGCGGCGGCGGCGGGCAAGCGGCGGCGCTGCGAGTGGGGGCGCGCGGTGGCGCCGGCAAGCACACAGCGCGCGCGCGGCTCTCTGCGCGGGGACGGCGGCGAGCGGCGAGCGGCGGCGCGGTTGTTGGCGTCGGGGCGGCGAGACGACGGCGGCGAGCGGCGCGGGGCGGCGGCACGCGCGGCGACGGCGGCGTGAGGGCGCGGCGACGGCGGCGTGAGGAGCGACGGCGACGGCGGCGTGAGGCGACGGCGACGCGGGCGGGCTTCGCTATCGTCGTTCGCGCGCGAGAAGAAGATGAACTGGCCATTCGCGCCGCGCGCGTATTTATAGTAACCCCCCTTTAGTCGCGGTTGGGGAGGCGACCCGCGACTAAAGGTACCCTTTAGTCGCGGTTGTCCACACCAACGACTAAAGTTTTCGTTTTCCCGGAAAAATACTTTAGTCGCGGTTGGAGGCCAACCGCGACTAAAGGTATTTTTTCAAATTACTTTTCTTTTTCAAATTACTTTCTTTTTCAAATTACTTTTCTTTTTCAAATTACTTTTCTTTTTCAAATTACAAATAACTAGCAAGGTGGCCCTCACAAATGCGAGGGCATCATTGTAGTGATTGTGCGAAAAATAGATCTATGTGAAATTGTCTTCGTCTCATTTGCTATACCAGTTTAAAATACATGGCACTCTTCTAAACGAAGGTATATTGTAAATATGAACGTGTACTCAAACTCCCCATTGGTTCACTTATTTATATACAAATATTATTTTGAATTAAAATTAATAAACACAAATAGAAGTAAAAAAATAAATCTGAGCTCAATTTTTTATGGATAGTCAATTCATATACCATGGTTAAGTATTAGAGAACTTGAAAACCTCTCCAAGGCAGAACTATTCATTGACAAAGTGGAATGTTTTGGTCCGAGTTGATCCGTTAATTTCATTTTGGTACAATGGTAGGAAGTCTCCAACACTTTGACACATTGAACGTGCAACCTTCAACAAAATATCTTAACGTATAATTTTTGGAACATCGGTATTCTGTCTCAGTATTCTGTCTCATACGTGACGTTAGAACTAGTTCAATTGTTTTACCAAAAATTGGCAAGAAACCGATCCGCCAGACTCTTAGTCTAAAAATGTGTGTACCACCCCTTAGAGCATCTTCAACAGGCGCTCTATCCCGCGCTGTATCCAAAAAAATGGCTGGTTTAGCGCGCGGGCGTAAAATTATACTCCAACAGGCGCTCTATCCCGCGCTATAAAATACAGCTTAGAGCAAAAGCGCTATGTCGTGCACTATATCTACCGCGCCGGAAAGAGCGCGTTGTATCCGTCGCGCGCAGAAACAGGTACAGATTTTTACAGCTCCAAGGTTTAGAGCTTCTGCTGGAGGTGAATATGCCCTCACGCAGAAAACATGGATAGAGCGCGCTGTACAGCGCCAAGATTTAGCGCTCCTGTTGGAGATGCTCTTACGTGTTAGAATTTTTTTAATCTTTGACGTTCAGATTAATATAACCGATTTATATTTCCAGCATATATGGATTAATCTAGTGCATTGAAATACATACTTGTATTGTTTTTTTATTATAGAATCCTATCTCATAATATTAAACTAATTATCAGAACATATTCGTTTTTGTAAGCTGGTGTGAATATGTTAAAGCTGATGTTTGTTGAGCCTTTTTTGTGAAAAGGAAACACTTTCCAATTTTATCAATAAAATCACGGTAGAGATTCAAAACATGAAAAGAAGTCTAGATGAAATATTTATTTGCCCGGAGATTAATTTTGTATTCTCATGCGCAGTCATAAAATATATATACGTAAACTGCCATATGTACGCCCTCGTTCCAGCCTACTTGGTACCTTATTTTTGGAAAAAACCAAGATGGGATGTTTGAAAGATATAGCTTGACGGGTTTCCAAAAACAAAAACATGTACTATGAGGAGAGACCAACAATGACACGATCAGTTTTGCCTTAGGATCAGTGGCACGGTCAGGTAGCTAAGCCAGCCTTCGGCCCTCTATCTATTCTATCGTGTGAAAAATGGACAACTCGTTTTTGTAAAGAAAATTGTGATCTCATATTTGATCGTGTCAACTGGACTGCTCTCAAGTTACGTAACTATTAATATTTGTTAAATCATAGCCGCAAGTTTTAGATCTAACTACTAAAATAATTTAAGTGATGTGGATCAACGTAATGTCTTTATTTTAGTTCCGTATTTTGCTTTTAGTATATAATAGATATATCAAAAAGTAAAGAAAAATAAAACTAATTCATTTCAAAATCTGAAAAATACATATAATATATCAATAAATTCAGAAAATAAAACTAATTCAATTCAAAATCTTAAAAATACAAATATTATATCAAAAATTCAGAAAATTAAAACTAATTCATTTTTAAATCTGAAAAATACATATAATATATCAATAAATTCAGAAAAATAAAACTAATTCAATTCAAAATCTTAAAAATACAAATATTATATCAAAAAATTCAGAAAATTAAAACTAATTCATTTCTAAATGTTAAAAATACAAATAATGTATGAAAAAATTCAGGAAAATAAAACTAATTCATTTCTAAATCTTAAAAATACAAATAATATATCAAAAAAGTCAAAAAAATAAAACTAATTCAATTCAAATTCTTAAAAATACAAATAATATATCAAAAAAATCAGAAAAATAATATATCAAAAATTCTTTCTTCCCGCCACTTTCTTCCCGCCTCTTTCTTCCCGCCACTTTCTTCCCGCCTCTTTCTTCCCGCCTCCTGTCTTCCCGCTCCCATTTTTCCCGCCATTTGTCACTACATATAGGTAGCCCGGCTTGGCCAGCATTATCACATCTCTACAATCTCTCATCACTCTCTCATGGCTTCCACCGCACCCACTCTAACCTACCAGCAGGTGGAGGAGCTTTGCGCCTCGAACTACCCTTGCCCTCCGGCTACCGCGTCCCTGCTGGAGCCTAAGCGCCGGCGTGCCGGTCCCTCCCGTCCTCGTGTACCGCGCCGGCGGCCATCACGAACCACTACTACCTCGACCTCACGCCGGAGCAGCGGATGAATCCCCGCCGGCATCCCGATAACCAGCATACTTGGGACGCCTTCTTCATCAATCGGCGTGAGAGGGCGCCGCTGTATGAGGAGGACGGTCTGCCTCCCCGGAAACTTCCACGAGGCCGGCCGTCGGCTATGGTGGTACCGGACTCTGCAGAGCGTCATGGACTACATCACGGCCGGCGATATCCCCCGCCGCGCTACCCTCCGAGCCACGAGCCGCCCCGACGACAGCGACGACAGCAGCGACGACGACGCCGGCAACTTAGAAGGCGACGACTACCAGTACAACGGCGGCGGCTATGAAGACTACGAGTATGCATATTATACGCCTAGGCAGGAGTATGACTAAATCACTCCAAATTTCATGTATGCAGGAGTATGACTTAGTCACTCCAAATTTCTGTATGCAGGAGTATGACTTAGTCACTCCAAATTTCATGTATGCAGGAGTATGACTTAGTCACTCCAAATTTCATGTATCATCAGTGCTATCTCGAGTCAATTGAATCATTCGAAAATGGACACCAAACACATCACGGGTAATATAATTCACATGATTCATTCAACAAAGTTTGGTACAATAATAAATTATTACACATCATTTCTTCCCTTGTGTCCCTGCTTGCTTACGATTGTGCCGTATACATGGAGATCCTCATCATTTAACTTAATGCTTGGGTCGGTGTTCACTTTGAAGGGCGGAATTTCAGCAAACATATTATAATCTTCTGACATGTTTGTCTTGTCCTCCACTCCCACGATGTTTCTTTTCCCTGAAAGAACAATGTGGCGCTTTGGATCATCGCATGATGTACTGATCGTTTTCTTATCTTTCCGTTTCCTCGGTTTGCTACTCATGTCCTTCACATAGAAAACCTGAGCGACATCTTTCGCTAGGACGAATGGTTCGTCAAGGTAACCAAGATTGTTGAAATCCACCATTGTCATTCCGTATTGCTGGTCCACCTTTACCCCACCTCCTGTTAGCTTGAACCATTTGCACCGGAACAAAGGGACCCTAAAGGAGGGTCCATAGTCAAGTTCCCATATCTCCTCTATGTAACCATAATATGTGACCTTTTTCCCATTCTCGGTTGCTGCATCAAAGCGGACACCACTGTTTTGGTTGGTGCTCTTTTTATCTTGGGCGATCGTGTAAAATGTATTTCCATTTATCTCGTACCCTTGGAAAGTCGTTATAGTCGAAGATGGTGTCTTGGCCAACATGTACAGCTGATCTACAACCTTATTGTCATGCATTAAATGTTTTCTCAATCTGCCGAAAGTCTCCATGTGGGCCTTCCTAATCCAGGATTCAGGCTTCCCAGGGTTGTCCGAGCGTAAAATATTCTTGTGTTTCTCAAAGTACGGAGCCACCAAGCTGGAATTGGTCGAACTGTGTGGTGTGCTTCAGTCAGAGAATGGCCGTCCATACATATCGTTGATTTCCTTCCGATCGTGCCTTTTCCACTTAGTCTCCTCGTGCCGCGATTGAGGAAGACCAATCGGCTTAAGGTCAGGAACAAAGTCAACACAAAACTCAATTACCTCCTCATTTCCATAGCCCTTGGCGATGCTTCCTTCTAGCCTAGCACGATTACGAACATATTTCTTTAATACTCCCATGAACCTCTCGAAGGGGAACATATTGTGTAGAAATAGGACCGAGAATGGAAATCTCATCGACTAGGTGAACCAGGAGGTGCGTCATAATATTGAAGAAGGATGGCGGGAACACCAACTCGAAACTGACAAGACATTGGATCACATCGTTCTGTAACCGTGGTAGAACTTCTGGATTGATTACCTTCCGAGAGATTGCATTGAGGAATGCACATAGCTTCACAATGGCTACTCGAACATTTTCCGGCAGGAGCCCCTCAAAGCAATCGGAAGCAATTGCGTCATAATCACGTGGCAGTCGTGAGACTTCAGGTTTTGGAACTTTTTCTCCGCCATGTTTATTATTCCCTTTATATTGGACGAGAATCCTGACGGGACCTTCATACTGCTCAGGCATTCAAAAAAGATGACCTTCTCTTCTTTGGTCAGAGCGTAGTTGGCACGACCTTGAAACCGTTCCGGATGCCGGTCATCAGGGTCTTTCAAACTTTGCTGGTCCTGCCGTGCTTCCTTTGTATCATTTGACTTCCCATACACGCCCACGAAGCTTACGATGTTCACGCAAATATTCTTCGTAACGTGTATCACGTCGATTGCAGAGCGGACTTCTAGGACTTTCCAATATTCTAGCTCCCAGAATATAGATTTCTTCTTCCACATGGCTACGTGCCCGTCAGCTCCGGAACTGATTGTCCGCCAGGACCCTTTCCAAAGATGACTTTCAAATCCTTGACCATATCAAATACCTCAGCACCAGTGTGTTCCGCAGGCTTCGGCCGGTGATCTGCCTTGCCGTTGTAATGCTTGCCTTTCTTTCTTACTGGATGACCTTTCGGAAGAAATCGACGATGCCCAAGGTACACGTTCTTCTTACAATTTGGCAAATGTACACTTTCAGTCTCATGTAAGCAGTGCGTGCATGCATTGTATCCCTTATTTGACAGTCCCGAAAGGTTACTAAGAGCAGGCCAATCGTTGATGGTTACGAAAAGCAACGCTCGTAGGTCAAATTCCTCTTCTTTGTGCTCATCCCACACACGGACACCAGGTCTGCCCCACAGCTGTAAAAGTTCATCAACTAATGGCCTTAGGTACACATCGATATCGTTGCCGGGTTGCTTCGGACCTTGGATGAGCACTGGCATCATAATGAACTTCCGCTTCATGCACAACCAAGGAGGAAGGTTGTAGATGCATAGAGTCACGGGCCAGGTACTATGGCTGGAGCTCTGCTCGCCAAAAGGATTCATGCCATCCGTACTTAGACCAAATCTTATGTTCCTTGCGTCAGCTGCAAAATCTTTGAACTCTCTGTCGATCTTTCTCCATTGCGTTCGATCTGCGGGGTGTCTCAATTCCCCGTCCGATTTACGGTCCTCTTTGTGCCATCGCAACAACTTGGCATGCTCTTTGTTCCTGAACAGACGTTTCAACCGTGGTATTATAGGAGCATACCACATCACCTTGGCGGGAACCCTCTTCCTGGGTTTCTGGCCCTCAACATCGTCACCAGGGTCATCGCCTCTGATCTTATAACGCAATGCAGTGCATACCGGGCATTCATTCAAATTCTCGTATTCACCGCGGTAGAGGATGCAGTCGTTGATGCATGCATGTATCTTCAGAACCTCTAAACCTAGAGGGCAGACAACCTTCTTTGCTTCGTACGTACTGGCGGGCAACTCGTTATTCTTTGGAAACATATTCTTCAACATTTTCAGCAAGTTTTCAAATGCCGAGTCAGCTACACCTGCCTGTGCCTTCCATTTCAGCAAATCAGTGTGCAGCCCAGCTTTTTCAGACCATCATCGCATCCGGGGTACAGCGCCTTCCTGTGATCCTCTAACATGCGATCCAAATTCTCCCTCTCTTTTTCAGTTTCGCAGCGTCTCCGTGCATCAGCAATGGTCCGACCAAGATCATCAACGGGATCATCACGTGCCTCTTCTTCACCTTCCCCTTCACCTTCAGCATCCTCCATGAAAGTATCACCGAAATGAGCAAGATAGCTTTCATCGATGAAATCATCCCCTTCTTCATCTTCTTCCATTATAACCCCTCTTTCTCCATGCTTGGTCCAACAATTATAGCTTGGCATGAAACCGTGCCGAAGCAGGTGCATGTGAACATCTCTTGAGGAAGAGTAACCATTCTGATTCTTACATTTAACACATGGACAGATAACAAAACCCCCCTGCTTGTTCGCATTAGCCACTACGAGGAAATCTTTCAAACCCGTACTGAACTCGCCGGAGAGTCGGTTACCGTACATCCATTGTCGATTCATCTGCATTATTATAATATAAAATATATAATTAACCATCATGCATTTGTTAAACTAACTAGCTACAAACAATATAAATTAAACAATGAACTACACACACATGCACATTTTATCAACGACACATCAAAGGTTCAAGTTGCTAACCGCGATCGAGGAGGAAAAAATAAATGAGAAAGCTCAAGTGTGGCTCCAACACTTCATATCATGTTTGTTTCATGCTCTTGGGGCATTTCATCAAACACCTTATGTGCATAAGAGGAACCAAAAGCAAACCTAACACCCACTTGTGAAGTTTGTGAAGAAAATGGCACCAAATGGCTAAGTGTTGGCTGCTGGATGGGTATATATAGGGGGCTTTAGTCCCGGTTGGCCTGGCCAACCGCAACTAAAGCCTTTAGTCTGGCCAGGCCAACCGGGACTAAAGCCCACGCCACCGGCTACCACCGAAAGCTGAGCCCTTTGGTCGCGGTTCGCTCCCAACCGACTAAAGTATTATTAATTTCCTACAGCTTATGACTTAAGGCCACCTGTCTACCCGTGTGCATAATTGATTTGGGAGATAGCTTTGTTCTGTGTTTGCGTTCTGTGATATGCCGGAGGCGATGTCCTAGTCGATCAATCCCGGAATGAGAAAAGTAGAGGCAGAGTTATCTTCAATCCGCAACGAAGAGCCAAGAAATCAGAACCACCGTCAACTTCTCTGTTTTCTAACGTAAACTTAGGCCACTTCTACTTTTTGTCCAGGCCACTTCCTTCTAGTTTCGGGCCCAGCTATCGTGTCTTCCACGTTGGATCACACATCAGCCCGTGCCTTTTTTTTTCCTAGGAAATTTTCATAGGTGTAGCATTTCCGCCTAGCTGGTTGGTCGACGTGAGGGCCAACCAAGGAACTAGCATATACGCATTCCGTTTGCGAATCATCATAGACTTTCCAAGATCAGAGCCGTTCCAACTGGTGAAGAAATAGTGCGACGAACCAGAATAAACGATCCAGGAGAGTTCCCCTACTCGTGAAATGGGCGTCGTCCAGAACCTCAGTTAGTAAGCACGGATGCGTGGGGCGGGAAATAGGAACTCGAGAGGAGCTAGAAATGTTCCTGTGATGATCTTGGGTTTTTGTCCAGCTGGTCGTATCATGCCAGGCTTCACGTTCCTGGGATAAATTGGCCAAGACTTACTTTCTTGGACCCTTTTGCTGGACCGGTGCCAAACCTCGGATAACATCCGCCCTGCAAAAAGGCTGTCTGCCTAGCATCTCCCTTACCCTAGTGACATTAATGTGCTGCTGCACTAAATTTCAGTGGAAGCATGCTCAGGTTCAGTATCATTGTTCATGATGAACTTCCGAGTCCTCTCAGTCCTACACATGTTGACTTGTACAGCAACGCTCCTCGTGGGTGTGTGCGACTAGATAGGATTGTAGGCATCGTGTACAACATGTTGAGTACAACTATGCGATACTATATCTTGTCAATAGCATGGTAGCAGCACACATGCAAAGTAGCTATATAAGAGCCTTGGCGATTCACCAACTAGTCATTTCCATATACTCCTATTGGCATTTAGTCAATGCCAGCTTTATTCGGAATTGGATGGGGTTTAGTGTACACACGAGCTTTCATTCACTAAAGCAAGGCAACTTTTCTCTTTGGGTTATCTCGTCTGCGCTGAATTTCTACAACAGATAGATGACGATGATGTTCGGAAATAGATAATTTTTATATATTGATATTATCTTTATTATGTCGCTTAGGCCGTTAATTTTTTGTACACATTTTTCCTATTTCGAAATTAGATTTGTGAAAACATTATTACACTATTTTCATGTCATAGCAATCAAAGTTTTAAAAATGTTGTTGCACGCTTATTAAATTGCTCTCCTTTGAACTAGACATGTATGATTTACTTTTTTTGATAAAGGAGCTTAGCCCAGCCTCTGCATCAATAGATGCACACGGCTTGCTTTATTAAAAACAAAGTATCAAGTCATAATAGATCCAATAACCCTTATTACAATCACGGAAACGCTAAGGTCGATACATGAATCAACCTGCTGAAAATATGGCAAATAGAGAAGCTATGCATTTGCTATTCTATTAAGATGCCGCCACCCAGTAGCCTGGAAAAAAAAGTCCTGAGCAACCACTAGCATCCGGTTGCATCCAATAACCATAGCATCCCGATGTTCCACTGGGAGGAGTGAAACCCATTGCTGAATTGAATGAGCAGCCCGCAGAATAACCTGCAAAATATTAGTTCCATTTTATTTGTTAAAGATAATGTCATTTCTCATTCTCCAAATAGCCCAACAAAGAGCTGAAACACCAATCCGAATTTTCTGTTTATCGTCTTTCCTCACCCCATTCAGCCATCTACCAAACATATTAGTAATATTGGCTGGCGGAGGAATATTATAAGCAAGGTACATCATATGCCAAACAATCTTCGCAAAAGGGCATTCAATAAACAAATGATTAACGGTTTCCATGGAATCACAAAAACAACATTTTTGACATCCCTTCCACTTCCGTTTAGCTAAATTATTCTTAGTTAGTAGCACCTTATTACTAAGGAATCACATAAATTTTTAATTTTCGAAGGAATCTTTAGCTTCCATAGATACTCGCGAAGATAAACAGTATGTCCATTAATCCAGTCAAGGTACATAGACTCAACTGAAAAAATGCCAGAATCCGTAAGCTTCCAAATAAACTTATCAGATTCAGATGATAAATCAATTGTAATCAATCGTTGGCATAAATGTAACCATTGCACCCACTTATTATTATGCAATCCTCTTCTAAAAGAAATATTGATAGGTTCAGTAGCAAACACAGTAGAAACTAACACATTTTTATGTTGGATGATATTATATAAAGCAGGATATTGTTGAGATAGTGACGTGTCTCCCAGCCGCACGTCCTCCCAGAACCTAACAGATGTTCCATCCCCCACTCGAAAATAACCTCTCTGGAAGAAATCCTCTTTCACATGCATGAGACCCTTCCAAAAAGGTGAGTCAGTTGGTTTGACCTCTACTTGTGACAATGTTTTATTTTTAAGATATTTGTTACTTAAGAGCTGCTGCCACATACCCTCCTCTGAAAGAAGTTTGAACAAACATTTGCTTAATAAGCATTTGTTCTTCAATTCCAAAACCTCAATACCCAACCCACCTTGATCCTTTGGTCTACACAAAATATTACATTTAGATAATCTACATTTCTTCTTATGTTCATTAGATTGCCAGAAATTTTTTGATCTATAGTAATCTAATCTCTTCCTCACCCCAATTGGGATTTCCAAGAAGGAAAGCTTGAACATAGGAAGGCTTGTGAGAACCGAATTAATGAGGACCAACCTATCACCATAAGACAGCATTTAACTACGCTAGCACCCCAATTTGGAGGCAAACCGAGTTTCAATCGGGTTCCACTCCGCATTCCGCAAAGTCCTATAATGTATGATCTGCTGATCTCCATTTTTATCACAAACCGAAACAGAGGATTGCAGTATTTGTTTAGTATTTTGCAGCGTGCGGTGGGTCCACCAAAGGACGGAAGTTACTCTAGGGCGATCATCCAGGCGATCGTGTGTAGCTAGGGTTTTGCGTCCGGAGGGTGGTGTGCTCGGCGGCGGGATCGATCTTGACGGCAAGATTGTTTCTCGCGCGCTGCTGGGCAAGGTCTCCGGAGGTTCGCGTGTTCGGGAGAAGCAAGGTGCGAGTGTTCATGGCCACCCCGTCCAGATCTGCAGGGCGTGGTGGTGGTTCGGCAAGGGCGTCATCGAGGTCACCAGCCAAGTCGGGAGCGGATGATCTCGTAGCGGGGCTGACGACGAAACTGGGAGATCTCCTGCTAACGGACAAGGAGGCCACTGGGCTGATCTTCCGTGGGGCGGACTCGGCGCAGATCCCTCGGCCACGATGGGCGGCTGTAGGTAAAGTGTGTTCTCCGAGGAAACTTGTCATTAGTGCCCTAGATAGAGCTATGACACGTGCTTGGGGGCTTCACCGGATGGCGCAATTCAGGGATATTGGGAACAATAGATTCGTGGTTCGTTTTGCTTCGGAGGGTGATTATAAACATGTGATGAACAATGGTCCCTGGCAGTTTGATTTCCAGATGGTGCTGTTAAAGGAATACTCAGGCTCTGTTAGGCCTTCAGACATGGTGTTTGATTCAGTGGAAATCTGGGTAAGAGTGTTGGACCTCCCCATGGATATGATGAACCTGTTTTTCGCAAAACTGATTGGGGGATGGATTGGAAAATATATTGCGGCTGATGTGGATGAAGAGGGTATGGCATGGGGAAAGGATCTTAGGATTCGAGTGCAAATACGTGTAGATCAACCTCTGCTGAGAGGCGTGAGTGTGAAGGAATCTGAGAATGATGTGGAGGGCATATGGTATGATCTGAAGTATGAGAAGATCCCACATTTCTGCTTTGACTGCGGCTGCCTAGTGCATCCAGAGGATTTCTGTCCTGCGGAGAAACAAGAGGTGAAACAATGGGGCGAGTGGCTCAGGGCCTCGCCGGGGCGCAATCTGAGGCCACCGGCTCCCCCACGGCCGACTGTTTCTTCTGGAAGTTATGGAAGCAGGTCTACTGGGTCAGAATCATGGGGGAGAGGGATGGCATCTGTGAGAAATATACCTCCTAGAAGAAACCTCTCTCGGGACTATGACCACTTTGATTACTCGAGCTCTTCTCACACTGGTGGGAACGAGCAACGGCGAGACAGAGCTGAAGTTTCTAGCCCTGAGAAGCATCACCGGATGCAAGCGGGGGAGCAACGTGCAGATAAGGCTCCTTTGGTCTCTGCCCCCAAGAACCAGAAAGGAACCTTTATAAGGCGCCCAAGGAATCAGAATGATCTGTCGGGTCTTGATAAGCTCCAGGTACCACAGGGTACAAAGAACAGAAAGAGAGGACCCAAGCAAGTCTGGATGCCGGTGCAGGTTCAGGTGATTGAAGAAGGAAGTTCCGAGTCGGCAGGGAAGAGACAGCGAACAAATTCAGTGTTTGACAGACTGGAGGAGGTGGGTGATGAGCAAGGAAGGAACCGGAATGAGTCAGTGTTTGATAGAATTGAAGACCCCATGGCGGACCCTGCGGCGCAGGGCCGCCGGGGACAATGAATCTCCTAAGCCTCAACTGTCGCGGATTGGGGTTGGACGCGGCAGTTGGCGAACTTCGTGACCTATGTAGGTCATACAACCCGGCGGTGGTGTTTTTATGTGAAACAAAAAAGAGGGACAAGGAGATGGAGAGAATCAGATGGAGTTTGGGTTTCTCCAATGGTGTGGCGGTGAGTTGTCAGGGAAGGAGTGGAGGATTGGCGTTATGGTGGAGAGAAGGGGTGGAGGTGTCTGCCAGACCATGGTGTCAGTATTATATAGATGCAAAGATCTGTCTCGATGGCAAGACGTGGAGATTCACTGGTATATATGGGGAGCCACGGGCTGATCTCAGAAGCAAGACGTGGGAGGCACTACGGTATTTTAAATCACAGGACGATCTACCGTGGCTGTGTGCGGGTGATTTTAACGAGATTTTGATGCAACACGAACAGCTAGGAGGTAATCCCCGGAACCAGGCACATATGCAAGCTTTCCAAGACTGCTTGGCTGAATGCAACCTGGTAGATATGGGATACAAAGGCTATGATTTTACATGGAATAACAGAAGAGGAGAAGGCGACAATATTCAAGTGAGGCTTGATAGGGGAACGGCGACGGCGGCGTTCCTGGAGATGTACCCTCTGTCGTTAATTGAACACATTGTAACGGAGGAATCTGACCATATGGCCCTACTGATAAAAATTGCGGCGGATCCTCCTTCACAGAATAAGGCCACATCACGGGGTTTTATGTTTGAGGAAATGTGGCTGCGACATGAGGGTTTTGACGACATGATCAAGGAGTCATGGGAAAATCGGTCCGGGGGAGAGCAAGGAATTAAGGGCCTTTGGAGACAGCTCCGAGAGGTTTCGGCCGATATGAAAAAATGGATTTTTGAAAATTTCGGTTCTGCTAAGGCTGAGATCAAACGACTGAGGTCACAACTAGAGTGTGCTCGGGATGCTGCTCGTTTACAGGGCACATCTCCGCAGATTACTGCGCTAGAGAAGCAGTTGCATGAGGTTTATGAGAAAGAAGAAATTATGTACCGGCAACGTTCTCGGCAAGATTGGCTGAAGGCGGGGGATAGAAATACAAAGTATTTTCATAATCGAGCTTCGCACCAGCGACGAAAGAATACAGTCCGTGGTCTCCGAAGGGAGGATGGATCATTCTGCACCACTAATGAGGAGATGGGTAGTCTGGCACGGGCTTTCTACCACAATCTATATACCTCGGAAGGTTCGGACGGGGGGGATCAGGTCTTGGAGTTGATAAATGCGCTTGTGTCTGATGAGATGAACACCTCCCTGACTGCAGGGTTTACGGATAAGGAAATCACTGAAGCTTTATTCCAGATGGGTCCGACAAAATCACCGGGGCCAGACGGTTTGCCGGCGCTGTTTTACCAACGACACTGGTCGTTTTTAAAACCCTTGGTCTCTCAGGCGGTAAGGGATTTCTTGGCCGGGAAGGACTGCCCAGCAGATTTCAATGATACTATTTTGGTACTCATCCCAAAGATCAATGCACCTGAGCTTCTTAGTCAATTCCGACCAATTAGTCTTTGTAATGTGTTGTACAAGATCGCTTCAAAGGTGCTTGCTAACCGGCTCAAGAGAGTCTTGCCTATTTTAATATCCGAAGAACAAAGCGCGTTCGTCCCTGGAAGATTAATAACGGACAATGTCTTCATTGCATATGAGTGTGTCCATGCGATCAGAACAAGGAAGAGAAAACATCCGTTGTGCGCTGTAAAGCTAGATATGATGAAGGCGTATGATCGCGTCGAGTGGATCTTCCTGGAGAGGATGATGCTAAAAATGGGTTTTGCGCAGAGCTGGGTTCAGATGATCATGCGATGTGTTCGGACGGTTAGGTTCTCTGTTAAACTAAATGGGAACTTGTCCGGCTCGTTCAGGCCTTCCCGAGGGTTGAGGCAAGGCGACCCACTTTCGCCCTATCTCTTCTTGTTCTGTGTGGAGGGGTTTTCAGCTCTCCTTCGGCAAGCACGGTTGGATAGAGAGGTCTCGGGGGTGAGCTTTGGAAGGGATGGACCGACCGTGACACATTTACTATTTGCGGATGACAGTGTAGTCTTCCTGGAAGCTAGCACTGGTAATGTGGAGGCTCTTAAAGATATTCTTCAGAGATATGAAGCGTGCTCGGGCCAACGGGTCAACCTACAGAAATCGTCCATATACTTTGGCAAAGGGACTTCTGACAATGTAAAGACTCAGCTGAAGAACACGGTGGGTATTCAGTGTGAAGCATTGTCTGAACGTTACCTGGGCTTACCTACAGTAGTTGGCCGATCCAAAAATGGTGCTTTTAAGCACTTGACTGATCGGTCCAGAGGCAAGGTAGCTGGGTTGAAGGGACAAGGCTTGTCCAAGACAGGGAGGGAAATATTGGTGAAATCGGTGTTACAGGCTGTGCCAGCTTATACAATGGGATGCTTTCAGCTAACTAGAGGGCAATGCAATGCTTTAAAGTCGATCTCAGCAGGGTTCTGGTGGGGAGATCTCAGAGGGAAGAGGCGAGTTCATTGGTTAAGCTGGGAAAAGATGTGTGCTTCAAAACGCAGTGGAGGCATGGGGTTTAGGGACTACCATGACTTCAACCAGGCTCTATTGGCAAAACAGGCGTGGAGGCTGGTAGCCGCACCGGATTCACTTTGTGCTCGGGTCCTGCGGGCTCGTTATTTTTAGGAGGGTAAGTTGCTGACAGCGGGCTGCCCAAAACGTGCATCTTTTACGTGGCGAAGCATTATGCATGGAAGAGATCTACTGAAGGAGGGGCTTATTTGGAGGGTGGGCAATGGAAAGGATATTGATGTGCGGAATCAGAAGTGGATCCCCAGATCATCACTCCAATGGCCTATGGGTTTTAAACCAAACCAACAAGTGGAGAAGGTAAGTGAGCTGCTATTACCAGGAGGTGGAGGATGGGATATTGATAAGCTAAATGAGGTGTTCTATCAGGCGGATGTCGATGATATACTGAAGATACCAGTGGGTAGAGCTGGATCCGAAGACTATGTTGCATGGAATTACACCAAGAACGGTGTTTTCAGTGTACGATCGGCGTATCACCTGAAGAGGCATCGCAGGGCGGAGGCTGCAGGTATAGCGAGTTCTTCACTCAATGTTCCAGAACATCAAGGTTGGCTGTCACTTTGGTCTGCTAATGTGCCTGGCAAGGTGAAAGTCCATGGTTGGCGAGTGGCGAAGAATGCTTTAGTGGTGGGTGAGGAGCTGAAGAGACGCAAAATCAAGGATGGAATCAGGTGTATCGTCTGTAACAGGGAAGAAACGATTTTTCACCGCTTTTGGTCGTGTGCACACTCGATACAGGTCTGGGAAACTATTAAAGAGCTCACTGGACTTGGGCTGCAGGCCCCGCCGGGGGAGTGCCAGTCACCTCGTGCACTACAGCGATACTTGTTACTGCGTTTTGGGCAAATGGCACAACAGGAGCTGGAGGTGTTTCTAATGGCGCTATATCACATGTGGTTAGCAAGAAATGACGCTAGGGATGAACCAATGATTGAGAATCCGGAGAATACAGCTCGGCGCATCGTCGGTCTGACGGAAGAGTGGCGGGCTCTCAAGCCAAGTACTACGGTACAGGGGAATAAGGTGGAGGAGCACTGGCGACCTCCACAACCGGGCTGGCACAAGGTTAACTCAGATGGGGCTTTCTCCAAGGAAAATAACCATGGGGGTGGAGGCGTGATCGTTCGTGATCACCATGGAACGCACATTGCATGTGCAAGCCATTTTTTCCCCGCGTGGATGATCCGGAGAGGGCGGAACTACTTGCATGCCGGAAGGGGATTCGTCTAGCGAAGGAGATGGGGGTGTCGAGGGTAAATCTGGAGATGGACTGTATGGGCGCTGTGTCAAAGTTGAATCACACAGAGCTAGACCGATCGGCTCATGGTCCTCTAGTTCAAGACATCAAGCTACTTCTGGGAGAGTTTGAGGAAGCTGTAGTCACTCACGCGCGACGATCGTGCAATGGAGTTGCGCATAGACTAGCAAAGGAAGGCTGCGGAAATAATCTGAATGAAGTCTGGTTGGGATCACCCCCAGAATTTGTAATGAACCTTGTAGCATCGGATGTTGATGTTTAATTAAAGGCAGCCGTTAATTCTCAAAAAAAAAAGTATTTTGCAGCGTCGGAGAGATAGCTACGAGTTTTTAAGCACCAATTCAGGTTGATTGTTTCATCCATGTTTGGGAACTTAGATGGAACAAAACACACTGATTCATTTTCTATGACTGAAGTTTCTTTTTACCTAAACAATGGCATGCTTGAGTATGTCCCTTACGGTTTTAAATGTTTGTTTTCCCTAAGTAGATAATCTCCAAACTACAAAATATTATATGAACTATTAATAACTTACACTTGAGAATGTTGCGTGTTTTTTCTCCTGTGATCATCTTCCATCACTTTTTCTTTCTTTTGAAAAGGATCATCTTCCATACCTGTAAAGGTTATTTGGTACTTAATTATGACAGAGTGTTGAACCCATGGCTATATATGCATTCGTCACGAATTCATACACGAGTGATCCTAGCTATGTGATTTCATTCGTCAGATTTTGATGTCAATCACGTGGGGATTTGTTGTACATGTCGCTTCTGCTTTCCCAATGCCTCTTAATCCTAGATGAGTTTGCATAACGCGAGCAATATATGGGAGCACAACAGACATGGTATGGAACACAACAAACATGGTCTAGGATTCTTTTCTACTCCCCCGTTCCATAATTCCTTTCACAAATTTGGATGTCTAGAGACATAGTTTATGAATAGATACATCCACATCTGCGATAATAATTATGGAAGGGAGTGAGTTCCTAGACTAGCCTTGAAAATTGTATTCAGCTCTGCGGAATAAGAAGACATTCTGTGAGGCTGGACAACTATAAGCACTAGTATTCAATATTCATTGCCCTCCTTATTCTCATTAGCATTTAATTGATAGAATCTTAGTCGGATTACTCATTTGCATGCATGTGCTCTTATGGTGATAGGTTGGTCCTCATTAATTCGGTTGTTTTGTTAACTCTGTAACGATCATTACAAGAATATTGTGTGATACTACCTCTGTCCCAAGGAATAAGGCGCATGCGTATTTCAAGATGAACTTTGACCATAAAAATTAAGTAACAAAATCTTGGTTATATTATATGTAATTAGTATCGTTGGATTCGTATTGAAAAACACTTTCTAATGATGTTAATTTCATACAAACAATCTTTATATATTTGAAGTAATTCTTAGTCAAACGAAAAGCACGTAAAACAAGAGCGCCTTATTCCTTGAATCGGAGGTAGTATTGTGATTTAAGTCCTGCAAGAATACAGTTAGAAGCATAAAGGCATGGTTTTCTCAATATGATTTCAAATAGAGAACAACAGAGCGGAATTCTATCACTAGTAGATAAAGGGGATTCCATCCTGGTTGGTAAGGGACTTTAGTCCCGATTTATAACATCAACCGGGACTAAGGGCCTCCACGTGTATTTATTTGTATTCAATTTTTTTCTAGTTTTTTCACTTTATCTTTTTTCTATTTCTTCTAGAATTTCTATTATTTTTGGAGAGTACGTGTTATTTTCTCCACGTGTATTTATTTGTATTCACCACAACGGAATTAATTTTAGGGGGGGTGTTATTTGACTAGTTTAGTTTCTAAGTGCAGTTAATCTCTAGTCAAATTACTTGCTTGTGGTCAACTTTCCCTTTCAATCATCCATTCTCAAACTGTTCGCACTAGCACGTTTAACTTCTTAGTTTCTTCCGTCCCACTTCCAAGTGCTTTGTGCGTACGTTATTGATATTAGTATCATATCACATGTTGGTCACGATATTGTACTTATTTATTGTTTGAATTTCAAATAATTTTTTTAATAAACAAAAGTAATGATGTAATAATAACCATGAATAAATAAATACCAATAATTTTTAAATTTTATATTTTGCAAAACCTAAAACCTGGAAATTTCATATTTTCCTTTGGCAGCTTGAGAATCTAAAAATTGGCTAACGGGGTGAATTCGGATGTAAATTTTTGTGTAGATACATTTTCATATAGTAAACTTTTTTTTCGATTCCGTATGCAAGAGATGTTCCCATTTTACCAAAAAATACAGTGTTTTTGCAAAAAAAAAAGTTAAAATTTATGTTTGTTATTTTTCATAAAAACTAGACCACTTAACCTACCTATATCTAACATGATTTTTAATTTTTAATTTTCTATCAATTTTTTGTATTTTACAAAGCTAAAAAAAAGTCGATTCACTTGGGGGTGGAGCAAAAAAAAATCATAGAAAACCGTTAGTCCTACCTTTAGTCCCGGTAACACCAACCCGAACTAAAGGTTTCTGCATCAGAGGTAGCCCGTCGCAATCCCTTTTGTCAAGGTTGGTGTCTCTAACCGAAACTAAAGATCTCATTTGAACTGGAACTAAAACTTTGCGGGCGGCTGCGTCCAAGGCACCTGCAGCCGGCAGCACCGGAAAACCACCACTACCGCGACACACAAAACCTCCCACGGACCGATTGTGGAGGGCAAGCGCGTTATGCTTGGTTTTTGCTCTTTTGTCCGAATGCTAGCATAAAAGTTCATTCCATACGCAGCTCTAATACAGTACTACGGTCTGGCCGGAGATAAGAGCAGAGTCCGTGCCTAGAATTTTCCTAAAAGAGAAATGCCTTCCTGAAGAAACGAATGAACAACTGGGCAACCTGGCGTGCTAACAAGCTCAAAGAGAAAAAACAAGCTCAAAAAGAAAAAAACAGACATCCTACGAGATGATACTAGGAGGGATTCGAGCTCGGAACATACAAATATGTTCATACTTAGACTGGTCATAGTGGGAGTAACATAGCTAGTAACATCACACATCTCAAGGCATTTTGATGACATGGTAATGTAATAAATGAAGAAAGAGAGTGAGGTGGTAACTAGCTATGTTACCATAACATCACACACCTCAAGGCAAGATGAGTCTACAACATAATAAATGATACAATGCATGACACCAATATAAGTTACTATCCACTATGAAGGTAGTAACCTAGACTAACATGACATATGTTACTAGTCTAAGTTACTCTCCACTATGACCAGCCTTAGTGCCCATCCACTGGAGTTTGTCCACCCTGTCAATTACTTAATGGTTGATGGGTTGGGCGTTCTGAAGTTCTCGCCATATCCGTGTTCTTAATCCTTGCGGACCCTGCGACACTCGCTTGTGCTCTCCCTATGCCTCCCAAGCCGAACATGAGTGTGTACTTTCATGACATGAAAATATAGTCATATATTTCAAGGGCCAACCTTTAACAAAGCATTGCAAAAAGGAGGGCTCGTGGAGCTTTCTTTTCCTTCGCTGTCTTACAATGCAGGAAAACAAGTTCGTCACATTAAAAAGACAATGTCCTTGAGTCTCTAGCAACCACAAGCACTGCAATATTCATTGTCGTCTTTACTAGCATCCCTGTCTTTATGAAACTGCATTGTAGATCATTACACATTTGCGTACGTTCTTAGATGACACTAGCAGTACTCTGCTACTCTGCGTTCCATGAGTACTTAGAATACTCGTGGAATACTTGAGTAAAGACAAAATTTTACACAAGCAGCGAAACGAGCAAGGGCATATCGGGCTTCTTTCCTTCCGTGTCTTAGAATGCTTCAGTAACTTCCTCACAGGAAACAGAAACAACCACATGCCATAAGAATGGCAGTATTCATTCCACATCTCTGGTTCACCGACATCGTATCAGATCACGCATTGCTCGTCTGATATTAAGCTAAAGTTACCAAAATGTCGAGAATAACCAAGTGTCAAGGTATACATCAACATTTAATGTCGACAAAATATGTAGTAATCCATTCAAACAATGTGTTCCCTACCTATACTATTAACCCCCTCGACAAGTTCCTAAATGAGGACGTGTAAAGAAAAACAGATCCATCACATATGGTCATACTTTGTGTGATTACATGATAGAGTAATTTTAAGATTAGGCGAAAAATCAAGCACATATAATTAACTTATGTAACTAGTATAAAAATACATTTTATATATATCTTTATTTTGTTATTTTCTACGCTCCAAATCAGCATTCTATAGAAAACAAGTATTAAGGCTTAATCTAAAACTCTAACATCTATTTCAAAGCCTGCGAGTCGACCATCTTTTTTTAATTAAAACAACTCAAGCCAATAACATGTTATTTGCACTTTGTGTGCCTGGACGTTGCAAACCCTATGCTTCGTTGATGCAGTTACCTAATACTTAAATCTCTTATCATAGGAGTTCAAATTTTAAATCATAATCCCGTTTCAGGTATAAAAACCCAACAAAGGTAAAAAAAAATCAATATGAATATTTGTTCCAAATGGGAGTAGAAAAATAAAAGAAGTATCTCTATTTTAACAACGCATAAGTAGGTTTATTATGTACATGGATGGCTAGATGGGCAAAATGTTTTCTCCTTAATGATGGAGCAGAAAAAAGATAAATGTTCACTATGAAAGCCATTTTCAATAAATATGGGTTCAGTCGACTCCTTGGTTTATATTATCAACCTCCTAAAAATAACATTGATCCGATTATAGGACGACCATCCAAAGTAAGCTCTTCAATCAGTTGGGGTGCACTCCTAGGTATTTGCGGTGAGAGCCGAAACCCCCCTTAATACCGGTTCTAAAGGGTCTTTAGTACCGGTACTAAAGGTTCGGTACTAAAGCCTCCCCCCCTTTAGTACCGGACCGGTACTAAAGGTGCCTCCACGTGGGCACGGAGGATCCCGAATACGAACCGGTACTAAAGGCTATTTCGTTTAATTTTTTTATCCATTTTTTTAAATTATTTTTCACTCCCTCTTTTTTTCTTCAGAATTTCTAGTATTTTCATTAGTCTCTAACTACACTTAATCTCTAGTCAAATTACTTACCCGTGGTCAAACTTCCCAGTCGGTCACCCATCCTCACACTACTTCCACACTAGCACGCTTAACTTCCGAGTTCCATCCCGTTCCACTTCCAAGTGCTTCGCGTGCATGTTGTTGATAGTAGTATCATATCAATTCTATTAACATGTTGGTACCGATGTCACTCTTCTTTATTATTTAAATTCCAAATAATTCTTTTACTAAACAAAAGTAATGATGTAATAAATAAAATTAACTTTTAAAATTTGTACTATTTTAATAATTTTTAAAATTCTAATATTTTTTTGAAAAATCTGAAAATTTGAAAATCTTATAATTTTATAGTAATATTTTAGGACTCAAAAAACTTATAATTATTAATTTAAAAAAAAATAAAATATATATAAATATCTAAATTTCTAGAAAAAAATTAAAATCTTCCTTCTTTCATATTTTCATTTGGAATTTTGAGAATCTAAAAATTGGTTAACCGGGTGAATTCGAATGTAACTTTTTCCGACGATGATTTTGATATATTATACGCATTTTTCGACGTCGTATGCAAAAGTTAATGCGGTTTTACCATTTTTCAAACTTTTTTTGCAAAAAAAGTGAAAATTCAAATTTGTTAATTTTCCCTAATAGTAGGTTGTATAACATACAAGAATCTGAAAACATTTTATTTTTTGAATTTTCTATCATTTTCTTTTCTATTTTACAGTGTTAAAAAAGGCGATCCGGAGGGGGGGTGCCGGTTCGTGACACGAAAACGAACCGGTACTAAAGGTCTAGGCAGTGCAACCGATACTAATGCACCTTTTAGTACCGGTTCGTAAGGAACCGGTACTAAAGTCCTGACGGAAGCCCCTTTCTCTACTAGTGGCCATAAACATGTGATATATTGGTTGCAATCAATTGTAAGAACATTATTGCCTAACTAATAAAGCTCACAGTTCCTTAAAACTGCAGGGAGGAAAGAACTGTATTGAAGTGGTACACGAAGAGTAGGCTCACATCGGTTTATTAGTAGATGCGATTGTATGCATTGACACAGCCTCTAATATGTATCTTGAACATTGCTTTTTTGTACCTATAATTTTTTATACTACAAAAAAACTCATGAGAAATCTAAAGATATTTATATTCGTAGTGTGATTTGATGGTCAAAAAATTCAAATATTTGTGTATTTCCAAATTATTTAACTTTTTATTTTCTCAAAAAATTTATTTTTAATTTTTTTTTTTTTAAAAATGCAAACCACATGCGCCACATAATTCCATTTTGGTGCGCCATGGATAAGTTATTTTCTAATAGTGGGTGCCTAAACCCTTATGATCCGAAATTATTGAGCCCTACTCTGATCATAGCCCGCAATAGTGGATTCTAATGCTTCCTTTTATCCTTAACACCCTTGGCGAGAAATCAACAAGTGTTGCGTGATGCATATTTGTTTTGGAACATTTGATGATGAAACAATGCAATTTATTCAATTCATAAATTCATTTAGTTTTTCGTTGAAATGTTGGTATGTTAGACTATGTCCGTTACATCACATAATGCAACTCCTGTTATTCATCTGCAGATGTTGGGACGTGTTCCTGCTCCGCCATTTCCACAAAGCAATATGTCGCCACCACAATACCCGCTGCCTATTACCAGATCAGAACAGACCCTAATCCAATATGTCGCCAGGCAGCCACGCTGCCACGAAAAGTGTAAAACCCCATGTATCTACCATACATGAAATGCTACCACGGTACACTAAAAAAACTAAATTTGAAATATTATTTAAAATTTGGAAAGTTATCTTTGTAGATAGAGACATCTATGACAACAAATAGTAATATCTTGTTAGAGTGTAAAGATACATAAAGTTAGCACATTCTTAGCATGACCATGAAACATAAGGTACATTTTCAGACGGCCAAAGGCTGGGATAAAGACATGTGTAAAAGACAACTAATATTCTAAGGCTGGTAACTTCTTGTAAACCAAAAGTGTCGACTAATTATGATTGTATGAATATATGTGATGTGCTCAAGTGGTGTAGAGATGCTACTCCCATCTCCCATGCATGTCATTTACTTAGTACCTAATATTCAATGAAACACAAGAATGTGTACATTAATACTCGATCATCAATTATAATATGGAACCATAAGAACATGAATATGGGAACAACATTAGAATTTCACTGGGAAACACTGAATTTATTGAAACTAAAATATGGGATTTGATGGTGCTGGCTCTGGATTTACCAACGTGTTGGCTTGAAGTTTACCACCATGCCGCAGAGTTGGCTCGGAATTTAACAACCACAATAGTGTTGGCTCAGAATTTACCAACCTACAAGCACTCAATTTTATGTCTCCTGGAGAGCGTTGTTGCTCAGGTATATTGTTTGGAGGCGATGAAGATGGTCAGGGAAGTGATCAGATTTCTCGGGAACATCAGGTTACCAAGTCAAAGAGAAATTTTCCCGGCTAATCCTCCATTCCCTTTGCGAAGAGAGACAACACTACGCGGATCCTTGTTACCGCAAGAGACGACTTCCCAGTCGGAGACTTGGGTGCTCTCGTTCTACGATACCAGGGCTTCCTGTGGGTCAAGAAGGATAGACTCCTTGAATTCACGCAGCGAAAGCTGGTCTGATTCTTCCCTAGAGGTGGAGCCGATGACGACTGTGCAACACTACAAGCTGTGAGCAGCAGTAGAAACTGCCCAATTGCAATGTACTTCATATCCTTGTAGTATATGCTAATTTTGTCAGATCTCTAAGATGTTCATACACGTACATAGACATTGTAGGACTCATTGGTCTCTCGCTAATAGTACTACTGCTAGTACTCGAATGGCCGTTTCCTCACTAGTCTTTTGTAGGACTAGTCAAGAAGTCAAGGCAACATTATTGAGAACTCGTTCTATCATGTAATGCGTACATTCCTTCCGTCCTGGTTGACTCGACGCTCGTCATCGCCTACAACTACAACTAGCCGGCTTATCCATCGAGTGGTTGGGTTGGTTGATCATTTTCTTTGCAGGTATGTTGTAATCCACTGACCGGCTGGTCAAAGGCTTAGAGAAATTAAGATGCCTTGGCTCACTATCCACAGCATTATCAGCCCCACCCACTGGCCCTATTTCCACAACATGTGCAAAAGCACAAAGCTTTACTATTGTTGAGCAACTCCTTGGAGTGAACTCGCGATATTGATTAATCTTGGGACAGTGCCCCGTAGGATTTTGTGATAACCTAGACATCATCATTTTCCCGGTGCCACCTACTCCTACAGGAAGAATTACACCTTTTAAGGTGAAATAGTTTATACGGTATATGACAATAAATCATTCCGCAATAGTATGGGTGTATCACAAGTTCAGAACAAACGCCATATTTCCACAAGGATCACAAAACTGACCTGAGAATATAGCAGTTTCTGCTAGTGCACGAAACTAAAAGAATGGCCAAAAGAAGGTCCTAAGAGCATCTGTAGTAAATCCCGCAAAACTGCAAAAAAAACTGTTTTAAATGTTTTTATGGTTTTGGTAAAAAAAATGCACCAAATAGATCCCTCAAAACACCGAGTCAAGGCAAATATTCGCGAAGTGGCGTTCACAGAAGACTTAACAACCAGTGGAACAGTCAGGCCCATCCGTACCGCCTCACCGTACCACCCGTCATTGACACCGCCTCGTCAAACATAGTCGCCCCGTGAAGATGGATCCGAGAAGCGAGTCACAGAGCCACCAGAAAACATTGAAACCTGACCTCCATGAGGAATTCGGAGGGGGAACTTGCAGAGAGGGATCAATCACCGCCGCTGCTTGGATCATTGGAGCCTAAAGCAATGATCTTCACACTACTAGGAAATGCCTTACTGCCGGCGTCCCAAAATGCATTACCGCCGGCGTTTACGCATTCGCCGGCGACCACCTCGCCGGTGGTAATGTTGTATCGCCGGCGTTTTCCAAATCGCCGGTGGTAACTGCTGTTATCCCCGGCGCTTTACCCGAATCGCCGGCGGTAGCGACTTAGCACTGGCGGTTTGCGAATTCGCCGGGGGTAATACGCTGTAGCGCTGGCGATTACAATTTCGCCAGGGGTACAGGGGCGCCGGTGGTATTGTTTACAGGATTAAAAAAATAAAACTCGAAATATACACCAGAATACACACAGAATACATAGTATACCAGAATACACAGAATACACAGTATACCAGAATACACAGAATACACAGTTATATAGAAAGTCCCAAATGTTCACAACATGCATGCATTAATAAGACAAGTTTAGATAGTAGATAGTTGACCATAACATCACGACTCGAAGTAGCACATGTTACAGAAATACATATAAGTCCAGTGTCGATGACCTAGCTAAACAACAATGACATAATAAACTAGAGAGACGGTGGCGGCAAGCATCATCACGATGAAAGGGGTCCTCCACATCTCCCTCCTCTGTCCCGCTCGAAAGTTGGCGTATCGAGTTTCCGCCTCCTCCAAAGTGGTGTACCCCTTGTAGGGAACAACTCCATCAGTATTCTAATCCAAGCCTAGTATGAATGAATCTAGAACTAATGGAAACAACATGACCTGCTATTCATTCTGTGTTGAATTTAATTACTAGCTTAGTTTGATTGACCTGCTATTCTAATCCATCTGAACACTACTAGGTGGAAATCCACGGCGAAAATTCGGCATGACCTTTGCTAAAAATGGTCATGCCGGAGTGCCCGAAATTCACCGGAACGGAAGTTAATCGACATTCCGGCGAAACATGGACACTCAATGTGTACCTGCAGAGAGATTTCATAGCATAGAGATGCATAGGATACACTCAGCTCATTTCACAACATTTATATGCCATTTCACAGCATATGCAAACAGGTCCAGATTTAAAATAGGATACACTCAGCTCATTTCACATATAAAAATGAGACATATGCATATTGATTCCAAATAAACATCATACAGAACACTAATAACTGGTAACTTGTAACAGAAATGACAGGCTGCACAAGGATGGCAAGAGAGGGTTAAAGGTGCAGGCTAAACATATTCAGTTCCAGGCCAAGAAGATATTGGATCCATCATTGATAAGTTCACACTAACACAAATGTTAGTCAAACAAAGCTAAACATATTCGATTTCATGATATGAAAAGTAGAAAACATGGAAGCAGAATTAAGATACCCTCTCTGATCAATAATAAGTGTCACTGGTTTAGTGCAAGTTTCAGATCAGAGGGAGTATTAGCTTCATCATTGATCAATTTACACTTGCACAAACAGAAAAGTAAAACAAAGCATACTGCAAATAGGATATCTCACAACACTATGCACCGAACAGCACAGTTTGGCAAAAGAATCACTTCACTAGTAGAACAAAGCTACCAGGGTAACAACAATTGGCATGGAAAGGGGACACTGAGGCTTAAATCGCAGCATTACTTACTAGCATTGCGCAATGTATGATGATCAGTTACAGAACAATCCACGCAGAACAACAGTCGAACTAATTGCAACCTCACGCAAACATGGGTCGCAGCACGGACCTGGATTCGAGAGTAAGACAAGACGGCCTAAGCAGAGCAAGTTGGGCAGCTAGATTCTACCAAAAAGGAGTTAGCACTAATGTAGAATATTTCATTAACCAAATGAAAAAGGAGACCCCAAAATGAAGTCAGAACATGTTACTGAAAGCATCTAGTACTGTATAGTCAGTTCATTAACATGTTTTCATAAATAGAAGCTAATTTGATCGTATATTGATCAAAACCATCAAGGTCTATGCCGCTACAATTCAAACAGCAGAGTCGTGTTGGAACATCCAATTGCTGAAAATACAGCGGAGTGCATGGATTACTCGGAAAAAACAACTTGAATACAGCCAGAACGCGATGAAAACCTAGAAAAGTGAGCAATGCTGATTTAGGAAGTTATTAGAAACTGCTAAGACTTTTTTTTAGCATCACGTTAGAGTATGATAGTTCCGTCAAACTGGTTTATATATAGTGGATGTTCCGTTGTTGCCGTTCCAAACCATATGAATTGAAGGGTGAGAGGACAATCAGTGAAAACAGAATTAATTTATGAATCAGATTTACTAAACAAAGGAACCCTTTCATAAGCAGTTGCCGAAACCAGATTAGAAACACGCGCATGACATTAACCTCGACCTGAGCCCAAGTGTAGCAGGAAAACTAATCTGCCAGGCCCATAACCATTAACCAAGTAATTAAAGTTTGGGGAACTGCGGTACTGTGCTAGGCCAAGCAGTTCATCATTTACTCAGGAGACACTTGCGCTGGCTGTCACAAGGTGATCGAAGCAATTCCATCAATCAAACCCCGGATGATGATAAGGGGGGCACCGACCAAGCACGTACCTCCTGATCGGACTTCTCGTTCTCGAATTTGGGGTAGAAGGCGGCCCTGATCTGCGCGTCGACGAAGGTGCTGTCGTCCACCGCGAAGTCCTCGGCCCCCTTGAACAGAGCTGAGAGCTTATTGAGCCGCAGCAGCAGCAGTGCGACGGCGACGGCGACGGAGGAGGCGGCGGTGGGGGATTTGGGGGAGGCAGCGGCGGCAAATCGACGGGGGGATTTGGGGACGAGGTGCAGGGCGACCGGCGACTAGCAGGAGATGCGTGCGGTGGGGGATTTGGGGGAGGCGGCGACGGCGGAAGGAGATGCGTGCGTGCGGCGGCGGCGGGGGATTTGGGTGGCGAATCGACGACGGCGGCAGACGGGGTGGGATTTGGGGACGATGAGGACGGGGGGATTTTTTGGCTAAGTCCTAGTCAACTTACCCCCGGCGAATTCGTGAAAACGCCAACGGTAAGGTTTCTGTCACTTACAGGTGGGCCCAAGTGCAGCTACCACCGGCAAAAGCATCTAATTCGCCGGGGGTAACATTTTTTTTCCTTCCCAGCTGGCGTGATACGTTTACTTCTGTAAACCTGTAGATTAGTTAAAATCGATCCATTAGCACAGTGGTAGCCACTCTATTGTTCACAGCTGAAGCACCAGGGTTCGAATCCCTGTGGGTGCAAAAAAAGCCACCTTTTTTTCCTTTATGTTTTCTAGCTCAGACCTCTTACCCTTTTCTTGCTAAGACCTCTTTTATTGTTTCTTGTTTATTTGGATAAATTGTAAAGTCCTTTTGGCGACATCTCATAAAAATTAAATGAAGGATAAATTGCGAGACATAAATTGATGATTTTAATTCTTGAATGAATTCAAAGTCCTTTCGGCGAGATCCGATAAAAAACCAAGACATAAATTTAGGATACACTTGAGAAGGACAAATGGTTGTTCGAGAGATAATTATTATAAAATACACAAATGACTTCAAAGTCCCTTCCGCTTGGTCCTTGTGACCCCACCGGTATCGTCGCGACTCCTTTTGTACGGAGGAACACTTGACCTAGGTAGCGTCGTCCTTCTTCTTCTTAGTGTGTAGGTTCTATCGTCTTCATCGGGTTCTTCCATCATTGGGTCTCCGACGAGGCCGTCGAAGTCTTGCTCGTTGGCCACTCCATCCATTCCGACGAGGGCCCTTTTTCCTCTCCTTACGACAACACGGCTGGGCCTTGACGGGTCAGTTATGAAGAAGCATTGCTCGACGTGCTTAGCCAATACCCAAGGCTCATTTTGCGCGGTGGGGTTCTTGGTCTTGGATTTGGGGGCAGTCGCATGGTGGTGACATACGCATCTTATTTTGTGACGTCCGTAGCCCATCTGACACGAAACATCGGTAGCTTCTCCCCGACGTAGTCGAGCTCCCAGATTTCCTCGATCCTTCCGTAGTACCTTTTCTTCTCTTCACCCGTGTACGATTCCATCGTCACACCCGAGTTCTGATAGTCGCTTTTTTGTCTCTCTCCTCTGTGGAGAATGTGTAACCGTTGATGTCGTATTTCTGATAAGTCATGAGGTTGGCGGCGGGCCCATAAGACAAGGCCAATATCATTTTGTCTACGTCGCTTGCCATTGGTGGGGGATTGGCATCAATCTGGTCTTTGAACCAGCTCGCGAAAGAGGAGTTGTGCGCTCTAAATACCTCTTGTTCCGTCATCGGCTTGTCGGCCCTGCTCTTGATCATGTTTATGTGCTGATCCACCCAAGGCTCTACCTCGTTCATGTGCTGTAGTGCTACTAAGTGGGCCCTGTTAAAGTCTGTTCTCCTATCATCTTGATCGGCGTCGAGTTCCCTCCTGCCAGCGTTGTGGCCTACTCCCTCGAATCTGCCGAGGTGCTTGTTGGCGGGCAATCCAACCGGACGTGGGTCGTCCTCTTTAAATAATTCTTGCAGAAAGAGATGCACTCCTCGGTGAGAAAGCCCTGGACGATGCTTCCATCCGGATGTGCCCTGTTACGAACGTATCCTTTGATGAAGCCGTTCATTCTTTCTAACGCCATCATGTTGTGAAGGAACGGGCCCGAGATCCTCGATATCGTCCACTATATGCACCAGCAGATGGACCATGATGTCAAAGAATGCGGGCGGGAAGTACATCTCCATCTCGCATAGGATGGTGACGATCTCTTCCTGCAGCCTCCCGAGTTTCTTGACGGTTATCGACTTTCGAGTGATGACGTCGAAGGCTATGAGGCGTACCGAGGATCTTCCAGTACGGCAAGTCCCAAAACACGGACCTCCTTTTCCATACCCCCAAGAGCGGTGGGTTCTCTTTTCTTTCTCTTGTCTCCTTTCTTCCGCTTCCGGATCTTTATCTTACCGCCGGAGGGCAGTCTTTCCAGTTTTTCAACAGTATCTATCTCTTCGCCGCTAGGTGGAGGTCCCTCGACCTCATCCTTCCCATTGAACAGGTCTCCACGCTTCCTCCACGGGTCATTCTTGGGAAGCCACATTCGATGCCTCATGTAGACGGTTTTGAAGACCCGGGATCCTTACCCAGCTGTAAAAATCGCGTCTTTTCCATGCACCTCACACATGCCTGTGTCCGTGGCACACCTGGCACGCGATATATCCGTATCCAAGATAGTCCCGCACCGTCGTCAACGTGCGGCATACGGAAAGTTTCTTGTCCGTAGGCGTCCCAAGTTTTTGTCCCTTCCTCCCACAGAGTGACTAGCTCCTCCTTCAATAGCTCCAGATACAGGTTGATATCGCTCCTGGCTGCGTCGGCCCTTGGATTTGCATACTCATGTGTATGTACTTCTTCTTCAGGCATAGCCATGGAGGTAGGTTGTACATCCATACAAACACGGGCCAGCTGTGTGCTTGCTGCTTTGGTTCCCAAACGGATTGAGTCCGTCGGTGCTCGCACCCAACCTGATGTTCCTTGGTTCTTTCCCGAATTCTTCGTAATACTCATCGTCTAATGTTTTCCACTGGCTTGCATCCGAAGGGTAGCACGCACTTTCAATTTCCATGTTCATCATCGCCTCCTTTCTTCATTTTGCTTCCTTGATGAGCTTTGCTTCTGGGGTAAGCGTAACAGCTTTTCGAGGAGATTTTTATCCCTCTCTTGTATCGAGATTCACCACACCTCATGTATCGAGATGGCATGCTCGTTGATATGCAGTCACTGATGCATGTGTGGTATTTCTCAGCGGTAAATCGAGAGGGCACACGATTTTCTTGGCCTCCTGTGGCTACCGCACACGTGTTATCTTTAGGAAAGTGGATCTTCAAGTATCCGAAGAGTTCGTCCACGCTTGTGTCCGTCCATTTGTGCTTTGCCTTCATCTCCATAATATCGAGAGCGTATCTCAGACGGCTCTCCCGTCCCACGAGCTGCATCGTACAACGGAGTTCTCGAGTCTACCTCGAGTTGATCTAGCTTAGCCTTCCATCTACCAGCGATTTTGGGGTCGGTCGATGTGTTGCTGAGAAGAAGTTCTTGAACATGACGGTCCTGCACGGCCGCGGTTAGCGGGGTATTTCTACTCATGTCCTCGTCGGCCGCATGCTCTTCCGGCCTTCTTGATCACCATCAACGTGTGCGCCATCCTCTTCAACCTCGTCTCCATTGTCGTGTGGGGCATCCTCTCCATCACCTTCGTTATCATCATCTCCACATCATCATCTCCATCACCATCGATATCATCATCTCCATCATCACTCATCCACGTTGCCCCTCCATGAAACTATACCTGAGCAGGTGTTGATTCACTATGCCTGAGAAGGGGTCAAACAACGATCCTAACTTGCATCTTCGACAAGGACACATTATATCTTTCGCTTTTTCGATACATGTCAGCCGTCGCGCGTTCCACGTATCTATCCACGACGCTTTCCCTCATCGCGATGACCATCGCCGCATACAAGACAAGATAATTGATTACACCGCCGTCTCGGTTTTCACGGAAAAATTCGGCATGACCTTTGCTAAATATTATCATGTGATTCCAAAATCGAACGGAAGTTAATCAACATTCCGGCAAAACATTGGCAACTCAATGTTCCTGCACGTAAACAAATGCAAAACAATGCATTTACATATATGGAACGCGCCTTTTGCCACCACTAGTACTAGTGATATAACCGCGAATTTTCGCCAACACATGAACATTCCACTCATTTAGTTATGTACCTATTAGTTGACGCGACGTCCAAAAGCACCTGAGAGACGCCACACGTCGACTTTAATGCTTGAGAGATCTAGAGATCTAAGAAATGGAGAGATCTAGCTAGATCTAGTGCAAAAGGTGGTGGGAGGAGATAGATCTAGATCTAGATTATGCAAATCATGCAAGAGGGGCTAGGTAGTGCATGATTTGCTCAAATACATCATATTTTAGTGGTTGAAATAGCTAACTAGTGGTTGGGTTGATTTGCCATCACATATGAGTGTGTGTGGGTGGTGGTAGGTGGCTGGTCGTCCTAAATGGACATGCCCAGGTTACCGCCGGCGCCTATAACATAAATTGCCAGCGGTAGGGCACGTTACCGCCGGCATCTGCTGGCCGAAAACGCCGGCGGTAACTTAAGGCCAGGTGGCCCACCCTGGCTTGGCTATACCGCCGGCATCTACTGCGCGCGTTCGCCGGCGGTAGAGCCCACTATCCCTGGCGCTTCGGCCCGAAGACGCCGGCGGTAAGGCTAGGCCCAATTGCGACCCCGGGGCCCATTGCACCCCCGGCGCCTCGATTTTATTTTCGCCGGCGGTAAAGGAGCTACCCCCGGCGCCTCCTACCATCGGCGGCGGTACCCCCCCTGGAAGGTATTACCGCCGGCATCTTCAGCTCGTATTTGCCGGCGGTAAGGAGTGCGGCTATAAGCCTTTCCCTAGTAGTGTCATCGTCGCCATCATAACCATTTGTCATCTCGTTGTAATTCCCATTGCTTTACCCCTATTGAGTTTCAGTCACTTTATTATCCTTCGCATAGTCTCGTTTAGATTAGTTTATTTATTTACTTTGTCCAGAACTTCTCAAAAGCAATTACGGCTATTCTTTCTTTGGATTTAAAGATAACTTACAAGTACTTTTAAGTGAAGCTAACAAGAGGCAATAAAACAATTACCAATCAGCTTCACCATGGATTCAATGCTCTTACTTTTGAAAACTAGCTACACGTGATCTATAACCTTGCAGACATCACTTCGCCAGGGAGCGCCCCTTTGTCATGCAGACGCCACCTCGGCGCTCGACCAACGTGTCAAAGGTCGAGGTCTTTCACGCCACGCTCTTCATCATCGGGCAGCGGGGCTCCTCCCATGCGATGATGCTGCGAGAGCCCTAGCTGGAGTCCATGCGGCTCCACCGATGTCCTCTTATGGACGACAACGGTCATCTCGAAGGCTAGGCCGGGGCTCCTCAACCGAGGAAGGAGAAGGATCCGGTGCTCCCTCGAGGGTGTCTCTTTTTTCTGACACCTCGACAAGAAGAGGGTTTTGTCGCCACCGAACAAGATGGAGAACCTGCAGAGCGTCGTGGAGTATCTCTGCTAGCAGGCGGCTCACGGCACACCCAACGAGCTAGCTAGCTGACTCGATAGTCCTAGCATGGCTTTGGCTGAACCCGCCAACGATGTGTCGGTGGCGAAAGAAGAATTCACAAAGTGGTGGTCAGCGCAAGATAGAAATGTTGTCATCGAGGTTAACGATGATGATTCCAGGAGTTTCTCGTCCTCCTTCTGGGACGAGGACGTTGACAGCAGTGACGATGGCAGCGATGTGGCGGACATCGGCCTCGACTGTAGCCCCTTCAACCACCAGGAGTAGATCTAGGTTTATTATTGGCTAAATTTCGTTAAAACCTTTATAAAATATACTAAATGTTTGAATGAAACCTGTGTGTTCTGTTTTAATTTATTATTTATTAATTTTACAAAATTATTTAGGGCGTGCCGGTGTTGGTAGCTGCCCCAAAGTCATAGCAGCTTTTTGTTGGCGCTCCCAAAAGGATTGTCATGCGCCTTTTGGGGCAGTGGAGATGTGCTCAACACAGTCAAGCTCAACAGTCGATGGACATCGATAACCGCCAAAACCAAAAAACCATGTTAAGATCTGTGCAAATATTCACACTTAAAAAAGCAGTACATTGTTTCACTACGTGATAAAATTATTATCATTCTGATTAATTTTTAGACGGATATGAATAATTTTGTACGTGAGAAAATTATTATCATTCTGATTAATTTTTAGATGGGTATGAATAATTTTGTAAAGCTGAGCAAGTTCTCACTTGAGATTTGGCACTCCTTTTATTTCTTTTCCTTCACTCCCATTCGTTGGAGATAACCAAAGTACTCCTAGCAATATATACTACAAGATGGCGGCTACAATACTTTTGTCATCTCTGTGTCATCCGTGCTGATGCATGCTTGTGATATTGTTGTGACCTTCTGAAACGATTGAGTTTTTATTTTATTTTAGTTAAGTAAACAGGGAACCCTCGTATTCATGGTTGTCCGAGTACATGATTTTTTTGTTTGTGGATAATACGTATACATGTTTTTTTCGTGACAGGAAAAACATACAAAGTTATTATAGGAAGAAAGAAATACAAATTACATATGAGGGAAATATTCGTTGGAATTGACACCATCAAAGAATAATGTGCATACATATTTACGGATCAACATATTTTTCTAATGCTTGTCCTAGTCAGTTGAAGTGAAATGCATTCAGATCTGAAACTACATTTTGTAGAATCATTAGAGTGATCCATATCAATATATACTCAGAAATCTCTTGAGCTAGAGATTGCCAAAATAATGCTGCGTCAGGTTAATTCAGGCGTGTATAGTCCAACAGAAATTCAACTAAACTTGAAAAGGAGAAAAGAAAGATGACCATAGATAAATAGACTATGATGCGAAAGACTTCCATCAGGAGATGTGTACGCAAGTAGCATTATATATCTAACTCAAAAATACAAATGGAAACGCCAATTGTGCATCTTTGTATCAAACAAAGGACACTTTTTTCAACTGATAAGGTAAAATCTGGTTGAATTATGTCTCTGTTGTCTTTGCAACCTAGCATATCTTCCACAGTTCCTCAAAAGACAAACTGAAACGTGCTCCCAGTCGACAGGAAGAATTACACATGCCTATGTCTTCACAAGAATCTATTTGAGCCAACAAGTAATTCTGAAATACAAAATCCCATAGAAACACAATGATATCAATAAATTTCTTCATGAAATCTTGGAAATCAGATTTGCACTGATTTAAAATAGAACAAAAGTCTCAGATGAGTCGGTTAAATAGTACTCCCTAGCTCAATGTACTCAGAAAAACAGTAGATACATACAAACTCGTGTAAACTTGAAGCCAAACATAATGAATTATAGGTGCTTAATGAACTGCTTTTGCCAGAGATGGAGCAGAACTTTATTTACAACTTCATATCAGGTACATGTATCATTCGCAAAAAATAAATCAGGCACATATATGACGTTGTACACTCCCTTAGCAGATAACCTGATGGAGATGTGAACCCCTGCATCAGCGCATTTGCTGGGCCACATGTAAGGAATCCCAATCAACACCTTATTAATCACATAAGAAGTTGTATTACTAACAGATTTCATCTCTAACCTAGTCAATTCTCGTGGCATGTCAACATTATAGTGGAAACCGAACTAAAAGTAACTAAGGTGGCTTTGCATAAACCTGTAATAAACACGAATACTCAAAAAAGATACACTTATTTATGAACAAACACCAGAGTTAGCCTATCAATAGCTCAATGGATCTCTCTGTCTAGCTAATTTTCTTGCATAATAGCTAAATAACTGAATGGTGTCAGTCTATCTGATTTTCTATCTAGGAAACAAAAGAATATTTGTGGTTGTATTGGGTACCTTAGAGAGCACTAATATTTATGAACACGAATACTCAAAAAAGATACACTTATTTATGAACAAACACCGTGCAATTAGTAGGTGGCCAACAGATGCAGCTTAGTGCACAAGCCAGAGTTAACCTATCAATAGCTCAATGGATCTCTCTGTCTAGCTAATTTCCTTGCATAATAGCTAAATAAATGAATGGTGTCAGTCTATTTGATTTTCTATCTAGGAAACAAAATAATATTTGTGCCCGTATTGGGTACCTTACTGAGCACTAATATTTACAGACTAAATGAAGACCACAACTTATATTGATACCCTCGTTGTACAAATGGTTAAAAGTGCGAAAAACTGGTTACATGGTAATCTAATAGACAAAATAATAGCCAACTGTGCGGTTACAATTTTCAACTTCAACGTATAGTTGATAAAGGACCAAACCCAACATTCTAGAATCTTATGCTACATGATACATAAGAGCACAATGCATTGCAAAGAACATGGCAGCAAATTATCTAACCTCCCCAAGCCTTACAAAACACATGGAGAAGTAAAAAAATCAATTTACATAATATAGTTAAGAAAAAAACAAAATAAAAGTTCCAAATTATGCTTTTTATAAAGTGCAGGATTGCAAGTATGACCAAAATTGATTTGCTTAGTGCAATTAGATTGTGCACTGGATCAGTTTTGCCATATAAGCATACCTGAAACTTCTGTTTTGATTTTTCACCACTCAAAGGCCAAAGCAACCATACATAACCTACAAAAAGAAACAATGAAACTCTATTATGGCATATTCTAAAGTGGGAAAAATATAGCACCAACACCACAGCACACAAATCTATAAAATATCCAATAATGCATAAAGTTCATTTTTGTGTATCAAAAGTTTGAAATGGTGAGCTAGGAAACTGCCTAAAGAATGTCGAATAAAACAATTAAGATACAGAGCTCTAGTGGTCCATATAGAGATTGAAATCCCTATTAAATTATTATTTCAATGATAGTTGGATATGTCAGGTACCAACCAAAAGAGGGATTCCATGAACCTACAATGTGCATGGTAAAATTTATTGACATTTAAAGATTAAAGGTTTGACATAAAGAGAAAATCTAGGTATGTTGAAACTTCAATTCCTTAACAAAGCAACACCAACTATTGAGCCTGGAATTTTCAACGAGTATCAAGATTGGAAGTTTTAGAAGTCACACACAAACGCACACGCCCACACGCACGCGCATATGTGCGTGCACACACACACACACAATTCAGGGCTTGTTCCTTTACTATTGGATTTAGTGAAACCTGCCCTAAAATCATCGGGATGCATCTTCTTAAGGATACATATATACCCACATACCTTCAAGTGTGGTAGTGTTGGCCATCATACAAATCCCACATCACGCTTACTCCTCAATATCTAAGTATAACAACTTATGATGTAATCATTCTTCCTCTCTTTGACAGCAAGCAAAAAACTGAACAGTACGATAATTAATAAAACACTTTCTAGCCGATGCATTATCATACCAAACCTAGTTCTCTCATACTTTTTGCTTAGTAAATCAGAGATACAGAAAGATGCTCAAATAATGGTTGAACCAATGGCAAATATACCAATATGGAGAGCAGCGTATAAATAGAAGCCTAACCCTCCCCACACGACCTAACCCTCCCCGCGCGGCGGCGCCGCGCCGCGCCTGGGAGGCAGCCGGCGGCCCTCTCCCCATCCCCTCCTCAAGTCCCCTCTCCCGCCGCCGCCGCCCTCTGCGCTGCTGGGCAAAGCCCCGGTGGCGTGGCGGCGGCGGCGGCCTTTACCTCCGTCAGCGACAGGAGGAATCGGCTGCGGCTTCCACCGGTTCCTTCCACTTCATCGACGGCGACGGCGAGGCAGCGACGGCCAGGGGCGGGGTGCCGTGGTGGCGGTTCGGCCGGGTTCAACGGCAGGTCTCCGATCTAGGCCCAGATGGGCCTAGGCGGGCTCGTGCGTCCGCCCTCGATCCTCCCTACTGCTGCGGCGCTTTCCCAATAACGAGTTGGGGAGCGTAGCTGCCGGTAAAAACCGTGCTTTGACCTTGGTCATGGCGGACGATGGAGAAGTCACGCGCCGTTACCTTCTTGAAGGCATCGTCGTCGCAGTCTACGACTTCTTACTCGTGCTGCTCCAGGAGAAATCCTAGATCCGATCCCGGGTCGGGCGATGGCGGCATACGGCGTCGTTCTCCCCCCTAGGGGCATCGTCTATGGAGCAGATGTAAGTTGGAGGGTCCTGAGGTGGAGCGACGTTTTTCTTTCATGTTGAAGACGGCGAATCTCGGCGGCGTGGTGCAGCGGGGTAGCATCGTCGGATACGCCATGCTCGACGTGCGCAGGGTGGTGGAGCTGTCTAGCGTCGTGGTGGCGTTGGTGGCAGGCCTTGCAAGATCATTGCATTGATCTCTCCTGAAGATGGGTATGCGGAAGACGGTGGCGGCGAGGACTTCTGGAGCGTGTATGATGGTACGCGCCGAGGGTCTGCCGCAACTTTCGAGGCCTTAGGTTTTTTGATGATGCGCGTTGGTGTGATGTCAGGGTGTTGGCTCTGTTCATTGACCCTCCCCCCCCCCCATCGGTGATGTAGGAGCCTTGTAAGGTGTTGTGAATAATCTAATAAAAAACGTGTGCGTCCCTTGGATGCAGAAGCTGAGGTGATATTTCCCCCATTTCGAAGAAAAAATATAAGAACAAAGAATTAGCATCATAGGTAGGAAACTAAACAAGTACGACAATATATTGATAATAAAAACCTCCAGGATTAAAGGCTAATCTTAGAAGCAGACTAAGAAATGTGGCACACCACTAGGCACAAAAAGGTCCTGAAAACATATCAACCTGTGAGTCTTCTTGAGAAGATACATGTGCTATACTATTTTTTTCAATTGCCGCTAACCTGATCATGTACCATGCTTTAAAAGGTAACAAAAGGGACATGACTCCAAAATTGAGGCGCGCAATGTCAACTCTCCCTAGGGCAAAGTCGTTAAGAATCTGGAGAATGAGTGATCTAAGGATGTCCCAGAATTTCTTGAAAAAGAGGACCGGTAATCCATCCGGACCCGGGGCCGAGTCAGGTTTCATGCCCGCAAGCACTTCATCAAGCTCGTCAGGAGTAAAGGTGAGCTCCAAACCCCGGTTCTCCTCCCCGGAGATCCTCTTGTCGGTCGGCCACAGGTCCGGGGCAAGGGAGAGAATGCAGCGATCGATTAATTCTTGTAAGTAATATTTTTCTCTATGAGGGTAAAGAGCTGATCTATATTCTCCGGCCACATTATATGGACTGTTTGTTTTTTTCGAAATGGGGGTGTACCCCGGCTTCTGCATCATGACGATGCACACGGCCCTTTATTAAGAAAAGGTTTCAAAAAGTATTGTTTACAACTCACGCATGACCGAGGATTGATACAAGAATCAACTATCGAAAACAAGACATACTACGACTACAACTCAACATAGTCTTCTAGTATGCCGCCAACCAGCCTGGAACAAGATATCCCGAGCGACCATCAGGAGCCATGTGCATCCAGAAGCCATGGTATCCCGCAGTCCCTCCGGGGAAAGTAGAGCCCAAAGCTGAACCCAATGGGACACCATGTGAATAACCTGCAAGAAATGAAAAGAGACTTTTTTATTAAAAATTATATCATTTCTGACCCTCCAAATAGACCAACATAAAGCAGAAACCCCAATCCGGATAAACGCCTTAGATTGTCTATCTACTCCATTTAACCAATTACCAAACATATTGGTAATATTGGTGGGAGGTGGAAGATCATAAGAGGAATTAACCGTACGCCATAAGAGTTTAGCTAACGGACATTCAATAAAAATGTGTTGAATGGTCTCCTGTTGCCCACAGAAAACACATTTTGTACACCCATTCCAATGACGTTTAGCTAGATTATCTTTAGTTAACAAAACTTTATTATTCAAGAACCATTCGTTAAGAAGTTTAAAGAGCCATTTACAAAATAAGCATCTGTTTTTGATTTCGAGTACCTCTATAGCTAAACCCCCTTGATCTTTGGGTCGGCACACAATATTCCATTTTGTAAGGCGTTATTTTTTTTTTCATCGGACTGCCAAAAGAATCTGGATCTATAGAAGTCCAAACGTTTTCTTACCCCAACAGGTATTTGTAGGAAAGACAACATAAACATCGGTAAGCTAGTTAACACTGAATTAATAAGAACTAACCTATCACCATAGGATAGTAACTTCCCTTTCCAGCATCCTAATTTACTCTCAAACCGTGTTTCTATCAGATACCAATCTGAGTCTTGAGTTTTTTTTGTCCAGCATCACATCCAAAGATGTGCTTATACTGAGCCTCTTCCGCCTTTCTAAAACAAAAAATCTCACTCTTATGAAAATTAATCTTAAGCCCCGATAACTCTTCAAAAAGGCATAAAATTAATTTCATATTAACCGCTTTATCAAAGTCATGGTCCAGGAATAGGATAGTATCATCTGCATATTGTAATATAGAGAGTCCTCCCTCAGCTAAATGCGGAATTAACCCCCCAACTTGACCATCCTCTTTTTCTCAATTAAGATGGCAAGCATATCCACTACAATATTAAAAAGCATTGGGGATAAAGGGTCCCCTTGCTTAGAACTTTCTTTGTCTGAAAATAATGACCAATATCATCATTCACCTTTACACCAACACTACCCCCTTGGACAAACTGTTGCACTAATCTTCCCCATTCTGGAGCAAAGCCCTTCATCCTCAGAGTTTGTTGCAAAAAAGGCCATTTAACTTTATCATAGGCTTTTTCAAAATCGATTTTTAATAATACTCCATCCATTTTTTTTAGTATGGAGCTCATGGATTGTTTCATGGGGTACAATTACCCCTTCTACCTGGCATAAAAGCAGATTGGGTTGGTTTAATGACTCTTGGGGCAATCCCCGAGATGCGATTCGTGCCAACTTTAGTAAATATCTTAAAACAAACATTTAGCAAACATATAGGTCTGTATTGTTGAATTTGAATAGCATTCTCCTTCTTGGGTAGTAAAGTAATAACACCAAAATTTAGTTTGTAAAGGGGCAAGTCCCCATTACTGAACTGAGAAAACAAGGCCATCAAATCCTTTTTTATTACTTCCCAAATTTTTTGATAAAACTCAGCTGGAAAACCATATGGTCCAGGAGCTTTATTCAGTTCCATCTGAGAAATTGCCTTGAACACCTCCTTTTCAGCAAAGTCGCCGCCAAGATCTCATTCTCCAATGGTGAAATCTGTGTAATATCCTGAAATTCCTCTGCAACTAGAGAAATATTGGTTGGTGCCGGTGCGCCAAACAATTTCTTGTAGAATTCAGTAATATACACCTTCAAATTATCTTCCCCAACAATAGTTCCCTCTTGTTGTTCTAATTGAAATATTTTCTTTTTTCGGTGTTTACCATTTGCTATTAGGTAGAAATACCTTGGATTATTTTCCCCTTCTTAAATATGTTTAACTTTCGCCCTTTGGGCCATTTAGACTCTCTTCTCTTCTTAATTTATTCAAAATATCGTTGGTCTTTTTTAATTCCTCCCTTTCATTTGTATTCAGCAAAGTAGTTTCCGCTTTCAAGTCAAGCCTTTCAATGATATTTAAAAGTCTCTCTTTTTCTCTTTTGTACGTACCACTTTGATTTTTTGCCCAACCCTTAAGGAATCTTCTTAAGTGTCTTAATTTATTTAACCAAATCTCCATTGGGATAGCTTCACCTATAACTAAATTCCACTCCTTTACTATCATGTCAAAAAAAATCCTCTTGTCGCAACCAATGTAGCTAAAAAGAGAATTTTGCTTGGTTACCCAGGTGTGCTTTCACCCCTGAATCAATAAGTATTGGAGTATGATTAGAATCAGCTCTAGTTAAAGCTCTTACCGTGACCAATGGAAATTTCTGTTCCCACGATATGAACTGTCCGTAAAAGGATAAAATAAAGAAGCTATTACAAAAAATGTTAAGGAAAGGAAGGTTTCCTGGAGGAGGCGTTTTGGCTCATAGGAGCAAATGCTCCCATTATACAAAATAATTAAAAAATAATTTTAAAAATAGCAAAAAATTCTGACATAATTTTTTGGTGTACATCATGATATTCTATGTTAGTGCACAAGTTTTTGTGGATAAACAACATTTTATGTGGCGTGTACAAAAAAAACAAAAAAATGTCCTGTACGTAGTCATGTTATAGCATCAAAATTTGTCTTTTTTACAAGAGTCACAATTTTTTTTAGTTTTTTTCAAAAACTTGTGTACGAACATAAAATGTGTAGATGTACATGTAAAATTTTATTTTAGAATTTTTTGACACTTAAAAATGTTGATTCACATAATGGGAGCAAATTCTTCTATGAGCCAAAGTGAATATCCCAGGTTTCCTTTGTTAGATGGGTCCGTGCTTTTGTGTATGCCGACTCTGCCCTTGGTTGAAAAAATACTATTTCTCAAATCAACTATAGTATTGATCGTAGTACTGGACCACTGGATCTGTTGACCGAACGATCAATGTTTTCGGGTCCCATACCGTAATAGGCCTCGAGATGAAACAGAGTTTATTTTACATCCAATGAAGGTGAATGCAGTTTGTTCTGAGAAGGTCCATGATGAATGACGCACAGACATGACTAAACAAGCAAAGCTTATACTTCCTCATGACCGGGCGGCCGGACAATCTCTGGTGAAGCAACAAGCCGTCGACGAGCAAATGCCCGTTTCTTTTGTGGTCTTTTCTCGGACTCCATTGTTTCCAGCTAATGCGTTAATTGATGTTTGTGATCCATCAAGTCAAGACGTTGTTGGTGCACGGGTATATGTGAACATTTTGTCCGCAAATATGGTGTGATGCACTCACCGGTTTGACAAAGGCCTAAATGAAGTAAAAATGCCTTGGTTCCATTTCCACAATATTATTCAGTGGCTCCTGGCAGTACACCTAGGAAAACACCTCCTACACTAGTGGTCAGCGTATCGAGACAAGCCTGAGACTCTCATTTTCCCGGCGCCTCCTACTCCTACACGAAGTACTAAATACTCTTGTTTTTCAGCACACTGGTGCTAAACTGCTAATACCGCGCTATAGACCCCTAAGTTGGCCGTTCGCTTGGCTTTACCCGAATGATATAGGCTCAACACTAGAGGTGTAGTCTCCATGTCACGAATGACTACCTGCACCCTCTACAACTCTAATGCTGGAAGATCTCCTCTCACATGGCTCTTTCTGGCTTCTTTAAGGAATTTTCATCGTGGCTGCCAAGTTCTTTTTTTTTTACAATGTTAATCCCAGTCTAGGCTTCCGGATATTTCATTAGAAAAAAGTATCTTTATATTCTGATCCCCTTAGAATAGAGGAGCTTAGAGTCTTTCTTAGGGCTTCATTTCAAGCTTTGTACTCCTCTGTTTTATGAAAGTTGTTTGAGATTTGTCTAAATTTAGATGTATTTTGTGTCTAGATACATCTAAATTTTGTCAAATCTCAGACATAATTAATGAGACGGAGGGAGTACATCCACTCCCCCTTAAAGTATTTCCATCTATCTATAATATATTAAAAGCAAAATAATATATTACAACCGCATCCAGTATCGTGCCGTGTAGTCTAGGGACTCTTAAAAAAACATGTCCGTACATGATATGGGAATACACATGTACTGAAGTCATAGATTCAGATTGCTAGATCTATTTTAATTGTTGAGATTTAAATAAGGATTGAGCATCACACGGCTGTTCAAAAATCAGCACTAATGCAGGTAGAATCCGTATCAAACAGTGCAGACGAATTATTTCCTAATCCACATAGTTCACTTCAATTGGAGACGGGCATGTTTGGCCAAAATACCGCCAAATTAGAGGTACACTAGCACACCGTCGAAAAGACACAATATTTCTAATATCGATCAGCCATGCACTATAGATTAGAGCAATACTAGCTCGCGTTCTTTTTTGGTCGCTGGGAAAAAATACCAGTGGCTATATATACCTTCACGTTAGCCTCGTGCCATTTGGGAGGCTGCCAAAGATTTTTTGGTCGCCCGGAAAAAAATTACCAGTAGCTAACACTATTTCCGATTTATTCAGAGATTTTAAGAATACTAGCCAAAATACCGCCTAACATTTATCAAAACAATTTACAAGTTAATCTAAAATTCATAAAAAATGAGACTAAATTATGTGAATACCAGAAAAAATTGTGCAGTTATATTTTACTCGGTAGTCTCATGCCTGGTGGGCGGCTGCTAGAAGTTTTTCCTCAATGGGGGAAACTACCAACATGCAATAGTATTTGGGTTTTTGGAAATTCCAAAAATTCTGCCCGAAATTTGTCAAACCAATCTACAAATTCGTCCAAAATTAACCAATTTGATCAAAATATGTAAATACTAATTAATTTGGCCAGTAATATTTTTCTCATTTCATTAACCAGAAAATAAGTTTTTGACGAGATATCGTAAATACCGGTTGAGAAAAAAACCATGGCGGCTGCTCGCGGTGCCGCAGGCTATCTATCAGGACCTGTGCGAGAAGGCTCAAGCGTAGTTAATGATATAATAAGTTTAACCCAATTGGTAAAGTTAAATTTACCCACTAATTAAAGAATATAAGGATTTTATAACGTATATAGGATAATAATATGGCAACAATGGAATCATAAAAATATTTTCCAAACTGTTTCAGTTGTTGCCCTCGCATGTGCGAGAACCACTTTGCTAGTTATATACTAAAAGCAAAATAAGAGGTTTTTAGGAGACACCAAGTTAATCCACATCTACATATGCTAAATAAATATAAACCAATGATTCTAATTCTAACATCTAAGATTAAAAGATAAAGAGTGTTACATACAACAATAGATAGGTACATGAGAAAACCTATGTCACGTAACCCACATGGCTACACACGACCTACGTTAAAAAAAATGGCCAGGCACATCCAACCTTATAAGGAGAGTACATGGAGAAATCCACTTTGGCTCATAGGAGCATATGAACCCGTTGTGTGAATATACATTTTGAAGTGTCAAAAAATTCTAAAATAAATTTTTGCATGTACATCTGAATATTTTATGTTGGTACATAAGTTTTTAGAAAAAAATAATATTTTATGTGTCTCCTGTAAAATAAACAAATTTTTATGCTCCAACACGACTACGTATAGTACATTTTTTTGTCTTTTTTGTACGTGCCACATAAAATGTTTTTTTTCCGCAAAAACTTGTGTACGAACATAGAATGTCATGATGTACAACAAAAAATTTATGTCAGAATTTTTTTACATTTTAATAATTGTTTTTTAATTATTTTGTATAATGGGAGCAAATGCTCCTATGAGCCAAAACGCCTCCTCCGAGTACATAATGGTTAACACCTACACCCTGTCTTTTTTTCTTTTTAAAATACGGGTCGATCTGGAGTACAAGGATATTTCTTCTGTAACTTACAACCGCATCCAGTATCGTGCCGTGTAGTCCAGGGACTCTTAAAAAAACATGTTCGTAGATGATATGGGAATACACATGTACTGAAGTCATCATAGATTCTTGTTTCAAAAAAAAGAAGTCATCATAGATTCAGATTGCTAGATCTGATTTAATTGCTGAGATTTAAATAAGGATGGAGCATCACACGGCTGTTCAAAAATCAGCACTAATGCAGGTGGAATCCGTATCTAACAGTGCAGACGAATTATTTCTTAATCAACATAGTTCACTTTAATTGGAGACGGGCATCTTTGGCCAAAATACCGCCAAATTAGAGGTACACTAGCACACCATCGAAAAGACACATGGTTTCTAATATCGATCAGCCACGCACTATAGATTAGAGCAATACTAGCTCACATTCTCTTTTGGTCGCTGGGAAAAAAAATACCAGTGGCTATATATACCTTCAAGTTAGCCTCGTGCCAGTTGGGAGGCTGCCAACGATTTTTTGGTCGCCCGGAAAAAAATACCAGTAGCTAACACTATTTCCGGTTTATTCAGAGATTTTAAGAATACTAGCCAAAATACCGCCTGATATTTATCAAACCAATCTACAAGTTAATCCAAAATTCATAAAAAATGAAACTAAATTATGTAAATACCAGAAAAAAATTGTGCAGTTATATTTTACTCGGTAGTCTCATGCCTGGTGGGCGGCTGCTAGGAGTTTTTCCTCAATGGGGGAGACTACCAACATGCAACAGTATTTCGGGTTTTTGGAAATTCCAAAAATTCTGCCCGAAATTTGTCAAACCAATCTACAAATTCGTCCAAAATTAACAAATTTGATTAAAATATGTAAATACCAATTAATTTGGCCAGTAATATTTTTCTCATTTCATTAACCAGAAAATAAGTTTTTGACGAGATACCGTAAATACCGGTTGAGAAAAAAAAAACCATGGCGGCTGCTCGCGGTGCCGCAGGCTATCCATCAAGACCTGTGCGAGAAGGCTCAAGTGTAGTTAATGATATAATAAGTTTACCCCAATTGGTAAAGTAAAATTAACCCACTAATTAAAGAATATAAGGATGTTATAACGTATATAGGATAATACTATGGCAACAATGGAATCATAAAAATATTTTCCAAACTATTTCAGTTGTTGCCCTCGCATATGCGAGGGCCACTTTGCTAGTTATATCAATGAAATAACTTTTGACCGGAGAGCTGCAGGGACCTGTTGAAATAACTTTTGTTTCTTTGAAGAAAATAGAATGTAATGTCAACAGGTCCCCTGCACCTCTCCGGTCAAAAAAGTTACATAATCTTTTTTAGGGTATGGGACAATAAACCATATGGCAAGAAAATATACTTCAATCGTAGACTGTTATATCACAATTTTTGAAAAAGTTCACAGAGATTTCCGCAATGCTAATGACTCACGAAAAATCTAGTCATTTCAATTCAATATTGTTTCGAAATCCCCTCTAGTGTGCAAAATTGAAAGAACAACCAAAGAGAGCCCTAAGCCAGTAACATGACATCGGAGTCTCCCTTTTCCCACTAAAATGAATCAACATGACCATTCTGCGTCTATGTATATTCCCAGGTAAGGCCTCCGAGAATCTGCATGCGCGTGGGCCCTTCCACATTACAGCAACCATCCATGAAATTTGCCAAATCATCATTTTGTCCAAGCAAATCAGCATTGTGTAAGTTTTCATTGGGTTGAGGACATTGCTTTTTGGCGGTAGGGCTTAATAAATGACTTTTTTCCAACGCGAAACATCTGCATGCTGAGTTTTATAATTGTGACAATCTGATTTACATAGTTCCACATTTTCTACTTTGGGATCATTCAATGCATTTGCATACTCTAATACTACACATAACGCCTATGTAATAAGTCTGAGCAGAAAAAAAATCTATTACAAATAAGTTGGGGACATTTGCCACCAGTTCCGGACATGCATGGTGTCCGACCGGGGCCTTTTGCTGGAGGCCCCCGCATGGCACTGTGATGTTGGGCTCCTACTGGTGGTGCCTGTGTTTTCTACATGTTTTCTTGAGGCTCTGCTCTTTCTTCTCATTCGTTCATCTTCAATGCCAAGCTTGTTTCAACTGTTGTGGGGCCTTTTTTGCTGTTTCGAGTCTTTGTCCCCTGGTGGTGCCTGTGTTGGTGTGGTGCTCTCGCAGCGGTGTGCAACATTTATTGGTGTGTTTGAAATTTAGGGTGAGCCACGCCCCGACAAATTTGCCCATTCAGCAGGTGCTCTTCCTCATCGGCATAGCTCTGTAGGGATATGTGCTCCGATAATTATTTGTCCTCTGTTTTTTCAAGTTTTGTTTGGTATTTGTTATGCTTTGTAAGAGGCTCTCCTCAACACGTTGTATCGTTCGGTTGTGTTGGCTTTATTAATGTAAAGTAAGGATTTTATATAAAATAGTAAAACTAAATAATATTAGAATTGATAGCTCACTACAATACCACATGGCATATGTGGTGAGAAATCTATAAAAAGATAATCAAGATAGTGCAATCATTTTTATCAGCTCTTTCATGGTCGTACAACCAAATAGGAGTAATACTGGAAACATGGAGCAGCATATTGAAATATTAAATAAATTATATCACGTGCATGCCTGACACAATATTATTGAAACATGGTAATTTTATGCAGATGCCATTAACTAGCACATGAGAGAATAACCATGGTCCAGTCGATTTGATTTTTTTGTAGCTACTTAAAGGCTCATTTTATTGCACACTGTTCTGGACTTCCTTAAGAAGGATATATGGTCCAATTGATGTTAATTTTAAGCTAAACTTAACCGTAAATTGCATTGTTCTCACCAAGAAATACTACTCCCTCCGATACTTAATAAGTATCAGGGATTTAGTAAAAAGTGTCTATATTCAGAAATGCCTTCTTTTCTAACTTAATTTTGTGTGATATAGTTAGAACGGTAATTTCATTTATTTTTTTTTGAAGCGAGGCAAAAGACTTGCCATTTTCATTAATAGAGAAGAAGTACAGAATTTGGCCAGTTTATTAACGGAAAACCGGCCGAAAACCGAAACAAGTGCCCCGACACTCGTCATGGAGCACGAACGCCGCGGGGGCACAGAGCCACCCTGGCAACCCACACAAGATACACAGGCCTCCGAAGCGAGAAGTCGTCGCGGTTGACCTTCAACGTCATCGTCATCACTCTTCAGCGACTCCGACTTCACCGAAGAACCAACCACCAAGACCCCGCTGAAGCGGCACCGTGAAGCTCAAGCTGGCCACCGCCAAACAAGCGACTCCTCGTGAAGCAACAGGCAGCTCCGACTCTGATGACGAGCTCCGAAGAGGATAAGCGCAAGACATGCGCCGAGGAAGATCATCGCCAGAGGGCCACCCAGCAGGTCATCGTACGCTGCTCAAATGAAGAAACTCGACAAACCATAGCAGCTCCGACTCCACCGCAAGCGAAACACAAGACGAAGAAGCTCGGACGCTCGCTGAAGCCAAGGTCTTGACGCTACCAAAACATCGCTCACCACCGCCATCGTTGCCACACAAGCCACCACACGGACCTCACACATCACCGGCCACCCGCCGAGATGTCGTACAAGTCCAGCCTCAGGAAAGCACGTTGGGGAACAAAGTCTTCAAGACGACGCCCCCAAGAGGGAAGCGACGTGGATCGACGCCGTCGTCCGGCCCTGCCACGGCCTAGGCTTTCACCCGAAGAACTAAGCTCCGGGAGCGGAGGAGGTCGAAGGCTCCATGAAGGCCCCCAAGAGGATAGCGACATCCGCAGCTGCCGCGCCATCAGCTTTCGCTCGGAGCAGCCGAACCTCCGCACTCCCACGTTGCCGAACGGAGATGAGGGAGACCCACAACGCCGGCCTGCGAACCACTGGCACAAGCACCTCCCACGCGGCGACGACGCCACACCACGTAGGACCACCAACCTCACCGCCGGCAGGAGCCGACGCCCGCCGCAACGAGCAACCGACAACAACCGGCAGATCACCACCCGCAGAGGAAGAAGCAGGGGAGAGGGGCCGCCACCCCGCTCACCCTCGCCGGACCGCAGCCGTGAGCCGCCGTCGACGCCGCCACATCTGGGAGGAGCCGGAGCTCCGCCCGCCGCCGCGCTGCTTCGAACCACCGGGGATGCAGATGGGGCGCCGAGCCAGGCCGCCGGCCGGCGACCCGGAGCAAGCCCGGGCAGGCCCGCAGAGCCCATCTGGGCCCAGAGACGCGCCGCCAAGCCCCACCGCGCCCCGCTGCACCACCTCCGGCCCCGACCTCGACCTGGCCACGGACCACCGGCCGCCCGCAGCCCCGCCGGCGCCCAGCCGCCGGCCCACCGCGCCCGCCGCACATCGCCGCGCCCGGGCGAGCTCCTCCTCGCTAGGGGACGCGGGAGGGGGGGAGAAAGCCCCGCCGCCACCTTCCCCGGGGGCGCGCGCGGCTTTGCCGGGTCCCCTCCGGCGGCGGCGAAGCGAGGGAGAGGGGAGGAGGGGCGAGAGGCGGCGGCGGCAGGGTTCCCCCCTGTCGCCAGAGGAGGGCGACGCGGGGGGAGAGACAGGTTTGTTTTTGGTAATTTCATTTTAGTACGACAGGCAATCATTTTCAGCATGTTCATCGTGTACTCTAGTTTATAGAATTTGTAGACTCCGGAACTAAATGACAAGGAACATAGTTGATGCTAATTCTATGAGGCAAAGCATAAAGTTTCATCATAAAACAGATGAGATCACCAGATCGAATAGAAAGCCAGTTTCCTCTGTGGTCCTTATAGCTTAGAATGCCAACCTCTAGCTAGAGTCAAGTCAAGGCAACTTTAATTAAATCTCGATATATCACATAATGTGTATGTTCCTTTTCATGTTGGTCGACTTCCATTCCGCCTCAATTGCCCATAGAACCATGATGGTTGTTGGTAGACTGGGAATGCTAGTCATTTTCTTCGCAATTTGATGCGATCCGCTGGCTGGCTGTTCAAAAGCTCAAACAAGCAACATGTACCTTGGCTTGCCCCCATTTCCACAATATTATTGACACATCCTTGGCTCCCTTTCCTCAATATACTATCGACACAAGCTGCGTGACTGTTGTTCAGTGGCTCTTGGCAATATACTTGGGACAGTTAGTGCATCTCGGACAACACCTTCTAGACTAGTGGCCTAGATTATTGGAACAGATAGAGGTTATGATTTTCCCAGTCCCTCCTACTCCTACAGGAAGTACCACTGCTTGGCTTTTCAGCACATGATCCCTCTTACCTCGAACACCTAGGACTGGAACCATATGTTAGCCTTTGCTTGGCTTCTCCTGAATTATATAGGCTCTTGAGCCACAACCTACGCAACTTTCATGAAACAGATGAATGCAGATGCACCATTTGCAACTTTCCTTCTTGGCTTCTTCATGGAGGTCTTGCTTCATGATAACTAAATGTATTTAGCCGTTCTGTGGTAGTTGGTGACTAGCCATCTCTTCAAACCAAGTAATGCATGGTAAGTGGGTAACTGAAAGCTTCAGTCACCGTGTACTAGTTGCTGACCAGACATTTGTTGTAAGTTACAAGATATTATAGACCTTGGTGAATAAAGGCATGAGGGAGGGATTCTCACCAATATCTCAGGTTGTTATTCATGTCAAATTCAAATACTTGCAAAAATATCAAAAAGCATAGTAAAATATCAAGTTCTAGTTATATCCATATTGTAAGGGCATCTCCAATGGGACGATGCAAATCGGACGTCCAAAGCGACCGGTTGTGTCAGTTTGCGTCGGCATGTGGACACGAAAATGACCATTTTTTACCGCGCATACCTTTGCGTATTTGGGTGCCCCCAGCCGCCCAACGCATATTATTTTCAACATTTTTTCATTCATCAATTTAAAAAGCATAATTTACATGTGCAATAAACGAAAAAGAAGAAGAAGAAAATACTAAAATGAAAACGGCTAGGCCCCTCGGGGCGGTTGACGACCCGGCCTCGTCATTGCCTCCCTCCCTCCTCCGCTTCTCCACCGCCACCCGCTGCTCCATCCTTTTGAGTAACATATTGTATAGGTATAGGTCCCCGTGTTTTGTTAGGGTTGTACCTGTAATTGTACATGTGTCTGCCTATATATATATGAGCAGCCGGCCCTATTGGTGCTGTGCAATCTCCAATACCTCTTCTACATGGTATCAGAGACCTTTCGGGTCCTGCCCTAGCCGCCGCCCTCTCCCTCTAGGGGCGCCGCCGGCCTCCTTCTCCCAGCCCTAGCCGCCGCCCACCTCTCCCCCTTGGGCGCTGCCGCCTCTCCCCACCCCAACCCTAGCCGCCGCCCCTCCCTACCCCCGGGCTCCGCCGCCCCTCCACCTCCCACCGCCGCCTCTCCCCACCCCAACCCTAGCCCTAAGCGCTTCCGCCTCCTAACACCACCACCGCTTCCGCCATGGACCGCTTCGACTCCTCCGGCTCCGGCTTCAACTCCTCCGGCTCCGGCAGCAGCAGCCCCTTCGCCGGCACCTCCGTCGCCGTCATCCGCGACATCCCCATCGCCGAGCGTGTGCCGGTGAAGCTCTCCACCACCGCTGCCAACTTCTTCCCGTGGAAGACGTACTTCGGGCTGCTCTTCCGCGAGTATGATCTCCTCGATCACGTCGACGACACCATCGACCTCCTCGCCATGCCGCACGACCCCGAGTGGCTCGCGATCGACGCCACCATCATCCGCTGGTTCTACCAGACCGTCTCCAACGACATCTTTTGCACCGTCGTCCGCGACGGCGACTCCGCCCACACGGTCTGGGCTAAGATTACCGGCCTCTTCACCGACAACAAAATCCAGCGGGTCACCTTCCTCCAGCAGGAGTTTTTCGGCACCCACCAGAACGACCTGTCTCTCGATGAGTACGCCCTCAAGCTGAAGAGCCTCTCCGACGAGCTTCGTGACTTGGAGTTTCCGATCGATGACAAGATCATGCTCTCCACCCTGTCGGCGGGTCTCGGCGAGGATCTCAACAACGCCTCCAACCTCACGCTCCTCACCACGCCCACCTTCGAGCAGGCCGTGGCCTACCTGCGCCTCGAGGAGCGCCGCCTCAAGCATCTCCGGGCTCGGGCGGCTCACACCGCCTTCGTCGCCGGCTTCTCCCGCGCCTCGCGCACCCGCGCCTCGCGCACCCGCGCCTCGCCCCACGGGTCCGCCGCCGGGCTTCCCTGCAGCTGGTCACCAGGCCGGCCAGACCGGCCCCTGGATCGGTGATGTATACGTACGCTTCTATTTCTGTAGATAGTGTTGGGCCTCCAAGAGCAGAGGTTTGTAGAACAACAGCAAGTTTCCCTTAAGTGAATCACCCAAGGTTTATCGAACTCAGGGAGGTCGAGGTCAAAGATATCCCTCTCAAGCAACCCTGCAATTAAGATACAAGTCTCTTGTGTCCCCAACACACCTAATACACTTGTCAGATGTATAGGTGCACTAGTTCGGCGAAGAGATAGTGAAATACAAGTAATATGGATGATTATAAGTAGCAATTGCAATCTGAAATAAAAATGGAAGCAAGCGAACATGTAGCAGAACTTGTTGAAAACGGTGTTTCAATGCTTATAAACAAGGCCTAGTGATCATACTTTCACTAGTGGACACTCTCAACAATGATCACATAATTGAATAAATAAATGCTACTCTCAAACACTCTCTTGTTGGATAACAAACACCATTCATTGTGTAGGGCTACAAGAGCACCCTCAAGCCGGAGTAAACAAGCTCCACAACTTCATAAAGGAATTACACACGATGTGCACACTGTCACCATCACACCATGGAGAGTGACTCCGGAGTTCATATTAAAGTAACCTCTAGAGTGCATAATAAACAAGAGTAACATCTACGTATTCAACTAGATTACAAAGCTCATGATCACATAAAGATCACACCATGGGAGAGAGATGAACCACATAGCTACCGGTAGAGCCCTCAGCCTCGGGAGAACTACTCCCTCTTCATCATGGGAGACAGCAACGGCGATGAAGATGGCGGTGGTGTCGATGGATATGGATTCCGGGGGGACTTCCCCGTCCCGGTGGCGTGCAGGAACAGAGACTTCTGTCCCCCGAACTTGGATTCGCGATGGCGGCGGCTACGTAACTTTTCGTGGAGGAAGACCGATGCCCTTAGGATTTTTGCGACGGAAGGAATATATAGGCGAAGGGGCAGCGTCGGGGGAGGGGGCCCTCCCCATGTCGCGCGGCCGGGGGCCACCGCGCCGGTGTGGCCCCTTCTGCCCCTCCTCGACTCCTCTTCGGTGTTCTAGAAGCCTCCGTGGAAAAGGGCCCGCTTGCTTTTGTTTCCAATTCCGAATAACTTTCAAATCAAAAACAAAACAGAAACTGCACTTCGGCATCTTGTTAATTGGTTAGTTCAGAAAATGCATAAAAACATTATAAAGTATGAATAAAACATGTAGGTATTATCATAAAACTAGCATGGAACATAGGAAATTATAGATACGTTGGAGACGTATCAAGCATCCCCAAGCTTAGTTCCTACTCGCCCTCGAGTAGGTAACGATAAAAAGAATAATTTCTGAAGTGACATGCTACCAACATAATCTTGATCAATACTATTGTAAAGCATATGAGATGAATGAAGTAACTCAAAGCAATGGTCTATAGTTTGCTAACAAAAAGATAATGACTAAACAACTGAATCATATAGCAAAAACTTTTCATGAATAGTACTTTCAAGACAAGCATCAAAAAGTCTTACATAAGAGTTAACTCATAAAGCAATAGATTCTTAATAAAAGGTTTTGAAGCAACACAAAGGAAGATTTAAGTTTCAGCAATTGCTTTCAACTTTCAACATGCATATCTCATGGATAATTGTCAACACAAAGTAATATAATAAGTGCAATAAGTAAGCATGTAAGAATCAATGCACATAGTTGACACAAGTGTTTGCTTCTAAGATAGAAAGAAATAGGTAAACTGACTCAATATAAAGTAAAAGAAAGGCCCTTCGCAGAGGGAAGCAGAGATTACTCATGTGCTAGAGCTTTTTATTTTGAAAACATGGAAACAATTGTGTCAACGGTAGTAATAATTCATATGGGTTATGCATAAAACTTCCTATAAGTTGCAAGCCTCATGCATCGAATACTAATAGTGCCCGCACCTTGTCCTAATTAGCTCGGATTTCCATGGATTATCATTGCATTACATATGTTTCAACCAAGTGTCACAAAGGGGTACCTCTATGCCACATGTACAAAGGTCCAAGGAGATAAATCGCATTTGATTTCTTGATTTTGATAGATCTCAACTTGAGGACATCCATACCGGGACAACATAGAAAACAGATAATGGACTCCTCTTTTATGCTTTAAGCATTCAACAACAATAATATTCTCATAAGAGATTTGAGGATTAATGTCCAAGCTGAAACTTCCACCATGATACATGGCTTTGGTTGGTGGCCCAATGTTCTTCTCTAACAACATGCATACTCAAACCATTTCAACTCATGGCAAATCTCCCTTACTTCAGACAAGACGAACATGCATAGCAACTCACATGATATTCAACAAAAGTGCGACAGGTTGATGGCGTCCCCAGAAACATGGTTACCGCTCAACAAGCAACTTATAAGAACTAAGATACATAAGCGATATATTCATTACCACAATAGTTTTTAGGCTACTTTCCCATGAGCTATGTATTGCGAAATCAAGGAATGAATTTTCTAAAGGTAGCACGCAAGCAATTTACTTTGGAATGGCAGAAAAATACCCCATAGTAGGTAGTTATGGTGGACACAAATGGCATTGGTTTTGGCTCAAGGTTTTGGATGCACGAGAAGCATTCCCTCTCAGTACAAGGATTGTGCTAGCAAGGTTGTTTGAAGCAAACACAAGTATAAACCGGTACAGCAAAACTTACACAAGAACATATTGCAAGCATTATAAGACTCTATTGTCTTCCTTGTTGCTCAAACACTTTTACCAGAAAATATCTAGACCTTAGAAAGACCAATCATGCAAACCAAATTTCAACAAGCTCTACGGTAGTTCTCCATTAATAGATTTAAACTACATGATGCAAGAGCTTAAACATGATCTACTTGAGAGCTCAAAACAATTGCCAAGTATCAAAATATTCAAGACAATATACCAATTACCACATGAAGCATTTTCTATTTCCAACCAAATAACAATCAATGCTGAGGCTTTCAGCTTTCGCCATGAATATTAAAGTAAAACGAAGAACACAAGTGTTCAAATGAAAAAGCGGAGCGTGTCTCTCTCCCACACAAGCATGCTAGGATCCGATTTATTCCGAAAATGAAACTAACAAAACGAAAATAAAAGCACACGGATGCTCCAAGTAAAGTACATAAGATGTGACGGAATTAAAATATAGTTTCACTAGAGGTGACCTGATAAGTTGTTGATGAAGAAGGGGATGCCTTGGGCATCCCCAAGCTTAGACGCTTGAGTCTTATTGACATATGCAGGGATGAACCACGGGGGCATCCCCAAGCTTAGACTTTTCACTCTTCTTGATCATATCATATCATCCTCCTCTCTTGATCCTTGAAAACTTCCTTCACACCAAACTCAAAGCAATCTCATTAGAGGGTTAGTGCATAATCAAAAATTCACATGTTCGGCAAGGACACAATCATTCCCAACACTTCTGGACATTAACCAAGGCTACTGAAATTTAATGGAGCAAAGAAATCCACTCAAACACAGTAAAAGAGGCAATGCGAAATAAAAGGCAGAATCTGTCAAAACAGAACAGTCCGTAAAGACGAATTTTTTTCGAGGCACTTAACATACTCAGATGGAAAATCTCCAATTGAATGAAAGTTGCGTACATATCTGAGAATTACTCATGATTTTTTTCAGCATTTTACGAGTTTTCTACAGAGAGAAAAACGCAAATTCGTGACAGCTAAGAAATCTGTTTCTGCGCAGAAATCCAAATCTAGTATCAACTTTCTATCAATGACTTTACTTGGCAGAAAAACGAAATGAACATGATAAGGAGAGGTTGCTACAGTAGTAACAACTTCCAAGACACAACAAAACAGTAGGAAAATAAAAACATGGGTTATCTTCCAAGAAGTGCTTTCTTTATAGCCATTAAGATGGACTCAGTAATTTTAATGATGCTCACATGAAAATAGAAAATGAAGCAAAAGGAGCATCAAGAAGCAAATTCGAAACACATTTAAGTCTAACCCGCTTCCTATGCATAGGAATTTTGTACACAAATAAATTCAAAAAGAACAAAGTGACAAGCATAGTAAGATAAAACAAGAGTAACTTCAAAAGTTTCAGCATATAAAGAGGTGTTTTAGTACCATGAAAATTTCTACAACCATATTTTTCTCTCTCATAATAATTTCCAGTAGCATCATGAACAAACTCAACAATATAACTATGATACGTCTCAAACGTATCTATAATTTCTTATGTTCCATGCTACTTTTATAACAATACTTGCATGTTTTATACATACTTTACAGCATTATTATACATTTTCCGGCACTAACCTATTAACAAGATGCCGAAGTGCCAGTTCTGTTTTCTGCTGTTTTTGGTTTCAGAAATCCTACAAAGAAAATATTCTCGGAATTGGACGAAATCAACGCCCGGGGTCTTATTTTTCCACGAAGCTTCCCGAAGACAGGGAGAAACGGGGCCACGGGCGCCGCCACACTAGGGCGGCGCGGCCTAGGGGGGCCCGCGCGGCCCTAACGTGTGGGGCCCCCGTGACCCCTCCGACTCCGCCCTTCGCCTACTTAAAGTTGATTATCAATCTATCATATATGTGTTGTTTATGTTCTTGCATGCTCTCCGTTGCTAGTAGAGGCTCTGGCCAAGTTGATACTTGTAACTCCAAGAGGGAGTATTTATACTCGATAGTGGGTTCATGCCTCTGATACGTCTCCAACGTATCGATAATTTCTTATGTTCCATGCTACTTTATTGATGATACCTACATGTTTTATGCACATTATATGTCGTATTTACGCATTTTCGGAACTAACCTATTAACAAGATGCCGAAGAGCCAGTTGCTGTTTTCTGCTGTTTTTGGTTTCAGAAATCCTAGTAAGGAAATATTCTCGGAATTGGACGAAATCACCGCCCAGGGTCCTATTTTTGCACGGAGCTTCCAGAAGACCGAAGAGGGAAGGAAGTGGGGCCACGAGGTGGCCACACCATAGGCGGCGCGGCCCGGGCCTTGGCCGCGCCGGCCTATGGTGTGGGGCCTCGCGCCGCCTCTTGACCTGCCCTTTCGCCTACTTAAAGCCTCCGTCGCGAAAACCCCGCCGAGAGCCACGATACGGAAAACCTTCCAGAGACGCCGCCGCGAATCCCATCTCGGGGGATTCGGAGATCGCCTCCGGCACCCTGCCGGAGGGGATTCATCTCCCGGAGGACTCTACACCGCCATGGTCGCCTCCGGAGTGATGAGTGAGTAGTTCACCCCTGGACTATGGGTCCATAGCAGTAGCTAGATGGTCGTCTTCTCCTAATTGTGCTTCATTGTTGGATCTTGTGAGCTGCCTAACATGATCAAGATCATCTATCGTAATACTATATGTTGTGTTTGTCGGGATCCGATGGATAGAGAATACTATGTTATGATGATTATCAATCTATTGTTTATGTGTTGTTTATGATCTTGCATGCTCTCCGTTATTAGTAGAGGCTCTGGCCAAGTTTTTACTCTTAACTCCAAGAGGGAGTATTTATGCTCGATAGTGGGTTCATGCCTTCATTGACACTGGGACGTGACAGAAAGTTCTAAGGTTGTGATGTCTGTTGCCACTAGGGATAAAACATTGATTCTATGTCTAAGGATGTAGTTGTCGATTACATTACGCACCATACTTAATGCAATTGTCTGTTGCTTTGCAACTTAATACTGAAAGGGTTCGGATGATAACCTGAAGGTGGACTTTTTAGGCATAGATGCGTTGGATGGCGGTCTATGTACTTTGTCGTAATGCCGGATTAAATCTCACTATATTTATCATATCATGTATATGCATTGTTATGCCCTTCTCTATTTGTCAATTGCCCGACTGTAATTTGTTCACCCAACATGCTTTTATCTTATGGGAGAGACACCTCTAGTGAACTGTGGACCCGGTCCTATTCTTTACATCGCATACAATCTACTGCAATACTTGTTTTACTTTTTCTTGCAAACAATCATCTTCCACACAATACGGTTAATCCTTTGTTACAGCAAGCCGGTGAGATTGACAACCTCACTGTTTCGTTGGGGCAAAGTACTTGGGTTGTGTTGTGCAGATTCCACGTTGGCGCCGGAATCCCTTTTGTTGCGCCGCATCACATTTCGCCACCATCAACCTTCAACGTGCTTCTTGGCTCCTCCTGGTTCGATTAAACCTTGGTTTCTTTCTGAGGGAAAACTTGCTACTATGCGCATCATACCTTCCTCTTGGGGTTCCCAACGAACGTGTGAGTTACACGCCATCAAGCTCTTTTTCTGGCGCCGTTGCCGGGGAGATCAAGACACGCAAGGGGAGTCTCCACTTCTCAATCTCTTTACTTTGTTTTTGTCTTGCTTTATTTTATTTACTACTTTGTTTGCTGCACCTAAACAAAACACACAAAAAATTAGTTGCTAGTTTTACTTTATTGCTCTCCATATCAAAAAACACAAAAAAATTAGTTACTTGCATTTACTTTATCTAGTTTGTTTTATTTACCGTTGCTAAAATGAATACCCCTGAAAATACTAAGTTGTGTGACTTCACAAATGCAAATAATAATGATTTCCTATGCACGCCTATTGCTCCACCTGCTACTACAGCAGAATTCTTTGAAATTAAACCTGCTTTACTGAACCTGGTTATGAGAGATCAATTTTCTGGTGTTAGTTCTGATGATGCTGCTGCCCATCTCAATAATTTTGTTGAACTTTGTGAAATGCAAAAGTATAAGGATGTAGATGGTGATATTATTAAATTGAAAGTGTTTCCTTTCTCATTAAGAGGAAGAGCTAAAGATTGGTTGCTATCTTTACCTAAGAATAGTATTGATTCATGGACTAAATGTAAGGATGCTTTTATTGGTAGATATTATCCTCCCGCTAAAATTATATCTTTGAGAAGTAGCATAATGAATTTTAAGCAATTAGATACTGAACATGTTGCTCAAGCATGGGAGAGAATGAAAACTTTGGTAAAGAATTGCCCAACCCATGGACTGACTACTTGGATGATCATCCAAACCTTCTATGCAGGACTAAATTTTTCTTCGCGGAATTTATTGGATTGCTGGAGGTACCTTTATGTCCATAACTTTGGGGGCGGCTACAAAACTTCTTGATGATATGATGATAAATTACTCTGAATGGCACACGGAAAGAGCTCCACAAGGTAAGAAGGTAAATTCTGTTGAAGAAACCTCTTCCTTGAGTGATAAGATTGATGTGATTATGTCTATGCTTGTGAATGGTAGATCTAATGTTGATCCAAATAATGTTCCTTTAGCTTCATTGGTTGCTCAAGAAGAAAATGTTGATGTGAATTTCATTAAAAATAATAATTTCAACAACAATGCTTATAGGAACAACTCTGGTAATAACTATAGGCCATATCCTGCTAATGGTAATGATTATGGTAATACTTATGGTAGATATGAGGAAAGGATGCTAGAAATTGAAAGATCCACTAAAAACTTTATGCAATCACAATATGAGAAAAATCAATTGTTTACTAAAACTATGAATGAACAATCTACCTTGTTGAAAAATATAGGAAATCAACTTGAAAACTTGAATAGGGAGATTTCTGGTCTGCAAACTAAAATTTCAAATGCTGAAACCCGAATCTCATACATGTCCGCATCACAATCCTCTTTAATTAATAAAATGGCTGCTAAACCTGATGATATTGATAATAAGATTACTACTACAGCAAATACCATCCAAGTTAGAATTAATGAGAATATAAGATTAATGGCTGAATTGCGTGCTAGGTGGGATAGAGAAGAAAATGAAAAACTAGCTAAAGAGAATAATGTAGCTAAAGTTTGGACTATTACCACCACTAGTAATGCTAATTCTTCACATGTTGCTGCACCTCCTACTATCAATGGTAAAATAATTGGTGTTGGCAATGTTTCTACTCCTAGTGCAAAGCGTACAAAACTGCCTGAAATTGCTAAAACTGCTGAAACTGCTTGTGATAAAACTGCTGAAATTTTTTCCAACCTTGGGGACAATGATCCCATTGCTGTAGCTCATAATGATTTAGATTTTGATGATTGCCACATCTCTGAAGTTATAAAGTTCTTACAAAAACTTGCTAAAAGTCCTAATGCTAGTGCTATAAATTTAGCCTTTACAAAACATATTACAAATGCTCTCATAAAAGCTAGAGAAGAGAAACTAAAACTTGAAACTTCTATTCCTAGAAAGTTAGAAGATGGTTGGAAGCCCATCATTAAAATGAAATTCATTGACTTTGAATGTAATGCTTTATGTGATCTTGGTGCAAGTATTTCTGTTATGCCTAAAAAGATTTATGATATGCTTGACTTGCCACCATTGAAGAATTGTTATTTGGATGTTAATCTTGCCGATAATGTTAAAAAGAAACCTTTGGGGAGGATTGATAATGTGCGCATTACGGTTAACAATAACCTTGTCCCCGTTGATTTTGTTGTCTTGGATATCGAATGCAATGCATCTTGTCCTATTGTGTTGGGAAGACCTTTTCTTCGAACCGTTGGTGCTGTTATTGATATGAGGGAAGGTAATATTAAATATCAATTTCCTCTCAAGAAAGGTATGGAACACTTCCCTAGAAAGAGAATGAAGTTGCCTTTTGATTCTATTATTAGAACAAGTTATGATGTTGATACTTCTACTCTTGATGTTACTTGATTTGCACTTTCCTAGCTGAAAGGCGTTAAAGAAAAGCGATTATGGGAGACAACCCATGTTTTTACTACAGTACTTTGTTTTATATTTGAGTCTTGGAAGTTTTTTACTACTGTAGCAACCTCTCCTTATCATGTTTTTGTGCCAAGTAAAGTTTCTATGTCAAAGTTGATGTTATATTTGGGATCGCTGCGCAGAAACAGCATTGCTGTCTGTCACGAATCTGGGCACAAGTCTCTGTAGAAAATTCGAAAAAATCTGCCAATTTACGAGCGTGATCCTCAGATATGTACGCAACTTTCATTAGTTTTGAGTTTTTCCATTTGAGCAAGTCTGGTGCCATTTTAAAATTCATCTTTACGGACTGTTCTGTTTTTGACAGATTTTGCCTTTTATTTCGCATTGCCTCTTTTGCTATGTTGGATTTATTTCTTTGATCCATTAATGTCCAGTAGCTTTATGCAATGTCCAGAAGTGTAAAGAATGATTGTGTCACCTCTGAATGTGTGAATTATTAATTGTGCACTAACCCTCTAATTAGTTTGCTTGAAGTTTGGTGTGAAGGAAGTTTTCAAGGGTCGAGAGAGGAGTATGATATACTATGATCAAGAGGAGTGAAAGCTCTAAGCTTGGGGATGCCCCCGTGGTTCACCCCTGCATATTTTAAGAAGACTCAAGCGTCTAAGCTTGGGGATGCCCAAGGCATCCCCTTCTTCATCGACAACATCATCAGGTTCCTCCCCTGAAACTATATTTTTATTCAGTCACATCTTGTGTTCTTTACTTGGAGCGTCGGTTTGTTTTTGTTTTTGTTTTCGTTTGAATAAAATGGATCCTAGCATTCACTTTGTGGGAGAGAGACACGCTCCGCTGTTGCATATGGACAAATATGTCCTTAGGCTTTACTCATAATGTTCATGGCGAAGTTTCTTCTTCGTTAAATTGTTATATGGTTGGAATTGGAAAATGCTACATGTAGTAATTCTAAAATGTCTTGGATAATGTGATACTTGGCAATTGTTGTGCTCATGTTTAAGCTCTTGCATCATATGCTTTGCACCCATTAATGAAGAAATACATAGAGCTTGCTAAAATTTGATTTGCATATTTGGTCTCTCTAAGGTCTAGATAATATCTAGTATTGAGTTTTGAACAACAAGGAAGACGGTGTAGAGTCTTATAATGTTTACAATATGTCTTTTATGTGAGTTTTGCTGCACCGGTTCATCCTTGAGTTTGCTTCAAATAACCTTGCTAGCCTAAACCTTGTATCGAGAGGGAATACTTCTCATGCATCCAAAATCCTTGAGCCAACCACTATGCCATTTGTGTCCACCATATCTACCTACTACATGGTATTTCTCCGCCATTCCAAAGTAAATTGCTTGAGTGCTACCTTTAAAATTCCATCATTCACCTTTGCAATATATAGCTCATGGGACAAAATAGCCTTAAAAACTATCGTAGTATTGAATATGTACTTATGCACTTTATCTTTTATTAAGTTGCTTGTTGTGCGATAACCATGCTTCTGGGGAACGCCATCAACTATTGTTGAATATCATGTGAGTTGCTATGCATGTCCGTCTTGTCTGAAGGATCTATCACCTTAATGATTGGAGCATGCAAAATTGTTAGAGAAGAACATTGGGCCGCTAACTAAAGCCATGAATCATGGTTGAAGTTTCAGTTTTGGACATATATCCTCAATCTCATATGAGAATAATAATTGTTGCTACATGCTTATGCATTTAAGAGGAGTCCATTATCTGTTGTCCATGTTGTCCCGGTATGGATGTCTAAGTTGAGAATAATCAAAAGCGAGAAATCCAAAATGCGAGCTTTCTCCTTAGACCTTTGTACAGGCGGCATGGAGGTACCCCTTTGTGACACTTGGTTGAAACATGGCATGCAAAGATCCGGTAGTCCAAGCTAAGTAGGACGAGGTGCGGGCACTATTAGTATACTATGCATGAGGCTTGCAACTTGTAAGATATAATTTACATAACTCATATGCTTTATTACTACCGTTGACAAAATTGTTTCATGTTTTCAAAATAAAAGCTCTAGCACAAATACAGCAATCGATGCTTTCCTCTTTGAAGGACCTTTCTTTTACTTTTATTGTTGAGTCGGTTTACCTATCTCCCTCCACCTTAAGAAGCAAACACTTGTGTGAACTGTGTATTGATTCCTACATACTTGCATATTGCACTTGTTATATTACTTTATGTTGACAATATCCATGAGATATACATGTTATAAGTTGAAAGCAACCGCTGAAACTTAATCTTCCTTTGTGTTGCTTCAACACCTTTACTTTGATTTATTGCTTTACGAGTTAACTTTTATGCAAGACTTATTGATGCTTGTCTTGAAGTACTATTCATGAAAACTCTTTGCTTTATGATTCAGTTGTTTACTCATGTCATTACCATTGTTTTGATCGCTGCATTCATTACATATGTTTACAAATAGTATGATCAAGATTATGATGGCATGTCACTTCAGAAATTATCTTTGTTATCGTTTTACCTGCTCGGGACGAGCAGAACTAAGCTTGGGGATGCTGATACGTCTCCAACGTATCGATAATTTCTTATGTTCCATGCTAGTTTATTGATGATACCTACATGTTTTATGCACATTATATGTCGTATTTACGCATTTTGGAACTAACCTACTAACAAGATGCCGAAGAGCCGCTTTTCTGTTTTTGGTTTCAGAAATCCTAGTAAGAAAATATTCTCGGAATTGGACGAAATCACCGCCAGGGTCCTATTTTTGCACGAAGCTTAAGACCGAAGAGGAGTCGAAGTGGGGCCACGAGGGGCTGCCACCATAGGGCGGCGCGGCCCGGGCCGCGCCGACTTGTGGTGTGGGGCCCTCGTGTTGCCCCCACGTTGCCCTTTCGCCTACTTAAAGCCTCCGTCGCGCCAGTACGAGAGCCACGATACGGAAAACCTTCGAGAGACGCCGCCGCCGCGAATCCCATCTCGGGGATTCAGGAGATCGCCTCCGGCACCCTGCTGGAGAGGGGATTCATCTCCGGAGGACTCTACACCGCCATGGTCGCCTCCGGAGTGATGAGTGAGTAGTTCACCCCTGGACTATGGGTCCATAGCAGTAGCTAGATGGTCGTCTTCTCCTAATTGTGCTTCATTGTTGGATCTTGTGAGCTGCCTAACATGATCAAGATCATCTATCTGTAATACTATATGTTGTGTTTGTCGGGATCCGATGGATAGAGAATACTATGTTATGATGATTATCAATCTATTGTTTATGTGTTGTTTATGATCTTGCATGCTCTCCGTTATTAGTAGAGGCTCTGGCCAAGTTTTTACTCTTAACTCCAAGAGGGAGTATTTATGCTCGATAGTGGGTTCATGCCTTCATTGACACTGGGACAGTGACAGAAAGTTCTAAGGTTGTGATGTGCTGTTGCCACTAGGAATAAAACATTGATTCTATGTCTAAGGATGTAGTTGTCGATTACATTACGCACCATACTTAATGCAATTGTCTGTTGCTTTGCAACTTAATACTGAAAGGGGTTCGGATGATAACCTGAAGGTGGACTTTTTAGGCATAGATGCAGTTGGATGGCGGTCTATGTACTTTGTCGTAATGCCCGGATTAAATCTCACTATATTTATCATATCATGTATATGCATTGTTATGCCCTTCTCTATTTGTCAATTGTCCGACTGTAATTTGTTCACCCAACATGCTTTTATCTTATGGGAGAGACACCTCTAGTGACTGTGGACCCGGTCCTATTCTTTACATCGCATACAATCTACTGCAATACTTGTTTTACTGTTTTCTTGCAAACAATCATCTTCCACACAATACGGTTAATCCTTTGTTACAGCAAGCCGGTGAGATTGACAACCTCACTGTTTCGTTGGGGCAAAGTACTTGGGTTGTGTTGTGTAGGTTCCACGTTGGCGCCGGAATCCCTGTTGTTGCGCCGCATCACATTTCGCCACCATCAACCTTCAACGTGCTTCTTGGCTCCTCCTGGTTCGATTAAACCTTGGTTTCATACTGAGAGAAACTTGCTTCTATACGCATCATACCTTCCTCTTGGGGTTCCCAACGAACGTGTGAGTTACACGCCATCAGCCTCCATTTAATCTGGGACAGTGACAGAAAGTTCTAAGGTTGTGGATGTGCTGTTGCTACTAGGGATAAAACATCGATGCTTTGTCTAAGGATATTTGTGTTGATTACATTACGCACCATACTTAATACAATTATCTGTTGTTTACAACTTAATACTGGAGGGGGTGCGGATGCTAACCCGAAGGTGGATTATTTAGGCATAGATGCATCCTGGATAGCGGTCTATGTACTTTGTCGTAATGCCCTGATTAAATCTCAAAGTAATCATCGTTGATCTGTATTGAATCTTTATTTGTCAATTGCCCACCTGTAATTTGTTCACCCAGCATGCTAGTTATCTTATTGGAGAGACACCACTAGTGAACTGTGGACCCCAGTCCATTCTTTTACATCTGAATACAATCTTGCAATCATTGTTCTTTACTGTTCTTTGCAAACAAACACCATCTTCCACTCGATACGTTTAATCCTTTGTTTTCAGCAAGCCGGTGAGATTCACAACCTCACTGTTACGTTGGGGCAAAGTATCTTGATTGTGTTGTGCAGGTTCCACGTTGGCACCGGTTTCAGGTGTTGCGCCGCACTATACTCCTCCACCAACAACCTTCACGTGCTTCTTGGCTCCTACTGGTTCGATAACCTTGGTTTCATACTGAGGGAAACTTGCTTCTATACGCATCATACCTTCCACTTGGGGTTCCCAACGGACATGTACTTCGCGCGTATCAAGCTAAATTTCTGGCGCCGTTGCCGGGGAGATCAAGACACGCTGCAAGGGAGTCTCCACATCCAATCTCTTTACTTTGTTTTTGTCTTGCTTTACTTTATTTTATTTACTGTCTTGTTTGCTTTATATCCAAAAACACAAAAAAATAGTTGCTTTACTTTCTGTCTTATTTACTAGTTCTATATCAAAACACAAAAAAATTAGTTACTTGTCTTTATTCTATTTGCTTAATTTACTTTATTACTGCTACAATGGGTACTCCTGAAAATACTAAGTTGTGTGATTTCACTAGCACAAATAATAATGATTTTATAAGTACTCATATTGCTCCACCTGCTACTGCAGCAGAATTTTATGAGATTAAACCTGCTTTACTGAATCTTGTTATGAGAGAGCAATTTTCTAGTGTTAGTACTGATGATGCTGCTGCCCATCTTAATAATTTTGTTGAACTTTGTGAAATGCAAAAGTATAAGGATATAGATGGTGATATTATAAAACTGAAATTGTTTCCTTTCTCACTAAGAGGAAGAGCTAAAGATTGATTGCTTTCTTTGCCTAAGAATAGTATTGATTCATGGACTAAATGTAAATATGCTTTTATTGGTAAATATTATCCTCCTGCTAAGATTATATCTTTGAGAAGTAGCATTATGAATTTTAAACAATTTGATAATGAACATGTTTCTCAAGCATGGGAGAGAATGAAATATTTGGTAAAGAATTGCCCTACCCATGGACTGACTACTTGAATGATCATCCAAACCTTTTATGCAGGATTGAATTTTTCCTCGAGGAACCTATTGGATTCAGCTGCTGGAGGTACTTTTATGTCCATCACCTTGGGCGCCGCGACTAATCTTCTTGATGATATGATGATCAATTACTCTGAATGGCACACTGAAAGAACTCCTCAAGGTAAGTAGGTAAATTATGTTGAAGAAACCTCTTCTTTGGGTGATAAGATTGATGCTATTATGTCTATGCTTGTAAATGGTAGATATCATATTGATCCTAATAAAGTTCCTTTAGCTTCATTGGTTGCTCAAGAAGAAAATGTTGATGTGAATTTCATTAAGAGTAATAATTTCAACAACAATGCTTATAGGAATAATTATGGTAATTACAACTATAGGCCATGTCCTTCTAATAATGGTAGTGGTTATGGTAATTCTTATGGTAATTCTTACAACAATAATAAGAGTGTACCCTCTGGTCTTGAAGTCATGCTTAAAGAATTTATTAGTACACAAACTGCTTTTAATAAAACTGTTGAAGAAAAGCTTGGTAAAATTGATGTTCTTGCTTCTAAGGTTGATAGTCTTGCTCTTGATGTTGATCTTTTAAAACTTAAAGTTATGCCTGAGGAAGTTAAAGATGCTAGGTTTGCTAAAACAAATGCCATCCAAGTTCGAATTAATGATAATATTAGAATGTTGGCTGAATTGCATGCTAGGTGGGATAGAGAAGAAAAAGAAAAACTTGCTAAAGAGAATAATGTAGCTAAAGTTTGGACTATTACCACCACTAGTAATGATGATTCTACACATGTTGCTACACCTCCTACTATCAATGGTAAAATAATTGGTGTTGGCAATGTTTCTACTCCTAGTGCAAAGCGTGCAAAACTGCTGAAACTGCTTGCGATAAAACTGCTGAAATTTTTCAAAATATTGGGGACAATGATTCCATTGATGTAGAACATAATGATTTAGATTTTGATGATTATCATATTACTGAAGTTATAAAGTTCTTACAAAAACTTGCTAGAAGTCCTAATGCTAGTGCTATAAATTTAGCCTTTACAAAACATATTACAAATGCTCTCATTAAAGCTAGAGAAGAGAAATTAAAACTTGAAGCCTCTATTCCTAGGAAGTTGGAAGATGGTTGGGAGCCCATCATTAAGATGAAATTCAATGATTTTTAATGTAATGTTTTATGTGATCTTGGTGCAAGTATTTCTGTTATGCCTAAGAAAATTTATGATATGCTTGACTTGCCACCATTGAAAAATTGTTATTTGGATGTTAATCTTGCTGATAATTCTAAAAATAAACCTTTGGGGAGGATTGATAATGTTCGCATTACGGTTAACAATAACCTTGTCCCCGTTGATTTTGTTGTCTTGGATATTGAATGCAATGCATCTTGTCCTATTGTGTTGGGAAGACCTTTTCTTCGAACTGTTGGTGCTGTTATTGATATGAAAGAAGGAAATATTAAGTATCAATTTCCTCTCAAGAAAGGTATGGAACACTTCCCTAGAAAGAGAATGAAGTTGCCTTTTAATTTTATTATTAGAACAAATTATGATGTTGATGCTTCTTCTCTTGATAATACTTGATTTGCACTTGCTGCGCCTAGCTGAAAGGCGTTAAAGAAAAGCACTTCTTGGGAGATAACCATGTTTTTATTTTACTACTGTATTGTTGAGTCTTGGAAGTTGTTACTACTGTAGCAACCTCTCCTTATCATGTTTTTGTGCCAAGTAAAGTCTCTATGGTAAAGTTGATGCTAGATTTGGATTGCTGCGCAGAAACAGAATTGCTATCTGTCACGAATTCGTGCAGAACTCTCTGTAAAAGAATCAAAAAAATCTGCCAATTTACGTGCGTGATCCTCAGATATGTACGCAACTTTCATTAGTTTTGAGTTTTTCCGTTTGAGCAAGTTAAGTGCCTCTGTAAAATTCGTCTTTACGGACTGTTCTGTTTTGACAGATTCTGCCTTTTATTTCGCATTGCCGCTTTTGCTATGTTGAATGAGTTTCTTTGTTCCATTAACTTTCAGAAGCTTTGTGCAATGGCCAGAAGTGTTAAGAATGATTATGTCACCTCTGAATATGTGAATTTTTGATTATGCACTAACCCTCTAATGAGTTTGCTTGAAGTTTGGTGTGGAGGAAGTTTTCAAGGGTCAAGAGAAGAGGATGATACAACATGATCAAGAAGAGTGAAAGGTCTAAGCTTGGGGATGCCCCGGTGGTTCATCCCTGCATATTTTAAGAACACTCAAGCATCTAAGCTTGGGGATGCCCAAGGCATCCCCTTCTTCATCGACAACTTATCAGGTCACTTCTAGTGAAACTATATTTTTATTCCGTCACATCTTATGTTCTTTACTTGGAGCGTCTGTTTGATTTTATTTTTGTTTTGGTTGAATAAAGTTGGATCCCACCATACTTATATTGGAGATATTACTCTCCGCTTTTTCATATGGAACACTTGTGTTCTTAATTGTGCTTTAATGTTCATGGCGAAGGCTGAAAATTGCTTCGTTGATTGCTATTTGGTTGGAATCAGAAAATGCTTCATATGGTTTGGAATAACTGGGCAATTATTTTGAGCTCTCATTAGATCATGTTTAAGCTCTTGCATCATGTAGTTTAATCTATTAGTGGAGAACTACCGTAGAGCTTGTTAAAATTTGGTTTGCATGATTGGTCTCTCTAAGTCTAGATATTTTCTGGTAAAGTGTTTGAACAACAAGGAAGACAGTGTAGAGTCTTATAATGCTTGCAATATGTTCTTGTGTAAGTTTTGTACCTGTTCATACTTGTGTTTGCTTCAAACAACCTTGCTAACCCAAAGCCTTGTACTGAGAGGAAATGCTTCTCGTGCATCCAAACACCTTGAGCCAAAACCCATGCCATTTGTGTCCACCATATCTACCTACTATGTGGTATTTTTCTGCCATTCCAAAGTAAATTACACCAGTGAGATGCTATGCATGTTCGTCTTGTCTGAAGTAACTGTGATTTCATGATCAAATGGTTTGAGTATGCATGTGTTAGAGAAGAACATTGGGCCGCTAACCAAAGCCATGTATCATGGTGGAAGTTTCAGTTTGGACATACAACCTCAATCTCTTATGAGAATATTATTTGTTGTTGAATGCTTAAGCATTAAAAGAGGAGTCCATTATCTGTTGTCTATGTTGTCCCGGTATGGATGTATAAGTTGAGAATAATCAAAAGCGAGAAATCCAATGCGTGCTTTCTCCTTAGACCTTTGTACAGGCGGCATAGAGGTACCCCTTTGTGACACTTGGTTGAAACATATGTCATGCAATGATAATCCGTGTTATCCGAGCTGATTAGGACAAGGTGCGAGCACTATTAGTACTCTATGCATGAGACTTGCAACTTGTAGGAAGTATTATGCATAGCACATATGAATTATTACTACCGTTGACAAAATTGTTTCTATGTTTTCAAAACAAAAGCTCTAGCACAAAAATAGTAATCCATGCTTCCCTCTGCGAAGGGCCATTCTTTTACTTTATGTTGAGTCAGTCTACCCACTTCTTTCTATCTTAGAAGCAAACACATGTGTTAACTGTGTGCATGATTCTTACATGTTTACTTATTGCACCTGTTATACTACTCTATGTTGACAAATATCCATGAGATATACATGTTACAAGTTGAAAGCAATTGCTGAAACTTAAACATCCTTTGTGTTGCTTCAATGCATTCTACTTTGAATTTATTGCTTATGAGTTAGCTCTTATGCAAGTCTTGTTGATGCTTGTCTTGAAAGTACTATTCATGAAAAGTTTTGCTATATGATTCATTTGTTTAGTCATCATCTTTTGTTAGCAATCTTTTGCTTCAGATCACTCCATCCATCTCATATGCTTTACAATAATGTTGATCAAGGTTATGTTGGTAGCATGTCACTTCAGAAATTATTTGTGTTATCGTTTACCTACTCGAGGGCGAGTAGGAACTAAGCTTGGGGATGCTTGATACGTCTCAAACGTATCTATAATTTCTTATGTTCCATGCTACTTTTATAACAATACTTGCATGTTTTATACATACTTTGCAGCATTATTATACATTTTCCGGCACTAACCTATTAACAAGATGCCGAAGTGCCGTTCTGTTTTCTGCTGTTTTTGGTTTAAATCCTACAAAGGAAATATTCTCGGAATTGGACGAAATCAACGCCCAGGGTCTTATTTTTCCTCGGCTTCCAGAAGACCGAGGGAGAAACGAAGTGGGGCCACGGGGCGCCGCCACACTAGGGCGGCGCGGCCTAGGGGCCCGCGCGGCCCTAGCGTGTGGGGCCCACGTGACCCCTCCGACTCCGCCCTTCCGCCTACTTAAAGCCTTCGTTGCGAAACCCCTGAGAGCCACGATACGGAAAACCTTCGAGACGCCGCCGCCAATCCCATCTCGGGATTCAGGAGATCGCCTCGGCACCCTGCCGGAGGGGAATCATCACCGAGGGGCTCTACATCATCATGCCCGCTGCGGATTGATGCGTGAGTAGTTCATCCTTGGACTATGGGTCCATAGCGGTAGCTAGATGGTTGTCTTCTCCGCTTTGCTATCATTGTTTAGATCTTGTGAGCTGCCTAACATGATCAAGATCATCTATTTGTAATGCTACATGTTGTGTTTGATGGGATCCGATGAATCTAGAATATTATGTCAAGTTGATTAACAATCTATCATATACGTGTTGTTTATGTTCTTGCATGCTCTCCGTTGCTAGTAGAGGCTCTGGCCAAGTTGATACTTGTAACTCTAAGAGGGAGTATTTATGCTCGATAGTGGGTTCGTGCCTCCATCTAATCTGGGACAGTGACAGAAAGTTCTAAGGTTGTGGATGTGTTGTTGCTACTAGGGATAAAACATCGATGCTTTGTCTAAGGATATTTGTGTTGATTACATTACGCACCATACTTAATGCAATTATCTGTTGTTTACAACTTAATACTGGAGGGGGTGCGGATGCTAACCCGAAGGTGGATTATTTAGTCATAGATGCATGCTGGATAGCGGTCTATGTACTTTGTCGTAATGCCCTGATTAAATCTCATAGTAATCATCGTTGATATGTATTGAATCTTTATTTGTCAATTTCCCACCTGTAATTTGTTCACCCAGCATGCTAGTTATCTTATTGGAGAGACACCACTAGTGAACTGTGGACCCCGGTCCATTCTTTTACATCTGAATACAATCTGCAATCATTGTTCTTTACTGTTCTTTGCAAACAAACACCATCTTCCACTCGATACGTTTAATCCTTTGTTTTCAGCAAGCCGGTGAGATTGACAACCTCACTGTTACATTGGGGCAAAGTATCTTGATTTTGTTGTGCAGGTTCCACGTTGGCGCCAGTTTCACTGGTGTTGCGCCGCACTATACGCCTCCACCAACAACCTTCACGTGCTTCTTGGCTCCTACTGTTTCGATAACCTTGGTTTCATACTGAGGAAACTTGCTTCTATACGCATCATACCTTCCACTTGGGATTCCCAACGGACGTGTACTTCACGCGTATCAAACTATCACATGAAACATTCTTATCATGCATAAAATTATTACTCTCCACATAAGCATAGTCATTACTATTGATTGTAGTGGGAGCAAATTCAATAAGATAGCTATCATTATTATTCTCATCACCATAATCATCATATATAGGAGGCATATTGTAATCATAATTAATTTTCTTCTCAATAGTAGGTGGACTGAAAATATGATAGTCATCATTGTAATCATCATATATAGGAGGTAAAGTATCATCAAAGTAAATTTTCTCCTCCATGCTTGGGGGACTAAAAATATCATGCTCCTCAAAACCAGCTTCCCCAAGCTTAGAATTTTCCATAGCATTAGCAACAATGGTGTTCAAAGTATTCATACTAATAACATTGTCATTAGCATGCATATAAAGTTCCATAAGTTTTTTAATTTTCTCTTCAAACACCTCATGTCCTAACTCATGATAAATACTATAAATATCTCTAATATTTTTATTGTTTTCCATTAAGCCTAACTAGTGAAATAAAAACAAGAAACAAAAAGATATAATTGTAGAATCTAAAGGAAATAGCTTCGAGCACTCACACACCGGCAACAGTGCTAGGAAATATCTTAGTAGTCGGAGGATGTGAATACCTTTTACCTTACCTCCCCGGCAACGGCGCCAGAAAATAGCTTGATGTCTACGCACGCTTCTATTCCTGTAGACGGTGTTGGGCCTCCAAGAGCAGAGGTTTGTAGAACAACAGCAAGTTTCCCTTAAGTGAATCACCCAAGGTTTATCGAACTCAGGGAGGTCGAGGTCAAAGATATCCCTCTCAAGCAACCCTGCAATTAAGATACAAGTCTCTTGTGTCCCCAACACACCTAATACACTTGTCAGATGTATAGGTGCACTAGTTCGAAGAGAGATAGTGAAATACAAGTAATATGGATGATTATAAGTAGCAATTGCAATCTGAAATAAAAATGGAAGCAAGCGAACATGTAGCAGAACTTGTTGAAAACGGTGTTTCAATGCTTAGAAACAAGGCCTAGGGATCATACTTTCACTAGTGGACACTCTCAACAATGATCACATAATTGAATAAATAAATGCTACTCTCAAACACTCTCTTGTTGGATAACAAACACCATTCATTGTGTAGGTCTACAAGAGCACCCTCAAGCCGGAGTAAACAAGCTCCACAACTTCATAAAGGAATCACACACAATGCGCACACTGTCACCATCACACCGTGGAGAGTGACTCCGGAGTTCATATTAAAGTAACCTCTAGAGTGCATAATAAACAAGAGTAACATCTACATATTCAACTAGATTACAAAGCTCATGATCACATAAAGATCACACCATGGGAGAGAGATGAACCACATAGCTACCGGTAGAGCCCTCAGCCTCGGGGGAGAACTACTCCCTCTTCATCATGGGAGAAGCAACGGCGATGAAGATGGCGGTGGTGTCGATGGAGATGGATTCCGGGCGCACTTCCCCCGGCGGCGTGCGGACAGAGACTTCTGTCCCCCGAACTTGGCTTCGCGATGGCGGTGGCTACGTAACTTTTCGTGGAGGAAGACCGATGCCCTTAGGGTTTTCGCGACGGAAGGAATATATAGGCGAAGGGGCAGCGTCGGGGGAGCCAGGGGGCTCCTCCCCATAGGTCGGCGCGACCAGGGGTCCCGCGCCGCCATATGGTGTGGGCCCCTGCTGCCCCTCCTCGACTCCTCTTCGTTGTTCTGGAAGCCTCCGTGGAAAATAGGGCCGTGGGCTTTTGTTTCGTCCAATTCAGAGAATATTCGTAAACTAACTTTTCTGAAATAAAAAACAGCAGAAAACAGGAACTGGCACTTCGGCATCTTGTTAATAGGTTAGTTCAGAAAATGCATAAAAACATTATAAAGTATGAATAAAACATGTAGGTGTTGTCATAAAACTAGCATGGAACATAAGAAATTATAGATACGTTGGAGACGTATCAAACGGCCCGTCCGGTCAACAGGTCGGCCAGACCGGGCCGTGGACCGCCCATGCTGGCGTCAAAGCCGGTCAGACCGGCACCTGGACCGGGCAGGCAGCTCCTTCTGGCGGTGGTCGCCGCGGCCGTCGTCGCCGTGGCGGTGGTGGCAACGGCGGTGGCAATGCTGGTGCCAACGTCCCTGCGCCTCGTCCACCTCAGCACACCGCCCCTCCGCCATGGACCGCCGGTCACAATCCGTGGACCGGGGTCGTTCGCGCCTACTTCATGCCCGTGCCGCACGCCCCCTACCCGGGCATCATGGGGCCGCGTCCAGCCACCCACCAGGCGTTCTACGCGGCGCCCCAGCCCGCCCCGGCCTACGCCCCCCCCCCGCGCGCTCGCCAGAGCTTGGTGGTCGCCACGTCCTCTAGTAGCTGTTGCCGCAGAGCCTTGTTGGCTTCATCTTGGGATTTCTTTAGTGTCTTGAAGGATGCGACTAAGGCCCTCTGCTCTGCCGCTTTCTCCTCCGGGTCAGGCCCGCTCCAGTCGTCATCGTCGTCGTCTGAATCCTCCTTTGCGGTTACCGCCTCCCGGCGGTGTTACTGCTCCACGTCGAATGTCCCGTGGGCGGCCTGCTCCTCCTCTGCTTCCTGCTCCGCGTCAGCCATGAACTTCGCGTTCATCGCCGCGTCGATAACATTGTTTGCGCTATATTTGTTTTCACCGTCGAACTTGTCGGTGTCGGAGTTTTCGGTCGAGGGAGGTGGAGTCGGAGGTGGAGACAGAGGTGGAGGCGGAGTAGCCTGGCCGTCGTCGGCACTGCTCATCATGGCAAAGGTGATGCCAGAGGAGAGGTTGCGTGGCGGATAGGGTTGAGGAGGGGATGTAACAACCCAAAAATTTCAAAACAAACAAAATGAATTTCCCTAGTTCCAAATTTTGGAACCAACAAAAACTTTTATTAAAATAAGATTGATACATATAGAGCTTGTTCTAAATCCTGTGTTTTGCCATGATGAATGTTATTATGCTTATGTGCTAACCCCTAAAACCCTAAAGTGATCAAGTGAAGGTCACCAACCAAATAAAATAAAGAGGAAAGAAATCAAATAAGAAAAACCTTAAACCCTAATCTTCTCCAGAAATTATTTTAGATTTATTTTGAGAAACACAAAATAAAATAAAAGACATATGTGGGCATATAGTCCTACTAGGTAAATCTTGAACCCTACCTTTATTATTTATGCTAAACAGTGGTAAACCATTGTGAACCCCACTAAACCCTAAACTTCACCTCTCTTTTCACCACCCTAGTGAAATTAAAATAAAAGGAAATTAAATAAGAAAGAGGCATATGTGCCTAGGGCTATATTTATAAAACTTCACCCTAAGCCTTTCTACTTTGCTTAGAGGTTTGGAAAACCTTCATATACCTTACCTAGTACTTATCAAGCCAAGTCCAAGTGGTTTCCAAAGAAAATAAAAAGAAACTAAAAATGCCATAGAGGCATATGGGAGTAACATGCAAATTTGTGAATTTTAGAAGTTTGACCTTAGGACTTGTTGTGGATGATTGGATCACTTCCATATGCCATTTCCACACTCAACAACATCAATTGGGTCAAGCCAAATCAAATTGAAAATCAAATGCCACATATGCATAGAGGCATATGTGACACATAGCCATTTCCCCAATTCTTGACCTATGCACTTTAAACCTTGACCAAATGGTGTGAAACCATCTCTCAACCTAATATAATACTCAATTGATCCTAACCCATGCCCAAGTGAAGCAAGATGAACAATTTACAAAAATAATAAAATTTGAACCTCACCTCTTATGTGTTATGGTCAAATTTGCAAATCTTTGATCAGGACCTTTTGAGATGGATTCAATGATTGGAAAATGTTTCTAAACTAATAAGAATCACATTGGAGTCAACAAAAGTCAACTAAAATGGGGAGAAATCAAATAGGGAGAAAATCCCCAAAATTCACTCACATACACTTAGCCAAATTTGCAAATCTTCAACCAAGGCCACCATTGCTTGATCTATTGTTTGTAGAATACTTATATATGATAAACAAACACAATTGCATCACAGAAACAAGAATTAAATCAAAGGAAATCTCAAAAACCATCTCACATGTGATGATGGTCATTTGTGTGATTTTTAACATGATCCCCTCTTTACCCCTCTGGATTTGACTTTTATTCAACCAAACTTGGTCAACTATGACCATGTCATCCAAGACCATATGAAGATGAACAACTTTCATGTGGAACACCATACCTCATGTTGACTAGGTTGACCAGAATAGAGGAGACAAGTGAGGACTTTGAAACTATGTGAAGATGACCAACTTTTTGAAACTTTGCAAATCAACACCAAAATGAGCACCACCACCACCAATACACTTCAAATATTATATGATTGAGATCCACCAAAATTTTTGCCAAAATTCAACAAAAACTTTCTTGCGGCCATTTATACAAACACCTTGTGTGCACAGACTGACATTGTGCCCATACTGAATAATGGTGAGGACTTGGTCCAACCTGAGCCACCACAGCAACCTCTGGATCCTCCTCTCACATCCCCACCCCAGTGCCACCACTTGCATGCACCACTGCTGCACCATTTTGACCAAAACCACACCATGCCGGCCACCATGACCCTCCTCCTGCTCACCCCCTCTCCTCTCACATCTACCCTGCACCACCATGTCTCTGAGCATGACCCGACCCTGCTGATCACGACCATGCACCCCCTTGACCAAGTGGACGTCGACATTGGCCGGGCCACGCGCGCCCAGACACGCCCAGCGACGCCCATGCGCGACAGGACGCGCATGGTGACGCCCCGGAGCGCGCCAGAGCACCGCCTGCCCCCGTCGCCTCACGCCTCCCCTCTCTCTCCCCCTGCACCCATCGCTTCACCGTGGACCCTGCAACCTCCCAGACAAGCCCCACTGGCCGCGGACGCGCTGTAGACGACGCCATCGACGACGTCCTCCGCCACGGCCCTGCAAGCCTCCGTCACGCGCCAGAGCTCGCCAGGCCCTCGTTTTCACCACAAGCACGCGCGTCAGCATCACCTTGACGTCGCCAACACCCTGCGCCCCTCGCTTGCCCCTTCTCCGCCTCGGAACGGCGACGCCACCGTCAACCTCGCCCGCTCCCCGCAGTACCCCTGGCCCCTATAAAAGGAGCACCTCCCCGAGCTATCCGAGCACAGCACTCGCCTCTCCTCCTCTCCTTGACCCTCCTCGAGCTCGCTCGCTTCTCAATTTGATCCGTAGGTAGCCAATTTGGTCACCGGAGCCCGTGGAGCCGCCGCAGAAATCGCCGGAGCTAGGAGCCGCCCCCGGAGAAGCCACCTGTACCAGGCGAACCGCCGTCGACGACAACGTCGACCTGCATCCACGCCACCCCTCGCCGGAGTCCCTGCTCGCCGCCGACCCCCTACTCCGCCGTGCCAGCAGCCCTCCTCCCCCCGACGACAACGACGACGTTCCGCCGTTCGATCGTCGTCTGATCCAACGGTTTCCGACCCTGCGTACCGCTTCGGGTGAGTTAACTCGCTGACGCCTGTGCCCCACCGTCAGACGGCCCGCTGCGTGCGTGGCACGCTAGCTGGGCTGGCCCAACTCCTTCTCCCTCTCTGTGGCCCAACACCGTTTCCCGCCAAGCCCACCATTTCAAATAAAAGATTTTCGAAATTTATTGTTTCTTCTCAGATGCTGTTTTGAAAATTAAATAGAATAAAATCTACCAAACCAAATTGAACAAATTTTATATATTTGGAAACCTTGTTAAATTATCTATAAGACTACACTGGCCTCAACCTTAGATTTATTATATAATTTAAATGATAAAAATAACAAGGCAGGGACTTTTCTGCCTTAGATTAATTCTTAAAAATCAACCAAAAATGCTTTTGAGTTGATTCCAACTCCTATAATTCACATTTCACTTACACTAATTGTTTCTGCAAAAATATACCAAGCTTACCTTGAATGATCATGGCCTAGTTGAATTAAAGGACTTTATGGCTATTTCTAGTCAAAAACATTGTCCAAAACTATTACTAAATCTTATGGGAATATTTCCCTCATGTAAATCTTGTCATGAACAATTCAAAAAAGTTAGAGACTCTGGTCATTTAGGTCTCATATGAATTGTTGATAATATTAGATCCTTACCATGTTAAAAAAATTAAATGGTATGAGGTGCTACATCTCATTTAATCATTAGTATGTGGTATTAAACTATATGAGGTGTAGCCTCTCAATTGAATACTTACCCAAGGGATTCAATGAGAATTAATGACACATGTAGTAATAATCCATAGGTTCTTACTTAAAAATATTCAATCATTTTTATAGTAGTATTTAAATTATTGAAGGCTACTTATTAAATCTTATGAGATGTAGTGGTCTCATTTAAATCTTGCCTCAACTAAGTTAATATGGGGTATAGACTATGGTCAATTTTAAACCCATATTAAATTAGTTGATGACATTAAATCATTAATCATGAGTATTAAAAAGGCATGAGGTGGTGTACCCCATTTAAATCACTTCCCAATTGATACTTATGAAGAGGTTGACTTTGGTCAACCTAGTTCATATGACATTAATTGAGGAAATTAAATATTAATATTATTTAATGAGAGGAAATTATTTTCTCTCAAGAATTAAAAAGAAACTCTAATTAATATCTATAATGAGAGGAAATTATTTTTCTTAAGAATAGAATTAAATCAACTCACCTAATAAGCATGTTGATTGATAGCTTAGTAGGAGTAATTTATGTGTGTGCTTAGTCTAGTACTTAGGCTTTGTGTGGTAATTGTGTGTATTGTACTCGTATCTAGACGCTAGTACCGAGGAGTACACCGAGGAGGAGGAGGACTACTTTGAAGAGGAAGAGAACTTTGATCACTACTCCAACCAAGGCAAGCTATTATCAATGCAAGCTAACTCCAATGCAAGCTATACCCTTGCAAGCTAATATTCTTGCAAAGTGCAAAGCTCTACTAGAGCAAGGCACACTCACCCATTTACTTTAAGCTTCATGATCCCATCCCAAGTTTTATTTTTACAAGCTTTTGCTTTGATTCTTATAACTTGCTTTTATAGTTAACTTTGGTCTAGAGATAGAATTCTACAAGAATATCAAATTTAGCCTAGAGCAATGAAAGCTAGATAGCACCCCTCATGATTAGTTGCTAGTGCTAACAAATAAAATTGACTACTCTAGATGGGAACTTGTGAAATGAAATGACTTTGAAAACCTTGGAATGATGAGTCATTCTATTGAAAGATTTTGAAGGTGAATGTGACTTGTGAATGACTTGGTGAATTTTACAAAAACTGATGGTTGGGTTCGGATGCGATACCATTCCAATTTTGAAAGTACCCCCACAATACCCGATATGGGTAAGGGCTTAACTAGAAATTTATGTGCTTTAGTATGGGTTCCCTCTAAACAAGCGTCATCGGGGTTATGCCGAGGGCTGCCTCTACAAAAGAAATGATGTGATATGACGTGAATGAGGTGAATTGTCCGGCCCAAGCCCTGTGCAGTTCCCAGGCTGACAGTTGTCTTCACTGGGAGGCCAAGCTCATGGGGAGAGGTGCCTATACTAGGGTATGTAAGTGAAAGGTTATGGTTGGTAGTCCGCACACGGAGTGTGATAAATCAGGGCCAGTTAACCCTGACGGATTATTGCAAATATTGTGGCACAAGTGTACGACCTCTGCAGAGTGTAGAACTATTCGAATAGTCGTGTCCACGGTTACGGACGATTGGAAAGGCCATACTGTTCCGTCATCAGACCATTTTCAAAAATGTGACAGGTGAAGGGTGACTTGTGATTTGAACTTGAAATGGTGACTTTGACTTGAATTACAACAGAGTTGTGGGAATGACACTAATGTTCCCACTTGAGTTAGTCTAGCGATTCAAGCATCTTTACTAAATGTTTATGAAATAAACTTGGCTTTATGCAAACAAACCTAGAGCTTAGCATCCCCCTTACTATAGTGGTTTTTGCTTACATTAGTATTAGTTTGCGAGTACTTTAAAGTACTCATGGCTTTGTCCCTGGCTATTCAAATGGCCAGACTATGAAGGAGAACAGCAGTACGAGGAAGATGGACAGCAGGACGTCTACGCGACTAGGATCACTCCTGACGTCAACAGTTGCCTGTGGAACAGATGGACCACAACCGCTACTACTTCGCTTCCGCTATATGTGTTTTGTATTTGGATCTCCAGATCCCCTATGTTGTATTAAGACTGGATCATGTGATCCTTTGTTGTAAGACGATTATGTGTTGTAATGAATGATGTGTTGTGATATCAATCTATTATGTCTCGCAAAAACAATATTCCTGGGATTGCGAGGAATGGCATAATAGGCATCTGGACTTAAAAAACCGGGTGTTGACAGGGGATGAGACAGTCGAGTGTGTGCCCCTCTTTATATACGCCGAAGGAAGCCGAGGGGTGCGGCACGCTTGGCAACTACATTAATTTCATTGGCAGAGGTGGGTGGCGACCGCTTGGCAGACGAGGCATCGCCATTAACGTGGTGCAGACTGCCGAAGCGATGTCTCGTCGCCAGTACTAGCGCGCTTGAGAACACGCAACGACCTAGGTGCGACCGCGCAACATCCACCGAGACACATCCGACACGCATATTTGAGCCGCGTTTGCATCTCCGCGGACAGTCCGGTCACTATGCATCTGGCCGCTGGGCTTAGGTTCAGGCGTATTTTTCGACCACGCAGTCGCAAACGGAAGTGTTGGGCCGTTGGAGATGTCCTAATGCATCTCATGATCTCAATAATCAATATGTCGATATCATGTAAGCATCATACTAAATGTTCGACAATTAGCTAATCTTGAATTATCTTTCAACATGTAAGCATCATACTAAATATCACCCATCGCTCAACATGTACTAAGCTTGCTTGAAGTATTGCAACGTAGACTGTTCTTCCTGCTGCACGTTTTCATCTATACCTTTGTCAAATATCACTGATCTGACCTAGAAAATGTGAAATTAAATGAATGAGCATATCCATCTAAAAAAACTAAAACAAGTTGTGTATGTCATGCATAGGCATGCAACAGCTACAAGTTTTTTTCGAATGAAAGGGGATGCAACACGAGGACTTTCCATAAGGTCACACATCTTAGTACTAATTTCGTCGAATCACGTTTAAGTTTGGAGTCGTGATGAGATCCTATGCTTTAGTGCTGCTATAATTTCATCCGCAATAGCGAGAAGTTGCAAACCGGTACCAACATTTGCTATATGAAACAACTTGGAAATTAGATTAGGACTACATCCATCTCAGCTCAGACATAACTACTATATTAAAGGTTAACCAACTTCATTTTTCTTAGAATTTTGAGGTTTGCTAAGAATTACTTTGGTGTTGACACGTATGCACTAGATAGTTTTATTTCTGCATTAGTTTTCCTGTATGCATATTTGGTGCTATCTAGAATTTTTAGAGAGGAGGAAACGTCTATGCAGTTTTTTTCCCTTCCTTCTCCGGGTGGCTGTAGCATTCTTACACATGGTCAAAGCGGTGCCCAACCGCTTAACTGGTCTCGATTACCCCCATCTCTCCCATCTTCTTTCTGTCCGGGCCTGCTCGCCACGCCGGCCACATCCGGAGCCGCCGCCGTGCTGCTCAGTCATCGGGAAAGCTGCCTCCGATCTAGCTGCCGCACGACATCAGAAGGGGGTTGGGTGATGGCGCCGTCGTCGGCATGGAGGCGGGGCAGCGAGCGCGGAGCGAAGAGGACGTGCCGACCATGTCGACCACGGGTATGGAGGTCAGCAGCGGCTATGCGGCGCGTCGGTAGGTATGGCGTGGCCTCTCCTTATCCATCGCTCATGTCCCCTCTCTCTCCATGCATCGCCTCCTCCACCTGCGGTAAACAGCGCGCCGCCGTGTGGGTCGCTGAGATCGACGCTGCCGACGGTCGCCGGATGCCATCAATAAACAATACATAGGGGCTCTCTCTCCCGACGCTCCCTCTCCCTGCGCTCCTGTAGTTGCCGTTCCCCTGCCACCGCAGCCTCCTCGCCGGCGACTCCCAGCCGCCGGGCCACCCCAATCCCAGCCTCCTCGCCCTCCCTGCTCGCCACTCCTTCAGGCCATGTCCTCCTCGTGCGGCTCCCCGGACGGCCGTCGCTCGGGCCGCGATCTGCGCTAGAGGAGCTCCAGCTCTGAGTTCAGCGCCAATCGCTCCTTCCGGGATGTTGTCCGCGGCGCGGCGGCCTGTCCCCACTGCTCCCCTCGCCGGAGCCTACTCCCTTCTCTGCTCGGATCACTGACGTCGCTCCCCTGCCTCGCATCCTGCGCGGCCGCTCCCCTAGGGTGTCACGCTCCCTGTGAACAATGGCCTCTACTTCCGCTGCCAAGAGGAGGGCCACCGTGTGAGGGATTGCACCAACGAAGCCCAATGCCCTGCAGAGGTGATTTCGTGTATGAGTTTCATTGTTTCTATGTGTGAATTTTGCAGCCTCGTGTTTTTCTTTTTTTTTGGTCTGGCTTAGTAAGCACTGAACCATACAGTTTAGTCTCATTTCCACAATCTTGCTTGAATATAGGATGGCTACATGATCAAATATATCTCTGACAATCAGCTTTTGTTTCTCCAGCTTTCCTTATGACGATTAGGCTTGATTTTTGAAATCTCTGTAGAGTTGAAGCATTAAAAATAGATGGGTGCTATTGCTCCGAGAGGATACTCTCAAGGTGATATTGTTTTTTTCATAGATAATTGACTGCTCAGTTCTGGCCATTTTCAATATGAATTCTTATATATATTTTCTTCTGTGGTCTATGAAAAGAAATGACTTGGTGATGCATATACACACCTTTGTACGAAGGTTATTTAGACATGGGAGTGAGCTGTCAGATAACACTAATAACAGAGATTTGTTATATGTTAGTTAATATCCTGGCGTTCAAATGTTTGGTAGTATCTATTTCACTTGCACCGGTGTCAACCATTTTCACCACTTATGAGCTACCATGTTTGACCTTCGATCAATCTTGCAATATTCATCTTACTGCCACCAAGCTTTATTTTATATATTACATGTGTTTTACTCTAAAGCTTGCTAGCTTCTTTTGATTTTCTTTGTATTATGTCTTTTCCAGTCGCAGGCCATTTGCATGTGTCGTGTCTCTCCAACATATGAAATTAACAACCACAAATAAAAACAACGGTATCTCATGCTAAATTGTGTGTAACCGTCCAAGTGGGATATAAAATCTGAATTTTGGGGGATATAAGCAAAAGATTTATGCAAATCTAAGCAAGCAGCAGATATTAATACAACTTCCATAAGTAATGTAGTACCGACAGGTTTACTGTTCCTATGATTGATGGTCATCCCAAACTAAAGAAAGGATTAGAAGTACTTTAATTACTACCGTCAAGGGCGGCAGCCGCAAGGTCAACGAGAACAAGCTCCTCTCCAAGAAGAATAGGTCTGTTCCATCCTTCACTCCGCCGGACGCCGGCACATCTTTTTCCTCAGTCGGGTAGGTGAGGTTATTCTATCTGATTCGCGGCGCCGGGATATTTTTCCTGCTCATTGGCCTTCTCACTGCCTCCAAGCAACCTCTGAACTTGCATTCCTTTGTGATACTGCTACAGAAGAGCTTCGGATTTGGAAGAGGGTGCGGACAATCAAGGGAGCTGCTGCTGTTACAGCAGCACAACAGCACCACACGAGACAACAGGAGAATGAGAAGGAAGTGCGGCGCAAGATTTTAGGGCCTATTGGTGAGGTGGTTCTTCAGTGGGGGTGAGTCGGTGGCTGTTTACCACAGGTGGCAATTGTTGGTACTTGGATTGATCCTTCAGGCCCATATGATGGTAAGGTGGATTAAGGAGGTGATGAAGTCATTGCGGAGCTTCGTACTGATTTCCATCTGGTCCCTGCCATCTTCTCTACAGTTTCTTATGTTACATGGTTTGGCAATATGTCATAAGTTCTGCAGTCCGTTTATTCTGATTTTCTTATCTTACTGATTTAGGTTAACACCTATCATGATATTTGTCATTTAGCAGGACATATGTTCTTCATATACAATATGCATGACTTCTAAGTTTCATAAGATTTCTCTGTTCAATCACAAGTCTCCTACTTTCTGATTGCTCTCATGGCGGTATTCGCGTAAGCTGAGTACCAAAAATGCATATATAGTGGACATTTTATTTAGTATTTCACACTTGATTCATTCGAATGACTATAGGCAAAGTAGATTGGTATATAGTTAAATTTGCTGCTACCTGAGTTCTATTCTCCTTTGGTAATCCCATGTTGCTGATCTTTGCCTTCAACCTGGAGTTTTATTGTGCCGACGTCGGTGTACTTACCATCCCTGCTCCGGCTCTCCGCCTCTGCCACAGACGTGCAGCACCGAGACATGGAGCGCTTGCTACATGGTATCACATACTGACGTCTAATATTTTCTCTGCATGGTTTGCAGATAGAGACTGATATAGATGATGACCAGATCTTAAATTGAGGTAGATGAACAAACTTCTCCAATCCGTTTTTTAAACTTACTTTATTAAGAAAATTTTACTTCAGCTCTGTGGTTGCGATTAGATGTTTGTAATACCATGGGATTGTGGAATTTCAGCTGCACACACTCTTCTCTGTATATAAACATATGTATGATATTGTAAGATGATTACTTATTGCAGCTCTGCAGGTCTTCCAAATTTATTGATAATGATTCTTCTCTACCACATTTATTGACTTATTCTTCTACACTTTCTGCTGATGCAAACTTTGCAGCCGAGTTACGAGGCATGAGTCTTGCATGTTTATTATGCACATGCCTCACCATATTGTCTTCATTCTTAATATAGGCTATGTTTAAATGGAGATCACATCAAGAAAAACATCAGTGTATATTTTCTTTAGCTGCTCCCTTACCGCAGGTTATAAATAGATCAAGTTAGTAATGTAGAGACGGTTGGATTCAGGGAAATATGACCAATTACATGATTCATTATATTATCTTAAGTGACTATGGGACTTCGTATGCTCTTATCATTTTGTGTTCAAAAAATATTGAATTAATTGTTTGAATTACAAGTTTATTTTGTGGTTTCCTTTTTCTCTCTTTGATTTGCGTACCTTGGCAAACTAGGGGTTTGGTGCTACCTTTTGCGGGTCTGCTGCAAAGTACCTCGGTTTTCTGATTCTTTTATGTCCTAGGCTTTCCTATTTATTTTGAGATGCTTAACTGTAGGTGCCCGGGTTTTCATAGTTCATGGCATGTTCACCAAACTTTAGAAACTGCTATCTTGGATATGTTCTTTGGCGTATCTGAACTCATGACTGCAAGTATATGAGCCAATTATTACATCTTCTTTGATTTTGCATTTTGAGGACAGAGCTTTTGTGCTCATTTCCGCACCATTTCTGTCCACACAAAACGTTTTCACAAGAGCTTGATCATTACTGAGACTGATATGAGCTTTGGTAAACTGCATGTGCAGAGAGCAACGGGTAGATAGGAAGGGTGCCAACAAGTTCAAGAAATGATGGCAAGAAGAGAGGAAGCTGACAAGCATACACTACAACACCAAAGAAAAGGTGCACTGCAATTTATCACGCATGCCCCCAGATAAGAGTTGGACACTTTTTTTTTCTTTTTTTTCAGTGCAACTTGTGAGAAAAAGAAGTCATCAGCTTCCAACGATTATTACTAGCCAAGTAGAACAACAAATTCTCCAAGCCTCCAATAGGTCATTCTTCTAAAGACAATTTTACATCAGCTAAGCAGACAGGCTATGAGTTTTTCCAGTAATTTGTCTTTAAACCTACTGTAATTTTATAGACATGTATCTATCTATCTTGCTCATTATAATATTCTCTTTCATATAGCTAATTCTTCGGGGAAGTTCTAATAAATATTCGAAAGAGAAACGGGATGATATTGTTGTACTATGAGTATTATGTGAAAGCACATGTAATCTGCCAACTAAAATTTCTTCCAATTTGATGCATCCATATGAACAAATAGTAGCTTGACTAACTTCTTTTTTCTGCAAGCAATGAAGTAAAACAAAGCTTAGTGCCCACATTTCATTGGGCCGACTGCCGAGACTCCAGCCCCTGATTATCTAAAGCAGCTCAGGAAGACTGGTTATGCATAGTACCCACTGCCACCACTATGTATATTTGCCAGTTATGTGCTTTTGTACGACAGAGGTTACTGAAATTTGCTCATCCTCTATTTCCTAGCAGTCACCCATCGCCAAAAACTGGAGCTAGCTAGTAGCACACACCTCCAGCTCTCCAAACAAAACTATTCTCCGTTTAAAACAATGTTTAAAACAAGCGGCCATACTCGATACGGACAATCATGTGACCACCAGCCAGTGTCCCTTCATGTTCAGTCCAGAAGAAACATGTATCCATGCCGTCTTCCTCATCATTATCCTTCATGTAATCCAATATAAAGTGAGTCCTAGATATGGAGAAACTTTTTAATGTGGTCTCTTATATTATCTAGCTTATCCTACTTTTACTATATAGCTAGGTTGATTTTTTTTTCAGTTCATATCGATATTGAAAGAAATCAAACTTGCTACGAATTTCACAACCTACAGTGGAGATCATCAAATATGCTCTAAAAAACAACTAATATGAACCATGTATCCTAAAAAAGATAGGACGATGGAGGTCTTCCTGGCTTTGTTGAGGGGGAAAAACAAGGATTCGATAAGAGGACACTGATTCCCCATTGGACGATGAAGCACACTCGACTCTTTCTTCACCAAAAACCAACAACTCACCATCTTTTCCCGCAACAGCGAGGACACCAATGCGAAGCACTGATGAATGGGTACTAGGGAACATCAGCACTACCAGTCTTACCATCCTACTTTTCTACTTCCTCCAAGCTTTGGTAACCAAGAATATGTCAATGGTTATGTTCAAGTAGAAACTCATGTATTTTCCATGTATCCTATATGTAAAATGATCCCACGAACTATGTTATCAGAGCTAATCACTTCAAAAATGTTGTCAGATAATTATGTGTTAGTGTACTTACTACTTATGCAAGGCAATGATATGAGCTCTGGAATCAAGTCTAATTATATATTACTGCTACTGCCTCTCCCTTGGTTAATAGCACTAACACAAAACCTTTACAAATTACAACCATCCATATCAACCACGGGCGCCATCTTTTTGTATGCCTTTCCGCTATTAGTGTATCATGTGCCCAGCTTAATTACCCGTTATTTTATGCCCTTCTTAATATGGGTAGAATTCTCTATATGCAGCTTATTTACTTGATCTTAAGGATTAAATTATCATGCACCTAGCTTCAGTGTATGTTGCATCCAACTTCTTTCCCAACCATCTTAAAACCTACTACTATTTAAACAAAAAAAGTCTTAAAATATTACAACCATTGCATTATACAATCGGCGCGGCGTGCCGCCGCGCCCATCCATTGCTAGTAATTAGAATGACCAGACATGTCCTCAAACTTTCAGGCATTGACTAGTAGTTGCAACGGACAGAAAACATAGATAGTAGCGATCACACCAAATCAGAATTTGTGCTATGAGAATCAAGTCAAGGATAAGAACCTGCTTTCTCGGACTGGGTCATATTCTTGGGGCTCGTTAACGGTTGCTGCGGCGGGGTGCCACATTAGAGAGATTTCTTAAGCCCCCTACCTTTGCTTTATGACTGGAAGATCTCCCATATTTTATGTCCCAGGTTGGAATAGGGATTCAGTATCCAATCTAATAGGAACTGAGGTCTAATTTCAGGATGAAAGCTATAGGCAATTCAAGATCAAGTGCGTTGCTTGCATTGTTTGATAAAGATCTTGTCATCATCTTGATTGATGAAATCCAGGTAGATCTATGATTAGGCGGGGACAGGATTCAAACCTGCAGTCTTCAGATCATGAGCCTGATGAGTTTAATTTCGCTCCTTCTAACATATCGAGTAAATACTGAACTTTGTTTCGCGCTTTTTCTTCCCATTCTATCTTCTTGTATTTTTTGGTTGATTCGTCTTCTCCACCCCGCTAGTGGAATAAGAAACCCTAACCTTATCTTGGGCTTGACAGGTAAACTCGAACAAAACTCTAAATCCACTATTTTTTTTGATCTGTCCGTCCGGTGTACGTACCATCCTTAGGTCTACTACTTTCAAGTACGGGTTCGTTCAAAACACAGTTTTCCGAGGCTATCGATTCGTACCTGCTACCGAAGGAGCTTTTGCTTGCTTTGATAGTACACGGTATACTTTCCAGATAGATACACGTTAAGGACATGAAAAAGATTTTTCTTTGGATTTGGACCTACAGTAGCCACTTGTAAGAGCTGGTTTTGAACCCACTGAGGTACGATCTACGATCAAAGTACCATGAATCTGCTTATAATCCACTTGACGGCCTACTCAAAAGCTGTCTTCTTTCCTTCGTTCGGTGTATCCACCCGATCAATCGGGAATCCCATGGCAGGGAGGAGGGGGAGCTTTGTTAGGAATATTCCCCGCTTCCACTTCTATATTATGGCATAAAGTGCATTGTACCAAACTATCTGTGGTATGCTTTGCTTCTATTGAAGATCTCTTCCAAAGCATAACGATAGAAGGCAGCTATCTCGAAAGGTACCAAACGCCGCAGGGGGTCTTTCTTTCTTCCCTTATGTTGAATCGACTTCCTTGTCTCTTTCTAGAAAGTCAGCAGCTGGCCCAAGGTGACCTACTAGGAAATGAAAAACAATTGGTTCAATCGAGTACTTATAAGCCGAACGGAGTTCTCTCTCATATTGTTATGTTTACCTGGAATGCCATAAGCCTGCTCTCAAGGAACAACTCGAATCACTGCTGACGCGGGACTTGCTTTCGCACGGGGAGTTGGATAAATTACCCATCGTCGAGAGCAGCCAGCCCTTCTCAATAGAATCCATGTGCCATTGCCTGAATGTCAATCTGCCCCTCCTGTCCGAAAAGAAGCATATCCGAATAAAGGTACCAAGGTAACCCTTAGAGTCAAAGCATTTTGAGCTATTAAGGACTGACTTCAAAAGGCTCAAAAAAACAGGAATCAGTTGGAGGAAACTAAGGATGAGGGAGTGGGTGAGAAAACTTATACCAAAAGGTCTGATTGCTGTTTCGCTCTCTCTCATGTGTGTTTATGGGCTTTAGGGGTATAACAGCTCCCTCCACCGGAGAGCTTGGACCATCACGCCTGATATGATCTCCTCCAACTCCATTTTATCCTCCGGCTTCAGTAAATTCTGCCAAAGCTGTATACAAACAAAGAATCCCTGAGCCCAGCTTTTAGTCCGTGCCTGGCAGTTTCAGCCGTGGTCCAGTCCAGCAGCCTCTTTTCGATCCAAGAGTCGCATGAGAAGAAAGCTTCCGTGCTCGTCCAAGGAGGGAGTTTGCTTTACCCAACTCCCCTTTTTGATAACAAGGCAAAAACCTCCGACCCGACATTCATGAGTTTTGAATGAAGAATGAAGAGTGCCCTGCCCCTATTTTTTGTCCCTAAATCTTGGATTTGGAAGTTGGTAAAGACCCACCCCTTGTTTAAGTCAGAATGAGTCCCCGAGACATTGGCTTCCGCCAACAGTGAACTATTAAGGATCGCATCCCGCCTCCTCTAGCCATTTCATAATTGGATATCGTCATTCAAATCTGTTATGACAACTATTTGGTAAGCAGGGATTCGAATCAAACAATAAATACCAACTCTAAGTGTGATGGATAGTACCTGGTGCCTAATTGAATGGTATCTTTCTTGGCGCCTACCACATCAGCCTTGCCCCTCCTTCTTTTGGGAGGAAATCAAATGAGTAAAGGTTTCTGCCGACTCCCCTCAAGGAACCACTCACTACTCAACTTGAAACCACGGACCTACCTCTGCTTTTGACTTTCTTCTTTGTCCCAATTCATATCGAGCATGTCTTTCTCCATCTATAGATAGAGAGAATATAGGATAGGGGCGCTCAAAGCAAATAGGATTCTGTATCTAATACTAATAGGTACTAACCGCATTCAAGATTGACTTTACCTCTTATTTTGGATAGGCAGAAATGCTTACGCCCTAGGGGTTTAAAGGGCCCACTCCCTTTGGTTGACTCATCAGGCTCATCCCAAGCGCGCTGCCCTCCTAGACGCGCAACACTAAGTAATCCAAGCCAACCCACATTACTAACTAACGGTGGATAATCATCTTTCTTAGAGGTACTAAATACAACTCCATGAATGAGCAAAATACTTTATTCAAAACTGTAGAACTGCATGCTCTAACCAATGCAACCAAAAGACCGATCTGATGGAAGAGATTAGGCAATGCATTTATACTTCAACACTCCCCCTCACGTGTGGCTCCCTCAGGCCTAAACGTGGACCGAAAGTGGGCTGCAATATTTTTATTTTATATTGCGCCAGCCGGGTCTTGAACTCAAGACCTCTTGGCTCTGATACCATGTAGAACTGCATGCTCTAACCAATGCAACCAAAAGACCGATCTGATGGAAGAGATTAGGCAATGCATTTATACTTCAACAAAAACACATGCTTTTGTGTAATGGGTTGCTATCATAATTTGTTCCTACAATGCTAGTTGACTCCAACGTTATCATCATTTTCCCATAGATGCATGAAGTGGTTGCTACACTGGTCAGCTGATCATTTTCTTCTGATCAATTTCTTCATAACTAGGCTAAGATCCACTAACCGGCCGGTCAAAGGCTTAAAAAACCAAAGATGTCTTGACTCCATTTCCACAAGTTTGTTGGCACAAACTTTTCTCCCACTCCCGGAATATACTATGCACAGAACATTGGCTATAGTATGGTGAATCATGCCAAAAACTTGGGACTGCGTGTATCCATCAAACAATGCCTCCTAGACTAGTGGTCCGGAATATGAGAATATAGAGGTTATGACTTTCCCGGCGACTCCTATTCCTACATGACTACTTTATCTTTTCAGTCCACTGACGCTCTTACTGCGATTGCCTTGATCTGGACATCGATGTTAATTTTTCTTTGATTGGCTTCTCTTGAATTATATATAGCCTTATAGGCTCAACGAAGTAACCTCAACACCAGAAGCGGCAGTGTTCATGTCACCCCCAAGAACTACCTGCCGCTTTACTTCTTGAAGATCTCATTTCACATGGCCCTTTTTTTGCTTCTTCATGGAAGTCTTCATTGTGGCTCCTGAAATTTTCTTTATAAAAGGGATCTTTTATAATTTGTCCTTTAGAATGAGGGAGCTTTCCGCCTTCCTTGGGTCTTGGTGTACATTCCCAGTAGATCTTGTTAAAAAGTTGGTTTATTCTAATAAAATTGTAAATCAAAACGTTTGGTTACACATGGTATGTGACAATAAACCATCCGGCAAAAGATATACCTGAGTTGGTAGATTGCCTACATCCCAAGTTCTGACCAAGTGCCACAATTGCACACATGTTTCCACAAGGCTCGTAACAAAACTGACCAAACTGACCATGTGATTAAATTACTTTCTAGTTTATAAAAACTAAAGTAAGGCCAAAGAAGGTCCACTAGTAGAAAAAGGGGCTTCCATATCACTCCTTTAGTCCCCAAAATATCCGAACCGTGACTAATGGGGTCTTTATTCGCGGTTCTGCAGGCGAACCGTGACCGAAGGTTTGGGCCCAGCGGGCTCGGTCGACAGCTGGTTTACGGGCGGGGCTTTAGTCCCGGTTGGCCTGGCCAACCGTGACTAAAGGTCCCCAGGTCTGACCCGAAGACCTTTAGTCGCGGTTGGCCTGGCCAACCGCGACTAAAGGCACACCCCTATAAATACACTTCAGCACACTTCACTTAGCAACTTCGTGTGCCACTTCTATTCACAAGGGGTGGTGGGTTTGGCTTGGATCCTCTTATGCACACAAGGTGTTCGATGAAATGCCCGAGAGCATGAAACAAACATGATATGAAGTGTCCGAGCCACACTTAAGCTTTCTCATTTATTTTTCCTCCTCGATCGCGGTTAGCAACTTGAACCTTTCATGTGTCATTGATAAAATATGCATGTGTGTAGTTCATTGTTTAATTTCTATTATTTATAGCTAGTTAGTTTAACAGATGCATGATGGTTAATTATATACTTTATATAATAATAATGCAGATGAATCGGCAATGGATGTACGGTAACCGACTCTCGGGCGAGTTCATTACGGGTTTGAATGATTTCCTCGCAGTTGCTAATGCGAACAAGCAGGGGGGGTTTGTTATATGTCCATGTGCTGACTGTAAGAATCAGAAGGGTTACTCTTCCTCAAGAGTCGTTCACGTGCACCTGTTTCGGCACGGTTTCATGCCAAGCTATAATTGTTGGACCAAGCATGGAGAAAGAGGGGTTAGTATGGAAGAAGATGAAGAAGGGGATGATATCGATGACATGCCTGGTGAGTTAATCCCTGTTTTGCTCTTTAACGCTTTGGTTACATATGTTTGACCTAATCTTCTTTAAAATGTTATCATTATTTTGGTGATACCGTGACTTGCGTGCTATGAAAATTAAGGTTATTAAGATGAATGGTGTTTGTATAAGGCTAGTCGTATTTCAAAATTATTGACGAAATCCTTGAGGGAGTTTTATAGTTGTATTGTACTGCCAGTTTACTACCATATTAAAAGAAGGATTCGAGTGTGGAGCACTACATGCCAATCACAGATTAAAATGAACTTCGGATACAGTTGTAGTTGGAAGTGGACAGAATATATGTGAATAAAAAGACCTAAAGATCAGTAGGCTGTTGTGAAACTGAGTTGCTACTAGAATTGAGGCATGGGTCATGTATTATTTGAACGAGTATTGATTTGTATCTGCTTACTGTGTGAAGTGAAGTTGTAAAATAACTATTCTATGAAATCTGTTTTGACCACTCACAAGTTTTTTTTTGTAAAATATGTTCTTATAATATGCAAGTCATGTATTTGCCACTAAAAATTAGGATTTACTGAATTTTGAGTAAACTACTGATATGTTGTTTCTTTTCTAGTTCAAATGTTCATCCTGTCGTGGTCGTGGCACATACTCCGGAAGCAATTCAGTTTGCTCTAGGCCTTACCGATGGCATTGTTTATGTCATTATTGGAAGCTTGCAGTTTTGACTTCAACTTTTAGTTGAAAACCTGATATTTAGAATGCTCTGAAGTTACATGTATTACAGATTTGTTATGATATGTTATTTATTTTTTTTAGATAATGGGCGCTTTATTACTCATGAGAAGCAATTACACCCGACCTCTGCATAGCTAAGATGCACACAGCCGTTCAACGAGTCTCAAAAGTGATGAAAATAAAAGGAGACGAATTACATAACAAGCAAAGTGAATGTAAAACGCCTAGGAAGAAGGCGGAGGGCCAATCCGTAGATTATGCTGCCACCCATGTAGGGAAAAAGTATCCCTCGCCGTGTCCTCCAGCCGTGTACAGACCTCCGTAAACAGGTCTCGGTTCTCCACCTTCTGCAGTGTAGACCATGAACGGAGAGTAGCTGTACATCTGTAAATGACCTGCAGGAGAGAGCAAACTTTATCATTAAAAACTTTGTCATTTCTACATAGCCATAGCGACCATAACATGGCAAACGCTCCCACCCTAATAAACGCTCTAAATCTGTGGTCGATACCATGAAGCCAATTACCAAAGATATTGGCCACACTAGTCGGGGGATACAGATCAGAAGCTATTTGGATGCATGACCATATGGATCTGGCAAAGCGGCATTGGAAGAACAAGTGCTTAATCGTCTCATTCTGTTGACAAAAAACGCACTGCGTATTCCCATGCCAATTCCGTTTCACAAGATTATCTTTGGTTAGGATTACTCCTCGACGTAGATACCAGCAAAAAATCTTAATTTTTAGCGGTATCTTCATCTTCCAAATCTTCTTGTTCTTATCAACTGGTATATCTGGTTGAAGGATGGCATTGTACAAAGAACTTACAGAAAACTTTCCATTGGATTGTAAGTTCCATCGAAATTCATCTTGCCCTTCCGACAACTGAACGGATGCCAAACGCAACACTAGGGCATTCCATGCAGTAAGTCTCGGACCGATTAAATCTCGTCTAAACGTCACATTCGGAGGTGAGGTTGCCATTACGGAAGCAATGGTATCACTTTTGCGACGGACAATGCTGAATAACGCTGGATATTGTTCTGAAAGAGGCCTATTCCCTAGCCATGTATCCTCCCAGAACCGTATCTGCGATCCATCCTTAATAATGAAAGTACCATATCTGAAGAAGAATTTCTTCGTTGCCATTAGGCCAGCCCAAAAATGCGAATCTCCCGGTTTCCAAAGGATCTGGGATAACGCTTTTTCGCCTATGTACTTTCTTCTAACCATGGTCTGCCATGTGCCATTCTCGGTAAGTAGCTTAAATAGCCACTTACCCAATAAGGCTGAGTTCTTGACCTCCAGGTCATGAATTCCTAGGCCGCCCAAATCTTTAGGTCGGCATACAACAGACCACTTGACCAGTCGATACTTCTTTTTTTCGCTATCCCCTTGCCAAAAGAACCTCGATCTATAATAATCGAGTTTGTGTAAGACACCTTTTGGTAGAATGAAGAAGGAAATCATATACACCACCATATTGGTGAGTACTGAATTAATGAGAATCAATCTTCCTCCAAGGGATAGCAATTTTCCTTTCCAACTACTAAGTCTCTTCTGAAGTCTTTCTTCGACTAGTTTCCATTCAGCCATCGTCAATCTCCGATGATGAATCGGGATACCCAGATAGTTGATAGGAAACTGTCCATGCCCACAACCAAACAGTTCCGAATATTCGGCGACTGAGTCCTGAGCATCGCCAAAACAGAACAATTCACTTTTATGGAAGTTTATTTTGAGTCCCGATAAATGCTCAAAAGCAGCCAAAATTAGCTTAAGATTTCGAGCTTTATCAAGGTCATGTTCCATAAATAAAATTGTGTCATCGGCATATTGAAGGATTGATAGACCACCATCAACAAGATGTGGAATCACTCCTTCAATTTGGCCGTTTGTTTTAGCCCGATCAATCAGAATAGTGATGGCGTGTAGTTGACGTGGGAGTTAGAAATCTCCGGGGTGCAGCTTTTCTTCGATCCCCGGCAACGGCGCCAGAAATTTAGCTTGATACGCGTAGATGCACACGTCCGTTGGGAACCCCAAGTGGAAGGTATGATGCGTATAGAAGCAAGTTTCTCTCAGTATGAAACCAAGGTTTAATCGAACCAGTAGGAGCCAAGAAGCACGTTGAAGGTTGATGGTCGCGCAATGTGATGCGGCGCAACACCAGGGATTCCTGCGCCAACGTGGAATCTGCACAACAAAACCAAAGTACTTTGCCCCAACGAAACAGTGAGGTTGTCAATCTCACCGGCTTGCTGTAACAAAGGATTAAACGTATCGAGTGGAAGATGAATGCAAAGAAAACAAACACAATTAGTAGATTGTATGCTATGTAAAGAATAGGACCGGGGTCCACAGTTCACTAGAGGTGTCTCTCCCATAAGATAAAAGCATGTTGGGTGAACAAATTACAGTCGGGCAATTGACAAATAGAGAAAGGCATAACAATGCATATACATGATATGATAAATATAGTGAGATTTAATTGGGCATTACGACAAAGTACATAGACCGCCATCCAACTGCATCTATGCCTAAAAAGTCCACCTTCAGGTTATCATCCGAACCCCCTCCAGTATTAAGTTGCAAAGCAACAGACAATTGCATTAAGTATGGTGCGTAATGTAATCAACAACTACATCCTTAGACATAGCATCAATGTTTTATCCCTAGTGGCAACAGCACATCCACAACCTTAGAACTTTCTGTCACTGTCCCAGATTCAATGGAGGCATGAACCCACTATCGAGCATAAATACTCCCTCTTGGAGTTAAGAGTAAAAACTTGGCCAGAGCCTCTACTAATAACGGAGAGCATGCAAGATCATAAACAACACATAAACAATAGATTGATAATCACCATAATCATAGTACTCTCTATCCATCGGATCCCGACAAACACAACATATAGAATTACAGATAGATGATCTTGATCATGTTAGGCAGCTCACAAGATCCAACAATGAAGCACAACAAGGAGAAGACGACCATCTAGCTACTGCTATGGACCCATGGTCCAGGGGTGAACTACTCACTCATCACTCCGGAGGCGACCATGGCGGTGTAGAGTCCTCCGGGAGATGAATCCCTCCCGGGTCGGAGGCGATCTCCGAATCCCCGAGATGGGATTCGCGGCGGCGGCGTCTCTGGAAGGTTTTCCGTATCGTGGCTCTCGGTACTGGGGGTTTCGCGACGGAGGCTTTAAGTAGGCGGAAGGTCAACGCGGGGGCCACACGAGGCGGGGGCAGGTGGCGCGGCCGGGCTTGGGCCGCGCCGCCCTAGCTCCCGGCTGCCTCGTGGCCCCACTTCGTTATCTTCGGTCTTCTGGAAGCTTCGTGCAAAAATAGGACCCTGGCGAAAGTTTCGTCCAATTCCGAGAATATTTCCTTACTAGGATTTCTGAAACCAAAAACAGCAGAAAACAGAACTGGCTCTTCGGCATCTTGTTAATAGGTTAGTTCCAGAAAATGCATAAATATGGCATATAATGTGCATAAAACATGTAGCTATCATCAATAAAGTAGCATGGAACATAAGAAATTATCGATACGTTGGAGACGTATCAGCATCCCCAAGCTTAGTTCTGCTCGTCCCCAGTAAAACGATAACAAAGATAATTTCTGAAGTGACATGCCATCATAATTTTGATCATACTATTTGTAAACATATGTAATGAATGCAGCGATCAAAGCAAAGGTAATGACATGAGTAAACAACTGAATCATATAGCAAAGACTTTTCATGAATAGTACTTCAAGACAAGCATCAATAAGTCTTGCATAAGAGTTAACTCATAAAGCAATAAATCAAAGTAAAGGTGTTGAAGCAACACAAAGGAAGATTAAGTTTCAGCGGTTGCTTTCAACTTATAACATGTATATCTCATGGATATTGTCAACATAAAGTAATATAACAAGTGCAATATGCAAGTATGTAGGAATCAATGCACAGTTCACACAAGTGTTTGCTTCTTAGGTGGAAGGAGATAGGTAAACTGACTCAACAATAAAAGTAAAAGAATGGTCCTTCAAAGAGGAAAGCATCGATTGCTGTATTTGTGCTAGAGCTTTTATTTTGAAAACATGAAACAATTTTGTCAACGGTAGTAATAAAGCATATGAGTTATGTAAATTATATCTTACAAGTTGCAAGCCTCATGCATAGTATACTAATAGTGCCCGCACCTCGTCCTACTTAGCTTGGACTACCGGATCTTTGCATGCCATGTTTCAACCAAGTGTCGCAAAGGGGTACCTCCATGCCGCCTGTACAAACACTACTAGAAAAAAGCTCTTTAGTGGCGCACCACTCTTCCCCTTCAGTGGCGCACTGCTGGTGCGCCACTACTATCACGCCACTGCTAAGTTTTAGTAGTGGCGCACTAGTGGTGCGCCACAACTACCCTAAGTAACAGTGGCGCACTACGTGGTGCGCCATTGACATGTCCAGCAGTGCGCCACTATTACTCCAAAGTGGTGCGCCACTGTTGGTCAGAGGCAGTGCGCCACCACTGTCTAGATGTGGTGCGCCACTGCTAACGTTTTGCGTGCGCCACTGTTTCAGCGAGGTGGTGCGCCACTGCTGCGTGTGGACGTGCGCCACTGCTGTCTCCAGGACGTGTGCCACTGCTGAGGTTCCTGGTGCGCCACTGCCAGTCTCGGAGGGGATCACAGGGCAGTGCGCCACTGGATCCAGCGCAGTGCGCCACTGCTACTTAGTGGACGTGCGCCACTGATGGGCCTCTAGTGCGCCACTGCTACTATTTCGAATTTTTTTTTATATGCTGGCAGGTATATATACAGGTTGTATATCACAATACAATAGCACAATACAGGATATATAACACATATAAACAACAGCACAACTGATCCATACATAGTTCTTCACATTAGCCCCACATGATTCACAAGAATTGACATTAGAGAAGTTACGAGGTTACAATGCAAGTTACGGTGTTACAAGTCACAAATGAGCTAGTGGCGGTTACACAAGGTCGATCATCTAAACTAGCATCACATAGAAGAGAGCTAGAGTCACTACTATCACCGTCCCGATGAAAGTGGTCTTCATCCGGTTCCTCCTCCGCTCCGTCTCTCTCCCGCCAGATAGCGTGCGTATCTGTCTTCGGCCTCCGCTCTAGTGGTGTACCCTTTGTAGCTGTTACCGCTAAAACGGTGAACCTGTCTCCGACACTCCTCCCAGTCGTTGTAGACTCCGGGAACCTTGCCCTTGTACACGACATACCACGTCATATCTGCACATATATGAACAAGCCAAAGAAACATTAGTGCACGCTCATAGATGTTTGCAACGAATAAGAGCAAACTCAAAAACGATCCAAGTAGTATGAACTAAAAGGCATGCCTCATACATTGTTGGTCGGAACAAATATCAACATTTAGGGAAGGGGTCAGTGAAACCAAGTAGGATGCACAAGAGATTGATACTTGTGTCATTGCACCAGGTTCACTGACCCCTCCCCCAAGTGTATAGGTGACCAAACATTCTAATCATCGGCATTTTGAGATACCAAAGCAAATGGAAGAATGACAAGGGCCTCATACTTTGTCGGTCGAAACAAATATGAACATCCCGGGATGGCGTTAGTGAGGCCAGGTAGGATGCACAAGAGATTGATATTTGTGCCATCACACCAGGCTCACTAGCGACACCCCGGAGTGTACAGTTGACCGAACATTCTAATCATCGGCACTAAAATGGAAGAAAGAGCCAAGTGGTATCAACTAAATAGCATATGCCTCATACATTGTTGGTCGGAACAAATATTAACATTCCGCGAAGGGGTAAGTGAAACCAAGTAGGATGCACAAGAGATTGATACTTGTGTCATCGCACCAGGTTCACTTGCCCCTTCCCAGAGAGTTGACCAACCATTATAATCATCGGCCAATGCAATTAAGAAGTACCAATTCAAATAAGAGACAAGTAGCTAGTATGAACTAAATGGAATGCCTCATATTTTGCTGGTCGGAACAAATATTAACATTCCGTGATGGCGTAAGTGAGGCCAGGTAGGATGGACAAGAGATTGTTATTTGTGCCATCACACCAGGCTCACTTACGTCACCACGGAGTGTACAGTTGACCGAACATTCTAATCATCGGCATTTTGAGATACCAAAGCAAATGGAAGAATGACAAGGGCCTCATACATTATTGGTCAACACAAATACTATGGTCAGAAACCATAGTTGCAGTATACACCGCAGTATAACTTTGCAGAAGGGCCCCCTTTCCCCGGCCGCCGTTCCGTGAACGGGTCCTTAACGACACAACAACGCTGATCTGCCTCTCCGGCGCAGAACCACGGCAGACCCAGCCGCGTCCCTTCTGGCCGCGTCTCCTGCGCTCTTCTGCATGGCCGGACCACGATTGGCTCACCGGGGGAATAATGATAATCGCCATCAACACTATCGCCAGACTCCACAGGAGCATAGCAGTTTGCAGCAGATGCCACTTTTCTTCCCTTGCCGTGCAGTGAACGAGTCTTTGATGCAAAGACCGTGCCGGGCACGGTCTTTGCATCAAGGACTCGTTCACGGGACGGCGAGAGAAGAAAAGCGGCATCTGCTGCAAAGTACTCTACACCTGTGGACTCTGACGATAGTGGTGATGGCGATTATCAGTATTTCCCCGGTGAGTCCAATCGTGGTCCGGCCATGGAGAAAAGCGCAGAGCCCATTAGACACGGCCACAAGGGAGACGGCTGGACTGGCGTGGTTCTGCGCCGAAGAGACATGTCGGCGTTGTTGTCTCGTCAAGGACTCGTTCAACGAACGGCGGCCGGGGAAAGGGGGGCCCGTCTACAAAGTATATTGCGGCGTATAGGTGACCAAACATTCTAATCATCGGCCAATGGTGCGAAAGCAAATGGAAGAATGACAAGGGCCTCATACTTTGTCGGTCGAAACAAATATGAACATCCCGGGATGGCGTTAGCGAGGCCAGGTAGGATGCACAAGAGATTGATATTTGTGCCATCACACCAGGCTCACTAGCGACACCCCGGAGTGTACAAGTGACCAACCATTCTAATCATCGGCCAATGCAATTAAGAAGTGCCAACTCAAATAAGAAGATAAGTAGCTAGTATGAACTAAATGGAATGCCTCATACTTTGTCGGTCAAAATATTAACATTTAGGGATGGCGTTAGCGAGGCCAGGTAGGATGCACAAGACATGGATATTTGTGCCATCACACCAGGCTCGCTCACGCCATCCCCAAGTGTACGGATGACCAACCATTCTAATCATCGGCATATGCAAACAAAATTAACGACCAAATCAAGTGTGGAAAACGACAGAGCCATATATATAAGTTCACAAACATAGCCGAACTAGTAATTAATAGCAAGTAAAGTGTGCTGGATAAAGTTTATTACAACACATGCAATCACGTCTTTAGTTCACACAACTACATAACTAGGCTCGCACATCAAGACTTTCCACTCGGAGCGTGGATAAAACCGCCGCCTTTCTTCAAGCACATCCATGAGCGGTAGTCGTCACCCTGCATTTGGAGCATCGTGTCTATGTCACTGTTTGACGGCTGATGGCCGGCGTAGAACTCCCCCGCGCTTCTAATGACATCTTGATGGATGATTTCACAAAACTCTACTTGGATGCGGAAGAAGTCTTGCTTGATGCCGTCGTCAGGGACCCGCGCCAATTTGTTGGCCCAGTCTCTGAGATGCTCAGGTAGCGTAAGCTGCTGCTGGTCCCGTATGTACTTATCCATGTGATAGAGGGCGTAGTAGGCATCCTTGTTACTAGAAGGCGGCTTCTTGACGCAGGGAAACTTTGTTTGGTGCTTGAACACATGCTTCCCGTACCTAATATTTGGCCTCTGCATGTTGCCTTTCGCTTTGACGTAGCCATTGAGAGCATCATCAAGTACGGCCTTGACATTCGTGTAGTCCGTGGTTGACTTACCGTCCGCATCGAGGTATGTGGCCACGGAATGTTTCGGGGTTATGGAGATGAGTGTGCAGGTTTTGTCTCTGCGTAGAAGACATAATGTTTAAGAACATGAGGATTGAAATCTAAATAAATCACGAGTTAAGACCGGTACGGTGAGGGGGTGACTTACTCGGGAAATACAGGCAGGAGGATGTTACACTTCTTCTGGTGCGCTAGAAAGAAGTCTTTGAGGTATCCACTCGCGACTGCCCGGTCTCCGGCGGTGGCCAAGTGGACGGCACGCATGTAGAAGGGGTCGGCTATCGCGATGTCCGGGATGTTGTGTCTAATGATCCGCATCGCCTTGCTGAGCGAGTATAGGCGAATGAAGGTGTAGTGCAGCGGATAACTGTTCAGCATGGCGAAGATGTCATCATACCGCAGGAAGATCTTCTCCGCGAAGCCACTATCGACAAAGCCATGGCCCGAGGGCACCTTGGCAATATACACCGGGTATCCATGATCTCTCTCCCTGATACGCCGCTCCTCCATAAACTGAATACCGTCAACCAGAGATCGCATAGGACCGGGTGCAGCATCGTACAATCTTTTAATTAGCATCCGCTCACCCGACACATGCACCCTCGCCTCGATATTCTTGGGCACTGGTGGCCCGTCCTGAGCACGGATAGGTGCCGGCTGGCTGGCAGACTTGTCGTCCTTCTTCTTTCTTTTCCGTCCCTTCGGCTTCGTATTTACTGGGACTGCATTCTCCTCTGCGCAAGCCTTCTTCAGTGTGTTAGGACTGATAACACTTCTCACCTCGGCTATCGGCTGAGTCTCGGTGAAGTCGGCAGCTGGAGGCGTCTCCTGAGAACTGAATAGGCGCCGCTTGTTGCAATAGGTTTTCCCCTCGGCGGCAGCTTGAGAGGGTTGGCTACTGAGATCGTAGTCCACCCCAAAATCGAAGTTGCAGTCAAGGTTGGCAAACGTACTGTCCTCGTACGGACCATCGTTCGGATCCTGTGCCATCTGCATGTCCTCATCCTGTGCCATCTGCATGTCCTCATCAGCTGATGGCGGCACCGTTGGGGTGGTCTTGCCATGGCTTGGCGCCGGCAGGGCTGGGGGTGTTGTCTGTGGGGTGGTGCCCCTCGCCCCCAAACGAATCTGGCTCTTTGGCCAAACCATGGACCAATTGAAGCAATGCTGGAGGGTAAGGACCTCATCTTCGTCGGCACCATGGGGTTGAAAGGGAGGTACCACGTCGTCGTAGCCGCTAAGCACCCGAACCAGTTGAATCCTATACACGTCGGGTTGCATGGGTCTACCGTGGAACTGGCGGTTGCTCGGTTGAACGATGGTGGCCTTGGCAACATCGATCAACTCGCCGTTCACAAAGTGCAGGAGAGTGCATGGGACGTCGACGGCGGAGCTCTGCGGAAAACATGTTGGCGTTAGGGATGGCTAGCTAGTCAAAGGCAAGGATATGGAAGTCATTGGCCGAGGGTTGGTTACCGTGATGGCGTCCAGCTCGGCTAAGGTCGAGGCACCGCCGGCGGCGGGCGTGCAACTGATGGAGTGGCCGCTTGTTGGCGCGGTGCCGGGCGGCGTATTATCCGCAGCGACGGGTGCATTGAGCTGAAGTAATGGCGCCGCGGGAGACACCAACGTTGGCGCCGCGGGAGACACCAAGGTTGGCGCCGCCGGAGCCACCAAGGTTGGCGCCGCCGGAGCCACCAATGTTGGCGCCGCCGGAGACACCATTGTTGCCGCCTGCGGACTCACCGATGGCTCCACGCTGTGGGAGTTGCTGCCCGTGAAACTGGGAACCGGGGGAGGCCCCTTTTTTCCTCCCCTATACCACTCGTCAAGACCGGCAACCAAGGTAGGGATGATGGAGCTAAGCGTCGTGCCCACTTGGTCCTCCACTTGCTGTCGTTGCGTCCTCTGTTGGGTCTCCACGATTTGTTGCACTTGTTGCCGCACTTGCTCCTCGACCAATGTCGGGATCTGCGCAACTTGTGCCTTGAGATGTGCGACCTCCTTCTCATCGATGGTGGCCTTTTTCTCCTTTTTCCCCGACTTATAGTATTCTGACCATTTCATAGAGCATCCTTCGCCGACCACACGACCGGCCGACGTCGGCTTACTCAATGGATCCCTCTTCTTGTGGGCATTCAACGCCCTATTTAAAGGGTTATCCCAAGGGGCACACTGCGAGGAGCTCGTGGACCCCGCGCCGCTACTAGCTTCCTTTTCACTTTCCGCAGCGATCTCCTTAGCCTACGGGAGGAACATGCATGAACCATTTAGAAATTTGGATTCATCAATAAGAATGCAACCATAATGGAGCTAATTAAGCGGGTGCATTCCTTACCAGAAGAGCCTCAAACTGCTTCACCTCCGGAGTGGTGGTGAGCTCCTTTGTTTTCGGGTCAATACGGTACCGGGCCAGGAGAAAGTTCCTGGTTTGCTTGTTTTTGTATTGCGAGAAGAGGGGCTCGAGGCCGTTCTTCACACGCTCCTCATCCGCGGCGTCCCATTTCGGTTGCGCCACCCTAAAACCGCCAGGACCTAGTTTGTGGGTGCCTAAGTTCAGTTTTCGCATGTCCTTCCCCCACTGACTAGAATCCGACGTTGACTCGCTCTCGCACTTGATCTTGAAATCAGCGTAGTCTTGCTCGGTGATCGAGGGATTTGACTCCTTGATCTTGTCGTAACTCGCACCACTATTAATCATTTTCTTCACTCGGTTCCTCCAACTAGCGAGGGCGGTGCTCATCTTCGTGAGGGCGGCATTGTGCACTTTGTTCCGCATGAGACGCTTTTCTGAGCAGTCCACCGGGAACTCGTATCGTTCGTGCAGCTTCTTGAAGAGGAGGGTGCGCAAATTCGCTCGGTCAGGATGCCTGAGGTTCTCGGTGTTGATCGAGACCGTGCTCCGGAGGATGCACCCGAGTTGGGCAGAGTACCCTTTGACTAAATTAGGGGGCGCCGTTGGATGCCCACTATCGTTCACTTCGGTGAATGCCTGCTTCACGGTGCTGAGCACATTCGGGCGACGCTCCCTCCGTAGCTTCTTCGGTGCGCCGGTGTCATCCTCGGCGGCACCATCCGTGGTGTCATCCTCGGCAGCACCATCAGTGGTGTCATCCTCGGCGGCATCATCCGCTCGGTACTCTGGATCGGTGCCATCATCCTCGCCGTCGTCGCGGCGAGGTTGTGACTCCATCACCTCCATTTCATCGGTTAGCATCCAGAACGGCTTGCTGCCGCTGCCGCCGGCCTCTTCGTTGTTGGCCATGTTCGAACTAAGTAGGAAAAAATGCATAAAATTAGCGCAAGATTTCACGGAAAAATTGGGCATGACCTATGCTAATTTATGGACATATGAGTGCCCCATTTTCGCCGAAACGGAAATGAATCAACATTTCGGCGATAATGGGCAACTCTGTCGATCCCTGCACAAGAATATGACAATATATAGTGTTGATACCACCACATTCACACCAGCAAGCAGTACCAGCTAGCAGCACCAGCTAGCAGCAGCAAGCTAGCAGCAAGCAAGCTAGCAGCAGCAGCATTAGCTAGCAGTAGAAACAGCTAGCAGTAGCATCATCATCTATCCATGAAGAAATTATTCATCAACAATACATCATCAACAACAAAATGCACTAAGTGCTTCTCCAGGTGCTGCTCCATGGGCATACATCAAGCAGCAAGCACCAGCAAGCAGCAAGCAGCAACAAGCAGCAGCAGTAGCAAGCAGCAGCAAGCAACAACTACCTTTCTGCAAGTGTGGCGGCGGTCCTCTGCGGCAGCGTCAGCGGTCGAGGGCGGCGCGGCGTGCTTCTCCAGCTGCTGCTCCAAGGTACGCGTGGCGGTCAGGGCGGCGCGGCGTGGAACAACTAGTGTTGTAAATATCAAAATGAACACTGTGAGCAACCAGACTATTTATAAAAACAAAATACCAGTACTGTAAACTATTAAATGAATGGAAATCAGCTAGCAAGCAAGCAACAACAGTTAGCAGCTACAGCTAGCAGCTAGCAGCAACAGCAAGCAGCTAGCAAGCAGCAGCAGCTAGCAAGCAACTAAGCAGCAGTAGCTAATTCTCATTTCTTTTACAGAATATCAACTAAGCCATTTCAGTTATAGGTGTTAGTTTCAGTTAACACTTAGCCCTTTTTTCTTCAGTTAAGGGTTTACCCTGATCTGTTAGGGTCTAGCAACTAGCAAGCACCTAGCTAGTAGCAGCAGCACCTAGCAATGTTTGCAGCAGCAACACCTAGCAAGCACCAGGAAGCACTAGCAGGCACCAACAAGCAGCCTTTCAAGCAGCAACACTGGCATTTGGTGTGATTTTTCATCTATTTTGATTTAATTAACAGTATTGGCACTTGGCTCCAATATTTGGCTCAACCTAGCAACTAAAAAGTAACCTAGCTAACATCAAGTACCTAGCAACTAACAACCTAGCAACTAGCAAATGCTCACTGGTAGCTCTGTATTTTTTTTAAGACATTCATTATGCTGCTGCTATGCTGCTGCTGTTCTGAGACATTATGCTGCTGTTCTGAGACATCACACTTATGAATATAACTTATTTTAACGTTGATTTGATGAACAGCAGAGTACTTGAGTAATTTAGCCCCGGAACTCTGTCTAGAAATGAAGGGTGAATAACTAACAATTCTGCCTAGAAATTTAGCAAGAGATGAAGGGTGAATAACTAAGTAACCCTAGAATAACTAAGTAACCCTAGAATAACTAACAATTCTGCCTAGAAATTTAGCAGCATCTAAAGGTTAGAATCGAATCTTTGCTGGTTACTTAGTTACCATGCAGAGTACTTGAGTAACAGCAGAGTACTTGATGTAATTTAGCAGAGTACTTATTTTAACGTTGCTATGCTGCTGCTGTTCTGAGACATTTCTACAACATCATCATGAAGCAAATTACTAGCATTTCTACAGAAAAGTCGCATTATGTTTCTACGGTGCTTCACAACTATAAATTTAGCACAACAGCAAGCAAAGGGAGGAGGAGGAGGAGCATAGGGAGCTCACCCTGAGCAGTAGGTTGGGGAGGTCGTCGTGGTGCCGTCGTGCGAGTTCCGGGGGCGTGGCGGCAAAGCAGATGAGGGGGATCTGCGTGGGGGAGAGAACGTGAGGCGGGTGGGGAGGTGAATCGAGGGGGGAGGCGACCACCGGCGGGAAGGTGAATTGAGGGAGACGTACCTGCGTGCCGGTGGGAGGTGGCGTCGCTGAGGGGGGCGCCGGTGGAGGAGGTCGCAGACGAGGAAGGCGGCGAGGAGGTCGCAGACGAGGACGCCGACTAGGTCGCCGGGGTCTGTGGTCGCCGGGGTCTGCGCGCGTCGCCGGGGTCTGCGCGCGTCGCCGGGGTCCGAGGTGAATCGAGGGAGGGGCGGTCGCCGGTGGGAGGTGGCGTCGGAGAGGGTATCGCCGGTGGGAGGTGGCGTCGGAGAGGGCGTCGCCGGTGGGAGGTGAATCGAGATCGAGTGGGGAATGGGGAGGATGGTCGAGAGATGGGGGATTTTTGTCTAAGTCACAGACCCCCTTAGCAATAGCGCACCTCCAGGGGTGCGCCACTATGAGGCTTAGCAATGGCGCACCTCTAGGGGTGCGCCACTACCAGTATAGGTTTGGGTCAAAAGGCAAACAGACCAGCGTTTGACAGAAATCGATTAGTACCGCACTGGCTCTGTCCCCTGGTTGGTTTGCCAAACCTGGCCGGCCAGGTTCGAACCCTGGCGGCCCCATTTTTTCACTTTTTAATTAAATTGATTTAACACTATAGTACATAGCATAATACACCAAAATAAAAGGCATAAATAATTATAATTATGTAGAATATTTAAAATACTATAGAATCTAGAAAATATCCAAAAATATAAATTATATGTCTATTTTGATCGTGACAATGTGTAGATTAACAATATGACATCCATTATTCATACAAGAAAATGATACATAATTATCTTTTCACAATCTTCTTGCCCTTCTTTCTCGCGGTTGAATAATTTAGCCCCGGAACTCCTAGACTTCTTCTCTTGAATGGACGGCCTTTAGGTAGGGTGGTCCTGCTTCTTCTTGTTGTGTATGGTTCTTCATCATCGTCGTCGTCATCTTCCATCTTCGGATCGCCGTACTGGTCAAAGTCTAGCTCGTTGGCTGCTCCATCCATTCCGATGATGCTCCTTTTGCCTCTCCTCACGACAACACGGCTGGGCTTTTGCGGGTCGGTAATGAAGAAGCATTGGTCCACTTGGGAAGCTAGTACCCATGGCTCATATTTCGCGGTGACCTTTGCGCCCGCTGTCTTGGATTTGGCTTCGGGTATAACCATGGTGGTGAAATGTCGGTCTTCTTTTATGACGTTCTTGGCCCACCTGACACGGAACATTGGCACATTCTCTCCGGCGTAGCTCAGCTCCCAGATCTCCTCGATCTTTCCGTAGTATCTCTGCTTGACGTCACCGGTGTAGGACTCCATCGTTACCCCGGAGTTCTGATAATCGCTCTTCATGTCCTTTTCCTCGGTGTAGAATGTGTAGCCGTTGATATCGTACGCCTGAAATGTCATCAGGTTGTGTTCGGCGCCCTGTGACAAGGCGAATATGAGTTTTTCTTCCGCAGAAGAATCCTCGTCTATAGGGTACGTCAGCATCTTGTCCTTGAACCACCGCGTGAAGGTTGAGTTGTGCTCTTTGATTATATCTCCGTCCTGTTGGCCCTGATCACTGTACGTCTTTGCGATGAAGGTTTTGTGCTCTACCACCCAAGGATCGACCACGTCTATGTGTTGTAGCGCGACTAGGTTTGCTCTTTCAAAGTCGGCGATTCGACCCTTGAAGTCGACATGCATTTCGCGGCTACCGTCGCGGTGACCCCATCCAGCGAGCTTCCCGAGATGCCTGTTTACGGGCAGGCCAACGGGGTTCTCGATTTCTAGATAACTCGTGCAGAAGGAGATGCACTCTTCGGTCAGAAAGCCATTGGCTATGCTTCCGTCTGGACGTGCCCTGTTGCGAACGTACCCTTTGATGACACCATTCATCCTTTCGAACGGCATCATGCTGTGCAGGAACGTCGGCCCCAGTTGGATGATATCCTCCACGATATGTACCAGCAGATGCACCATAACGTCGAAGAAAGCGGGCGGGAAGTACATCTCAAGCTCGCACAGTATCACCACGATCTCTTCCTGTAGCCTTCTAAGTTGCCTCACGCCAACAGACTTCCGAGAGATGACGTCGAAAAAGTTGCATAGGCCAAAAAGCGTTTCACGGACGTGCGCGTCCATGATCCCACGGATTGCAACCGGAAGTATTTGCGTCATCAGCACGTGACAGTCGTGAGACTTCATCCCGCTGAACCTCTGCTTCGCTTTGTCTAGGTACCTGCTTATCTTCCCCGCGTACCCGTAGGGAAGTTTTACTCCTAGGAGACAGTCGAAAAACTGCTCGATCTCCTTCTGACTTAGAGTGAAGCACGCGGGGGCAGTAATATTCGATCTTCTTGGCCTTTTTGCCCTTGCGATGACTTTGCGTGTCCTCCGCCTCATCATCGTCATTATCATCATCATCATCATCATCATCATCATTAGGGCGTCCCGCGTGAAGCTCCTCCCTGATCCCAATTGATAGCAAGTCGTACCTTGCTTTCGGCCCATCTTTGGTCCTCTCTGGCATGTTGAGGAGGGTACCAAGCAGACTCTCGCACACGTTCTTCGTGATGTGCATGACATCAAGGCTGTGAGGCACACGTAAGATCTTCCAGTACGGCAAGTCCCAGAAAACAGACCTCGTCTTCCATACCTTGAGCAGCGGCTCCGGCGCCTTTCGCTTCTTTCGGCGGTGGGCACTCTTTCCAATTTTTCAATAGCTCGTCTATTTGCTCGCCGCTTCTCGTACGTGGCCGTCTTCGGGGTTCGTCTTGACCATCGAACAGATCCTTGCGTTTCCTCCATGGGTCTTCGTCGCGAAGCCACCTTCGATGTCCCATGAACACCGTTTTCGAGGACCCCGGATCTCTATCTAGCTGGCGGTACGTTGTGTCATCCATGCACCTGACGCATGCATTGAATCCGTGGACCACCTGCCCCGCGACATATCCGTAACCGAGAAAGTCGTGCACCGTCGTGAGCAGCGCGGCTCTCATAGGGAAATATTCTTCCGCGGCGGCGTCCCACGTATTGGCAGGCGCGTCCCATAGCGTGGCTAGCTCCTCTTTCAGAAGCCCCATATACAGATTGATGTCGTTCCCTGGTTGTTTCGGCCCTTCAATTAGCATACTCATTTGAATGTACTTCCTCTTCATGCACAACCAGGGGGGAGGTTGTACATCCACACAAACACGGGCCATGTGCTATGCGTGCTGCTCTGGCTGCCAAACGGATTGACTCCATCGGTGCTCGCGCCCAGCCTTATGTTCCTAGGATCGTCCCCAAATTCTGGGTACTCGAGGTTCAACGCATTCCACTGGCTAGCATCCGAAGGGTGTCTCAACATCCTGTCCTTTTTCTTTTTCTTCGGATCATCAACGTCATCTTCTCCCTTCCTCATCTCCGCGTGCCAGCGCATTAGCTTTGCTTGCTTAGGATCCGCGAAATACCGCTGCAGAGGAGTGATCGGAAAGTACCACACCACCTTCCGAGGAGCTTTCTTCCCCTTCTTGTACCGACTGACGCCGCACTCCGGACATATGGTACACTCCGCGTGCTCGTTCCGATAAATGATGCAATCGTTCAAGCACACATGATATTTCACATGCGGTAAATCCAGAGGACACACGATTTTCTTGGCCTCCTCGATACTAGTCGGACACGTGTTACCTTTGGGAAGACGTTCGTGCCAGAATGACATGTTGTCGTTGAAGGATGTGTCGGTCATTTTGTGCTTTACCTTCATCTCCAGAGCCATGAGCGTTACTTTCAGGCGGGTATCCTCCGGCCTGCATCCTTCATACAATGGAGTAACCGCGTCTACCTCCAGTTGATCCATCTTGGCTTTCTCTCGGGCGGCATCCCTTGCGTTACTCGTCTGCTTGAGAAGCAGCTCTTGAAGATAAGGGTCCTGCACCCAGTCCATCGACGATGGTCCATCGTCTTCATCTTCATGATCTTCATCATCGGGTCCTCCATCTTGATCTTCCATATCATCGGGTCCATGATCTCCTACATTGTGATCATGATCATGGCCGGGATCTTCTACATCCTGATCATGTCCGGGAACTTCTACATGGTGCTCACCACCTTCCTTATTTCTTGTTGAAATCCCATGGACAAATTCATAATCATCTTCGTCGCCTTCCCACCGATAGCCATCCATGAAACCACGCACGAGAAGGTGGTCCCGTACCATATCGGCTTTAGGGTCCATAAGGCTCGTCAGCTTGCATCTTCGACACGGACATCTTATCTCCTTTTGGTTATTTCTAATCATCTCGGCCGTCGCAGCTTTCAAAAACCTAGCCACAACGCCTTCGCTCATCATGCGGACCATGGTCGCCTGCGGGTATAGAGAAAATGGATATCTTAGCATACCAAAAGAAAATTTTGGCATGACCTTCCCTAAAAATAGGACATATGTATATGCGTAGTATGCCCACTATTCGCCGAAACGGAAATGAATCAACATTTCGGCAAAATATTGGCAACTCCATCGCATTTCAAATCCCTGCAAACAAAAACATGCATGCAACACATGTGTGGAGGCTTCGCATATACAACACATGTGTGGAGAGGCTTCGCATACAACACACATGCACGTGATAGAGACGCTTTTCGCGCATGCGCACAACACATGAGCTTTTCACATAACATATGTGCACACACACGTGTGTGTGCAAGACGATCGGAACCGGTCACACACAAAGCATAAAACCAACAAAGTTACCGATACGGCGAGACCTAGAGTGTTGGATGAGGTAAAAAGTTGAGATTGAGTAGGGTATTGAGCTAAGAGAGCTTCACCATTACTTACCTATGAAGAAAATTAAGTTTACCAACTTAATTTTGGTGAATGAAGAGGTGAAAATGAGGAGGGAAGGAGGGGCAACACGACCAGATCCAGATTTGGTGGGAGGTGGTGGTGGAAGAGTGTTTGGGGAAAGTGGGTGGCACATGTGAGTGGTGGGTGAAAAGCAGGAAATGGTCCCAGGTTAGCAGTGGCGCACCACCTAGTCGTGCGCCACTGCTAGTGTGACATAGCAATGGCGCACTGCTGGCTGGTGCGCCACTACTAAGCCTCTTATCACTAAAGGGGTCCTGGCCACCTCCTAGCTGTGGCGCACCTCATGCCATGCGCCATAGGTAAGCTATGTAGCAGTGGCGCACCAATGCAATGCGCCACTGCTAAGCCTCTCATCGCTAAAGGGGCTCTCTGGCCACCTCCTAGCAGTGGCGCACCTCCAAGCCATGCGCCATAGGTAAGCTATTTAGCAGTGGCGCACCACTGCAGTGCGCCATTGCTAAGCCTATCACCTCTAAAGGGGCTCTGGACACCTCCTAGCAGTGGCGCACCACCACAACGTGCGCCATAGGTAAGAAACTAAGCAGTGGCGCACCACGAAGACGTGCGCCACTACTAGGTTGGGGGAGGAGCTGGCCTCCTGTCAGCACTTAGTTATGGCGCACCTAGATCAGGTGCGCCACTACTACTTTTGTAACAGTGGCCCACCGTTTCGTGGTGCGCCACTGCTAAGTAGTAGTGGCGCACGGCAGCCATGGTGCGCCACTGCTGGCAGTCTTACGGCTAGGCCTTTTCCTAGTAGTGAAAGGTCTAAGGAGAAAGCTCGCATTTTGGATTTCGCTTTTGATTATTCTCAACTTAGACATCCATACCGGGACAACATGGACTCCTCTTAAATGCATAAGCATGTAGCAATGATTATTATTCTCATATGAGATTGAGGATATATGTCCAAAACTGAAACTTCCACCATGATTCATGGCTTTAGTTAGCGGCCCAATGTTCTTCTCTAACAATTTTGCATGCTCCAACCACTAAAATGATAGATCCTTCAGACAAGACGGACATGCATAGCAACTCACATGATATTCAACAATAGTTGATGGCGTTCCCAGAAGCATGGTTATCGCACAACAAGCAACTTAATAAAATATAAAGTGCATAAGTACATATTCAATACTACGATAGTTTTTAAGGCTATTTTGTCCCATGAGCTATATATTGCAAAGGTGAATGATGGAATTTTAAAGGTAGCACTCAAGCAATTTACTTTGGAATGGCGGAGAAATACCATGTAGTAGGTAGGTATGGTGGACACAAATGGCATAGTAGTTGGCTCAAGGATTTTGGATGCATGAGAAGTATTCCCTCTCGATACAAGGTTTAGGCTAGCAAGGTTATTTGAAGCAAACTCAAGGATGAACAGGTGCAGCAAAACTCACATAAAAGACATATTGTAAACATTATAAGACTCTACACCGTCTTCCTTGTTGTCCAAAACTCAATACTAGATATTATCTAGACCTTAGAGAAACCAAATATGCAAATCAAATTTTAGCAAGCTCTATGTATTTCTTCATTAATGGGTGCAAAGCATATGATGCAAGAGCTTAAACATGAGCACAACAATTGCCAAGTATCACATTATCCAAGACATTTTAGAATTACTACATGTAGCATTTTTCAATTCCAACCATATAACAATTTAACGAAGAAGAAACTTCGCCTTGAACATTATGAGTAAAGCCTAAGGACACATGTGTCCATATGCAACAGCGGAGCGTGTCTCTCTCCCACAAAGTGAATTCTAGGATCCATTTTATTCAAACAAAAACAAAAACAAAAACAAACCGACGCTCCAAGTAAAGAACACAAGATGTGATTGAATAAAAATATAGTTTCAGGGGAGGAACCTGATGATGTTGTCGATGAAGAAGGGGATGCCTTGGGCATCCCCAAGCTTAGACGCTTGAGTCTTCTTAAAATATGCAGGGGTGAACCACGGGGGCATCCCCAAGCTTAGAGCTTTCACTCCTCTTGATCATAGTATATCATTCTCCTCTCTTGACCCTTGAAAACTTCCTTCACACCAAACTTCAAGCAAACTCATTAGAGGGTTAGTGCACAATTAATAATTCACACATTCAGAGGTGACACAATCATTATTTTCACTTCTGGACATTGCATAATGCTACTGGACATTAATGGATCAAAGAAATAAATCCAACATAGCAAAAGAGGCAATGCGAAATAAAAGGCAGAATCTGTCAAAAACAGAACAGTCCGTAAAGACGAATTTAAAGCTGGCACCAGACTTGCTCAAATGGAAAAACTCAAAACTAATGAAAGTTGCGTACATATCTGAGGATCACGCTCGTAAATTGGCAGATTTTTTCGAATTTTCTACAGAGAACTGTGCCCAGATTCGTGACAGACAGCAATGCTGTTTCTGCGCAGCGATCCTAAATATAACATCAACTTTGACATAGAAACTTTACTTGGCACAAAAACATGATAAGGAGAGGTTGCTACAGTAGTAAACAACTTCCAAGACTCAACAAAACAAAAAATTGCTGTAGGTAAAAACATGGGTTGTCTCCCATAAGCGCTTTTCTTTAACGCCTTTCAGCTAGGCGCAGAAAGTGCAAATCAAGTATTATCGAGTAGAAGCATCAACATCATAACTTGTTCTAATAATAGAATCAAAAGGCAACTTCATTCTCTTTCTAGGGAAGTGTTCCATACCTTTCTTGAGAGGAAATTGATATTTAATATTACCTTCCCTCATATCAATAACAGCACCAACGGTTCGAAGAAAAGGTCTTCCCAACACAATAGGACAAGATGCATTGCATTCGATATCCAAGACAACAAAATCAACGGGGACAAGGTTATTGTTAACCATAATATGCACATTATCAATCCTCCCCAAAGGTTTCTTTTTAACATTATCGGCAAGATTAACATCCAAATAACAATTCTTCAATGGTGGCAAGTCAAGCATATCATAAATCTTTTTAGGCATAACAGAAATACTTGCACCAAGATCACATAAGGCATTACATTCAAAGTCATTGAACTTCATTTTAATGATGGGCTCCCAACCATCTTCTAACTTTCTAGGAATAGAAGTTTCAAGTTTTAGTTTCTCTTCTCTAGCTTTTATGAGAGCATTTGTAATATGTTTGGTAAAGGCTAAATTTATAGCACTAGCATTAGGACTTTTAGCAAGTTTTTGTAAGAACTTTATAACTTCAGAGATGTGGCAATCATCAAAATCTAAATCATTATGAGCTACAGCAATGGGATCATTGTTCCCAAGGTTGGAAAAAATTTCAGCAGTTTTATCACAAGCGTTTCAGCAGTTTTAGCAGTTTCAGGCAGTTTTGTACGCTTTGCACTAGGAGTAGAAACATTGCCAACACCAATTATTTTACCATTGATAGTAGGAGGTGCAGCAACATGTGAAGAATTAGCATTACTAGTAGTGGTAATAGTCCAAACTTTAGCTACATTATTCTTTTTAGCTAGTTTTTCATTTTCTTCTCTATCCCACCTAGCACGCAGTTCAGCCATTAATCTTATATTCTCATTAATTCTAACTTGGATGGCATTTGCTGTAGTAGTAATCTTATTATCAATATCATTATTAGGCATAACTTTCAATTTTAAAAGATTAACATCAGAGGCAAGCCTATCAACTCTAGAAGCAATAGTATCAATTTTATCAAGCTTTTCCTCAACAGATTTGTTAAAAGCAGTTTGTGTACTAATAAATTCTTTAAGCATGGCTTCAAGACCAGGGGTACACTCCTATTATTATTGTAAGAATTCCCATAAGAATTACCATAACCATTACCATTAGCAGAAGGATATGGCCTATAGTTATTAGTTGTTCCTATAAGCATTGTTGTTGAAATTATTATTTTTAATGAAATTCACATCAACATTTTCTTCTTGAGCGACCAATGAGGCTAAAGGAACATTATTTGGATCAACATTAGATCTACCATTCACAAGCATAGACATAATCACATCAATCTTATCACTCAAGGAAGAGGTTTCTTCAACAGAATTTACCTTCTTACCTTGTGGATCTCTTTCCGTGTGCCATTCAGAGTAATTTATCATCATATCATCAAGAAGTTTTGTAGCCGCCCCCAATGTGATGGACATAGAGGTACCTCCAGCAGCTGAATCCAATAAATTCCGCGAAGAAAAATTTAGTCCTGCATAGAAGGTTTGGATGATCATCCAAGTAGTCAGTCCATGGGTTGGGCAATTCTTTACCAAAGTTTTCATTCTCTCCCATGCTTGAGCAACATGTTCAGCATCTAATTGCTTAAAATTCATTATGCTACTTCTCAAAGATATAATTTTAGCGGGAGGATAATATCTACCAATAAAAGCATCCTTGCATTTAGTCCATGAATCAATACTATTCTTAGGCAAAGATAGCAACCAATCTTTAGCTCTTCCTCTTAATGAGAAAGGAAACACTTTCAATTTAATAATATCACCATCTACATCCTTATACTTTTGCATTTCACAAAGTTCAACAAAATTATTGAGATGGGCAGCAGCATCATCAGAACACCAGAAAATTGATCTCTCATAACAAGATTTAGTAAAGCAGGTTTAATTTCAAAGAATTCTGCTGTAGTAGCAGGTGGAGCAATAGGTGTGCATAGGAAATCATTATTATTTGCATTTGTGAAGTCACACAACTTAGTATTTTCAGGGGTATTCATTTTAGCAACGGTAAATAAAACAAACTAGATAAAGTAAATGCAAGTAACTAATTTTTTTGTGTTTTTGATATAGAGAGCAAGACAATAAATAAAGTAAAACTAGCAACTAATTTTTTTGTGTTTTGTTTAGGTGCAGCAAACAAAGTAGTAAATAAAATAAAGCAAGACAAAAACAAAGTAAAGAGATTGAGAAGTGGAGACTCCCCTTGCAGCGTGTCTTGATCTCCCCGGCAATGGCGCCAGAAATTTATTTGATGGCGTGTAGTTGACGTGGGAGTTAGAAATCTGTTCTTGATCCCCGGCAACGGCGCCAGAAATTTAGCTTGATACGCGTAGATGCACACGTCCGTTGGGAACCCCAAGTGGAAGGTATGATGCGTATAGAAGCAAGTTTCCCTCAGTATGAAACCAAGGTTTAATCGAACCAGTAGGGAGCCAAGAAGCACGTTGAAGGTTGATGGTCGCGCAATGTGATGCGGCGCAACACCAGGGATTCTGCGCCAACGTGGAATCTGCACAACAAAACCAAAGTACTTTGCCCCAACGAAACAGTGAGGTTGTCAATCTCACCGGCTTGCTGTAACAAAGGATTAAACGTATCGAGTGGAAGATGTTTGCAAAAAAAACAGTAAACACAATTGCAGTAGATTGTATGCTATGTAAAGAATAGGACCGGGGTCCAGTTCACTAGAGGTGTCTCTCCCATAAGATAAAAGCATGTTGGGTGAACAAATTACAGTCGGGCAATTGACAAATAGAGAAAGGCATAACAATGCATATACATGATATGATAAATATAGTGAGATTTAATTGGGCATTACGACAAAGTACATAGACCGCCATCCAACTGCATCTATGCCTAAAAAGTCCACCTTCGGTTATCATCCGAACCCCCTCCAGTATTAAGTTGCAAAGCAACAGACAATTGCATTAAATATGGTGCGTAATGTAATCAACAACTACATCCTTAGACATAGCATCAATGTTTTATCCCTAGTGGCAACAGCACATCCACAACCTTAGAACTTTCTGTCACTGTCCCAGATTCAATGGAGGCATGAACCCACTATCGAGCATAAATACTCCCTCTTGGAGTTAAGAGTAAAAACTTGGCCAGAGCCTCTACTAATAACGGAGAGCATGCAAGATCATAAACAACACATAAACAATAGATTGATAATCACCATAATCATAGTACTCTCTATCCATCGGATCCCGACAAACACAACATATAGAATTAGATAGATGATCTTGATCATGTTAGGCAGCTCACAAGATCCAACAATGAAGCACAACAAGGAGAAGACGACCATCTAGCTATGGACCCATGGTCCAGGGGTGAACTACTCACTCATCACCCGGAGGCGACCATGGCGGTGTAGAGTCCCCCGGGAGATGAATCCCCTCGGCAGGTGCCGGAGGCGATCTCCTGAATCCCCCGAGATGGGATTCGCGGCGCGCGTCTCTGGAAGGTTTTCCGTATCGTGGCTCTCGGTACCGGGGTTTCGCGACGGAGGCTTTAAGTAGGCGGAAGGTCAACGCGGGGGCCACACGAGGGGCCCAGGGGGCAGGCGCGGCCGGGCTTGGGCCGCGCCGCCCTAGCTCCTGGCTGCCTCGTGGCCCCACTTCGTTATCTCTTCGGTCTTCTGGAAGCTTCGTGCAAAAATAGGACCCTGGCGAAAGTTTCGTCCAATTCCGAGAATATTTCCTTACTAGGATTTCTGAAACCAAAACAGCAGAAAACAGCAACTGGCTCTTCGGCATCTTGTTAATAGGTTAGTTCCAGAAAATGCATAAATATGGCATATAATGTGCATAAAACATGTAGGTATCATCAATAAAGTAGCATGGAACATAAGAAATTATCGATACGTTGGAGACGTATCAAATAGCGAGCATATCGGCCACAATATTAAATAAAAGTGGTGATAGTGGATCGCCTTGGCGTAAACCTTTTCGAGTCTGGAAGAAACGTCCCGTATCATCATTGACACGAATCGCAACACTTCCACCATACACAAAGTTATCGATCAACGCTCTCCACTCCGGTGAAAAACCTTTCATCCGGAGTGTCTGATGGAGAAAAGACCAGTTGACTTTATCGTAAGCTTTCTCAAAATCTAGTTTTAAGATTACCCCATTCATCTTTTTGGTATGCAATTCATGAACCGCCTCATGTAGAATGACAACCCCATCTAGGATATTGCGTCCTTGCATGAAAGCGGTTTGCGATGGCCTTACCACATGATCAGCCACAGAATTCAGTCTAATGGTGGCCACTTTCGTGAAAATCTTGAAACTTACATTTAAGAGGCAAATGGGTCTATATTGTTGGATCCTTTCTGCCTCTTTAACTTTCGGTAACAAGATAACCTCACCAAAATTTAGACGGAATAATTCTAGTTGTCCATCGTGTAAAACACTGAACATTTCTAGAAGATCCCCCTTAATAGTATCCCAGAAAATCTGATAAAATTCAGCAGGGAAACCATCAGGACCTGGGGCTTTGTTATGTTCCATTTGAAAAACCGCTTTATTAACTTCCTCCTCCAAGTAAGGGGCTGTTAAGATAGCGTTCTCCTCCTGAGACACTTGGGGTATGTCATCTATTTGGGACTCATCGAGAGTGAAAGAACTCTCAACTGGAGGACCAAACAGATTCTTGTAATAATTAGTGATGTAGGATTTGAGTTGTTCATGACCTTCAATTAAACCCTCTTCTTGTACCAGAGATTGAATACGTTTTTTCCTGTGACGGCCATTGGCAATCCCATGAAAATATCTCGTATTAGACTCTCCTTCCAGAATGAATTGGGCTTTTGAACGCTGATACTATTTCAACTCTTCTTCCCGAAGAAGACTCGCTATCTGAGTATTGGATTGTATTTTCAAATCCATTTCCATACTCGTTAACGGTCTCACTTCAGCAATCGCTTCTAGCTCATCAATGATATTCGATAAGCGAAGCTTCTCCTTTTTAAGAACACCAGCAGTATGACTTGCCCATCCAGAAAGGTGTTTGCGAAGAGCTCGCATCTTTTTATTCCACCTTAGAACCGGATTGCTAGCATATACTGGTCTTTCCCATACATTCTTAACCATGTCATGAAACCCTTCCCGCTGTAACCATCCAAGTTCAAACTTAAATGGTTTCTTCGACAGCGGTCTTGGTAACCCGGTAGTTAAGAGTATAGGAGCATGGTCCGACAGTTTTTCAATACGTTCTAGCGCACGCACGGATACCATCGGGTACTTATCCTCCCAACTGGTATCCATTAGCACACGGTCTAGTTTCTCGTATATTGGGTCAGGTAAACTGTTAGCCCATGTAAACTGACGGCCAGTCATTTTAACCTCTCTCAAATCTAAGCTATCAATGACAGCATTAAACAAGAAAGGCCAATGACCGGCGAAAGGACCTTTACTTTTCTCATGGCGGTACCTCAGCAAATTGAAATCACCCCCTATAAGAATAGGATAAGGATCGTCCTTTGCAAGGTTCACAAGCTCACGTAAAAAGTCAGCCTTGAAGTTGTCCTGAGCCGCCCCATAAACGGAGACCAGACTCCAAATGAAGTTGTCAGCTCTATTTCGAATAATGAGTTTGATATGATACTCACCATCGGAATTAGCTAACACTTCCATGGAATCCGATCGTACTCCAATGAGCAAGCCACCGGACCGACCTCTGGGTGGGCGAGAAAACCATTCAAAGTCTAGTCCACCGGATAACCGGCTTAAGAAACTCTGAGAGTAATCACGCTTACCCGTCTCGGAAATAGCAATAAAATCTAAATTATAATCTTTACAACAATCGGCAATATGAGAATGCTTAGCCAAGTCACGAAGACCTCTGCTATTTCTAAACATGCCATTCATTTAGAAACTGTTTTAGTTTTAGTAGCTACACACGACCTATGCTTCTTCTTTTTTTCAGCGGAGGATTTAGAAGACCGTCGAGAGGCTTTTAGATCATAAAATGACTCTAACCCCGACTGTTCTAAGTCCACCTCCGAAATACCACCTACTAAAGAAGAAAGAAGACGACCATCTGAGATGACATCGTCTTCCTCCTCCTCTAGAGAAGATAACTCAGCCCCTGTCGAAGCCTTCGGAATTACCGTTATACGGTCATATTCCAAATGCCTCAAGACATTGGCCGATATCGAAATCTCCTCCGAGGTGCGACCCAGAGAAACACCTACACTACCCAACGTGGAAGAAATCTTGGAATCAGAGAATTTAGTAAAAGATGTGGAGGAAGACTTCGTACCTGCCGCATCAAGGTTCTTTGCCGCCTTACGGCGCATAGCCTTCTGCAACATGTCCTCGTCCGTAACCCCGGCCCCGTCCTCAGCCGTCGCGTACCGCCCACTCCTCCTAAGCTCAGGCTGGTGAGCAGGAATAGGAGGCGGGTGAGTAGGCTGTGGACCTGGTGGGGGTATCTCCACCGAAGCACCAAGAAGCGTCGACGACCGCGGTAAGGAGGGAGAAGGCGGTGTAGACCCCCCTCGACCACGGTCTGAAGACGCACACGGCTGGGCCCCTGAAGACGATAGGGGAGATGGCGGTGTAGACGCCCCTACCGTCCCGGAGGCACTCAACGGCGCCCGTGAAGAGCTAGCAGGCACCTCCGCCGAAGGAGGCGGCGTAGTGGCAGAGAACGAGGCCGGCCTCTCCCTCGTCGGAGTAGTCGCGGCCGCAGCGGTCGCCTCCACAGTGGCACCCGCCTCAGCAACAACCGTCCCCACCTCCGGAGTCGCTGCGACACCAGCGGTCGGAGATGTCACCACGTCCGCGTCCGCCTCCCGAGCAGCCTCCATGAAAGGAGTAGCAGCGAGTGTCGTGGCAGCAGGCACATCGGCCGGCGGCGACACCTCAACCGCGGAGGAGGCCGACAACGAAGACGCCGCCGCAACGCACGCAGCCATACCGCCCGACGAAGGTGCAACCGATGGCGATGGCGACGAAGTGGACGATGACGACGCAGGACGCGTACGCCCCTGCATGAAGGTGCGCACCCGAGACGGCGAAGCTGGACGGACACCCTCCGTCGGCGATAGCGGCGCAACCAACGAGGGTGACGAAGCTCGCACCCTGGCAACTATCTCCTTTCCTCTCGGCGTGGATGGAGAGTGATTATACGGAGTCACCACTCTCTGAACAGCTGGAGCCGTAACACCGCTCGAACTCCCAATGCCTTGAGGAGCGGCATCGACATCCATAGCCCCATCAAACTGTGCCCCCAAGGACTGATCGTCAACCTTGTCAACTCCAAACCCATCAGGACCATCATCACCTCCCGCTTCCTTCCAGAAAAAAGGTCTAAAACCAGGATCGGGAACATACTGAGGCGATTGCCTACGGAACCGCAGCCTATACCCATTGAGCTTGAGCGCGGCCACAACCTCCAGGCAAGGGATGTTGTCTTCATCTTTATCCTTCTCGAGAGACGAGAGGTCACGCATAGCAACCAAAAGACGAACAACACCCTGACTTCGGAGAGAGACAAGATCCACATCAAGAGTAGAACCAACAAGCGAACCCACCGCCCACAAACCATGAAAATGCCGAACAGTGTGAGGAACACCATCCACATGAATCCAGGCTGGTTCCATAACAAAGAGAGGAGGCACATCCTCTCGTCTCCACGAAGTAACCGACACCTGTGACTTAGCATTCGGGACCCCCATCTGCATACCATCAATCCTTGCCAAATCGTCTGCCGAAGGAATAGCGATAAGATAGGTGTTTGCCCCATGCGCCACCGCTTCCCACTTCCAATTAGCATGGCCTGGACACATACGAGCAACTAAACTCTGAACAGCTGAAGGTGGTACCATCTCCCCAGAAACCTGAACCATCGCCGTCGGCGCCCCCGACGGCAGCAAATGCGGTTTGTGAATCGAGTCAGGTAAGTGCAAATTCAGCGTCGCATCATTGCCACACCCCACTAAATATCCAACAGGCTTTGGGAGCTTCAAAATAGGGCATCGCACTGTAGGGTGAGCGGCATTATCACAAACAAGACAATAATGAACCACCTTACAATCCTTGGTGGCGTGCGTGTTAACAGCACACTTCCAACAACGCCCACTTTTCTTAGCTTTGGTTGTAGGCGGTCCAGCTGCAGGGGCCGAAGTCATCAGCTGCGGGGGATCCAAAGACACAGCCATAGGCGCCTCCGGATGGGGCGCGGTGTTATATAGAGTTCTGGATTATGTATATGTATTACATGGTTGGATACTTTTCTGGTACATTTGTACATTTGGATTATGTGCATACATTGCTGTTTATATTTGCCTCTATTGTTATATTGAAGCATTTTTCTATATTTGCCTCTAATTATGTTTTGGGGCATTTCTTAGAGTTGCCGCTAATTGTATTTTGGGGCAGATCTCAAAGTGTCCCTAAAAGCTTTGTGGGGCAGTTCTCAAACTGACCCTAAAAACGTTTAGAGGCACATCTCAAACTGCCCCTAAAAGCCTTTAGAGGTATATCTCAAAGTGCCTCTAAATCTATTAAGAGGCATATCTGAAGTGTTCCAAAAAGCTTTTAGAGGCACATCTCGAAGTGCATCTAAATACATTTAGGGCCACATCTCAAAGTGCCCCCTAAAAACTTTTAGATGCAAATCTCAAAGTGCCTATAAATGTATTTGGAACATTTCATTCAAAGTGCCCCTATTTCAATTAGGGACACAAGCATCCGGGGCACTTTTCATAGTGCCCCTAAAAGTAATTAGGGGCACTTTGGTTACCTATTGGGGCACTTTGAAATGCCCCTAAATATATACCGTGCAGTAGTGTCATTGACTTGTATATGCTACTCTGGCCGGATCTCTACAAAGTTCATATGCATAAACAACATGAAATAGGTTAAGGAGGATAGTCAGAAAAACATTCGAACATCCAATTAACATGATTAATTTTATATGTAGTTTACCTGAAAATGATTTAGTTTCACTTGCAGCTAAACCTCCCTTTGTCAAGATTCTTCGGGAAGCTTCATTCAGAATAAATGGAAGACTTTGCTACTGTACATATGTGCGACACTCATGACTTTTATTTGTCCCCATGTAAAAGAAGAGCACGACAATGGATGCAGTTCGTGAAGAGAAGCAAAAGAGAATAGTAACAGATGCTTAAACGAGAGAAGCTTACTTTGCATATGGCTGGTTGATCAATATCAGCGGCTAGAGACAAGACGGACAGACAGCCACCCGGCAGCTACGGCGGCACAGTGAAGATCTCCTTTCACATGGAACGTTTTGGCTTCTCCATGGAAATCTTCATTGCGGCTGCACGGAATATCTTGAGTCAGAAATGCCAAGATTGTTTTCTTCAGAATGTTAATCCTAGTCTAGGCCCGCGGAACTTCCAGGCTTGGATCTGGACATTTGCTTGGCTTCTCATGAATGATATAGCCATGCATCTAGGCTCAACACACTTGATCCGCAGCCTTCATGTCACCAACGAATGGAGATGCTCCCTCTGCATATTTCCTGCTGGGAAATCTACTTTCACATGGCTCTTCTTAGCTTCTTCATGGAGGTCTAGCTGCATGATAACTAAAAGTATTTAGCTGTTGTGTGGTAGTCGATGACTAGCCATCTCTTCAAACCAAGGGATGCATGGTAAGTTGGTAACTAAAAGCCTTAGAGCATCTCCAACAGACGCTGTAAAAGGCGGGCGCGGCAAAATACCCGCCAGTTTGGCGCGCGCGAGCGCGAAGCTCCAGCAGACGCGGGAAAAGGGCGCGCGCGGTAAAAAATTTGCCGCGCCCGCGCGTTTGCGCCATCCCACGCGGGAAAATTGCCGCGTGCGCTGCCGCGCGCGCTATAAAGACGACACGCGCGAACGCGCCAACTGCCTCCCGCGTCTTCCGCGTGTCGCTCCGCCTCTCCCCCACCGCTCTGCCTCCGCGCCACCGCTCTGCCTCCGCGCCGACGGTCCGCCTCCGTCTCCGGCGCCATGCCTCCGCGCCGCCGCTCCTCCTCCGGCTACCGCGGCGTCCGCGCGCGGCCGAGCGGCCGCTTCGACGCCGAGATCCGCTCCGGCGAGGAGCGGATCCGGCTCGGTACCTTCGACACCGCGCATGAGGCGGCGCGAGCCTACGACGCCGTCGCGTGGCGCCTCGGCCACTCCGCCGGCAGATGAATTTCGACGATGTTTGGACGCGCGAGCAGGCGGAGATGCTCGCGCCGCCATCGCCGCTCATCACGGCCGAGCAGCGGCGCCGCGCCCGCGACCTCGAGCAGCGCCTGCGCGTGGCGGAGCAGGACGAGCGCCTGCGCCTCGAGTGGGCGCGCGCGTTCCCGGAGGACGTCGCCACCACGGAGGCATTTTACGCGCAGAAGAAGGAGACCAAGGCGAAGGCTGCGGCGAAGAAGAAGGCCGACCGCGACAGGCTCCGCGCTGAGTCAGCGGCGAGGAAGGCGGAGAGGGCGGCGAAGGCGGCGCGCAGGGCGAAGAGGGCGGAGGAGAAGAAGAGAGGCACCGGACCGTCGAGGAACCTGCCGAGCTCCTCCTCCTCCTTCGAGTGGACGAGCACTCCCGTCTCCGACACGACTCCGACTAGCGGATCGTCGGACTTCGACTGGGAGGACTCCGAGTAGTTTAGTTTAGTTTAGTTTAAATAAAATGTCGGTATTTGTCGAACTTTTAATATATTTCGTAATTTCGGTTAAATTTCCGTAATTTTATTTGAATTGTTTGATCCGTTTCAAACGTATACAAAAAACTAGCCGTTCGCGTGGCGGCGCGCGCTGTATTTTAGAGCGTCCGCAGGAGGCCCAATTTTACCGCCCGTGCAGACGCTGCATTTTGGCGTGTCCGGCGGGGGAAAGTTCGTCAAAACGCGCGGCAAACGTTTACAGCGCGTCGGAAGGGACGTATAGCGCGCCGATATTTACAGCGTCTGTTGGAGATGCTCTTAGTCACCGTGTACTAGTTGATGACCAGACACTTTTATAACCAAGAAATTATGGACCTTGGTGACTAAAGGCATGAGGGAGCAATTCTCCCCAATATCGCAGGTTGCTATTCATGCCAAATTCAAATACTAGAATAATATATCAGGTTCCAATCATATTCACATTGTAATGCATCTCATGACCTAAACAATCAACAGACCAATATCATAGCAAAATCTGAGTTGTTTCAGTTTAAACTACACAGTGTTAAGATATAGCTATAAATGTTTGATAATTAGCTAGTCTTGAATTATCGGAGTGGTGAGGGCGAGGGCGACTTCGCGGAGTGGTGGTCGCTGGTGGTGCGGACCGCCCCTCGCCAGTTGCGCCAAGGCACTTCGTCGATTATCATGCTTACGGCATGGTAGATATGGAAGCATCAAAACGCGGTGGTCTTTGATAACGCGCGGCCTTCGATGACAATCCTGTTCAGCGACATCGTGGCGGAGGCGCAACAATGGGCGGACGCGGGAGCCCGGGGTGTGCGTCTTCTGCTCCCCTAGACTAGGTTTTTCTTTTCTTGGGTCGAGTTGTACGGCGTGGTGTTCGTCCGGCCTCGAACTTGTACATATAACCTTCTTTTCTATCAATTCATTGAAACGCAAGTCTTTTGCGTTTTCACGAAAAAAATTTTATCTTTCGACATGTAAAGCATCATACTAAATATGGCCCATTGCTCGACATGTACTGAGCTTGCTTGAAGTATTGCAACACACATACTGTTCTTCCTGATGCAGTTTGTCATCTGTAGCTTTGTCAAATACCAATGGTCTGACCTGGAAAATGCAAAATTAAATGAATGAGCAGATCCATCTAAAAGAAGCTAAGCCAAGGTGGGTATGTCACACATACGCATGCAATAGCTGCAAGTTGCAAAACCAGTACCAACATTTGCAATATGAACCAATTTGAAAATTGGAATAGTGTACTACATTTCTATCTCAGCTCAGACATGATTGGAAGGACTATACATGTTCTGAAACTTTCAGTCCTAAGTTGCAAGGGACAGAAAACAAAAATAGTAGCGATCACACCACCAAATGAGAATTTGTTCTTTGAAAATCAAATCAAGGCAACTTTATTCAAAACACATGCTTTCATGCATATATTGGGTGCGTTCCTACAATGCTAGTTGACTCCAACCTTATCATCACTTGCCCATAGATCCATGAAGTGGTTTCTACACTGGTCAGCTGATCAGTTTCTTCTGAACTAGGATGACACCCACTGACCGGCTGGTCAAAGGCTTAAGGAAATCAAAGATTTTTTTTTCGAAATGGAGTGCCCCTGCCTCTGCATCAATTGATGCATACGGCTCTTTATTAAAGTAAGTCACACCAAAACAGTAATAACAGTACACAATTATTACAGCTCATGGATCACTTAGAGTCTCAACATGGATAAGCCACCTAAAAAAAGCTAGAATAAAAAAAGCGATGTAGCATCATGATGTGAGCCTTTTCTCATACCGGCAACCGCACTGGCTGTAGAAATCCCGTGCGACCGTCGCCAAACAGTTGCACCCAATATCGATATCCGGACGTTCCTCCACCGGCTGCAGGAAGGATCACATATGGATCCAATGAGTGACCAAATGGATAACCTGCATAAAAGATGGGAAACTCCTTTTGTTGAATATAAAATCATTACGGACTGTCCATATAGCCCACAATAAAGCGCACACACCAACTCTAATGTGGCCTTTATCTTTTTTTGGCACCCCATTTAACCAATTTCCAAACAAATTTAAGACACTAAAAGGAGGAGGTAAATTAAATATCATATAAATAATCCTCCAAATGATTTTGGCAAAGGGACATGAAAAGAACAAATATTGTATTGTTTCATCTTGATCACAAAAACTACATTTAGTGCATCCATGCCAATTCCATTTGCTAAGATTTTCTTTGGTCAATATAACTTCCTTATGTAGGAACCACATAAAAATTCTGATTTTAAGTGGAACCTTGATCTTCCAAATATATTTCTTAAGATAACCTGTGTGTCCATTAAGCAAGTCTGTGTACATAGATTTAACACTGAACACAGCAGAAGTAGTTATCGACCATCTAAAAGCATCTTCCACATCCGTCAATTGAAACATCATGAGGCGGGTAACTAAATGGACCCATCTATCCCATTTGTTCCCAGATAAAGCTCTCCTGAAGCCTATGTTCAGAGGTGTTGAGCCCATCACATGTGCTACCGTAACATTTGTATGGTTAACAATGTTATAAAGAGTCGGGTATTGATCCTTAAGAGGCAGATCACTCCATTGCCACGATTTTATTGGCACAATGTTGGCTACATTCCTCCAAAATACTATTACCTCTCTTTCGAAGAATAAGGCGCACGCGTAGTTCAAGACGAACTTTGACCATAAAAAATAAGCAACAAAATCTTGATTATATTATATGTAATCAGTATCATTGGATTCGTATTGAAAAGTATTTTCTAATGATGCTGATTTTATACAAACAATTTTTATATATTTGAAGCAATTCTTGGTCAAAAAAAGCACGAAAAACGAGGGGCTCTTATTCTTTGAAACGGAGGGAGTATATACAGAACATTGGCTATAGTTTAGTGAATCCTGCTTGTAAACTTGGAACAGTGTGTATCCTTCAGACAGCACCTCCTAGACTAGTGATCCTGATTTTGAGAACAAAGATATTGATTGTTTCAAGTCACTCTTCACATGAGGAGGAGAACAGTTTAGAAGTAAGTTGCACCTCAGGAAAATTGGCAAGTTTTACAGAATTAATCCGTCCCATGACCACCGTATAAGATTTCTTTACAGCGACTTTGATCCGTGTATATCCCAAGTTCTGAACAAGTGCCACAGTTGGGGTTAAACTATATACCATAGTTTTTAGCTACTATTCTTGAGGAAGATTGTAATAGCCCTGAGTAATTGATAAAGCTCCTTGATTCGCCAAAAAAAACAAGTGCCATATGAAAACTGGTCATGTGATTAATTAGTTTCTAGTTCACAAAACCTAAAAGAAATGCCAAAGAAGGCCCTAGGACAGTAAACGACATCCATGAAAGTGAATCGGCGGGCAGAGGCAAACAATTCAGATGCGGATATGCCCGCAGGCATGCAGCAGTTCTTCATTGCGAGATTTTTTTTTTATCATCGGAGTAACCAAAAAAACAGATAGGACGCGAACAATTGTATGTTTTTGGCACAAGAAATAAATTTAAAAAAACTTCACACTGCCGTTGGTTTTTTTTTAGTTACTCCTCATATGCCGAGGAAAACAGTTCAGAATTTAGTTGCGCCTCAGGAAAATTGGCAAGTTTTGCAGGATTAGGGCGTCCGATGACAAGTGTATAGACATTTCCTTGCGGACGCGTTGAAATTAGACCCAACATGGTCAAGAAATTTGGTTCTCAGTAGTGAGATACAGCGGGATGCAATTAGTGCTCAACACATGGCATGTTTGCACTAGTAAAACTGGAACAGGGCATCAGTACCATGTAGCAGACGCACAGAAACAAATAGGGTTCCCACCAAAATGCCAATAACGTTTGCATCATTTGTTTTCTCAATTATGGAATACCTATGGAACATTGACTATTGTTCATTGACCTGTGGTAGTAAGACCGGGACATCAATTTCAGCTGGAACAGGGCCTCGAATACTAGTGGTCAGGGAGATTTGATAAAGTAGAGATCATGATTCTCCCGGCACCTCCTACTCCTACAGGAAATACAGTAATACTCTTTGGCTTTCAGGAATCGGCACACTGACGCTCTTACCTCGCATCACCTGGATCTGGGATCTCTATGTTAGCCTTTGATTTGCTTCTCCTAGATATATATAGAATCAACACTGGGAGGCGTAGTCTACATGTCATAAATGACTGCATCTGCACCCTCTGCATTTTTGATGCGGCTACCATGGAATATCTGGAGTCACTTGTCAGGGGAAAAACCAAGTTTTATTTTTACAACCCTGGAAATTACAAACAACATCAAAGCCTTTTTCCTAAATAAGTTGGGGTAGGCTAACAACCTTGGAAACTACAGTACAAAAAAGATACTTCTTATATTATTATCTACTTTAGAGTGGAGGAGCTTTCTATCTTTCTTTAGGCTTGGCTTCAAGCTTTGCATATCCAGTCCTCCTTGATGTACATTCCCAATATATCTTGTCAAAAACTTTTGTTTCTTTTAATAACAATCTACTGCCAGAGCTTTCCCCTGCAACTCCGTGGTAAAAACAATTGCTCCGTACATCAATACAAACTCCCATTTTGCCTGGCTAATCCGGACGAACCAATTTGGCACTAGTGGTACACAGAAATCATGGTGATCATTGGTCCGATGCTTCGGGCAAAACCAATTCCGAGGGTGTACCAACTTCCTCCATAACTATCCCTTTTCAGAACCAAGGTGAACTAACGAAGCAAGACAAAGCAATCCCACATCAAGAGACATAGTAGTAGAAGCAAGAGGTTTGCCTAGACAGGGTACGGAACAATAAACCATACGGCAAATGATCTACTCCCTCCGTCTAATAAAACTTGTCTTAGATTTATCCAAATTTGGGACAGAGGGAGTACTTCAGTTGGCAGACTGCGTTTATCACAAGCTCTCATCAGGTGCCATAGTAGTACACATATTTCCACAAGGCTCATGGATCACAACAAAACTGACCCTATGAATTACAGTAGTTTCTAGTATACAACAAAGAAATAACAGCCCAATAAGGCCCTAAGCCAGTAACACGCCATCCAAGTCTCTCTTTTCCCGTTAAAATGAATAAACATGGCAAAGGAAAATGCCCACAACACAACATGCAGCAATCCGTCATTGCTTTGTTTTCTCGTCAGAGTAAACAGCAGCCCTCCCTGTCCTGCCTATCAAGACCGTGTCTGGTGCTACCTCGTATTCTCCAGTGAGACCACGGTAGGACCGTGCCTTGAGGTAGTCGATTGCAGACTTGGCACCTCCTTGGTAGAGAACTGCATCGTTATTTTGGTTTCGGACACTAAGGGCCTTCTCCGTTAGCTCAGCCAGTGCAAGTGATGTTTCCGGATGCTCTTCATTTTCTGTGTGGACAAATGGTCGAAATACAGGTATGATTTAGAAGAAAAGAGAAAGACATACATGAACCATGAGACTAGGACTATTAGCGCTTCCACGTGAAAGATAGAGCACGATAAATAATATATTAATGTTGCAGGAACTTCAGTATGCCAATAAAACTAGTGCACAGTGACAGATGTATAGATACTACCTTGAGGAAAATCATCTTCAACATAGCCACCTTTGATAAAAGAAAATCGTGCTTCTTTACTTCTGCTTGCAACTTCAGGTTTCTCTGAAGTAATCAAATCCTTGAAATCCAAAAGATATTCTCCAGTCCATTCTCTTCCCCTGAAAACACGTCACGGATTTAACAAAAAAACATAAAGAACACATTCTTCAAGTTTAATGCCAGACCTAACTATTACAAATAAATTAGTAATTCATTGATGTGTGTAGTGTTGCAAAGGATACTACTGGTGTCGATAATGCATGTACCTGCTAAAAGCTAATACAGCTTCAAATGGCGTGATAACTGGGGCTAAAAATTCTTTGCTATCCAATAGAGCAGTTTGGGCACAAGAAACATATACAAAAACTTCACACTGCCATTGAAAAAATCTGTCAGTTAATCTTCATATGAGAAGGAGAGCAATTTAGAATTTAGTAGCACCTCTGGAAAATTGGCAAGTTTTGCAGAATTAGGCCGTCCCATGACCAGCGTATAAGATTTCTTTCCAGCAGCTTTGATCAGATTTTTCATTTGTTCAATTATGTCAAGATAACCAGCTGCATCATAAAACAGCTGCATCATAAAACACTTCAATGCGCCACATAACTAGCAAAGTGAAAAATCTAAATATGTAAGCTAAGGGAATAATGTTGCATAGTGCAGTGGATGAATTATTATGAAAAAACTAAAACAAAAAATAAGAAGTTCAACTGATAAAAAAGCATAATCTGGTTAACCAACCACAAAAATTGAACAGTTCATACACATCTCTCATTTTGAATTTCTTCAAACCAGTAGAATCAGCCATGGCTTGAACCAATCAGACCGGGCCATATAAAACCAAATTAGACCTAACATGCACAACAAATTTGATCTCGGCAACACATGGCATGTTTACACTGAAATACAGACAGATGCAATGTTCAACACATGGCATGCGCACAAGTCGAATTCGAATAGTGCATTGATATCACGTAGCAGAACCAACGCTAGACTAGCTTAGAATTTCAAACAGACCTGCTTTTCAAACTAACCTGCCATGCATTGGTATTTTTAATATAAAAGTTAGCTATGTACACATATCAACACCTAGAGTTCCCACCAGCTTTTCAAACTAACCTGCCAAGCATTGGTATTTTTAATATCAAAGGTAGCAATGTACATACCAACACCTAGAGTTCCCACCAAAATGCCAATGATGTTTGCATCCTTTGCCTTCTCGACCAGGTAATATCTACAAACAGCTTGTATTGTAATTAATACTATACAGATAATATCATACATGCTTTCACACAGAAACAAAAGAATCCATCTGGTGGATGGAAATCTACCTGCGCCTAAGAATTTTCATTAGATAAGAGACATCCCTTGACAATTGATTTGCCACCGTGTCATACCTAACTGCATACAAAAATTTCATAAATATTCAAATACATTTCATCATAAAGACATCTTATCTTTGGAGCAAACATTTAACAAAAGGATGCTCAAACCGATGCTATCAAATTATAATGGAACCACTGCATACCAGGGTGCCAGGCCCATAATAAAATGAAGGGACCTACTGGTTCCTATATGGTTATATATAATTTAGCAGAAATCATAAATAATTGAGGGTTAAGTATACATGTTGTAAGAGTCAAACAAGCAAACTGTCGATAGCGTTGTTTTCATATTATCTTGTAATTCATTTACACATGTCAAGAGAAAGGCAAACTTGATTGTACATTGATATTATATAGTCTAGAGCAGACTAGAAAATTGAGCAGGTGGAAGACAGAAACAAACCTATATCGCATTTATTGAAAGTAAGTGCAACATTAGCAAAAGCAGAGTTATCTTCCCCAATCCAGTATAACAAATAGTCATCTATTTTCTCATCTATCGATATACTCCACGTAAGGCCTCCAAGATTATACTTGCGCATGGACCCTTCCACATTACAACAACTATTCACAAAGTTCGCCAAATCATCATTGTGTGTGCTTTCATTGGACTGAGGGCATTGCTCTTCTGCAGTAGGACTTGATGAAGGACTCATTTCCGAACACATAACATCTGCATACTGAATTTCATGATTGCAAGAATCTGATTTGCATAATTCCGCAGCTGCTCCTTTAAGATCATCCAAGGCATGTGCATACTCCAATCCACATAACACCTATGTAATAAGTCAGAGCAGCAGAATTAGTACTACAAGTAGAATTAAATAAGATTAAAATTGATAGTTTAACACATTTTACCAGCAATTTCATGGTCCAACAAGAAAATAGTAGTAATACTGGAAACATGCAGCAACATAGTGAAATACTCAACAGATAAATTAAGCCCTATTCATGCCTTACACAATAATTACTGGAAACAGGGTAATTTCATGCAGATGTTGCCATTAAGGGCCTCACAACTGAGTGAGAACAGTCCAGTCAATCTGACTTTGTTCTAACTACTTAGAGGCTCAGGTTATTTGCAAATCGTCTAGTTTAGAGTCAAACTATTTGTGTGTACTTCCTCAAGAAAGATATGGTCCAATTGGTATTAATTTTAAGCTTACCAATAGTACATACAGATCTCAACAATAAATGTTAGAAGTTATAAAGAGAATGTATATATCCCGGAATTTCCACTTTTCTAACTTAAAATTTATGTACTACTATTGTTAGAAAGGCTAATTTTATTGCAGTAAGAAAGGCAAACGTTTTCAGTATGTTGATCTTGCAACATAGTTTAGAGAAATTGTGGATTCCAGAATTCAATAACAAGAAACAGGATGGATGCTTATTCCATAAACTGAAGCACAAATTTCATCACAAGACATAGTTTGAGCCATACGAGAATGGGTTTATTGCTTTCTCTCGAGCAATCCAGCAATGAGCGGCAGCACGCACCGACATCCAACGGCGCCTTCCCGAATACGAAGAAAGCAGGCAAATTCGATGTTCTGCATTTAGATTTGTTCGTGTCAGCACACAGTTCTGCATTTAGATTTGTATAAGCAACAGAGCGTGACAACCGACGCTCCTGTAGTAAGGAACAGAGAGGAGCAACTGACGCTTTTGTAAGGAACAGAGGGCAAGAACTGGCGATGAGGAGGGACAAGAAGGGCTCACGGGCTCATGCAGGAGTGGCCGTAGTGGACGACGCACTGGGCGTCGATGGCGGACGCACCCACCTCGTCGACGCAGCACGAGTTGTACGCGGTGTCGGCCATGACGAACAGCTTGGTCCCGCCGCCGCCGCCGAGCTCCCTGCGCAGCGCCCGCGACACCGGCGCCGCGTCCTTGAGCAACTCGTCCGGGAACTAGAAGCGCCATGAAGACGAGACCAGAGACAGGTGAATGATTCGGGAATCAAACGCCGCGATACAGCTGAAATCGAAAAAAAGAAATCTTGGCAGATAAAAGAAGAAGGGGGAAATTACCTGGAGGGCGACCCTGGTGTAGGCGCGGCCCCGCAGGAACTCGGCCGTCCGCGGGATCTCGTACCTGGAGCTGATGTTGTCCATGGCCAGGGGTTCGAGTTGAGAATGGGTTCAATTCGGAAGGAGGGAAGCGCAGAGCGCAGAGAGCTGGAGGAGAGCTCGAAGGACGCAGGGGGAGGGGAAGGGAGGAAGAGTGTTCTTTGGGGGGGTCCGCCGCCGGCCGCCGCAGCAGTTGAGTGGCTGTTTCAGCCGTTGGATAGACAATTTAGGGTTCAGACACAGTCATCACGCCCTCCATCCCCCAGGAAGAAATAAATTCCAGCGGTTCTACCAAAAACGTAATATTCCTACAAAATGAAGTGCAAAAAAAAGCAAAAATTTTGGTGCAAAAAAGCATTAATTTTGATATATATAACCTACTGATTTCAATATTCTAAATTTTTTATGAGAATGTACCATAGCCTTTCGGGCATCTCCAGCCGGCCGCGCCCAAAATATCCGCGCGAGTCCGTTTGCGTCGGCCCGCGGACGCGAAAATGGCCATGCGTTCGCGTGCATCGGGAGTGGCTTCAGCGGCTCGACGCATTTCGGGTACGGGTCATTTCAAGTCCAAAAGGAGGCTATGGTGCTTGACAATGGCGCCGTAGATCACGCGTCTCGCGCGCGGATTTCGGCGCGCTTGTTCATAAACCAGGTTCTAGTGTCGTCGTCCATGTTACTCAAGTCGGCCAGCATGATCCTTGTGTCATCTGCACGGGTCTTGACCTCGGCGTCCATCCTTCTGGCCTCGGCGTCTGCCTTTTAGCTTCGACGTCCATCATTTGGACCTCGATGACCTCTTTGGTAAGGCTGAGGTAGATGGCAGTTGCGGTCTCTTTTTCCAAACGCTTCTTCTCGTCTCTTTTATCCATGGTGGCTTGATTCTCGGCTATCATCTTCTCCAAGGTCTGCATAAACGTAAGGGTTGCTGCCTCCCGGGCTAGATCGGCCTTGGTAGCCTTATGGCCCAAGGGTTTAGGTGGAAGGGCTTTCTGCCCATGATCATCGTCTTCGCCGTCGACGACAACCGTTGATGTCCCATTCTTGACAGCTTCATCGTAGGCTGATGATCTTACCTTCCATTTTTGCGCGTCCTTCAGCTTGTTCCAGCAATGGACCATATGGAAGCCCTTCATATGTGTTGCCTTGAACCTCTCCAAGGCTCGGGAAACCTGCAATTGGTTAAACCCCGGATCATGGTTTTCGAATAATGTACATAGAATAGAATGATGATGCTCATTTGTTTACCACTGAAATCACGCCAACGCCGCTCAGGGGGTTGTTCACAACATGTTCGACGGCGGAGCAGAACTTGCTTGTCTTTTGTTTGATGTAGTTCCATCTTTTTCTGATGGACTCTTCCGTGTGAGGGCTTTTCATCTCGTAGGGCGTCGTGACGCTTTCTCTCATGGTACTTCTTTACCACCTTGGCCCAGTACACATTGCCCTTTTGTTGGGTGCCATTAATGTAGTCATGGTTGGTCGCCAGCCACGCGTCATACAAACACTTGTCCTCATCGTCATTGAAGCGCAGGTCATGTGGCTCTCCCCCTTCTTCTTGGTACCATCATCCATGGTGAGGATAGACCCTGTTGGCGCCTCCTCATAGTCATCGACGCAGACGGTTGTTGCCTGCGCGGGCTGGGTGGAGAACAGCCATGCGCCATCGATGTCCACCCATCATGTGTATGTGGCCACTGATCATGCGACCCTGTCCCGGCGCCGAAGTTGCCAACGAAGCCACCGCCGTAGATCATGGCCTCAATGTCGTTGTCATTGCGTCCCCTCTAATAGGCCTACGAATCACCGGACGTCAGACGCATGACACATGGCAGACCGACACACTGAGAGAGCTAACGTACCAGGTCGTCCATCGTCGGGGCAGATGGTGTCATTTCGTCAAACAGGGTGCGCGGCACCGGCATGCTGTCCTCCGGGACCTGGCACGTCTTCTGTGTCGCGCCCGGGCACGAGTCACCGCTCCTCGACGTCCAGTTCAGGTCGGGAACCGGTGCACTGTTGAACTGCACCGGCGCGATGCCAGAGGCGAACCGCAACGCCACGTGGACCTGCAAGGGAGCAGGCGTTCCAGGACGCAGTTGGGAACTTACCGAGCTCACCGACGAGGTCGGGGGAGCGATGCTGACGATCCCCTCTCGCTTGACGAGGAGCATGGCCTCCGCTATGCTCTAATGGAGGCCTACTTGCGCGCGCCGGCTTTGCTGCATCTGTCACGCCATGTGCTGGGTGGCCTCCACGTGCTGGATGGCGGCTGCCGCTGCATTCCTCTCCTTCAGATTCTTGCGCCGACCGCGACACTTCACGGCGTCGACGTCTTTCTCCTCCTTGGACAACACCTTCTTTGCTGCCTTCGGCTTAGCGTCTCGACCGCCGGTGGCGGCACGCTTTGCTTCCGTCGGATATGCGGCCTCCATTGGGGCTATGCTGGTGGCTATGGGGTGTCCGGGGCGGCGGCTGCGAGGGTTCCCTCGGAATCCATGGTGGCTAAGGCGACGAGGACGTCCATCGCTATGGCCTGGATTGCTCGCGCCGGTCTACTTTGATTTTTCACGCGGGGAATGGCCACTGGCGGGAATGTTATCAACGTCCTAGGCACTAACGCGCGGGCCCTACGTAAGTTTCTGCGGTCACTCGGTGCGTTTGCGCAGCGTCCGCCGAGACGCAAACTTGACACATATTTGGGACAGGTTTACGTCGTCGCGGACAGCCCGAACACTATGCGTCGGGCCGATGGGCCTAGTCCAGACGCATTTTTTGTCCGTGCGGACGCAATCAGTCACTCAGCGTCCGTTTTAGTCACCCCGTTGGAGATGCCCTTATGTGGTGTATCACATATTTACCTTTTAGTTGTAGATTTTACTTTATGTGTTTCTTGTTCTTTTTCTTCTTGGATATTTATAACAAATAAAAGTTGGAAGAAATGAATTTGTACCGTTCTTATTTTCCCATTGATAAAAAAATGTGTGGGATATATACATGGGTGACACGCTCAAAGTGTACGAAGAGATAAACTTCACGAGCTGATTCATTGAAAAGCAGTTGATTGGATTTCCATGTTTGGGTATCAATTTCTGCTGATGAGAAGAAAACCCACTCCCGCGTCGACCCCCCAGAGCGATAATGGAGCAAACCCTAACCGCCACCTCCAGCCAAATCCCCGTTGGCCTCTCCTACCACCGATGTCACCGGCAAGGGCGTGGTTGCAAGCCCGGCACCGAAGGTTGCGGTTGCAGATCGAGGCTCCTGCCTTGATTCGCTATCGGCGCGGTCGTCGGTCGCCGGAAGGACGTGGGGAGGTGGCGCGGTGCACACTGCTGTCCTTGGGCTGGCATGTGCATTGATGTCTACTCACGCTTCTTTTCCTGTAGACAGTGTTGGGCCTCCAAGAGCAGAGGTTTGTAGAACAGCAGCAAGTTTCCCTTAAGTGAATCACCCAAGGTTTATCGAACTCAGGGAGGTAGAGGTCAAAGATAATCCTCTCAAGCAACCCTGCAATTAAGATACAAGAAGTCTCTTGTGTCCCAACACACCTAATACACTTTTCAGATGTATAGGTGCACTAGTTCGGCGAAGAGATAGTAAAACACAGATGGTATAGATGAATATGAGCGGTAATAACAATCTGAAATAAATATGGCAGCGAGTAAACATGCAGTAGAACAGTAAGTAAGCGGTGTTTGCAGTATTGGAAACAAGGCCTAGAGATCATACTTTCACTAGTGGACACTCTCAACATTGATCACATAATAAATCTCTTCCTTTGTACTACTTTCAAAGACTCTATTGTTGGATAACAAACACCATTCATTGTGTAGGGCTACGAGAGCACCCTCAAGCCGGAGTAAACAAGCTCCACAACGTCATAAAGGAATCACACAAGATGCAAACACTGTCACTGTCACACCATAGAGAGTAATTCCGGAGTTCATATAAAGTAACTCTAGAGTGCATAGTAATAGTTAACTTCACAATCTACAAGAGATCACGATCATAACCTACGCCAAGTACTACATGATGCACACACTGTCCACATTACATCATGAAGGAGGAATAGACTACTTTAATAACATCACTAGAGTAGCACATAGATTAATAGTGATACAAAGCTCATCATATGGATCTCAACCATGCAAAGCAATTCACGAGATCATTGTATTGGGGAGAGAGAGATTAACCACATAGCTACCGGTACAGCCCTCAGCCCCGGGAAAGAACTACTCCCTCCTCATCATAGGAGACAGCGATGGCGATGAAGATGGCGGTGGTGTCGATGGAGATGGATGATGCGCGTAGATGTACACGTCCGTTGGGAACCCCAAGAGGAAGGTATGATGCGCACAGCAGCAAGTTTTCCCTCAGAAAGAAACCAAGGTTATCGAACCAGTAGGAGCCAACAAGCACGTGAAGGTTGTTGGTGGAGGAATGTAGTGCGGCGCAACACCAGTGAAACCGGCGCCAACGTGGAACCTGCACAACACAATCAAAGTACTTTGCCCCAACGTGTGATGAGGTTGTCAATCTCACGGCTTGCTGAAAACAAAGGATTAAGCGTATCGAGTGGAAAATAGTGTTTGTTTGCAAAGAACAGTAAAAACAATGATTGCAGTAGAATGTATTCAGATGTAAAAGAATGGACCGGGTCCACAGTTCACTAGAGGTGTCTCTCCAATAAGATAACTAACATGATGGGTGAACAAATGACAGGCGGGCAATTGACAAATAAAGATTCAATACATATCAACGATGATTACTATGTGATTTAATCAGGGCATTACGACAAAGTTCATAGACCGCTATCCAGCATGCATCTATGCCTAAATAATCCACCTTCAGGTTATCATCCGAACCCCTTCCAGTATTAAGTTGTAAACAATAGATAATTGCATTAAGTATGGTGCGTAATGTAATCAACACAAATATCCTTAGACAAAGCATCGATGTTTTATCCCTAGTAGCAACAACACATCCACAACCTTAGAACCTATTGTCACGATCCCAGATTCAATGGAGGCATGAACCCACTATCGAGCATAATTACTCCCTCTTGGAGTTACAAGTATCAACTTGGCCAGAGCCTCTACTAGCAACGGAGAGCATGCAAGAACATAAACAACACATATATGATAGATTGATAATCAACTTGACATAATATTCTATATTCATCGGATCCCGCCAAACACAACATGTAGCATTACAAATAGATGATCTTGATCATGTTAGGCAGCTCACAAGATCTAAACAATGATAGCACATGCGGAGAAGACAACCATCTAGCTACTGCTATGGACCCATAGTCCAAGGATGAACTACTCACGCATCAATCCGGAGGCGAGCATGATGATGTAGAGCCCCTCCGGTGATGATTCCCCTCTCCGGCGGGTGCGGAGGCGATCTCCTGAATCCCCGAGATGGGATTGGCGGCGGCCTCTCTAATGTTTTCCGTATCGTGGCTCTCGGTACAGGGGGTTTCGCGACAAAAGGCTATTTGTAGGCGGAAGGGTACGTCAGGAGGGGGCACAGGGGCCCCACACCATAGGCCGGCGCGACCAGGGCCCAGGCCGCGCCGCCTTATGGTCTCGGCCCCTCGTGGCCCCACTTCGTGTACTCTTTGGTCTTGGAAGCTTCGTGGAAAAATAGGACCCTGGGCGTTGATTTCGTCCAATTCCGAGAATATTTCCTTACTAGGATTTGAAACCAAAAGCAGAAAACAATGGCACTTCGGCATCTTGTTAATAGGTTAGTGCCGGAAAATGTATAATAATGTTGTAAAGTATGTATAAAACATTCAAGTATTGTCATAAAAGTAGCATGGAACATAAGAAATTATAGATACGTTTGAGACGTATCAAGCATCCCCAAGCTTAGTTCCTACTCGCCCTCGAGTAGGTAAACGATAACACAAATAATTTCTGAAGTGACATGCTACCAACATAATCTTGATCAACATTATTGTAAAGCATATGAGATGAATGGAGTGATCTGAACAAAAGATTGCTAACAAAGATAATGACTAAACAAATGAATCATATAGCAAAACTTTTCATGAATAGTACTTTCAAGACAAGCATCAATAAGAGTTGCATAAGAGCTAACTCATAAGCAATAAATTCTAAGTAGAATGCATTGAAGAAACACAAAGGATGATTAAGCTTCAGCAGTTGCTTTCAACTTGTAACATATATATCTCATGGATATTTGTCAACATAGAGTAATATAACAGGTGCAATAAGTAAACATGTAAAAATCAATGCACACAGTTAACACAAGTGTTTGCTTCTAAGATAGAAAGAAGTGGGTAAACTGACTCAACAATAAAGTAAAAGATTGGCCCTTCGTAGAGGGAAGCATGGATTACTATTTTTGTGCTAGAGCTTTTGTTTTGAAAACATAGAAACAATTTTGTCAACGGTAGTAATAATTCATATGTGCTATGCATAATACTTCCTACAAGTTGCAAGTCTCATGCATAGAGTACTAATAGTGCTCGCACCTTGTCCTACTTAGCTCGGAAAACACGGATTATCATCGCATAACATATGTTTCAACCAAGTGTCACAAAGGGGTACCTCTATGCCGCCTGTACAAGTGTCTAAGGAGAAAGCACACATTGGATTTCTCGCTTTTGATTATTCTCAACTTAGACATCCATACCGGGACAACATAGACAAGAGATAATGGACTCCTCTTTTAATGCTTAAGCATTCAACAACAGTTAATATTCTCATAAGAGATTGAGGTTGTATGTCCAAACTGAAACTTCCACCATGATACATGGCTTTAGTTGGCTTCCCAATGTTCTTCTCTAACATATGCATACTAGAACCATTTGATCATGAAACGCACTTACTTCAGACAATACGAACATGCATAGCATCTCACATGATATCCAACAAAGGTAAAAAGTTGATGGCGTCCCCAGAAACATGGTTACCGCTCAACAAGCAACTTATAAGAATTAAGACACATAACTACATATTCATCACCACAATAGTTTTTAAGCTATTTGTCCCATGAGCTATATATTGCTAAGATAAAGGAATGAAATTTTAAAGGTAGCACTCAAGTAATTTACTTTGGAATGGCAGAAAAATACCACATAGTAGGTAGATATGGTGGACACAAATGGCATGGGTTTTGGCTCAAGGTGTTTGGATGCACGAGAAACATTTCCTCTCAGTACAAGGTTTGGGCTAGCAAGGTTGTTTCAAGCAAACACAAGTATGAACAGGTACATCAAAACTTACACAAGAACATATTGCAAGCATTATAAGACTCTACACTGTCTTCCTTGTTGTTCAAAACACTTTGCCCGAAAATATCTAGACTTAGAGAGTCCAATCATGCAAACCAAATTAAACAAGCTCTACGGTAGTTATTCATTAATAGATTAAACTACATGATGCAAGAGCTTAAACATGATCTATGAGAGCTCAAACAATTGCCAAGTTGCCAAACCATATGCAGCATTTTCTGATTCCAACCAAATAGCAATTTAACGAAGCAATTTTAGCCTTCGCCATGAACATTAAAGCACAATTAAGAACACAAGGGTTCCATATGAAAAAGCGGAGCGTAATATCTCCAATATAAGAATGATGGGATCCAACTTTATTCAAACCAAAACGAAAATAAAAGCAAACCGACGCTCCAAGTAAAGAACATAAGATGTGATGGAATAAAAATATAGTTTCACTAGAAGTGACCGATAATGTTGTCGATGAAGAAGGGGATGTCTTGGGCATCCCCAAGCTTAGATGCTTGAGTCTTCTTAAAATATGCAGGGATGAACCACGGGGCATCCCCAAGCTTAGACCTTTCACTCTTCTTGATCATAGTATATCATCCTCTTCTCTTGACCCTTGAAAACTTCCTCCACAACAAACTTCAAGCAAACTCATTAGAGGGTTAGTGCATAATCAAAAATTCACATATTCAGAGGTGACACAATCATTCTTAACACTTCTGGACATTGCACAAATCTTCTGAAAGTAAATGGAACAAAAAACTCATTCAACATAGCAAAAGCGGCAATGCGAAATAAAAGGCAGAATCTGTCAAAAACAGAACAGTCCGTAAAAATGAATGGGGCACTTAACTTGCTCAAATGGAAAAAATCAAAGCTAATGAAAGTTGCATACATATATGAGGATCACGCTCGTAAATTTGCAGATTTTCGATTTTTTTACAGAGAGCTCTGCGAGAATTCGTGACAGACAGCAATGCTGTTTCTGCGCAGCGATCCCAAATATAGTATCAACTTTAGCATAGAAACTTTACTTGGCACAAAAACATGATAAGGAGAGGTTGCTACAGTAGTAAACAACTTCCAAGACTCAACAATACAGTAAATAAAATAAAACATGGGTTATCTCCCAAGAAGTGCTTTTCTTTAACGCCTTTCAGCTAGGCGCAAAAAGTGCAAATCAAGTAACATCAAGAGATGAAGCATCAACATTACCTCCAGGGGTGTTGGAAGTTTCTTCCACAATGCATGTTATCTTATCTATGTAAGTTTCAGAGGCTCCTTTTTCATTATTCTTAGGCTTGCTATTCTCATCAAACAAATTTTCAGGAACAATCCAATCATAATTCTTTTCTAGTGCCTCGACCATTCCTACGAGCTTGCAAGGTATTGACGTCTTAATATCCCCTCCATCATTAACATTATTAGTGTACTTTATCCTATCAATGTCCATCTTTTCAAGGGTACTAGCAAAGTTGGTGTAAGAGCCAAGCATTTTATATTTAATAAAGACTTTTCTAGCCTCTCTTGCTACACCACCAAATTCTTTGAGAAGGGTTTCTAAGACAAAATCTTTCTTTTCTCCTTCCTCCATATCAGAGAGTGTGAGAAACATATGCTGAATTATAGGATTGAGATTAACAAATTTAATTTCCAACATGTGTACTAGAGAAGCAACAGCAATTTCATAAGTAGGAGCAAGTTCTACCAAGTGTCTATCTTCAAAATCTTCAGCTATACTAACATGAGTGAAAAAATCTTCTATATTATTTCTTCCAATTATAGACCCTCGGCCTACCGGTATGTCTTTTAGAGTGTACTTAGGAGGAAACATGATGAAATAAACAAGAGGAAAATAAGGTAAATGCGAGTAACTAATTTTTTTGTATTTTAATATAGAACTAGTAAATAAGACAATAAGTAAAGTAACTAATTTTTGTGTGTTTTTAGTATGTAGCAAACAAGACAGTAAATAAAATAAAGTAAAGCAAGACAAAAACAAAGTAAAGAGATTGGAAGTGGAGACTCCCCAGCGTGTCTTGATCTCCCGGCAACGGCGGAGAAAAAGAGCTTGATGCGCGTAGATGTACACGTCCATTGGGAACCCCAAGAGGAAGGTATGATGCGCACAGCAAGTTTTCCCTCAGAAAGAAACCAAGGTTATCGAACCGTAGGAGCCAAGAAGCACGTGAAGGTTGTTGGTGGAGGAATGTAGTGCGGCGCAACACCAGTAAAACCGGCGCCAACGTGGAACCTGCACAACACAATCAAAGTACTTTGCCCCAACGTAACAGTGAGGTTGTCAATCTCACCGGCTTGCGGAAAACAAAGGATTAAGCGTATCGAGTGGAAAATGGTGTTTGTTTGCAAAGAACAGAAACAATGATTGCAGTAGAATGTATTCAGATGTAAAAGAATGGACCGGGGTCCACAGTTCACTAGAGGTGTCTCTCCAATAAGATAACTAACATGATGGGTGAACAAATTACAGGCGGGCAATTGACAAATAAAGATTCAATACATATCAACGATGATTACTATGTGATTTAATCAGGGCATTACGACAAAGTACATAGACCGCTATCCAGCATGCATTTATGCCTAAATAATCCACCTTCAGGTTATCATCCGAACCCCTTCCAGTATTAAGTTGTAAACAACAGATAATTGCATTAAGTATGGTGCGTAATGTAATCAACACAAATATCCTTAGACAAAGCATCGATGTTTTATCCCTAGTAGCAACAGCACATCCACAACCTTAGAACCTATTGTCACGATCCCAGATTCAATGGAGGCATGAACCCACTATCGAGCATAATTACTCCCTCTTGGAGTTACAAGTATCAACTTGGCCAGAGCCTCTACTAGCAACGGAGAGCATGCAAGAACATAAACAACACATATATGATAGATTGATAATCAACTTGACATAATATTCTATATTCATCGGATCCCGCCAAACACAACATGTAGCATTACAAATAGATGATCTTGATCATGTTAGGCAGCTCACAAGATCTAAACAATGATAGCACATGCGGAGAAGACAACCATCTAGCTACTGCTATGGACCCATAGTCCAAGGATGAACTACTCACGCATCAATCCGGAGGCGGGCATGATGTCTACGGGTGCTTCTATTCTTGTAGACAGTGTTGGGCCTCCAAGAGCAGAGGTTTGTAGAACAGGAGCAAGTTTTCCCTTAAGTGGATCACCCAAGGTTTATCGAACTCAGGGAGGAAGAGGTCAAAGATATCCCTCTCAAGCAACCCTGCAATCACGATACAAAAAGTCTCTTGTGTCCCCAACACACCTAATACACTTGTCAGATGTATAGGTGCACTAGTTCGGCGAAGAGATAGTGAAATACATGTGGTATGAATGGTGGTAAAATTGCAGAAAGTAAAGATGCAGTAAAACAGTAAACAAGCGGCGCCAGAAAATAGCTTGCTGGCGTGGGAAGCAATTCTTTGTGGTGGAAACAAGGCCTAGGGATCATACTTTCACTAGTGGACACTCTCAACATTGATCACATAATAAATAAGTTCTCTTCCTTTGTGCTACATATACTCTTGTTTGATAATGAACACCATTCGTTGCGTAGGATTACACGAACCCTCAATGTCGGAGTTAACAAGCTCCACAACATTCGATATTCATGTTTAAGTAACCTTAGAGCATAATAGATCTTTGCAAAATAGATCGAGTACTAACATAGCATACACACTGTCACCTTTTGAAAGATCGAGATGTCGCCTAGAGGGGGGGGTGAATAGGCAATTACAAACTCTTGCGGATTTGTCTTGTAAGAATGCGGAATTAAACTATCGTTTAGTTTACAAGCACAAACCCTAGATATGCTAAGCTCAACTAAGTGTAACAATGGCAACTAGAGCTAAGCAAGATAGGCACAAGATATATGTAGCACAAGTGATAGCAAGATATATGTACTTCAAGCACGATGGCTATCACAAGGAAAGAGAGCTCGGGTATAGAAATAACCGAGGCACGCGGAGACGAGGATGTATTCCCGTGTTCCCTTGCTTTGCAACAAGGTACGTCACGTTTGGAGGAGTGGAGGTCCCACGAAGGATTCCCCGCGCCACGAAGGCTCACCCTATTCTCCGAACCACACCCACGAAGGATAATGGCCCTTTCCTTATGGTTAGCTTTTCCTCCGCTCCGGAGATGGCAAGCTCCACAACCACTTCACAAGCTCCACGAAGGAGAAGCCCGGGCCTCTTCACAATCTTCTTGAAGAGATCACCGGAGCACCAACCGCCAAGCCAACTAGGAGGTTTCCCTCCAAGAGTAACAAGCTCACGGTCTCTCACTCGAACTAATCGTGGTGGAGAGCTCAACACTATGCAATGATGCAAAGCAAGAACACCGGAGGTGTTCAAGTCCTTCACACTCAAATCCCACCAAAGCAACGAATGCTAGGATGAGATTGGAGAGGAAGAACAAGGGGGAAAGTCAACCAAAGACTCCAAGATCTAGATCCCAAGAGATTCCCTCACTTAGAGAAGAAACGGTTTGGTGGAAGTGTAGATCTAGATCTCCTCTCACAAATCCTCAAATATGAGCAAGAATGGTTGGAGGAATCAAGGGGGAGAGCAAGTTCTTCAAATAGCAACAATGGAGGTGAGAGAATGGGAAGAACTACTTGCTCAAGGTGGAAGAAGGGCTATTTATAGTCTAGGGAGAAAAATAACCGTTGGGGAAAAAGAACCATTAAAAACGCAGGAAAAACGGCAAAGCCCAGCCGGCTGCAGGCCGGGACCGGAGGGCTGGCCGGCGGCAGCCCGGTCGACCGGCCCACCCCGGGCGGGCAAAATGCGCGCAGGGCAGCAAGGCGCGCGGGGAGCCGGCCGTGTGGGCTGGCGGCCAGGCGGCCGAGCGGCGCGGGACGGCCGCGCGGGCGCGGAGGCGTGGGCCGGATGGGCGGCCCGGTGCGGTCCCGGTCGGACCGGAGGCTGGCTGGGCTGCCCGCGCGTGGGCCGGTGGCCGCCCGGTCGACCGGGTGGGCCGGCGTCTGGCCCGGCAGGCCGGGCGCCCAACCGGCAGCCTCCCCCTTTTCCTTTTTCTTTTCTTTTTCTTCTTTTACTCTTTCTTTAATAACTTTTGCTCCCGAACCCCGATTCGAATGAAACCAGTTTTGTTTGGAAGATAACAACAAATGCTATCCTATGGAAAGTGAAAACACAAGAATCTATAGGAGGGGATTTTATCATGAATATAAAAGGTAGAACCTTATATCATGAATAACCGGTAAAATCACCCAACCTCGAAAACGCAATAGAAGATGCATGCGGATTCCGTTTTCGATGAACTTGGGCTTGTTGTAAAGCTAGCAACAAGCTCAAGAACCTCACACAGAGAAACACCAAGAAGCAATACGGATATGCAAAGTATGCAAAGGATTGAGCTCCCTAAGACGATGTGATCAAGTTACCCAACCGAAAGCCCCTCTTAATAGTGCGGCTATGTATCCTATAATCCGGTCTCCCATCAACCACCTTGAGACCGGTAAAAGGAAAACCTAGCAAGGCCATACCTTTGCCTTGCGCATCCCGCTTGATCTTGATGATAACTCTTCAAGCTTCACTCAAGCCGGAATGCCTCTCTTGACCAATGTTGCTTCGTGAAGACTCACAAATGCTCCCTCATACACTATGATGGGAAAGCTCCATTGATACACATCTTCACATGTCCATTATCACCAAATGGACGGCAAGCTTCAAGCATGTGATCCACTCAAGATGCTCATCTTGAACTTGCCCAACTCAACCTTGTATCTTCTCATACTCACTTAAGATAGAGCATGGCTAATATTGAGTTCCACATAAGAACTCCATCTTCATTTCTTCTTCTTGATCATATCACATATATATCTTCATACCGATGATCTTGATGCCAATACACAAGGTATACCTTTATCTTCATGGCATCCATACTTGAATCCAACACATGGAGTACAAGTAGTACCTATGGAATATTCCTTCATATAAACTCAATGAAAACATTAGTCCATAGGGGTTGTCATTAATTACCAAAACCACACATAGGGGCAATGTACCCTTACAATCTCCCCCATTTTGGTAATTGATGACAACCACAATAAGAGGGTTTATATAATGAATATTAGAAACAAGTACGCAACTTATCCGAGGGTAAGTTGTATACAAGAGGTTGTATTTGATATGGTCAAGTAACACAAAGCTACTAGCCCATATCAAAACCGGCTCTACTCACACAACTACAACAAATGCAAGAGATGTGAGTAGAACCAATATATATAGAGAAAACTCCCCCACAATGTATGCACGTGTGATGAACATGAATTCATTGCATATATTGTCAAGATTAACCTTTGGGATAGTTTCCACTATATATATATACAACCATGCAAGACATATAAATATGGAATGCATGAGAGGACAAAACACTTAAGCACAAACCAAACTTAAGTATAAAACCATTCCCTTAAACCCTCTAAACTTCTCCCCCATTGGCATCGATTGTCAAAATGGGTGAAAAATTTAGAAGGCCAATATAATGTGAGTTCCTCCCCAAAGTGTGCACTTCTCATAATTTGAGTGGAATCAAGTGCACATATCCAATGATGAATACTTGAAGGAAATCAAACTATATTGAGGATCAAAGATTGCATAAAGATAACATGGTGAGGTGAGCTTCAACAAATAAAGCAAACAATCAAAGATCCAATTGGACAAACAAAGATATCATGATAAGAGAGATATAGTGCTCTAAAAATAAGAAAGCTCCCCAAAGTTCGTGCACAATTTATAATGTTTGCATTTGAATACAATATGCACAAACATGGAATCCTCACTCCCTATATATCATTTAGAACGCAACTAGGATAAAGAGAATATGCTTATCAAGAACAACTTTAGTCCAATAATTACGAGATATGAGTGCAAGAAGGAAAACAAATAAACCAAGCACTCATAAGTCTCCTTTACCAACACCACTAAGAATTAAAGGATAAAAGATGGTCGGCAAAGAACAAAGATATCAAGGTGATGGATTAACGCTCTTATGTATATAAGTTTCTAAAGTGGACAATGATCCATAAAGAAACATGCACACACAAGAGGTTAACAAAATAAATAAGACAAGATATCCAAGATGAAGTCATAAAATATACCAAAGGATGTTTGCTTAAAAAGCATATATAGCCTATGGCTCCAATATTCACTTGTGGTATATGAATGAGCTTCAACAAAGAAAATCTCAAAAACATCACAACCAACAATAAGGGAAGTAAAGCTAGTTGGAATGTTTTGAGAAAGGCAACAAGTATCATAAATATGGATTTATTTCGCAATTTCATCAATATTGGACATAAGAGCTCTTTGAGGAATTGATATGCAATAAATTGCTAGAGGGCATATTTGAGATAGGTGAATCATAAACATGATATATATATATTCCTATCATATGCATCTTCTCAAATTACTCAAATGTACAATAAGAAGTTTTCTTTAAAAGGATTTTTCAAGAATCGCAATATTTTCGAAATAAAGAATTTCATGCCAAGATGCAACCTACAAGAGGTTGGATGCTATATGAGTATGCATGAATAAGATACTTGTTACCGTGATAGCAATGGCATGATGTAGTAGATAAGAGTTCATCGATCATCCTAGCTTGACTCCAATTTTCATATGGTGACAACACCTTCCTTATAGATGAGACAAGCATCCATTGCATCTCCAATGTACCTAAAACAACATTCAAGTACATCTTGGTCCCCAAACTCATTGGGTCCAAAATGGTTAGACTAACCACAATACATAGGACACACTCCATATAAATATGTGCATATTTATAGATGAAATTTGAATTTCATGCACATCTTAGCCGTTTAGGATTTGATGGAGTATACCCTATATAATGGATCAAAGAAGGCAAGCACGCTACAAATGTAAACAAATTACATATAAGCATGCATAAAGACTTTAAAGATCCAAGAAAGATATACTTTGGACAAAACACCAAATGAATTTAAAGAAAGCATAAAGATGTGACCAAACAAATTTGTTGTCCAAAATATATCAAAGACGCAAATCACAAAAGATTTGTTCAACAAAGTTCAATCAAATGAACTAAGAAGAAACCATTGAGCATAAAGGATGAAGTAAAGCAAACATGCTCAAAGATTTATCTCATTCAAGCAAATAAAACATGTAAGAAGGAATGAGATAGCAAACTCCCCAAAAGAGCAAGGTTCAAACAAATAAACCAAACCCTCTACACTTTTCACAATGGCACAATGTACCGTAAGGAAAAGATTTGTCTTCCAAAACAAACACTTGATATGAATCAAGAGAATTTATCAAAAGATTTTTCAAAGGGACAAAGAAGACACGTGGGAGCAACAAAGATTTCTTGGAAATGAAATAAGTAAAATAAGAAGCAATCCAAGGTGAAGATGATCCATGAATTCAACCACATACAAGGTTATCAATTGTCAAAGACAATGAGTATATTGGAAATAATTTCCGGTGGTGAATTGATAATGATAGTAAGGATCAACTTCACAATAAAAGGCATAGGATAAGTGATACGTCTCCGACGTATCGATAATTTCTTATGTTCCATGCTACTTTATTGATGATACCTACATGTTTTATGCACATTATATGTCGTATTTACGCATTTTCTGGAACTAACCTATTAACAAGATGCCGAAGAGCAGTTGTTGTTTTGCTGTTTTTGGTTTCAGAAATCCTAGTAACGAAATATTCTCGGAATTGGACGAAATCAACGCCCAGGTTCCTATTTTGCCCAGAAGCATCAGAACACCCGAGAGGCGCCGGAGGGGGCCTGTGGGCCCAGATGATAGGGTGGCGCGGCCTGGCCCTGGCGCGCCGGCCTATGGTGTGGGCACCCCTTCGACCCTCCTGCGCCGCCTCTTAGCCTATATAAAGCCCCTGCATCGAAAACCCTTACGAGAGGAAGCCACGGTCGCGAAACCTTCCAGGCCGCCGCCATCGCGAAGCCAAGATCGGGGACAGGAGTCTCTGTTCGGCACCTGCCGGAGCGGGGAAGTGCCCCGGAAGGCTTCTCCATCGACACCGCTGCCATCTCCACCGCCATCTTCATCACCGCTGCTGCTCCCATGAGGAGGGAGTAGTTCTCCATCGAGGCTCGGGGCTGTACCGGTAGCTATGTGGTTCATCTCTCTCCTATGTAATTCAATACAATGATCTCATGAGCTGCTTTACATGATTGAGATTCATATGAGTTTTGTATCACAATTTATCTATGTGCTACTCTAGCAATGTTATTAAAGTAGTTCTATTCCTCCTGCACGTGTGTAAAGGTGACAGTGTGTGCACCGTGTTAGTACTTGGTTTATGCTATGATCATGATCTCTTGTAGATTGCGAAGTTAACTATTGCTATGATAATATTGATGTGATCTATTCCTCCTACATATGCATGAAGGTGACAGTGTGCATGCTATGCTAGTACTTGGTTTAGTCTTTTGATCTATCTTACACTAAAGGTTACTAAAATATGAGCATTATTGTGGAGCTTGTTAACTCCGGCATTGAGGGTTCGTGTAATCCTACGCAATGTGTTCATCATCCAACAAGAGTGTAGAGTATGCATTTATCTATTCTGTTATGTGATCAATGTTGAGAGTGTCCACTAGTGAAAGTGTAATCCCTAGGCCTTGTTCCTAAATACTGCTATCGCTGCTTGTTTACTGTTTTACTGCGTTACTACTGCTGCAATACTACCACCATCAACTACACGCCAGCAAGCTATTTTCTGGCACCGTTGCTACTGCTCATACTTATTTATACCACTTGTATTTCACTATCTCTTCGCCGAACTAGTACACCTATTAGGTGTGTTGGGGACACAAGAGACTTCTTGCTTTGTGGTTGCAGGGTTGCATGAGAGGGATATCTTTGACCTCTTCCTCCTGAGTTCGATAAACCTTGGGTAATCCACTTAAGGGAAACTTGCTGCTGTTCTACAAACCTCTGCTCTTGGAGGCCCAACACTGTCTACAAGAATAGAAGCACCCGTAGACATAAGCACTTTCTGGCGCCGTTGCCGGGGAGGGAAGGTAAACGGCACTCACACATTGGCAAGCCCGGCAACTAAGAACTTTTCCTCCCTCGTCAACTACGCGCCAAGCACTTTTCTGGCGCCGTTGCCGGGGAGGAAAGGTAAAAAGGCACTCATACTTCCAGGTAACAGTACTTTTCTGGCGCCATTGTGTGTGTGCTCGAAGCTATTTCCTTTAGACTCTGCAATTGCGACATTTGGTTTCTTGTTTACACTAGTTAGGCATAATGGACAACAATGACCTTTTTATTCTATTTCCTGATTTAAGACATGGATGGTTTGATGTGAAAATTAAAAAACCCATGGAACATATTAATATGAATGCTTTGAACACTATTGTTGCTAATGCTATGGAAAATTCTAAGCTTGGGGAAGCTGGCTTTGATGAGCATGATATTTTTAGTACCCCAAGCATTGAGGAGAAAATTTACTTTGATGATACTTTGCCTCCTATATTTGATGATGAGAATAATAATGATAGCTACTTTGTTGAATTTGCTCCCACTACAACTAATAAAATTGATTATGCCTATGTGGAGAGTAATAATTTTATGCATGAGACTCATGATAAGAATGCTTTATGTGATAGTTATATTGTTGAGTTTGCTCATGATGCTACTGAAAGTTATTATGAGAGAGGAAAATATGGTTGTAGAAATTTTCATGTTACTAAAACACCTCTCTATGTGCTGAAATTTTTGAAGCTACACTTGTTTTATCTTCCTATGCTTGTTACTTTGCTCTTCATGAACTTGTTTATTTACAAGATTCCTATGCATAGGAAGCATGTTAGACTTAAATGTGTTTTTAATTTGCCTCTTGATGCTCTCTTTTGCTTCAACTACTATTTCTTGCGAGTGCATCATTAAAACTGCTGAGCCCATCTTAATGGCTATAAAGAAAGAACTTCTTGGGAGATAACCCATGTGTTTATTTTACTACAGCAATTTTTATTTTGTTGAGTCTTGGAAGTTGTTTACTACTGTAGCAACCTCTCCTTATCATGTTTTTGTGCCAAGTAAAGTTTCTATGTCAAAGTTGATGTTATATTTGGGATCGCTGCGCAGAAACAGCATTGCTGTCTGTCACGAATCTGGGCCTAAGTCTCTGTAGAAAATTCGAAAAAATCTGCCAATTTACGAGCGTGATCCTCAGATATGTACGCAACTTTCATTAGTTTTGAGTTTTTCCATTTGAGCAAGTCTGGTGCCATCTTAAAATTCGTCTTTACGGACTGTTCTATTTTTGACAGATTCTGCCTTTTATTTTGCATTGCCTCTTTTGCTATGTTGGATGAATTTCTTTGATCCATTAATGTCCAGTAGCTTTATGCAATGTCCAGAAGTGAAAAGAATGTTTGTGTCACCTCTGAACATGTGAATTTTTGATTATGCACTAACCCTCTAATGAGTTTGCTTGAAGTTTGGTGTGAAGGAAGTTTTCAAGGGTCAAGAGAGGAGTATGATATACTATGATCAAGAGGAGTGAAAGCTCTAAGCTTGGGGATGCCCCGTGGTTCATCCCTGCATATTTCAAGAAGACTCAAGCATCTAAGCTTGGGGATGCCCAAGGCATCCCCTTCTTCATCGACAAAGTATCAGGTTCCTTCTCTTGAAACTATATTTTTATTCGGTCACATCTTATGTTCTTTACTTGGAGCGTCTGTGTGCTTTTATTTTTGTTTTTGTTTTGTTATCTTAGTTTTCTGAATAAGTTCATCCTTGTGTGAGAGAGAGACACGCTCCGCTGGTTCGTATGAACACATGTGTTCTTAGCTCATAATATTCATGGCGAAGTTCTTCTTCGTTAAATTGTTATATGGTTGGAATTGGAAAATGCTACATGTAGTAATTGCTATAATGTCTTGGGTAATGTGATACTTGGCAATTGTTGTGCTCATGTTTAAGCTCTTGCATCATATACTTTGCACCTATTAGTGAAGAAATACATAGAGCATGCTAAAATTTGGTTTGCATAATTGGTCTCTCTAAGGTCTAGATAATTTCTAGTATTGAGTTTTGAACAACAAGGAAGACGGTGTAGAGTCTTATAATGTTTACAATATGTCTTTTATGTGAGTTTTGCTGCACCGGTTCATCCTTGAGTTTGTTTCAAATAACCTTGCTAGCCTAAGCCTTGTATCGAGAGGGAATACTTCTCATGCATCCAAAATCCTTGAGCCAACTACTATGCCATTTGTGTCCACCATACCTACCTACTACATGGTATTTCTCCGCCATTCCAAAGTAAATTGCTTGAGTGCTACCTTTAAACAATTCAAAAGTTATTACCTCTTATTTGTGTCAATGTTTTATAGCTCATGAAGAAGTATGTGGTGTTTATCTTTCAATCTTGTTGGGCAACTTTCACCAATGGACTAGTGGCTTCATCCGCTTATCCAATAATTTTGCAAAAAGAGCTGGCAATGGGATTCCCAGTCCCAAATTAATTAACAAAAATAGACACTCCTCCATGGTATGTGATTGTTGGACGGCACCCGAAGGATTCGGTTAGCCATGGCTTGAGAAAGCAAAGGTGGGGAGGAGTGTCATCTAAATAAAACTAAAATAAAAAGGCACTCCTTCATGGTATGAGATTGTTGGCAGGCACCCGAGGATTCGGTTAGCCATGGTTTGTGAAAGAAAGGTTGGAAGGAGTGTCACCCAAAAATAAAATAAAATGGGAGCCGCTCTTTGAAGGTTTGTCTGGCAAGGGGGTTAGAGTACCCGCTACCATTCGTTGACAACAACAAACACCTCTCAAAATTTTACTTTTATGCTCTCTTTATGTTTTCAAAATAAAAGCTCTAGCACAAATACATCAATCGATGCTTTCCTCTTTGAAGGACCATTCTTTTACTTTTATTGTTGAGTCAGTTTACCTATCTCCCTCCACCTTAAGAAGCAAACACTTGTGTGAACTGTGCATTGATTCCTACATACTTGCATATTGCACTTGTTATATTACTTTATGTTGACAAATATCCATGAGATATACATGTTACAAGTTGAAAGCAACCGCTGAAACTTAATCTTCCTTTGTGTTGCTTCCATACCTCTACTTTAAATTATTGCTTTATGAGTTAACTCTTATGCAAGACTTATTTATGCTTGTCTTGAAGTACTATTCATGAAAAGTCTTTGCTTTATGATTCATTTGTTTACTCATGTCATTACCATTGTTTTGATCGCTGCATTCATTACATATGTTTACAATATGATCAAGTTTATGATGGCATGTCACTTCAGAAATTATCTTTGTTATCGTTTTACCTGCTCGGGACGAGCAGAACTAAGCTTGGGGATGATACGTCTCCGACGTATTGATAATTTCTTATGTTCCATGCTACTTTATTGATGATACCTACATGTTTTATGCACATTATATGTCGTATTTACGCATTTTCGGAACTAACCTATTAACAAGATGCCGAAGAGCCAGTTGCTGTTTTCTGCTGTTTTTGGTTTCAGAAATCCTAGTAACGAAATATTCTCGGAATTGGACGAAATCAACGCCCAGGTTCCTATTTTGCCCGGAAGCATCCAGAACACCCGAGAGCTGCCGGAGGGGGGCCCTGTGGGCCCCAGATGATAGGGTGGCGCGGCCTGGGCCCTGGCCGCGCCAGCCTATGGTGTGGGCACCCCTTCGACCCTCTGCGCCGCCTCTTCGCCTATATAAAGCCCCACGAAACCCTTACAGAGGAAGCCACGGTGCGCGAAACCTTCCGAGCCGCCGCCATCGCGAAGCCAAGATCGGGGACAGGAGTCTGTTCGGCACCTGCGGACGGGGAAGTGCCAGGAAGGCTTCTCCATCGACACCGCTGCCATCTCCACCGCCATCTTCATCACCGCTGCTGCTCCCATGAGGAGGGAGTAGTTCTCCATCGAGGCTCGGGGCTGTACCGGTAGCTATGTGGTTCATCTCTCTCCTATGTAATTCAATACAATGATCTCATGAGCTGCTTTACATGATTGAGATTCATATGAGTTTTGTATCACAATTTATCTATGTGCTACTCTAGCAATGTTATTAAAGTAGTTCTATTCCTCCTGCACGTGTGTAAAGGTGACAGTGTGTGCACCGTGTTAGTACTTGGTTTATGCTATGATCATGATCTCTTGTAGATTGCGAAGTTAACTATTGCTATGATAATATTGATGTGATCTATTCCTCCTACATATGCATGAAGGTGACAGTGTGCATGCTATGCTAGTACTTGGTTTAGTCTTTTGATCTATCTTACACTAAAGGTTACTAAAATATGAGCATTATTGTGGAGCTTGTTAACTCCGGCATTGAGGGTTCGTGTAATCCTACGCAATGTGTTCATCATCCAACAAGAGTGTAGAGTATGCATTTATCTATTGTTATGTGATCAATGTTGAGAGTGTCCACTAGTGAAAGTGTAATCCCTAGGCCTTGTTCCTAAATACTGCTATCGCTGCTTGTTTACTGTTTTACTGCGTTACTACTGCTGCAATACTACCACCATCAACTACACGCCAGCAAGCTATTTTCTGGCACCGTTGCTACTGCTCATACTTATTTATACCACTTGTATTTCACTATCTCTTCGCCGAACTAGTACACCTATTAGGTGTGTTGGGGACACAAGACACTTCTTGCTTTGTGGTTGCAGGGTTGCATGAGAGGGATATCTTTGACCTCTTCCTCCCTGAGTTCGATAAACCTTGGGTAATCCACTTAAGGGAAACTGCTGTTCTACAAACCTCTGCTCTTGGAGGCCCAACACTGTCTACAAGAATAGAAGCACCCGTAGACAGCAATAAGTATATAGAATTAAGCACTATGCACGGATTAAGATTCTTGATAGCTTCAATTAGTCAAACAATCACGCACGACAATGATTAGAATAACTTGAAGCAAACGGTGTCCCAAATAAGATATAGAGATATGTATTTGAGGAAAACCGTACCAAGAATTTCTTAATCAAACAAGAATCCATAGGATGAGCCAATAAGAGCTTTTTAATAGAAGTGGAGCTTGTTTGAGCAAACATGCCACCTAGGAACAAGATAATTACGTGTATCAACTCCAAGTGGCATAACCTCATATGTTCACATTTTCTTAGGTTTGTGATATGTACAAAACATATTACTCCCCCATAATGTGATAAAACATTTCTTCTAAACAAGAGGCAACTAAAATTCGACTAGAGATGATTAATGGACATTTAGAATTTGAATTTCTCATGAGTATGACACACCACATAGTGACTAGATAATCTTGCAATATCAATACTAAGTGGTGGTACCCATGTACACACATTTTAAAGAAAGAGAGATGCACAATGCATATCACTCCCCCAAAATGGGATGTTCCATTAATCACTCAAAGAGAGCCAAATAAGATATTATCAAGATGCATTAGGCTCAAAACAATACACTAGTATATGGTGAGTCAAACAATCATACTTGAATACACAAGATAGGCAAGTAAGACTCAACACATACAAACACATATTTGATACAAAACCAAACATGCAAAGGGGCAAGTAACTTACAATGAATATGAAGAGTTGTGTGCATGCGTATCACCGTTGGATCTAGTGATACATTGGATCCTGCCATCCCAAAATTGTCAATTAACGGCCACCACACGGTTCAATTAACTTTCCGTTTGTCCTTCATTTTGTTGCCTAGCTCCCATCGGGAGCCCATGGATTTCATCAAGTCCTCCAGAAATATAGTTAAGTTCTTCATCGAGTAGTACAACTTGAGTCTATGCCCAAGTGCAAGCACTTGTCCATAGACTCGGGGGCTACTCCCATCGGGAGCGCTGCCGCGCACCCGATAGAAAATAATTTCGAGACATCATCTACGCTACACATGATCTTCGACATGGACCTCGCCTTGTATTTCTTCGACTTCGGAGATGGTTATGCTTGGAGTCTCTACGCAAGTCTTCGACTTCCCTAGACACTCGGGGGCTACTGACATGGGTATACCCTTCGGGTACCCATTATTAGTATACCTGGATCGGCTCGGCCCAATATGGAGAAGGCCCAACAAGGCAACCCGAAGAAGTAGTCGACTAGGACTCTTGTAAAACCCTAGGCTGGTTGCATATATAAAGCTAGCCAGGGCACCCGAAATAAGGAGGACAACAGATAGACAACATAGCTCCGCCTATGGCGGCACCCTGTAAAGATACTTGTGTTCATATAGTGGATTGCTAGCAGCACGTAGGGATCCTCCACCGAGGGGACCCGAAGCTGGGTACGTCGTGTGCCTAATCTCGCTCCCGGAATCTCCATCGTCGCTCTCTCCCGAAACCCAAGTCTACAATACGTAGGCATTGCCGGGGTGATCCCTCGTCAACAAGCTCAAGAACCTCACACAGAGAAACACCAAGAAGCAATACGGATATGCAAAGTATGCAAAGGATTGAGCTCCCTAAGACGATGTGATCAAGTTACCCAACCGAAAGCCCCTCTTAATAGTGCGGCTATGTATCCTATAATCCGGTCTCCCATCAACCACCTTGAGACCGGTAAAAGGAAAACCTAGCAAGGCCATACCTTTGCCTTGCGCATCCCGCTTGATCTTGATGATAACTCTTCAAGCTTCACTCAAGCCGGAATGCCTCTCTTGACCAATGTTGCTTCGTGAAGACTCACAAATGCTCCCCCATACACTATGATGGGAAAGCTCCATTGATACACATCTTCACATGTCCATTATCACCAAATGGACGGCAAGCTTCAAGCATGTGATCCACTCAAGATGCTCATCTTGAACTTGCCCAACTCAACCTTGTATCTTCTCATACTCACTTAAGATAGAGCATGGCTAATATTGAGTTCCACATAAGAACTCCATCTTCATTTCTTCTTCTTGATCATATCACATATATATCTTCATACCGATGATCTTGATGCCAATACACAAGGTATACCTTTATCTTCATGGCATCCATACTTGAATCCAACACATGGAGTACAAGTAGTACCTATGGAATATTCCTTCATATAAACTCAATGAAAACATTAGTCCATAGGGGTTGTCATTAATTACCAAAACCACACATAGGGGCAATGTACCCTTACCTTTACACTATGAAGGGGGAATAAATCACATCAATACTATCATAGCGATAATCAACTCCATAACCTACAAGAGATTATGATCATAATCTACGACAAGAACTACACGATGCACACACTGTCACCATTACACCATGCAGGAGGAATAGACTACTTTAATAACATCACATGAGTAGCACATAGATAAATAGTGATACAAAACACATTGCAATCATAAAGGGATATAAATAAGCACTTCAATATGCTATCCATAACAGTGAATAAGTATTCTGTGAAATATAGCCTAAGAGACCCACACGGTGCACACACTGTCACCTTTACACACGTGGGACAAGGAGTCTCCGGAGATCACATAAGTAAAATCCACTTGACTAGCATAATGACATCTAGATTACAAGCATCATCATATGAATCTCAATCATGTAAGGCAGCTCATGAGATTATTGTATTGAAGTACATGGGAGAGAGATTAACCACATAGCTACCGGTACAACCCTTAGCCTCGATGGAGAACTACTCCCTCCTCATGGGAGACAACAGCGGTGATGAAGATGGCGGTGGTGTCGATGGAGGAGCCTCCGGGAGCACTTCCCCGTCCCGGCGGCGTGCGGAACAGAGACTCCTGTCCCCCAGATCTTGGCTTCGCGATGGCGGCGGCTCTGGAACTTTTCTCGTACCGTGGCTTATTCGTCTCGATATTTTAGGTCAGGGACCTTTATATAGGCGAAGAGGCGGAGTCGGAAGGTCGACGAGGCGGTGACACAACAGGGGCCGCACCACCCGCGCCAGCCTGGTATGTGGGGCCCAGGGCTTCCTCGGCGGCTCTCGGGTGTTGGAAGCTTCGTGGGAAAATAGGATGCTGAGCGTTGATTTCGTCCGATTCCGAGAATATTTCCTTACTAGGATTTCTGAAACCAAAAACAGCAGAAAACATGAACTGTCACTTCGGCATCTTGTCAATAGGTTAGTTCCGGAAAATGCATCAAAACGATATAAAGTGTGAACAAAACATGTAGGTATTGTCATAAAACAAGCATGGAACATCAGAAATTATAGATACGTTGGAGACGTATCAGCATCCCCAAGCTTAGTTCCTGCTCGCCCTCGAGTAGGTAAACGATAACAAGAATAATTTCTGAGGTGACATGCTACCATCATAATCTTGATCAACATTATTGTAAAGCATATGACATGAATGAAGTGATCCAAAGCAATGATCTATAGGTTGCTAACAAATAGGTAACATATAGCAAAACTTTTCATGAATAGTACTTTCAAGACAAGCATCAAAAAGTGTTGCATAAGAGTTAACTCATAAAGCAATAAATTCAAAGTAAAGGCATCGAAGCAACACAAAGGAAGATATAAGTTTCAGCAGTTGCTTTCAACTTTCAACATGCATATCTCATGGATAATTGTCAACACGAGTAATATGATGAATGCAAATAAGCAAGTATGTAAGAATCAATGCACGGTTGACACAAGTGTTTGCTTCTAAGATGGAAGGAAGTAGGTAAACTGACTCAACATAAAAGTAAAAGATAGGCCCTTCGCAGAGGGAAGCAGGGATTAAATCATGTGCTAGAGCTTTTCAAGTTTTGAAATCATATAGAGAGCATAAAAGTAAAATTTTGAGAGGTGTTTGTTGTTGTCAACGAATGGTAATGGGTACTCTAACTACCTTATCAACCAGACTTTCAAGAGCGGCTCCCATGAAGGACGTTATCTCTACCAGCAAGGTAGATCATCCCTCTTCTCTTTTGTTTACACATGTACTTTAGTTTTATTTATTAGATGACACCCCCAACCTTTTCTTTCACAAGCCATGGCTAACCGAATCCTCGGGTGCCTTCCAACATTCACATACCATGGAGGAGTGTCTATTTGCAAATTTAAGTTGCTTACTGATAAATCAGAGCAAAACATGTGAAGAGAATTATTAATGTAAGTTAATTAATTGGGGCTGGGAACCCCGTTGCCGGCTCTTTTTGCAAAATTATTGGATAAGCGAATGAGCCACTAGTCCATTGTGAAAGTCTGTCAAAAGTAAATGACAAGATTGAAAGATAAAACACCACATACTTCCTCATGAGCTATAAAACATTGACACAAATAAGAGATAGTAAATTTTGAATTGTTTAAAGGTAGCACATGAAGTATTTGCTTGGAATGGCAGTAAATACCACATAATAGGTAGATATGGTGGACACAAATGACATGGGTTTTGGCTCAAGGTTTTGGATGCACGAGAAGCATTTCCTCTCAGTACAAGGCTTCGGCTAGCATGGTTGTTTGAAGCAAACACAAGTATGAACCGGTACAGCAAAACTTACATAAGAACTTATTGCAAGCATTATAAGACTCTACACTGTCTTCCTTGTTGCTCAAACACTTTTACCAGAAAATATCTAGACCTTAGAGAGACCAATCATGCAAACCAAATTTCAACAAGCTCTACAGTAGTTCTCCACTACTAGATTTAAACTACATGATGCAAGAGCTTAAACATGATATATGAGAGCTCAAAACAATTGCCAAGTATCAAGTTATTCAAAACCATATGAAGCATTTTCTGATTCCAACCAAATAGCAACAAGTGAAGCGATCAACTTTCGCCCTTGAACATTAAAAGCATAAACGAAGAACACTAGTGTTCATATGAAAAAGCGGAGCGTGTCTCTCTCCCACACAAGGATGAACTTATTCAGAAAACTAAGATAACAAAACAAAAATAAAAGCACACAGACGCTCCAAGTAAAGTACATAAGATGTGATGAATAAAAATATAGTTTCACTAGAAGAAACCTGATAAGATGATGAAGGGGATGCCTTGGGCATCCCCAAGCTTAGCTTGAGTCTTCTTGAAATATGCAGGGATGAACCAGGGGCATCCCCAAGCTTAGGCTTTTCACTCTTCTTGATCATATATCACCCTATTCTCTTGACCCTTGAAAACTTCCTCCACACCAAACTTCAAGCAAACTCATTAGAGGGTTAGTGCATAATCAAAATTCACATGTTCAGAGGTGACACAATCATTCTTAACACTTCTGGACATTGCACAAAGCTTCTGAAAGTTAATGGAACAAAGAAACCCATTCAACATAGCAAAAGCGGCAATGCGAAATAAAGGCAGAATCTGTCAAAAACAGAACAGTCCGTAAAGACGAATCGCAGGGGCACTTAACTTGCTTAAATGGAAAAACTCAAACTAATGAAAGTTGCGTACATATCGAGGATCACACACGTAAATTTGCAGATTTTTTTGATTTTTTTACAGAGACTTCTGCTCAAATTCGTGACAGAACGACAAATCTGTTTCTCGCAGTAATCCAAATCTAGCATCAACTTTACCATAGAGACTTTACTTGGCACAAAAACATGATAAGGAGAGGTTGCTACAGTAGTAAACAACTTCCAAGACTCAACAAAACAAAAATTGCTGTAGTAAAATAAACACATGGGTTATCTCCCAAGAAGTTCTTTCTTTATAGCCACTAAGATGGGCTCAATTTTAATGATGATGCTCTCATAAGGATGAGAGTTGAAGCAAAAAGAGAACATCAAGAAGCAAATTCAAAACACATTTAAGCCTAACCCACTTCCTATGAAAAGGAATCTTGTACACAAATAGATTCATGAAGAACAAAGTGGCAAGCATAGAAAAGCAACACAAGCGCAATTTCAAGATTCTCAACATAAAGAGGGGAAACTTAATATTATTAAGATGCATATAACCATGTTTTCCTCTCTCATAATAACTTTCAGTAGCATCATGAACAAACTCAACAATATAACTATCACATAAAACATTCTTGTCATGAGCCACATGCATAAAATTATTACTCTCCACATAAGCATAATCAATTTTATTAGTTGTAGTGGGAACAAATTCAACAAAGTAGCTATCATTATTATTCTCATCAAGTGTAGGAGGCATAATATAATCATAATAAAATTTACTCTCCATTGTAGGCGGCACCAAAAGACCACTATCATTATAATCATCATAAATAGGAGGCAAAGTATCATCAAAGAAAATTTTCTCCTCAATGCTTGGGGGACTAAAAATATCATGCTCATCAAAACAAGCTTCCCCAAGCTTAGAATTTTCCATATCATTAACAACAATGGTGTTCAAAGCGTTCATACTAATATCATTGCTACCAGCATGCAAATAAGATTCCATAGGTTTTTTAATTTTCGCAGCAAACAATCCATGTCTTAACTCGGGAAATAGAATAAGAAGCTCATTGTTACTTTCCATTATGCCTAACTAGTGTAAACAAGAAACCAAAAGATGCAATTGCAGGATCTAAAGGAAATAAAGTACTTACAACGCTGGAAAATAGCTTAGTAGCCGAGATCCGGAGTGTGAGTACCTTTTACCTTTCCTCCCCGGCAACGGCGCCAGAAAATAGCTTGATTTCTACGGGTGCTTCTATTCTTGTAGACAGTGTTGGGCCTCCAAGAGTAGAGGTTGATGGCGTGTAACTCACACGTTCGTTGGGAACCCCAAGAGGAAGGTATGATGCGCACAGTAGCAAGTTTTCCCTCAGAAAGAAACCAAGGTTTAATCGAACCAGTAGGAGCCAAGAAGCACGTTGAAGGTTGATGGTGGCGAAATGTGATGCGGCGCAACAACAGGGATTCCGGTGCCAACGTGGAATCTGCACAACAAAACCAAAGTACTTTGCCCCAACGAAACAGTGAGGTTGTCAATCTCACCGGCTTGCTGTAACAAAGGATTAAACGTATCGAGTGGAAGATGTTTGCAAAGAAAACAGTAAAACACAATTGCAGTAGATTGTATGCTATGTAAAGAATAGGACCGGGGTCCACAGTTCACTAGAGGTGTCTCTCCCATAAGATAAAAGCATGTTGGGTGAACAAATTACAGTCGGGCAATTGACAAAATAGAGAAGGGCATAACAATGCATATACATGATATGATAAATATAGTGAGATTTAATTGGGCATTACGACAAAGTACATAGACCGCCATCCAACTGCATCTATGCCTAAAAAGCCACCTTCAGGTTATCATCCGAACCCCTTCCAGTATTAAGTTGCAAAGCAACAGACAATTGCATTAAGTATGGTGCGTAATGTAATCGACAACTACATCCTTAGACATAGAATCAATGTTTTATCCCTAGTGGCAACAGCATATCACAACCTTAGAACTTTCATCACTGTCCCAGGTGTCAATGAAGGCATGAACCCACTATCGAGCATAAATACTCCCTCTTGGAGTTAAGAGTAAAAACTTGGCCAGAGCCTCTACTAATAACGGAGAGCATGCAAGATCATAAACAACACATAAACAATAGATTGATAATCACCATAACATAGTATTCTCTATCCATCGGATCCCGACAAACACAACATATAGTATTACAGATAGATGATCTTGATCATGTTAGGCAGCTCACAAGATCCAACAATGAAGCACAACAAGGAGAAGACGACCATCTAGCTACTGCTATGGACCCATGGTCCGGGGTGAACTACTCACTCATCACTCCGGAGGCGACCATGGTGGTGTAGAGTCCTCGGAGATGAATCCCCTCTCCGGCGAGTGCGGAGGCGATCTCTGAATCCCCGAGATGGGATTCGCGGCGGCGGCGTCTCTGGAAGGTTTTCCGTATCGTGGCTCTCGGTACTGGGGGTATCGCGATGGAGGCTTTAAGTAGGCGGAAGGGTAGGTCAGGGGGCCACACGAGGGGCCCAGGGGACAGGGTGGCGCGGCCAGGGGCCACCGCGCCGCCTATCATCGGCCGCCTCGTGGCCCCACTTCGTTATCTCTTCGGTCTTCTGGAAGCTTCGTGCAAAAATAGGACCCTGGGCGAAGATTTCGTCCAATTCCGAGAATATTTCCTTACTAGGATTTCTGAAACCAAAAAAGCAGAAAACAGCAACTGGCTCTTCGGCATCTTGTTAATAGGTTAGTTCCATAAAATGCATAAATATGACATATAATGTGCATAAAACATGTAGGTATCATCAATAAAGTAGCATGGAACATAAGAAATTATCGATACGTTGGAGACGTATCAGCATCCCCAAGCTTAGTTCTGCTCGTCCCGAGCAGGTAAAACGATAACAAAGATAATTTCTGAAGTGACATGCCATCATAACCTTGATCATACTATTTGTAAACATATGTAATGAATGCAGCGATCAAAACAAAGGTAATGACATGAATAAACAAGTGAATCATACAGCAAAGACTTTTCATGAATAGTACTTCAAGACAAGCATCAATAAGTCTTGCATAAGAGTTAACTCATAAAGCAATAAATCAAAGTAAAGGCATTGAAGCAACACATAGGAAGATTAAGTTTCAGCGGTTGCTTTCAACTTATAACATGTATATCTCATGGATATTGTCAACATAAAGTAATATAACAAGTGCAATATGCAAGTATGTAGGAATCAATGCACAGTTCACACAAGTGTTTGCTTCTTAAGGTGGAGGGAGATAGGTAAACTGACTCAACAATAAAAGTAAAAGAATGGTCCTTCAAAGAGGAAAGCATCGATTGCTGTATTTGTGCTAGAGCTTTTATTTTGAAAACATGAAACAATTTTGTCAACGGTAGTAATAAAGCATATGAGTTATGTAAATTATATCTTACAAGTTGCAAGCCTCATGCATAGTATACTAATAGTGCCCGCACCTCGTCCTACTTAGCTTGGACTACCGGATCTTTGCATGCTATGTTTCAACCAAGTGTCACAAAGGGGTACCTCCATGCCGCCTGTACAAAGGTCTAAGGAGAATGCTCACATTTTGGATTTCTCGCTTTTGATTATTCTCAACTTAGACATCCATACCGGGACAACATGGACAACAGATAATGGACTCCTCTTAAATGCATAAGCATGTAGCAACAATTGTTATTCTCATATGAGATTGAGGATATATGTCCAAAACTGAAACTTCAACCATGATTCATGGCTTTAGTTAGCGGCCCAATGTTCTTCTCTAACAATTTTGCATGCTCCAACCACTAAAATGATAGATCCTTCAGACAAGACGGACATGCATAGCAACTCACATGATATTCAACAATAGTTGATGGCGTTCCCCAGAAGCATGGTTATCGCACAACAAGCAACTTAATAAAAGATAAAGTGCATAAGTACATATTCAATACTACGATAGTTTTTAAGGCTATTTTGTCCCATGAGCTATATATTGCAAAGGTGAATGATGGAATTTTAAAGGTAGCACTCAAGCAATTTACTTTGGAATGGCGGAGAAATACCATGTAGTAGGTAGGTATGGTGGACACAAATGGCATAGTAGTTGGCTCAAGGATTTTGGATGCATGAGAAGTATTCCCTCTCGATACAAGGTTTAGGCTAGCAAGGTTATTTGAAGCAAACTCAAGGATGAACAGGTGCAGCAAAACTCACATAAAAGACATATTGTAAACATTATAAGACTCTACACCGTCTTCCTTGTTGTTCAAAACTCAATACTAGATGTTATCTAGACCTTAGAGAGACCAAATATGCAAATCAAATTTTAGCAAGCTCTATGTATTTCTTCATTAATGGGTGCAAATCATATGATGCAAGAGCTTAAACATGAGCACAACAATTGCCAAGTATCACATTATCCAAGACATTTTAGAATTACTACATGTAGCATTTTCCAATTCCAACCATATAACAATTTAACGAAGAAGAAACTTCGCCTTGAACATTATGAGTAAAGCCTAAGGACACATGTGTCCATATGCAACAGCGGAGCGTGTCTCTCTCCCACAAAGTGAATGCTAGGATCCATTTTATTCAAACAAAAACAAAAACAAAAACAAACCGACGCTCCAAGTAAAGAACACAATATGTGATTGAATAAAAATATAGTTTCAGGGGAGGAACCTGATGATGTTGTCGATGAAGGGGATGCCTTGGGCATCCCCAAGCTTAGACGCTTGAGTCTTCTTAGAATATGCAGGGATGAACCACGGGGCATCCCCAAGCTTAGAGCTTTCACTCCTCTTGATCATAGTATATCATACTCCTCTCTTGACCCTTGAAAACGTCCTTCACACCAAACTTCAAGCAAACTCATTAGAGGGTTAGTGCACAATTAATAATTCACATGTTCAGAGGTGGCACAATCATTCTTTACACTTCTGGACATTGCATAAAGCTACTGGACATTAGTGGATCAAAGAAATAAATCCAACATAGCAAAAGAGGCAATGCGAAATAAAAGGCAGAATCTGTCAAAACGAACAGTCCGTAAAGACGAATTTAAAGCTGGCACAGACTTGCTCAAATAGAAAAACTCAAAACTAATGAAAGTTGCGTACATATCGAGGATCACGCTCGTAAATTGGCAGATTTTTTGAATTTTCTACAGAGAACTGTGCCCAGATTCGTGACAGACAGCAATGCTGTTTCTGCGCAGCGATCCCAAATATAACATCAACTTTGACATAGAAACTTTACTTGGCACAAAAACATGATAAGGAGAGGTTGCTACAGTAGTAAACAACTTCCAAGACTCAACAAAACAAAAAATTGCTGTAGTAAAAACATGGGTTGTCTCCCATAAGCGCTTTTCTTTAACGCCTTTCAGCTAGGCGCAGAAAGTGCAAATCAAGTATTATCGAGAGTAGAAGCATCAACATCATAACCAGGGGTGTTGGGAGTTTTCTCAACCAAGCATAGTATATTGGATACATAAGTTTTAGCATCTCCCTTTTCATTAGTCTTGGGCTTGCTATTCTCATCGAACAAATTTTCAGGAACAAGCCAAGCATAGTTATTTTCTAGTGCATCATTCATAGCTAGGAGTTTACATGGTATTGGTGCTTTGATCTCCCCACCATCATTAATATTATTAGTGTACCTTATTCTATCCATGTCCATTTTTTCAAGGAGACCAACAAAATTAGTATGAGAACCTAGCATATTAAATTTAGCAAAGACCTTTCTAGCCTCTCTTGCTAGACCACCAAATTCTCTAAGAAGAGTTTCTAAAACAAAATCTTTCTTTTCCCCTTCTTCCATATCACCGAGTGTAAGAAACATGTGTTGGATTATAGGATTGAGATTAACAAATTTAGTTTCCAACATGCGAACTAAAGCAGCAGCAGCAATTTCATAGGTAGGTGCAAGTTCTACCAAGTGTCTATCTTCAAAATCTTCAATAATACTAACATGATTGAAAAATTCTTCTATATTATTTCTCCCAACTATAGACCCACGTCCTACCGGTATATCTTTTGTGGTGAAATTAAAAGGAAACATGATGCAATAAGCAAAAAGTAGACTAGGCAAACAAAGTAAAGACGAGTAACTAATTTTTTTGTGTTTTCGATATAGAGAGCAAGACAGTAAATAAAGTAAAGCTAGCAACTAATTTTTTTGTGTTTTGTTTTAGTGCAGCAAACAAAGTAATAAATAAAATAAAGCAAGACAAAAACAAAGTAAAGAGATTGAGAAGTGGAGACTCCCCTTGCAGCGTGTCTTGATCTGCAACGGCGCCAGAAAAAGAGCTTGATGGCGTGTAACTCACACGTTCGTTGGGAACCCCAAGAGGAAGGTATGATGCGCACGAGCAAGTTTCCCTCAGAAAGAAACCAAGGTTTAATCGAACCAGTGGGAGCCAAGAAGCACGTTGAAGGTTGATGGTGGCGAAATGTGATGCGGCGCAACAACGGGGATTCCGGCGCCAACGTGGAATCTGCACAACAAAACCAAAGTACTTTGCCCCAACGAAGCAGTGAGGTTGTCAATCTCACGGCTTGCTGAACAAAGGATTAAACGTATCGAGTGGAAGATGTTTGCAAAAAAAACACAATTGTAGTAGATTGTATGCTATGTAAAGAATAGGACCGGGGTCCACAGTTCACTAGAGGTGTCTCTCCCATAAGATAAAAGCATGTTGGGTGAACAAATTACAGTCGGGCAATTGACAAAATAGAGAAGGGCATAACAATGCATATACATGATATGATAAATATAGTGAGATTTAATTGGGCATTACGACAAAGTACATAGACCGCCATCCAACTGCATCTATGCCTAAAAAGTCCACCTTCGGTTATCATCCGAACCCCTTCAGTATTAAGTTGCAAAGCAACAGACAATTGCATTAAGTATGGTGCGTAATGTAATCGACAACTACATCCTTAGACATAGAATCAATGTTTTATCCCTAGTGGCAACACACATCACAACCTTAGAACTTTCTGTCACTGTCCCAGGTGTCAATGAAGGCATGAACCCACTATCGAGCATAAATACTCCCTCTTGGAGTTAAGAGTAAAAACTTGGCCAGAGCCTCTACTAATAACGGAGAGCATGCAAGATCATAAACAACACATAAACAATAGATTGATAATCACCATAACATAGTATTCTCTATCCATCGGATCCCGACAAACACAACATATAGTATTACGGATAGATGATCTTGATCATGTTAGGCAGCTCACAAGATCCAACAATGAAGCACAACAAGGAGAAGACGACCATCTAGCTACTGCTATGGACCCATGGTCCAGGGGTGAACTACTCACTCATCACTCCGGAGGCGACCATGGCGGTGTAGAGTCCTGGAGATGAATCCCCTCTCCGGCGGGGTGGAGGCGATCTCCTGAATCCCCCGAGATGGGATTCGCGGCGGCGGCGTCTCTGGAAGGTTTTCCGTATCGTGGCTCTCGGTCTGGGGGTTTCGCGACGGAGGCTTTAAGAAGGCGGAAGGGTAGGTCGGGGGCCACACGAGGGGCCCGGGGGACGGTGGCGCGGCCGGGGCCGAGGGCGCGCGCCTATCATCGGCCGCCTCGTGGCCCCACTTCGTTATCTCTTCGGTCTTCTGGAAGCTTCGTGCAAAAATAGGACCCTGGGCGAAGATTTCGTCCAATTCCGAGAATATTTCCTTACTAGGATTTCTGAAACCAAAAACAGCAACTGGCTCTTCGGCATCTTGTTAATAGTTTAGTTCCGGAAAATGCATAAATATGACATATAATGTGCATAAAACATGTAGGTATCATCAATAAAGTAGCATGGAACATAAGAAATTATCGATACGTTGGAGACGTATCAGCAGCAGCAAGTTTTCCCTTAAGTGGATCACCCAAGGTTTATCGAACTCGGGGAGGAAGAGGTCAAAGATATCCCTCTCAAGCAACCCTGCAATCACGATACAAGAAGTCTCTTGTGTCCCCAACACACCTAATACACTTGTCAGATGTATAGGTGCACTAGTTCGGCGAGGAGATAGTGAAATACATGTGGTATGAATGGTGGTAAAATTGCAGAAAGTAAAGATGCAGTAAACAAAACAAGCGGCGCAGAAAATAGCTTGCTGGCGTGGGAAGCAATTCTTTGTGGTGGAAACAAGGCCTAGGGATCATACTTTCACTAGTGGACACTCTCAACATTGATCACATAATAAATAAGTTCTCTTCCTTTGTGCTACATATACTTTTGTTTGATAATGAACACCATTCGTGGCGTAGGATTACACGAACCCTCAATGCCGGAGTTAACAAGCTCCACAACATTCGATATTCATGTTTAAGTAACCTTAGAGCATAATAGATCTTTGCAAAATAGACCGAGTACTAACATAGCATACACACTGTCACCTTTACACTATGAAGGGGGAATAAATCACATCAATACTATCATAGCGATAATCAACTCCATAACCTACAAGAGATTATGATCATAATCTACGACAAGAACTACACGATGCACACACTGTCACCATTACACCATGCGGGAGGAATAGACTACTTTAATAACATCACATGAGTAGCACATAGATAAATAGTGATACAAAACACATTGCAATCATAAAGGGATATAAATAAGCACTTCAATATGCTATCCATAACAGTGAATAAGTATTCTGTGAAATATAGCCTAAGAGACCCACACGGTGCACACACTGTCACCTTTACACACGTGGGACAAGGAGTCTCCGGAGATCACATAAGTAAAACCCACTTGACTAGCATAATGACATCTAGATTACAAGCATCATCATATGAATCTCAATCATGTAAGGCAGCTCATGAGATTATTGTATTGAAGTACATGGGAGAGAGATTAACCACATAGCTACCGGTACAGCCCTTAGCCTCGATGGAGAACTACTCCCTCCTCATGGGAGACAACAGCGGTGGTGAAGATGGCGGTGGTGTCGATGGAGGAGCCTTCCGGGGGCACTTCCCGTCGGCGGAACAGAGACTCATGTCCCCCAGATCTTGGCTTCGCGATGGCGGCGGCTGGAACTTTTCGTACCGTGGCTTATTCGTCTCGATGTTTTAGGTCAGGGACCTTTATATAGGCGAAGAGGCGGAGTTGGAAGATCGACGAGGCGGTGACACAACAGGGGGCGCGGCCCACACCCTGGCGCGCCAGCCTGGTGTGTGGGGCCCCAGGGCTCCCCTGGCGGCTCGGGTGTTGGAAGCTTCGTGGGAAAATAGGATGCTGGGCGTTGATTTCGTCCAATTCCGAGAATATTTCCTTACTAGGATTTCTGAAACCAAAAACAGCAGAAAACAGAACTGGCACTTCGGCATCTTGTCAATAGGTTAGTTCCGGAAAATGCATCAAAACGATATAAAGTGTGAACAAAACATGTAGGTATTGTCATAAAACAAGCATGGAACATCAGAAATTATAGATACGTTGGAGACGTATCAGGCATGATGATGTAGAGCCCCACCGGTGATGATTCCCCTCTCCGGCAGGGTGCCGGAGGCGATCTCCTGAATCCCCCGAGATGGGATTGGCGGCGGCGGCCTCTCGTAATGTTTTCCGTATCGTGGCTCTCGGTACGGGGGTTTCGCGACGAAGGCTATTTGTAGGCGGAAGGGTAGGTCGGGAGGGGCACAGGGGCCCCACACCATAGGCCGGCGCGGCCAGGCCTAGGCCGCGCCACCTTATGGTCTCGGGCCCTCGTGGCCCCACTTCGTGTACTCTTCGGTCTTCTAGAAGCTTCGTGGAAAAATAGGACCCTGGGCGTTGATTTCGTCCAATTCCGAGAATATTTCCTTACTAGGATTTCTGAAACCAAAAACAGAAAACAACAACTGGCACTTCGGCATCTTGTTAATAGGTTAGTGCCGGAAAATGTATAATAATGTTGTAAAGTATGTATAAAACATTCAAGTATTGTCATAAAAGTAGCATGGAACATAAGAAATTATAGATACGTTTGAGACGTATCAATGGCTCCGGGGGCAATTCCCCGTCCGGCGAGTGCCGAACGAGACTTGCCCCGAATTGGAGTTTCGCGATGCGGCGGCGCCCCTGGAGCTTTTCTGGAGTTTCGTCAATCGGTGTCGGGTTTTTAGGTCGCGAGGGACTTTATAGGCGAAGAGGCGGCGTCGGAGGGGCACCAGGGCGCCCTCCCCATAGCGCGGCCAGGCCCTGAGCCGCGCGACCCTATGGTGTGGGGGCCCAGGCCTCCCTCGACTCCCCTTCGGTGTCCTGGTCCGTCTCGGTGAATTATGATGTTTGGTCTTCGTTTCGTCGAATTCCGAGAATATTGCCCGAACAGCCTTTCTGGAACCAAAAACAGCAGAAAACGGGAACTGGCACTTCGGCATCTTGTTAATAGGTTAGTTCCGGAAAACGCATAAAAACGATATAAAGTGTGAACAAAACATGTAGGTATTGTCATAAAACAAGCATGGAACATCAGAAATTATGGATACGTTTGAGACGTATCAAGCATCCCCAAGCTTAGTTCCTACTCGCCCTCGAGTAGGTAAACGATAACAACAAATAATTTCTAAAGTGACATGCTACCAATCATAATCTTGATCAACATTATTGTAAAGCATATGAAGTGAATGGAGTGATTCAAAGCAATAGATTGCTAAGAAAAGATAATGACTAAACAAATGAATCATATAGCAAAACTTTTCATGAATAGTACTTTCAAGACAAGTATCAAAAAGACTTGCATAAGAGTTAACTCATAAAGCAATAAATTCTTAGTAGAATGCATTGAAGCAACACAAAGGATGATTAAGTTTCAGCAATTGCTTTAAACTTGTAACATGTATATCTCATGGATATTTGTCAACATAGAGTAATATAACAAGTGCAATAGGTAAACATGTAAGAATCAATGCACACAGTTAACACAAGTGTTTGCTTCTAAGATAGAAAGAAGTGGGTAGACTGACTCAACATAAAGTAAAAGAATGGCCCTTCGCAGAGGGAAGCATGGATTACTATTTTTGTGCTAGAGCTTTTGTTTTGAAAACATAGAAACAATTTTGTCAACGGTAGTAATAATTCATATGTGCTATGCATAATACTTCCTACAAGTTGCAAGCCTCATGCATAGAGTACTAATAGTGCTCGCACCTTGTCCTAATCAGCTCGGATAACACGGATTATCATTGCATGACATATGTTTCAACCAAGTGTCACAAAGGGGTACCTCTATGCCGCCTGTACAAAGGTCTAAGGAGAAAGCACGCATTGGATTTCTCGCTTTTGATTATTCTCAACTTAGACATCCATACCGGGACAACATAGACAACAGATAATGGACTCCTCTTTTAATGCTTAAGCATTCAACAACAGATAACATTCTCATAAGAGATTGAAGTTGTATGTCCAAACTGAAACTTCCACCATGATACATGGCTTTAGTTAGCGGCCCAATGTTCTTCTCTAACATATGCATACTCAAACCATTTGATCATGAAATAGCACTTACTTCAGACAAGACGAACATGCATAGCATCTCACATGATATCCAACAAAAGTAAAAAGTTGATGGCGTCCCCAGAAACATGGTTACCGCTCAACAAGCAACTTATAAGAACTAAGACACATAACTACATATCCATCACCACAATAGTTTTTAAGCTATTTGTCCCATGAGCTATATATTGCAAAGATAAAGGAATGAAATTTTAAAGGTAGCACTCAAGTAATTTACTTTGGAATGTCAGAAAAATACCACATAGTAGGTAGATATGGTGGACACAAATGGCATGGGTTTTGGCTCAAGGTGTTTGGATGCACGAGAAGCATTTCCTCTCGATACAAGGTTTGGGCTAGCAAGGTTGTTTGAAGCAAACACAAGTATGAACAGGTACAACAAAACTTACACAAGAACATATTGCAAGCATTATAAGACTCTACACTGTCTTCCTTGTTGTTCAAACACTTTACCAGAAAATATCTAGACTTAGAGAGACCAATCATGCAAACCAAATTTTAACAAGCTCTACGGTAGTTCTCCACTAATAGATTAAACTACATGATGCAAGAGATTAAACATGATCTAATGAGAGCTCAAAACAATTTCCAAGTTTCAAGTTATTCCAAACCATATGAAGCATTTTCTGATTCCAACAAAATAACAACAAGTGAAGCGATCAACTTTCGCCATTGAACATTAAAAGCACAACTAAGAACACAAGTGTTCCATATGAAAAAGCGGAGCGTGTCTCTCTCCCACATGAGCATGAATTTATTCAGAGAATGAAAATAACAAAACGAAAATAAAAGCACACAGACGCTCCAAGTAAATTACATAAGATGTGACGGAATAAAAATATAGTTTCACTAGAAGTGACCTGATAAGTTGTCGATGAAGGGGATGCCTTGGGCATCCCCAAGCTTAGATGCTTGAGTCTTCTTAAAATATGCAGGGATGAACCACCGGGGCATCCCCAAGCTTAGACCTTTCACTCTTCTTGATCATATTGTATCATCCTCTTCTCTTGACCCTTGAAAACTTCCTCCACACCAAACTTCAAGCAAACTCATTAGAGGGTTAGTGCATAATAAAAAATTCACATATTCAGAGGTGACATAATCATTCTTAACACTTCTGGACATTGCACAAAGCTACTGAAATTTAATGGAACAAAGAAACCCATTCAACATAGCAAAAGCGGCAATGCGAAATAAAAGGCAGAATCTGTCAAAACAGAAAAGTCCGTAAAGACGAATTTTGCAGAGGCACTTAACTTGCTCAAACGGAAAAACTCAAAACTAATGAAAGTTGCGTACATATCTGAGGATCACGCACGTAAATTGGAAGATTTTTCTGAGTTACCTACAGAGAGTTCTGCGCAAATTCGTGACAGACAGCAAATCTGTTTCTGCGCAGTAATCCAAATCTAGTATCAACCTTACTATAGAGACTTTACTTGGCACAAAAACATGATAATGAGAGGTTGCTACAGTAGTAAAAACTTCCAAGACACAACAAAACAGTAGCAAAATAAAAACATGGGTTATCTTCCAAGAAGTGCTTTCTTTATAGCCATTAAGATGGGCTCAGCAATTTTAATGATGATGCTCTCATAAGGATGAGAGTCGCAGCAAAGAGAGCATCAAAAAGCAAATATGAAACAAATTTAAGCCTAACCCTCTTCCTGTGAAAAGGAATCTTGTACACAAATAAATTCATGAAGAACAAAGTGACAAGCATAAGAAGATAAGACACGAGTAACTTCAAGATTCTCAACATAAAGAGGGGAAACTGAATATTATTAAGATGCATACAACCGTGTTTCCCTCTCTCATAATAACTTTCAGTAGCATCATTGATGAAATCCACAATATAACCATCACTTAAAACATTCTTATCATGGTTCATATGCATAAAGGTATCATTATTTTTGACATAAGAAAAACTCTTCTCATTAATAGTAATTGGAGCAGGATCATTATCAAGAATTTGAACATAGTAAACAAGTTGCATACTAAGGGAATGGTTTTTGGCAATCCCATTATAACTATGACAAGTTTCATAAGGATAATTGTAACATGTGTCATATCCATCTCTATAGCGATTATCTAAACCAGAATATGTAATATCATCATTTTCACTAAAAGTAAAGGTCTCAAATATAGGATCTTCAAGCACAACATCCCCAAGCTTAGAGATTTCAATATCATCGTTTGCGGGGACATGAATAATGCTATCATCATTACTTTCATAATCAGTTCCAAAGAGATTTCCAATATCAAAGGTAGTGTGCTCTTCCAAATCATGATCACTAATATGGGTAAAGGGCATAGGAAGATCATTGTACTCAGATTCATTATCATAATAATCATTAGGAGCAACATACTTACGGTTACCTATTGTTACCTCATACACGCGGGGATATGCCGTTGCCTCTTTCTTCTTATTCCCCCTCTTCTTCTTCTTCTTCTTCTTCTTCTTCTTCTTCTTCTTCTTCTTCTTCTTCTTCTTCTTCTTCTTCTTCTTCTTCTTCTTCTTCTTCTTCTTCTTCTTCTTCTTCTTCTTCTTCTTCTTCTTCTTCTTCTTCTTCTTCTTCTTCTTCTTTCCCTTCTTCTTCTTTTCCTTCTCCTCGTTCCCTTCTTTAGGAGGAAGAGGCTTGAAGGGAGGCTTCTCCACATAACCTGATTTATTTCCAGAAACAATAGAAGAAACTTGGGAGGATTCCTCCTTTTCATTAATAAGTTTAAAACACACAGCGGTCCTATCATATTTTGGCAAAGTGTCATCTTCTAAAATATTCTGTATGTAAGTATTTGTATGCCAATTATTAATGCAATAAGAAAGACACCCATGCAGGACATCATCAATATCAAGATCGTTAATATCTAACAAAGAAATTTTTCTTGATAACTCTTCACACTTCAAAAATAAGGTAAGTTCATCATGCTGATTAGGAATAATTTCATCATCACAATACAAATTTGCAGCACTCATGGGGTTCGAATTATCATTGGAGGAAAATTGAAAATTAAAATGACCAACTCTATGGCAAAGTTCACAAATAAAAGGATAGAGGGCACACACTTTTTCTCCAAGATCATCTAGAGCCCTAGACCACTTTCTAGTTTTTTCATTCCTATGATGGATACAATATTCATCTTCGATTTGATTAATTCCACAAGGTCTATGTATTCCACAAAAATTAACATGCTTATAGGAAATAGCATTTTCAGAAGTTTGAACATGTTCATTGCAATCATTAATAACAGTTTCATCCTTCATGCAAGCGTCTTTAAAAGGTTCATGATACTTATCAAAATTCTTCCTAGGCAATTCAATGTGAGAAGCAAAAGCTTTATAAAAATTTGCAATAACTTGAGAGTCAAGACCATAAGTAGCACTCATATTTCGAAATTTATCAGTATCCATAAAAGTTTCAATGCATTCATAATCATAATTTATACCTGACTCTCTACCTTTGTCATTCTCCCATTCTTCAGTATTCTCCTGAATCCGATCAAGAAGGTCCCATTTAAACTCTTCTTTGTTGTGTGTGAATGATCTAGAACAAGCAGTATCCAGCAAGGTTTTATCCTGAAAAGAAAGTATTGCATAGAAATTATCAATGATAACATTACCAGGAAGCTCATGAATGGGGCATTTGAGCATTAAGGACTTCAATCTCTCCCATGCTTGGGCAATACTCTCTCCATCATGAGGCCAGAAATTATATATACGGTTTCGGTCTTTGTGAATTTCACTTGGAGGATAGAACTTAGAATAAAATAGAGGCACAATATCCTTCCAATCAAGAGAACGCCCGTCCTTCAGCAGTTTATACCAATGCGCCGCTTTACCAGATAGCGACATAACAAATAATTTCTTCCTAACTTCATCCATTGAAATACCTGCACACTTGAATAACCCGCATAATTCATGCAAAAACAGTAAATGATCTTCAGGATGAACAGTTCCATCCCCTTCATAGCGGTTATCCATAACACGTTCAATAATTTTCATAGGTATCTTGAAAGGAATATTTTCAGTAGGTGGATTTAAAATATCACAAGCATCATTAGAGTTATCGCATATGGGAGATAAAGTATTATCAGAGCAAATTTTCTCCCCTAAAACTGGGAAGCTACAAAGATCATAAAAACTAGCTTCTCCAAGCTTAGACTTTTCCATAGCATTAGCAGTAATTGCGTTCATACTAATAACATTGCTACTATCATGCAAATAAGATTCCCTAGGTTTTTTAATTTTCGCATCAAACAATTCTAAATCAGAAAAAAATTAAAAAGCTCACTAATTTTGTTGTTGTTTTCCATTATGCCTAACTAGTGAAAATAAAAACAAGAGACAAAAAGATAAAATTGCAGAATCTAAAGGAGATAGCTTCGAGCACTCACACACCGGCAACAGTGCTAGTAAATAGCTTAGTAGTCGGAGGATGTGAATACCTTTTACCTTACCTCCCCGGCAACGGCGCCAGAAAATAGCTTGATGTCTACTCACGCTTCTTTTCCTGTAGACAGTGTTGGGCCTCCAAGAGCAGAGGTTTGTAGAACAGCAGCAAGTTTCCCTTAAGTGAATCACCCAAGGTTTATCGAACTCGGGGAGGAGGTCAAAGATAGTCCTCTCAAGCAACCCTGCAATTAAGATACAAGAAGTCTCTTGTGTCCCAACACACCTAATACACTTGTCAGATGTATAGGTGCACTAGTTCGGCGAAGAGATAGTAAAACACAGATGGTATAGATGAATATGAGTGGTAATAACAATCTGAAATAAATATGGCAGCGAGTAAACATGCAGTAGAACAGTAAGTAAGCGGTGTTTGCAGTATTGGAAACAAGGCCTATGGATCATACTTTCACTAGTGGACACTCTCAACATTGATCACATAATAAATAAGTTCTCTTTCTTTGTACTACTTTCAAAGACTCTATTGTTGGATAACAAACACCATTCATTGTGTAGGGCTACGAGAGCACCCTCAAGCCGGAGTAAACAAGCTCCACAACGTCATAAAGGAATCACACAAGATGCAAACACTGTCACTGTCACACCATAGAGAGTAATTCCGGAGTTCATATAAAGTAACTCTAGAGTGCATAGTAATAGTTAACTTCACAATCTACAAGAGATCACGATCATAACCTACGCCAAGTACTACATGATGCACACACTGTCCACATTACATCATGAAGGAGGAATAGACTACTTTAATAACATCACTAGAGTAGCACATAGATTAATAGTGATACAAAGCTCATCATATGGATCTCAATCATGCAAAGCAATTCACGAGATCATTGTATTGGGGTACAAAGAGAGAGATTAACCACATAGCTACCGGTACAACCCTCGGGGAAGAACTACTCCCTCCTCATCATAGGAGACAGCGATGGCGATGAAGATGGCGGTGGTGTCGATGGAGATGGCTCCGGGGGCAATTCCCCGTCCCGGCAGGGTGCCGGAACAGAGACTTATGTCCCCCGAATTGGAGTTTCGCGATGGCGGCGGCGCCCTTGGAGCTTTTTTGGAGTTTCGTCAATCGGTGTCGGGTTTTTAGGTCGCGAGGGACTTTATAGGCGAAGAGGGGAGGGGCACCAGGGCGCCCTCCCCATAGGCCGGCGCGGCCGGGCCTGAGCCGCGCGGCCCTATGGTGTGGGGGCCCGGGCCTCCCCCTCGACTCTTCGGTGTCCTGGTCCGTCTCGGTGAATTATGATGTTTGGTCTTCGTTTCGTCGAATTCCGAGAATATTGCCCGAACAGCCTTTCTGGAACCAAAAACAGCAGAAAACAGGAACTGGCACTTCGGCATCTTGTTAATAGGTTAGTTCCGGAAAACGCATAAAAACGATATAAAGTGTGAACAAAACATGTAGGTATTGTCATAAAACAAACATGGAACATCAGAAATTATGGATACGTTTGAGACGTATCATGCATCTGTTGGATCCTTCTCATACTATGATGATGAACTGCCTGATGCATGTCTTCATTGATCTTAGACGGACTATCGAGTTTCGGAACCCTACGCTGGTGAATTTCAAATGAATAACACGCCTGGAGTTTACAGAAGTGGATGGGTTTAGGTCACGCACAACCGTGTTTTTCTAACCGTTTGGTTTCAGAGGAAGCTCCGCGGTTTATTGCCGTCGTGGGACATGTCTTAGTTCCATGGTGAAGTTAGACGCGAAGAATGACATTTAAGCCAAGAACTGAGGACTAGAAATGAAGGTTTGTGTCCTGGTGATGACAAGATTCTGGCTTGGTGATTTCCAACTTGGAGCAGCGACATTTGCAAGTGGAGGCGACATCACAAGAGAAATTTAGTATCTAAACTTGCAGGGTGAAAACTCAAGATCTGGTCTTAATTGGTTGTGCTGGCAATGAACTTGTTGAAGGTATTCTTTTGTAAGTGCAAGCTTTCTCTGGGGTGAAAACCTATAATCATTGATCAGGACGATGACGAAGCTTGTGCATTGTTTCCTCCTTGCATGTGTCGCTTTTGAAGATGATGGATTTCTGGTGATGTCTTAGTGATGTTTTGTCCGTTGTTACAAGTAATAGGTCACTGTTCCGGGATTTTTTCTTTTCTGTAATTATTTTTTAGTTTTTTTTAGTTGTGTGCATCCGTATTTTCAATATTGCGCTGTGTAGTTGTAGAGGCCAGACGTAATTGGTATCTTCGTGATATTAATTTATTCTCTTTATCGAAAAACAATTTTCGCTAATGCAAAATGCCTGACAATGGTCAGATAGAAGAAAGTTGTGCAATCTTGAAATTTCAAAGAATTCGTATTTGTTTTTATCTAAGAAACCAAATGTGGTATTCTGTGAAAAATTGAATGGAAATTTTTTATTAGGTACTAAAAAATGCATGTGTACCTACTTCATTTTCGTGAATTATGCTTTGCAACCATTGCCCATTATATAAACCACTCCATCTTCATGTATTTGTGGAACTATATTTTATAATATTTATAGTAGATCAAATAGGTGACAATCCCATAGGTTACAGTCCCGTACGCATACCAAGTAGACGATGAGAGAGAAGACTAGTAACCGGAAAAGCTGGGAATAAGAGGTATCAGTAATAGTGGCGGAACAACAACTCCAAGCCATCTAAGACCGATCTGAAATTCAAGCACTTGAGAAACGTGAAATGGCGCGGTCCTTGCATCTCTTCCTTCTAGTACCATGGCTGCAACTGTACCGTCGGAAGATGTCGTGCTGACTTACATATGAGGCTATAACGGCCAGGTAATCGGGTGCGGCTTTAAGGAAACAAAAAACATGGGTTTAAGATGTCGTGCGCACACGCTGAGGAGGATGGAGGAAATTGTGTTGGACAATTTTCCCTTAATCAGATGATTTGTGGGTTGTGAGCAAAGGGAGACCCCCAGTTGAGAGTTGTGAGTGACGAATGGGGCTAGAGATGGTCTGAGTTCATGGATGATGGACAGAATGCACATGGAATTAATTCTCTCTCTCTCCCATAAATCTACCAGCACGTTCCCAGCTGAGCGGGGCAAAGCACGGATACTAAGGGCGCGTTTGGTTGCCTGTAAGACTCTTGGTTCGCATCGGGCCAGTAATTTTCGATCTGTTTGGTTGCCTATGTCAAGCCGTGTTTTTGTATGAATCGGTTCTTACAGCAGCGTCGGCTAGACCCCGGAGGAACGTCCGGAATAGCAGTTTCTCCAAGAACAGGCCCGTTCTCGAGCCTCCTTGCCTCCACTGATGCAACGCCTTTACTCTGGGTTAGCTCGCTCACTCTCTTTTACACTACTCCTCACACCCTCTTCTCAAATCAACACAAACATAGTCCAAATCGAAATAAGCTGTACATGAAAAAGATGCGTGTTGATGATAGGAATCAATTCCCACAATCGATTTTGAGTTTCGTTAGTCGTAAATCGTCAATTTCGTGTATGAAGTTTTGAGCAAATTTTACCAAATTCGTCGCACACGCTCAACCGTTTGAAATTTCCTTTGAGGGGTGGGTTCACCTCACCATTCAGCATGATTTTCATGTTGAAAGGTTTTTGTTTTGGTGGACATAGACGGATAAATAAATGACTCACTAGTAGACTCTAATGTTTAGGTATGTGTGAGTATAGTTTGCATTACTTTTGCTCCTTCTCGCTTGTCATATTCATAGACGGCGACGTGGTGATGATATGTGAGAAGTGAGAGGTGATAATCCATGGTGGTGGCGGCATGGTGATGTTCATCTTCGTGGTCCACGACGTGGTGATGCTTGTGACCGGCGTGACCGACGGTGTTCAGCTTCGTCATCGGCAACATGGTTATGCTTGTGACGGACGTGAACGGTGGTGTCATGGTGGTGTTTGTCTTCGTGGTCGGCGACGTGGTGATTCTTGTGACCGGCATGACCGGCGGTGTCATGGTGGTCTCGTCTTCGTGGTCGACGACATGGTGATGCTTGTGGCCGGCGTCACCGACTGCGTCATGGTTGTCTTCGTCCTCGTGGTCGGCGAGGTGATGATGCTTCTGGCCGGCGTGAACGGCGGTGCTATGGTGGTCTTTATCTTCGTGGTCGGCGACGTGCCCATGCTTCTGACCGGCGTGACCGATGGTGTCATGGTGCTCTTCATCTTCGTGGTCGGCGACGTGGTGACGGTTTTGACCAGCGTGATCGGCGATGCCATGGTGGTGTCTGTCTTCGTGGTCGCCGACGTGCCGAAGCTTGTGAACGGCGACGTGAGGCTTTGTGATAGGTGAGAAGACGAGAGGTAAGGTCACCATGTGGATAAGTGGTGAGGCTATTACTAGGCTCGTATGAAACCAACCAGACTAAGCCATTCGTTTCTGTTGGGCCAAAAAATTCTGCACAACCTATCAAACAACAGCAAAAAACTGCACTGTGGCCCATTCGCGATGCGCAGGGGCTCCCATCTCGCTGGCGCAGTCATGCAAGAAATCAGCCCAGGCAACCAAACACGCCCTAAAATGAGAAATATCCTGATTTTTGGGAGAATTAGGATTTCTAGGCCTTGACTGAAGCAATTTAATTTCCAGCCTAAATTTTCTAGTCTAACGTAATCTATATCTAGTAATAAAATCCGAAGTGTTCTTCCGGTCCAGTATTTTTATTTCCTATTCTACCCCTATACAAAGGCCAAACTGACATGCATGGAGAATCCTACAAAGTTTGGCTCTTGTCCGATTAACACGTGGGCCTGATGAGTTTCATTGGAATCTAACCAAGAATGGTATATTCTCGGTGGCTTCCATGTACAATCGTTGATTTAGCCTGTTGAACCGGTAATTAATAATAAGAAGATCATGAAGATTCTGCTTAAAACAAAGGTTTTTGCGTGGTATCTTCGTAGAAGGGTCATTCTCAGTAAGGATAATCTTGCTAAGCGCAATTGAAATGGACATCAGACTATACAACGTCTTTTCTTTCAATGTCAGTTTACGTGAACTATATGGTCAAACCAACCAAATAGGTTCAACCTTATATCGTCCATGTAGCGTTGCAAATATTTTTGGCAATTGGCTTAATAAAGTGGAACATAGATTCAAAATACTTATTAGGATGGGAGCGATAGCAGTAATATGGTCGCTTTGGCTATGTAGAAATCACAAGGTTTTTAACGATAAAAACTCTTCTCTTATGCAGGTTATTTACCGGTGTGCTTCCTAGCTCCGTTCATGGTCATCTCTTCAGAACAAAGACCTATTTATGGAGATTTTCTACTCGATTGGAGGAGATGGCGAAAGAGTTTATTATCCAACATGAGTGGCAGCATCGTCGGATAGTGCCAATCTTCGCCATAAAGGCATTCGCACCACCTTGTGTTACTTTATGTTATTGTCTTCTTTCGTCGGTTGTGTGCATCCTACCTATGTAGAGACCGGATATAATCCTTAAAATTTTAAGTAATAAAATGCTCTTTATCGAAAAAAATGCATGGAGAATCGTATCATTATCCTGGCTGCTGGCTGAATGCAAAGTCATTGTCCTATCATTTTTGTGGTAATACCAAAACTTATTGTAGATTTATGTGTTATTCTTTTCGTGTGATAGGGACATTCATCTATTTTCTACTCTTCTGAATACTCTATTAGTATAACAATTAGACAGGTATTTTGGCTGAATTAGATTTGCCGCATTCAGCATTCGCACAGATGCAAACCTGTTGCAGCACACTTCTATGCGAGCTTGCACTGTCCAGATTGAGAACTGTTAAAAACAAGTATTTCAGTCTTGGACTGATTTCAAAAAAAATTATTGCAGGCCACTATACCTTATCTGAGTGTCTTTGAAAATATCCGTATTTATCCATTTGGAATACACACTATACACATGACATAGGACTCTGAATCTGTTTGCCCTAGGGCCGAGGGACATATTTGAAGGAAAATTATGAATTCATAGCTTCGGACATTTTTTTTTTGCCTTGTTCAGAGTTGCAGCATATAGTAATTCACAATAATGCAGCACACCCTTTATGAAGCCGAAACCCGGGTGGTGTCCCGCCTGATGCACAAATTGATAGCTCGCTATTCAGCCTTCGAGCTAGCTTCACATAAATAAGCTATCTACTGGTGTATGAAAAGATATATCATTTTACATTTACCCCTTTCTGAACACTGCAGTTTTTTCTCACTGTCTTCCATCACGCGTGTGCTGAAATCTAATTGGTGAACTCATTTTTTGCTTGTGCTTCTACAAGTGTTGCTTTGCTCCAGAGTTTCAAAGAAGGCCTAGAAGAAACCTCATTCGATCCAACCATTCTAGACGTATTTGCACTGTCAAAGGATCCCGATGCGGATGACCGTCAGTACTAGTGAATCTGAGGTGTTCAGGAGGGGCAGCAAAGATCACCCAAAGCCAAGCATTGTCAAGGGAATACGAAAGCACTTGCAGGATGGGTACTCCTTGTGTCTGTCAGGAGTAAAAACTTCAATGTCCATTGTTTAATTTTCTAAAATGATACATTTGACGAATGCATTGTTTCCAAATTACATATGCATGCTACTAGGATTGAATGTTTCATTAGTTTTGGTGGAGCAATTTAGTTAAGTTTTGCGCTTACTGGTTGATTAAACATGGCTCTGTCTAATTCTGAAGCTTGCTCCATTTTCTAGAAATCTTGCTGCTTTTCTAGTGGTTTTTGCAATCCAGTTATGGTGTGTTTGTGCATCATGTAGGTGTGTTTTCTATACTATGTTTTCAATTGGAGCAATAACAATAGCCTTATTATATAGAATCACAGGGAACAAATTAGTTTTATTATACGAGGTACGTGCTTGGCAGTGCTGAATCATCCCCTGCACAACACTTAGGGTAGCACAGTAATCTTCAAGTGCAAAACATGAAAAAGAGAGAGATAAGAGGTTAAGGGCCAACACCAAGAACTCGTAGTTGGTTGATATACAAGAAGTAAGTTGATATTTAAGGTGTGACAAACGATTCAATCTAGTTGGATAAACACAAAGTCTGGACAGTTTGAATGACCTGCTCAATCCGGTCACTAGGCTGGTAGAGGCCGGCGATCTCCGATGGAACAAATACATGTAACAACGCTAGATGAAGAACTTAAGTTCATTACCAAAGGCATATGAGAAAGTTTTACTTTAAACAAGATTATAGCAAAAGTGAAAAGGTAAACGGCTTGTTTTTCAACAACAGTACATAGAAAAATCATGTTTGTACATAAATGGCTGATGTAGTGGTATGCATCTGTCTGAATCGAACGCCCGATCATTTTATCTGATCCTTTTGCCTTTACTACACCGAGGAGAAGAACCAGTCCGACCTAGAATGTTACACTGAATCGTGACCACTAGTCAGCGAAACTAGGCTAGCTTTTCTGCTTGTCATATCAAACACACAATAGGTAGGAATGCCATCCGTGAGCGTTTCGCAGTCGGAGCATTTGCATGGAGGGGCGGAAGCATACTTCCGTTCCCGTGCATAGTCTTTGCCTAGAAGAAACACACGGTTTCCTCCTCGAAATCTACGGCGATGATTCTCTGACTGGCATGCTACTGTATATGCTCTCGAGCCGCTCGTGCCAACAAAGAGGACCTGGTTACCCAAGTTTTTCACCTTCGACCACCTGCCCTTATCCAAGTCCGCCTCGAAAACACGCAGGGACATGGAGTGGTGATTAATCTTGCTCCTAGTCATCAACTGAGGTATGCTCCAACGTACCAACAGTAGCTTTTTCTTGTCAGCTGATGTGACCAGGTGGTAGTTTGCATGCTCATAGACCGCTGCATCTGGCCCTTCCTTGATCACATGCTCGCCGCGACTTAGGGACAACACCTCTTCCATAACCAAGTCATGGGCGAACAGATGCCCCGTCCAGCCCACGGCGAAGATCTTACCATGGTAAGAGTCTATGTCCACGTACTTGAAATCCGTATTACCATGGTTAAGAAATTCGGCGGTGTCAGGCTGTGACCACCTCAGCGGACCGCCCCCAAAACATGCCAAGTTCATAGGTGTAGCCATGAATAGGCAGTAGTCGAAAATTGCGACAAGTAAACGCGGTGACAGGATAATTGTCTTTTTCAAGGGGTTGGCGATAACATGATCTCCCTGCCCCGTGCTTGGGGAGAATTGGTCTGGGATGGTACTGTAGACCAAGCGATACTTGTGCTGGCGGCTAAGCTTGTAGCTGCAGGGGACGTCAATGGCTGGCATGGATTGGGAGAACGGATTGTAGATGAAGCATTGGCCGGAGCCATGATGCTCACCGAGGAGGATGCTGCCGAAGGAATCATCGGCGGAGCTGTGTACGGGCATGGCGAATCGGTGCACCTTGCCGTCGGCAATGCTGCGGTAGGCGCCGTTGCCAAGGTTGATGAACGGCAAGGCCGGCGGCAGCAGCGCGGGATGGAGTTGGGCGACTAGGCGCCATTCACGGCAGGTGGCGGCAAAGGCGAGACGGTCGTCGGATCTGACGCGGGCGAGAACGAGCCCGGCGATATCCCGCGGGAGGTCCGTCCAGCACGGCGGAGGAGAAGCAGTGGCTCCGCCGGCCGTCTTGCCGAGGCAGATACCCATACTGATTGTTACGCCAAATTAAACTCGACGATCTCCGACGGCAGGTACGGCCAGCACGCGGTATATATATCACAAAACTGATTTGATTCCGACTATATCAAGGACTTCCTAACGAATCGATCGCGGTGGTGAATCAAACATTTCTATATGGACGAGTATGTACACATGGAAACAACTTCATTTCCATAGCCCAAACATAGTAGTGTAGTACGTAGTACTAGACGGCTTTTTGTCAGGATCGTCAGCACATGGCTCAAACAGGACAGACCACAAAGCCAGCCGTCAGCACAGGAAAGTCGTCGCCATAGACTAAGATACGTGGCCCTGGGGATCTCCGCCATGAGGTTCTCTTCAAGCCGTCGGCATAGGTTTGTTTTTCTCTTCAGCCCTATGTTGACCGCCACTACGGGAGAATTGTCATACGCCGACGGCCAGGCGATGTGCCGACGGCCAAATATCAGGGCCGTCGGCACAGGAGTCTCCGGAGCGCGGCGAGAAGGATGGCTGTCGGCGTTAAATTGGCCGTCGGTACAGGCTGGAGGTGCCGACGGTCACCATCGGTACAGTTCTGGCCGTTGGCACATGAGCAGTCTGGCCGTCAGCACAACATTTTTTTCCTTTTTTTAGCTTTTTTCTATTTCTCCACCGCAGTCTTCAAAAAAGCATAACTAAATCATTCTAATTGAGAAAAATAAATATAATATATCAAATTTTGCAGAAAAACAAGATCTATCATAGAAAAATATCAAAAATGGAATATTTCAAATACCTAAACAAATCTTCTTAGAAATGAGCTATAATGTTCGAGGTTTCATGGCTTTCACACACGCCAAAAATGAAAAAAATGGTCGCTCGTGGATCGGATTAGAAATCCGCGTCCAGGGTATTGCTTACCATCCTAGGGCCCATACACGTGCCAAATATGACCTCGTTTCGGCAAACTATGTCATACGGTCTCGAGGCCATTTCCCACCTCATTTTCCCTGAAATCCATAGAACTCCGGATGTGACAGCCCTTTTCGTGAAGGGTTTTTCAAAATAATTGCCATATCCCAGTTTTGACAAACGGAATAGTTATTATGACATATAAAATGACGCACGCGGCTCCGTGAGATTTTTTAACTTCGTTTAAATTGCCATCTGGCCAAAACAGGTCCCCCGGGACATGCGGTATTGCCGTACCGGGCGTGCGGGTGCACCCATTCGGGAACAAACTAAATGGATAAAAATTAGCACATATAATGATACGTTGTAGAACTAAAACCACTTTTTCCAGAATTTCTGGAGCGACGGATAGTTGACCCCTAGTTTAAATCCGGTCAGTTTCCAGCGGATTCGGTAGGACACCGTCGGAAAACCGCATGAGTTCTCAAAAAGCTAACACGTGCACATGTCATGTGATAGGTGGTGTGTAGGTGGTCTACTATCATCGCATGGAGGTTTCACATCATACTAAAATGCGCCCCATGTAGCTGCTTCACAAATAAAAACTGTTTGGGCACGCTAAAAATGAAAAGATGATCGCCCGTGGGTCGGATCAAAAATCCGCGTCCGGGGTCTTGCTTTCCATCCTAGGGCCCACACACGTGCCAAATATGACCTTGTTTCGGCAAACTATGCTATGCCGAGGCCGTTTCCCACCTCATTTCCCCTGAAATCCATAAAACTCCGGATGTGATAGCCCTTTTCGTGAAGGGTTTTTCAAAATAATTGACATATCTCAGTTTTGACAAACGGAATAGTTACTACGACATATAAAATGACGCCACGCGGCTCCGTGAGATTTTTTTAACTTCGTTCAAATTGCCATCTGGCCAAAACAGGGCCCCCGGGACATGCGGTATCGCCTTACCGGGCGTGCGGGTGCACCCATTCGTGAACAAACTAAACGGACAAAAATTAACACATATAATAATGCATCGTAGAACTAAAAACATTTTTTCTGGAATTTCTGGAGCGACGGATAGTTGAGCCCTAGTTCAAATCCGGTCAGTTTCCAACGGATTCGGCGGGACACCGCCGGAAGCCGCATGGGTTCCCAAAAAGCTAACGCGTGCACATGTCATGTGATAGGTGGTGTGTAGGTGGTCTACTATCATCGCACAGAGGTTTCACGTCATACTAAAATGCGCCCCATGTAGCTGCTTCATAAATAAAAACCATTTTCGATAAAGTCAATTAGATTTAAACTAGAGGTACTGGATCTAATGCTCATGATGTTTTTGGTAAATTAACTTTGTAGGTTCAAAATATGATATGTATGTCATATTTGTATTCCGCTCATTTTTATGATCAATTTAGACATATTATTTGCCAAATTCGCATTTACTAATATTAATTATTTCATATTAAATAAAAAAGACAAAAAATAAAATTATTTAATGTTTTTCAAATCTATATTATTATTATTTTTATATATTCATTATTATTTACTTAAGTAATTGTTTAGAATTCAAAAATATAGAGGTGTGGCATCACGGTCAAAGGGTTAATATGATTGATATGGTAGTATTAACAACAAGGTGTCATTTCTTTCATGGAAGCTCATCCAAAGAGAACCAAGAAGTTAAGCGTGCTGGGGCGGGAGTAGTGTGAGGATGGGTGACCAACTGGGAAGTTTGACTATAAGTGCAATTTGACCTAAGATTAGGTGTACTAAGTGTGATTGTGAAAAATTAACAAGTGAAAAAGAATAAGTAGAAAATTGAAAAAAAATATAAAAAAAAACATAATTTGAAAAAAATTCAATTTTTTTTTGAAAATTTTGAAATACTATGCCGATGGTGAAACCGTCGGCACAACAATCTGTGCCGACGGCCAGTCTGTGCCGACGATGATTGGGCAGACCCCGACCAGAACTATGCCGACGATGCTACGCCGACGGTCACCGTCGACAGAGCCTGTGCCGACGGCCTTCCGTGCTGTGCCGACGGCTGGCGGCCGTCGGCAGACTCCAGCTCTCCCGTAGTGCGCACAGCCATCAGCACAACTTTTTTTTCCCTTTTTTGCTCCACGCAGCCCCTCGGGAATCACCTTTTTAGTTTTTGAAAAATATAAGAAACTATTAGAATCTCCAAAAAAAAAAATCCTTAGAGATGACCATGTAATGTGCTCTAGTTGCAAGAGAAATTAACAAACATGAATTTTAAGTAGGAGGAGGAGGCGGCGGCAAAGGGGCATGGACTCGACAGTGGAGAACAAAGAAGTGGACTTGGACTACTAACGGGAATGACGATAAGATCCTTTCAGATTTCCTCCTCTGTTTTCTTTTAACTATATAAGTAGAGTATAACAAGTGTTAGGCGGTTTTCAGAAAAAAATTACATGAGACTGCGGGTGCCATCAGGCCACCGTGGCGCATATGTGTCAACAACGGAGCACTTAGGGCATCTACAGCGCAGGGCGCTAACCAAGGGCGCCAGGATCCTAATCCCATTGAATCGGCAGTTGCTTCGTACGTTCCCGGCCGCTAGGCGCTTAGATACTGACGTCGATGCAAGACTTGGCGCTGGACGCTTCCTTTCAGTTCGCTTGGGACATGCAAACCAAATCGAATCTGGTGTAGAAATAAGCGCCTCAACTTGGAGGCCAGCGTTGAAGTTACAGACTCGTACGTATGAATGCTGGGATTAATTTTCCTTTTCCCTCCGCTTAAGCGCCTGAATAAGCGTTCAGCATTGGACATGTCCTTAGGGACCAAAATCAACCCAACTTGCAAGTTGTGGACTTGTGGTACCACCGGTGCATCTTTTGTAAGTTGTAGGATTAAAATGTTTCTCTCGTAGAAGTTATGGGACTAAAATTGTATATATGCCTCTCCATCAATCGTGTAGGTTGAGAGGTACAAGTTATGGGACTAAAATGTTTGGCATTAGCTGGCTTGTGCCTCGCGGTGCCGCTTCGGCGAGGTCTTCTTTGGTGGTTGCTTCTTCGGGGAAATCGGAGTCGCTACAGAGTGATAACAATGATGCCGGTGAGCAACCTCGATGAAGATTTTCGCTTTGGTGGTGCTTGTGCAGCTCCAGTGGGTTGCTAGGGTGGTCGTGTGTGCCCTAGCGGCGGTCATGTTCCATAACGGTCGGTGAGGATGTGTGTACCGATTTTTGGCCGGTTTTCTGTTAATAAAGCACTTTTTAATGATATTAATTTCATATAAATAATTTTTATTTATTTAAAGTAATTAATGGTCAAACAAAAATCACATAAAACGAGGATATCTTATTTTTTGAAACGGAGGTATAGTATTAATGAAAATGGCAAGTCTTGCCTCGTTTTAAAAAGAAGGTTGGGAGGGCGTGTCAGCCTTTCCGTCTCCCGATTAAGTCCAATTAATGCTAAAGCATCAACGAAGCGTCGCACGCGCACTAACTCTTCCCGTCTCCTGAGTTCGTCATTGAACTGCAACCTGTATCCATCCATGTTCTATATATACGCGCGCTGCGCGCAACGCATGGAGCCTCTCCCAGAGAGTAGTCAGCTAGCTTGTTGCTTCCATCTCCAGAATACTAGAAAACCACCCGCAGTGCATCATCATGGCAGGGTGGTCGTCACTTCCATCGGATCTTGTCCGTCGCGTGGGCGACTGCCTGATGGCCACCAGGGACATCGACTCCTACGTGGACATGAGGGCCGTCTGCCCCGGCTGGCGCGCTGCCATCGTCAAGCCGCCTCAACTCGGCGCAGGGGCAGATGAACTCCCTTTCCGCCCTCTGCAGTGGGTCATGCTAGGCGAGCCTAAGCACGAAGACGACGAGGAGGACAACGACGACGACTTCCGTCTCTTCGTCAACGTCACCACAGGACGCATCCTCCGCCGCCGTCTCCGGTGCCTCCGGGACAACCTACTCGTCGGCGCATCTGACGGTCTCCTCGTCCTCGCGGACAGAGAGTACCCGCACGCCGTCCGTGTACTCAACCCCTTCACGGGCTCTATGCTCAGCTTCGCTGCACCACTACCTGTTAGAGGGAAGCTGATTGTTGCAGTGACGGCCCCCGACCCGATGGTACTCGTCTTGTTCGACCCCCACACACCCCGCGGCGGCAACGATGTTATGTGTGCTCGTCCAACGAGCGAGGTCTTCGAAGCCAAGCAATTGACCTACGGCCGTGACAGGTTCTACATTGAGAGCATGGTTGCCCACGCAGGCCGTGTCTACATGGTCGATGATGATCAGACGTCGATAATTTGCAGTCGCAGCGACGGGACGGTGCAGTACAGTTCTGAGGACCTGGTGACCGAGCGATGCTATATTTTCGGCATTCCTTACCTTGTTGACTCTGACGGAGAGCTGATGCTCGTTGTCCATTCCACAAGCCCAACAGTCGTGAAGGTTTTCAAAGTTGACGTCGAGAGGCGGGTGCTCCAGCCCGTGAAGAGCATCGGTAGCCGGGCGTTCTTCCTCGGACCTAGGTGCCTGTCCGTCGACGCAGATAAGCTTTCTTCCGTCGATGGCGACTGCGTGTATTACAGCACCATGGAAACCCACTTCAAGTACACGACGAGCAGCAGTACCGGCGAGACCCAGATAAACTTTGATGTGCCACCGCCCGGGTTTCCTATCTTTAGGTACAACCTCCACGAGGGCGCTGAAGAGAAGGTCTCGGGCCTACTGATGCCTGACGACGTGTGCTATGGTGTTCGCCCTTTCAGCCTTCTTCAGCTTCTCGCCACCTACTGCGAAGTTGTTCCAGATGTTTACGCTCAGCTGCGCCGTATTCATTTCACTTCAATTCTACGGATCAGACGAGCCATTAAGCCCAAGGTCTTATATCCATTTCCAATGGAGTAGCACTTGATCAAATATTATTAGTGCTCTAGCTATCACATGATGCTTGGCTACTCCAATATTAATTGCTTACTAGCAGCATGTGTCTGTCGATGGTCAAGTGTTCAGCGATGGATCCCATAAATGTGCACTACTAGCTACACGGAACATATTTTTGTGGCACTTTGAAAAGTGGCTGAAAATATATTTAGGGGCACTGAGAAGTGACCAAAAATATATTTAGGAGCACTTCGAGATATGTCCCAAAACATAATTAGATGCAACTCTAGGAAATGGCGCAAAATTCAATTAGACTACCCACAATGGGAGTATCATAGGTAGTATCATGCATTCCATGCATGCAAAATGCTGATGTGGCAGTGCAATTAAGGATGAGAGAGAGTGTACTAGTATCATAGGTAGATACAGTATCATAGCACATACTACTAGAAAAAATAATGTCAAGTAAATCTTGTACACATATTTGCATTGAGATTCTACAAAACAATTAATATATGGAGACTATGATACTAGTATATGATACCATGCATTGTGGAGATAGTAACATGTAGTAGTATCATACGCATGATACTTCTATATGATACTATGCATTGTGACTAGTCTTAGGGACAACTCAAGAAATACCCCCAAAACGACCTAAAAATATTTAGAGGAAATTCTAAGAAATGTTCTAAAACACATTTAGAGGGAACTCTAAAAAGATGCCCCGAAATGCAGTTACAGGCAATAGATTAAATGTCACTAGGAAGTTTGCCGCGGCGGCACGGCTGCGCCCTTGGCTACTAAACTGCTTGTTATAGTATTTGATGATTACTACAATATATAAGTTATCTAAAGTACCGTAAAAGTTTCAGTGTTTTGTAAGGCCACAATATATAGTACATATACAGGTGCACATATGCAGAAAGCCCCCTAACATATGGGGAAACTACAATATACAGAGATATACATCTAACAGTAGCATCATGGTTCGGGTTTTTCCCGCAACTGAGATCCCTATTAGGTAAGAATATCTTGCTTGTGCTTTCTTTGCGAGGAAATCGTTCTATTTTCTTGCTATTAGAAGTTGTATTCTTGGTAGTCAAAGGAAGAGGAATCAGAAAAGAGAGAACTACTAATCGTAAGGTGATGGGAAAAAATAGGTTAGTATGGGAAAACACCGGCTAATCATAGGGCGATGTAGAAAGAGGGGGTAATATGCTAGTAGCACTACACGGTAGTTGTAGTGATCAGAGAAAGAAGAAAGCACACCAATTGAAAGATGTGACATACAAATTGATCAAGTTTGTTTCTCAGAACAACCGGAAGGTAGTAGTATTTTCGTCGACTAAAAGAGGTGGTGGATGGTGGAGTATTTTTGTTTGTGGAGTTGCTACGAAAGAAAATGATAGTATTTTCTCCGACTGAAGTAGGTTGTGATTGATAAAGATCTCCATGGCCTCGTCCTCCGTGAGGTTCGGCGGTTGGACTTCGTGCTCCTCCCCCTCCCCTTCCTCCTCCTTCTCCTTCCCGTCGTTGCTGAAGCGGCCGCGTCGTCCTGGTTGAAGAAACCCACGTTTCCTACGTAACCGAGGCGGCAAAGCGGGTCGAACTCTCACCTCCTGAAGGTGGACCAGTTGTAGGAGTCGATGGAGAAGGCGGGATCCTCACGTAGATCCAATGGGAGGATTAATCTTCAACGACGGATTTCGTACTGCTACTACCGTCCCTCATGCAGTACATGGGGCACCGGGACACGCCTGTTTTCCAGGTACTACTCAACGCTCGTCATGCCTGCATCCTGCCAAGGGACCAACCGGTTCTCCTCGAATAGCCGATCGGCAAGTTCCTGTTGGAGATATGCCCAAGAGGCAATAATAAAGTGGTTATTATAATATCTTTGTGTTTATGATAAATGTTTGCATACCATGCTATAATTGTATTAACCGAAACATTGATACATGTGTGTTATGCAAACAACAAGAAGTCCCTAGTAAGCCTCTTGTATAACTAGCTTGTTGATTAATGGATGATCATGGTTTCGTGATCATGAACATTGGATGTTATTAATAACAAGGTTATGTCATTGGTTGAATGATATAATGGACACACACCCAAATGAGCGTAGCATAAGATCAAGTCATTAAGTTCAATTTGCTATAAGCTTTCGATACATAGTTGCCTTAGTCCTTCGACCATGAGATCATGTAAATCACTTACACAGGAAGGGTACTTTGATTACATCAAACGCCATTGCGTAAATGGGTGGTTATAAAGATGGGATTAAGTATTCGGAAAGTGTGAGTTGAGGCATATGGATCAATAGTGGGATTTGTCCATCCCGATGACGGATAGATATACTCTGGGCCCTCTCGGTGGAATGTTGTCTAATTAGCTTGCAAGCATGTGACTGGTTCACAAGAGATGACATACCACGGTACGAGTAAAGAGTACTTGTCGGTAACGAGGTTGAACTAGGTATGGAGATACCGATGATCGAACCTCGGACAAGTAAAGTATCGCGTGACAAAGGGAATCGGTACCGTATGTATATGGTTCATTCGATCACTTAGTTCATCGTTGAATATGTAGGAGTCATTACGGATCTCCAGATCCCGCTGATGATTATTGATCGGAGAGGCGTCTCGGTCATGTCTGCACATTCTCGAACCGTAGGGTGACACACTTAAGGTTGCGATGTTGCTAAGGGTAGTTTCGGGATTAAAGAAATAGTTTTGGAGAGTTACGGAATTGTTCCGGGAAGATGATTAATAATTACTAATTAAATGAATTACTAATTATTAATATGTATTTATTTAATAGAAATAAATATGGGACTAAAAGTAGTCCATAAAAGGTTTTGCTAATAGACTAATATAAAAGGTCTATATAGACAAATCATTAAGTAAAAGGCAAAAGAAAAAAAAAAAGGAAGTAGTGGGCCGGGGAACTCGGGCCAGCGCACATGCAATAGATGGCTTGGCCATCACGTCCTAGCGTGATCGGCAAGGAAAGCCGATCGATCCGATCTGGTTTGGCCGTACGGCAAGTAAAGTTTTTGACTTGGCCGGTACTTGATTGCAGCCTATTGATACGTCTCCGACGTATCGATAATTTCTTATGTTCCATGTCACATTATTGATGATATCTACATGTTTTATACACATTATATGTCATATTTATCGTTTCCGGAACTAACCTATTGACGAGATGCCGAAGTGCCAGTTCTGTTTCTGCTGTTTTTGGTTCAGAAATCCTAGTAAGGAAATATTCGAAATTGGACGAAATCAACGCCCGGGGTCCTATTTTTCCACGAAGCTTCCAGGAAGACCGAAGAGGAAACGAGTGGGGCCACGAGGCGACGACACAACAAGGCGGCGCGGCCTGGGCTTGGGCCGCGCCGGCCTGTGTGTGGCCACCTCGTGTGGCCCCCTGACCTGCCCTTCCGCCTACTTAAGGTCTCCGTCGCGAAAACCCTACCACGTTCGACGAAACCGAGAGAAAACCTTCCAGGCCGCCGCCATCGCGAAGCCAAGATCTGGGGGACAGGAGTCTGTTCGCACGCCGCCGGGACGGGGAAGTGCCCCGGAAGGCTTCTCCATCGACACCACCGCCATCTTCATCAACGTTGTTGTCTCCCATGAGGAGGGAGTAGTTCTCCATCGAGGCTCGGGGCTGTACCGGTAGCTATGTGGTTAATCTCTCTCCTATGTGCTTCAATACAATAATCTCATGAGCTGCCTTACATGATTGAGATTCATATGATGATGCTTGTAATCTAGATGTCATTATGCTAGTCAAGTGGATTTTACTTATGTGATCTCCGGAGACTCCTTGTCCCACGTGTGTAAAGGTGACAGTGTGTGCACCGTGTGGGTCTCTTAGGCTATATTTCACAGAATACTTATTCACTGTTATGAATGGCATAGTGAAGTGCTTATTTATATCTCTTTATGATTGCAATGTGTTTTGTATCACAATTTATCTGTGTGCTACTCTAGTGATGTTATTAAAGTAGTTTATTCCTCCTGCACGGTGTAATGGTGACAGTGTGTGCATCGTGTAGTACTTGGCGTAGGCTATGATTGTGATCTCTTGTAGATTATGAAGTTAACTATTACTATGATGGTATTGATGTGATCTATGCCTCCTTTCGTAGTGTGAAGGTGACAGTGTGCATGCTATGTTAGTACTTGGTTTGGTTATGTTGATCTGTTATGCACTCTAAGGTTATTTAAATATGAACATTGAATATTGTGGAGCTTGTTAACTCCGGCATTGAGGGTTCGTGTAATCCTACACAGTTAGTGGTGTTCATCATCCAACAAGAGGGTGTAGAGTCTAGCATCTATCTATTTATTCTGTTATGTGATCAATGTTGAGAGTGTCCACTAGTGAAAGTATGATCCCTAGGCCTTGTTCCTAAATACTGCTATCGCTGCTTGTTTACTTCTGTAATATTACTACCATCACTGCACGCCAGCAAGCACTTTTCTGGCGCCGTTACTACTGCTCATATTCATTCATACCACTTGTATTTCACTATCTCTTCGAACTAGTGCACCTATTAGGTGTGTTGGGGACACAAGAGACTTCTTGCTTTGTGGTTGTAGGGTTGCATGAGAGGGATATCTTTGACCTCTTCCCCTGAGATCGATAAACCTTGGGTGATCCACTTAAGGGAAACTTGCTGCTGTTCTACAAACCTCTGCTCTTGGAGGCCCAACACTGTCTACAAGAATAGAAGCTACCGTAGACATCAAGCTATTTTCTGGCGCCGTTGCCGGGAGGAAAGGTAAACGGCACTCATACTCCGGTCCCAGGTAAAGTACTTTTCTGTTACCGTTGTGTGTGTGCTCGAAGCTATTTCCTTTAGATCCTGCAATTGCATCTTTTGTTTCTTGTTTACACTAGTTAGGCATAATGGACAACAATGAGCTTCTTATTCTATTTCCTTATTTAAGACATGGATGGTTTGATCCGAAAATTAAAAAACCCATGGAACATATTAGCATGAATACTTTGAACACCATTGTTGCTAATGATATGGAAAATTCTAAGCTTGGGGAAGCTGGCTTTGATGAGCATGATATTTTTAGTCCCCCAAGCATTGAGGACAAAATTTACTTTGATGATACTTTGCCTCCTATTTATGATGATTATAATGATAGTAGTCTTTTAGTACCGCCTGTTATGGAGGATAAATTTGATTATGATTACAATATGCCTCCTATATTTGATGATGAGAATAATAATGATAGCTACTTTGTTGAATTTGCTCCCACTACAACTAATAAAATTGATTATGCTTATGTGGAGAGTAATAATTTTATGCATGAGACTCATGATAAGAATGCTTTATGTGATAGTTATATTGTTGAGTTTGCTCATGTTGCTACTGAAAGTTATTATGAGAGAGGAAAATATGGTTGTAGAAATTTTCATGTTACTAAAACATCTCTCTATGTGCTGAAATTTTTGAAGCTACACTTGTTCTATCTTCCTATGCTTGTTACTTTTTTCTTCATGAACTTGTTTATTTACAAAACTCCTATGCATAGGAAGCATGTTAGACTTAAATTTGTTTTGAATTTGCCTCTTGATGCTCTCTTTTGCTTCAACTACTATTTCTTGCGAGTGCATCACTAAAACTGCTGAGCCCATCTTAATGGCTATAAAGAAAGCACTTCTTGGGAGATAACCCATGTGTTTATTTTGCTACAGTACTTTTGTTTTATATTTGAGTCTTGAAGTTGTTACTACTGTAGCAACCTCTCCTTATCTTAGTTTTGTTGCATTGTTGTGCCAAGTAAAGTCTTTGATAGTAAAGTCAATACTAGATTTGGATTACTGCGCAGAAACAGATTTCTTGCTGTCACGAATTTCGACCTGCCTCTCTGTAGGTAACTCAGAAAAATCTGCCAATTTACGTGCTTGATCCTCAGATATGTACGCAACTTTTATTCAATTTGGGCATTTTCATTTGAGCAAGTCTGGTGCCACTTTAAAATTCGTCTTTACGGACTGTTCTGTTTTGACAGATTCTGCCTTTTATTTCGCATTGCTTCTTTCGCTGTGTTGGGTGGATTTCTTTGTTCCATTGACTTCCAGTAGCTTTGGGCAATGTCCAGAAGTGTTAAGAATGATTGTGTCACCTCTGAACATGTGAATTTTTGATTATGCACTAACCCTCTAATGAGTTTGTTTCGAGTTTGGTGTGGAGGAAGTTTTCAAGGATCAAGAGAAGGATGATATACTATGATCAAGAAGAGTGAAAAGTCTAAGCTTGGGGATGCCCCGGTGGTTCATCCCTGCATATTTCAAGAAGACCCAAGGATCTAAGCTTGGGGATGCCCAAGGCACCCCCTTCTTCATCAACAACTTATTAGGTTCCTTCTCTTGAAACTATATTTTTATTCGGTCACATCTTATGTACTTTACTTGGAGCGTCTGTGTGCTTTTGTTTGTGTTTTTGTTTGAATAAATGCTTGTGTGGGAGAGAGACACGCTCCGCTGGTTCGTATGAACACATGTGTTCTTAGCTTTTAATGTTCATGGCGAAGGTTGAAACTGCTTCGTTAATTGTTATATGGTTGGAAACGGAAAATGCTACATGTAGTAATTGATAAAATGTCTTGGATAATTTGATACTTGGCAATTGTTGTGCTCATGTTTAAGCTCTTGCATCATATACTTTGCACCCATTAATGAAGAAATACATAGAGCTTGCTAAAATTTGGTTTGCATATTTGGTCTCTCTAAAGTCTAGATAATTTCTAGTATTGAGTTTTGAACAACAAAGAAGACGGTGTAGAGCCTTATAATGTTTACAATATGTCTTTTATGTGAGTTTTGCTGCACCGGTTCATCCTTGTGTTTGTTTCAAATAAACCTTGCTAGCCTAAACCTTGTATCGAGAGGGAATACTTCTCATGCATCCAAAATCCTTGAGCCAACCACTATGCCATTTGTGTCCACCATACCTACCTACTACATGGTATTTCTCCGCCATTCCAAAGTAAATTGCTTGAGTGCTACCTTTAAAATTCCATCATTCGCCTTTGCAATATATAGCTCATGGGACAAATAGCCTTAAAAACTATTGTGGTATTGAATATGTACTTATGCACTTTATCTCTTATTAAGTTGCTTGTTGTGCGATAACCATGCTCCTGGGGGACGCCATCAACTATTCTTTGTTGAATATCATGTGAGTTGCTATGCATGTCCGTCTTGTCTGAAGTAAGAGAGATCTACCACTTTAATGGTTAGAGCATGCATATTGTTAGAGAAGAACATTGGGCCGCTAACTAAAGCCATGAATCATGGTGGAAGTTTCAGTTTTGGACATATATCCTCAATCTCATATGAGAACACTAATTGTTGCCACATGCTTATGCATTAAAGAGGAGTCCATTATCTGTTGTCCATGTTGTCCCGGTATGGATGTCTAAGTTGAGAATAATCAAAAGCGAGAAATCAAAATGCGAGCTTTCTCCTTAGACCTTTGTACAGGCGGCATGGAGGTACCCCTTTGTGACACTTGGTTAAAACATGTGTATTGCGATGATCCGGTAGTCCAAGCTAATTAGGACAAGGTGCGGGCACTATTAGTATACTATGCATGAGGCTTGCAACTTGTAAGATATAATTTACACGATACATATGCTTTATTACTACCGTTGACAAAATTGTTCCATGTTTTCAAAATAAAAGCTCTAGCACAAATATAGCAATCGATGCTTTCCTCTTTGAAGGACCTTTCTTTTACTTTTATGTTGAGTCAGTTCACCTATTTCTCTCCACCTAAAGAAGCAAACACTTGTGTGAACTGTGCATTGATTCCTACATACTTGCATATTGCACTTGTTATATTACTTTGCATTGACAACTATCCATGAGATATACATGTTATAAGTTGAAAGCAACCGCTGAAACTTAATCTTCCTTTGTGTTGCTTCAATACCTTTACTATGAATTTATTGCTTTATGAGTTAACTCTTATGCAAGACTTATTGATGCTTGTCTTGAAAGTATTATTCATGAAAAGTCTTAGCTTTATGATTCATTTGTTTACTCATGTCATTACCATTGTTTTGATCGCTGCATTCATTATATATGCTTACAATAGTATGATCAAGGTTATGATGGCATGTCACTCCAGAAATTATCTTTGTTATCGTTTACCTGCTCGGGACGAGCAGGAACTAAGCTTGGGGATGCTGATACGTCTCCGACGTATCGATAATTTCTTATGTTCCATGCCACATTATTGATGATATCTACATATTTTATACACATTATATGTCATATTTATGCCTTTTCCGGAACTAACCTATTGACGAGATGCCGAAGGGCCAGTTCCTGTTTTCTGCTGTTTTTGGTTCAGAAATCCTAGTAAGGAAATATTCTCGGAATTGGACGAAATCAACGCCCAGGGTCCTATTTTTCCACGAAGCTTCCGAAGACCGGAAACGGAGTGGGGCCACGAGGCGGCCGACACAACAAGGCGGCGCGGCCTGGGCTTGGGCCGCGCCGGCCTATTGTGTGGCCCCTCGTGTGGCCCCGACCTGCCCTTCCGCCTACTTAAGGTCTCCGTCCGCGAAAACCCTACCACGTTCGACGAAACCAGAGAAAACCTTCGAGCCGCCGCCATCGTGAAGCCAAGATCGGGGGACGGAGTCTCTTTTCCGGCATGCCGCCGGGACGGGGAAGTGCCCCCGGAAGGCTTCTCCATCGACACCACCGCCATCTTCATCAACGCTACTGTCTCCCATGAGGAGGGAGTAGTTCTCCATCGAGGCTCGGGGCTGTACCGGTAGCTATGTGGTTAATCTCTCTCCTACGTGCTTCAATACAATAATCTCATGAGCTGCCTTACATGATTGAGATTCATATGATGATGCTTGTAATCTAGATGTCATTATGCTAGTCAAGTGGATTTTACTTATGTGATCTCCGGAGACTCCTTGTCCCACGTGTGTAAAGGTGACAGTGTGTGCACCGTGTGGGTCTCTTAGGCAATATTTCACAGAATACTTATTCACTGTTATGAATGGCATAGTGAAGTGCTTATTTATATCTCTTTATGATTGCAATGTGTTTTGTATCACAATTTATCTGTGTGCTACTCTAGTGATGTTATGAAAGTAGTTTATTCCTCCTGCACGGTGTAATGGTGACAGTGTGTGCATCGTGTACTACTTGGCGTAGGCTATGATTGTGATCTCTTGTAGATTATGAAGTTAACTATTACTATGATGGTATTGATGTGATCTATGCCTCCTTTCGTAGTGTGAAGGTGACAGTGTGCATGCTATGTTAGTACTTGGTTTGGTTATGTTGATCTGTTATGCACTCTAAGGTTATTTAAATATGAACATTGAATATTGTGGAGCTTGTTAACTCCGGCATTGAGGGTTCGTGTAATCCTACACAATTAGTGGTGTTCATCATCCAACAAGAGGGTGTAGAGTCTAGCATCTATCTATTTATTCTGTTATGTGATCAATGTTGAGAGTGTCCACTAGTGAAAGTATGATCCCTAGGCCTTGTTCCTAAATACTGCTATCGCTGCTTGTTTACTTCTGCAATATTACCATCAACGCACGCCAGACAAGCACTTTTCAGCGCCGTTACTACTGCTCATATTCATTCATACCACTTGTATTTCACTATCTCTTCGCCGAACTAGTGCACCTATTAGGTGTGTTGGGGATACAAGAGACTTCTTGCTTTGTGGTTGCAGGGTTGCATGAGAGGGATATCTTTGACCTCTTCCTCCCTGAGTTCGATAAACCTTGGGTGATCCACTTAAGGGAAACTTGCTGCTGTTCTACAAACCTCTGCTCTTGGAGGCCCAACACTGTCTACAAGAATAGAAGCACCCGTAGACATCACCTATATAAATAGAGACACGCACGGCGCGTGAAATCAGTTTTTTGCGCCGCAGCCGTTTGCTCCGTTTGCTCCTCCTTTTGCCTAGTTTTTTCCACCCAACGCGTACATGCGAAGCCCTGTCCGCGGAAACTCTCCACCACCACCATGCCGTCGTGCTGCTGGACTAGATCCCATCTACCACATCTCCCCGCTTGCTGGAACAAGGAGGAGGTGTCTTCATCGAGCTGTACGTGTGACCGAGTACGGAGGTGTGATGTCTACGTTCCCCCTCCTTTCCTGTAGACAGTGTTGGGCCTCCAAGTGCAGAGGTTTGTAGAACAGCAGCAAGTTTTCCCTTAAGTGGATCACCCAAGGTTTATCGAACTCAGGGAAGAGGTCAAAGATATCCCTCTCATGCAACCACAACCACAAAGCAAGAAGTCTCTTGTGTCCCCAACACACCAAATAGGTGCACTAGTTCGGCGAAGAGATAGTGAAATACAGGTGGTATGAATATATATAAGCAGTAGCAACGGTGCCAGAAAATAGCTTGCTGGCGTGTAGTTGATGGTGGTAGTATTGCAGCAGTAGTAACACAGTAAAACAGTAAACAAGCAGTAGTAACTCAGCAGTATTTAGGAACAAGGCCTAGGGAATAGACTTTCACTAGTGGACACTCTCAACATTGATCACATAACAGAATAGATAAATGCATACTCTACACTCTTGTTGGATGATGAACACATTGCGTAGGATTACACGAACCCTCAATGCCGGAGTTAACAAGCTCCACAATAATGCTCATGTTTAAGTAACCTTAAGTGTAAGATAGATCAAAACGACTAAACCAAGTACTAGCATAGCATGCACACTGTCACCTTCATGCATATGTAGGAGGAATAGATCACATCAATATTATCATAGCAATAGTTAACTTCGCAATCTACAAGAGATCATGATCATAGCATAAACCAAGTACTAACACGGTGCACGCACTGTCACCTTTACACACGTGCAGGAGGAATAGAACTACTTTAATAACTTTGCTAGAGTAGCACATAGATAGTAGTGATACAAAACTCATATGAATCTCAATCATGTAAAGCAGCTCATGAGATCATTGTATTGAAGTACATAGGAGAGAGATTAACCACATAGCTACCGGTACAGCCCCGAGCCTCGATGGAGAACTACTCCTCCTCATGGAGCAGCGGTGATGAAGATGGCGGTGGAGATGGCAGCGGTGTTGATGGAGAAGCCTTCGGGGCACTTCCCCGCTCCGGCGGGTGCGGAACAGAGACTCTGTCCCCCGGATCTTGGCTTCGCGATGACGGCGGCTCTGGAACTTTCTCGTATCGTGGCTTCCTCTGTAAGGGTTTTCGATGCGGGGGCTTTATATAGAGGCGGCGCAGGAGGGTCAAAGGGGCGACCACACCATAGGGTGGCGCGGGCCCAGCCTGGCCGCGCCACCCTATCATGCAGGGCCCACGGGGCCCCTCGCTCTCGGGTGTTCTGGATGCTTCCAAAATAGGAACACGGCGTTGATTTCGTCAATTCGAGAATATTTCGTTACTAGGATTTTGAAACCAAAAACAGAGAAAAGGCGCTTTGACATCTTGTTAATAGGTTAGTTCCGAAAAATGCGTAAATACGACATATAATGTGCATAAAACATGTAGGTATCATCAATAAAGTAGCATGGAACATAAGAAATTATCGATACGTTGGAGACGTATCAGCATCCCCAAGCTTAGTTCTGCTCGTCCCGAGCAGGTAAAACGATAACAAAGATAATTTCTGAAGTGACATGCCATCATAACCTTGATCATACTATTGTAAGCATATGTAATGAATGCAGCGATCAAAACAATGGTAATGACATGAGTAAACAACTGAATCATAAAGCAAAGACTTTTCATGAATAGTACTTCAAGACAAGCATCAATAAGTCTTACATAAGAGTTAACTCATAAAGCAATAATTTAAAGTATAGACATTGAAGCAACATAATGGAAGATTAAGTTTCAGCGGTTGCTTTCAACTTATAACATGTATATCTCATGGATAGTTGTCAATGCAAAGTAATATAATAAGTGCAATATGCAAGTATGTAGGAATCAATGCACAGTTCACAAGTGTTTGCTTCTTGAGGTGGAGAGAAATAGGTGAACTGACTCAACATAAAAGTAAAAGAAAGGTCCTTCAAAGAGGAAAGCATCGATTGCTATATTTGTGCTAGAGCTTTGGTTTTGAAAACATGAAACAATTTTGTCAACGGTAGTAATAAAGCATATGAGTTATGAAAATTATATCTTACAAGTTGCAAGCCTCATGCATAGTATACTAATAGTGTCCGCACCTCGTCCTACTTAGCTTGGACTACCGGATCTTCGCATGCCATGTTTCAACCAAGTGTCACAAAGGGGTACCTCCATCGCCTGTACAAAGGTCTAAGGAGAATGCTCGCATTTCTTCTCGCTTTTGATTATTCTCAACTTAGACATCCATACCGGGACAACATGGACAACAGATAATGGACTCCTCTTAAATGCATAAGCATGTAGCAAAGTTATTATTCTCATATGAGATTGAGGATATATGTCCAAACTGAAACTTCCACCATGATTCATGGCTTTAGTTAGCGGCCCAATGTTCTTCTCTAACAATTTTGCATGCTCCAACCACTAAAATGATAGACCTTCAGACAAGACGGACATGCATAGCAACTCACATGATATTCAACAATAGTTGATGGCGTTCCCCGGAAGCATGGTTATCGCACAACAAGCAACTTAATAAAATATAAAGTGCATAAGTACATATTCATACGACGATAGTTTTTAAGGCTATTTTGTCCCATGAGCTATATATTGCATAGGTGGATGATGGAATTTTAAAGGTAGCACTCAAGCAATTTACTTTGGAATGGCGGAGAAATACCATGTAGTAGGTAGGTATGGTGGACACAAATGGCATAGTAGTTGGCTCAAGGATTTTGGATGCATGAGAAGTATTCCCTCTCGATACAAGGTTTAGGCTAGCAAGGTTATTTGAAGCAAACTCAAGGATGAACCGGTGCAGCAAAACTCACATAAAAGACATATTGTAAACATTATAAGACTCTACACCGTCTTCCTTGTTGTTCAAACTCAATACTAGAAATTATCTAGACCTTAGAGAGACCAATTATGCAAACCAAATTTTAGCATGCTCTATGTATTTCTTCATTAATGGGTGCAAAGTATATGATGCAAGAGCTTAAACATGAGCACAACAATTGCCAGTATCACATTATCCAAGACATTTTAGAATTACTACATGTAGCATTTTCCAATTCCAACCATATAACAATTTAACGAAGAGGAAACTTCGCCATGAATATTATGAGCTAAGAACACATGTGTTCATACGAACCAGCGGAGCGTGTCTCTCTCCACACAAGGATGAACTTATTCAGAGAACTAAGATAACAAAACAAAAACAAAAATAAAAACACACGCTCCAAGTAAAATACATAAGATGTGACCGAATAAAAATATAGTTTCAGAAGGAACCTGATACTTTGTCGATGAAGAAGGGGATGCCTTGGGCATCCCCAAGCTTAGATGCTTGAGTCTTCTTGAAATATGCAGGGATGAACCACCGGGGCATCCCCAAGCTTAGACCTTTCACTCTTCTCGATCACATTATATCACCCTCTTCTATTGACCCTTGAAAACTTCCTTCACACCAAACTTCAAGCAAACTCATTAGAGGGTTAGTGCATAATCAAAAATTCACATGTTCAGAGGTGACACAATCATTCTTAACACTTCTGGACATTGCATAATGCTACTGGACATTAGTGGATCAAAGAAATAAATCCAACATAGCAAAAGAGGCAATGCGAAATAAAAGGCAGAATCTGTCAAAAACAGAACAGTCCGTAAAGACGAATTTAGAAATGGCACCAGACTTGCTCAAATGGAAAAACTCAAAACTAATGAAAGTTGCGTACATATCTGAGGATCACGCTCGTAAATTGGCAGATTTTTCGAATTTTCTACAGAGAATTGTGCCCAGATTCGTGACAGACAGCAATGCTGTTTCTGCGCAGCGATCCCAAATATAACATCAACTTTGACATAGAAACTTTACTTGGCACAAAAACATGATAAGGAGAGGTTGCTACAGTAGTAAACAACTTCCAAGACACAAATATAAAACAAAGTACTGTAGTAAAAAACACATGGGTTATCTCCCAAGAAGTTCTTTCTTTATAGCCATTAAGATGGGCTCAGCAGTTTTAATGATGCTCTCATAAGAAATAGAAGTTGAAGCAAAAGAGAGCTTCAAGAGGCAAATTCAAAACACATTTAAGTCTAACATGCTTCCTATGCATAGGAATCTTGTAAATAAACAAGTTCATGAAGAGCAAAGTAACAAGCATAGGAAGATAAAACAAGTGTAGCTTCAAAAATTTCAGCACATAGAGAGGTGTTTTAGTAACATGAAAATTTTTACAACCATATTTTCCTCTCTCATAATAACTTTCAGTAGCAACATGAGCAAACTCAACAATATAACTATCACATAAAGCATTCTTATCATGAGTCTCATGCATAAAATAATTACTACTCCCAACATAAGCATAGTCATTCTTATTAATTGTAGTGGGAGCAAATTCAACAAAGTAGCTATCAAATATAGGAGGTATATTGTAATCATAATCAAATTTATCCTCCATAACAGGTGGTAACAAAAGACTACTATCATTATAATCATCATAAATAGGAGGCAAAGTATCATCAAAGTAAATTTTCTCCTCAATGCTTGGGGGACTAAAAATATCATGCTCATCAAAGCCGGCTTCCCCAAGCTTAGAATTTTCCATAGCATTAGCAACAATAGTGTTCAAAGCATTCATATTAATATGTTCCATGGGTTTTTTAATTTTTGCATCAAACCATCCATGTCTTAAATCGAAATAGAATAAAAAGGTCATTGTTGTCCATTATGCCTAACTAGTGTAAACAAGAAACCAAATGTCGCAATTGCAGAGTCTAAAGGAAATAGCTTCGAGTACTTACAATGGCGCCGGGAAAATAGCTTAGTAGCCGAGATCCGGAGTGTGAGTACCTTTTACCTTTCCTCCCCGGCAACGGCGCCCGAGAAAAGTGCTTGATGTCTACGTTCCCCTCCTTTCCAGTGTTGGGCCTCCAAGTGCAGAGGTTTGTAGAACAGCAGCAAGTTTTCCCTTAAGTGGATCACCCAAGGTTTATCGAACTCGGGAGGAAGAGGTCAAAGATATCCCTCTCATGCAACCCTGCAACCACAAAGCAAGAAGTCTCTTGTGTCCCCAACACACCAAATAGGTGCACTAGTTCGGCGAAGAGATAGTGAAATACAGGTGGTATGAATATATATAAGCAGTAGCAGTGCCAGAAAATAGCTTGCTGGCGTGTAGTTGATGGTGGTAGTATTGCGATAGTAACACAGTAAAACGAGTAAACAAGCAGTAGTAACTCAGCGGTATTTAGGAACAAGGCCTAGGGAATAGACTTTCACTAGTGGACACTCTCAACATTGATCACATAACGGAATAGATAAATGCATACTCTACACTCTTGTTGGATGATGAACACATTGCGTAGGATTACACGAACCCTCAATGCCGGAGTTAACAAGCTCCACAATAATGCTCATGTTTAAGTAACCTTAAGTGTAAGATAGATCAAAACGACTAAACCAAGTACTAGCATAGCATGCACACTGTCACCTTCATGCATATGTAGGAGGAATAGATCACATCAATATTATCATAGCAATAGTTAACTTCGCAATCTACAAGAGATCATGATCATAGCATAAACCAAGTACTAACACGGTGCACGCACTGTCACCTTTACACACGTGGAGGAGGAATAGAACTACTTTAATAACTTTGCTAGAGTAGCACATAGATAGTAGTGATACAAAACTCATATGAATCTCAATCATGTAAAGCAGCTCATGAGATCATTGTATTGAAGTACATAGGAGAGAGATTAACCACATAGCTACCGAGCCCCGAGCCTCGATGAGAACTACTCCCTCCTCAAGGGGCAGGTGATGAAGATGGCGGTGGAGATGGCAGCGGTGTTGATGGAGAAGCCTTCGGGGGCACTTCCCCGCTCGGCGGGTGCGAACAGACTCCTGTCCCCGGATCTTGGCTTCGCGATGACGGCGGCTCGGAACTTTTCTCGTATCGTGGCTTCCTCTGTAAGGGTTTTCGATGCAGGGGCTTTATATAGGCGAGGCGGCGCAGGAGGGTCAAAGGGCGACCACACCATAGGGTGGCGCGGGCCCAGCCCTGGCCGCGCCACCCTATCATCTGGGGCCCACAGGCCCCTCGCGGCTCTCGGGTGTTCGGATGCTTCCGGACAAAATAGGAACCTGGCGTTGATTTCGTCCAATTCGAGAATATTTCGTTACTAGGATTTCTGAAACCAAAAACAGCAGAACTGGCACTTCGGCATCTTGTTAATAGGTTAGTTCCAGAAAATGCGTAAATACGACATATAATGTGCATAAAACATGTAGGTATCATCAATAAAGTAGCATGGAACATAAGAAATTATCGATACGTTGGAGACGTATCAAGGTGCCGCCCGTTTGCAGCGTCGGAGGGATCGTCATCGCGATCTTGAGATCGGCAAGTGTACGACCACATCAACCACGATATTCAATCTCGTTTCCGCTTAGCGATCTACAAGGGTATGTAGATCCAATCCGTCTCGTTGCTTCAATCTAGTAGATTAGATCTGGCGTTTTTCCTAGATTGGATCTTGGTTTTGTTTGTTTGCGGTAGAAATTTTTTGTTTTCCATGCAACGAACCCCATCAGTGGTATCAGAGCCATGTCTATGCATAGATCTGTTGCACGAGTAGAACACAATGGTTTTGTGGGCGGTGATGTTTTTGTTGCTTTAGTTTGTGTACTTTGCTTCTTGCGGGATGGTGGGATGAAGCGGCCCGGGCTAACTTTACATGACCGCGTCTCATGAGACTTGCTCCACGCTTGACATGCAACTTGTATTGCATAAGTGGCTTTGCGGGTGTCTGTCTCTCCCACCATAGTGAAGATTGCAATTTGCACTTCTATTGTCAACACTAGTATCACCGTTGTGGTTCATGTTCGTAGGTAGATTGGATCTTACTCGAAAACCCTAAACCACGTAAAATATGCAAACCAAATTAGAGGCGTCTAACTTGTTTTTGCAGGGTTTGGTGATGTGATATGGCCATGATGTGATGATGATTATATTTGATGTATGAGATGTTCATTATTGTATTATGGCAACCGGCAGGAGCCTAATGGTTGTCTTTAATTTTTGTTAAAGACATGCGTGTCTATTCATCATGTAATAGCTTTATTTCAAGTAGTTGTTATAGTAGCTATAAGTGATGGACAACCGGCGCCACTGACCTTGACGCCATGCTGGTGATGATGGAGATCATGTCCGTGCTTTGGAGATGGAGATCAAAAGCACAAGAAGAAAGCCATATCATATCACACATTATGAATTGCATGTGATGTTAATCCTTTTATGCATCTTATTTTGCTTAGATCGCGACGGTAGCATTATAAGATGATCCCTCTCACTAAATATCAAGATAATAAAGTGTTCATCCTTAGTATGCACCGTTGCTAAGACTTGTCGTTTCGAAGCATCTCGTGATGATCGGGTGTGATAGACTCTACATGTGCACACAACGGGTGCAAGCCAGATTTGCACACGCGGATACTAAGGTTGCCTTGACGAGCCTAGCATGTACAGACATGGTCTCGGAACACGGGATACCGAAAGGTAGAGCATGAGTCATATGAATGATATGATGAACACTTTGAGTGTTCGCCTTTGAAGCTACATCTTTTCTCGTGAAGATCGGACTTGGTGTAGTGGATTTGGTTCGTGTAATCACTAAGACAATGCGAGGGATGTTGTTTTAAGTGGGAGTTCACCTAGTTAATTTAAGAATTAAAATTTGAACTCAATTTATCATAAACTTAGTCTAAACTCTTTGCAAATATGTTGTAGATCATGGCGCCCCCCTCCATCAATTTTAACCAGTTCCTAGAGAAAGAAAAGCTTAAGGGCAATGGTAGCAACTTCACTGACTGGTTCCTTCATGTGAGGATTTTCCTCACTGGTGGAAGCCTGCAATATGTGCTCGAAGCACCGCTAGGTCCCCCACCACCTCCTGCACTATCCGAGGACATAAAGAATGTTTATGAGACTCGGGCTGTTCGGTACTCCGAAGTTCAGTGCCATCTTGTGCAGCTTAGAGGCAGAGCTCCAAAAGCGTTTTGAGCACCACGACCCATGTGAGATGATGCGTGAGCTCAAACTTATCTACGCGATATTTCCTATTCGAATTCAACAAACATGGTCTCGAAACACGGGATACCGAAAGGTAGAGCATGAGTCATATGAATGATATGATGAACACTTTGAGTGTTCGCCTTTGAAGCTACATCTTTTCTCGTGAAGATCGGACTTGGTGTAGTGGATTTGGTTCGTGTAATCACTAAGACAATGCGAGGATGTTGTTTTAAGTGGGAGTTCACCTAGTTAATTTAAGAATTAAAATTTGAACTCAATTTATCATAAACTTAGTCTAAACTCTTTGCAAATATGTTGTAGATCATGGCGCCCCCCTCCATCAATTTTAACCAGTTCCTAGAGAAAGAAAAGCTTAAGGGCAATGGTAGCAACTTCACTGACTGGTTCCTTCATGTGAGGATTTTCCTCACTGGTGGGCTGCAATATGTGCTCGAAGCACCGCTAGGTCCCCCACCACCTCCTGCAGTATCCGAGGACATAAAGAATGTTTATGAGACTCGGGCTCTCGGTACTCCGAAGTTCAGTGTGCCATCTTGTGCAGCTTAGAGGCAGAGCTCCAAAAGCGTTTTGAGCACCACGACCCATGTGAGATGATGCGTGAGCTCAAACTTATCTTTGAAACTCATGCGGCCGTGGAGAGCTATGAGGCCTCGAAACAGTTCTTTAGCTGGATGGAAGAGGGCAGCTCCGTTAGTGAGCACATGTTCGCCATGTCCGGACATGCCAAGAAGCTCAGTGACATGGGGATGATGATCCCTAACCAGCTGGGTATTCACCGTGTCCTTCAATCACTGCCACCAAGTTACAAGAACTTCGTGATGAACTACAACATGCAGAACATGAATAAAGATTTACCTGAACTCTTTTCCATGCTGAAATCTGCTGAAGTTGAGATTAAAAAGGAGAACCAAGTGTTGATGGTCAACAAGACCACCAGTTTCAAAGCAGGGCAAGCCTAACAAGGGTAACTTCAAGAAGGGCGGCAAGAAAGTTGCAGCCCGTCTGAAAGCCTAAGACGGTCCTAAACTCGAGTGTGTGCTATTACTGCCGGGGAAGGGGCAGCGTAAATGCTCCAAATACTTGGCGATCTGAAGAGCGGCCACGTCAAAAGAAAGGTATATTTGATATACATGTTATTGATGTCTATCTACTGGTTCTCGTAGTAGTGCCTGGGTATTTGATACTGGTTCGGTTGCTCACATTTGTAACTCGAAACAGGAACTGCGGAATAGACGAAGCCTGGCAGAGGCGAGGTGGACGATGCGTTGGAAATGGATCCAAAGTCGATGTGATCGCCGTCGGCACGCTCCCTCTACATCTACCTTCGGGATTAGTTTTAAACCTCAATAATTGTTATTTGGTACCTGCGTTGAGCATGAACATTATATCTGGATCTTGTTTAATGCAAGACGGTTATTCGTTTAAGTCTGAGAATAATGGTTGTTCGATTTATATGAGTAATGTCTTTTATGGCCATGCACCTGAGATGAATGGTTTATTCTTGTTAAATCTAGTAGTGATACACATGTTCATAACATTGATGCTAAGCGAATTAAATTGAATGATAATTCTACTTATATGTGGCACTGTCGTCTTGGTCATATTGGAGTGAAGCGCATGAAGAAACTCCATTCCGATGGACTTCTTGAGTCACTTGACTTTGAGTCACTTGACAGATGCGAGGCATGTCTAATGGGAAAAATGACTAAGACTCCATTTTCTGGTACAATGGAGCGAGCTACAGACTTATTGGAAATCATACATACCGATGTGTGCGGACCAATGAGTGTAGCATCGCGCGGTGGTTATCGTTATGTTCTAACCTTCACGGATGATCTGAGTAGATATGGATATATTTACTTTATGAAACATAAGTCCGAGACTTTTGAGAAGTTCAAGGAATTCCAAAGTGAAGTAGAAAATCAGCGTAACAAGAAGATTAAGTTTCTGCGTTCTGATCGCGGAGGCGAATATCTGAGTTATGAGTTTGGCATGCATTTAAAGAAACGCGGAATACTTTCACAGTTGACACCGCCGGGAACACCACAGCGCAATGGTGTGTCCGAACGTCGTAATCGAACTCTCTTAGATATGGTTCGGTCTATGATGTCTCTTACCGATTTGCCGTTGTCGTTTTGGGGTTATGCATTAGAGACAGCCGCATTCACTTTAAATAGGGCACCATCTAAATCCGTTGAAACGACACCGTATGAATTATGGTTTGGGAAGAAACCTAAGCTGTCGTTCCTTAAAGTTTGGGGTTGCGAAGCTTATGTAAAGAAGTTACAACCGGAACCCAAAGCGGAGAAATGCGTCTTCATAGGATACCCTAAAGAAACAATTGGGTACACCTTCTATCACAGATCCGAAGGCAAAATCTTTGTTGCCAAGAACGGATCCTTTCTTGAGAAGGAGTTTCTCACTAAAGAAGTGACTGGAAGGAAAGTAGAACTCGATGACAAGGGATTAATTTGTCAATGCCTACAGATTGTAGACTAGGGTTTTGCTAGATGTAGAGGGCAAGTAGATCTCGAAGGTTTCAGCCGAAAAGTATTCGGCGATGTAAAAACTAGGGTTTGAGAGACAATGATTCGATCCTTTCTTTGTCCCTCGACTCCCCCTTATATAGGATATGAGTCAGATTGTTCCAAAGTGTTTGGAGAAGATGGCGAAGAGGAAAAGGAACTTCAGCAAATATGATGACGTTGTGACTCCTGTAGCCGAAGATATGATGGATGAACTTCTTCGACTAGACGCTGAATTCTTCGTGAAAGGCAGTTATGCGGAACACAGTACTCGCGCTATAAATAATGAGCGGCTGACGATAGATAATATATTGGGTAGCTCTTGAAGTTTTGTTGCTCCAAAGATTGTATCTTGTGTACAGGAAACATAATCTATATTGTAAAGTTACTATATTTCTGTTTTTCACTGCCAAGCCCCCGGGCGTTTTGATTGCAGTATCTTTGTTTTTATAATGCGAGGTTGTCCCAAGGCAAAATAAATACTGTATTATTTTGGTGGGTATGAGCTCCCGAGCTTTATGTTGACCGCTGTTTGTCGATATATTTTAGTTTGGCGAGGTATTTTATACCAAGGCGAGATATTGTCGTGAACTATTTTTTCGGCACCATATGTATATATTGTATCTTTGTAGGGGGAAGCCCCCGAGTCTGTCGAAAAGATATACAATTCCACTATCTTTATTATATTGAAGCATTTCCTCTCGATACAAGGTTTGGGCTAGCAAGGTTGTTTGAAGCAAACACAAGTATGAACAGGTACAACAAAACTTACACAAGAACATATTGCAAGCATTATAAGACTCTACACTGTCTTCCTTGTTGTTCAAACACTTTACCAGAAAATATCTAGACTTAGAGAGACCAATCATGCAAACCAAATTTTAACAAGCTCTACGGTAGTTCTCCACTAATAGATTAAACTACATGATGCAAGAGATTAAACATGATCTAATGAGAGCTCAAAACAATTGCCAAGTTTCAAGTTATTCCAAACCATATGAAGCATTTTCTGATTCCAACAAAATAACAACAAGTGAAGCGATCAACTTTCGCCATTGAACATTAAAAGCACAACTAAGAACACAAGTGTTCCATATGAAAAAGCGGAGCATGTCTCTCTCCCACATGAGCATGAATTTATTCAGAGAATGAAAATAACAAAGCGAAAATAAAAGCACACAGACGCTCCAAGTAAATTACATAAGATGTGACGGAATAAAAATATAGTTTCACTAGAAGTGACTGATAAGTTGTCGATGAAGAAGGGGATGCCTTGGGCATCCCCAAACTTAGATGCTTGAGTCTTCTTAAAATATGCAGGGATGAACCTGGGCATTGATACGTCTCCAACGTATCGATAATTTCTTATGTTCCATGCTACTTTATTGATGATACCTACATGTTTTATGCACATTATATGTCGTATTTACGCATTTTCGGAACTAACCTATTAACAAGATGCCGAAGTGCCAGTTCCTGTTCTGCTGTTTTTGGTTTCAGAAATCCTAGTAACGAAATATTCTCGGAATTGGACGAAATCAACGCCCGGTTCCTATTTTGCCCGGAAGCATCCACCAGAGAGCGCGGAGGGGCCTGTGGGCCCAGATGATAGGGTGGCGCGGCCAGGCTGGGCCCGCGCCACCCTATGGTGTGGTCGCCCCTTTGACCCTCTGTGCCGCCTCTTCGCCTATATAAAGCCCTGCATCGAAAACCCGACGGAGGAAGCCACGATACGCGAAACCTTCCAGGCCGCCATCGCGAAGCCAAGATCTGGGGGACAGGAGTCTCATTCCGGCACCACCGGAGCGGGGAAGTGCCCCGGAAGGCTTCTTCATCGACACCGCTGCCATCTCCACCGCCATCTTCATCACCGTGCTGCTCCCATGAAGAGGGAGTAGTTCTCCATCGAGGCTCGGGGCTGTACCGGTAGCTATGTGGTTCATCTCTCCTATGTAGTTCAATACAATAATCTCATGAGCTGCCTTACATGATTGAGATTCATATGATGATGCTTGTAATCTAGATGTCATTATGCTAGTCAAGTGAGTTTTACTTATGTGATCTCCGGAGACTCCTTGTCCCACGTGTGTAAAGGTGACAGTGTGTGCACCGTGTGGGTCTCTTAGGCTATATTTCACGAAGTACTTATTCACTGTTGAAGAGTGTAGTGAAGTGCTTATTTATATCTCTTTATGATTGCAATGTGCATCGTATCACAATTTATCTATGTGCTACTCTAGTGATGTGTTATTAAAGTAGTTTTATTCCTCCTGCATGTGTGCAAAGGTGACAGTGTGTGCACCGTGTTAGTACTTGGTTTATGCTATGATCATGATCTCTTGTAGATTGCGAAGTTAACTATTGCTATGATAATATTGATGTGATCTATTCCTCCTACATATGCATGAAGGTGACAGTGTGCATGCTATGCTAGTACTTGGTTTAGTCTTTTGATCTATCTTACACTTAAGGTTACTTAAACATGAGCATTATTGTGGAGCTTGTTAACTCCGGCATTGAGGGTTCGTGTAATCCTACGCAATGTGTTCATCATCCAACAAAAGTGTAGAGTATGCATTTATCTATTCTGTTATGTGATCAATGTTGAGAGTGTCCACTAGTGAAAGTGTAATCCCTAGGCCTTGTTCCTAAATGCTGAGTTACTACTGCTTGTTTTTTTTTTTACTGTGTTACTACTGCTGCAATACTACCACCATCAACTACACGTCAGCAAGCTATTTTTCTGGCACCGTTGCTACTGCTCATATATATTCATACCACCTGTATTTCACTATCTCTTCGTCGAACTAGTGCACCTATTAGGTGTGTTGGGGACACAAGAGACTTCTTGCTTTGTGGTTGCAGGGTTGCATGAGAGGGATATCTTTGACCTCTTCCTCCCTGAGTTCGATAAACCTTGGGTGATCCACTTAAGGGAAAACTTGCTGCTGTTCTACAAACCTCTGCACTTGGAGGCCCAACACTGTCTAGGAAAGGAGGGGGAACGTAGACATAAGGCATCCCCAAGCTTAGACCTTTCACTCTTCTTGATCATATTGTATCATCCTCTTCTCTTGACCCTTGAAAACTTCCTCCACACCAAACTTCAAGCAAACTCATTAGAGGGTTAGTGCATAATAAAAAATTCACATATTCAGAGGTGACATAATCATTCTTAACACTTCTGGACATTGCACAAAGCTACTGAAATTTAATGGAACAAAGAAACCCATTCAACATAGCAAAAGCGGCAATGCGAAATAAAAGGCAGAATCTGTCAAAACAGAAAAGTCCGTAAAGACGAATTTTGCAGAGGCACTTAACTTGCTCAAACGGAAAAACTCAAAACTAATGAAAGTTGCGTACATATCTGAGGATCACGCACGTAAATTGGAAGATTTTTCTGAGTTACCTACAGAGAGTTCTGCGCAAATTCGTGACAGACAGCAAATCTGTTTCTGCGCAGTAATCCAAATCTAGTATCAACCTTACTATAGAGACTTTACTTGGCACAAAAACATGATAATGAGAGGTTGCTACAGTAGTAAAAACTTCCAAGACACAACAAAACAGTAGCAAAATAAAAACATGGGTTATCTTCCAAGAAGTGCTTTCTTTATAGCCATTAAGATGGGCTCAACAATTTTAATGATGATGCTCTCATAAGGATGAGAGTCGCAGCAAAGAGAGCATCAAAAAGCAAATATGAAACAAATTTAAGCCTAACCCTCTTCCTGTGAAAAGGAATCTTGTACACAAATAAATTCATGAAGAACAAAGTGACAAGCATAAGAAGATAAGACACAAGTAACTTCAAGATTCTCAACATAAAGAGGGGAAACTGAATATTATTAAGATGCATACAACCGTGTTTCCCTCTCTCATAATAACTTTCAGTAGCATCATTGATGAAATCCACAATATAACCATCACTTAAAACATTCTTATCATGGTTCATATGCATAAAGGTATCATTATTTTTGACATAAGAAAAACTCTTCTCATTAATAGTAATCGGAGCAGGATCATTATCAAGAATTTGAACATAGTAAACAAGTTGCATACTAAGGGAATGGTTTTTGGCAATCCCATTATAACTATGACAAGTTTCATAAGGATAATTGTAACATGTGTCATATCCATCTCTATAGCGATTATCTAAACCAGAATATGTAATATCATCATTTTCACTAAAAGTAAAGGTCTCAAATATAGGATCTTCAAGCACAACATCCCCAAGCTTAGAGATTTCAATATCATCGTTTAAGGGGACATGAATAATGCTATCATCATTACTTTCATAATCAGTTCCAAAGAGATTTCCAATATCAAAGGTAGTGTGCTCTTCCAAATCATGATCACTAATATGGGTAAAGGGCATAGGAAGATCATTGTACTCAGATTCATTATCATAATAATCATTAGGAGCAACATACTTACGATTACCTATTGTTACCTCATACACGCGGGGATATGCCGTTGCCTCTTTCTTCTTATTCCCCCTCTTCTTCTTCTTCTTCTTCTTCTTCTTCTTCTTCTTCTTCTTCTTCTTCTTCTTCTTCTTCTTCTTCTTCTTCTTCTTCTTCTTCTTCTTTCCTTCTTCTTCTTTTCCTTCTCCTCGTTCCCTTCTTTAGGAGGAAGAGGCTTGAAGGGAGGCTTCTCCACATAACCTGATTTATTTCCAGAAACAATAGAAGAAACTTGGGAGGATTCCTCCTTTTCATTAATAAGTTTAAAACACACAGCGGTCCTATCATATTTTGGCAAAGTGTCATCTTCTAAAATATTCTGTATGTAAGTATTTGTATGCCAATTATTAATGCAATAAGAAAGACACCCATGCAGGACATCATCAATATCAAGATCGTTAATATCTAACAAAGAAATTTTTCTTGATAACTCTTCACACTTCAAAAATAAGGTAAGTTCATCATGCTGATTAGGAATAATTTCATCATCACAATACAAATTTGCAGCACTCATGGGGTTCGAATTATCATTGGAGGAACATTGAAAATTAAAATGACCAACTCTATGGCAAAGTTCACAAATAAAAGGATAGAGGGCACACACTTTTTCTCCAAGATCATCTAGAGCCCTAGACCACTTTCTAGTTTTTTCATTCCTATGATGGATACAATATTCATCTTCGATTTGATTAATTCCACAAGGTCTATGTATTCCACAAAAATTAACATGCTTATAGGAAATAGCATTTTCAGAAGTTTGAACATGTTCATTGCAATCATTAATAACAGTTTCATCCTTCATGCAAGCGTCTTTAAAAGGTTCATGATACTTATCAAAATTCTTCCTAGGCAATTCAATGTGAGAAGCAAAAGCTTTATAAAAATTTGCAATAACTTGAGAGTCAAGACCATAAGTAGCACTCATATTTCGAAATTTATCAGTATCCATAAAAGTTTCAATGCATTCATAATCATAATTTATACCGACTCTCTACCTTTGTCATTCTCCCATTCTTCAGTATTCTCCTGAATCCGATCAAGAAGGTCCCATTTAAACTCTTCTTTGTTGCGTGTGAATGATCTAGAACAAGCAGTATCCAGCAAGGTTTTATCCTGAAAAGAAAGTATTGCATAGAAATTATCAATGATAACATTACCAGGAAGCTCATGAATGGGGCATTTGAGCATTAAGGACTTCAATCTCCCATGCTTGGGCAATACTCTCTCCATCATGAGGCCAGAAATTATATATACGGTTTCGGTCTTTGTGAATTTCACTTGGAGGATAGAACTTAGAATAAAATAGAGGCACAATATCCTTCCAATCAAGAGAACGCCCGTCCTTCAGCGGTTTATACCAATGCGCCGCTTTACCAGATAGCGACATAACAAATAATTTCTTCCTAGCTTCATCCATTGAAATACCTGCACACTTGAATAACCCATAATTCATGCAAAAATAAATGATCTTCGGGATGAACAGTTACATCCCCTTCATAGCGGTTATCCATAACACGTTCAATAATTTTCATAGGTATCTTGAAAGGAATATTTTCAGTAGGTGGATTTAAAATATCACAAGCATCATTAGAGTTATCGCATATGGGAGATAAAGTATTATCAGAGCAAATTTTCTCCCCTAAAACTGGGAAGCTACAAAGATCATAAAAACTAGCTTCTCCAAGCTTAGACTTTTCCATAGCATTAGCAGTAATTGCGTTCATACTAATAACATTGCTACTATCATGCAAATAAGATTCCATAGGTTTTTTAATTTTCGCATCAAACAATTCTAAATCAGGAAAAAAATTAAAAAGCTCACTAATTTTGTTGTTGTTTTCCATTATGCCTAACTAGTGAAAATAAAAACAAGAGACAAAAAGATAAAATTGCAGAATCTAAAGGAGATAGCTTCGAGCACTCACACACCGGCAACAGTGCTAGTAAATAGCTTAGTAGTCGGAGGATGTGAATACCTTTTACCTTACCTCCCTGGCAACGGCGCCAGAAAATAGCTTGATGTCTACTCACGCTTCTTTTGCTGTAGACAGTGTTGGGCCTCCAAGAGCAGAGGTTTGTAGAACAGCAGCAAGTTTTCCCTTAAGTGGATCACCCAAGGTTTATCGAACTCGGGAGGTAGAGGTCAAAGATAGTCCTCTCAAGCAACCCTGCAATTAAGATACAAGAAGTCTCTTGTGTCCCCAACACACCTAATACACTTGTCAGATGTATAGGTGCACTAGTTCGCGAAGAGATAGTAAAACACAGATGGTATAGATGAATATGAGTGGTAATAACAATCTGAAATAAATATGGCAGCGAGTAAACATGCAGTAGAACAGTAAGTAAGCGGTGTTTGCAGTATTGGAAACAAGGCCTATGGATCATACTTTCACTAGTGGACACTCTCAACATTGATCACATAATAAATAACTTATCTTCCTTTGTACTACTTTCAAAGACTCTATTGTTGGATAACAAACACCATTCATTGTGTAGGGCTACGAGAGCACCCTCAAGCCGGAGTAAACAAGCTCCACAACGTCATAAAGGAATCACACAAGATGCAAACACTGTCACTATCACACCATAGAGAGTAATTCCGGAGTTCATATAAGGTAACTCTAGAGTGCATAGTAATAGTTAACTTCACAATCTACAAGAGATCACGATCATAACCTACGCCAAGTACTACATGATGCACACACTGTCCACATTACATCATGAAGGAGGAATAGACTACTTTAATAACATCACTAGAGTAGCACATAGATTAATAGTGATACAAAGCTCATCATATGGATCTCAATCATGCAAAGCAATTCACGAGATCATTGTATTGGGGTACAAAGAGAGAGATTAACCACATAGCTACCGGTACAACCCTCAGCCCCGGGGAAGAACTACTCCTTCCTCATCATAGGAGACAGCGATGGCGATGAAGATGGCGGTGGTGTCGATGGAGATGGCTCCGGGGGCAATTCCCCGTCCCGCGGTCCGGAACAGAGACTTGTCCCCGAATTGGAGTTTCGCGATGGCGGCGGCACCCTTGGAGCTTTTCTGGAGTTTCGTCAATCGGTGTCGGGTTTTTAGGTCGCGAGGGACTTTATGGCGGCGGCGTCAGAGGGGCACCAGGGCGCCCTCCCCATAGGTCGGCGCGGCCAGGCCCTGAGCCCGCGCGGCCCTATGGTGTGGGGCCCCAGGCCTCCTCGACTCCCCTTCGGTGTCCTGGTCCGTCTCGGTGAATTATGATGTTTGGTCTTCGTTTCGTCGAATTCCGAGAATATTGCCCGAACAGCCTTTCTGGAACCAAAAACAGAAAACAGGAACTGGCACTTCGGCATCTTGTTAATAGGTTAGTTCCGGAACGCATAAAAACGATATAAAGTGTGAACAAAACATGTAGGTATTGTCATAAAACAAGCATGGAACATCAGAAATTATGGATACGTTTGAGACGTATCATGTTGGATCCTTCTCATACTATGATGATGAACTGTGATGATGTCTTCATTGATCTTAGACGGACTATCGAGTTTCGGAACCCTACGCTGGTGAATTTCAAATGAATAACACGCCTGGAGTTTACAGAAGTGGATGGGTTTAGGTCACGCACAACCGTGTTTTTCTAACCGTTTGGTTTCAGAGGAAGCTCCGCGGTTTATTGCCGTCGTGGGACATGTCTTAGTTCCATGGTGAAGTTAGACGCGAAGAATGACATTTAAGCCAAGAACTGAGGACTAGAAATGAAGGTTTGTGTCCTGGTGATGACAAGATTCTGGCTTGGTGATTTCCAACTTGGAGCAGCGACATTTGCAAGTGGAGGCGACATCACAAGAGAAATTTAGTATCTAAACTTGCAGGGTGAAAACTCAAGATCTGGTCTTAATTGGTTGTGCTGGCAATGAACTTGTTGAAGGTATTCTTTTGTAAGTGCAAGCTTTCTCTGGGGTGAAAACCTATAATCATTGATCAGGACGATGACGAAGCTTGTGCATTGTTTCCTCCTTGCATGTGTCGCTTTTGAAGATGATGGATTTCTGGTGATGTCTTAGTGATGTTTTGTCCGTTGTTACAAGTAATAGGTCACTGTACCGGGATTTTTTCTTTTCTGTAATTATTTTTTAGTTTTTTTTAGTTGTGTGCATCCGTATTTTCAATATTGCGCTGTGTTGTTGTAGAGGCCAGACGTAATTGGTATCTTCGTGATATTAATTTATTCTCTTTATCGAAAAACAATTTTCGCTAATGCAAAATGCCTGACAATGGTCAGATAGAAGAAAGTTGTGCAATCTTGAAATTTCAAAGAATTCGTATTTGTTTTTATCTAAGAAACCAAATGTGGTATTCTGTGAAAAATTGAATGGAAATTTTTTATTAGGTACTAAAAAATGCATGTGTACCTACTTCATTTTCGTGAATTATGCTTTGCAACCATTGCCCATTATATAAACCACTCCATCTTCACCTGAGAAGAGAGATATATAATTTTCATTTAATCTTCATGTATTTGTGGAACTATATTTTATAATATTTATAGTAGATCAAATAGGTGACAATCCCATAGGTTACAGTCCCGTACGCATACCAAGTAGACGATGAGAGAGAAGACTAGTAACCGGAAAAGCTGGGAATAAGAGGTATCAGTAATAGTGGCGGAACAACAACTCCAAGCCATCTAAGACCGATCTGAAATTCAAGCACTTGAGAAACGTGAAATGGCGCGGTCCTTGCATCTCTTCCTTCTAGTACCATGGCTGCAACTGTACCGTCGGAAGATGTCGTGCTGACTTACATATGAGGCTATGACGGCCAGGTAATCGGGTGCGGCTTTAAGGAAACAAAAAACATGGGTTTAAGATGTCGTGCGCACACGCTGAGGAGGATGGAGGAAATTGTGTTGGACAATTTTCCCTTAATCAGATGATTTGTGGGTTGTGAGCAAAGGGAGACCCCCAGTTGAGAGTTGTGAGTGACGAATGGGGCTAGAGATGGTCTGAGTTCATGGATGATGGACAGAATGCACATGGAATTAATTCTCTCTCTCTCCCATAAATCTACCAGCACGTTCCCAGCTGAGCGGGGCAAAGCACGGATACTAAGGGCGCGTTTGGTTGCCTGTAAGACTCTTGGTTCGCATCGGGCCAGTAATTTTCGATCTGTTTGGTTGCCTAGGTCAAGCCGTGTTCTTGTATGAATCGGTTCTTACAGCAGCGTCGGCTAGACCCCGGAGGAACGTCCGGAATAGCAGTTTCTCCAAGAACAGGCCCGTTCTCGAGCCTCCTTGCCTCCACTGATGCAACGCCTTTACTCTGGGTTAGCTCGCTCACTCTCCTTTACACTACTCCTCACACCCTCTTCTCAAATCAACACAAACATAGTCCAAATCGAAATAAGCTGTACATGAAAAAGATGCGTGTTGATGATAGGAATCAATTCCCACAATCGATTTTGAGTTTCGTTAGTCGTAAATCGTCAATTTCGTGTATGAAGTTTTGAGCAAATTTTACCAAATTCGTCGCACACGCTCAACCGTTTGAAATTTCCTTTGAGGGGTGGGTTCACCTCACCATTCAGCATGATTTTCATGTTGAAAGGTTTTTGTTTTGGTGGACATAGACGGATAAATAAATGACTCACTAGTAGACTCTAATGTTTAGGTATGTGTGAGTATAGTTTGCATTACTTTTGCTCCTTCTCGCTTGTCATATTCATAGACGGCGACGTGGTGATGATATGTGAGAAGTGAGAGGTGATAATCCATGGTGGTGGCGGCATGGTGATGTTCATCTTCATGGTCCACGACGTGGTGATGCTTGTGACCGGCGTGACCGACGGTGTTCAGCTTCGTCATCGGCAACATGGTTATGCTTGTGACGGACGTGAACGGTGGTGTCATGGTGGTGTTTGTCTTCGTGGTCGGCGACGTGGTGATTCTTGTGACCGGCATGACCGGCGGTGTCATGGTGGTCTCGTCTTCGTGGTCGACGACATGGTGATGCTTGTGGCCGGCGTCACCGACTGCGTCATGGTTGTCTTCGTCCTCGTGGTCGGCGAGGTGGTGATGCTTCTGGCCGGCGTGAACGGCGGTGCTATGGTGGTCTTTATCTTCGTGGTCGGCGACGTGCCCATGCTTCTGACCGGCGTGACCGATGGTGTCATGGTGCTCTTCATCTTCGTGGTCGGCGACGTGGTGACGGTTTTGACCAGCGTGATCGGCGGTGCCATGGTGGTGTCTGTCTTCGTGGTCGCCGACGTGCCGAAGCTTGTGAACGGCGACGTGAGGCTTTGTGATAGGTGAGAAGACGAGAGGCAAGGTCACCATGTGGATAAGTGGTGAGGCTATTACTAGGCTCGTATGAAACCAACCAGACTAAGCCATTCGTTTCTGTTGGGCCAAAAAATTCTGCACAACCTATCAAACAACAGCAAAAAACTGCACTGTGGCCCGTTCGCGATGCGCAGGGGCTCCCATCTCGCTGGCGCAGTCATGCAAGAAATCAGCCCAGGCAACCAAACACGCCCTAAAATGAGAAATATCCTGATTTTTGGGAGAATTAGGATTTCTAGGCCTTGACTGAAGCAATTTAATTTCCAGCCTAAATTTTCTAGTCTAACGTAATCTATATCTAGTAATAAAATCCGAAGTGTTCTTCCGGTCCAGTATTTTTATTTCCTATTCTACCCCTATACAAAGGCCAAACTGACATGCATGGAGAATCCTACAAAGTTTGGCTCTTGTCCGATTAACACGTGGGCCTGATGAGTTTCATTGGAATCTAACCAAGAATGGTATATTCTCGGTGGCTTCCATGTACAATCGTTGATTTAGCCTGTTGAACCGGTAATTAATAATAAGAAGATCATGAAGATTCTGCTTAAAACAAAGGTTTTTGCGTGGTATCTTCGTAGAAGGGTCATTCTCAGTAAGGATAATCTTGCTAAGCGCAATTGAAATGGACATCAGACTATACAACGTCTTTTCTTTCAATGTCAGTTTGCGTGAACTATATGGTCAAACCAACCAAATAGGTTCAACCTTATATCGTCCATGTAGCGTTGCAAATATTTTTGGCAATTGGCTTAATAAAGTGGAACATAGATTCAAAATACTTATTAGGATGGGAGCGATAGCAGTAATATGGTCGCTTTGGCTATGTAGAAATCACAAGGTTTTTAACGATAAAAACTCTTCTCTTATGCAGGTTATTTACCGGTGTGCTTCCTAGCTCCGTTCATGGTCATCTCTTCAGAACAAAGACCTATTTATGGAGATTTTCTACTCGATTGGAGGAGATGGCGAAAGAGTTTATTATCCAACATGAGTGGCAGCATCGTCGGATAGTGCCAATCTTCGCCATAAAGGCATTCGCACCACCTTGTGTTACTTTATGTTATTGTCTTCTTTCGTCGGTTGTGTGCATCCTACCTATGTAGAGACCGGATATAATCCTTAAAATTTTAAGTAATAAAATGCTCTTTATCGAAAAAAATGCATGGAGAATCGTATCATTATCCTGGCTGCTGGCTGAATGCAAAGTCATTGTCCTATCATTTTTGTGGTAATACCAAAACTTATTGTAGATTTATGTGTTATTCTTTTCGTGTGATAGGGACATTCATCTATTTTCTACTCTTCTGAATACTCTATTAGTATAACAATTAGACAGGTATTTTGGCTGAATTAGATTTGCCGCATTCAGCATTCGCACAGATGCAAACCTGTTGCAGCACACTTCTATGCGAGCTTGCACTGTCCAGATTGAGAACTGTTAAAAACAAGTATTTCAGTCTTGGACTGATTTCAAAAAAATTTATTGCAGGCCACTATACCTTATCTGAGTGTCTTTGAAAATATCCGTATTTATCCATTTGGAATACACACTATACACATGACATAGGACTCTGAATCTGTTTGCCCTAGGGCCGAGGGACATATTTGAAGGAAAATTATGAATTCATAGCTTCGGACATTTTTTTTTTGCCTTGTTCAGAGTTGCAGCATATAGTAATTCACAATAATGCAGCACACCCTTTATGAAGCCGAAACCCGGGTGGTGTCCCGCCTGATGCACAAATTGATAGCTCGCTATTCAGCCTTCGAGCTAGCTTCACATAAATAAGCTATCTACTAGTGTATGAAAAGATATATCATTTTACATTTACCCCTTTCTGAACACTGCAGTTTTTTCTCACTGTCTTCCATCACGCGTGTGCTGAAATCTAATTGGTGAACTCATTTTTTGCTTGTGCTTCTACAAGTGTTGCTTTGCTCCAGAGTTTCAAAGAAGGCCTAGAAGAAACCTCATTCGATCCAACCATTCTAGACGTATTTGCACTGTCAAAGGATCCCGATGCGGATGACCGTCAGTACTAGTGAATCTGAGGTGTTCAGGAGGGGCAGCAAAGATCACCCAAAGCCAAGCATTGTCAAGGGAATACGAAAGCACTTGCAGGATGGGTACTCCTTGTGTCTGTCAGGAGTAAAAACTTCAATGTCCATTGTTTAATTTTCTAAAATGATACATTTGACGAATGCATTGTTTCCAAATTACATATGCATGCTACTAGGATTGAATGTTTCATTAGTTTTGGTGGAGCAATTTAGTTAAGTTTTGCGCTTACTGGTTGATTAAACATGGCTCTGTCTAATTCTGAAGCTTGCTCCATTTTCTAGAAATCTTGCTGCTTTTCTAGTGGTTTTTGCAATCCAGTTATGGTGTGTTTGTGCATCATGTAGGTGTGTTTTCTATACTATGTTTTCAATTGGAGCAATAACAATAGCCTTATTATATAGAATCACAGGGAACAAATTAGTTTTATTATACGAGGTACGTGCTTGGCAGTGCTGAATCATCCCCTGCACAACACTTAGGGTAGCACAGTAATCTTCAAGTGCAAAACATGAAAAAGAGAGAGATAAGAGGTTAAGGGCCAACACCAAGAACTCGTAGTTGGTTGATATACAAGAAGTAAGTTGATATTTAAGGTGTGACAAACGATTCAATCTAGTTGGATAAACACAAAGTCTGGACAGTTTGAATGACCTGCTCAATCCGGTCACTAGGCTGGTAGAGGCCGGCGATCTCCGATGGAACAAATACATGTAACAACGCTAGATGAAGAACTTAAGTTCATTACCAAAGGCATATGAGAAAGTTTTACTTTAAACAAGATTATAGCAAAAGTGAAAAGGTAAACGGCTTGTTTTTCAACAACAGTACATAGAAAAATCATGTTTGTACATAAATGGCTGATGTAGTGGTATGCATCTGTCTGAATCGAACGCCCGATCATTTTATCTGATCCTTTTGCCTTTACTACACCAAGGAGAAGAACCAGTCCGACCTAGAATGTTCCACTGAATCGTGACCACTAGTCAGCGAAACTAGGCTAGCTTTTCTGCTTGTCATATCAAACACACAATAGGTAGGAATGCCATCCGTGAGCCTTTCGCAGTCGGAGCATTTGCACGGAGGGACGGAAGCACACTTCCGTTCCCGTGCATAGTCGTTGCCTAGAAGAAACACACGGTTTCCTCCTCGAAATCTACGGCGGTGATTCTCTGACTGGCATGCTACTGTATATGCTCTCGAGCCGCTCGCGCCAACAAAGAGGACCTGGTTACCCAAGTTTTTCACCTTCGACCACCTGCCCTTATCCAAGTCCGCCTCGAAAACACGCAGGGACATGGAGTGGTGATTAATCTTGCTCCTAGTCATCAACTGAGGTATGCTCCAGCATACCAACAGTAGTTTTTTCTTGTCAGCTGATATGACCAGGTGGTAGTTTGCATGCTCATCTGGCCCTTCCTTGATCACATGCTCGCCGCAACTTAGGGACATCGTCTCTCCCACAACCAAGTCATGGGCGAACAGATGCCCCGTCCAGCCCACGGCGAAGATCTTACCATGGTAAGAGTCTATGTCCACGTACTTGAAATCCGCGATACCATGGTTATAAAATTCTGCCGTGTCAGGCTGTAACCACCTGAGCGAGCCGCCCCCAAAATATGCCAAGTTGATAGGTGCAGCCATGGATGAGCAGCAGTAGTATTTGAACATCGCGACAACTAAACGCGGTGACAGGATAATTATCTTTTTTACGGGGTTCCAGATAACATGATCGCCCTGCCCCGTGCTTGGGGACAATTGGTCTAGGAAGGTACTCTTGAGAAAGCTATACTTGTACCGGCAGGGGACGTCAATGGCTGGCATGGATGGGGAGAACGGGTCGTAGATGAAGCATTGCCCGGAGCCGTGATGCTGACCGAGGAGGATGTTGCCGAAGGAATCATCGGCGGAGCTGTGTACGGGCATAGCGAATCGGTGCACCTTGCCGTCGGCAATGCTGCGGTAGGCGCCGTCGCCAAGGTTGATGAACGGCAAGGCCGGCGGCAGCAGCGTGGGATGGAGTTGGGCGACTAGGCGCCATTCACGGCAGGTGGCGGCAAAGGCGAGACGGTCGTCGTCGGATCCGAAGCGGGCGAGAACGAGCCCGGCGATATCCCGCGGCAGGTCCGTCCAGCACGGCGGAGGAGAAGCACTACTGGCTCCGCCGGCCGTCTTGCCGAGGCAGGTACCCATACTGATTGTTACGCCAAATTCAACTCGGCGATCTCCGACGGCAGGTACGGCCAGCACGCGGTATATATACCACAAAACTGATTTGATTCCGACTATATCAAGGACTTCCTAACGAATCGATCGCGGTGGTGAATCAAACATTTCCATATGCACGCGTATGTACTGCTGGAATTTGTGGGCATTTGGTTCTGAAACTCACATGGCCCATATCATAAATCAGTGGCAGCACTAGTGGGAGCTAAAGTTTAGTCCCACATTGCTAGTTAGGAGAGAGTTGGAGTGGTATATAAGGTGGGCTGTTCTAGTCCTAGTAAGTGAGTGAGAGAGAGAGCCCTCGCGCACTCCTCCTCCTCCGCCGCCCGCCTCGCCACGCCTCGTCACGACGCGGGTTGCGGGAATCTCGCCGAGCCGAGCTTATCATTTTGCTGTTCGGGAAATTAATTGTGTAATCAATTATAATTATGAGTCAATAACGGACGCGTTAACTCAGCCGGTTTTTCTGGATCGTGGCTGTGCTGACTCGGACGTGGGCTGCGCCCCACGACCTTCCCGAACCGCACTATATAAGCGCGGACGAGAACCCTAGCCTGCACGTGCCACATATGCGACTACCTGTTTCCAGTTCATTGCGCCGCCGCCTTCGTCTTCCTCATCCCGTCCGTCGGCGTGCACCGACTGCCGGGACAGTAGGCCTCCGGAACCCTGCCTCTCGTGAACCTGTACGGGTGAGGGGCAATCAGGTTTTTGGGGAGCGCTCCGGCGCGACTACTGGCAGCACGACGTCGTCTTCGGACGACGAGTTCCTCCACACCGACAACTTCTTCCCGGATCTCAGCGACTTCTTCGACAACCTCAACATGGGCGACAACGACGCTGCTGCGAAGTATGTGATCTTGTCGTTTCTCTTTCAGTCTTTGTTAGAGTTTCTTCTTCTAGTTACTGTGGTAGATGCGATCGGTTTGTCTTGTTTAGATGTGATCTGTTCATCTATCTTACTAGTCTGCATGACTAGTTTATTTGTTATTTTTCTAGTCATGATTTATCAATTACATTTACGGATTATTTCATATGGATATTTGCTTATATATTCAACAATCCAAAAACCTGATTATAGGCAAATCAATTCAAGCAGCATTGCTGCCGCTACTCGACCTCCCTCCTTTGATGGTATGCATTACAAGAGGTGGCGCACAAAGGCAGTTCTATGGTTTACAAACCTAGGCTGTTTTAGCGCCACAGATGCTAGACCTGAGGGGCCTCTCTCTGCAGAGGAGCAGGAAAAGTTTGCGAAGGTCGACGCCATGTTTAAGGCGGCCTTGTTCAGCATTCTTGGGGACAACATTGTTGACCCGTACATGGCTTTCGACCATGGTAAAGATGCGTGGGATGCGCTCGAGGCCAAATTTGGGGTCTCGGACGCTGGCACTGAACTGTATGTCATGGAGCAATACTATGACTACAGGATGACTGATGAGCGCTCCGTGGTCGAGCAGGCTCATGAGATTCAGTCACTTGCCAAAGAACTCGAGCAGTTTAAGTGTACCTTACCGGACAAATTTGTGGCCGGTGGCATCATTGCCAAGCTTCCTCCTTCGTGGAGGAACTTTGCTACTTCTCTGAAACATAAGAGACAAGAGTTTTCCGTTTCGGATCTCATTGGCTCGCTTCATGTGGAAGAGAAGGCGAGAGCAAAGGACACACGCGCTCGTAGTTTTGAGGGAGGTTCAGTGCCAATGTGGTACAGAAGAAGAACTTCCAATCTCACAAGTCTAAGAATAAGAACAATGGAAAAGGCAAGTTTGACGAGAAGAACAAAGCCTCCAACTCAACCAACTTCAAGAGGAAGACTCCTTATAAGAAGAAAGGGAATTGCCATGTTTGTGGCGCTCCTGGACATTGGGCTCCTGATTGCCCAGAACGTCATGATCGGCGTGGGAACAGCGGCAAGTCCGCAAATGTTGTTATTGGTGTTGATACTGAGATGAAGGACGTTGGGTACGGTATTTCCCCTACTGTCCTTTCAGTATGTAATTCTCCTGATTGGTGGATAGACACCGGAGCCAATACACATGTATGTTCTGATGTCTCTATGTTTTCTTCTTATCAGGTCGCAAGGACTTCCTCCGTGCTGATGGGAAACGGCTCACGTGCTTCTGTTCGTGGTGTTGGTACGGTGGATCTGAAGTTTACTTCGGGAAAGACCATCCAGCTGAAGAATGTGCAGCACGTTCCCTCCATTAATAAGAATCTCGTTAGCGGATCGCTTCTATGTCGAGATGGTTTTAAGTTGGTTTTTGAGTCCAATAAAGTTGTAATTTCCAAGTGTGGACAATTTGTTGGAAAGGGTTATGTGTGCGGAGGCTTGTTCCGCTTATCTCTGTCAGACATATGTACTCAAATTATTAATCATGTTTGCAATGATAGTGAGTCCGATATTTGGCATTCACGACTTTGTCATATTAATTTTGGGTGCATGACGCGGCTAGCGAATATGAATATAATTCCGAAATTTGCTATTGTCAAGAAATCCAAATGCCAAGTATGTGTGCAAGCTAAGCAACCACGTAAGTCTCACAAGACTGCGGAGGCAAGAGACTTGGCACCGCTGGAGCTTATACATTCGGATCTTTGTGAAATGAATGGTGAATTGACAAAAGGAGGAAAAAGATACTTCATGACTCTAATTGATGACTCTACTCGATATTGTTATGTGTACCTCCTGAAATCTAAAGATGAAGCTCTTAATTACTTCAAAATCTTTAAAGCTGAAGCAGAAAACCAACTTGATCGAAAGATCAAGCGGCTAAGGTCTGATCGTGGTGGAGAGTATTTTTCCAATGAGTTTGATTCCTTTTGTGCGGAACATGGTATTATCCATGAGAGGACGCCTCCCTACTCACCCAGTCAAATGGGGTGGCCGAAAGAAACAACCGTACTCTAACTGATTTGGTTAACGCCATGTTAGATACATCGGGTCTATCCAAGGCATGGTGGGGGGGGATATTGACTGCATGTCATGTCCTGAACCGTGTCCCCACAAAGAACAAAACCATTACTCCTTTTGAGGAATGGGAAAGGAAAAGGTTGAAACTCTCTTACCTACGAACTTGGGGTTGTATGGCGAAAGTAAATGTGCCGATACCCAAGAAGCGCAAGCTTGGACCAAAGACCGTGGATTGTGTTCTTCTGGGATATGCATTTCATAGCATTGGCTATAGATTTTTGATAGTAAAATCTGAGGTATCCGACATGCATGTTGGTACAATTATGGAGTCGAATGATGCGACTTTCTTTGAGGATATCTTTCCTATGAAGGAAACGTCTAGCTCATCAATTCAGGAGATGCCCAGTTCATTACTCAGGAAATATTTCCTGAACCTACCATGGCTATAGAACACTTTGATAATCCTGTGGAGGATGACAATGAAGCTCCCAAAAGGAGCAAGAGACAGAGGACTGCAAAGTCCTTTGGACATGATTTCATTGTGTACCTTGTGGATGATACTCCCACTTCTATTTCAGAAGCCTATGCATCTCAGGATGCTGACTACTGGAAGGAAGCTGTCCGTAGCGAGATGGATTCCATCCTAGCTAATGGAACTTGGGAGGTTACTGATCGTCCTTATGGGTGCAAACCTGTAGGATGCAAGTGGGTGTTCAAGAAAAAGCTTAGGCCTGATGGTACTATTGAAAAGTACAAGGCACGTCTTGTGGCCAAGGGTTATACCCAGAAAGAAGGTGAAGATTTCTTTGATACATACTCACCTGTTGCCAGATTGACCACCATTCGAGTGCTACTATCCTTGGCTGCCTCACATGGTCTTCTCGTTCATCAAATGGATGTTAAGACTGCTTTCCTAAATGGAGAGCTTGAAGAGGAAATTTATATGGAGCAGCCTGATGGATTTGTAGTAGATGGTCAAGAAGGAAAGGTGTGTAAATTACTGAAATCTTTGTATGGGCTTAAGCAAGCGCCTAAGCGGTGGCATGAGAAGTTTGAAAGAACTTTAACTTTGAAGGCTTTGTTGTAAACGAAGCTGACAAGTGTGTATACTATCGCCATGGTGGGGGCGAGGGAGTTATTCTTTGTCTCTATGTCGATGACATATTGATATTTGGGACCAGCCTTAATGTGATTAAGGAGGTCAAGGAATTCCTATCTCGTTGTTTTGAGATGAAGGACTTGGGAGTAGCTGATGTGATCTTAAACATCAAGTTGCTTAAGGATGACGATGGTGGGATTACATTGCTTCAGTCCCATTATGTGGAAAAGATCCTGAGTCGCTTCGGGTATAGCGACTGTAAATCTTCTCCAACGCCTTATGATCCTAGTGTGATTATTCGTAAGAATAAAAGAATTGCTAGAGATCAATTGCGATATTCGCAGATTATTGGCTCGCTTATGTATTTAGCCAGCGCCACTAGGCCTGACATCTCCTTTGCTGTAAGTAAACTCAGCCGTTTTGTGTCTAGACCTGGAGATGTTCATTGGCATGCTCTTGAGAGAGTTTTGCGCTATCTAAAAGGCACTGCTAGCTATGGCATTCACTATACTGGGTATCCAAGGGTACTTGAGGGTTATAGTGATGCAAATTGGATATCTGATGCTGATGAGACTAAGGCCACAAGTGGTTATTTGTTTACACTTGGAGGTGGCGCTGTTTCCTGGAAGTCTTGCAAGCAGACCATCATTACGAGGTCAACTATGGAAGCAGAACTCACGGCATTAGACACACCACTGTTGAAGCAGAGTGGCTTCGTGAGCTTTTGATGGACTTACTGTGGTTGAGAAACCAATACCCGCTATTCCTATGAACTGTGATAATCAAACGTGATCGTCAAAGTAAACAGTTCTAAGGATAATATGAAGTCATCAAGGCATGTGAAGAGGAGACTGAAAAATGAGAAACTCCGGAGTTATAGCGTTGGATTATATCCATACGTCTAGAAACCTGGCAGACCCCTTCACAAAGGGACTATCACGAAATGTGATAGAAAATGCATCGAGGGAGATGGGTATGAGACCCACACTATGAGTTGTCCACGGTGGTAACCCACTCTATGTGATCGGAGATCCGTGAATTAGAAGACAAGCTGTTGGTCAGCTGAGAGGAGAGTATACATCCCTATAGCAATTTTACCACTCCGTAAGATGCAATACTCTCCTAATCTGCATGGCAGGTTGATAATTATCTTAATGTGTTCTAAGTGGCTTATTTTAGCAGAGATGTTGTCCTGCAGAACATCTTTTGAAGAACACACCTATATGAGTCTGATTGTTAAACGCAATCTATGAAAGTTGGGTGCTCTCTAGTAAATTCATGAAAGGCCCTGGAGTATGACGTATAAGCTCCAAACCGCGAGAAAGCCTAGTATCGGTCTAGGCTTTGTATGAAGCTAGTGCGCAGAAAACTTGTAGTTCAAGGCATAGTCCACTATCCAAGTTGCAATCTAGTGTAATATGAAGCTTTAAGTGGAAGTTCAACTTAACAGTCTCCACGACATACCGGTATATAAAACAATGTTCTGGAAACTTATTGATGAGATGTGCCAATGAGAGTTTGTGGGGATTGCTGGAATTTGTGGGCATTTGGCCTTTGGCCCATGGCCCATTATCAAATTCTGAAACTCACATGGCCCATATCATAAATCTGTGGCAACACTAGTGGGAGCTAAAGTTTAGTCTCACATTGCTAGTTGGGAGAGAGTTGGAGTGGTATATAAGGTGGGCTGTTCTAGTCCTAGTAAGTGAGTGAGAAGAGAGAGAGCCCTCGCGCACTCCTCCTCCTCCGCCGCCCGCCTCGCCTCGTCACGACACGACGCGCCGCGGGTTGCGGGAATCTCGCCGAGCCGAGCTTATCTTTTTGCTGTTCGGGAAATTAATTGTGTAATCAATTATAATTATGAGTCAATAACGGACGCGTTAACTCAGCCGTTTTGCCTTCCGGTTTCTGGATCGTGGCTGTGCTGACTCGGACGCGGGCTGCGCCCCACGACCTTCCCGAACAGCACTACATAAGCGGAAGAGAACCCTAGCCCACGTGCCACATATGCGACACTGTTTCAGTTCATTGCGCCGCCGCCGCTCGTCTTCCTCATCCCGTCCGTCGGCGTGCACTGCGGGACGAGGCCTCCGGAACCCCGCCTCGTGAACCTCTACGGGTGAGGGGCAATCAGGTTTTGGGGAGCGCTCGCGACTACTGGCAGCACGACGTCGTCTTCGGACGACGAGTTCCTCCACACCGACAACTTCTTCCCGGATCTCAGCGACTTCTTCGACAACCTCAACATGGGCGACAACGACGCTGCTGCGAAGTATGTGATCTTGTCGTTTCTCTTTCCTTTGTTAGAGTTTCTTCTTCTAGTTACTGTGGTAGATGCGATCGGTTTGTCTTGTTTAGATGTGATCTGTTCATCTATCTTACTAGTCTGCATGACTAGTTTATTTGTTATTTTTCTAGTCATGATTTATCAATTACATTTACGGATTATTTCATATGGATATTTGCTTATATATTCAACATGTACTACATATGGAAACAACTTTATTTCCATAGCCCAAACATAGTAGTGTAGTACGAGGTAGTACTAGACGGCTTCTTGTCGGGACCGTCGGCACATGGCTTGAACAGGCAGGCCGCAAAGCCACACCGTCAGCACAGGAAAGCCGTCGCCATAGATTAAGACATGTGGCCCTGGGGATCTCCGCCATGACGGCGAGGCAACGGTTTGCCGTCGGCATAGGTTCTCTTCAAGCCGTCGGCATAGGTTTGTTTTTCTCTTCAGCCCTATGTCGACCGCACAACCGTCGCCACAACTTTTTTTTCCCTTTTTTGCTCCACGCAGCCCCTCGGGAATCACCTTTTTAGTTTTCGAAAAATGTAAGAAAATATTAGAATCTTCAAAAAATAAAATTCTTGGAGATGACCATGTAATATGCTCTAGTTGCAAGAGAAATTAAGAAACATGAATTTTGATTTTTTTTTTGCAGAATGGCGTCATGTTTAGGTAAAATGGCTTTTCTGATTGCATACAACCTCCGATGAAAATATTTTTTCTATATGAAATGTTAATACGGAAAATTTTACATCCGAGGGGCCATTTAGCAATTTTTTAGATTCCTAAAAATTCAAAATGTGAATAGGAGTTTTTTTAGCTTATAGATTTCGGTGATTTTTTTAAAAAAGTAAAATTAATTTGTTGTTATTTGAGTTCAAGATTATTAACTTATTCATTGTTGTATAGTCAAATAATTTTTTGGAATTCAAATAATAAAGAAGTGTGATGTTATGGTCCAAGAGTTAATAGGATTGATAGGGTACTATTGTCAGTTGCAGGAAGCTCATCCGAAAAAAACAAAGAAGTTAGCATGTTGGGACGAGAATGGGTGACCGAGTGAGAAATAACTGTGAACAATTCAAAAAATTGAAACAAAAAATTTGAAACAAAAACTTTGGAATTTTTTTGCACATGTGCCGATGCACAGAACCTGCTAGGCAAAACTGCCGGTGGGCCCACCTGCACCTGTGCTGACGAATTTGTTGGTTGTGGCGAGGTCTGATAGTAGACTGTGCCGAAGGCATTCAGTAGCCATCGGCACCTTGCCTGTTTCTGTAGTGGTTCTATTTTGTAGGTAAGAGCATCTCCAACAGGTGCGCTATATAGGTCGCGCTGCAAAAAAACGGCCGGTATACGCACGCGGGAGGGAAGCAGGCGCTCCAGCGGGCGCGGTAAACGGCGCGGCGCTGCAAAAAATTTAGGGCGCGCGGCGTTTTGCACAATCTGGAGCGCCATATATGACGCGTCGGCTACAGCGCGCGGCAACGCTCCGCGCCCGCGCGAAAAGCCAACGGCAGGAATCTCCCCCCCCCCCCGCGCCCTCATTTCCCCACCTCCCGCCGCCGCGAAATCCAGCCGCCGCCGGTCGACTCCGTCGCCGGCCCCGCTGCTGCGCGCCGCCGCGGCGTAGATCCGCCTCGCCCGCGCCCCCTCCTGGCAGCGGCGGCCGCTCCGCCGCGCTGTGACGCTCGCGCCGCCGCCAGCGACGGGCAGTAGTCGGCGCTCCTCCTCCGCGTCCTCCTTCCCGGCGCCGTCGCGTTCTCCTCCGCGCCGCCGTCGACATGTCGTCGTCCTCGAGCTTGCTAACAACATGGCACGCCCATGGTGCTCGCCCATTTGCTCGCAAGGTATGCACCTCCGCCGGCCGGCCTCTATTAGCATGTGATTTTTACTCGCCAATTAGCTACAATAGTTAGTTATAGTTAAGTAATTTCATATATATGTTTGTAGAGTTCATCATACGATTCATCGGATGACGAGTATGACCAAGAGGAAAAGGAGAACATATTGCTACTATTAGCATACCGTGCCGTTAAGAAGTCAAAATTTGGTGGATCGGTGTTCGGTAGACAGAAGTTGTGGAGAGAAAGGATTGAAGGGCATGAGAAGTTGATGCGGTCGTATTTCAATGAGAATCCGATATTTCCCGAAAGCTATTTTCGGCGGCATTTCCGGATGAGTCTCAACTTGTTCAAGCACATTGCAACGGAGGTGACCAAGTATGATCGCTTCTTTGAGCAAAGGAGAAATGCCGCCGGAGAACTTGGTCATAGCACATATCAAAAGGTGACCGCCGCCTTGCGTATGTTGGCATATGGTATACCGGCGGATCTTATTGATGATCATTTGGCCATGGGAGAGAGCACTTCTATCTTGTGTGTGAAGCGCTTTGTCGTTGCAATTGTCAATGTCTTTGGCTCGACATACTTGAGAGCCCCAATGCTCAAGACACGGCAAGGCTTTTGGAGATCAACGCCAACCGGGGGTTTCCCGGTATGCTTGGTTCCATTGATTGTATGCATTGGAGTTGGAAGAATTGTCCAGCGGCATGGCATGGACAATTCAAAGGCTACAAGAAGGATGCCACCATAGTACTTGAAGCGGTGGCCGACCAAGAGACTTGGATATGGCATGCTTTTTTTGGAATGCCCGGATCTTGCAATGACATCAATGTTCTTCAACGGTTATCACTAATGACAAGACTTGCAATGCGGGAAGGTCCATTGGTGGAGTTTGAAGCAAATGGCCACAAGTACAACTATGGCTACTTCCTCGCCGATGGCATATATCCAAGGTGGCAAACATTTGTGAAGCCGATTATTCAACCAAGAGGTAAGAAGCAAACCCAATTCCATAATGCACAAGCGGCGGCTAGGAAAGATGTAGCGAAAGCATTTGGGATTTTGCAAACCCAATTTGCCATTGTTAGAGGACCGGCTAGATTTTGGGACCAAGAATGCCTTTGGTATATCATGACCGCGTGTGTCATCATGCATAACATGATTATAGAGGATGATCGCGGGAAAGATGTGGATCATACCCACTACGACTTGATGGGGGTTCCCGTGCAAGTGAGGAGGTCCGCACATAGGATTGCTCGGTTCATTGCCTCATACCATGGTGCAACGACACACATGATGAGCTTCAAAAAGATCTCATGGAAGAATGGTGGAATTGGAATGGACAACAGTAGTTGCATATTTGTTGTATTTGTTTGAAAACTATGTGTTGTATTGTCCGAAAACTATGTTGTATTGTTGTATGTTTGACTTGTTGTATTTGGTGTGAACAATGTATTGTATTTGAATGGTTCATTTTATTTGTGAATTTTATATGGTTGTTTGATCTTGTTGGATACATAGTTGTGTGTATTTGTTGTTTGCGCCGCGCCCACGCGCTGCAAAATAGAGTGTCCGGCGGAGGTGCTATTTTTCCGCGCCAACGCACGCTGCAAAATGGCGCACCCGGCGGGGGAAAATCACTCCGTCGCGCGGCAAAGGTTTACAGCGCAGCGGCAGCGTCGTATATCGCGCCAAATTATAGCGCGCCTGTTGGAGATGCTCTAACTTCCACGGTATGTGTATGCGCGCAAAAACAATACCCCTACCATGTATCTCCTGATAGAGACTAAAATACTAAAAATAGCCGATCCGAACTAACCTCTAAATACGAATACATCGACCAACTTGAATGAAAGGTTCAATATTTAGAAGAAAAAAGTTGTAGTACTAGTAAATTGGAAATCCTAAAAAAAAAGCTAGTGTAATATAATTTGGAAATGTATAGTTCAAGCCTTGTTTACTTCTAGGGTATTTATGGGGACGAGAGGGGATTATTTCGTATCCCGGAAAATCCCCACTAGTCCGTTTACTTCTCCGGTTTTGAACGACATAATCCCGAGATATCCCCTCCCATCCCCTCTCATCCCCACATTTTTTGCCTAAATCAAAAACTCTCCATCATACTAGTGTATTTTTGGGGAAGGGTATTTGAGGGGATTGGGTGAACACCAAATCCCCTCCCATCTCTATACCCATTGGGAAGAAAAATACGAGAGAAGTAAACAAGGCCTCAAGGTGGCGACGGGGACGGGGATGGCCGGGGATGGCTCCGCCGTCCCCACTCCGATCCCTGGCAGTCCCCATACCCGCCATCCCCGGAAAGCTTCGCGGGGGGAAATGGCCCCCGTCCCCGCTATCATCGGGTACCCGATCCCCGCCTGGGAATCCACGGGGAGCTCACGCAACGGCGTCTCCTCCTTTCCCGCGATGCGACGGCGCCTCCTTGAGCCCTGGTCGCCCTTAGCACGATGTCCCGCGAGGCCACGCTGTCCTCCTCGCCCTCGACGCAGTACAACTGCTAGCCTCCTGCTCCTCGCCGTCAAGATAAAGGGCGCGAGGGAGGCTGATTCTCTTCGGCTCTGCGCGCCTGTGCCTCTGCGCCTGTGCCTCCTCCCGAACTCTGTAACTTGTGTATTACGAAACCCTCGGCTCCACCCTCTATATAAGGGGGAGTCGAGGGACGGAGAAAGGATCGAATCCATTGTCAACAGAACCCTAGTTTTCATAATCAGCGAGTACTTTTCGGCTGAAACCTTGAGATCTACTTGCCCTCTACTTCTAGCAAAACCCTAGTCTACTGTAGGCATTGACAAATTAATCCTTTGTCAGCCGCCGCGCGGGGCCTGGGCGCGCGTGGTCATCTTCTGCAGGGAAAGTGGCGGCTGGGGGTAGGGAAAACTCAAAGTGCGGGTTAGTTTTAGGTTTTCTGTACAAGTTGGCCCACATGTCAGGTGCTTATCGGGTACCCGTCGGGCATCCGCGGAGCCAAATTGATCCCCGTCCCCGTACCCGCCAGCTACCGGGTACCAGCCCCGCCATACCCGTGGGGGAAAAATGACCCCCATACCCGCAAATAACAGGCGAGATACCTGCGGGTACCCGTCCCCACAGGTAAAATTGCCATCTTGATGTATAGTTTGATTCCAAACCAACCCTGATGGGGGAATACCAAACGGGGCATGCCCACGAAGCGGGGTCACCCTCCCAAATGTGGGGGGCTCGATGACGGCCCACAGCGAGTGGGCTCATGAAGGACGGTGACTGGAGCAAGAAGGCCCGGAGAGCTTAGGTAGCCCAGTCGAATTAGTAAAATGGGCACTGAATGGCTAGCGGGTTTAGCCCTTATCGTTGTAAACCTAGATGAGAGGTCACTATAAGAACCCTCTTAGGAGAACCCTAAAGGGTACATTCTCATCATACACAAATTAACCCCAATCGCTTGAGCCCTAGACGCCAGGGAGTCGCCATAGCCGATTCTGGGCAGACCTTGTAATCCCCAAATCAATACATAAAGCATGTAGGCATTTTACTCTCCGGAGGGGCTGAACCTAGGTAAACCTTGGTCTTCTTGCAATCTCCATTTGTAGATGGCTACCTCTCAATCACCACGTACCTATCAAGTGCTACCTCTTGTAGTATCTGTCGTGGCCTACCGTGGCCATATCCACGATAGTGGCACCCACCGTGGGGCATGGGATGTCAAGCCTCACATCTACTATGCTAACTTCTTGGGAGGCGCGTCCTTCTCTTCGGCCAAATAGGGTGTGGGAGAGCGACGGCGGTGGCGTGGGCACGGCGCGCTTTATGGCGCCCTCTATGTGAACCCATTTGGCGTGCTCCTTAGTGGCGCATGCAGGAGCTTCCACCAGGACTAGACGAGGCGCTCCCAGAGCCAATCCGCCTCTATCTCCCCTTCCGTAGCTACCACGGTTAGCCATAAGCGTGAAAGGAGGGGTGGATGCGACGATGGAGTAATTGCTCGCCAAAATTTGAGTGCAGGTGGTGGCGGAGCGGTCGATGCGGTGGTGTGGAGATAGGGTTTCAACCCGTATCCGCCGCATCGACTGGTATATGTAAAGGTCGAGCGGTCATGTTCATGAGCTATTATTTATTTTTGCAGGCCATACCGAGAATAAGGGATCTGATAGGCGGCCCGAACCGAGCAAAAACTGTAAACACACTAGATTTTTAGTTTCGGTCCGGTTTATCACTAGAATTACTCTCAAAAAAGCTTCGCCTCTGCCATAGGTCATTCCCCCCCCCCCCTCCGGCCAGCCTCCTCGATATCGTGAAGGGTGGGGGAACACGATCTATGGGCAGGTGAAAGGATCGTATGCCGCACCTAGAGGGGGGGTGAATAGGTGCTAACCAAATTTTAGTTCTTTTTCAATTTAGGTTTGACACAAAGGTAAATTCTCTAGATATGCAACTAAGTGAATTTACCTATATGACAAGGTTACCAACTAAGCAAGATATAGCTACGCAATATATAGGAGATAGAGTGGGATAGAGGTAACCGAGAGTGGAGCACGCGTTGACACGGAGATGATTCCCGTAGTTCCCTTCCTTTGCAAGAAGGTACGTCTACGTTTGGAGGAGTGTGGTTGCTACGCAAGCCAAACCAACAGCCACGAAGGCTTCACTCAGATCTCCTGTGAGCAACGCCACGAAGGCCTAGCCCACTTCCACTAAGGGATTTCCTCGAGGCGGAAACCGGGCCTTTACAAGGTTCTTGGGGCACACATCCACAACTGAATTGGAGGCTCCCAAATCTGTAACAATACAACAATCAACAACAACACATCAACACAAATCAACTAGGGAACCAAATAGGAACACTAGCATGAGATCCCTCAAACAAATGAGGGGGAAATGAAAAACGCTTCGGTGAGGATGTAGATCGGTGGCTTCTCCTTCGAATCTCCAAAGATCAAGAGCTTTGGTTGGGGGAGGAAGGAGATCTTGCAAATCTTGTGTTTCTTGAGGTGGCTCTAATGGTGGTGAAGCTTGGCAGATTTCTTGTGCAATGATTGAGCAAAGGGTAAGGAGAAGAAGAAGGGGTATAAATACCCCTCCCCAAAATCCAACCGTTGAGCCTTCCGGGGGATAATCCGGCCTAAGTTAGGGCCGGATAATCCGCCCCCGGATAATCCGGCCTCCTGGTACAAAACCGGACAATGTCCGGTCAAAAATCCGGCCCCATACCAGAGCCACTTTTCTTTCCTTAGCCGTTTTCGAGGGCCGGATATTCTTGAAATGTCGGCCCGGATAATCCGGCCCTGGGACAAAACCAGGACAATATCCGGGCAAATGTCCGGCCCCTATACTGAGCTGAATTCCCTCAAGTCCTTAGGAAATTCTGGGGGCCGGATATTTTGGAAATATCCGGCCCGGATTATCCGGCCGATGAACTTTTTCTGATTCTCTTTGACAGCACTGACCACATCCAACACACACACAAATGTATCTATATAATCCCTGTACCACTTAACCAAACATTAGTATATCACGTACATTGACATCAAACACTCAAAACATAATATGAGAGATGTTCTTTCAATCTCCCCCTTTTTGGTGTTTGATGACAATATACGGATTTGCAAGAGAATCACTATAGAGACAAGTATAATGGCAAAACATAGAGGCACTCCCCCTACATGTGTGCATATAAGAAATTTGCATTTGAATACAAATACACAACACATAGGAGCGAGGTGCCTCAACACAAGAGGTATCCATCATGAGCTCTAACACGAGACATAAACAAATATGAAGTTGAGATAGGATGCTAGAAATCATACCCATGTGTAGATATATGATATGGAGATATAGCATCACACATAATATAATAGTCTTGATCTCAACATATAGAAATCCGAAAACCATAACAATGTCTCACACCACATAGCACATAGTTTTAAACGGAACACAACCAAAGCAAATAGTTCAAATAAAATGGAACACAAGCAATAAAGGAATGGTAAACGCATATGCTTGTGCCCAAACCATGCAAATCCCCGAGAGAGTTCCTAATAGAACACTTCTCCCCCTTTGGCATCGAAACGCCAAAAAGGGGACAAGCGCGATGCTACTCGCCCCATGGGGATCACTCGGAGACATCTTCATCATCGGACTCGGATGGCGCTTCTTCTTCTTCCTCCTCTTCTTCATCGTGTGCATCCAGAGCGAGTGAGGCTGGACCTTTGAATGCAACTATCAAGATCACTCCACGGAACCTGTGCAGAATGCCACACTGTAACCTGGGTGAGCAGGAGGCTGAGGAGGGGGTCCTTGCTCACCACTGAGCTTGTGCAGAATAACCGCCTGAGTATGCTTAATCTCAGCCCGCTCCCGGCTGGCCGCAAAGTTCTCCTTATGAATCTCAATGTTCATGCAAAGGATGTAACGCTGAAACCAACTGAGCCTGTTCACTTGTTTCTTCATAGCAGGGAGGTCAGAATGGCGAGCAGGAGAAAATCCACTAGAACGAGCATCACCCATGAAGGAGTCAGGTGGAGGTACAGCAGAAGAGACAGGCTTAAGCTTGTAGGCCTTCTTGATAGAGTGTTTCATCAAAGGGTACCCGCTCAAGTCTTCACCACTCACGCCCGCAGTGTTGTTGATGAGGAGCTGAATGTAGGGCGCATAAGGTATAGTAGTGCGGGAGACCATGGCATCATGAATCTCATGGAAGATGTAGTCCATAATATCAATAGTGTAGATATGTTCCTCATTCTCATCACGAGCACACCGAAGGCTGAGGTGCATGAGATCCACAAGAGATCCCCGGATTGCATCATTGTTACCACCACTAGGAGCGATGGTGGACCGAAAGAACCGGAGTAACTGACCATAGATGGGAAGCAGCCCCTTTGTCGTTCCCACTTTTCCAGCAGATGTATAGAGATCAAACAGTGCATTCTTATCTGCCCTCTGAGGTCCATGGAGACGACGGCCTTCTTCTGCAGGAACTCCAAGAATAGCAGCAAAACGGCGCAAGGTGGCACTACAGTGAGTGGAGCCAGACATCCATTCCATAGTACGGTCCACATCTTTCTTGATGGCCAACGTAGCAAAGAACTGCTTCACCAACTCTGGACTATAGTCACATCGAATCTTCATCAAATCCTGCAAGCCCATCCTACCAGTCACCCAGATGGCATCCTCAAAGTGATTGTTGACTGCCAGAACGTCCACATCGATAGCTTGCATGGGACGTAATTTCTTCATGGGCTCATAGATATCCTTATAGATGAACTCCTGTTCCATGCACCAGTATTTTCTGCCCTCTGTCTCTTCATCCCTTGAGAGGTCTTCATACCAGTTCTTCAAGCGGATAGCAGAATAAGAAATAAGGTCCATGGTCTTGTAGTTTTCCCTTGATGCCTTGTTCTTGTGCCTAGATGAGGTTGACTTGCGAGGAGCGTTGGACACGAACTCATCACTTGACCGATCAGCCCTTGGGCGTCTCCGAGAAGTACCCCGAGAAGTACGACCTGTGACTAGCAAAGATGGATAGCAAAGAGAAGATAATGTTCATAAGTCATGTATGATATAGCAATGTACTCTAGGAACATACTATAAGCTGGTACAAGTCTAAACAAGATAGATTGAATCAAAACTGCAGCGGCGATGAAGCTCCAGGCCGGATAATCCGGTGCCCCAAGGGGGCGGATAATCCGGCCGGACCGGATAATCCGGTCCTCGCGGGGGCCGGATAATCCGGCCCTGCGAAACTAGCAGATTTTGCAAACAACAACTTGTCTAAGAATAGATCGGCCTTATAGCATGCAAGAGGAGTACACTACAAACGATTTGGAACAACTAGACACCAAATCCACCAAGAAAATAGCACACACAAATCACAACACCTAGGGTTAGGGATTGTGATTCATACCCGCATCCATTGCGAAAGCCGCTTGGAGGAGAAGGTAGCTAGGAGGGAGGAGCACCCGATCCACCCAAAAACTCCGGGAGGGAGTGGACGGGGCAACTCCGGCGAGGAGGAGAAGCTTGAAGAGAGAGAGAGAGGCGCGTGGGGGTGGTCTGAACCGTTTCCCCCCTCCCCCGCGGCCTCGTCCTCAGCCCTTTCAAGATCTGCCCAGGCCGGATAATCCGGCCCTAGTTTAGGGCGGATAATCCGGCCGGGCCGGATTTTCCGGGTCGCCTGGGGGGCGGATTATCCGGTGTTCTGGAGAATTTCAGAACACCGCCAATCCCGCCTATCTTTCGTTGGTTATTTGCGGACCCATATGTGGTGCAATAAACTATCACCTCACATATAAGATGCATATTTACCAATAAGATGGGGCAACCTAGATCATCCGACCGAGAAACCTCAAACTCCAAGTTTTTATCAAACATGACAAATGAGCAAGATGGAAGTGGCTTATAGATGGGTGTAGGCTTAGGTTTAGAGGAAACAAACTGTTAATGGTACATGATCACTCAAGTTTGCAAGATATGAGCAAATAAGGCCAAACTAGAGTGATTTCCCATAAGAACATGGAGTTGTCAAATAAAAGGCGATAAGATCCAAATAACTCCAACTCTTCTCAAAGAAGAGTGTGGTGGCCTAGGCCACCATATATGAGTGTTATGGCATGGCACCGCGAAGATATATCTTGGGCCCAAAACCACTACTCATCATTGAAGCTCACATATCATTATATGATATAAAGAGAATGATTTTATTTAATGTTGGCATTATGGGGGGAGGGATAGCTCAATAGTTTAAACCGCACTCCCCTATTTCCATGCCCACATCTAAACCAAATAAAGTTTTGAGACAAAGGTGTGTTTGCAAGATGGTCAAGCTATACTCCTTGAATCAATGATATTTAGCTCATTCCTCAAATAAGAGAACCTTGCTTCATCAAGAGGCTTCGTGAATATATCGGCAAGTTGATCTTTGGTAGGAACATAGATAAGCTCAATATCACCACGGGTGATACGTCTCCAACGTATCGATAATTTCTTATGTTCCATGCTACTTTATTGATGATACCTACATGTTTTATGCACATTATATGTCATATTTATGCATTTTCTGGAACTAACCTATTAACAAGATGCCGAAGAAGATTCTTGTTTTTCTGCTGTTTTTGGTTTCAGAAATCCTAGTAAGGAAATATTCTCGGAATTGGACGAAATCTTCGCCCAGGGTCCTATTTTTGCACGAAGCTTCCGGAAGACCGAAGAGATAACGAAGTGGGGCCACGAGGCGCCGGACCACGGGGGCGCGCGGCCGGCCTGGCCGCGCCCACCCTGTCATCTGGGCCCTCGTGTGGCCCCCGACCTGCCCTTCCGCCTACTTAAAGCCTCCGTCGCGAAACCCCCGATGCGAGAGCCACGATACGGAAAACCTTCCGAGACGCCGCCGCCGCGAATCCCATCTCGGGGGATTCAGGAGATCGCCTCCGGCACCTGCCGGAGAGGGGATTCATCTCCCGGAGGACTCTTCATCGCCATGATCGCCTCCGGAGTGATGAGTGAGTAGTTCACCCCTGGACCATGGGTCCATAGCAGTAGCTAGATGGTCGTCTTCTCCTTGTTTGTGCTTCATTGTTGGATCTTGTGAGCTGCCTAACATGATCAAGATCATCTATCTGTAATACTATATGTTGTGTTTGTCGGGATCCGATGGATAGAGAATACTATGTTATGGTGATTATCAATCTATTGTTTATGTGTTGTTTATGATCTTGCATGCTCTCCGTTATTAGTAGAGGCTCTGGCCAAGTTTTTGCTCTTAACTCCAAGAGGGAGTATTTATGCTCGATAGTGGGTTCATGCCTTCATTGACACTGGGATCGTGACAGTAGGTTCTAAGGTTGGGATGTCTGTTGCCACTAGGGATAATACATTGATGCTATGTCTAAGGATGTAGTTGTCGATTACATTACGCACCATACTTAATGCAATTGTCTGTTGCTTTGCAACTTAATACTGAATGGGGTTCGGATGATAACCTGAAGGTGGACTTTTTAGGCATAGATGCAGTTGGATGGCGGTCTATGTACTTTGTCGTAATGCCGGATTAAATCTCACTATATTTATCATATCATGTATATGCATTGTTATGCCTTTCTCTATTTGTCAATTGCCCGACTGTAATTTGTTCACCCAACATGCTTTTATCTTATGGGAGAGACACCTCTAGTGAACTGTGGACCCGGTCCTATTCTTTACATAGCATACAATCTTGCAATTGTGTTTTACTGTTTTCTTTGCAAACATCTTCCACTCGATACGCTTAATCCTTTGTTCAACAAGGTGAGATTGACAACCTCACTTCGTTGGGGCAAAGTACTTGGTTTTGTTGTGCAGATTCCACGTTGGCGCCGGAATCCCTGTTGTTGCGCCGCATCACATTTCGCCACCATCAACCTTCAACGTGCTTCTTGGCTCCTCCTGGTTCGATTCAACCTTGGTTTCTTTCTGAGGAAAACTTGCCACTGTGCGCATCATACCTTCCTCTTGGGGTTCCCAACGGACGTGTACATTTACGCGCATCAAGCCTGTTTTCTGGCGCCGTTGCCGGGGAGATCAAGACACGCTGCAAGGGGAGTCTCCACTTCTCAATCTCTTTACTTTGTTTTTGTCTTGCTTTATTTTATTTACTACTTTGTTTGCTGCACCTAAACAAAACACAAAAAAATTAGTTGCTAGTTTTACTTTATTTACTGTCTGCTCTCTATATCGAAAACACAAAAAAATTAGTTACTTGCATTTACTTTATCTAGTTTGTTTTATTTACCGTTGCTAAAATGAATACTCCTGAAAATACTAAGTTGTGTGACTTCACAAATGCAAATAATAATGATTTCCTATGCACACCTATTGCTCCACCTGCTACAGCAGAATTCTTTGAAATTAAACCTGCTTTACTAAATCTTGTCATGAGAGATCAATTTTCTGGTGTTAGTTCTGATGATGCTGCTGCCCATCTCAATAATTTTGTTGAACTTTGTGAAATGCAAAAGTATAAGGATGTAGATGGTGATATTATTAAATTGAAAGTGTTTCCTTTCTCATTAAGAGGAAGAGCTAAAGATTGGTTGCTATCTTTGCCTAAGAATAGTATTGATTCATGGACTAAATGCAAGGATGCTTTTATTGGTAGATATTATCCTCCCGCTAAAATTATATCTTTGAGAAGTAGCATAATGAATTTTAAGAAATTAGATACTGAACATGTTGCTCAAGCATGGGAGAGAATGAAAACTTTGGTAAAGAATTGCCCAACCCATGGACTGACTACTTGGATGATCATCCAAACCTTCTATGCAGGACTAAATTTTTCTTCGCGGAATTTATTGGATTCAGCTGCTGGAGGTACCTTTATGTCCATCACATTGGGGGCGGCTACAAAACTTCTTGATGATATGATGATAAATTACTCTGAATGGCACACGGAAAGAGCTCCACAAGGTAAGAAGGTAAATTCTGTTGAAGAAACCTCTTCCTTGAGTGATAAGATTGATGTGATTATGTCTATGCTTGTGAATGGTAGATCTAATGTTGATCCAAATAATGTTCCTTTAGCTTCATTGGTTGCTCAAGAAGAAAATGTTGATGTGAATTTCATTAAAAATAATAATTTCAACAACAATGCTTATAGGAACAACTCTGGTAATAACTATAGGCCATATCCTTCTGCTAGTGGTAATGGTTATGGTAATTCTTATGGGAATTCTTACAATAATAATAGGAGTGTACCCTCTGGTCTTGAAGCTATGCTTAAAGAATTTATTAGTACACAAACTGCTTTTAACAAATCTGTTGAGGAAAATCTTGATAAAATTGATACTATTGCTTCTAGAGTTGATAGGCTTGCCTCTGATGTTAATCTTCTAAAATTGAAAGTTATGCCTAATAATGATATTGATAATAAGATTACTACTACAGCAAATGCCATCCAAGTTAGAATTAATGAGAATATAAGATTAATGGCTGAATTGCGTGCTAGGTGGGATAGAGAAGAAAATGAAAAACTAGCTAAAGAGAATAATATAGCTAAAGTTTGGACTATCACCACCATTAGTAATGATAATGATTCACATGTTGCTGCACCTCCTACTATCAATGGTAAAATAATTGGTGTTGGCAATGTTTCTACTCCTAGTGCAAAGCGAACAAAACTGCCTGAAATTGCTAAAACTGCTTGTGATAAAACTGCTGAAATTTTTTCCAACCTTGGGAACAATGATCCCAGCTCATAATGATTTAGATTTTGATGATTGTCACATCTCTGAAGTTATAAAGTTCTTACAAAAACTTGCTAAAAGTCCTAATGCTAGTGCTATAAATTTAGCCTTTACAAAACATATTACAAATGCTCTCATAAAAGCTAGAGAAGAGAAACTAAAACTTGAAACTTCTATTCCTAGAAAGTTGGAAGATGGTTGGGAGCCCATCATTAAAATGAAATTCAATGACTTTGAATGTAATGCTTTATGTGATCTTGGTGCAAGTATTCTGTTATGCCTAAAAAGATTTATGATATGCTTGACTTGCCACCATTGAAGAATTGTTATTTGGATGTTAATCTTGCCGATAATGTTAAAAAGAAACCTTTGGGGAGGATTGATAATGTGCATATTACGGTTAACAATAACCTTGTCCCCGTTGATTTTGTTGTCTTGGATATTGAATGCAATGCATCTTGTCCTATTGTGTTGGGAAGACCTTTTCTTCGAACCGTTGGTGTTGTTATTGATATGAGGGAAGGTAATATTAAATATCAATTTCCTCTCAAGAAAGGTATGGAACACTTCCCTAGAAAGAGAATGAAGTTGCCTTTTGATTCTATTATTAGAACAAGTTATGATGTTGATGCTTCTACTCTCGATGTTACTTGATTTGCACTTTCTGCGCCTAGCTGAAAGGCGTTAAAGAAAAGCGCTTATGGGAGACAACACATGTTTTTACTACAGCAATTTTTTGTTTTGTTGAGTCTTTGAAGTTGTTTTACTACTGTAGCAACCTCTCCTTATCATGTTTTCTTGCCAAGTAAAGTTTCTATGTCAAAGTTGATGTTATATTTGGGATCGCTGCGCAGAAACAGCATTGCTGTCTGTCACGAATCTGGGCACAGTTCTCTGTAGAAAATTCGAAAAAATCTGCCAATTTACGAGCGTTATCCTCAGATATGTACGCAACTTTAATTAGTTTTGTGTTTTTCCATTTGAGCAAGTCTGGTGCCAGCTTTAAATTCGTATTTACGGACTGTTCTGTTTTTGACAGATTCTGCCTTTTATTTCGCATTGCCTCTTTTGCTATGTTGGATTTATTTCTTTGATCCATTAATGTCCAGTAGCTTTATGCAATGTCCAGAAGTGTAAAGAATGATTGTGCCACCTCTGAACATGTGAATTATTAATTGTGCACTAACCCTCTAATGAGTTTGCTTGAAGTTTGGTGTGAAGGAAGTTTTCAAGGGTCAAGAGAGGAGAATGATATACTATGATCAAGAGGAGTGAAAGCTCTAAGCTTGGGGATGCCCCGTGGTTCACCCTGCATATTTTAAGAAGACTCAAGCGTCTAAGCTTGGGGATGCCCAAGGCATCCCCTTCTTCATCGACAACATCATCAGGTTCCTCCCTGAAACTATATTTTTATTCAGTCACATCTTGTGTTCTTTACTTGGAGCGTCGGTTTGTTTTTGTTTTTGTTTTTGTTTGAATAAAATGGATCCTATCATTCACTTTGTGGGAGAGAGACACGCTCCGCTGTTGCATATGGACACATATGTCCTTAGGTTTTACTCATAATGTTCAAGGCGAAGTTTCTTCTTCGTTAAATTGTTATATGGTTGGAATTGGAAAATGCATGAGGCTTGCAACTTGTAAGATATAATTTACATAACTCATATGCTTTATTACTACCGTTGACAAAATTGTTTCATGTTTTCAAAATAAAAGCTCTAGCACAAATACAGCAATCGATGCTTTCCTCTTTGAAGGACCATTCTTTTACTTTTATTGTTGAGTCAGTTTACCTCTCCTTCCACCTTAAGAAGCAAACACTTGTGTGAACTGTGCATTGATTCCTACATACTTGCATATTGCACTTGTTATACTACTTTATGTTGACAATATCCATGAGATATACATGTTATAAGTTGAAAGCAACCGCTGAAACTTAATCTTCCTTTGTGTTGCTTCAACACCTTTACTTTGATTTATTGATTCTTATGCAAGACTTATTGATGCTTGTCTTGAAGTACTATTCATGAAAAGTCTTTGCTATATGATTCACTTGTTTACTCATGTCATTACCTTTGTTTTGATCGCTGCATTCATTACATATGTTTACAAATAGTATGATCAAGATTATGATGGCATGTCACTTCAGAAATTATCTTTGTTATCGTTTTACTGCTCGGGACGAGCAGAACTAAGCTTGGGGATGCTGATACGTCTCCAACGTATCGATAATTTCTTATGTTCCATGCTACTTTATTGATGATACCTACATGTTTTATGCACATTATATGTCATATTTATGCATTTTTCGGAACTAACCTATTAACAAGATGCGAAGAGCCATTCTGTTTTCTGCTGTTTTTGGTTTCAGAAATCCTAGTAAGGAAATATTCTCGGAATTGGACGAAATCTTCGCCCGGGGTCCTATTTTTGCACGAAGCTTCAGAAGACCGAAGAGATAACGAAGTGGGGCCACGAGGCGGCCAGACCACGGGCGCGCGGCTGGCCCCAGCCACTCCACCTGTCATCTGGGCCCTCGTGTGGCCCCCGACCTACCCTTCCGCCTACTTAAAGCCTCAGTCGCGAAACCCCCGGTCCGAGAGCCACGATACGGAAAACCTTCCCGAGACGCCGCCGCGAATCCCATCTCGGGATTCGGAGATCGCCTCGGCACCTGCCGGAGAGGGGATTCATCTCCCGGAGGACTCTTCATCGCCATGATCGCCTCGGAGTGATGAGTGAGTAGTTCACCCCTGGACCATGGGTCCATAGCAGTAGCTAGATGGTCGTCTTCTCCTTGTTTGTGCTTCATTGTTGGATCTTGTGAGCTGCCTAACATGATCAAGATCATCTATACGTAATACTATATGTTGTGTTTGTCGGGATCCGATGGATAGAGAATACTATGTTATGGTGATTATCAATCTATTGTTTATGTGTTGTTTATGATCTTGCATGCTCTCCGTTATTAGTAGAGGCTCTGGCCAAGTTTTTGCTCTTAACTCCAAGAGGGGTATTTATGCTCGATAGTGGGTTCATGCCTTCATTGACACTGGGATCGTGACAGTAGGTTCTAAGGTTGTGATGTCTTTGTTGCCACTAGGGATATAATACATTGATGCTATGTCTAAGGATGTAGTTGTCGATTACATTACGCACCATACTTAATGCAATTGTCTGTTGCTTTGCAACTTAATACGAATGGGGTTCGGATGATAACTGAAGGTGGACTTTTTAGGCATAGATGCGGTTGGATGGCGGTCTATGTACTTTGTCGTAATGCCGGATTAAATCTCACTATATTTATCATATCATGTATATGCATTGTTATGCCTTTCTCTATTTGTCAATTGCCCACTGTAATTTGTTCACCCAACATGCTTTTATCTTATGGGAGAGACACCTCTAGTGAACTGTGGACCCCGGTCCTATTCTTTACATAGCATACAATCTACTGCAATTGTGTTTTCCTGTTTTCTTTGCAAACATCTTCCACTCGATACGCTTAATCCTTTGTTACAAGCCGGTGAGATTGACAACCTCCTTGTTTCGTTGGGGCAAAGTACTTTGGTTTTGTTGTGCAGATTCCACGTTGGCGCCGGAATCCCTGTTGTTGCGCCGCATCACATTTCGCCACCATCAACCTTCAACGTGCTTCTTGGCTCCTCCTGGTTCGATTCAACCTTGGTTTCTTTCGAGGGAAAACTTGCCACTGTGCGCATCATACCTTCCTCTTGGGGTTCCCAACGGACGTGTACATTACGCGCATCAACGGGCAACATGATCCCTAATGAAATGATTCCGGATCTCAATATGCTTCGTTCTTGAATGTTGCACCGGATTATAGGAAATCTTGATGGAACTTTCATTGTCACATAATAGAGGCACTTTGTCACAAATGACACCATATTCCTTTAAAGTTTGCCTCATCCATAACAATTGAGTGCATCCACTTGCGGCGGCAACATATTCGGCTTCGGCGGTGGAGAGAGATATACAATTTTGCTTCTTAGAAGACCAACACACCAAGGACCTACCAAGAAATTGGCAAGCCCCGGAAGTTGATTTCCTATCATCCTTGTCCCCCGCCCAATCCGCATCGGTATATCCATTGAGAATAAAGCTTGAGCCTTTGGGGTACCAAATACCATATCTTGGGGTATCAACCAAATATCTAAAGATTCTTTTGAGAGCCATCATGTGGCTCTCCTTAGGAGAAGCTTGATACCTTGCACACACACCAACACTCAACACTATGTCCGGTCTAGATGCACAAAGGTAAAGCAAGGATCCAATCATGGAGCGATATACCTTTTGATCCACCTCTTTACCATTGGGATCTAGTGTAAGATGACATTTGGTAACCATAGGAGTGGCCACACCCTTCAACTCGGTCATCTTGAACCTCTTGAGCATGTCTTGGAGATATTTTGCTTGATTGATGAAGGTTCCTTCTCTCAATTGCTTGATCTCAAAACCAAGGAAGAACTTCATCTCTCCCATCATAGACATCTCAAACCTATCGGTCATAAGCTTTGAAAATTCATCATTGAAAGCTTTGTTAGTAGAGCCAAAGATAATATCATCAACATATAATTGGCAAACGAAAAGCTCCCCATTAACCCTCTTAGTAAAAAGAGTGGGATCGATTAGCCCAACATCAAACCCACGGTCTACCAACAATTCTTTAAGGTGCTCGTACCAAGCTCTAGGAGCTTGTTTGAGACCATAAAGTGCTTTATCAAGCTTGTAGACATGGTTAGGAAAGTTGAGATCCTCAAACCCCGGGGGTTGCTTAACATAAACCTCTTCATGCAAAGGACCATTAAGAAATGCACTTTTAACATCCATTTGTTGTAGCTTAAAGTTATGATGCGATGCATAAGCAAGAAGGATACGGATGGACTCAAGGCGAGCCACGGGAGCATAGGTCTCTCCAAAGTCAATTCCTTCAACTTGAGAGAAACCTTGAGCCACCAATCTTGCCTTGTTCCTCACAACATTTCCAAACTCATCTTGCTTGTTCTTGAATATCCATTTAGTGCCTATAACATTGCGGCACTCCTTTGGCTTCTCTACTAAGGTCCATACTTTGTTGCGCTTGAAGTTGTTGAGTTCTTCGTGCATAGCTTCCAACCAATCCGAATCTTCAAGGGCTTCAAATACTTTCTTGGGTTCCACTAAGGAGATATAAGCATGATGATTGCTAAAGTTAGCCAATTGCCTTCTTGTGGAAACCTTTGCCCTTACATCACCAAGAACCTTGTCATGTGTGTGTTCAAGACGCTCAAGTTGCCTTTCTCTTCTTGCTAGACGACGGGCCTCGATCTCCTCCTTGGTTTTTCTAGGCCTTAGAGGTGTCACTTGATCATTTGGGTCCCCGTCTTGACCTTCAATTTGAGCTTCCTCAATTTCTTGAGAATGCTCATCCTCATGTGCTTGATCTTGGACAATATTTGGTGAAGCGCAAATATCGAATGGTTGATCTTGAATTCTTGGTTGATCTTGTCCTTAATCTTGTTCATGAGAGGGAGGGTTTTCTTCTTGTTCTTGGGTTGGTGCATCATTAGCTTCAAGGGATGGGGTTTGTTGATGTTGAGAGGATGAGGGCTCCACCGTGGTAGAGCATAGTTCTTCCCGAGACGCCACACCGTGTCCCTCAATGGGGCGGAAAAATCCCACACCCATTCTTACTATGGCATCTTGAGGTATTTCATCACCTGCACATACATCAACTTGCCCCACTTGGGAGCCATCATTTTCTTCGAACCTCACACTACAAGATTCGATGATAATCCCGGAGGCTATATCAAAGACTCTATAAGTGTGAGATTCGGCACCGTAACCAACAAATATACCCTCCAAAGCTTTAGGAGCGAATTTAGACAAACGAACTCCTTTGATTTTGTAGAAACACTTACAACCGAACACCTTGAAGTATGAGATATTAGGCTTGTTGCCGGTGAGTATTTCATATGGAGTCTTGTTCAATCCCTTGCGGAGATAGAGCCGGTTAGAAGAGTGGCAAGCGGTGGAGATGGCTTCGGCCCAAAAGTTATAGCGGGATTTATACTCCGCCATCATAGATCTTGCCATATCCATAAGAGTCCGGTTCTTCCTCTCCGCAACACCATTTTGTTGAGGGGTGTAAGCAGCGGAATATTGATGACGAATCCCCTCATCACTAAGAAAATCATTGAGTGTGTAGTTCTTGAACTCGGAGCCGTTGTCACTTCTTATTGCCATAATGAGGAGGTTGTGTTGGCGTTGCACCTCGGTAGCAAAGTCAATGAATATTTGTTGAGTCTCATCTTTCGTCTTGAGAAAGTAGACCCAAGTGTATCTTGAGTAATCATCAACAATCACCAAGCAATGTTTCTTCGCACCAAGACTTGCATGAGTAACGGGACCAAAGAGATCCACATGAAGGAGCTCCAAGATCCTCTTGGAAGAGATGATAGTCTTGCTTGGATGCGGAGAATCATGCATTTTGCCTTCAACACAAGCCCTACAAACACGATCTTTGGCAAAAGAAACATTTTCCATTAGTCCCACAATATGGTTCCCCTTGTGAAGACTTTGCAAAGTTCTCATGTTGACATGGGCTAGGCGGCGATGCCACAACCAACCCACATCCGCCTTTCCGAATAGGCACATCGCACTTGAAGTGGTGGTCCCCGAAAAGTCCACCACATACAAGTTATGTTCGCGATACCCAACGAAAGCGACTTTTAGAGTCTTGCTCCACAAGAGGACCACAATATCTTTATCAATAAAGACGGCGAAACCCATCTTGCCAAGGGCGGAAACGGAAAGCAAATTGTAACCAAGGGTTTTGACAAGCATGACATCCACAAGTGTTATGTTGTGTGCAACCACAACCTTGCCAAAACCCAATACCTCGGATGTAGAATTATCGCCAAAGGAGACGGTGATATTATTTATGTTGGGCCTCAACTCCTTGACGAGGTTCTTGCCGCCAAATCAGATGACGTAAGCGAAGATGGGCTTGAAAGATATACACGTGGAGCATCTTTGAAGCGGCCTTGCGCGAAGAGTTTGGGCTTAATTGCCTATGTATCGTAATATAGTAGATCGCATCGTAGTTTAGATTAAAAGATAGAGTTTAACCCGTGCACGGTTAGGTGCACGTCCAAATTAGAAAGTCCCTTGGACTATAAATATGTATCTAGGGTTATCAGAAAAGGAGGACAATCACGTTCACAACAAACACAAATCAGGCGCATCGCCATCCCTTTCTTTCGAGGGTTTCTCCCGGGTAAGCACCATGCTGCCTAGATCGCATCTTGCGATCTAGGCAGCACAACGTTTATTCGTTTACCTTGTGTTGCTCGTACTGAAGCGTTGTTGATGGCGAGTAGCACTATTTATCGTAGATGTTTTGGGGCTTGCATAGATGCTTTTCTTACGCATATCTGCTTAGCTATGCCGTCCCTCAATATCTAGCCCTTACACCTATCCAGGTGTAAGGGCAGCATCTTGCTTGTTCGTTACTTAGTAGATCCGATCTGTTATAGTTGCTCCTTGTTCTTCAAGGATTAGTTTAATATCCGTATGGTTAGGCCTTGCAAACGGGTTGAACGATCCGGTAGTGCGTTAGGTATGGTTTGTTAGTCCTAAGAGGGATGTTCCGGGAATTAACTTAATGTTGGTTTTTAGGCCTCTTTTAGGGTTAGTTTTCCATTATCTTTCGTGTCTATTAAGCTCAACTACGTGTAGGATGTTCCGATCATACGGTGAAAACCCTAAACTGTCGTAGATTGGTTTAGCTTTGTTATGATCAAGCAGGATCCCCATGTCGTTGAAAATCCAACATGAACCATTGGGCGATCGGCTCTTTGAGCCGATCCCAGGGGCAACCTGAGAGCCGATAGGGCTCGTATTTAATGTTTATGTGTCTGCCATGCAGGAACTAATCGAAGCAATCCAACACCTTCCTGACGGGTATAGGTCGGGTGGCACGCCCTTGCAGCCGCCAGGTCATGCCGGAGCATTTGCGGGACGACGTCGAGGACCGGGGCCCGCTGCGCCTTGAAGCCTCCGGCTCTTCGTGTTGCTTAACCACTTGCTCGCCGGTGGGTTTTGGCAGCAACACATTGCACGCCCGGTGGGACATCGGGACAATCTTCGCAGCAACCATGTCGTCATCTGCGTCTCAGGCGGCGGAACCAGTCAAGTATGAAGATCTGCCTCCTGAGCATAAGAAGAGATATGATGAACTAAAGGCAATCTTGGAAGCCGATCTCATCGGCGCTTTTGAGAAAACCCGTTCGCACGGGATCAAGTTCAAAGGGTTCCAACCCGAAGGCGGCTGGATGGACTAGATCTATCTCTCCCTTGGACGAACGTACCGAGCCTGCGACAGAAGTCAACTATGCCGTTGCTCACTCTCTTCATCGGCATGCTGAGAGCTTGGTGAATACTCTGGAGCGTGTCGCGCTCAATGTGGTGCAAGAAGTCACGAAGCACAAGTACTCTCCGTCAGGTCCTGCTCTAGGAACTCACCAAGGGGAGGTACCGCTCTACACAATGCCACCACTGCAACAGACGTTTGCAGCTCCACAGCAATAAGGTTCACCGGCGTACGTCGTCTACAAGGTTGGAGGTGATCCCGACTACCAATTCCTGTATGAGCCGCCCAAGGAAATTCCACATGGATACGTGTGCACATACGTGCCGGACTGCAACAACTGGATGACCCAGGTCACAGCAGGAAGGACTGCCACGGCAGGAGGAGTCGCTGGAGCAGGAACAGTTCTGGAGCAGATGCTGAGAAACAGGCGTGGCTAACTAAATACGCCACCAATACAAGTCATGAACGATCAGCTTCTGCAGCTCCTACGGTGGATGAAATCACCACAATCATGAGAGACAAGTTCGGCATCCTGCCGAAGAAGAGAATGATCGGCTATTCCAAGCCGTATCCCAACGACTACGACCTGATCCCACTGCCACCTAAGTATCGGCTCCCTGACTTCACCAAATTTAGTGGATCAGAAGGAACCAGCTCGATCGAGCACGTGAGCCGATACTTGGCACAGTTGGGCATGGTCTCGGCTTCAGACGAGCTACGTGTGAGGCTCTTCTCGCAGTCTCTTACGGGTCCAGCCTTTGGGTGGTACCTTGTTGCTACCAGACTCGGTTCGGACGTGGAAGCAGCTGGAAGAGCAGTTCCATGTACAATACCATTCGGAAACTACGGAAGCTAGCCTTGCCGATCTGACCCAAGTTCGGCAGAGACGAGGAGAGACGGTATCTGAGTACATCCAGAGGTTCAGGACCGTCAGAACCGATGTTATTCGGTTCGCCTAGAAGGAAGCGTCGAGCTGGCGGTAGCAGGACTATCAGCGCCGCTTAGAGATGTGACCTTCAAGAGTACAATTCAGCGCACATGGTTCAGAAGTTAGCATATGAACAGCGCCATCGAGTGTACCAAGACAAGTACAAGCGCGTCGCCCGATCGAGACAGACGAAGATGAAGATCTGCAGGAGATCAGGAGGTCGCTGTAGCTGAGTGGACTCGGGGGCAAAACCCGTGTCTGCAAGTGGGTGAAAACAGGGCCTGTGAAGGGGTTCGACTTCGATTTGAGCAAAACGGAGCAAGTTTTTGATTTGCTGCTGAAGGAGAAACAGTTACCCGAAGGCCATAAAATCCCCACGCCACAAGAGATGAACGGCAGCCATACAAGTGGCATCACACGTTCACCCATACCACCAAGGTCTGCGCGGACAGATTCAGATGGCAATAGAACAAGGCCGATTACTCTTGGTCGGTTGCCATGAGAGTTGACACGCAGCCGTTTCGAAAGTCAACATGGTCGATCTCCCGTGCATAAGGCGAGCCAGGTTTCTCGTTTGACATCAATATGGCAGGGCTTGCAGATCGCCATCGAGGATAAGCCGGAAGCTCGCTCGCGGCAAAGATAAAAGGAGGCCGATCCGCGACCAGACATGATGACAGACGGTATTTGAAGAAGAGGTGATAAGCGTGCGGTATCAACGACCACTTTCCGCGCACCTCCTTAACAAATACGAACAATACGACCAGCGTCGACGCACTACAACGTAGACGATGAGATATCGTCGGTCGATGCAGACAATAGGAAATACCGTCGATACGAAGGGTATGAGCGTCACGCCGAGGGGGATCAAGGGAGCAAGAGGACGTGGACAGACATTGGAATTGTCCTTTCTTCAAACACCTTGGGACTCGGGAATGAGCCGATTGCCTACAATCGAGAGCTGCCCAGAATGTAAGCGAAGAGGAAGGGAACAAACGAAGTTTCGGTGTTCAAGCGTCTAGGACCTCTCCCACCTCGGAACAAACGAGCTGAGTCATCCCAAGATGAAGACTTTGAGGAGTCGGAAGAAGAAGATAGATATCACCGACCAAGGTGGTGCCCTGATGGACTCAGCCACTCCCAAAAGCGCAGAGTGCAACGGCTCAGAAATTTGAAGTCGGCGCGTGCAGCCTGTACACGTTGAGAAAGCACGGCCTGATCTGGCCGTGAAAATTCAGCAAACAGGAGACAGCTCGCCACCGAAGAAAGTGTGGCGACCCAAGCAGAAAAGCCGATGCAGGGACATCGGCTGATACAAACATGGTGTTCGTTCTCCCGTCGAGTTTTGTGCCAGACGAGGAAGTATCGGTGCACAGTTTGATTGCGGGCCACGACCGGTTATCTTTGAGAAGCCACGAGAAAGGAGCTATAGGCATCTGAAGGCCCTATGAAGGGTTATATCAACGGGCAGCCTATCAGCAAGATGTTGGTTGACACGGGAAGCAGATCAACATAATGCCGTACTCCATGTTACGACATTTGGGACGTTCTACGAAGATCTGATCGAGACCAACGTCACGCTAAGCGATTTCAAACCAACCGTCGAAGCCAAGGGTGTTCTGAACGTGGACTTAACTGTCGGGAAAGACCATCCCCGTCCTTCTTCATCGTCGACAGCAGAGTACTTATGCATTAGGAAGGATTGGATCCATGCTAAGCTGCATTCCATCCACAATGCATCAGTGCATCATACAATGGGATGGAGATGAAGTGGAGGTTGTTCATGCAGATGATTCGGTCGATATCTCTTTGGCTGCCATGAACATCTAGGAAGCAAATGACCAAGAGCCGCTCTGGAATCAATCGGGCGTTTGTGGCGAAGCTAAAAAACGGGGTGAGGCTGATCTTATCCACTGGCCTGACAGAGTAGCAAGATCCAAGTCTATGGACGTACGTGGCAAGGCCGATCCCTACGATCGGCCCCAAAAAATAAGAAACAAGGTTCTCACTTCAAACATGCCACGTCGTCGTAGCAGAGAGCCAAGAAGTTGTAAACCCTCATTCAACATCTCAATGGAAAAGGAGGCCGATTCCTGCAATTGGCCATAATTAGCCTCAACCTACCTTTTGCCTGTGTTCATCATTGATTTGGTAGGCATTGGAAAGCTGAGATATGGGTTTACAACAGCTGATGGACTAGAAGAGATCAACATTGGTCTTGGGGATAAGCCATGGCCAACTTTTATCAGCAAATAGTTGGATCACCAGCTGCAAGGGGAGCCGATTCTAGCAATCGGCTAAAACTATTCCCACCACCCATGTTTCTTGATGTGCTATTTCGTGTGGTGAGTGGTGAGACAAGCTTGAATTGGCTGAAAAGCCGATATCTTCAATCACTTGAAGGATTCGGCTCGGGGGGCATACACGGAGAAGGTACAAGGCCCCAGGGAAGCCGATTCATGAATCGATTGGCCAATAAAAAATCGAAAATACAAAAAAATTCAGCGCAGCCGATGCTCGGACATCGACTTTAGAATTGCAGGGTTTAAGCCGCCACTTGATCAGGCCTCAGTGAAGGAAAATGACTCGAAGACGGGCAACGTCACGATTGGCCAGGGCTTCAATTGCAGAGTCATCGTCAAGGATGGTGAGCTGATCTAAGCAGCAAAGCACAAGAATTGAGCCAGGAGGAGTTAAAGAGCCATTGCATGAGAAGCTTCTTGGTTCAAAGGAGGGATTTGCTGGTCCTGCTGAGCCCTCGTGGTACATCGACTCCTGGTGCATAAGCTTTCCTATCTTGATTTGATGGGAGTTGAGGCTTGGCCTGTTCTTGGAAGCCGATGGTGACACATCTGGCTAGTTCTATGTGGTGGTGTACCCGGAGGTGTCCAAGTTGGAGCTTCGTCAGCTGGATTGCATGTCCTTGATGATATCATCTTCGGGGAAGTCTACAAGAGCAGGATTACTGGACTTAATAGGATAACCAGAGCCTAGAGGGGTGTTTTCCTTCAAAGTTGTCTGGCAGCCATCTATTTCGCTCGCCATGCCAGGCTCGGGGGCAGCTGCCAGAAGATCCTTTGCTCTTGGGAGCCGATTTCGGTTAAAATCGGCTAGCTCTGCATCACAACCGTATTGGAAAGTGGTGAGTTCTTTCAGAAGGAAACCACCAGAATTGATGGAGGAATTTGAAGAGGGAGCCATTATCTTTACTATTAAATTGCAATAGGTGACTGGCTGGTGTCACAAACGGGCCTTGTGATATATGACTGGTGTCACAAACGGGCCTTGCGATATATGGACCTTAGGACCCACCGGCCCATATGTATTCATATCGAGCCAGAGATGAACTAGGACAAGGTCGATTGATAAATCACTTTCCGACTCGACTACAGTTCCTATCGCTCTCTATTTGAAAAAAAAAATCCAGCGAGAAGCAGCAACATCACATGAGCATGCGATTCATTGAGTACGTAGCCAATCCTACAAATAGTGTCAAGCTCGCCGATGGCTACTATCAGCATTTATCCGACAAAAGAGTGGCAGGGAAACTCGATTTTACATGCACACAGAAGCTGACCAAGGGTGTTAGTTTGTTTCTTTTCTCTTTGCGATGGCTGCATCGTTCTTGCATATAATTTCATGGCCACCGAAAATAATCTTTGCTATAAAATTAGGACCGATGGTAAGTCAAACTAGCATGACCGGGGCTCGATCGCTTCTCGTTGGATAATAACTGAACCACGTCCGAAAAACAGCGCTACCCTCAACGAGGGAAAAACAGAACCACCCTATATTAACCGCTGCTCCTCGTTCAACCTCTAAAAACGCTGCGCGTTCAATGATACTAGGATCGCCACCTGCTTCGGGTCGGCGGGGCCTGCAGCTGCTTGCCCCACTGCGCCGCCTCCTCCAGCGCCTCAGCTTCTGCGTCTGCGACGTAGGCCTTTGTGTCACACCGCGAACCGTGGGTCGACTGCGTCGTCGGAGTTGTAGTCGGCGTCGGACTGCGGCTGCGGTGGTGGTGGAGGCGCCGCAGGCAGAGCGCGGCCTTTGAGGCCAAGCATGGAGTACGTCGCTTTAAGACTTTTGACTTGGAGAGCAGAGACTGGCGCGGCGACGGTGGTGGAGACGAGAGAGGACAACGCAACTACGGTGGTGGAGATGAGAGGATAGCACCGCGGTGGCTACTATCAGCATTTATCCGACAAAAGAGTGGCAGGGAAACTCGATTTTACATGGCAGAAGCGACCAAGGGTGAGTTTGGACCTCTTTGCGATGGTGCAGTTCTTGCATATAATTTCGTGGCCAAAATTTTTGCTATAAAATTAGGACCGATGGTAAGTCAAACTAGCATGACCGGGGCTCGATCGCTTCTCGTTGGATAATAACTGAACCACGTCCGAAAAACAGCGCTACCCTCAACGAGGGAAAAACAGAACCACCCTATATTAACCGCTGCTCCTCGTTCAACCTTTAAAAACGCTGCGCGTTCAATGATACTAGGATCGCCACCTGCTTCGGGTCGGCGGGGCCTGCAGCTGCTTGCCCCACTGCGCCGCCTCCTCCAGCGCCTCAGCTTCTGCGTCTGCGACGTAGGCCTTGTGTCACACCGCGAACCGTGGGTCGACTGCGTCGTCGGAGTTGTAGTCGGCGTCGGACTGCGGCTGCGGTGGTGGTGGAGGCGCCGCAGGCAGAGCGCGGCCTTTGAGGCCAAGCATGGAGTACGTCGTTTTAAGACTTTTGACTTGGAGAGCAGAGACTGGCGCGGCGACGGTGGTGGAGACGAGAGAGGACAACGCAACTACGGTGGTGGAGATGAGAGGATAGCACCGCGGTGGTGGACGGCGTACGTACTAATAGAGGTGCCAACTACGCGCATTTACGGCGGCGTAGGCGAGTGGACGCCACGTGGTCAGTCGCCTTCCTCGTCGTCGCCACGGTTTCCGCGCGGGAGACCATTAAACGTCGACGACCAACCTTCCCGCGTCGCTTTCGATGCGAACCGTCGCTTCCTCTTGCTGACAAGGCGCCCCCACCCGCGAAAACCGTCGTGCCGCGAGGCGCCGGCGCACCCGATTCGCGCCCTTCGCGAAGGGGCCGGCACAGGGTTGCCGGCGCTTCTATTTGGCTCGAAAAAGCACCGGCGCTATTTGGGACGCGCTGGTACGAGCCCATTTTCGATGCCGAGCCCCAAAATGTTATCGGGGCCGCCGGTGGAGATGCTCTTAGTTATCTAAATAGTAGCATGTGATTTTACTTAATATTTAGGCGACCTGAATTGCTGCCACTATCTTCTGCTAACCATGTACAAGATAGTTTTCTTGTAATGCCTTCATTTTTGTATACAAGGTCACTACTGTATTTCAACGTAGAACTTTGATAAATAATGTAACCTAAAAATACGAGTTATATGTCATATAAATTATGTTATTGGATTCATATTTGAAAACTATTCCAAAAACATGATTTTGATGTCATATAACTCATATTTCAATGTAAAAATTATTAGTCAATATTTCACCTAGAAATGCATAGTTGACTTTTATATAAAAACCGAGGGAGTATCTCATCTGGTCTTGTGATCTAGACAATATAGAGTTTCATATATCTTACGATTGACCACACAAATTTATATTTTCGCTATATTTGTGCGTTTAGTAGAATATTGACCCAAAATAGGCTAGATGAGGATATGTTATAATATTGGTAGACACAAAAGTAAAATCCGTAACTGTAACTATTTAAACCGTAGCAACGCACGGGCATTCAGCTAGTCATTGATAGGCTCTGGACCAGTTTGTTGCTGCAAAGGAACAGAACATCACAAGGAGAGTTGTGAGCAAATGATACCTGTTATGCAGGTGTATTAGCTTCAACGTCGAGTTGTTTCAGCTATGGTCCTGGAAGCTTTCCTGGAGGCGTTAATTCAGGAATTTTGCCGTCAGGCCAAACATCACGATCGGATGATTTTGAAGTCCAAAGATCTAGGGGTCTCAAGGCTGCGTGCTGGACCTGTTCGATTGGAAGTTTGATCTGAATTTCAAGGATTGCAAGTTACCATCTGAGGGGGTGACTAGGTTGACCTGTCTTGCAATTCATTATAAAAGGCTGATGCATTGCCATCGGCTCATTGAGCCTCGACCAAGGTAACAATCGGCAAAATCAAGATAGGGGAGAATCGGCTAAATCAATATGGAAGAGATCGACAAAGTCAAATTGGGGGAATTTCTTCATTGATAATCGGATTTCTTACATGGAAGGAGCTGATTGCTCTCAAAAGAAATTACTAGGGGATACATTGCCCCATCTACGCTCCTAGCTCTATCCTATCTAGGGCCGCTGCCCTCATCGTCGTCATCGCCGCCATCGGCGCTGCTCCCGGCTCGTCGTCGGCTGCTGTGGCGACCGCCGGCGGGACCCTCATTGTCCTCGTCCTCCTCGTCGGCGTCGTCGTCGCGGCTGTCGAAATCGAGTTGCCCGGCCAGGGGCAGGCGCTTGGCCGGCGGCTCGTCGGAGGGTGTCGTCCTCCTCCTCTTCTTCTCTCACTCCTCGGAGGAGGTGAAGTCGCCCAGAAGCGGTCGTCGTCGCTCTCCTCCTCCGATTCCCCATCTGCGAGGAAGCGGAGGTCGCTCTCCCCGTCGGTCGAGGACTGGTCGTCCTCCGACCAGACGGAGAAGTCGTGGCTCGACTCGTCCCCGTCGGCTATGGCGCGGCGGATGTTGGCCGCGTGGGCCTCCTGCGGGTCCCACTCCGGCGTCGGCTCCCGAGCGGGGAGGTGGACGGAGAGGCTCGATGAGGAAGAAGGAGAAGACATGGTGGCAGAGAGGGTTTTTGGCTGACGGTTGGTTCAGAGCAAGGGGATGGAGACGGAAACTGCAAGAAGTGGCTAAATAAAAGGGGGTATAGCAGAGATTTAATGCTTAAGCAGTTTCGAGGATGAGGTGCCAAAACCGTCAAATCGTGCGCAGAGAAGTTGAGAAGGCAAGGTGTCATGATGAAGAATCTGCGACGGTTCTGCCACGACATGACCCCTCGAAGGAAAAGCAGTGGTTTTGAAATTATCATTACCAAAACCAGGGGCATGTGTTATCACCGGATTTTGGCCAAATCGGGAGATGGGCGTAAGCGAAGATGGGCTTGAAAGATATGCACGTGGAGCATCTTTGAAGCGGCCTTGCGCGAAGAGTTTGGGCTTAATTGCCTATGTATCTGTAATATAGTAGATCGCATCGTAGTTTAGATTAAAAGATAGAGTTTAACCCGTGCGGTTAGGTGCACGTCCAAATTAGAAAGTCCCTTGGACTATAAATATGTATCTAGGGTTATCGAAAAGGAGGACAATCACGTTCACAACAAACACAAATCGGCGCATCGCCATCCCTTTCTTTCGAGGGTTTCTCCCGGGTAAGCACCATCTTGCCTAGATCGCATCTTGCGATCTAGGCAACTTATTCGTTTACCTTGTGTTGCTCGTATTGCGTTGTTGATGGCGAGTAGCACTATTTATCGTAGATGTTTTGGGGCTTGCATAGATGCTTTTCTTACGCATCTGCTTAGCTATGCCGTCCCTCAATATCTAGCTGCCCTTACACCTATCCGGTGTAAGGGCAGCATCTTGCTGTTCGTTACTTAGTAGATCCGATCTGTTATAGTTGCTCCTTGTTCTTCAAGGATTAGTTTAATATCCGTATGGTTAGGCCTTGCAAACGGGTTGAACGATCCGGTAGTGCGTTAGGTATGGTTTGTTAGTCCTAAGAGGGATGTTCCGGGAATTAACTTAATGTTGGTTTTTAGGCCTCTTTTAGGGTTAGTTTTCCATTATCTTTCGTGTCTATTAAGCTCAACTACGTGTAGGATGTTCCGATCATACGGTGAAAACCCTAAACTGTCGTAGATTGGTTTAGCTTTGTTATGATCAAGCAGGATCCCCATGTCGTTGAAAATCCAACATGAACCATGGGGCGATCGGCTCTTTGAGCCGATCCAGGGCAACCTGAGAGCCGATGGGGCTCGTATTTAATGTTTACGTGTGCCATGCAGGGAACTAATCGAAGCAATCCAACACCTTCCCGGCCGGTATAGGTCGGTGGCACGCCTTGCGGCCGCCGGGTCGTGTCCGGAGCATTTGCGGGACGACGTCGAGGACCGGGGCCCGCCGCCTTGGAAGCCTCCCGGCTCTTCGTGTTGCTTAACCACTGCTCGCCGGTGGGTTTTGGCAGGCAACAGGTTCTTGCCGCCGGTCATATGACTTGTACATCCACTATCAAGTACCCATTTTGAACCTCCGGCGGCATAGTCCTACATGAGATCAATGCTTGGATTTAGGTACCCATTTCTCAATGGGTCCTCTTTTGTTAGCAACAAGGGTCTTTGGGACCCAAATAGACCAAGCAACATAACCATCATATGGGCCAACATATTTAGCATAAACATCACCATAATAATATTTGAATAAAACATAGTGAGGGTTAGCATTTACCGCATCATCATCATTAATGGTTTTGCCCTTAGGGGCTTCACCATTAGTGATATCTTTCTTCTTCTCTTGTGCGGGCTTGGCCTTTTGCTTGTTTGCCTTCTTTGCCTTGGCTCCATAACCAAGGCCCTCCTTCCCATTGTTTGATCTTTGCTTACTCAAGAGATCATCCAAAGAAAGTTTACTTTGGGAGAGGAGGCCTTAGCAAGTTCATCCTTCAACCTAGCATTTTCCTCAATAATATTTGCATGATCACATGAAGGGGTAGAGGAACTAGGCACATCATATGAAGCAAGCCTAATTTGAAGTTGCTCATTTGACTTGGATAGGAGAGCGTATTCACTCTTCAAAGCTTTGTGAGCTTTGTCTAGTTCATCTAGATCCTTCACAAGTTTCTCATGATCAACACCAAATTGGGCCATTTCCTTTTTAAGCAATTTAGTCTTAGCCCTAGCATGATCTCTAGCTTTAGTGAGCTTGTTAATTTCATCTTGAGGCTCTTCAAGATTTTCTAGCCTCTCCTCAAGAGAAGCTATAGTTTCTTGACTTTCCTCAAGAGCATTTTTAAGAGCATGGATTTCAAGAGAGTCTTCTCTCTCTATTTGACCCTTTTTCTCAAGAGTAGCATTTTGTTGAGCTAAACGAGCCATGAGATTTGAAACATGCTATTTGTTGATACCTTGTAGGTTAAGAATGAATTCATCAAATTCTAGCATTTCTTGTTTCACTTTTAGACTAGCATCATCAACCCCTAGATCACTTGATATGTTAGGTATAGAGGGGCTAGGAGATGATATCTCGGAGGATTTAGCCATGAGACAACTTTCTTCCTCCACATGAATGATCTCATTGGGGGATTCACTTGGTGATGAAGAGTTAGTGGAGAGGGAGGCAAGAGCGACCAATCCATTAGAGGTTGCATCTTCTTCATCATCAACATCATCATCTCCGGAGGTATATTCTTCTTGAGTTGATAGCACAATAGATGTGTCCAAGGAGGATTTTGCCATGAAGCAATGTGCATTCTTGATATGAGGATTCTCATTGGGGGATTCAAAGAGAGATGAAGAGGGAATGTTGGTAGTGACAATGGCGGCCACTTCCTTTGAGCTTTCTCCTTCATCTTCACTAGAGCTTTCAACTTCATCGGTAGAATACTCTTCCCTAGTCACTAGCACAACTCTTGAAGGCTTCTTGCCCTTCTTGGTCTTGTTGTTGTAGAATTTCTTGTTGGGGGCCTTTGAATATTTGCCCTTTGTGTCTTTGCTCTTGTCCTTGGGAATGAGCCTTCCATTATGAAGCTCTCTATTCTCATAGGGGCATTCGGCAATGAAGTGGCGCTTGTCATCACAGTTGTAGCATGACCTTATCTTTGGACCAAAGCTAGTGAACCCACTTTTGTGGTTTCTCTTGATGTTGTCTTCCTTGGCCTTGGAGGTATCAACCCAAAATGACTTTGCATGGAAGGCCATGTGATCATGATAGTGGCATTCCAAATCTTCCGGATAGGACATACTCCAAGATGCCCTATATTGTTCTTGAGGGTACACTTCTTCAACGGGGTTGACCACCAAGGCAAGATTGTTCCCTTTTGCCATACCAATGGCACGATTGCGAGAATCATGAGAGTTTTGCTCGAGCACCTTGAGGGCTTGCATCTCGTGCACGACATCTTGAGATGAGAGAGAGGAATAGCATTCTCTCCCAACAAGGGTCTTGACATCAATGGGTACAAACGGCATCATGCATTCAATGTACTTCTCCTTGATCCAAGAGTCATTGATGTGGGTGGCACCACTAAGCCGGAAGGCATCGGCAACAATGAAGAGTCTTCCATACATGACTTGATGATCTTCATCCGGTAGCCTCATGAATCCTTCGGCTTGATTCCGAAGAGCATTATACTTGTTCCTTCTTGTGCTCTCACTTCCAATGCAACTAGCGGCCAAACCATCCCAAGCTTCCTTGGCGGTGGTGTAGTTCCGAACACGAGGCAGCTCTTGTATCCCCACACTAGTTTGAATCATGTGCAAGGCGGTGTTGTTGAGTTGACTATCAACCGCTTCTCTTCTAGTCAACTTGTCGGGGTTGTAGGGCTTGAAGCCTTCCAAGATGATTCTCCAAAGTTCATTGGAGGCACTGCAAACATGAGAGCGGAACTCAAATTGCCAAGTATCGAAATTATCAACGGAAAACTTAGGTGGGTCGCCTCGGATGTTCAAATGGGGATGAGGAACCGGTATATCGGGAGATAGAAAAGGTGGAGCTACTCGATTGTAGCTCTCACCTCCACTAGTTCCACTAGGAGATGCAATGGGAGGTTTGATAGTGTTTAAGTTATCACCTTCCACGGGTTTAGTAGAGGAGGGTAATGCCGAAGCACCTCCCTCTTCTAACACACCCGTGTCCTTTACCTCTATGACGGGAGCCCTAGGAGGGACCGGAGTCATAAGCTCGGAAATTAGTTTTCTCATGCTTTCCATTTGAGCGTCCATGGAGGATCTCAACGAATTGATGTCCTCCATGGTGACCAACTTACCGGCCTCTTCCGGAGGCACATCGTCCGCATACTCTTAGGCGGTTAAGCCGAAATAAGAGCCGAGGCTCGATACCAATTGAAAGGATCGTATGCCGCACCTAGAGGGGGGTGAATAGGTGCTAACCAAATTTTAGTTCTTTTTCAATTTAGGTTTGACACAAAGGTAAATTCTCTAGATATGCAACTAAGTGAATTTACCTATATGACAAGGTTACCAACTAAGCAAGATATAGCTACGCAAATATAGGAGATAGAGTGGGATAGAGGTAACCGAGAGTGGAGCACGCGTTGACACGGAGATGATTCCCGTAGTTCCCCTTTGCAAGAAGGTACGTCTACGTTTGGAGGAGTGTGGTTGCTACGCAAGCCAAACCAACAGCCACGAAGGCTTCACTCAGATCTCCGTGAGCAACGCCACGAAGGCCTAGCCCACTTCCACTAAGGGATTTCCTCGAGGCGGAAACCGGGCCTTTACAAGGTTCTTGGGGCACACATCCACAATTGGAGGCTCCCAAATCTGTAACAATACAACAATCAACAACAACACATCAACACAAATCAACTAGGGAACCAAATAGGAACACTAGATATCCCTCAAACAAATGAGGGGGAAATGAAAAACGCTTCGGTGAGGATGTAGATCGGTGGCTTCTCCTTCGAATCTCCAAAGATCAAGAGCTTTGGTTGGGGGAGGAAGGAGATCTTGCAAATCTTGTGTTTCTCGAGGTGGCTCTAATGGTGGTGAAGCTTGGAGATTTCTTGTGCAATGATTGAGCAAAGGGGTAAGGAAGAAGAAGAGGGGTATAAATACCCTCCCCAAAATCCAACCGTTGAGCAGGGGGCGGATAATCCGGCCTAAGTTAGGGCCGGATAATCCCCCCCGGATAATCCGGCCTCCTGGTACAAAACCAGGACAATGTCCGGTCAAAAATCCGGCCCCATACCAGCCACTTTTCTTCGGGTCCTTAGCCGTTTCGAGGCCGGATATTCTTGAAATGTCCGGCCCGGATAATCCGACCCAGGACAAAACAGGACAATATCCGGGCAAATGTCCGGCCCTATACGAGCTGAATTCCCTCAAGTCCTTAGCCGAAATGGGGGCGGATATTTTGGAAATATCTGGGATTATGCTTTGATTTTTCGATTCTCTTTGACAGACACGACCACATCCAACACACACACAAATGTATCTATATAATCCCTGTACCACTTAACCAAACATTAGTATATCACGTACATTGACATCAAACACTCAAAACATAATATGAGAGATGTTCTTTCAGCAGGGTTTCTCATAAAAGTAGTTTTTCAATAGATTAGATTAGAGTTTTGGTTGTCCTTTTTTTTTTGACCTCCGCCTCAACGAAGATGCCATCGTCTACAATAAGTTATTTTCTGGCATTTATTCGATGACAAGATCTCCTTCCCAACGTCAATGGTGGTGTTTGAAGATTACAGTTCTCTAGGTACGGGTCTTGAGATCTTGCTTCGTCACATCGAGTTTGGATCTTTTCTCATGGTTGTCGTGAGGAGTCTCCTTGCAATATTTGTCCCGACTGCTACGTCCTCAATAATGGTGATTTGTACTCTCGGCTCCCTTGCGACCGTTGACTATGTTGTTTAGTTATTTTTTTTCTAAAATACTGATGTTGGTACTTTTGCCGATATTGATTGAGTGCTTTAATGGTTGTGCGTGAGCTGAAATAAAATTATGGGAAAACCTTCATTCATTGATAATCAAAGATCTACGGTTTGGTATTTACCTTTGGCTACCTTTAGATAAGTACATGATTATGTTACGGAAGAAGAAGAAATTTGATGACCTCGAAGATTTAGTCTTTTCAGCTTGTGTATCTTCACTATTTGTTACTACAAATATACGTGGCATTGATTGTCAGTTTTTTTTTTTAGGAAAACCGTGTACCTTCATTGTGTTTTTCTTGTCGTTCATCAGAAGTCAAACCCTTTCTGACTGTGAACCCTGTGCACGAATCTCGTCACTTCAGCACAAGAAATGGCGACCACTGACCACCCTTCATCGCCGCCGCAGCCGTCGTCCCCGGGTGTGGGCGCCGTCGCCCTCTCGTCCGCCACCATCGGCGAACTACTCCGTTTCGTCCTCTCCTCCCACGTCGCCGCCCCGGACCCCGCCCTCCCTCTGACCCCCTCTTATTGCTCCCGCCTCCTGGACGACGATCTGTGCGATAAGCTGGCCACGGAGCTTGCGGGGTGCGTCGAGGAGGGACGGGTCCCGGCTCCCCCAGCGGGGCAGGGGGCGGTAGGAACTCCCGTGGAGGAGAATGGTTCGCGGAAGAGAGAGGAGGAGTGGGAGGCAATCCTGCTGGACAAGGGCGCCGAGTTAAAGCTGGTAATGCTTCTCTGATTTGCTGAATAGGTCAGTAGGTGCGCATTAGTCGTCAAAGATGGAATCTGGAGGAAAAAAAAAAGATAAGATTTTTGTTTCGCTTGGAAGGAAAAAAGAAAAGATTGTCAGAGCAAGAATCATCTGAAGCTGTTGCCAATGAGTTAAGCATATATTTGGGCTGTGTTTAAACTTCTAGGATGGCGTGTTTTATGATCATTCGGCTATGAATTATAGTCATGAACGACGAGTAGCATAATAATTCCACTACTGACACTAATACCTGACTGTTTTGTATTAAGAACATCGGAATAATTGTTTTGCATTAAGAACATCGGAATGTAACACGTGTATGAATTGATACATTATCCATCATTCGAATTTTCTTGAATGCCTACACATTTTTTCCAAGCTAAAAAAGTAATCACTTGTCCAACTAATTGTTATTTTTTTACCCTGTTTCTTCCTTTTAGTGTGTAGTTTACAAATGAAAATAAACTTATGTGTGTTTACAAGTTAGCAGTGTATTTACACATGTATATGTGTAACTTCTGACTGAATTATTTGTATATTTTGAGGCACACATTTTGAAATATAGGGAGCATTAAGGTTTCCTGCAATGTGTTTGATTGTTGCTCATTCTTGTCATCTCTATTCACTAGATGTATGATGCAGTGGAGTTTGTGCTACATGTTCAAGAACCATACTTCACTCAACTCCGTGGTAACTCTTAATCTTTTTCTTGTGGCTCAGTATAGTTATCATCCAACTGATATGCATATCTTCCTTTCCTTGGTAGTTGTATATTAATTATTATGTATATTTGTGATCTTTTCATGGTGTTTGATATACATAACCAGTGATCTGCATTTAATCCTTGTTCCTTAAAATGATTAATTTCATTTGAATGATGCATGTATCCCTTCTCCACTTTCATCGTTTTTCAGTTGTTCACGATAAAGCTGTAGGGCATTAATTGATTTATGTCAAGGAAATTTATAACTTGCATTAATTCTTTTTGGTTTTTCTTTTGTCAACCATATTTCTAACTTGAAGCATGTGCTCCTGCAGCTGGATCCAAGAATGTTGAAGGGAGGTTAGCAGCTGGTAATTACAACCGGTACGCATATCTGATTTTAAATTTTTGAGAACTGAAACTCTAAGTAGACATATGGTGTAAAAAAACATTACAGCCCTGATGTCTACATCAGCTAGGAACATCTATCGGAGTTACATTCTGGAAATGTCAAAATTTCTAATTCGTTAAATACTTATATTATTCTGTTTAGGTGTCAGCATGTTTACAAGGTCCTCTATTTCAGGGTCTTCCATATTCTCATTCTCATTTCAAAGTTTTGGGAAGCAACACATGTTGCAATAATTTGTGGACTCATGTAGCATTTATTAATTTCTCATATGCTCGTCTACTCAATTTGCACTCTGAGATTTTTTGCTAGAAGGATTATTGAATAAGGTGTAGGGATACTACTTGGGATTCTTTATATTGTCGTTTCAGTAAAAAAAAATATCCAAAGTTTGCTGATTCTATGAGCACTTATGCAGTTCTATGTAATCATGTTTTATTGACATTTTGTCCCAGGATTACACAAGGTTCTTTGTTGCTCTTCAATAAATGCCTCTTGCTTGACGTTGAGGTAGCATTATGTGCTAGTTCTCTGAATATATTTCATATCTTTGTATCATTATCATCAAATTAGTAAACTTTTGTAAGGTATTATCTTATTTTGCCATCAGTTGATCATCTTATTGCCGCAGTACTGGTTGATGAAACAATTGAAACTTGCTTTCCCTTTAACAGTTGAGATGATTGCTGTAATTGCTTCGTCTTTATTGATTTGCAGTCAATTGACAAAAGCGTCCAATAGGAAAATTCCATTGTTGATCCCATTTCAAAATATGTGCTTATATTTTATCTCACACTTAATAATGGGTCAAATAATCCTTCTTGACCAGCGCATACATGATTTTTTATTCAAGAGTTGTAAATCTCCACTGTTTACTTTTATATTTCAGGCAGTTAGAAATTATAGTTCGTTCTCTGAGATGCTACAAGCAGAGACGATCTCAAATGTTCTTCCTGGCATTTCATCAATTGAAGAAGGTAATTCATTTCATATCATGACAATGTTACTTGTATTGTGTTCTCAAACAAGATTAATTCTCATGGTGTCGGCACCTTTGGTGATTCATGAGTTAACCCTTGTAAGAGCATATTTTGGCACTTGTCATGCCATCCCTTATGGACAGTTTATTAGTCTAAATTCATGAATGGTATATTAACACAAACTGTAGGTCCCTGCACTGGAGTTTGAGCATATATGCGAACCAATACTCTATTCAAACTTTGCAATATAGTCAGGAAAATTATCAAGTGTAGGCAGTAGTTGACAGTAATATCAGTCTAACTGTTGCATAGACGTGTAGCTGTACAACCTTGTAGATATTTATTAGAAAGCTTGCTGGACTCTCAAAATCTTGTTGTGAATCCATTATGCGCTGATTGTTCTCAGCTTGACAAGCACCATAGATAATATAATTTAATTCAGCTCCAAGGGTGCATGGTTGCATGCTAAGCCATGTTACCTCTTTACTCGTCAGATTTATTGATATGTTGGTCAGTGCACATTTCTGAAATAGCCCGAGTCCATCATAGCCCATGTTGGTATGACATGTTCTTTGTCACCAGTATGATTATTATTTTTATATGAAAAGGTTATATGTGCCTGGATAATGGATTAAATTATCTGCATATACAGGTGTCAAAGTTTATAGGAAATTCTACACAGAGGAAAAGGAGAACTCTTATGGAGTCTTGGCAATATCGGTTTCAAAGCCACGAAGCCAACCTTACATAACCATGACAGAGCTTCTTGCTGTGAGTGGCATAGTTCCCCATTTTCGTTAAGCATTTCTTCTGTTTGTACTGTTGCCAGACCATCTGTAATATTATTTGTAATGGCAGATCTCTTGTATCTACTTTTTTGGGAATACAAGTCTGATATGTCCAACTCATATGTATGTAAATGTCAGAAAAAACTAGCTTCCCTACCCCTTTGCATGTTAATTGCAAACTTTGTAGCTCCAAGTTGTACCAAATGTTTCTTGAGGTTCAGTTGTAATCTCTGAACCAGCAATATTTGTATTTCATCCATGTTCTGTTAATGAATACTATACTAGGTCCATTAGTTGTTAAGTTGAATAATCATACATGGGCACCTGTAGTAATTCAAGAAGCTGGTTTTGTGCTTATTGAACTTAGCTCCTCTTTATTTCCAGGGATTGGGTTATGATGGATTGGGAAGACTCCTCGGTCTGGCAAACACAGCAGGAACAGTTCCTGACGGACTACCTCCTCAAAGATCCGTGCTGATATCATCTTGTATGAAACTACACAAACCAACTGTAAGTTTTGCTTTTATCACCTTTCAGTTTAACTATCCCATCCAAACAATTTTCAGTTCTTAAATATTGCGAAGCCTCAACCATTTAAAACTTCCCTTGTACCTACAATTGATGGTGTCGTATTGTATTGGAGGTGAAAACTTGTTCCTTAACTGATGCTGCAAGGGCACTGGCCAAACATGTTCACAGGAGTAGCGATGGATGGTGGGGCTGCCTCCATGGAAGTGGTAAAGATAATGTTCCGGCTTAAATTCGTCAAGTTCGAGACTACCATTATGGTATTTTTAGCTGAAACATTTATGTACAGATCCACACAAGAACCAAATTTCATCCGAAGTCATTGACCGTTTGTTACATGAGTGTTGTTGGATAAATGTTCACCTGACTCAGCCCTATGGGCCTGTTTTTGAAATTCGTGTGCGTGAAGGTTACGGTGCCAGATGGTCTCACGATGGCTCTAAGGTACATGTACTGAGTTTCCTGCTTATTTGTTGGTCATGCTAGACTCTGATGTAATAAGGTGATGCATCTCAAATGACCTAATAGCTCTTCTATTATTCTTTTTGTTACTCAAGCAATTGGCCAGTTTTTTCTAATAGATCATCCATATTTGCCTTTTTTGTGTAATGCATGCACTTACAAGTGATATCATGGGAAGGTAAATTGCTAATGTATGCAAATCACACTGGTACCAAATGTAACTTGAATTTGAAAACCATGTAAAAAAACTTTGGACAGAGGTGTATGCCGAATATGTATCATCAATTTATAGTGTAGAATAGTCATTGTGACGTTACATTTGCCAATGTTCAAGAAATTGTTAATCGATAACTGCTCGGCCCGCTTGAAGTTAGGTATTAATCGGAAATCTGTCTATTAACTTATTTAATTGTTCGATTATTAATCAGCGAGGTTTTTTCAACATTGAAGGTTCCCAACACTAAGATATAGAACAACATCGTGGATGTGCATATTAGCAATGTATAATATCATTATAGAACAGCATAGAGGTAGTACTTAATTTAATAAACAGGTCCACAGATTAATATAGAAATTCATATTACATAATCAGGTCCCCAGTTAAATATAGAAGTAGCACCACGGCAGTCCATATTACATAACCAGTCCAACAAATAAATCTTAGTTTTCTCTCACAATCAAATAAAATAGTTAGGAATAGGATTGTTAAATCCCCTAGACCATAGAGCATCATACAGAAATAACTTTAGCAGCAATTCAACATAGAAGACCATACAAAAATAAAATTGCAATTTGGCAGCAATTCAACCACATACTAGTATTTTCGTTCTGACTTGCTCATGTCACTATTAGCTAACTCACGTTTCGCTAGCTAGTACAGAGCAAATAGAGAAGTGCACCAGCGAGCGCATTCTAGCAAGAACTTATTAGGGTGCACTAAACAAAGCTGCTGCGCAGATTACATCGCTGCGCTTCACCACTGTAGGCCAGCGGTCTGAATTTCTTCTTGTGGACTCCAAGGGCCGTACGATGAAACATAGCGGCAGACCACAAGCTAAGAAAAAGTCGACGCACAAAAAACAGCTAGCCAAACTGCACAAAGCAAGCAGGACTGCATCTGATGCCCATCTCCTTGCTTCAGGTTCAGAACAGTTATTGTGCGTGAGACACCTGGGGGACGCACGGTCTGGACTTGAGGGCCAGCGCAGCGGCAGCCTGCAGCACGCACAGAGGCATCGGTCGGCGGCGGTGGGCTCGAGCTGAGACCATGATGTTTTACTCTGTCCTACACTTCACCAGGGAAGTAGAGGAATAGGATGAAAATCATACCCTGGATTGATGTAGAGATCGGAGCCGTGGAGGTGGGAGAAGTTCCTGCAGCAGCCAAGCGGGTGCCAAGGAACCTGACGCCTGAGAGCAGCTGGACCAGCTGAGCAAGGGAGGGAGACGGAGAGAAGCACCAGGCCACCAGGCGGCCAGACCAGCCACCTTCCCCTGGGGATGGTGACGATGATAGCCACAGGCGGGAGGCGAGCATTGGGGTGGCAGTGAATTTCGATCGTGTGGTTGAGCGCCTAGTGATAATCGAGGGAAGGGAAATGGTGCGGGAGGTGGGTCGGGGAGGGGTTGTCTTTTGTGGGGTCAAAAGTAGATGGGTTCAATCCGCTGTCAGAACGATTAAACGGACCCAGCAATTAAGCCAGGCGATTCTACCTATTCGACACGGTCAGCCTCCAACTACCGATTAAACGGACGAGTGAAAGTGTCATCGGCTGATTTTTTGAACATTGGCATTTGCTATGTGATTCAGTGAAACTGCCCAAAAAATCAGAATAGTAGGCCAAATTCCATGCTAATCTGGATCGCAAGTTCAAATGAAATACTGTAATAGATCATGAGGCAATAAAAAGCTATGGCCTAGATCTATAATGTGTTTTTATTGCAGTGATCAGGGAGACAATGTAAATAAGCTCTAGCTTTGTTGCGGCAAATCCCCGTTTGTGCTTTAGTTATTTGACTATTCTTTGGCACATGACATGCAGTTCATCGGATTCTTGGAGCCGTACAGTCCAGATGGCTTTCTCAATGGGTGGAAACATTGAAACACAATATGAGTGGGGTATACCATTTTGAATGTAAAGTCGATTGGCTGACTGAAGATATTCGTAATACCGTGTTCAATGTTGAAGGAAATGTTTTTTGTAAGCTGCGTGTACTTGTACCATCTGCAGTTCAGCCAGAAGGCCCGGAGGGCGTTAAGTTACAATACCGTATGATTTAGTACTTCCGATGTTTTCTTCGAAATCTAATTGCGTTGTTGTCTTAAGTATGCCATGTTGCATGCACAACAGTATGCCTTTGCTCACACAGATTCACATTTCTACTCTACTCTGCATGTTTGCTTCATACCAACTCTGAAAGCATCAAACATACTCTCCAAAAAGCATCAAACAGACTTTTTTTGGTTGTAACATATGTTCTTACACAGCCTCAACTTGCATACATATCCAGCTCAACTATTTATAACATAAGTATTTTGTTTGACAAACAAAACATGAACATTAAGGCACCCTGCTAGTAGAAACTAACAAGACTTTGACAGGAAACAACACAAATATATGCTCCATTTTGGATGATCCATTATTTCATGTACTAGATCACTGAACTGTACTCGGAGACAAGTAAAGGAGGAGAGGCGAAACTCAACAAGAACAGTTCAAATATATTTCACTAGCAAGTGACATTGCAAGAGTACATGCTTCACTATGGTAGTTTCACACATTATGAACATATAAAAAAGGGGAAGCTAGGTTTATTTTAACTTGAGGGGTTACAAGGTTTATTTTAACTCGAGGGGTTACAAGGTTCACAATCCAGTTAGATGTGTGCTGACTAGTTCAGAACCCCTATCAGTTGAGTAGAGTGATGAGCAACTTCATGATCAAGCCGACTTCTTGCCACCCAAGAGGAAATTCAAACTGTAGCCTTTGCCTTCCTTCGATCAAGCCGACTTCTTGCCACCGAAGAGGAGATTCAAACTGTAGGCGTTGCCTTTCTTCGCAGCTGCATCCACTCGCTTTGCACCAACCTGGAGATGAAGTTCACAAATGGATTACGGCAACAATCGTAATTTAAGTAGGCAGATAGAATAACTATTTCTAGCATCATCAGGGCTGTCTACCTGTTTCAAAATTTGACAGAAATATCCACTTTTATACACATTTTAGGGGAAATCAGCATTTCGTGGGGAATGCCACTCCAATTTATGTGTTTTTTTTCCTGTTTGTACACTTCCCATCATGTGCTCTAGATGGGCTATAAACTTTGCCAAAGTTGGTGGCCGCAAATGAAACTTTTACTATTTTTAAGTCAGAAGTGTGACATTATGAAGTACTGCACTAATCAAACTTTCTCCACGCGGTTTTTATCTGAAGTTTCTGGAGGATGCAAAGACAGTTCACCACTTCACCAGTAAGGTAAATAAAGTAACTACACTAAAATAAGATAACATAGAGGAATTACCTTGTCCATAAGCCAGTATCCAATTGTTGGAATGTACTGCACCAAGTACATAACAGCCAGCACAGGCTGCAAAGGGAGTCACAAATTTTCAGATTCAATATGTAATATAAATATAGAATAGAAAAAGTTGTACTGTACGGGAGTGCCAGACATAAAATTGTAAGTTTTGTGTCATGCATACTTTATTGAATCGATAGTAGAAACTCAGCAAATAGAGTGGGTGTAGCAACAATGGGAGTTTATGATCTAACACATTCTTATATGGTGGAAGCTTTATATGTTACTATACACACTAGCTGTATTGCAAGTCAAATATGGGCGCAAAGTTTCTAGGAACCTCAAGGTTGACGAATATCTTCAAGACTCCAAGATTCCTAAATGGTCCAAGCAGTCAAGTCCAAATTGAAATATACCTGATATGATATCCATGCTTCTTTTAGTCCATGAGTTGCTGCGACAATTGTCAGTTCAGCACATCTTTCCACTGAAACACGTTTCTGCAGAGGTTAGGTTAACAAAGATGAGTGAATACATCAAGGATGAGTGAAGCGGACTGAGAATCTACCTTTAACACTTAGGCAAGTAGTTGGATACGAGATGTTAGGACACAGGCAGAATTTCATATCATAAATACAATAGCAAACTTTATAGTAAGTCTAGAGTCTAGACACCAAACGAAATGCATTTTAGAACACTGCTGGATTATGATAATCTGTTTGGTCCAAGCATTTTTATTACTAAATTCTAATGTATGTGGGAGGAAGACATGAACTATGTAAAGGAAAGAATTTATGTAACATTAACATGATTCACAAGAAAGGGTAGTTAATAGATTTTTCAGAAGATTTAGAAATAAGCACAACACGTTACAACAACCGCAAGCTACACCGAGCTGAGCAAGGTGAGACTTCTGTGTGCCTTTGTAAAAAAAACAACCTTTTGTTTGTTTGAAAAAAATTGAAGTCTGATCAACAAAGGATACCTCAGACGAATTCCTTTGTGATGAAGAGGCTGCACCAGAAGATTCTGGTGTTTCAATAGGTCCGGGACAGACAATAGTGACCTTGATGCCTTTCGTACATAACTGCAGCATGCACCATAGCAGATACATCACATAAACTGATAAGACATATATAGCTTGAGGAACATTTTTGCGAAACAACAAATTAAACATATAAGGAAACAACCAGTTAACAACAACAGCCATCCAACCACAAAATTGTATTTCAGAAAATATACAGACACTGTTGTTGATAACAGAAGAAAGATTTATTTGCAAATATTCGTCGATGGCAGAAGTGAATAACCCTCATCTATATAAGCTAGCATGAGCGGATTGTATTATGCTGCGGTTAATGAGCTACAGTACCTCCGAACGCAGAGAAGCAAAGTAACCATTGAGAGCATGTTTGGAAGCAGAGTAAAGTGCCTGACCAGGTGAGGGGACCTTTCCAGCTGCACTACTCATCTGTGAACAGCAAGTTAGTTACACTAATAAAAAATCATGTTGGCCATACGTTCTAATTGACAGACAAGTTTTGTTCTGACATACCACAACAAAGTGACCCATCCCTCTATCCAACATTGAAGTTGCAAGAAGGCGAGTTAAAGTAATAGTTCCGAAGACATTGACATTAAAAATAGCCTGCCTAACAAGAAATAATTAGCAGGAAGTTATGTTGCAGTGAAATAATATAAAGATAACAAACTAGTAGGCGGTTCACATACCTTAAGACCTTCCTCGGTTTCTTCCAGGACCCCCCTTTTCTGCAATTTGATTGATGTATTAAGTAAGCAGAAACTGGTGGTCGTGTACTAGCGAGACTAAAAGCAATTTAGGAAGACAGAACTACAACAAATTATGTATGATGATATTTACTGGACGCTCAAAGGCTGCATTGTGTATCATATAGTCAACTCCTGCACTGGAAAAGAGTGATTCCGCCGCATGTACAACTTCTTTCAGAGATTCTTCATCAGATGATAAATCCATGGGTAACACTTCAACTCTGCTATCTGGATGCTTACCTTCGAAGAATAAGAGAACAAACAAACCATTAAATTCAAACTTGGTCCAGAACTTAGATGTCCACTGCCGTACTAGAGGAAAACATGAGTTTTTCGAACTTACTGACAATGTTATATTTCACTCTCTCAAGTTCATTCTTGTTGCGTGCAGATAGAATTAGCTTTGCTCCTAAACTTGCAAACTGCATTGAAAGAACCTCCCCTGGCATTACAAGAAAACATTAATAGATGGTTATGGGCGAATACCAGGCTAAGTTTAGCAAACACCATAAAATTTATCAGAAGGATGACATCTAATGGCTAAAGCAACATACATCAAATTATCAAAATTGAATGTGATCCATGAATAGGTGTCGGTGAATTAACCATATAATACCACATTGCAACAAGCATATTGGCAATCACCAGTAGACTTTCAACATGATTTCATTAAAGGGCAACGTTCAATGCCTTGCAGACATGGTTAGAGATGCTTGTTATATTCTCTAGCTGATTAAGTACTATTAGCAGGAGAATTTGAGCTATGAAGTTCTAGTGCAAGGCATTAAAGTTCTAGTGCCTGAAAGTCGAAGTTCTATTAGCAGGAGAATTTGAGCTATGAAGTTCTAGTGCATGAAAGTCGAAGTATATACTTTAGTCGATACAAAGTCTGTTTTTTTTTTTTTGAAGATCCACTGTGATAGTGACGAAGATTTCAGAAGCTGCCCAAAGATCAAATTTAACAGCCAGGAACAAACAGTGACACCTAATAAGAAATCATATGAAATTCAGTAGGCCTAAAATCCTTTTTTTATTCCCTGCGATTAAATTCACCCAGTTCAAGAGACGTAGAACTAAACTCACCAATCCCACGGCTTGCCCCAGTAATCCAGACAACCTGAAGGACAAGCAAAGAAAGGAAAAGGCAAACCGACGGAATTTAGACAATGAATCCAGCGGGACGATAAAGCAAGCAAGAGTCCAGCAACAAGAACCTTGCCGTCCACCTTGTCCCGCCGCGGCTGGCCGCACGACAAGAGCGTGAAATCCCCTGCGCCCAGGGAAGAACAAGAGTGGTTAGCCCCCAACAGGAGATGGAAAGGGGAATAAATGGATGTAATAGGCCTAGATTCGGTCGGGCGCGGAAAGTGGGGAGAAAATGGAGAGGGGGTGTTACCATCGGTAGTTGCGAACTTGAAGAGGAAGAAGGCGGCGGCGCCGGCGCCGGCGAGGAGCGCGAAGAGGAGGAGCATTCTCGCCTCTTGAGCGGCGTGTGGTTCCTGGTTCTCTTTGGAATCTCAGGGCCGCTGGTTGTTTTGTGTGACCGCGTGAGTCGATGGGGTGCAGAATTACAGGCGACAAAGTGACAAACTGAGATCCATCGTGGAGTCAAGAGGAACTTCTAAATTTTCTGATCAACCCATTTTCGAAAACTAAACGTCTTACTCCCTCCATCCAAAAAATGTAATGCGTCTAACCTTGCTAACTTTAATCAAATATTTAGATAAAAATATTTATATCTAAAATATCTAATGGACATATTAAGAAAAATATACTTAATGATAAATATATTGATATTGATATTGTAAATGTTCATATTTTTATGTATAAACTTAGTTAAACTTAAAAAATGTTTACTTTTGACTAATTCTTATGCGCCTTATAAAAACGATAACCTTTATGTTGACTTTTAGCTAATCCTTAGCCGCCTTACATTTTGGAACAGATGAAGTTTAAAATAAGAAATCTCGCTCACATACTCTCACCGTCTCTACCCTATGGTGCTTTTATAGGAAAGGCTGACTAGAATTTTATCTGGAATTTCTCATTTCACTGTAACAAAATTAGCCAAACCATGCCAAATTCCTGTAATTTGAAATAAAAACAAATCAAACTAATTAGCGGCACCACATGGCCAAAATGGTTTCATCCGTTCACAATAAGCAAATGAATAACTTAACAATGGAAACCAAAACATCATGCAACACATAATAACTATTGTTCATATACGGCAACAAGAGAACAGTAGGCGATACAAAATGACACAAATGTCATCTAACAATGCAGTCTAAAAGAAAACCTTGTCTATCAGGGTGTCACTTGCTTTGCTTCAAACATCTTTGCATCATCTGGATAGTCCCCTCATTGACTACTAGAGCCCCATGTCAATATGAGAGATAATGATATAGTGCGGCATTTGCTCTGTAGATGCGCACGTTTATGTTGTCCTCTGAGAGGAGCTCGAAGACGCAGACATCAAACGTCTCCAGGTGATTACCTACCGAAAACTTGCCCCAGCCCCGACTGAAAGCGCCAGAACAACGCTGGCTGCAATAGACATAGTTAACTTCCCAAGCCATTCCTTGTGGATCCGAGAGTGTGAACTTCTTGTCGGTGCGGGGAAGATACTCCCTGACAAATTCACATGGAATATTCTGCAAGACGAGGAAGTAATTCAGGAAAACGATAATCTATACTTGCAGCGTGCTTGTCAGAATACCTATTATGGAATGAGTACTAGTCTATTTATGCACTATACATCTATATGCGGGTGATTGGATGATGTTGACTATAAGTGAGAAAAGTGATAACAGTGCAAGTAAGGGGGAGCAGGGGTGCTGCTTCCATAGGAGAAAAAAATGCTTCCTTGTTATGAGGTTAATTAATTCAATCTATGTTTTGTCTGTTTACTAAATTGGAGGAGTTAACTATTTCCTGATTTTGAGCAGGGAAATAGAATACTCCCATATTTCTTGCAGAACCTGATTCTCTAGTTATTCACACCGGTAACTTGGATCATTAATCTCTTGCATAACAATAACCAGATACTAGTTAATTACTTGAATTACCGAATCACCGTAATTCCATGGACAAACTCAGTACTAATGACGCAAACAGACTTTGAAAATACTGAATTGGCTCGTAACTGTCTAAAGGAAAATCATCAAGGAAATTCTCTAACACAGAGCCATAACAGAAAAAGGCATGTACCAAAGAATCATGTACACGCATGTAGTAAACTATGGGGAGAAAAAAACATTACCATGAAAAATGTCTTGTAGACATAAGTCTCCTTCATTATTTGCATAGTTATAGGGTACTTCGACTTATATTGATTTGCCTTTTGAAGAGCGTTGTTCTGCTGTTCTTCACAAACTGGTGGCCTTTGCGATATTACTTCTGGCTGTCTTTGAACTTCCGCAATGGCTGGAAAGTGCATTATCAATGAATTACTTGCAGAAATCTTGCACTAATAATTTGCATCTCTTACTAACTAGATAACAGAAGATTACAAGGGTCGGATAACTTACTTTTTCCATCTATATACACATCCTTGGAAAAGTTGAGCAGCATCGGTACTGACTTGGACTTGTTGCGAGTGATATTTTTTTCTGACACATGGTATGAGGAATCAGAACTACATGTGGTAGCAAACCTGCAGATATCGCAATAATACAAAGTTCGGATAACTTACTTTTTCCACATATATCCACATCCTTAGACAATTTGAGCGGCCCGGGTGTAGACTTTGAGGACTCGTTGCGAGAGATACTTTCTTCTGACACACGGTATGATGAAACAGAATCTGTGACACAAAGAGTAAGCTTGGTGGATTCTACATGCACTAGGCTCAATAATAATTGTCAAAATCAGTTTAAGGACAATGATATAAGCCACATCTAACCTAGCGCTTCGAGATGGATCACTTCTAGAAATTACTACCATGCATTGCCTCGCAGCAGAAGCCTCCTAAATTACGACCATGCATGGCTATTGTACTAGACAAGAAAGGAAATGAACAAGCAATTGATGCAATTATTAGTCAATATCATCATATTACAAATGTTTGATGATGTCTCACCACGCCTTCCACCAGGTTATGCAATTATTATTTAAATATGCATTGTGCATAATCTTATCGGCTTGTTTCTCTAGCATTCCCCAATCGCCGGTCACCATCTACTACATATGTCAATTTATATAAACTTAATTTTGAGCAAGTCAAGATAAATACCATTTTAAAACTTAATGAGATTTACCTTCAGTATTATTAAGGCTAACTGAGTTGTCACCAACCAAAGCTCCATTACAGTGCTTCCTCAATGTAGAGCCATTTGCATCTATTTCTCTAGTCTTCTTCTTGGTTCCATGATTCTCCTCTTGGGGAACAGGGGACATTTGTTTGTCCCTTTCATCACTTTCTATTAGACCAAACAGATCCTTGGAAGGCTTAGCATAAAAACCCGACGGCTTCTCAATACACATTCCATCAAATACCACCACTGAGAATTGAGAGCGCCCATCATAACAGAAGGTTAAAATGTGTCCTGACTCTATGGAATGATCCATAACAAATTTGTTCCATCCATCTCCAAAGAACAACCCTTTAGTGTCTGAAGAAAGCTCTGCAAGCCATGTGTTGCCACTTGGGCCTCTTAGGCAAACTAGTCCAGTTGGATTATCCAGAAGATATTGATTGAATGATGGTGGAATTCTCTACAAAATATAAAGATTTTTTTATTTTTTATCTAGTATAAACATGAAAACTTGTTAACAATATGAACTACATTGCAATACAATCATAGCTCATAGATTAAACTATGAAATAATAGCCTGAAAATGTACTAATAAGATGTGGGTATATATAGATTATGAAAGCGAATGAACTTAAATATAACTCAAAATTAACTCAATTAATAACCAATGAAGTATCATTATTTTAGTCTTTGAATTTCACAGAATTTAGGTTCCTTCCCAACAAAATGTGCATTAACTAAAAGGATTTGCTATGATATCTAAATGTCACTTGTTCTATGCAACAAACATCACATTAATGCATTTTACAAATAGTATATAGGTAAATGACCCCGAATTATTGAAGCATGTAGTAATTACACCGAACAAATATCCATATGCAGAACTTTTTATGTCGTGGAAATGGGTCACTGATACAACACAATACACTTAACATTAACATTCAAGTCAGTTCTAGAAAGGCTAAAATGCACTAGTGATCCTGACCACTATAGCTGACTTGGTCCCTTGAATTTGGATTCTATCAAGGCATTGAAGACACAAGGGAAAGAAACCAAGTTCTTGTTAATCATGTTGATGGTAAAACCCTTTACTTTACCTCTCATGGGAACATCTCAATAGCTATCCAAGTTACAACAATTGTACTCATGTGCATGTTATGATGAATAAATAGGAAGCGCCCTAACAATTCTATGATTTAATAAAAATTGCCTGAGTTTCATATGTAGAATACATATGATCACTTTATCATATCTACGAATGAAAGCACATATAACCGTCGATGTTTCAAACGTATTAAGGTAAAAGTGGAAGGATAAATATCATCTATTACATCCAAACAAGCATCAAGTCTACAATTATCTCAACAAAACTCACGCGAAGTAAACACCTTTTGGTTGGGACATCTTTATATATTCTGGTATAACCTGATGACTTGAGGGTGTTATGCGAATGGATAACGATATTTTTGGACTAAAGGATAAGCAAGAGCTAATACACATAACAAAAGCATCGTGTCACATATTGGATTAACAAAAAAATTCTAGTACTAGTAGTAAGCACTAAGCACCCCTAAAAATAAAAGCATTAAGCAGGTCAAAACTCAGAGAAGTTAACAAACAAAAAATCAAACTAACAAAATACCATTCCTAACCCTGATACTAACTAGGGTAAACCCAATGAAAGCATACAATTAGCTTAATTTAATCTGTTCATGCCCCATTTAAATGGTTCATATGAAGACCACACATTTAATTTTGAAAAAAGTGACCATAAATCAAAGTCGAATCATCCATCCTCACTAAGGGCAACTAAACTAACAAAGACTGCAAAAAAAATTAAAGGAAAAGATCCATGCTCAAGAACGTGGATCCACAAAGGAATCATCCAACAAGAGATAGTAGAGATTTGTTTTTCTTTTCCTGCTGAAAGTACCAACAGGATGGATGAACACACAACCAAATTAGATTGTCCATGTTTAGATAATAAAACTAAGATTTTCCATGTTTAGACAATCAATATCTAATAGACAGAAACATAGACATATCAACTTTCTCAACAAAATATTAACCAGAGATTCGAGAACCCTCACCAATCGCTTCCCAGATTCCGCAGCGAAGAACAACTTGCAGAATTTCTGCCCAAAGTTCTTGCATGACCCCTCCTTCCTGCTCGCATCCCAATTCCCCTTCCCGTTGTTCCTCACCGCCATCGTTGCCCTGCTCTCTTTCCTCTCCTGTGGCTCGCTCTCGCAAAGGATACGCCAAGAACAAAAGATTTCTTGCGGCAGAGAGAGGGGGGAAAGAGGAGATGTTGTCGAGGTTTATAAATCCACCATTGGAACCCTAGCTTTTGTTTCCACCTTTGGCCACCACGCGGTTTCCGATCTGGATCAGCCACGCGGTTTCCTGATTTAGATTATTCACACGGTTTCCTGATTTAGATAAGTGATCTTGCGCAAAAAATACCATAAACAACAAATGCCAGAAATCGAACACAGGACCACGTGGCTCTTTTCGCCATCGACCATGGCTCTTTTCGCCATCGACCATCCGTTTCTCCTGATTCTTTCTCCCACAGACTCCGTTTGAACTAAAAAAACCCTATATATATGACCTTGGGGTTTACTCGAGAAGAGCACCACAAAAACACCAAAACAGAGGTTGCCGCAGCGAAGATTGGAGGGGGAAACTCCGTCGGAGCCGTCGCCGGAGGGATCTCCACCTTCTCCAACGTATGCCACATCAACACCATGATGAAGGGGGAGTAGTCCACCTATGTACTATGGTTTTGTGGTAGTAGCTTGATCTGTTTCTCTCTTGTTCTTCATAGATCTTAGTACCAATGAGCTGCCCAACAAGGTTATGGTCATATATGTAGTTCCTATGTGGTGGATATTTATTCTATGATATTGTGATATGAGATTGGAATATATTATGTGCAAGATGTATTGATAGATGTGATACCTTCAATCCGGATTATTGATTGTAGTATGATAAGCTTTTCTCCTAGAAGACCTGAGTTTAATTAAACCTTGGGAAGCAATGCTAAAGTGGTGTAAAGGAAACGTCTACAAGATTTGCTACTTGATTTAATTTTATGTTTACCAAACCTATCTAGTTTACTCTTAAATGGGTGTTCAATGATGGAAAATAGGCCAGGGTTAAGGATTCTCCTGCAGCTATGCATACATATAGAAATAAAGTGCAAATGTGTAGTAAATAAAATAGAGATAAGAGATTTGTGAGCAACACATCCGTAAATACTCTTTCCCCTAAAACCAGAGGTGAAAAAAGCCTCTTGGTCCAACCACTGTTCCCACAGTCGCGAGTAACAACAGTTATTAAGTAAATTAAGTAAATGAATACATACCAAAGCATTAAGCTAAATAATTGTATCGTTGATCTCGAATGAATCACTAAACATGTACCGTTACTTTCCCCTTTCTTTCACTGAGGTTTCGCGATAGCACGCCATTCTCCACTCATCCCACCTCTTCCTTTGATCGATTCGATATACATGGGTACATGCAGATCATCAAATCGAGGCAAAGAGACAAGGATACAAGATTGCAAAACTCCTATTCAATCCTTACAATATTATAAAATTAGATGCACATAGACGCTGCGAGTATTCAGCCCAACCCGCAGCCCGTGAGGACTACTCACACATAATATAAAGATTAATATCAAATATAGAAATCATTGTGGCAAAAACTTGGATTGAAATCACAATATTCTTACAATGGTCGCCAATTCTCAAGGTCTCTATTACAATGGTGATGGCTATGGAGGAGATGGGAGATGGAATGGATGAACTATGGTGGATCTCCTTCGGTGTGGTGTAGATGGATCTGATGGATGGTGGCTCTGTTTAGCGACGAATGGCTCCCTTTTTGGCGCCGGTGAAAGGACACGGATGTCGCCTAGAGGGGGGCTGAATAGGCGATTTAAAACTTTTACGAGATGGGCTTAACAAATGCGGAATAAAACTAGCGTTTACTTTGTCAAGCCCAAAGCCTATATACTATGATTCACCTATGTGCACCAACAACTTATTCTAAGCAATGGTTCCTCTATGTGCACCAACAACATATGCTAAGCAATACAAGCAAGTATGTGATAGCAAGATATATATAACTTCAAGCACGATGGCTATCACAAGGTAAAGTGCATAAGTAAAGAGCTCGGGTATAGAGATAACCGAGGCACGCGGAGACGATGATTTATCCCGGAGTTCACACTCTTGCGAGTGCTAATCTCCGGTGGAGAGGTGCGGTGGCTTAGTGCTCCCGAACTCCACAAGAGGCTCACCTTGAGGTGTGGTTGCTCGATGCACACCACCGCCACAAAGGCCTCACCCCAAGATGCGGTACTCACACCACACACCGAACGCCACGAAGGCGCCTCACCTAAATCTCCGGTGAACCTCGCCACAAAGGCCTAGGTCACGGTTCCACTAAGGGATTTCCTTCGAGGCGGAAACGGGCCTTACACAAAGGTTGGGGCACACATCCACAACTTAATTGGAGGCTCCCAACAAATCACCACAAAGGTCTAGAATCCGTCTAGGGTTCCAAGAACCCAAGAGTAACAACCTTCTTGCTTTCACCTCCACGAATCACCGTGGAGAACTCAAACCGATGCACCAAATGCAATGGCAAGAACACCACAAAGATGCTCAAGTCATTCTCTCTCAAATTCCAACAAAACTACAAAAGCTATTGGGGGAATAAGAGAGGAAAAACAAAGAGGAGAACACAAAATTCTCCAAGATCTAGATCTAGAGGATTCCACTCACAAAGAGAGGGATTTGATTGGTCAAGATGTAGATCTAGATCTCCTCTCTCTTTTCCCTCAAGAATATGCAAGAATCATGGGAGGAATCAAGAACTAGGGCAAGCTTTGAAGGACAACAATGGAGGGAGAGAGAGAGAGTGAACCAACCAGCCCAAGGAGGAAGAAGGGGGTCTTATATACCCCTCCCAACGAAATATGACCGTTTGGGACCTCCCGGCCGGAAAATCCGCCCCGGGCGAATTATCCGCCCAAAATCGCCCCCGGCTCGGGCCGGATATTTGGCCGGATATTTGCCTGGCCTTCGGGCCGGATTATCCGCCCCCGAAAGCAGAATCACCAAAACTAAAACAGGCATAACTTTAGCATCCGGACTCTGATTTTGATGATCTTGGGCTTGTTTTGAAGCTAGGAACAAGCCCTACAAGATCATGCAGGAAACCATCATAGTCCAACAAGGTAGGATAGAAACAAATGATGAAAGGTTTGACCTATCTAAAAAAGACATACCGGTAAAACCTCCAATCTCGAAAATGCAACAAGTTGCCCGTGCAAAAAACCATTCTTGATGAATGATACGTCGCAAAGGTATCTATAATTTGTTATGTTCCATGCTACTTTTATTACAATACTTGAATGTTTTATACATACTTTACAACATTATTATACATTTTCCGGCACTAACCTATTAACAAGATGCCGAAGTGCCGTTCTTTGTTTTCTGCTGTTTTTGGTTTCGAAATCCTAGTAAGGAAATATTCTCGAATTGGACGAAATCAACGCCCAGGGCCTATTTTTACACGAAGCTTCCAGAAGACCGAAAGGGAGACGAAGTGGGGCCACGAGGTGGCCGACACTAGGCGGCGCGGCCCAAGCCCGCGCGGCCTAGTGTGTGGGCCCTCGCGTCCCCCGACCTACCCTTCCGCCTACAAATAGCCTTCGTTGCGAAACCCCTGTCGAGAACCACGATACGGAAAACCTTCTAGAGACGCCGTCGCGAATCCCATCTCGGGGGATTCGGAGATCGCCTCCGGCACCCCGGAGAGGGGAATCATCACCGGAGGGGCTCTACATCATCATGCCCGCCTCCGATTGATGTGTGAGTAGTTCATCCTTGGACTATGGGTCCATAGCAGTAGCTAGATGGTTGTCTTCTCCGCTTGTGCTATCATTGTTATAGATCTTGTGAGCTGCCTAACATGATCAAGATCATCTATTTGTAATGCTACATGTTGTGTTTTGCGGGATCCGATGAATATAGAATATTATGTTAAGTTGATTATCAATCTATTATATATGTGTTGTTTATGTTCTTGCATGCTCTCCGTTGCTAGTAGAGGCTCTGGCCAAGTTGATACTTGTAACTCCAAGATGGAGTAATTATGCTCGATAGTGGGTTCATGCCTCCATTTAATCTGGGACAGTGACAGAAAGTTCTAAGGTTGTGGATGTGTTGTTGCTACTAGGGATAAAACATTGATGCTTTATCTAAGGATATTTGTGTTGATTACATTACGCACCATACTTAATGCAATTATCTGTTGTTTACAACTTAATACCGGAAGGGTTCGGATGATAACTGAAGGTGGATTATTTAGGCATAGATGCATGCTGGATAGCGGTCTATGTACTTTGTCGTAATGCCCTGATTAAATCACATAGTAATCATCATTGATATGTATTGAATCTTTATTTGTCAATTGCCTTTGTAATTTGTTCACCCGCATGTTAGTTATCTTATTGGAGAGACACCTCTAGTGAACTGTGGACCCGGTCCATTCTTTTACATCTAAATACATTCTACTGCTTTTACTGTTCTTTGCAAACAAACACCATCTTCCACTCGATACGCTTAATCCTTTGTTTTCAGCAAGCCGGTGAGATTTACAACCTCACTGTTACGTTGGGGCAAAGTACTTTGATTGTGTTGTGCGGTTCCACGTTGGCGCCGGTTTCACGGTGTTGCGCCGCACTACATTCCTCCACCAACAACCTTCACGTGCTTCTTGGCTCCCTACCGGTGCGATAACCTTGGTTTCTTACGAGGGAAAACTTGCTGCTGTGCGCATCACACCTTCCTCTTGGGGTTCCCAACGGACGTGTACATCTACGCGCATCAAGACCGTTTTGGCGCCGTTGCCGGGAGATCAAGACACGGCGGGGAGTCTCCACTTCCAATCTCTTTACTTTGTTTTTGTCTTGCTTTACTTTATTTTTATTTACTGCCTTGTTTGCTTCATATCTAAAAACACAAAAAAATTAGTTACTTTACTTTCTGTCTTATTTACTAGCTCTATATCAAAACACAAAAAAATTAGTTACTTGCATTTAATTTATTTTGTTATCATGTCTAGCTCTGTACTTGTTTTTATTTTCACTAGTTAGGCTTAATGGAAAACAACAAAAAAATTAGAGATCTTTATGAACTTTATCTTGAATTAGGACATGATGTGTTTGAAGACAAAATTAAAAAACCCATGGAACTTTGTTTGCAAAATAGTTGTAGCAATGTTATTAACATGAACTCTTTGAACACCATTATTGCTAAAGCTATGGAAGAATTTAAGCTTGGGGAAGCTGGTTTTGAGGAGCATGATATTTTTAGTCCCCCAAGCATGGAGGAGAAAATTTACTTTGATTATACTTTACCTCCTATATATGATGCTTGCAATGATGAATATGATATTTTCAGTCCACCTACTATTGAGGAGAAAATTAATTATGATTACAATATGCCTCCTATATATGATGATTATGGTGATGAGAATAATAATGATAGCTATTTTATTGAATTTGCTCCCACTACAACTAATAAAATTGATTATGCTTATGTGGAGAGTAATAATTTTATGCATGTAGCTCATGACAAGAATGCTTTATGTGATAGTTATATTGTTGAGTTTGTTCATGATGCTACTGAAAGTTATTATGAGAGAGGGAAACATGGTTATATGCATCTTAATAATATTAAGTTTCCCCTCTTTATGTTGAGAATCTTAAAGTTGCGCTTGTGTTGCCTTTCTATGCTTATTGCATTATGCTTATATGACTTGTTTATTTACAAGATTCCTTTTCATAGGAAGTGGGTTAGGTTTAAATGTGTTTTGAATTTGCTTCTTGATGCTTTCTTTTGCTTCATCTCTTGATGTTACTTGATTTGCACTTTCTGTGCCTAGCTGAAAGGCGTTAAAGAAAAGCACTTCTTGGGAGATAACCCATGTTTTATTTTATTTGCTGTATTGTTGAGTCTTGGAAGTTGTTTACTACTGTAGCAACCTCTACTTATCATGTTTTTATGCCAAGTAAAGTTTCTATGCTAAAGTTGATACTATATTTGGGATTGCTGCGCAGAAACAGCATTGCTGTCACGAATTCGCAGAGCTCTCAAAAAAATCGAAAAAAACTGAAAATTTACGAGCGTGATCCTCAGATATGTACGCAACTTTCATTAGTTTTGAGTTTTTCCATTTGAGCAAGTTAAGTGCCCCTGCCAGATTCATCTTTACGGACTGTTCTGTTTTTGATAGATTCTGCCTTTTATTTCGCATTGCCGCTTTTGCTATGTTGAATGAGTTTCTTTATTCCATTAACTTTCAGAAGCTTTGTGCAATGTCCAGAAGTGTTAAGAATGATTGTGTCATCTCTGAATATGTGAATTTGTAATTATGAACTAACCCTCTAATGAGTTTGCTTGAAGTTTGTTGTGGAGGAAGTTTTCAAGGGTCAAGAGAAGAGGATGATATACTATGATCAAGAAGAGTGAAAGGTCTAAGCTTGGGGATGCCCGGTGGTTCATCCCTGCATATTTTAAGAAGACTCAAGCATCTAAGCTTGGGGATGCCCAAGACATCCCCTTCTTCATCGACAACATTATCATGTCACTTCTAGTGAAACTATATTTTTATTCCATCACATCTTATGTTCTTTACTTGGAGCGTCGGTTTGCTTCATCAATGTTCTAAAATTTTGGTCAAACTTTGCTTGTTTTGATTTCTCAAAAATAAATAAGGCTTAAGCTTTTGGATGGTGGTAGTACATTCATATCTAGACAAAGCTGAGTTAACTAGTTTTTTGTCTGTCCATAGCTAGTGTTCACGCTGCAAAAGGCTAAGAGCATCCACTATATGCATCAGTCTATCTCATACAGTAATTTAATATCACTGCTGAGGTCTGCCTTTTGTTTTGCTATTCATATGCAGACTGAAACTTTAGGGCCTTTACTCAAAAGGAAGATCAAAACTGCGGCTGATCAGGCTGCCAGTATGTTGATGCCGCCCCCATCTTCTAAATGCCTCTACAAGCACAAGGCCACGCCAGCTGGGTGGTGATCTTTTAATGAATATGGTATATTTTCTTAATCCACAAAACATGCCTTGATTTTTCTCTGTTTATTGTCGGTTTTTTCTATGCTTGCCAAAAGTTTACAACAACAACAACAACCAAGCCTTTCAGTCCCAAACAAGTTGGGGTAGGCTAGAGTTGAAACCCATAAGATCTCGAAGCCAAAAGTTTAGAAACACCAAATTCGTTTGCTTACAATCATCATACGGTAATGTTCATCTACTCCAGTTCCCCTAACCCAACAAAAAATGATGTTAATTACGATTTTTAGATTAAAAGAGCACCATTAGGCGCTGTTAATTACGACTTTGAGATTAAAATGTCATTTGCAATTGTTAATTACAATTTTGAGACAAATGGTTAGTTTAACCTCGATCTCTTCTACTCTCCATTTTTCCCAACCGAATAAAAATGTAACCATTCCATTCCTCTGAAATGGAACCATTCCATTCCATTCCTTTTGAGAACCGAACACACCCTTGTATTGTTGTGAACTGTTGTCCATACACGGCCATACCCTTCCACTTACATCCAGCACTATATGCATCGTCTGTCTCAGAGTCATTCAATATCACTGCTGAGATCTGTTCCCATTCTTATGAAAGCTGCTGCGCCTTTACTCAAGTGGATGCAAAATGAGGCTAATGAGGCTGCTGTGAGGACGATGGTGCCGCACCATCTTCCGAAAACCTCCACAAGCACGAGGCCATGGGCCAGCTGGGTGGTGACCTTTTAATGAATCTGGTATATTTTCTTAATCCACATACATGATTTCATTATTATCTATTTAATTACTGTTGGCTTTGTCTAATGCTTACCAAAAGTTCAGAAACACTGCGTTTGCTTACAATCATCATACACTAACTTTTCACTTTTCAGTCTGTCTCATCTAGTATATAAACTGTTGATTTCCATTGGCTTCTTTTGTAATCATTTGCATTGTTGTCAACTGTTCTCTATGCACAACCCTATTCTTCCACTTACACCCCACACTATTTGCATCAGCCTATCTCATAGATTTATTAAATATCAATGATGAGTTATGTTGCTATTCATATGCAGGATGAAACTTCTGTGCCTCTACTCAAATGGATAAAAAATGATCCTGATGAGGCTGCTGTGAAGACGATGTGCCGCCACCATCTTCAAAACCTCCTCAAGCACAAGGCCACGGCCAGCTGGGTGGTACCCTTTTCAAGCAGGTATATTTTCTTAATCCTCATACATGATTTGATTTTTGTCTGTTTATTGCCGGCTTTGTCTAATGCTTACCAATAGTTCAGAAACACACACCTATTCTTCCACTTACATCCAGCACTATATGCATCAGTGTCTCATAGATTCATTTTATATATCACTGCTGATGTCTGTTGCTCTTCAATTTTCATATGCAGACTGAAACTGCTAAGCCTTCATTGGTCAAAAGGATTGCAACTGCTGCTGATGAGGCATCAGAGGCTGCCACCAAGTTACTGTCAGCCCCACCTTCTGGATGCTTATATAAGCTCAAGTCCAAGGACCAGCCGGGCCGTAACCATCCAAGGGTTCGGGTATATTTTCTTAAGCCACATATACATGCCATGATTTATGTCTGATATTACCGGCTCTGTCTAATGCTTTTGGAATTCGGAAACACCAAATTAGCATCCTTATATTCATCATACACTATTTTTTCACTGTTCAGTTTGTAACATAGTGTTATGCACTCGCTTGTCAACATTTGCATTGCTCTGAACTATGCACTTTACACAACCTAATTCTTCCACTTACATTCAGCGCTACGCACCAGTAGTACCTCCCATGTTTCCTTCACCATCCCGATGCCGAGCTTGCGGGAATATGGCGGGCCCATGTACATACCCCGCATATAACACCTCCTATGGCTCTATCTGTCTTTCTAGTAGCTCATTCACAGAGTTACAGGTATGTATTCTCAGTGGTTTAGCATGAATTGGCATATAGTAAAGTCTTGTTTTTAGTCTTCCTGCTTCTTACATTTGTATCAATTTTCACATGCAGACTGTACCTTGTGAACTTCGTCCAATGATTCACCAGATGTGTCCGCATGAAGGGTCTTTCACTATGCATGGCAATGGCAAATTGATGAACACCTACACGGTCTATGAGGTGTATGTCTACAAGACGCAGGCCATCACATATTTGTATGGACATGATTGGAGAAAGTTTGCTTTTGACTACGGTCTGAAGAAGGGCGACGAGCTGAGGATCAGAAACTCAAACGGGCAGATATACGTAACTGCTTACAGAGTTGGAGACACTTCCAAATATATAATATGTAACTTTTTTCTACTCATATCTTTTGATAACTGCATTCGAGCAGTTGTTCTAAACCATTCCCTCTGTTCTAGCTTGCTGGGTTTAACATGATCAAAGCTGCAGATCCCCGATGGAACAGGAGCGGATGTCACAAAGGGCAACCACACCAGCAGCCGGCTTCCCACTCTCTGCATCGGCACCGGTCCCTGTACCAGCTCCGTTACTGCATCTACAGTCCCCTACATCAGCATTGGTTCTGTAGAGGCCCCATATACTACACCTGCCCAGCCTCCCTCAACTTGGTTCCTCTAGTGCACCGTTCTGCACACAGTCTCCTGCATGCACCGGTTCCTCTAGAGGCATCGCCCGGCAGTCTCTCCATCAACACCAGCTCGTGTACCAGCCCAGGCTCACACCTGCCCCACCGGATCACCGAGGTCTCGGCTCATTGTGTGGCCACCCGTGTGGTGACCGGGACGCATCGAAGGCTATGTTCGTGAGTATATGACATCATAACTGCTCTTATCTTGATGTCTTCTCTGCTCAAAGTCTCACATGGTTCAGTGCATTGGTGCCATTGACTAATTTTTGGTGGTATCTCTTGCTTTGAATCGAAATTGCCTAAAAGTATCTCCAAGGATCTCAATGCTGGCCGAAGGGGCAAGATATCCCTCGTCATGGAGAGTGAAGGTCTCACCGTGGAGGGACGGTACTCTGTCAGTCCCACAGATGGCCGCTTGGCTGTTACTTCCAGGTGGAAAAAGTTCATTGACGGTGCCAAACTTCGCATTGGGTCAAAGTTGAAGGTCAAGATCTTTCGATGCCGCTGTGACATGCTGGTCATAAAGTTCGCGGTTGTCTAGTTCTGTTGTCCCATGAGCCCTTAGCAAATGCATTTGTAGTTATACTTATATAAGGTTATCTTATCTGAACTGCTAATTAATTGTATGGGTGGTAAAACTCTGGCAAGCTTTTGCTCTTAGCAAGTATGTATGTATGATCAGCTATTATGATAACTAATGTTTGTGTTCATCTTAATTTGCATTTCCGTTTTAAAAAAAACTTAATTTCTATTTTGGCTGACCTGTTAGAGAACTATCAGATTGAACCCACAACATGATTCAAATAGATTCATTACACCGAGCCACATGTCTTGACCTTGCTATACACTACTTCCATTAATCAGTGCAAGAAGGCTTACCTGAGCTGCCTGAACCATGGCAGATTCGAATCCACCTTATCTATCTAGAAATACAACCTTTGCAGAAAGAGGATTTGCGGTATGGGGAGGCTGACATTGGGGACCCATGAGCCGCAGCGTCGTCAACGTTTTAAAGGTGGCGGGAGATCGAAGAAAAAATAAGCCAAAAATCAGTTGGTAAACAAATTCAAGAAAAGAAACATTTACCTTTCGAGAGGATGACATGGGACCCATGAGGCAGCGCATCCTCAACTATTTCAAGGCGGCGGGGATCAAAGAAAAAGGAAATAGCCGAAATTAATTAGGGTCAAAAATAAATCCATCAAAGGAAACTTTTATTGTTCATAGAGGATGACATGTGGGACCGACTTGCTGCGTCGTCATCGTTTCAAAGGGGGCGGGGATCAAAAGAAAAAGGCAAATAGCAGAAATTAGGGAAAAAAATAAATCCAACAAAGGAAACTTTTATTGTTCATAGAGGATGACATGCGGGACCCATGCAGCTTCCTCAACGTTTCAAAGTCGGCATGAGATTGAAAGAAAAAGGCAAGTGACATAATATCAGGAGCCAAAAATAATCCAAGAAAAGAAACTTTATTGTACATAGAGGATGACATGCGGGTCCCATTTTGTAGCAGCGGTCTCCACGCTTCCAAGGCGGCACAAGACCGAAAGAAAAATGAAGTAGAGAAATCGGGGTGTGAAAAAATCCAAGAAAAGAAAGATTTCAATTGGGCCGTATCTGGACATCTGGGCCTTCGAACTATCTTTTGGGCCTTTTGACTCGTACAATTTCAGCCCACTCCAAAACGGAAAGGTCGGATTTTTCTCAAAAAAAACAGGAAAGTCCTATGCTTCGCAAAAACAAAAAACAAGGAGATTCAACATATAAGTTTGTTTATGTAGATATAAAGATTTAATTTACATTTGCAATAGCTCGAGAGCGAAATACAACGTTTATTGTGCAAAATAAAATATCACATGTTTCTTGTACGGGAGCTGACATCGGGGACCCATGAGCCAGCGTCGTCAACGTTTCAAAGGCAGGGGATCGAAAATAAAAAAAGCCAAAAATCAGTTGGTAAAAAAATACAAGAAAAGAAAACATTTATCGTTCGAGAGGATGACATGCGGGACCCATGAGGCAGCAGCATCCTCAACGTTTCAAAGTCGGCATGAGATCGAAAGAAAAAGCCAAGTGACATAATATCGAGCCAAAAATAATCCAAGAAAAGAAACTTTATTGTACATAGAGGATGACATGCGGGTCCCATTTTGTAGCAACGGTCTCAACGTTTCCAAGGCGGCACGGGACCAAAAGAAAAATGAGGCAACAACATTCTCAACAATTCCAAGGCGCGGGGATCAAAAGAAAAAAAGGAAATAGCGAGAAATTAATTAGGGGTCAAAAATAAATCCACCAAAGGAAACTTTTATTGTTCATAGAGGATGACATGTGGGACCGACCAGCGTCCTCATCGTTTCGAAGGGGGCGGGGATCAAAAGAAAAAGGAAAATAGCCAGAAATTAGGGGTCAAAAATAACTCCAAGAAAGGAAACTTTTATTGTTCGTAGAGGATGACATGCGGGACCCATGAGCCAGCAGCTTACTCAACGTTTCAAAGGCGGCATGAGATCGAAAGAAAAAGCAAGTGACCAAATATCGGAGCCAAAAATAATCCAAGATTTATTGTACATAGAGGATGACATGTGGGTCCCATTTTGCAGCAGCGGTCTCAATGTTTGTAATGCGGCTTGAGATCAAAAGAAAAAGAAAGTAGCTAGTAATTAGGTGGTGAAAAAAAATCCAAGAAAAGAAAGTTGATGGACATAGAGGATGACATGCGGGTCCCTTGAGCCAGCTTACTCAACATTTCAAAGGGGCAGGGGATCAAAAGAAAAAGGCAAGCCAAAAATCAGAGGGTGAAAAAAAATCCAACAAAGGAAACTTTTATAGCACATAGAGGATGACATGCGGGTCCCATGAGCCAGCAGGTTCCTCAACGTTTCAAACGTGGCATGAGATCGAAAGAAAAAGGCAAGTGACCAAATATGAGGTGCCAAAAAACTCCAAGAAAAGAAAGTTGATTGCTCATAGAGGATGACATGCGGGTCCCATTTAGGCGCAGCGGTCTCACTGTTTGAGAGGCGGATCGAAAGAAAAAGGCAAATGACCAAATAGGAGCAAAAAATAATTCAAGAAAAGAAAGTTTTATAGTCCATAGAGGATGACATGCGGGTCCCATTTAGCAGCAGCGGTATCACCGTTTGAGAGGCGAGGATCGAAAGAAAAAGGCAAGTGACCAAATATGAGGTGCCAAAAAATCCAAGAAAAGAAAGTTTTATAGTACATAGAGGATGACATGCGGGTCCCATTTAGCGCAGCGGTATCACCGTTTGAGAGGCGGCGGGGATCGAAAGAAAAAGGCAAGTGACCGAATATGAGGTGCCAAAAAATCCAAGAAAAGAAAGTTTTATAGTACATAGAGGATGACATGCGGGTCCCATTTAGCAGCGGTATCACCGTTTGAGGCGGCAGGGGATCGAAAGAAAAGGCAAGTGACCAAATATGAGCTGTCAAAAAAACTCCAAGAAAAGAAAGTTGATTGCTCATAGAGGATGACATGCGGGTCCCATTTAGCTGCAGCGGTCTCAACGTTTGAGAGGCGGCACGGGATCAAAAGAAAAAGGAAGTAGCCAGAAATCAGGGGTCAAAAAAATCCAAGAAAAGAAGGAATTTTGGTTCATAGAGGATGACATGCGGGACCCATGATCCTGCATCGTAAACGGCTCGATCGGAGAGCGTTGAACGAGATGGCGCGATCGAGAAAAAGAATGCTAGAGAGGCTGCCATCTGGGCCCTACATCCCCGGCGGTGCGGATTTGCGTTGACTCGGCCGGCGAACCGAGAATTCGCGATGCACCACGTCCGGGCCACCATACGCGACGTTTTGGCCGCTTTCGTCGGGCTAGGTGGCCTCAAAAACGAGAAAAAAAAAGTTTTGACATGAACCACGGAGGGACCAAAAATCATCGGCCATGGTGCACCAGCAACCACGGCACGACTTCAATTTCGTCGGCCATGGCAACTTTTCTTGTAGTGAAATAGAATCATTTTTATCATGGCCACAAGACAATGCAAGCATATCATCATTAGATTTTTCAAGCAACTTACACATGATATGCAAGGACTATCAACACAAGCATGTAAATCATTTCTAGTGCTAGATGTGTTTAAGTCCAAAGATGAAGCATTGCAATGAGATAGAGATGAAGAATCATCAATAGTAAGCTCAATATCAATATTGCAATTTTCATCACCACTCACCATATCATTACCTTGTGTCTTACCACACTTTGGTGATGTGGATGAAGATGAGAACTCATCACGGTCGGAAGTGGAAGCAATACAATCATCCTCAATAATATTGGACACATCATATTTGTCTTGAAGCTTTGTCCATAATTCATGAGCGCTCCCAAAAGGCATGATTGAAGAAGTAACTACATTGCTCACAAAAATGGAAAACACATGAGAAGCAAGAGCATCGAGACAAGAGTTTTTCTTCTCCTCATAAGATAAATTTTGGGGATCCTTAGGAGAAGAAAAATCCATGTCAAGAAATCGCTCCATTTTCGGGGAAATACCCCGCAAAATATTAAGCACATAGATTTTCCATAGATCATAATTTTTGCCATCAAATATAAACAAGTTATTGTGATCTAATCCCCTAACCGACATCTTTACTCTCAAGGCGGTGAAGCCTAAGAATGAGAGACCTTGCTCTGATACCAATTGAAAGGACACGGATGTCGCCTAGAGGGGGGTGAATAGGTGATTAAAACTTTTACGAGATGGGCTTAACAAATGCGGAATAAAACTAGCGTTTACTTTGTCAAGCCCAAAGCCTATATACTATGGTTCACCTATGTGCACCAACAACTTATTCTAAGCAATGGTTCCTCTATGTGCACCAACAACATATGCTAAGCAATACAAGCAAGTATGTGATAGCAAGATATATATAACTTCAAGCACGATGGCTATCACAAGGTAAAGTGCATAAGTAAAGATCTCGGGTATAGAGATAACCGAGGCACGCGGGAGACGATGATTTATCCCGGAGTTCACACTCTTGCGAGTGCTAATCTCCGGTGGAGAGGTGCGGTGGCTTAGTGCTCCCGAACGCCACAAGAGGCTCACCTTGAGGTGTGGTTGCTCGATGCACACCACCGCCACAAAGGCCTCACCCCAAGATGCGGTACTCACACCACACACCGAACGCCACGAAGGCGCCTCACCTAAATCTCCGGTGACCCTCGCCACAAAGTCCTAGGTCACGGTTCCACTAAGGGATTTCCTTCGAGGCGGAAACCGGGCCTTACACAAAGGTTGGGGCACACATCCACAACTTAATTGGAGGCTCCCAACAAATCACCACAAAGGTCTAGAATCCGTCTAGGGTTCCAAGAACCCCAAGAGTAACAACCTTCTTGCTTTCACCTCCACGAATCACCGTGGAGAACTCAAACCGATGCACCAAATGCAATGGCAAGAACACCACAAAGATGCTCAATTCCTTCTCTCTCAAATTCCAACAAAGCTACAAAAGCTATTGGAGGAATAAGAGAGGAAGAACAAAGAGGAGAACACAAAATTCTCCAAGATCTAGATCTAGAGGATTCCACTCACAAAGAGAGGGATTTGATTGGTCAAGATGTAGATCTAGATCTCCTCTCTCTTTTCCCTCAAGAATATGCAAGAATCATGGGAGGAATCAAGAACTAGGGCAAGTTTTGAAGGACAACAATGGATGAGAGAAAGAGTGAACCAACCAGCCCAAGGAGGAAGAAGGGGGTCTTATATACCCCCTCCCAACGAAATATGACCGTTTGGGACCTCCCAGGCCGGAAAATCCGCCCCGGGCCGAATTATCCGCCCCCCGAAAATCGCCCCTGGCTCGGGCCGGATATTTGGCCGGATATTTGCCCAGAATTGACCTTCGGGCCGGATTATCCGCCCCCCAGAAAACTGAAGAATCACCAAAACTAAAACATGCATAACTTTAGCATCCGGACTCCGATTTTGATGATCTTGGGCTTGTTTTGAAGCTAGGAACAAGCCCTACAAGATCATGCAGGAAACCATCATAGTACAACAAGGGAGGATAGAAACAAATGATGAAAGGTTTGACCTATCTAAAAAAGACATACCGGTAAAACCTCCAATCTCGAAAATGCAACAAGTTGCCTGTGCAAAAATCATTCTTGATGACTAGAGCTTGTAATGAGAGTAAGCACAAGCTCTAAATCATCACATGGATAAGATCCAAATAACAACCAAGAAAGATGATGAAACAAACTCGAAAACGCAACAAGTGATCTATGCGAAATCCGTTTTCGATGAACTAGAGCTTGTCATGAGAATAAGCACAAGCTCTAAATCATCACATGGATAAGGTCCAAATAACAACCAAGAAAGATGATGCAAGTATGCAAAGGTTTGAGCTCTCTCCGAACGATGCGATCGAGTTACTCACTCGAGAGCCCTCTTGATAGTACGGCAACTAAACTATAAACCGGTCTCCAACTACACTATGAGACCGGTGAGAAAGAAACCCTATCAAGAGCAAACCTTATACTTGCGCATTCCACTTGAGCTCGATGACGACGATCTTGACCTCAACAAGATGGAACGCCTTTCTTGCTTGTGCTTGCTTGACGAAGTCTTGTTGCCCCCCATAATCCACCATGGGAGAGCTTCTTCTTCGCGCATCTTCACATAACCATGACCACCATATGGATGGCAAGACTCAAGCAAAGGATCTCTTCGAGATGGCTCATCTTGAACTTGCACTTCAATTCTCCATGGCAAGCTTCAAGCTTATGAACTCTTCGAGTTGGCTCATCTTGAACTTGCGCTTCATTCTTCATCATATTGATATCTTGAAGTAACTTGAGGGCTCACTTCATCTTCATCTTCAAGACATACTTGACACTTGATATCCTTCTTCAATTTCTTCTTATTGCAACCTTGAAGCCAACAAATGGTTCAAGAATTGCCTATGGACAACTCCTACAAATATAACTCAATGCAAACATTAGTCCATAGGGATTGTCATTAATTACCAAAACCACACATGGGGGCTCCATGCACTTTCAGCCGGGTACTTCACAAAACTTATAGGGTTTGACCTTGGGAATGCTGCGACGCGCAGTACGGGCGAGGCTTTCCCGTACAGGTATCCGCTAAACCTTCAGGAACCGCCTTTTGAAGCGTGGTCAACCTTGCTGCACTTATGACATGATTCTCTTAAGTAATTGCGGGTTCATTTGCCATTATGACGTGATTTCCTGCACACCATTCAAAAGGAGAGATTGCACATCTTTGCAATAATTATTTATTAGTAACAAATTGAGAGGCAAACTTAGTCAATTTCTTGAATTAGATAAAGGCTTAAACGTGAGAAAAAGTGGTGTATTTCACAGCCATCAAGATGCATATTACGTACCCCATCCTTAAGTGCTCATTCTGATCCAACTTGTATGCAAGAACATGTGTGGGAAGATGTGTGTATTAGATGGAGTTGCATGGTTTTAATGATTGAATAGTAACAACAAATTCATGATCTATTATGATTTTACCTTTTCCTTTGCTGCCTCACTAGGGATAAAGTCAATGCATGTGCTATGTTTATCATGTGACAAAAGTGATAACCTTGTTTGTTCAAGGTAGCATATTCGATATTCAAACACCTGCTCTGTTAATTCTTAATACAAGATTGCTTGGAGTTTTTTCTTTCTTGTGGAGTGTAAGAGAGATGTGTTGCATCATCTCTATGTTAGGACGTGATACCCATATGAATGCTTATCAACCACATATTGAAGTTCTACCAATATTATCTCATTGATGAATTATTAATATCTACTACAACTTAAAAAGAGAGTAGACAAGTGAACCCATGAACACCGGTCCAATTTTAATCACAAGAAACACATTTTCACTGCATTTATCTTAATTTCTACTTGCAGCACTATTTTAATCCGAAAATACAAAAATTACTTTGTTTACTTAATCACACACAAAACCCAAAAACAACTATCTCTTTACTGCTTTTACTTACTTTACATTGTTTATTTACTTTACTTTATTTTTACTACTCCTTTTATCTACAATTACTAATACGAAACCTTGTGCTTGACTACCACATGTGGAGTTGGGGATACAAGGCAATACTTTACTTTGCAGGAGTGGTAGAAGAAGAGGAAACGAGACACCTCTGAGTCAATTTCCCGAGAGTTCGATATAAACCCTCGAGTCACCTTTTTGGGTAAAAAACTTCGGTGACTACGCCACTCTACTCTTGGAGTCCAAAAGTCATCAAGCACTTTTCTGGCGCCGTTGCCGGAGAATTCGAAGAGCATCTCATAGTGGTTGCATTATGGTTGAAATCCCAAGGGAGCTGCCAACACTTTTCTGGTGCCAAGAACATCATCACCAACTTTGTGTAAACACCCAAGCTTGGGGAGGTTGCCCCACTGTGAGATCTTCTTTCTCTTTAAGATTTTGTAAAGTATTTTATTTGTCTTGTTTTAGTTTTTTCTTTTTAGTTCTCTTTAAAACACAAAAACCCAGAAAATGAAAAATGGAAAATATCAAAAATAGTCATGGTATGACTACTAGTCTAGATAAAAAGGACACTTTGGAAGAGTATTATAAAAATGCTATGAAATATAGGTAATCATGTGAAGGGAAACGACTAGAAAGTTTCTTAAGACTTCTGAATAAAGCTGCTATTGAGTTGCTGTTGCAACTTTATTATATTTATTGGGACTAACCTATTAATAGTTGCAAAAGTTCACATCTCTTGTTTTATACTTTGTTGTGTAGGAAATAGGCAAATATGGAAGGAAACCGGTGCCCAAAGTTCTTTTTTGTAGTAACACAAGAAATTCTCAAAGCAATCCTTCATGCAGATTTCAATGTTTATCACCATCGCAAAAAGTTTCAAAAGGTAATGGTGATAAACCCAATAGAGTCAAATAAAGCAAATTAAAAAATTGTAAAAACAAAGCCAAACTTCGTATTTTTCACATGTCACATTATTTTGAATTACTCTATGCAAATATATTAACATTAAGATTACCCCTGTGTGTAGCAAATTCACGCTCTTACCACCTATGTGAATTATTTGGTGATTTTTGACAAACATATTTTTTTTACTTTCATGCACCAGGAGAACTGATGCACGAGATCCAAAGTGCCTTTTCTATGAAAGAGAAGCTTTTTTCATCTGCTTTGGGTTTGAAGGAAGAAAACATAAGTTGTCGAAGTACCCCCTCAATAATCCTAATACTTATGACTGGAAAGTGTGGAAGACCCAGATAAAAGAAAGATTGGGGATAGACATACAAACTAAATGAGCGAGACGAGAATGTGAGAAGTAAAGAAGGTTGAACAAATATAGAGATTGGTGAAGGCGTGAAGCAATCCTTGTTGTTTCCTTAGAAAAGAGACTTTATTTACAAGTATCAGTGCAGCTGCACTAGTAGACATATTGTACATGACTTATCTCCCATCTAATCTACACATCTAGAGAAAAAAAGTGGAACATGTCACTCTACTCTTTTGAGTCAAAAGTTTTTCACTTCACTAGTTGTTTTTAAGTTGCAGAAGATTATGATTTTTTTGTGATCTCGAAGGAGATATATGGCCTTTTGAAGGTAAAAGTTGGCAATTTTGGGACAAGTTCTTATGGTGTAGCATTGTTTCAAAGATATATGTTGCATTAGTATCAGTTTATTTGTGCATTGGGTGGAAGAAACGTGCTAGGCAAGTTTTAATTTGGTGTTTTTGCATATATATGTGTAATCTTTTTTGTCACGTAATTTAATTTGTTTTGTTGCATGGCGTCCTTCGTTCCGTTTCAGCGTGGTTCTGGTTCTGGTAGTACTAGACACAATTTCTTGGTGAATTTTGCTAATGCAATGCCACCAAAGAGAGCAAGAACAGTGTTGGTGGAAAAAGGAGGAATTCTGATGTGGAGTCGTGTGACATGATGTTTTACCCGTCTGAAACACCAAAGGTGTCGATTGCCGGCTTTGATGATTAATGACGACCGTACCTGTCAGTTGCCATTAGCATTGCTTCAAATACTGCCGGCAGGGCAGATGACTAGCTAGTGCCTCACCAGTTAATTAGCACCCCGAAGGTCTAATCAGGTTACATAGCTAGCTGGAGTAGCTCGAAGAAGAAACGAGAGCCACCGTACCGTAGCAAATTGTCATGGAGAAACCCAGGAAACCAAGCTTCCCACCACACAGACGACTGCAGCAGTCAGTGGACGTCAAGAAGTCGTCTTCTTCGCTCAACATGTCCACGTCTTCTCTCAGGAGCATCAACGAGGACGAAAGGGAGACTGCCGCCGTTGTCCAAGCGGGCAGGAGGCCGGCCGTCGTGAGGTTTGCTCCTCCTACCCCTACACCTTCTCGACCGTCGTCGTCGGCGGGGACGAGGAGGAGTTCGCTTGCGGCGTCAGGGCAGGCGCCCAAGCCAATGGCGCCTGCACCGGCTGCGACTGCACGTCCGGCTTCATCTTCCGGACGGAAGGTGGCGGCCAGGTCGTCGCCTGCGGAGTCCGGACCCAAGGGGCTGAGGAGGAGCTGGGGGTGGACTGCCACCACTGGGGAGAAGGAGAGGGAGGACGGTGCACCGATCAGTGCGGCGAGGGTCGAGGGGACGGCAAGGCAAGCGAGGAGTTCCTCGGTGAGTTCGTCCGTGTGCGTGCTTCTGAATGTTTTTAAACCCTGTGCGTGCTTTGAACAACGGGGTACGATATCTTGCTTGGCATGCTCCGGTGGCGTTCACAACTTTTGTGTCATTTAGGTGACTGGAATCCTTGTGACCATAATATAAACGAATGGAGTTTGTATCTGCCGGCGATAGCCTTGCGTGCCTCACCGGCACTCCGGCAGGAACCTGTGCCCCATCTCACAGTTTTTTTTTTTTTTTGAACTCTCCCTATCTCACAGTTATTGATACAATTCCACTAAAATGCATGGAAACAGTTGACTCATACAATTGCATGCAGTTTCATGGATAGGCAACAACCACTCATCAATCTTGTTTTTACAGTATCCACTTATCACACTCACTGATGATAAGTCCACTTGACAAGTTAATGTTCATTTGTACTTTAGTCCATAATGCCAATAGTACATTTATATGGCCTTGCCAAAAGATGTTGAAATTCTAACTTTGACTAGCAAGGCGTATCAGAGCATATAGGTTGATAACACTAAAATTGCCCGAAAAACATTTTGATGGCATCGTTTTGATGTATCGTTGCAAAAAGTTATTTTGAAATGGAGAGAGCATTATTGCTTATATATTTTTCTTTCATCGGTGGTAACTTATGAAGTAGTACCATTATTGGAAAATTTCACATCAACCATTCCCTTTTCCAAACGTACGTCCAGATAGCATCAGCTGACCTGTACTGCTGAGTGGTGACATATGTAACTTTTCTTGAGGTGGACATGACAACAATTATTCCTAACCACAGGCAGTTAGAATGCTTCTAACAGCAAATCGTTATGATTAATATAATCGAGTGGTTCACCTTTAATTGATTGAGTGACCATCTTTGAGTGAAACATAAAACGAATTAGGTGCACCTAAAGTAAGATTTCATAGGCCTATGCCAAATCTCTACCTTTTCATATGGTCGTTTTGGCTACAACCACCGATCTGTCTCTTCTTTTGTTTCACTCGTCACAGAATCATTTCGTGCTTGTTACGGTCGCTTTCTGCAAACACGTCCAAACTGGGTAGTCACTCTTCCGTGTAAGATAATGCAAATCTTTAATACACTGCAATCTACTTCTAAGTCTGTAGAATCAATTAGCCTGCATGTAGCTAGACATGCCAAAATACTTAATTTGCCGATGATTATAATGTTTAAAATGTGACGATTGCTACATCATTGATTTCATTGACAGCTGAAATAGTTATGTAACTATTGATGCTCTCAGGTTCCAAGAAGAATGCCAGCAGAGGAGAAACCCCTGCAGAGAAGAGAGAGCAAGACCAATATCATTTCCAGGACCAAAGCAAAACCAAGTGCATCTCCTAAACCAGATGTTCTGCACAAGCCTGGCGCCCAGAGAAACCTGAACATCGCAAGCAAAAACGGTGTGAAGGTCCCTCCCAGCAGTGTATCACCGGACAACTTGGTCAAGGTTTCAACATCGACGACGAAAGGAGCCTCTTGGGAATCGCTTCCATCGGCTCTCCAGACTCTCGGATCGGTACAGTTCGCTCATAAATTTCTACTCCCTCTCTCCCACGAAATATGTCAGAAGTTTGTCTGAACTTGTACTAGATAGTGTTTTGATACGTTCAGATTTAGACAAACTTCTGCCATGTTTTATGGGACGGAGAGACTATTTAGATGCATCTGCAAATTGAGACGGTGTAGCCCAGAGTCAGAAACTCGGAGTTGTGCATGTTAAGTCACACAATCTTTTACTTTGTTCTCAAAATTGTGTATGTGATGTGTTTAGGGAGTGATGAGTTACAGGGACGCTGCAGAAATGGCTGCTGTTGAGGCCATGCAAGAGGCGTCTGCTGCAGAGATTGTCCTCAGGTGTCTCAGGTGAACAAACTGATGCGCACTCATCCATGATGTGTACAGAAGAATTTCTTTCCATAGTGCTAATGCATTGAATTAAAAACTAGACATAAATTTGCAAAATATCAGAAAAAACCAAACATAGTTAGTAGTGAAATTTTCACTGGCCTCTATTTTTTTTGCTATGGTAACAAACTGACCATGCGTGCTTCAAACAGTGCCTTTGCTGATCTGGCCGCCTCGGCGTCCAAGCAGTCGCCGCAGGACACCGTGGATGAGTTCTTCGCACTCCAGGCCGCGATCACCCGCTCCACCGCCGCTCTCGACTACCAGCAGAAGCGAAATGGTCACGCCAGCGAATGGCTGCACGCGGCGGTCACTTCCAACCTGGCGCCTTTCTCGCTCTACGCCGCCGCGTCGTCGTCCAGGAAGCACGGCACGACATCGCCAAGTACGGTGGACGCCGCGGAGGAGGTGACCACCTTGTGGCTGGAGACGGCGACGAGGGAGCTCGGGGAGGAGATGTGCGCGTGGTTTGTTGGGCACGTGGAGCGGCTGCTCGACGACAACGTGGCCGGGACGCTGGGGCAGCTCAAGAGGGTGAACGACTGGCTGGATGACGACGTCGGGTTGCGGCCGGGTGAGGCTCTCGAGCGCCTGAGGAAGAAGATCTTCGGGTACCTGCTGGACCACGTGGAGTCGGCGGTCGTCGCGCTAAACGGCGGCGTTGCTACCAACCGGAACCGGAGAAAATAGACAGACCGGAGTATGTAAAACTACTTTTTTCTTTTCTTCTTGGGGCAATAACGTTCACCATACACTACGGAAAAAACCTATGACACTTTGTCATGGTAGAAATCTATCCCTCTCTTATAAAACCGTATTCATTTATTTATGATAGTCCATCTTACCATGCAAATTATTCACATCTTTCATTTATCTAATTGTTCATGTCATTCCTACTAAGATCTATGAAAGGTATCTTATCTCTACATGCAAGCTATGCACATCCTATTTTTTTTAGCCATCTAACTAAGGGAGTGGTGTTTTGGAACATGGGTGCATATGCTCCCTATATTTTGAAATGCATCTTACACATATTTTAAATTTTAAAAAAAATCGAAACAACAAATTGGTACGTACATCTTCATGTGCTACGCGCTCACAAAGTCATTCATAAAAATTGGACTTATCATGTGACGTGTGTAAAAAAGATAAAATTCAGTGCTAAAAATAATGCTTTTCACAACATAAAGTTTCACCTTTTTTACATAGACCATAAAAAATATTATTTTTTCGTGAAACTTGACGAAGGCACATACATAATGAATATGTACATGTAGAATTTTTTGTCCAATTTTTTTGACATTTCAAAATATGTTTTTTTAATAGAGGGAGCATACGCACCCGGGAGCCGAATTGAATTTCCGTCTAACTATCCACATCATTCTTTTTTAGCAGTCATCCTGCTATACACTTACACAATTAAATCATGCGAAATTTTTAGTTTGGTCCTTAATCATTTCAGCCAACCAATCAAGTTTTATGCCAAGTGTTTGCAATTGTTAAAAATAACGTAGCTTCTGTTTACAGGATGTGTGCTCTTCTATATATACCGCTAAGACATATCCAAAAAGTTTATGGGGCAATGTGATGACACCTTCATGCTATCTATCTTATCAGGTTTTCATCCCGTTGATTTCATTTTCCAGGACTTCAACTAATTTTCATGTAACATCAAGCAGGTACATTTTAAACCTTAAAGAACTTTAATCAAATAATCAGTCAAATACATAACCATTGACGTTGCTTAAATTTACCTTCTCAGGAACTGTGACCAATCAAATACTCCCTCCGTCTATAAATAGATGTCTCAACTTTGTCAAAATTTGAATGTATCTAGACCAATTTTAGTATCTAGATACATTCAAATTTGTCCTAAGTTGAGACATCCTTTTATAGACGGAGGTTAGTATTACATATTTCTACGGACAACTACATATTCAACTTTCCTTCACACAACAAAGTTTTAAAGAGATTCATGGGTATCCACATAATATTATAAGCAACCTTAAACGTATACGAAGTTAATAGCATCTCAAGAAGAGTCAGACTCCTGAAACATGCAACATGAAGCATAGACATTAAAATAAAATCCCCCCAAATTTAGGGCATCTGCAAAGGTGAAATTAGTAGCCTTTCGGGTCTATAAGATTATTATAGTTTTTTTTTTGAACGGCTCAACGGTGGGGCAAACACCCACCTGAAACTTTTAGATTATTATAGTTTAGGTATAACAAGCCATAAAACGGCTATATTAACACGATTCTAAAGAAGAAATTAATAGTAAGTATGGTTTCGTAGAAATGTAATGATGTCTATTATTGCGAGCAATGCACACATTGAAAATTTTCGGAATATTATAGTTCTTATTTAACCCTTAGTACTACAAGGTATTTTACATTAAGATTTTGCAATGTTGTACTACATCCAAAAATGCAGAAGTTTTTGGAGTTTTAAAACAATGTTTTTAAATTTTTTAATAATAAAGAGCTACATGTGGCTGGAGCTAACATTTGGTCTTTTGGCTGCATTAGCAAGCAGCACGTAGACCACTTCGGAAAAAAAAATGCACAAAACACACTAGCGAGCACCACTGCACCAAGTATATTGTGTTCCACGTCGTGACGCGAGTTCTTTTTAACTGGTAATCATGCAATGCTGCTGGCCACTGCTTCATGCTTTGCTCCTGCGAGCGGCGAGTCGGTCGCGTGTGGGCCATGGATACATGCCACATGTGGATGCGTTGAGTTGGGCTGAGAAGAGGACCGATGGATCGATGGGAAAAAACATATAAGACATGATCTATCAGATCAGAGGAGGGCTGCCCGCTGATGGAAAGAGATGAGAGGAACACTGAGATGGGCTGTAGTTATTCGGTTAGTGTGGTAGTAACCGACCTAATTATGTTCCATGGAAAACTAACCAATGATCCAACTGTTAGTACGTTCTAAACAATTTTTCTGAGCTAGATGTGCTAGTCCATTTCACACATGGTTAATCGAGGAGCTATCATATCATGACCGCCTACGGGGATAAATGGGTTGCTAAAGTGCAACCTTGCTCTTCGCTAGGTAATGCAACCATGGCCAGGGTACTGAGTCCCACAGTCTTGCACGAGAAATTTTATATGCCAGCTCGTGAAAGTCACTTACCCACAAATACTTCCTTTCTGGTGCCTCCTATCCCTACGTGACCTACCAATGTCCATTCATTTATCAATTCTATCGACATGTCCTGTATTTGAGCAATTGTCACCCATTTTACTGCATGAAACTCTCCAAGGAAAGAAATGGGTGGGTGTGAGAGTTTTTGGCGAGTCAACCAATAAACAATAGAGCTTGCTGCATGTCAATGCTGAACATTGTGTAGTATATATAGGGGAAGACTGGAAGAGACGCCTACCTCAAAGACGGAATGATATAAACAAGCAAATACCAAACAACCATGACTGAGTAAGAAGTTTTTTCCTTTTTAGATGAGTACGAAGTTGATAAGATCTCAAGGCCGGAGAGCCGAAAGCCCTAAACACGTAACATCAACAACAGTATGATAAAATCGCCTTGAATTTAGGGCCTCCTCAAAGATACAATTAGTGTAGAGTTTTGTATACATGGAAATATTAGGGCCTCCTCAAAGGTACTTGTTGTATAGCAATTGTTGCCACACACCATCCTCCGTAAGAAGTTTAAACAACCATTTGCTGAGTAAACACTTATTCTTTAGCTCGAGAACCTCAATACCCAACCCGCCTTGATCTTTTGGGCAACATAACATACTCCACTTCGATAAACGATATTTTTTTATTTTCGTCCGATTGCCAAAAGAAATTAGACCGAAAGAATTCAAGTCTCTTCCTAAACCCTTTCGGAATTTCTAAAAAAGAAAGCATGAACATCGGCAGACTTGTGAGAACATAATTGATAAGAACAAGTCTATCACCGTATGAGAGTAATTTACTTCGCCAACAACCAAGTTTAGAAATAAATCGACTCTCAACGGGATTTCATTCCGCATTTCAAAGGGTCCTATAATGGATAAGTATCTCAAGATACCTAACCGGTAAAACACCAGACTCGCAACCCATAATTTGCATATATTGTTGCTCCATTTCCTTTGCTTTATCAAAACAGAAAAGTTCACTCATGTGAATGTTTATTTTTTGCCCTGATAATTGCTCAAAAATACAGAGGATCAGTTTCATATTAACCGCCTTTTCCATATCATGTTCCATAAACATGATAGTGTCATTGACATATTGTAAAATGGATAAACCTCCATCAGCCAAATGAGAGAGAATACATACAACTTCCCCTTCCTCTTTCGCACGGTTAATAATAATGGCCAACATGTCCACTATAATATTGAACAGAATTGAGGGACCCCCTGCCTTAACCTTTTTCTAGTTTGGAAATTATGGTTAACTCGAATTCCCAAGATATCATCATTAACCTGAATTCCCACGCTACCCACTTCTACATATTGCTTAATCCGATCACACCATACAGTATCGAACCCCTTCATACGCAAAACTTACTACAAAAAAGGGCCACTTAACCGTACCTTATCGTATGCCTTCTAAAAATCAATTTTGAAAAGCACATCGTCAATTTTCTTCCTATGCATCTCATGGATAGTCTCATGAAGCATCACTACACCCTCGAGAATATGTCTTCCTGGCATAAACGCCGTCTGAGTGGGTCTAACCACATTATGAGCCACACCATCTATACGATTAGTTGCCACTTTAGTAAAAATCTTGAAACTAGCGTTTAGTAGACAAATAGGTCTATATTGTTGAATTTGGACTGCTTTTTTTTTGGAGAGTAGAGAATAACTCCAAAGTTCAATTTGTACAATGGAAGTGTCCCGTTTTGAAAGCAAGCAAATAGAGCCATAAGATCAATTTTAATGACTTTCGAGAATTGTTGATAAAACTCCGCTGGGAAACCATCAGGCACTGGAGCTGTATTATGCTCCATTTGAGCAATGGCTTCGTGCACTTCCTCCACCGAGTAGTCAACCGTCAAAATACTGTTCTCCTTGTTAGATATCTGAGGAATATCATGGGTTTGGTCCTCGATCATAGAGAAAGTGTTCCTCACGGGAGCACCAAACAACTTCTTATAGTATTTAGTAATATAGACTTTGAGGTTTTCTTACCCTACAATAGTACCCTCATCTTGTTTGTTTTCTTTTTGTGATGCTTTCCATTAGCAATAAGATGAAAATATTTTGTATTATTTTCACCTTCCTGGACATTTCTTAACCTTAGCTCTCTAAGCCCAGTTGGTCTCTTCATCTCGTCTAAGTTATTTAATTTTTCATTAGTCAACTTAAGTTCATTCCTCTCAGCTGAGGATAGAGGGATAGTTTCAGCCTTAATATCCAGGTCATCAATAATACATAACAAACACTGTTTTTTCCTTCTTGTATCTTCCACTAATATTTTTAGCTCAGCCTCTCAAGAAACGTCGCAAATGACATATTTTTTCTGCCAGGTATGGATAGGTGTGCTCCCAGGAGGAACTACATCCCATTCGGCTGCCACCATTTCATAGAAGCAACTCGAAAGAAAATTTTGCCTTATTACCAATATTCTGCCGAAGGAACATGCCACATCCCGCGTGGGATGCGTGAGTTGGCTGAGAGTCTAATGGAAATAGACCATAGAACGTTGAGATGGACCGAGCCTTCTAATTGTTGGGAGCCATATAACAGAATTCATTATGTTTTACACCGAACTATTAAATGTTCCATCTGCTAGTATTTTGCTACTAACGAATGTGAATCGCTAGTTTCTAGTTTCAGCGAGGGAGCCTGTGGTGGTATTCTGCATAACTACTATACTAAACTTTAACATATCCGATTTTTTTTCAGATTTTTGGCTAATGGAAAAGGTTTGGTGGATCCCGGCTGCCTCCTGGCGGTTAAGCTGCGAACAAATCGCCGCGAGTCGCAACTTCTGAAGGATCCGCCTCCCCTGTGTGGGTGTGTGTGGGTGAGTTCTCTGTCTGCTCATTCTCTTTCTCGAGCCATATGTGATTGATAGAAGATCTCTGTTAGCTTTGTTTTTTAGTTACATCTCATATCCTCTAGATATGTTCCCAGGTGATGATTATCTAGAGGAACATGTCAGGTAGAATCCTGAGATTGCCACCACCTACTTGTGGTTTCTTTCTACTTGGTCTACAAGTTATTGCTGAAAATCAATGCGGCATGTATGTAAAATATCTATTGAGGATATTGTTTTCTACCCTACAAATGTACCAACATGTATGCTTATTTGCAAATCTTTTATGCAATTGAGCATATTCAAAGACCACCACCTATTGTATATGTTAACATTTTTCATAGGTATGCAAACCTTTTGAAAATCCTTCACATCAATAGATCTCTTCGAATATGCTGAGTTTATTTCTCATTCAGATTTACGAGCTTTTACAACATCACTAGCTTTTATATGACTTCGTCAAGCACCAGAAGCTAAAGTATTGTATGTAGTACAGATATGAGTCGATTCTCATATTACCACTTCATTATTGAGACCTAATTTAATGACTTCCTTACATCTTTGGGCTATATAAGGGTGAACAAGGAACATTATTATTTGGTCCACACGTGCTTTTCGACATATCTTCCCAAATTCTCTGGTCTTCCCAAATTACTTAGTTTGCTCATTGCAGTAGAACTAAGAAGGTTGGTGTTGATTCTTGGTGAGGTAAGGAAGAATGCCTCCTTTTTTGTGGCAGACAAATTTGACTCATGTTATTTCTATGGCAAAGATTCTTCAATCTGGCTATTCTTTGTTTTCTTATCTTCCAGGTTTAGAGTTGTATTTGTTTCTTGCACACAAACTATAGCATGTGAGGTGAGCTACCTTCTGGTAAATACATCATGATGTCTATCTGTCATTCGGGAGGTAGTATGATTTACTTTAAAAGTCAGTCTTCAAATATCTTAAGTTTGATCACACACATCACTATTTTGTCATGCACCTAAATCTTATATTCAACTAGATAACCGTTACTCTACAGTGAACTAACCTTTTGTTTTGTAAGTTTAATATGTCAGCCAGTTTGATTTAATGGAGATTGAGGACTGTGAAAATTATTTAGTTCTGCTGTAACTTTGTGTTATCTAATTTTTTTAAAAAAATATTTGGAGGATGAGTTTAAATCTCTGCCACTATGACATAGATGGAGTTTCAGGAATATGCTAATTCAGTTTTATTGTAGTTGCATGTTATCACGGCTTTCTAAGAAATAATTTAGTAGGTTGTGTTTCTAGAGAGTATCTGCTTTGGTGCATCTGCAACGGTTTTGCATAGCCTGATGGTCAGCCTAAACTAAATAAATAGTTTTATGTGCTTAAATCCTGATCGAGAATACTAGGTTTGTTTTCAAGTTGGAAAGCTTGCTAATTTGTGCAAATTCGAAATTAAGAAATGACGATGAGCTTTTATTATAGCATAATGGAAGTAAAATTTACGATTCAGCGGTACTTACTCTCATATGGCACCCTATAACTCTGGCAAGCTGGAATGGTTTCTGTAATACATAGAAAAATAAATTAGCAAGGGTCATTTGTTAGATATCTCATATCTGTCCATTCCATTGTGTGTTTGCACTTACAAATTTTCTATATTTGGATTATGAGCGTATAGTATGCTCTCCATACTTCAGGAAATCCTATTTGCATGCAACAAGATTGGGGATAATTCATCTTTGTTTCTATAGTATCCTCCTTTGTTCATAGGATTTGTTCATTTGCAATCTTATATTGTACGTACTAGAATACAGAAAAATCTCGAGTTGCATTCTAAATATATAGGGTCTACATGGCATGCGATCTATATTTTGCATTTATAAATTATGTTGGCTAATATGGACACTTCATTGACCCATATGAAAAATTCGTCCATGGATGGTCACGGTCATCGCTGCCTATAATTAGATAAATCACTATTTTTACATAGAGTGGTGCTGGACTACTGGGCAATGGAGGATGACCTTTGAGCCTCATGTGATCTTGGGCATTGTTTCCATATTCTGATTTGACCTAAATTTCTAAACAATGATTTCTACTTTAAACTAGATTAGATACTCGATTACATTTTGCTTTCGTAGTATTGTTAGAACCTTAAATTGCATTGTCTTTGGTATTTAGCTTTAAACGGCAAGTGCATATTAACAAACTAGACCTACATGTCTGCCATCTATGCATGTAAGTGCCTTTTTTCCTTTCTTTTTTATTCTGCCTACAACAAAGCTGACAATGCACTGTCTGTTCCCTTTCCCATGTTTGATGCTTAGTCCTTAGACTGCCCTTAATAACTGAATTGTGCATCTGCTAAGTGTTATTTCTTGACTCTTTGCCACGAATGATACACAATACTAATGGATGCATGATTGATATGTTGATTCATTTGTACAATGCTATCAGGGTTACATTTTTTTGGACAAGCAGAGGCGCCCTGGCCACCAATTCTGTTTCAGCTCAAGCACAATATACAGAGTGAATGACATAGGCTGTATTTTTTTCTGAATTTATAGCAGCACAAATAAGGCATTGGCTGCTACTATGAGTTGAACAATTGTATCTAAAGATAGGCTTCAAATCATTGCTTTTGAGAGCTTGATGTGCGTAGTCATGGCCAACCCAATTGAGGTCTGTTAAAATATTGCAGCCTGTAGTTGAGCAAAATTCAAAAAGAAGGCAAGGGCATTCTATAGTTTACCATGTCACCTGTTGCACAGAAATGGAGTTTGTCGCTGAAGCTCTAGGGAGCCGGAGAGTTCTATTTTTTGGGGGTAGTGAGGGATTGTCGATAAGAAAAATGACTATCAGACAATTTTCCCGAAGTATATGAACTCTTATTTTCACAGCTGGAGGCACGAACCATCTGTATTGGTAGATGACCTATTACTTTAACCTGGCCTGTTTATGCTTGGCCTTCTTTTATTATTTAGCATGACATGATTTGGATTGTGCAATTATTGTGAGTGGTATACACTTCTGAAATCATTTTTTGGTGATAATTAGGATATATAATTTTCCAGTTCTATATGACTATATATGGGGAGGAATTTTGCTCAGCTGCAGTGTCACACAATGGCATTTTTTCGGGGCTTCATCCCTTTTAGTACACATATCATGAAATATCCTCCTGTTTCCAACTCGCAGATACCACCTAGGCGCGGCGTGCCGCCGCGCCATTACATGCTAGTGTTCTCTATAGCTGGCTTAACAACTGAAAACTTTGTGCTGGACGGGCGTATGGCTAAACCTCAAATATGTATTCGATGGCACCAGCTGCTGATCGAGACTCTGTGCTGCCGCGACCTTCTATGTGTTTGTGAGAATATTCTATATCCTGGCTCTAACCTGAGGTACCAACCTATGGGTGATTGATATTTCTGGAATAGACCGGCAATTAGAAGTTAAAACAGAACATGAAGGTGATCCACTCTCATTAGGAGGCGGAAGCGTGATGTCGTCGTGAGTCGCGCATAGGATTGTGCATGATAACCAAACCGTATTCTCCTCGGCCCATCACAATGTTGCCAGATAGTGTGGCGGATACGATATTGGTTATTGGCATGGGTGCTGCAAGTTATATAATGGTGATGCCAAATTAAATCTCGAGCACTTGAAGGATCTTATTACAATGATGCTAATGGGAAGGGAGTGCTTGAAGCAAACCACCGCCTGGTGATATTCTAGCTAGTTTCTAAACCAGCCAGTTTCCAATTCCTAGATGTCAGAACCTAATTCGCACATGCACCTGTGAAGTGATAGCATAGTCTGCCCGACTGCCGAAAAAGATATACTGCTAAACTGCTAGTTTGGTTTTCAGGTAATGCTAACATGACTATGAAACCACTCTCCTCCATATTACACGATAAGTTTCAAGTACTACCTCGTTAAAGCCACTTACCCATACATACTTCTTTTCCAATGTCTCTTATCCCTAGCGTGTCCTCCATTCTTTTTTCTCTTCTATTACATGATATTTGGGAATTACCACTTGTTATGCATGGAGGTGTTGAAGGAAAGAGGTTGAGTGAGATTTTTCGGGTGTGCCAATGAATGGAATAGTAGAGCTTGAATATTGTGTAGTATGTATAGGGGAAGAGAACGCCTACCTCTAACTTTATTTCTTTTAACTCCCTTCATTGCATTATACAAATGTAGGGCCAAAAGAGCCTACTAGCAGGTTACCGGTAAAGAAAAGAGTAGAGATAAACAAGAAAATTACACACATGCCCTTATGAAACACACGTCTATAGTACACTTCGACAACCTAGTCGGATGTATTGTACCTGATAGGGTTTTAGTCCTCCCGCTGGCAACTCGGCGGTAGTTCCGTACTTCTCCATTTCCATCCAGATCCCACCCTCGTTGTCCCCTCTGTCTTCTCCCTTTCCCGCGATCCAGCCTATATAGGTAGACTTCGGTTGGCATGTTTAGTTCATGTGGGTTCATCGTGTTGAAGTTTAGGGTTTCCGTTCTTCAACTGCCATGTCTAAGACTAGATCGTCCTCTTCTGCTGCCAATGGAAGTTCAGACATGGAGCTAGGGAAGAGGTCGTCTAGCATAGAGATACCTCCCGCAGTTTCTATTGAATGTTCTATGGCGCAAGGTGATATGGGTATAGACTACGTGTTTGATCGGTTAGATATTGGTGAAGAAGAGTTTGATGACTTCGTCCAGGAGGAAGATGAAGTGCAGATTGCTGGGACTATTCGGTGGCTAGTTGTGGGCCTATGGCTAGGGGTCACTGCCATAAAAACTCGTCAAAGCCACTTACCTACACATACTTCTTTTCCGATGCCTCATATCCTTAGCGTGGCCTCCATTCTTTCTCTTCTATTACATGTATTATTTTTGGGAAATTGACACTTGTTATGCATGGAAGTGTAAAAGGAAAGATGTGGAGTGAGATTTTTTGGGTGTGCCAATGATTGGAATAGTATAGTTTGCTTCATGTAACGCTGAATATTGTGTAGTATGTATAGGGGAAGAGAACACCTACATCTATCTTTATTTTTTAACGCTCTTCATTGCATTAACAAATAGACCCTACCAGTAGGTTACAACTGGTAAAGAAAAGAAAAAAAGAGCAGATGTAAACAAGAAAATTACATGCATGCCCTTATGGAACACACATCTGTGATACACTAACATGAGACACACACCCACACATGGCGAAAAGTGCTATTAGTGTCCATGCTCCAGGGCTCCCTGATACATTCGATCCGGAATGCGGATTGTAGTACTAATACTTTTTGCCATAGATCCTATTATCAACTCAACAGGAAGATCACTTTTGATGTAAGATCACTTAGGCGAAACTTATAGTCCTTGTTTAACTCTTGTCTCACCGGACCAATGTTTTCTTGTGTATGGTTGTGTATCAATGGTTGGAGGTAGGCATGGGCTTGAGTTTCTTTTGCAGTTGTGCATTAGTAGATGTGATTTAAAAGATATAATAAAACTCACATGTAACAATATAATAGTCAAGGTAAAGTTGCAACATAACATGGGTGATGCGTCCTAATTTGCACCGTTATGCTGCAGGCATCGATTTTCACGGAGCAATAGCCGAGCACACGTGTATATATTACGATTTACGTTGACATTTACTTGTGCAGATTTTGGCACAAAAAAAAACGATCATGCGTGACCTACACATAAATGTGAAAATAGAAATTCATACTTCTGTGAACAGTACAAAACCAATTATTATAGTATTATTTGGACATTTTATCATTTTCGTGTAGGCTATATGCGATTGTTTTTTTTTCCGTGAAACCTATACAAGTAAGTATCAACATAATATGTACATGAAAAAATTATTTTAATTTTTTAAAATATTTGAATAGCAATATTTTTAATATTAGAAAAAAGGGATTTCTATTTTCGTGCCCTCAGGTTCTTAGTTGTACTCAGTTTTCCCCAGCTCCTTAGTTTTTCCTCAGTTTTCCCCAAGCCCTTGTTTGAAACCCGCAGAAGTAGCTCAGACGGCAGGATTCCCGTTTAGTTGACCGTTCTGTCACGTGTGGGGCCGCGTCGTGTGGGCCCGTGTCGCGTGGGGCTGGTAGAAAGGGACCGCGTGGGACAGGACGAGAACCGTTTGGTTACACGTGAGCATGAGCTGGGTTCTGTCTCTCTCGGCCCCAAATTGGCATTATTAAGTGCAACTTTTCCCCCTCTTTCTCTCTGTCCTTTTCACCAAATTAGTATAAAATCTAGAGAAGCTTACATTTCTGACTTTCTTCAATTATTTGTGCCTTTTGGCCCTCGTTGTTTGCCCAATATGGCAGCAAATCTAGTACTCCCTCTGGTCCATATGTATGTAGTTAAATCTAGAAGTAAATCTCCAGGATAATGTACGATAAATTCACAGTCAAAGTAAATCAAGAAAACTAAGTACGGCCAACAAAATATAGTAGACTAGGGATAGATAATCCCTAGATAATATGGATAGATAATAAGCTGCATACACAGCAGCCAACATAGTAACAGGTTCTTCACAGCACCATCATACTAACATAACAACAAGGGATCCCTAGCTAACAACAAAGGGATCCCAACAACAAACTAGGAGGCAGCGCAGCATACGTCCAGGACTCCGCCTACCCCATCGCTCTGCCTCCACTTGTTGCTCTTGCTCCCCTTGGGAGCCGGCTTGAGCGGAGGCATGCGCCGGCGGAGATCTCCACCCGCTGCAAGCTGCGGAGGTGCATGCCGAGCGCCCGTGCTTGGTGCGGAAGGAGTGGACGTTCACCGTCGTGCCGACGTTGGGGAAGGTGTTGCGATGTTCTCGCAGCATGCGTGACGAGGCAGTTGAAGTCCGTGGCCGGTCTCCTGGTGCGAAGGGGCACCGGTAGACCTCCTTGGCGAAGTAGGATATGTCTTGGCCGACGCAGCCTCGCAGCTGGCGAGTCTTGACGTCCTCCTCCTCTTCGTCTGCCGACGTCGCTGTGACATCTGATCCATATCAAACAGAAACTAGTGAATGAGTTGCAACGATGACTAACGTACATTATAACAAAGTTAAGACAGCCTCAGTTAGAGTGGACATGATTATATATCTACAGGGAAGGTGTTAGCGAACTAAAGCTCATGCACAACAGATTTGTACATAGCAATGGTTCGCTGAACCCTCCTGTAAAAATTTGTGCCCAACCATTCATCATAGGCAAAGAAACAGATTCTAGATCTGAACTAGATCTGAACTTGAACACATTCGAGATTATTTACAAAATTAAACGGTTGATATCTTTTGATTAGTGCATAAAATAACTGATTGAGATCCCATGATTACTTGCATAAATTAACTGATTGAGATCCAATATTACTTGCATAAATTAACCGAACAGCGAACCCAAATCTTAAACGAAATCAAGAAGTGATCAAAACAAAATGGAATAAAATCGGCGCAAATATTAGCCCAATACTCATCCATCTACAGATCCATCTACACCAGCAAAAATAGGGTTCAAAAAGGAATGGGAACAAAAAGGAAGCAAACCGTAGTTACCTCGTTCCATGGGATCGATGCGTAGATGTACACGTCCGTTGGGAACCCCAAGAGGAAGGTATGATGCGCACAATGGCAGTTTTCCCTCAGAAAAAACCAAGGTTTATCGAACCAGGAGGAGCCAAGAAGCACGTTGAAGGTTGATGGTGGCGAAATGTGATGCGGCGCACACCAGGGATTCGGCGCCAACGTGGAACCTGCACAGCACAACCAAAGTACTTTGCCCCAACGAAATAGTGAGGTTGTCAATCTCACCGGCGTGCTGTAACAAAGGATTAACCGTATTGTGTGGAAGATGATTGTTTGCAAGAAAACAGTAAAACAAGTATTGCAGATAGATTGTATGCGATGTAAAGAATAGGACCGGGTCCACAGTTCACTAGAGGTGTCTCTCTCATAAGATAAAAGCATGTTGGGTGAACAAATTACAGTCGGGCAATTGACAAATAGAAAAGGGCATAACAATGCATATACATGATATGATAAATATAGTGAGATTTAATCAGGGCATTACGACAAAGTACATAGACCGCCATCCAAGCGCATCTATGCCTAAAAAGTCCACCTTCGGGTTATCATCCGAACCCCATTAGTATTAAGTTGCAAAGCAACAGACAATTGCATTAAGTATGGTGCGTAATGTAATCAACAACTACATCCTTAGACATAGAATCAATGTTTTATCCCTAGTGGCAACAACACAACCTTAGAAATTTCTGTCACTGTCCCAGTATCAATGAAGGCATGAACCCACTATCGAGCATAAATACTCCCTCTTGGAGTTAAGAGTAAAAACTTGGCCAGAGCCTCTACTAATAACGGAGAGCATGCAAGATCATAAACAACACATAAGTAATAGATTGATAATCACCATAACATAGTATTCTCTATCCATCGGATCCCGACAAACACAACATATAGAATTACAGATAGATGATCTTGATCATGTTAGGCAGCTCACAAGATCCAACAATGAAGCACATGAGGAGAAGACGACCATCTAGCTACTGCTATGGACCCATAGTCTAGGGGTGAACTACTCACTCATCACTCCGGAGGCGATCATGGCGATGAAGAGTCCTCGGGAGATGAATCCCCTCTCCGGTAGGGTGCGGGAGGCGATCTCCTGAATCCCAGAGATGGGATTCGCGGCGGCGGCGTCTGGAAGGTTTTCCGTATCGTGGCTCTCGGTCTGGGGGTTTCGCGACGGAGGCTTTAAGTAGGCGAAAGGGCAAGTCAAGGGGCGCACGCGGCCCCACACACCGGGCGGCGCGGGCCCAGCCCTGGCGCGCCACCACGTGGCGGCGCCTCGTCGCCCCACTTCGTTATCCTTTCGGTCTTCGGAAGCTTCGTGCAAAAATAGGACCCGGGCGTTGATTTCGTCCAATTCCGAGAATATTTCCTTACTAGGATTTGAAACCAAAAACAGAAAACAACAACTGGCTCTTCGGCATCTTGTTAATAGGTTAGTTCCAGAAAATGCGTAAATACGACATATCATGTGTGTAAAACATGTAGATATCATCAATAATGTAGCATGGAACATAAGAAATTATCGATACGTTGGAGACTTATCAACATCCCCAAGCTTAGTTCTGCTCGTCCCGAGCAGGCAAACGATAACAAGGATAATTTGAGTGACATGCCATCATAATCTTGATCATACTATTGTAAACATATGTAATGAATTCAGCGATCAAAACAATGGTAATGACATGAGTAAACAAATGAATCATAAAGCAAAGACTTTTCATGAATAGTACTTCAAGTCAAGCATCAATAAGTCTTGCATAAGAGTTAACTCATAAAGCAATAAATCAAAGTAAAGGTATTGAAGCAACACAAAGGAAGATTAAGTTTAAGCGGTTGCTTTCAACTTGTAACATGTATATCTCATGGATAGTGTCAATGTAAAGTAATATAACAAGTGCAATATGCAAGTATGTAGGAATCAATGCAGTTCACACAAGTGTTTGCTTCTTAAGGTGGAGAGAGATAGGTGAATGACTCAACAATAAAAGTAAAAGAAAGGTCCTTCAAAGAGGAAAGCATCGATTTGTATTTGTGCTAGAGCTTTTATTTTGCAAACATGAAACAATTTTGTCAACGGTAGTAATAAAGCATATGAGTTATGTAAATTATATCTTACAAGTTGCAAGCCTCATGCATAGTATACTAATAGTGCCCGCTTGTCCTACTTAGCTTGGACTACCGGATCTTCGCAATACACATGTTTCAACCAAGTGTCACAAAGGGGTACCTCCATGCCGCCGTACAAAGGTCTAAGGAGAAAGCTCGCATTTTGGATTTCTCGCTTTTGATTATTCTCAACTTAGACATCCATACGGGACAACATGGACAAGAGATAATGGACTCCTCTTTAATGCATAAGCATGTGACAACAATTATTATTCTCATATGAGATTGAGGATATATGTCCAAACTGAAACTTCCACCATGATTCATGGCTTTAGTTAGCGGCCCAATGTTCTTCTCTAACAATATGCATGCTCCAACCATTAAGGTGGTAGATCTCTTATTTCAGACAAGACGGACATGCATAGGAACTCACATGATATTCAACAAAGATTAGTTGATGGCGTCCCCAGAAGCATGGTTATCGCACAACGAGCAACTTAATAAGAGATAAAGTGCATAAGTACATATTCAATACTACGATAGTTTTAAGGCTATTTTGTCCCATGAGCTATATATTGCAAAGGTGAATGATGGATTTTTAAAGGTAGCACTCAAGCAATTTACTTTGGAATGGCAGAGAAATACCATGTAGTAGGTAGGTATGGTGGACACAAATGGCATAGTGGTTGGCTCAAGGATTTTGGATGCATGAGAAGTATTCCTCTCGATACAAGGCTTAGGCTAGCAAGGTTAATTTAAAGCAAACTCAAGGATGAAACGGTGCAGCAAAACTCACATAAAAGACATATTGTAAACATTATAAGACTCTACACCGTCTTCCTTGTTGTTCAAAACTCAATACTAGAAATTATCTAGACCTTAGAGAGACCAAACATGCAAACCAAATTTTAGCAAGCTCTATGTATTTCTTCATTAATGGGTGCAAAGTATATGATGCAAGAGCTTAAACATGAGCACAACAATTGCAAAGTATCACATTATCCAAGACATTTTAGAATTACTACATGTAGCATTTTCCAATTCCAACCATATAACAATTTAACGAAGAAGAAACTTCGCCATGAACATTATGAGTAAAGCCTAAGGACATATTTGTCCATATGCAACAGCGGAGCGTGTCTCTCTCCCACAAAGTGAATTCTAGGATCCATTTTATTCAAACAAAAACAAAAAACAAAACAAACTGACGCTCCAAGTAAAGAACAAAATATGTGACTGAATAAAAATATAGTTTCAGGGGGAACCCGATGATGTTGTTGATGAAGAAGGGGATGCCTTGGGCATCCCCAATCTTAGACGCTTGAGTCTTCTTAGAATATGCAGGGGTGAACCACGGGGCATCCCCAAGCTTAGAGCTTTCACTCCTCTTGATCATAGTATATCATACTCTCTCTTGACCCTTGAAAACTTCCTTCACACCAAACTTCAAGCAAACTCATTAGAGGGTTAGTGCACAATTAATAATTCACATATTCAGAGGTGACACAATCATTCTTTACACTTCTCGACATTGCATAAAGCTACTGGACATTAATGGATCAAAGAAATTCATCCAACATAGTAAATACGGCAATGCGAAATAAAAGGCAGAATCTGTCAAAAACAGAACAGTCCGTAAAGACGAATTTTAAAATGGTACCAGACTTGCTCAAATGGAAAAATTTAAAACTAATGAAAGTTGCGTACATATCTGAGGATCAAGCTCGTAAATTGGCAGATTTTTTCGAATTTTCTACAGAGACTTGTGCCAGAATCGTGACAGACAGCAATGCTGTTTCTGCGCGATCCCAAATATAACATCAACTTTAACATAGAAACTTTACTTGGCACAAAAACATGATAAGGAGAGGTTGCTACAGTAGTAAACAACTTCCAAGACTCAAATATAAAACAAAGTACTGTAGTAAAAACATGGGTTGTCTCCCATAAGCGCTTTTCTTTAACGCCTTTCAGCTAGGCGCGAAAGTGTAAATCAAGTATTATCAAGTGATGAAACATCGACATTACCTTGGGCTTTACCCTTACCTTTCTTGTCCTCTTTCTTACTCTTTGGCTTAGGGAATATATGGCTACACCCGGGTGTAGAGGTGAATTTTAAGGTGCCTTCTCTCACGTCTATGACTGCTCCCAATAGTTTCAGGGATCTTCCGAGTGTGATTTGTCCTGTTCTGCGCATTCAATGACAAGGTAATCAATGGATATTGTTCTCCCAAGAATGGTTGTATGCACACCCGCAGCTATCCCTTTAGGAATTATAACAGAGTTATCAATAAGAGTTATTCCTTCTCCCCCTTCAGCGAATTCCCAAAGTTTCAATGATTTATGAATACTCTTAGGCATTAGGCAAAATTCAGTCATAGTATCACAATTAGCATGAAGAGTTTGGTTACCTATGACAATTTTAATAGTAGGATCCCACAATGAAGGTTCAGAGTTCACTAAAACTTGATCAAGACGGTTACGAATATATCCATAATTTTCATTTAGGCGAGATGCACTTGTTTCAAGAGTATTTAATCTATTATAAATGCTAATAAGGGCTGAATCAAAGTTATTAGCTGAATCATGTGATGCAACCAACTTCTTTATGGCATTAAAAGCTTGATCCCCATTACAATGAAGGAAATCTCCTCCCACTAGAGCATCCAAGACATATCTATAGCGAATCATAAGACCAAAATAAAAATTACTAAGGAGCAAACTTAGAGTCATTTGAGGTTCAGTTTTACGATAAGAAGTAAAAATCCTGGACCAAGCATCTTTAAAACTTTCCTCATCCCCTTGTTTAAAAGTAAAAACTAATTCCTTAGGTGAAGAAGTAACAAGTACAGAACTAGACATGATAACAAAAGTAAACTAAATGCAAGTAACTAATTTTTGTGTGTTTTTGATATAGAGAGCAAGACAGTAAATAAAGTAAAACTAGCAACTAATTTTTTTGTGTTTTGTTTAGGTGCAGCAAACAAAGTAGTAAATAAAATAAAGCAAGACAAAAACAAAGTAAAGAGATTGGGAAGTGGAGACTCCCCTTGCAGCGTGTCTTGATCTCCCCAACGGCGCCGAAAACAGCTTGATGCGCGTAGATGTACACGTCCGTTGGGAACCCCAAGAGGAAGGTATGATGCGCACGGCAAGTTTTCCCTCGAAGAAACCAAGGTTTATCGAACCAGGAGGAGCCAAGAAGCACGTTGAAGGTTGATGGTGGCGAAATGTGATGCGGCGCAACACCAGGGATTCGGCGCCAACGTGGAACCTGCACACAACCAAAGTACTTTGCCCCAACGAAACAGTGAGGTTGTCAATCTCACCGGCTTGCTGTAACAAAGGATTAACCGTATTGTTTGGAAGATGATTGTTTGCAAGAAAATAGTAAAACAAGTATTGCAGAGATTGTATGCGATGTAAAGAATAGGACCGGGGTCCACAGTTCACTAGAGGTGTCTCTCCCATAAGATAAAAGCATGTTGGGTGAACAAATTACAGTCGAGCAATTGACAAATAGAAAAGGGCATAACAATGCATATACATGATATGATAAATATAGTGAGATTTAATCGGGCATTACGACAAAGTACATAGACCGCCATCCAACGCATCTATGCCTAAAAAGTCCACCTTCGTTATCATCCGAACACCATTCAGTATTAAGTTGCAAAGCAACAGACAATTGCATTAAGTATGGTGCGTAATGTAATCAACAAATACATCCTTAGACATAGAATCAATGTTTTATCCCTAGTGGCAACAGCACAACACAACCTTAGAACTTTCTCCTTGTCCCATGTATCAATGAAGGCATGAACCCACTATCGAGCATAAATACTCCCTCTTGGAGTTAAGAGTAAAAACTTGGCCAGAGCCTCTACTAATAACGGAGAGCATGCAAGATCATAAACAACACATAAGTAATAGATTGATAATCACCATAACATAGTATTCTCTATCCATCGGATCCCGACAAACACAACATATAGAATTACAGATAGATGATATTGATCATGTTAGGTAGCTCACAACATCCAACAATGAAGCACATGAGGAGAAGACGACCATCTAGCTACTATGGACCCATAGTCTAGGGGTGAACTACTCACTCATCACTCCGGAGCGATCATGGCGATGAAGAGTCCTCCGGGAGATGAATCCTCTCTCGGCAGGGTGAGGCGATCTCTAAATCCCCGAGATGGGATTCGCGGCGGCGGCTCTGGAAGTTTTTCCGTATCGTGGCTCTCGATCGGGGGTTTCGCGACGGAGGCTTTAAGTAGGCGAAAGGCAAGTCAAGGGCGGGGGCCCCACACCAGGGCGGCGCGGGCCCAGCCCCGCGCGCCCCAGCGTGGCGGCGCCTCGTCGCCCACTTCGTTATCCTTTCGGTCTTCTGGAAGCTTCGTGCAAAAATAGGACCCTTGGCGTTGATTTCGTCCAATTCCGAGAATATTTCCTTACTAGGATTTCTGAAACCAAAAACAGCAAAGCGGCTCTTCGGCATCTTGTTAATAGGTTAGTTCCAGAAAATGCGTAAATACGACATATAATGTGTGTAAAACATGTAGATATCATCAATAATGTAGCATGGAACATAAGAAATTATCGATACGTTGGAGACGTATCACGATCCTCCAGGGAGGTGTCGTAGGGGTTCGGGGGCGGGACGTACGGCACAGGGTCGTAGGGGTCCCATCCCGCCGGGATCGCCACCGGCGCGGCAGCCTCCGATGCACCGGCGGCGGCGGCGACGTCCGTAGGGACGGCGCCGAAGATGGCGTCGCGCCGAGCCTACCTCGACGATGGGATTGGCATTCTCCTTGTCCATCTCTCCGGCGGAGGAAGAGGAAGAGGGAGAGGGAGAGGGTTTTTGCTTTGGAGAAGATGATGGGACGTGAGAGAGTTGGCGATGCGTGAGCGAGTGAGAGTGACAGAGAGAGTGCGAGGCGTTTATAAAGGCGAGGGTGGTTAATGTGACCCGCGTACGCGTGCACATGTGCACGTCTGCACGTCTTGGCTGCAACGCGACACGCGTCCACGATTGCACGTCTCGACTTCTCCACCACGACCCGCGTCTACGCGTCAACAATTGCACGTGTCCTCGAGTCTAACCCTGGAAATTTAGATATACTCAGGTATACCCTCGAGTCTTATACTACAATTTTTTGTGTGCTCAATTTTCCCCTCGAGTGCTAATACTGGCTAGTGCAATATAATCAGTTTTACCCTCAAGTGGCTGGTCAACAGAGAGTCAACAAATGGGATTAACTAGTTAAATGAGTCATTTAATGTGCAAAAAAATCCGAAAAAGAGTGGCACTTACTCATGGAGTCTTTACCACAAATTGCCACTTCTCAAATCATAGATAAATCAAGTTTTACCACAAATTGCCACTTCTCAAATCACCTAGTAGCTATGAAGGTGCATGGTTTTCCACAATAAGCCCTTCCCAAAACAGCTTCCCCCAAATCATACTTTGTCTAAATGAGGCCACAATTCTCACACTGATGTATATTGGTATTGCAAATAGTTTGAGGTAGGCCAAGATGGGTTTCATTGTACAAAACACGCATTTTCCATTTTTTAAATCTCATATTTGAATCCCTTAGTCTATTTACTACTCAGGTGCCCTTGGTTTCTTGATAGTACTCAGTTTTGCCCTCTCTCTTCACAAATTCTCGCAGACGTGCAACATCGCCCTGATTGGTCTAGCCCATGTCACGCGGATCGTGCCCGCCGACCGTTGATCGTATGATAGAACGGGCAGGATAACCCTCTCTCTCTCTGTTGGCGGTTAATTAGCTTCCACCCTCTATGTATGCTGAAGGCGGTTTTCTGTATTATTTTTCACGCGCTAAAAATTATAAACTCTTTTAGGCGTTATTTTTCACGCAAAAAATGATAAACCATCACCGATTTGTTGTTGCCATTACTTTTCACGCAAAAATTGATAAACCATCACCATTACTTTTCACGCAAAAAAATGATAAACCATCACCGATTTGTTGTAGCCATTACTTTTCACGCAAAAAATCATAAACCATCAACAATTTGTTGTAGCCATTACTTTTCACGCAAAAAAAATGATAAACCATCACCGATTTGTTGTTGCCATTACTTTTCACGCAAAAAAAATGATAAACCATCACCGATTTGTTGTTGCCATTACTTTTCACGCAAAAAAATGATAAACCATCACCGATTCCCTTTGTTGTAGCCATTACTTTTCACGCAAAAAATCATAAACCATCTATCTTTGTATAGAATGATAAACCTATCACGTATGATTTTGAGGTCATTTAGAGAAGGCAGAAAAAACCTGATTTGTTACAAAAGCTGGTTTCAGTGAGACCTAACCAAGTTTGGCATACATGATGGCATACCTATAACAACAAGGAATATTTAAAAGGGAAAGTTTCAGAAAATTTGAAATTTTGGGTGAAAATGATGCCATACATGATGCTGTTTTTCGAGGTTTTGACCTGAAAATCAATTGGGTATTATAAAGGGAAATAAAAAGTTCGAAAAATGTAAAAACGAAACAATCTATCTATCTATGTATAGAAGATCAGCTGTATGAAATTTGAGATTATTTAGAGAAGGTAGAAAAAATCACCTTGTTAGAAAAGCTGGTTTCAGCGAGACGAAACGGCATGCGCTTAAGCAAAGTGATTTTTCGAACATCTCCAAATTACCCCAAATTTTCCATACATGATGCCATACGTGTAACAACAAGGAGCCCTATCTAAAAAGTATCAAAAAAGTTTGCCCAACCGTATAGCTCTATCAAAAAGAACCTCACCATGGTGCTAGTATAATTTTGGGATATTTACAAACTTTCGTTACCTAACCTTCAACATGAAACTTGTTTGAAATTCATTTTGGCCTACAAGAAACAAATCCCAACTTGATTCGAGCACCACGGCCTCCAAACGATGCCGATGCCGATATCGGCATGGTCAGAACGGCTATGCTCGCCACCACTGCTAGGTCAACGTCGGGATGCACCCTCAATCCCGTCCCTCATTCGATCACCGACACACCAGAGATACGTCGATGCCAATGCCGAACGTACATGCGATGCCAATGCCGAACATGCATGCACGCGCTGTGGGCACGCCACGCCGACCCGCTATGCTGGACGCCACAGACCGCCGCGAGGTCTTTCCCTTCGCCACCACACTCTCCTAGCACCCACCTATACACGCCAGAGACACTAGTTTTCTCTACATTGCTCGCGTTCGTGTCCGACACGGTCAGTCAAAGTTTTGAGGTGGTCGTCGATGTCGTCGACCATTTCTTCTCTTCTTTGCATGGTTAAACGCGCCTAGTTCATATCTATCTAATGCGTCTGGTCTCGCCTCATGCAGTTCTTTGTGGACGTCGATCTCATCTCGGCACCCCGCATGCCACCTCCTCCGTGCCATCGCTGTAGAGCTCCGTTTAAAAATCTAATCCTACCCGTGTATTGCCCCTTGTATCAGCGTCATGGCCCCACTTGTCATTTGATATACCCAAGCCCCACTCGTTCGCGTTTTGGTCGGGGATACAGCGATGCTTACGGTCAAACAAAGATGGATGGTCTGACGTGTCTTTGCAGGCTCTACGTGGCCCCACTAGTCAGAAGATAACGGTCAACCGTCGGGCAACCGGCCGTTACATCACGTGTGATGGTTTCAGACAAACGCTTGGGTAAAACTGAGAAAAAACTAAAGAGCTGGGGAAAACTAAGCACAACTAAGAACCCGAGGGCACGAAAAACAGGTGCACGGCCTGGTATTTTCCATCCTAGTGTGTTCTGGGTACGTCACGACGTCGCGTGCTCACCTTATCTATCCCCACCCCAACATCTTCTGGGATAAAGAAAGAAAGAAATTCCGAGCGAGGAAGAAGAAGAAGAAGATGCTGCTCGGCTCCTCCTTCGTGTCCCCGCTCCAGCTCCACCTCACGCCCAGCAATGCGGGCGGCGCCATGGCTGCTCGGCCGGCGCTGCTTGGCCGGATCTCGGCGGCGAAGCAGCTGACGGGCCGCGTGGTGACGACGAAGGCGGACAAGACGGTGGGGGTGGAGGTGGTGCGTCTGGCACCGCACCCCAAGTACCACCGCCGGGAGCGCATCAAGAAGAAGTACCAGGCGCACGACCCGGACAACCAGTTCAAGGTCGGCGACGTGGTGGAGCTCCTCCGCTCCCGCCCCATCTCCAAGACCAAGCACTTCCTCGCCGTCCCCGTCCCGCCGCGGGACACCCGCCGCAAGGCCCAGCTCCTTCCCCCGCTCGAGTCTGACGTCGATGGTGAGCAGGTGGAGGAGGCGGCGGCGGCTCAGTGATGGTGACGATGGTGATGGCTGCTGCATTTCCCACAGTCTGTTCCCTTTCCATTTGCTTCTGTGTATGATTCCTACTCTGTGGACTGAATGGATGAATGAAATCCACTGAGCTTCAGAACTAGTTTCTTTTTGGAGGACGAATTTTGTTACGAGACGAGTATTTGATTGCGTTCTCTGCATTTACATAGCACACCGATGTTGAGGAATCAAACAAACAATTGTTGCACAGTTGCATGAAGAAAGATATTGCTGCATGTTCTATTTATCTGATGTAACTTCTACTATATCATAATTTTCTCTGAAAATATTGTGCTACATCAAAGTTGATCTATAAAACTGAACATATCATCAGTTCTTTTAACCGAAGGGGTGATGTGCATAGTAGTATTCCAGTGTGCACCTGCCTTGCTATAACCAAAGTGATTGCATTGGACTTAAGATTCTCAACTATGTGTCATTTGTCACCTATTGTCTTACATTCCTAAGTTCAGTTCAGTTTGTCCGAACTTCAGTTTGTCACATTCTTTCTATTGAAGGCGAAACTGCTAGAGTCAATGACACAACAGATTGTATCTACAGACATTAGTGAGGAGTTTATTGCAGAACATCGGAGGATGCTTCAGTTTGAGAAAAGGACTTCAAGAGGTGCTCATCTTTATTTTAGAACTGATAGATGTCTCAGTAATGTTCGGGGTATCAAGCAACTCCAGGATCAAAACGACCCCTTCATACGCAGACATTAACAATGGGCTTGGTCCTTCGAGGAGCTATTGTTGATTATCTCAGTTGAATGTAGGTTTCATATTCTGAGATGTTATTCTAGTCGCCGTGCCTGTCTCATGCTGTAGATTCTCTATACTTGATTAGTCCTTGTGTTTCTAGTTCTCTTTATTATTTGTATTATCCTGGAACCATGTAACATATGATAATATAAGCAAGCTAGCTCTGCCCTCAATTTTGTGATATACTGTCTGACAACTCTGGAATTTGTAGCCATGCACATTTTTCAGTAAAGTTGTATAGCTACAGTTGAAGATTATAGCTGTCCATCTTTACAAGCATGACATACTTTAAGAGCCGAGGTGATATCTGATATAAATTTGTACTCTTGAAATTTATTTCTGTATCTTGTCATTCACTGCTACTAGGTTGAGAATCGTAACTGAAAATTCAAACGCCTAGCTTCATTGTTTGTGAATTTTTCATGTGGCTCTATTTTTTGCATAGCTTTTCTTGTACTGTGCAACTAGTTTCTATCAATTTCTACATATGCTTCAATTCCGGTTTATGTTTTATTTTGCACATGGCAATTTTTGAAGGATATTTAACCACATAATATACCTTGAGCCATCAGCAGGTGTATATGTGAGGCGAAAATAACAGAAAGAATGAAGTAAACACATTATTGATCTCAATGCTGCGTGGACGTCCTACCAGGTGCAGGAGGAGGGCTGCCGACCTCGACCACGGCGACAACGGGGCTTCGAACGACGTGCTTCTCGGACACCCAGCTCAGGCTTCCCTCTGCGATGAGCTCTTGTCCGGTCACGCCGTGGCCGCTCACCGATACGCTGAACGTCTTCTTCTCGCCGGCCTTGGAGAAGGAGATCGTCTCTGGGGAGACATGGACCGTCAGTGTTGATGGCGCTTCCACCTTCACGGTGTAGGTCGATTCCGCCGGGCCAACGTTGGTCACCGTGCGGTTCACAGTGAAGGGTGTTGGCCTCAACGGCACGGTTATGGTCGGATAGTTGAGTTGCTCTGTCCTGATCTTGGGCAGAGTCGCACAGGGCAAGGTCGAGTCTAGCAGACTGGTTGCATTGGTGTGGGTGCTCTGGAGCCAGCAGATGTAGCCGGCGAACTCATCGGCGGTGATGTCGTACACAAGGCCAGGGTCAGCAGCTTTGACGGGGTTCACGTGGCCGGCGCCTCTCCCGCACGCGTTGGCTTTCCCATGCTGCTCGTCCAAGATGGTGCCACCAGCATTGTCCACAGCGTCGGAGGTCGTGAGGATGGCGGACTTGATGACGGCGGGAGACCAGTCAGGATGCAGGCCCTTGAGCAGCGCCACGACGCCGCTGACGTGCGGGGTCGCCATGGACGTGCCGGAGATGACGTTGAAAGGCCCCGTCGACGCGGAGTCCGTCGTCTTGGGGGGCCATGCCGCTAGGACGTTGAGCCCCGGCGCCAGTACGTCCGGCTTGAGGATGCCTGGGGCGAGGCCGCTCGGACCCCGGGAAGAGAAGAACGCCACGACTGGCGCTGGACGCACGCCGAGCAGCGTGTTGTTGTATGTGACGGATGCAGACGGCGCCGTGGTGTTGTTCTTCGACGACGTCGCATAGTCCATGAGGACGGCCCCGTCGGCGGAGGTCACCTGCACCACGCTGGAGTTGTAGTCCCTGACGATGGTCGTGTAGCCGTTGTCTCCTAGGTTGTACAGGATAACGCCGGCGGCGCCAGCATCCATTACGCTTTGGATTTGGGACACCTGCTCCCTGGTGTTGGTGGCCAGGCAAACCACGATCTTTCCGCGGACAGAACCGAGGTCGCCGGCAAACTGGCAGGAATGTTCTACCTCGGAGTAGAGCAGAGGGTACCGCTTTGGTGAGCTCGTCTTCGCCGCCAGCTGGTTGAGCGCTTCGCCGTCGATGCGCCTGCCGTCGCCAAGATACACGCTGGCGGCGAAGCTCCGGTCCATGGAACCGGCGGCGACCGTGAGCACCCATGGCGAGTCGTTAGTGACGCTGATCGGCGTGGGGCCGTGGTTGCCGGCCGCGCACACCACGGTGATGCCTTTTGATACAGCAGCGAAGGCGCCGAGTGCGAGGGGGTCTTGCTCAAAGCTGATCCTCGCGTCGCCTCCGAGAGACACCGAGACCACGTCCACTCCGTCCTTGATGGCCTCGTCGAGGCCGGCTAATATGGCCGATGAGTCGCAGGTCTCATCGCCGCACACCTTGTACATGGCGATGTGGGCGGCAGGTGCAATTCCGGCCGCGGTGCCCGCGCCCACGCCCTTGTAGGACGCGCTGACCACGAAGTTCCCGGCGGCCGTGGACGATGTGTGCGTCCCGTGGCCCACTGTGTCGCCGGAGTCACCTCCAACAAACGACTTGGCGCCGATGAGCTTGTTGTTGCACCGGGACGCGCTGCAGGAGCCCTTCCATCTCGCCGGAGGCGGCGGGACACCGTGATCGTCGAAGGAAGGATGCGCCGCATAGATGCCGGAGTCGAGCAGGCCGAGGATCACGCCCTTGCCGTAGTTGGCGCTGCTCCAGATCCCCGTGCCTTTCTTCAGCCCGAGGAACTCGGGCGTGTGTGTGGTGGCAAGCTTCAGCTTCCGGTCCGGGAACGCGCGCACGAAGCCCGGCTTCTTGGCCACGGCGTCGACCTCAGCCTCGGTGAGCCTCGCGGCGAAGCCACTGAAGACCTCGGTGTAGGAGTGAAGGAGGCGTGTCTCGCTGGAGCCGCCGGTGAGCGTGCTCGGCAAGAAAGACTCGTGCCAGCGACGGTGCACGTCTTCGCTAGCATTGGATTGCGGTGGCTGGACGAGCACAATGTATGTGCGAGAAGAAGAAGTGTCTGTGGCATCAGCTGGCCATATCCTAGCAGCGGGATTGATGTAGGATAGTGCGGGCGTAGGGGAGAGGACGGCGAGTAAGAGAAGAGGTAGCAGGACATTGGTAAAGAACACCATTGCTGAAACCACACAAACACACACCTACGACGAAGATGACGGCAATGGAGTATCGGTCACACCGTGAACTTTATACACCACAAATGATCAATTTGACATGACTGAATTTGGCACAGGTTCATGGCTCTCGGAAATCCAGCGCATCCACCCCATAAATGGGTGCCAAGTCTGCAGCATTTCGTAAGACGCGGGGCCACTGCATCTTTCATTCTTCTTTCCATGTTTTTCAAACATCAGCATGAATCTAGACAAAAAGTCCTTGTGAATGGGGAGGCAATTATGACTCAATATTAGGAATTGGGAGGGTATTTAAGGACTCAGTTATGTCCTGCCGTAGATAATGTGTTGAATTGACACGATCTCCATCAAATCAAAGGAAAAATATTTTAATTGGAACAAATTTATTGACTACACAGATCAGTAACAGCTCAAAACCGAAGTTTTTTTTTATAGCATCATACTCTTAACTCTTTATTCAGGGGGAAACTACAGGTACACTAAGGACGAACCGATTAAGAGGAAACCACCCCCGCGTCGCCCTCCCAGGGCGGCTCGGGCGGACGCCCCAGATCCGCCGCCATCGGCTCTCCTCCTCCAAGCCCTCCTCTCCGCCGCTGGAGGAGGCCTCCGGGCGAAGCCTGGCGGACGGCGGCGGCGGGCCCCCCTTTTCTTCCTCGTAGTGGTGCTATTGATGGGGGAGGCCCTGCATCCTGTTGTGATGTGGTTGCTCCGGGGCGCTCCCCATGGCGGCTGGCGGCGTCCTCGCTCGGGTCCTGAGGCCCCGGCCTCAGGCAGTGAGGGCTTGAGTGATGCAGCCCGACCTTCTGTCATATCCGCATCATGGTCATCATCAAGAACTACGCTCAAGTTCGACGTCACGGAAGCATGGAAGAGGTGACATGTCTAGGAAGGCCGGCACTACCGCCACGGAATGGCCGGCACTGCCGTCCCGCTCGACGCTCGAGGAAGACGGCATTGTCGCCCTGCCTACGCCGACACCGCCGCCCCCACTACGAAGCTCATAATCTAAACCATCCCGCTGTGCTCTTTGTATGCCTAAATTACCCCTCCTTTAGTGGCTCCCTATATATAGGCTCCCACCTCCCCCTTTATTAGACAAGACATAACTTGAGTGAGACTTGGCTTATGACTCCACCATCCCTTTGGGATTAGGGAAACCCCCTCCTTAGATTAGCAAATCTATTGTACAAGGCACTCCTCACATGATCGATCTTTCATACTGGTGATTCTATTTCGGTCTTTCACTCGTGTGACTCTATCGATCGTATACCGGTCTCTCTCGGGAATTCAACCTCGTGTCTTTCCCTCGAGAGATTCTATCGGGATAGTGGTTCAGGCTATTGGGAGTAAACCGGAATTGTATCTACAGACCGGTTTACAGGGGTATTACGCATTCCGAGGAAAAACCTTGACTACAAATTTAGTCAATAAAATAAAAGATATGCATAAAAATTAGGAATTTCTATTTTCGTGCCCTCGGGTCCTTAGTTATACTCAGTTTTCCCTAGCTCCTTAGTTTTTCCTCAGTTTTCCCCAAGCCCTTGTCTGAAACCCTTAGAAGGAGCTCGGACGGGAGGATTCCCGTTTAGTTGACCGTTTCGTGTTGACGTGTGGGGCCGCGTCGTGTGGGGCCGTGTCGCGTGGGGCCGGTAGAAAGGGACCGCGTGGGATAGGACGAGACCGTGTTTGGTTGTACGTGAGCAGGAGCTGGGTTCTATCTCTCTCGGACCAAATTAGCATTTTTAAGAGCACATTTTCCCCCCTCTTTCTCTCTCTGTTTTTTTCACCAAATTAGTATCAAATCTAGAGAAGCTTGTATTTCTGTCTTTCTTCAATTATTTGTGCCTTTTAGCCCTCGCTTTTGCCCAATATGGAAGCAAATCTAGTACTCCCTCTGGTCCATATGTATCTAGTTAAATCTAGAAGCAAATCTCGATGCTAATGTACGATAAATTCACACCGTCATAATAAATCGAGAAAACGAAGTAGGGCCAACAAAATATAGTAGATTATGGATAGATAATAGGGATCCCTAGATAATAAGATGCATACAGCAACCAACATAATAGCAGGTTTGAGGTTCTTCACAACACCAACATACTAACAACATAATAACAAAATAAAAGCTGCTTTGCAGCAGCACACGTCCTGGACTCCGCCTACCCCATCTGGTTCTTCCTCCAGTTCTTGCTCCCCTGTCATTTGATCTTGAGCACCTTGGGCTTGATCGGAGGCATGCGCCTGACGGCGATCTCCACCTGCTGGAAGTTGCGGAGGTGAATGCCGAGCGCCTTGTGCTTGGCGCGGAAGGAGTAGACGTTCACTGTCGCGCCGACATTAGGGAAGGTCCTTCCGATGTCCTCGGCATGCGTGAGGACGTAGTTGAAGTCGGTGCTGCCGAGTCTCCTAGTGTAGAAGGGCACTTGTAGACACCTTTGGCGAAGTAGGAGGTGTACTGGCCGACCTGCAGCCCTCGCAGCACCTGCCGAGCCTTGGTGTGCTGATCCTCCTTGTCGCTGGCAACGTCGCTGCCAAACACCTGATCCATATCAAATGAAAACTATGAGTGAATGAGTTGTAACGATGACGTAATGTGCATGATAACAAAGTTAGGAAAAACAGAAGCAGCCTCAGTTACAGTGAACACGATTACATATCTACAGGGACGGGGTTAGCGAACCAAATCTTATGCACAACAGATTTGTACACAGCAATGGTTCGCTGAACCCGCCCTGTATAAATTTGTGCCCAACGATTCATCATAGGCAAAGAAACAAATTCCATATCTGAATTTAAACAAATTCCAGATTATTTGCAAAATTAAACGATTGATATCTTTTGATTCGTGCATAAAATAACTGATTGAGATCCCATGATTACTTGCAGAAATTAACTGATTGAGATCACATGATTACTTGCATAAATTAACTGATTGAGATCCCATGATTACTTGCATAAATTAACCGAATGGCCGAACCCCAAATGTTAAATGAAATCAAGAAGGAATCAAATCAAAATGGAATAAAATCGGCGCAAATATTAACCCAATACTCATCCTACCTACAGATCGGCACTAATAGTTATTAGGGAACCAGAAAAAATAGGGTTGAAAAAGGAATAGGGAACAACAAGGGAGTAGTTACCTCGTTCCAAGGGTCGTCCATGCAGGTGTCGTAGGGGTTCGACGACTAGATGTACGACACCTTCTCATAGGGGTCTCATTCCGGCGGGATCTGACAGCCACCGGCGGCAGCCTCCGATGCACCAGCTGATAAGGGATTAACTTATCAATGCCTACAAGTTGTAGACTAGGGTTTAGTTGGAAGTAGAGAGCAAGTAGATCTCGAAGGTTTCAGCCGGAAAGTACTCGACTGCTATGAAAACTAAACTTATCTCGAAAACAATGAATCGATCCTCTCTTTGTCCCTCGACTCCCCCTTATATAGGAGGCGGAGCCGAGGGTTTCGTGATACACAAGTTACAGAGTTCGGGAGGGTTTCTGACCCGCCCCGCAATAGTTACAAGTTAATATTCCTAATACAATCCTATCTTTCCAAACTATTCCCCGACTGGGCCTTTGGGCTTTGTAAAACTTTGGGTCGTGGGCCTTCAGTAAACCCCGGGTACCATCTTCGGCAGGCCCATTGGGGATGCCTATGTCAGTAGCCCCCAAGATTTTGCTTGAATCGAAGAGTCAGGGAAAATCTCCACCTTTACAATCTGCATATGAGTTCTTCAACTCGACAAATAACCTTTTCGAAGGATTTATATATTGTACATGGATAACGGTAATTGGGGCTGGTTCGTCTGATAGATCAGGTACCAGTTAACTACTCTCGTAGCAATCCACCAAAACCTACTTCAAGATCACGTCCCCGGACATGATCTCGGATACCGGTGTAATTCGACATGTGCCGCAGGTCTTACCAGATGCCGAATTCCAGCCATGTTTTATCGGGTACCTAACGCGTCCGTTAGGATTTTTCTTCGTATCTGTTGACATGGAAAAAGTAGCAAAGCGCTGTCGAGGCGGTGCCACGCCGCACAGACGGATCCCGGGACTTACCTTCGCAGAGTTTTGCGGCATTCAGAGATTATTTCGCGACTTAGGCGCTCTGAGAATATATTGTCGAGTACTTTTTTCGGCTGTTGGAATAGCACATTTATTCGAGTCAACGGATGACTTATATTGCTTTTAACTTATCCTCCCGATGGGAATATATGAAGAGTTATTTTGATAACTCGAAATATACTCATCATTACTTATTAAATTTCATCGGGCACGCGAACAGCGTTCCCGATGGGAGTAGCCCCCGAGGCCACAACCAAGTGCTTGTACTTGGTTGTAGGCTCACCTTTGTAACATCTTAGCCACTATATTGTTATATCTCATAATTCTGTTCATATTTATCGGGTGCGCGAACAGCGCTCCCGATGGGAGTAGCCCCCGAGGCTACAGTCGAGGATTTATACTTGGCTGTAGGCTCCAATTTGTCTCTGTCGCAATATTTTGAATCGAACCCGGCCTTCTGAATCATCTTCATCAACCTTATCGAAACTTCTTTATAAAGTAGCCCCCGAGCATTTGAATAAAAACTTGTATTTGGTCAAAGGCTCTCGAGATTATCAGTCGTCATTCATTGTCGCCAATTTTCAAATTATCGAAGCCGAGATTTTTCCATTGATAAAGTGACATCAGTGCTGACGATAGCCACGATCACTGTATCAGGAAGACGCGAGAGCTGTCCTTTCGCTGACCTGCGGGCCCGAAATCTGTGGCACGTTGACACGTTACGCAAGTGGGGGACACACGTCCTCCGCTTTTTCTGGCACGCGCACTGTAGCGCCTGTTCGGTTCCATCATAGTAAAAATACGTTTTTACCCCTTGGTCCACGTGTAAATCATCAAGCCCATTCACACAGCATCCGACGGTGCGTCAATCTTGCAAATTTGACTATAAAAGACCTTCTTCTTCCTCCGTTCTCCCCTTCGCTGCGCCGCACCTCTGCTTCTATCTCTCCAACATCCCCATTGCCAAATACGCTCCTGCGCCCGGGCTTTCTTCCCTACTGCAGCCAACTCCACTTAATGCCGCCTAGGGCTAAGCTTACCAAGCACACCTCCCCCATGGCAACAGAAGGCCTGCAATCCTCCGAGTGGGAGAGATCTAGGATCTCAAATCAAGATGTGAACCTGCTCAAGAAGCTTGGGTTCATGAAGAAGGAGAACACGCTGATCTTCCCCGGCGAAGAGAGCTACCCTACACCTCGCATTGGATACCGGGTAACCTTTGTCGATCATCTCATCCGCGGCCTAGCTACTCCAATCCACTAATTTCTTTGTGGATTACTCTTTGTTTACGGTCTGCAACTCCATCACCTCACACCTAATTCCATCCTTCACATCGCCATCTTCATCACCCTCTGCGAAGGCTTTCTCGGGACCCCTCCCAACTGGGGCCTGTGGAAACGCATATTTCTTGTCCGCCGCAACGCACACCACTCGCCTATAATGTAGGTGTTGTAGTTATATGCGTCCGCCCGATGTCGAATATTTCAATGTCAAATTCCCGACTCTGTTCAAGGGTGGCGAAAAGATGGCTTTATGTCCAGAAGCGCACACAAGACACGCAGGAATACAATGTCGCTCCTTTTGATGGTGGCAAAAAATCGTCCACCGCCGTTCATGGGACGCGGAAGCCTCTGAGGAAGAAAAAACGGCGACTGATGCCCTTATGAAGCGTATTCACGAACTCCAGAATACCCACGGCAAAGAGCTGTCGGGCATTCAGATAACTGCATACTTCCTTAGGATTAGGGTGCAGCCTCTTCAAGCTCGCAAGAACCCTCTCTGGATGTATGCTGGCGCAAAAGATGTGGATCGCTTTTCTAAGGATCTGTCGACAAAATACTTGGAAAGGCTCATCCGAAAGATGTCATCGCTGAGCAAGAAAGACACTATTCCATCATCTTGCCGCGTTGAACCGTACAATAGCACCAATGCTCTCCCCCAGGTGAACTATTTTTGCCCTTTCGAATTTTCAACATATGTAGACTGCTATTTTGCTGACTTTCCTTGTATAACTTACTGTCGACATATTTTGTCATCTTGTAGAAACATCAAGTTTTATCGTCTCTTCCTCCCCTTCCTGAGGGCGGAGAAGTCGAAGAAAGAACCGTCGTTACTGACGACAACCAGGGCACTTCTCGTCCTGAGAGTGAAGTCGCGGGTTCTCACAAATCCGCGGCTTCCTCGGAAAAAGAGAACAAAACCGAAGTTTCCGAGTCTTCACGTTCGCTCCCTTCAGCTGCTTCCCCGAAAAATAAGAGGAAAAGGGAGGAACTCGAAGATTCCGGCACCTCCACAATGGGGAAATCTCCTGTTAAGGAAACTTCTCCCGAAAGGGAGGAGAAAACCTTCAACCCTTACGACGATGCTCTTGTTAGCTCGTAAGTTCACATCATCTTTTGTGTTTTTTGCTATATTGCTTTTTCTTCATATCTTCATGCTATATTTTGCTGCATAGTGGCGACGAAGAAGAGGACCCCATTGTTAATGTGACTGCTCATACGAGCACGTCACATACCTTGGTGCTTTCCGAGACTCGCTTTGCTACCGAAGAAACCTCGCCTCCCAAGCGAAATACAAGGGACTTGACTCCTCCCGGCAGCCCCCGTGCCTCTTCGCCGAAGAGAGCAAGGATTGAACCTGTCGAAGGATCAAACCTTCTGCCTGGGAGTTCGTCGGCTCCCGCTCTGGATGATGTAAGTAACCTTATCACCTATTCTTACTGCTGTCGAACTTCTCTTCTTCTGGCTTTCTTATCCCTCTTTCGTTTTCTCACTCTGCACAATTTATTCGTCTTGGTACTCAATTTATTGGGTACCGCGACCATGCGAATAGTTTGAAAGGTACTTCTCTAATCTCTTTCTTTGTCGGATAATTTTATCTTCGCTACCTTGTTGTAACTTTTGTTGCTGTATTTTACCAGAGGCTCTCGCCAAAGCCAATAAATGCGCCGATGATCTTGCTCTCGAGCTGGCCAAGAGTGAAAAAGCCCGTGAGAAAGCGGAGCTAGAATTTGCCTCAATTGAAAGTCTTCGAAAGAGACTTCATGATGCTGAGAATGCTTTGAGTGAGCGCATATCTCAACAGATTGCTCGTGAAGCTGGTATTGCCGCTCGCTTGGAGTCGCAAAATCACCGCTTTGTCAGTAAGTACTCATCACTTTCCTCTCATTCCCTTTAATTTTTACGTATGCTTGTCAATAATCTGGAATTTGCTTCAGCAGGGAAGACGAGCCAAGAATATCAACTTGAAAAGCCCGAAGATGATCACCTCCTCGACGCCCTTTCTCTTCTCGAAATTTATGGGGACGAGGCGCGTCAGAGTATTTCTGATGCCAAGGCAGGATTTTCGCGGCTTTTCCCCTACTTCTTCCCGAAGACAGAAGAGCCCAACACTTTTGCTGCGCTTGCTAAGCGCTTCATTCCGAAGGAAGATCTTGGGCTTGCTCTTCGGCGAGAAAACCTCAAGATTGGCGTTGAAGGCACCATTGCATTGGTTGCCGAGAGTGAACAGAGCGTCAACTGGATGAAGGTTGGTGATGTGAAAAATATGGAAACAAAGAGGTGGCAGTCGATGATCAAGGCTGCCAAGCCTCACTCGAAGAAGATCCTGGCCTTCCTCGGTTACAAGCCAACGCCTTCCTCCAGTTCCGCCAAACCGGAGGTCAAGTAGAATATCCTATCTGTCCCTTTTTTCTTTTCTTTCTTTTGACGCTTGTCGCAATAGATGTAGTTTGCGACAGTGTGCGATTGGTTCACTAGGAACCCTCCTTTTGTAAGGACCATGTAAATATCTCGAAAATCAATGGAAATCTATCTTGCCTGACGATTGATGTCGAACTTTTTATTTCCAGTTGGTGTTTGATAACTACACTTCAACTCCTCGTCCTACTGATGCTTTACCTGCTTCCTCCTATTCGAAGAAAACTCCTGTTGATGAATTGATTGAAGATTCTTCGAGTGCGGGTCCAACACAAGACTTGAAAGAACTCCGCCGACAGCTTCAATCAATGAAGAAACATGCACTCGTAGTAATGGAACAATCTCGAAAATCATCTGAGAGGGAACAGATTGCGCGACAACAAGCACAGGATGCTATAACTGCGAAAGAAGCTGCAATTACTGAAGCTAAACAGGCTACTTCTCGAGAAGATTTCATGCTTGAACTGTTGACTGACGCGAGCTTGGAAATGGCAGGTAAACTTTGCAAGTTGAAACTTTTTCCAGTTGTTTTCTTCTTCTCTCTAACTGGTGTGATGTCGTTGAATAGGTCCTTTTTTGGATGCTGCTGCTGAAGATCAACGGGTGGATACAAGGTTGAATTTCCTTGTCAACCTGGCGCTAGACCATGGATCCCTCTTTTGGGCTACCCCTGAACGCACCCGACAAATCGTCAGATTCCAAGATCGCGCCTGCCAAGTACGTGAGTTCCTTGATTTTTGTACCAAAAACGCTGTCCATGGTCTACAACTCCATGTTCCCTCGAAATGTTCAGCCTAAGACTCTGCCTGAATTGATGATCAAGTTTAAGGACTCGCATCAAATCCATGGTTTTGTAAGAGCTCAACTAGTAGCAGGTGCTAGATTTGCTCTTATTATGCTTCAGATCTGCCACTCAAAATTGGATATGACCAAAGTGGTTGAAAAAGTCTATAACAAGCTGATGCAACGACGGAGGGGTGTCGACAAGATTGACGCGATAGTTACGCCAGTGGCTGAAGAAATAATCGGTGACCTTCTTCGGATGGATGCCGACTTTTTTGCTGATGGTCATTATGCTGATTTCCTGGGTGCCTCAAATGAAGAAGATAGGATAAATATAGACGACCTGTTAGGCCGTGACTGAATCTAGTTTTCCAGTGTTTAACTATCTTGTCGAGAAACCTGTAAATTTTCTGTATATATTGTAGAACAAAAATATCTCTAGCCCCCGAGTATTTTGGTGGCCGGTGTCTTTATTTTTACTCTTCTTGCGAGGTGTTTTAAACCAAGGCAAAAGCGTTGTAAATTTATATATTGTATGGATGTCTGGAGTAAGACAGGCTTTGTCGGGTCAAAAAACCCCAAGTTTATCGAAGAAAAAGATGTATATCACCAATATCTTTATTATATTGCAGCACGCACCCGCCTCATTAAAACCTTTCCAGCCCCTCGGTGCCCGAAAGGAAAAGAGTGCGTCTGAAAACTCGCGGGCGTTTTAGTACATTGTATGTTTACATATATATCTTGACTTAAGCGTAAAAATGCCTAAGTTGCGCCACGTTCCAGGGATTTGGCTCCGCAATCCCTGTCTTCTTGTCCTTTATCCTATACGCTCCTCCTTCGATTACTTCAATGACAATATAAGGTCCTAGCCATGGTGACTCGAATTTCTCGTGGCTATCGTGTGGTGAAGAACCTAAGTCGCCAACCTGGAAAGACCTTGGTCGCAATCGTCGACTGTGATAATTTTTCATATCTTGCTGATACTTGGTGATACGTCTCCAACGTATCTATAATTTCTTATGTTCCATGCTTTATAATGTTTTGATGCATTTTCCGGCACTAACCTATTAACAAGATGCCGAAGCATCAGTTCATGTTTTCTGCTGTTTTTGGTTTCAGAAATCCTACACAGGAAATATTCTCGGAATTGGACGAAACAAAAGCCCACGGTCTTATTTTGCACGGAGCCTTCCGAAGTCCGAAGAGAGACGAAGAGGGGCGACGAGGCGGCCACCCATAGGGCGGCGCGGCCCCACCCCTGGCCGCGCCGCCATATGGTGTGGGCCCCGGGCACCCCCCTGCGCCGCCCCTTCGCCTACTTAATCTCTCCGTCGCGAAACCCTAGTACCGAGAGCCACGATACGAAAAGTTCGGAGGCGCCGCCGTCAATCCCATCTCGAATCAGGAGATCGCCTCGGCACCCCGCCGGAGAGGGGAATGTCACTGGGGGCTCTACATCATCATACCCGCCTCCCGACCGATGCGTGAGTAGTTCATCTTGGACTATGCGTCCATAGCAGTAGCTAGATTGTTGTCTTCTCTCTTGTGCTATCATGTTTAGATCTTGTGAGCTGCCTATCATGATCAAGATCATCTATTTGTAATGCTACATGGTTGTTTTGTGATCCGATGAATATTGAATACTATGTCAAGTTGATTATTGATCTATCATATATGTGCTATTTATGTTCTTGCATGCTCTCCGCTAGTAGAGTCCTGCCAAGTTGATACTTGTAACTCCAAGAGGGAGTATTTATGCTCGATAGTGGGTTCATGCCTCCATTGAATCTGGCCAAGTTGATACTTGTAACTCCAAGAGGGAGTATTTATGCTCGATAGTGGGTTCATGCCTCCATTGAATCTGGGACAGTGAAAGTTCTAAGGTTGTGGATGTCTGTTGCCACTAGGGATAAAACATCGATGCTTTGTCTAAGGATATTTGTGTTGATTACATTACACCATACTTAATGCAATTGTCTGTTGCTTGCAACTTAATTGGAAGGGGTGCGGATGCTAACCAAGGTGGACTTTTAGGCATAGATGCATGCTGGATGGCGGTCTATGTTCTTTGTCGTAATGCCCTGATTAAATCTCATAGTAGTCATCATGATATGTATATGAATCTTTGGTAATGAATTGCCCTACCCATGGACTAACTACTTGGATGATCATCCAAACCTTTTATGCAGGATTGAATTTTTCCTCGAGGAACCTATTGGATTCAGCTGCTGGAGGTACTTTTATGTCCATCACTTTGGGTGCTGCAACAGAGCTTCTTGATGATATGATGATCAACTACTCTGAATGGCATAATGAAAGAACTCCTCAAGGTAAGAAGGTAAATTCATGAAGAAACCTCTTCTTTGAGTGATAAGATTGATGTTATTATGTCTATGCTTGTTAATGATAGATCACATGTTGATCCTAATAATGTTCCTTTAGCTTCACTGGTTGCTCAAGAAGAGCATGTTGATGTGAATTTCATTAAGAATAATAATTTCAACAACAATGCTTATAGGAATAATTATGGTAACAACAACTATAGGCCATATCCTTCTAATAATGGTAGTGGTTATGGTAATTCCTATGGTAATTCTTACAAAAATAATAAGAGTGTCCCCTCTGGTCTTGAAGTCATGCTTAAAGAATTTATTAGTACACAAACTGCTTTTAAATAAATCTGTTGAAGAAAAGCTTGGTAAAATTGATGTTCTTGCTTCTAAGGCTGATAGTCTTGCTCTTGATGTTGATCTTTTGGAACTGAAAGTTGTGCCTGATGAAGTTAAAGATACTCATTTGCTAAAACAAATGCTATCCAAGTTCGAATTAATGATAATATTAGAATGATGGCTGAATTGCATGCTAGGTGGGAAAAGAGAAGAAAGAAAAACTTGCTAAAGAGAATAATGTAGCTAAAGTTTGGACTATTACCACCACTAGTAATGTTGATGCTTTACATGTTGTTAAACCTCCTACTATCAATGGTAAAATAATTGGTGTTGGCAATGTTTCTACTCCTAGTACAAAGCGTGCAAAATTGCCTGAAACTCATTAAACTGTTTGTGATAAAAGTGCTGAAATTTTTCAGAATGCTGTAGATCATAATGGTTTAGATTTTGATAGTTGTCATATTTCTGAAGTTATTAAGTTCTTAGAAAAACTTGCTAGAAATCCTAATGCCAGTGCTACAAATTTAGCCTTTACAAAACATATTACAAATGCTCTCATTAAAGCTAGGGAAGTGAAATTAAAACTTGAATCTTCTATTCCTAGGAAGTTGGAAGATGGTTGGGAGCCCATCATTAAGATGAAAGTTAATGACTTTGATTGTAATGCTTTATGTGATCATGGTGCAAGTATTTCTGTTATGCCTAAGAAACTTTATGATATGCTTGACTTACCACCATTAAAATTGCTATTTGGATGTTAATCTTGCTGATAATTCTATAAAGAAACCTTTGGGGAGAATTGATAATGTTCACATTATGGTTAACAATAACCTTGTCCCCGTTGATTTTGTTGTCTTGGATATTGAACGCAATGCATCTTGTTCTATTGTTTTGGAAGACCCTTTCTTCGAACTGTTGGTGCTATTATTGATATGAAAGAAGGAAATATTAAGTATCAATTACCTCTTAAGAAAGGTATGGAACACTTCCCTAGAAAGAGAATGAAGTTGCCTTTGATTCTATTATTAGAACAAGCTATGATGTTGATGCTTCATCTCTTGAAAATACTAGCTGGAAGGCGTTAAAGAAACACACTTCTTGGGAGATAACCCATGTTATTTTTACTACTGTTTTGTTGAGTCTTGGAAGTTATTACTACTGTAGCAACCTCTCATATCATGTTATTGTGCCAAGTAAAGTCTCTAAAAGAAGGTTGATGCTAGATTTGGATTCTGCGCAGATTTGCTATCTATCACGAATTCACGTTTTTCTCTCATAGAAGAATCACAAAAATCAGCGAAAATTCATGCATGATCTCGGATATGTACGCAACTTTCATTAGTTTTGAGTTTTTCCATGTGAGCAAAGTTAAGTGCCTCAAAAAATTCGTCTTTATGGACTGTTCTGTTTGACAGATTCTGCCTTTTTTTATTTTAGCATTGCCTCTTTACTGTGTTGGAGTGGATTTCTTTGCCATTACATTTCGGTAGCCTTGGGTAATGTCCAGAAGTGTAGAATGATTTGTCCTCTTTGAACATGTGAATTTTTATTATGCACTAACCCTCTAATGAGTTTGCTTTAAATTTGGTGTGGAGGAAGTTTTCAAGGGTCAAAGAAGGGATGATATAATATGATCAAGAAGAGTAGAAAGTCAAGCTTGGGGATGCCCAGTGGTTCATCCTATATTCTGTTACCACTGCCAAAACCCACCAGTGGTGCAATGGTTAAGCCCCTTACAGCCCGAAGGGAGGCTCCCAGAGCCTTCAAGATGCTCCACGTATCGTCCTTCAGCCCACATCTTCACTTAGGCCCATCTCCACGATTTGGCCAAAATCGGGTGATAACACATACCCACTGGTTTTGATAATGATAATTGCAAAACCATCGGTCTCCTTCGAACATGTCGTGGGAGAGCAGAACCGTCGCAGTATTTTCTCATCATGACGACTTGCCTTCCACCTTCTCTCCATGATTTGACGGTTTTGGCACCATGTCCTCGAAAGCTGCTCGACAATTAAATCCCCATCCTTTTATTTAACCGCATCGAGCAGTTCTCCTCTTCATCCCCTTGCATCAGCACTTCCAAAGCCCTCCTCCCCCGCCATGTCTTCCTCTTCTTCCTCCTCCACTTCATGGTTAACCACTAGTGTCTCTCCATCGGGAATCAACACCCCGAGTGGGGTGCGCGGCGTACGATATCCTCGCTAACGGCGTGGGACAAGGAAGACCACGACTTCTCCGTCTGGTCTGAGGATGACAAGTCCTCGAATGACGGGGAGAGTGACCTCCGCTTCCTCGCCAATGAGGAGCGGTGGAGGAAACGACGACGACCGCCTTTCCTGGGGCGTTTCACCTCCTCGAGGAGGTGAAGGAGGAGGAGGGAGGGCAGCGGCTCCCCTCCGACGAGCCGCAGGCCAAGCGCCATTGCCCCTGGCCGGAACCTCGGCGACCGACAACGAAGGCGATGATCTTGGCGAAGGAGGATGAAGGCGGCCTTCGAGAAGTCCTGCAGGCGCGCTACGACGGCGATGACGAGCCGCGGAAGCAGGATAAGCGGCCGGCGGCAGCCGATGATGAAACCAACAATAGCCCCTAGATAAGATCCCTAGCATAGGATCGGTAGTAGTAGATGGGCAATGTTCTTTTGTTCTTCTTCCTTTGAGCAATCAGCTCCTTTTATGTAAGAAATCTGATTATTAATGAAGAAATTTCCCCAATTTGGCTCTGCCGATTCCTTACAAATTGATTTAGCTGATTCTCCCTTGTATTGATTTTGCCGATTATCACTTGATCAACGCTCGATGAACCGATGGCAACGCATCGGTCTTAAATCTTGGAAATCCCCCTGAGTTTTAATGTTAGCTCTACTCGGCAAGACTCCAGAATTGATGCCTTCGGAGGACTCTAGGACCATTCTTTGAACATCTTCGATGCCTACAACTTTCCCGCGATGCTTTGTCTTTGTATCAACAAGCGGCCCCAAGGCCTATCAATTATATTAACTCCTCTTCAAATTGGTGGCTCTAGCTCCTCAGAACAAACCTTGAAAGCGAGCTGCCCCAGAGTCTCAGTCAAGGCGAGGATAAAGGTGTACCAACCGGAATGGGCCATCATCGGCTTCCGAACTGTAGGTGCAGCATCGGCCGATTCTAACCAAATCGGCTTTCAAAACCAGAGAACCTTCACTGGCGCGACATTGGAGCTTCTTCGAGTTCCTCACCACCTCGCCGGAAGCTTACGCCCAAGGAGACCATGCATTAGGACGGCTCGCTGGAAGGACCGGCAGCTCTCTTGAACTAAGAAGCCTCAAACGTAGTGGCCCTTGAATCTTCCCAACTCCATTCTTGCGTCTTGCTGCTCCGAGATTGGCTCATTACCTCGGGCGGACTGATGCAGCTTCTGGTGAAGATATTTGATGAAGTTGTCACCTTGGCCAAGCCCCCGGGAGGAATACGCCAATTGGATGGTCATCGCTGTCTCATGATCCGACCTGATGCGCATGCTTGCGCAGACGCGATCTTGAAGGTTGTTAACGGACACCAACCATTCCAGCGAGGGGCTCCTTGATGAGGGCTCTCTCACATAGCAGCGATGAGTTGCTCCATTAGGCTTACGCTCGTAACGGTTATCCTTTTTGTCGATGGCCGTGCATCGGCTTTGGTCTTAAGTCGATGTCTACGCATCGGGCATTGCCCAAATATTTACGTATTTTTCGTTTTTATTATTGACGGTCGCCGGCCCTCCATCCTGTTTGTTCTGCTGGGCATTCGACATCCACTTCAAACTTTGTATCCTCGTGTTGTCCATCTATGTGCCCCCAGAGCCCGAGTCTGTCAAGTACTTGATGGTATCGGCTCTTCGGGCATCCGTCGGATCAATGTTGAACATAGACAAAACGTGTGTCGAGGATAATTTTGGCCGATTGCGGGGAATCGGTCTCCCTTTTCATTGCAATGCTTGACGATGGTTTGCAACTTCTCGGATTTCCACTTTGTAGCTACGTGGCATCTTTGGAATAAGATCCTTTGCTCTTCGTTTTTTTTGAGGGGGCGATCTCGAGGATGCGGCCTTGCCATGTCGTCAATGTGGACTGCCTTCGTCCGGTCACGGATCTCATGTTACATGGGCTAGGTGCCTCTGCATTGACACTCAGCGTGCTGTGCTGTGTTCCCAAAGTCTGTTTAAATGCCTGCTCTTTGAAAGTCTTGCGCACTGTCTGTGTTTGCTGAATTTTGCTGGCCTGATCAGCTAGCACCCTGCCAAGTGTCGGTCACGTGCCTCGGCTTCTTCCGGGTTTCGCAGCCGCTGCACTCTTCTGAGAATGGCTGAGTCCGTCGGGGCACCACCTTGGTCGGTGATACCTATCTTCTTCTCCATCGACTCCTCAGAGTCTTCTTCTTGAGATGACTCAGCTTCCTGTTATGAGGTGGGAGAGGCCTAGGCAGCTCCGAACACGAGACTTCACATTTGTCTTCCTCCTTTCTTGCTTGCATTCGGCGATTCTCGATTGTTGGCAATCGGCTCATCCCTGAGTCCCCGCAATGTTTGAAGAAGAAGGACAGTTCAGTCTTATCCATGTTGTTTTGCTCCCTTGACCTCCTCTTCAGCGTGAAGCGTACCGTCGTTGCTCTGTCGTGCGACGATACCTTACGTCGGCGCCTCGACGATATCTTTACGTCATCTTCGTCGTAGCGACGTCGGTCTCATCTTGCTGCTCATATTTGTTGAGGAAATGCTGCACGGATAGTGGGCGTTGATACGTATTCTCCTCACCTCCTCCTCGGTTAGGTATAAATGCATCATCATCCTGGGGGCGGTCGCGTGGAACGGCCTCCTCTTTATCTTTGCCACCGGAGTGGCTGCTCTCTGTTTTATCTTTGCCACGGGAGTGGCTGCTCTACTGCTTTATCTTTGCCATGGCGGCCCACAAGCCCGGCCATATTGACATCGAAAAAGAACCCTGGCTCCCTTATGGAGGTCCACCATGTTGACGTTCGGAAACGGACGCATGTCTACCTTCATGGCAAGCTGTCCGAAAGTTAATTCTATCGCCATCTGAATTTGAGCGCGCAATACTTTGCAGTCGTTGGTGGGCGTGCGTGAGCATTATGATGCCATTTGCGGTATGGCCTTTTGTTCATCTCTTGCGCCGTGGGGATCTTGTGGCCTTCGAGGTAGCTTCATTGTTTCTCTTTGTTAACGGAGTCGAAGATCTGTTCGGCCTTGCTCATCGAAGCCAAACCCTCTTGGAGGCCCTGGTGGGTTCACCCATTTGCGGGACACAGAATGCTGGCAGTCAGTCCATTCGTCACTGGCTACGATTACCTGAGAATCTTCATCCTCATCGGCATTGACCGGGCTTATCGCGCTTAGACTTGTCTTGGTCTGATTACTGGATGGCGCTGTTCATATAAGGTCGGTCTCTGGACCATGTGCGTGTGAGTTGGCCACTCTACCTAGAGCACGTCGGATCAGCGAGCAGCAGCGCAGGGCCTGCCACGGCCGGTTAAGCCCGCTTCTTTCGATTAAAGTGGACCGAATAACATCGGTTCTTGACAGTTAAAGCTGACGAATGTATTCGGACACTTGTCTTCGAGGATTTTCAACCCTTTGTGCTAGTTCAGCAATGCTGTCAGAGGAAATATATCGGCTTTCGAGGGATTGTTCCTCTAGGCTGCTTCATGAAGTACCATGGCAGATTTGGATGCAACGAGGTGTACCATCCAAAAACCGATCCCGGTGAGGGATTGCGAAAACAACCTCACCCGCAGCTGATCCGATCACCGAAACCATGCCCAGCTGTGGCAAATATCGGCTCACGTGCTCGATTGAGCTAGACCCTTGACCAGACTTGGTGAAGTGGGAGCAGTGCCAAGTGAAGGTAGTGGGATGGGAATCAGCTCATTGGGGGTACGGCTTGGAAATAACCGATTATCTTCTTCTTGGCGGGATGTGACAGATCTCTGGGCCCCACTGATCGATCCGCGGTGGAAGACGTAGCAAGCTGAGCTGTCATGAATTGGTGCGGTGGCATACTTGGTTAGCCATGCATGTTTCTCGTGTCTGCACCCGAACTCCCTATTGTTGCGACGTTCCTCTCTTAGGAACAATTGCTCCGACTCCGGCAATCCCTCGTATCGGAGCTGGATCGCACAGCGTCCCGGTTGTTGCGGTCAAGCACAACGTGCACATGTATCCGTGCGGGATCTCCTTGGCGGCTCCCATAGACGATAGTCGCCGGATGCCTCAACTGCTGTGGACAACGTATCTTGGCCGAACCTTGTTGCTGTGGAGCTGCCATCGCGTGCGGCAATGGTGGCCTGGTGTGGAGTTGCACCTCTCCATGGTGAGTCCCTAGAGCAGGTCATGACGGAGAATATCGACGCTCCAGGATCTCTTGCACCACACGGAGCGCGACGCGCTCCAACGAATTCAGGAGCTCTCGAATGCCGATGCGGCGAATGGGCCACCGGCTGGTTGATCTCTGTCGCGGGGCTACCGTACGTTCCTGCGGGAGGAGACAGATCCAACCCGTCGGGGACGCCTTGTGGTGTCCTTTGAACCTGAAGCCGTGCGAACGGGTCTTCTCAAAGGCGCCGATGAGT